>CM063245.1:13784645-15122885 GCA_032158295.1 Pycnopodia helianthoides
GACATCAACCATGGTTTAGCTCCACTGAGTTCATAGTTCACACTGTGGGGAATTCCAATTCCATTTTTGTCACAGAGAGTTTCATGCTCTGTTTGAAAGAAAAGAAATGAAACTCAATTACAGAAGACCAATACGGCTTAAATTAATTATACAAGAAAAAGGCCATGGCCTCACTCCCTTGGCTTGGCCTTGAAGGGCTCTTCAAAATATTCCAATTGGAGTATCCTTTAAAAGACTTCCGGGGCCTTTTTGCTTTTTTCATTTTTAAAAATACAGGCTAATCTTTTCATCTAACTTGACACTTTATAGCCTTCATTTGATTACTGGAAAATGTTTTTATTCATACACTAAAGAACGCAGAATAAACATTCCTCAATATTGTAGTTATGTAGTTGTCGAGTCTTATGATAATAAGGCCAAACCTTGCAAAGGTCTTTTGTTGTTTTTCTTGTATGATGTATTTTCTGACTTCTATAAAACAATTAACTGACACGGCCCCAAAAATATTGGATACAATTATGCTTGCTGCCTTTAATGTAAGTTTTGTAAGAGTGTATGTCATAGACCAGTAAATTCACACTAGGGATTTAACAAACAAGCACAGTCCATGACCTCATATTAAGGGGTGTGGTACGTACAAAATGAAGAGATCCTAACAGATAGTGGCCATGTCTTCTTTTGATATAGAGATGGCTTGCAGGGTGTTACATTTTTGGGGCTTTACAGATTCTCCACATTGCCACAAATAGAAACCTGAAACTGAAGAGGTTTGGACACCATAGAACTATGGGCATCAACGGCAGATAAAGAAAAGAGGGGAAAGATACCATATGACTATGAGCATCAAAAAAGGGCACTGACAGCAGTTTACCATCTGTGTTGTTTGTTTTTCGAGGCCATACAAATGGACAACTTTTAAAGGTATTGTTGTATTAAAAGGTTACATTACTGTAATTTCTTTCTCTTGTGAAGACACAAAACCATGACATGACTGATTTTCCCATTTCTCGGATTAACTAAAATGGGAAAATATGCAGATATTTCAAAGAAGTCTATAGTGCCTGTAACCATACCATGATAGCATGAGGTGTTCTCTGTTCATACGGGTCTGTAGCGACATCAATGGTTCTCTACCACAGACTGAGACAATTCTATGACTTTGCTTGGATGTCATTATGGTGTTTCTGTATGTTCATGTAGCTGGAAGCTGCAGTAAGGTTGACATCAACTACATGGAGGTGTCTCAAGCAGAGGATGACCAAGTTTCATGAGTTAACTGCACATGAAGGTTGGATACATTGTGGTCTTGTGTTGTCACCTCTGATAGGTTTATCTGTTAGGAAAAGCAGGGCAATATTAAATACTTGTAGGATTACAGCAGGTGCAATAACTTAGTGTCTGTTAGGCCACAATTGTTTTTACTAAGATTTTGTATCAAATTTAACATCAAATTTGAATGACTTGACTTTGGTACGCAATCACATTCTATCATTCACAAAGTTTTGAAAAATCCGATTTGTATGAGTTCATTATTTGCATACGTCAGTCTGCCCAGCAACATTTTGAAGCGAGTTGTTTTTGTTAACTCTTGTCTTTTAGGGCAGACCAATGATAGCTATCGCTGTCGGAGCCGTCTTTTTTTCGAGGACTGGTACATATGCAATGGAAAATTATAAAAGTCATTGCTGGGTTCAAGAGGAACACTCATGTTTGTTTTTTCCTTTTGAAGAATTAAAACAAAAAACTTGTTTGTTCTTTAGGATGACACTTTGTTTGGACCATAAAAATCATTCATGCAAAAATTACAATTTACAACTTTAAGGATATACATAGGCCAATGCATCTTTCAAACTTCACAATAATTTTTGGAGGCAAATTTAAGAAAAATGATTGGTCGCCACTTTGAATGTTTTGATTGAAAAATATGTATTACTGTCAAAATGTTTTAATTCTCCCCCCCCCATTCTTTTTCGCCTTATGATCCCCAAATGAACTGATGTTAAATGATCTTGTGTCATGGGGGCTGAAGAATTTGGGGCTGAAGAATTTAAAACTGAAATTTTGTTTGGTTTTTAATTTAGAGGGGCTTCCCTGATTTTGTTTTGTTTTGTTTTTTTGCTGGACGGTCTCAAAGCAAACTTAACTCGACCGCAAATTTTTTCCCCACGGGCCCGCATGTGATGTGCACATTTTGAAAAGTGTGGGGGAAAACACAAAAGCGGAGTTCGCAAACTTGCGTATTGAACAATTGTCATAGCCTAACTTTTGCCCTTAATGGTGGTATTTTCATCAACAACCATACCAATGAATTCCTGATTTGAGGATGTATTGTATGAAAATTTCTTTTGCATCATCGTCTTCGCAATTCAACAAGCAGTACATGTTCAACATTAATGAAAAAACAACAAAGCACCGCCATTACACTGTGCAACTACTTTTTACTTGACTTGTGAACGTGTACCGAGTTGGAGTCTAGCCAAGCTTTCTCATGAATATGGATAATATATACAGCCAATCACAGCGGGCTGATACATGGACTTTGGACCCTGTGGATTCACGTCATAAACACGTGGTTTTCTGTTTAGGTCTGGGTGTGGATTCCTGTGCTTAGTAGATAGTGGTAATGATGGTAAGCAAGCATCAAATCTACAACGATCGCAGCCATGTCAAAAGTCAAATGTATAAAAAAATAATTGGACATTTACAATTTTTAAACAATCTAGAACCATAGGACTATGCTTTCCCCCCTGGATTGCATGTACATGTCTTTTAAAGTGAAGTGTGATCTTTGACAAAACTTAAGGAAAAAGGACATGAAACCCTTTAGTAATTTAAACATGAAAGTGCGTTTATAGTGTCAATTCACATTTTAATCAGCCTTCAAAATCTAGTAGCTGATATGTCAAAGACAACATACAGGCACTTACTGTTGATTTTACGAACTTAAAAAAATTACCCAAAACCAATGTTTTTGAAAAGCCCGCATGTCGCGAATCTGAAAAGGCCGTACGTCACAAACATGAAAACAACAATTGACTAAGGTCTAGTACCCCTAGAATCGCATGCTGTTCTATTGGAAAGTCATGCATGGGGGACGCTACGTGGCAACGATCGCGAAAAAAACACGCTTTGTTTACCAGTCCACTGCTTGTTAAATTACAACTCGAGAAAGATGTCCGGCTCCAGTTAAGAATATTGGGATAATAACAGTTTAGACTCGGATAGATTCTAGCGGTGAACGATATCTCGATATCATCGTCGCGATTCGATATTGAAACAATATCGTCAATATCAATAATGGTATTTCAAAATATGGAAATATCGTTATGGTCACAATATTAAATAAAATAGATGTATTGTTTCAAAGACAGCCTTATGTTACGCTTTTCCCATTCAAGGAATTCCTAACTTCTGTAGACCATTGAATAATTCGGACAGCAACCAAATGTTCAAAATTCGTAAACGATGTTTTCTTTTGTGTAAATGCCGTTGATTCAGACGCAGTTGAGTGTACTGGGGCATATATAAAAATTATGGAAGGAAACTTTGAACCCCATATGTGCGTCTTCCCATCTAGCCATGGTTGCCTTTCTTCATGATATTGCCGAAGCAGCACGAAAGTGATTGGCTGATTGGCCGATTTCTGACTGGCCGCTTTCCAATTGGCCGAAACGCACTCTATTGGCAGGTGCGGATCCAGGGGGGGGGGCCCAGGCCCCCTGGATAAAATAAAAAATACTATCTGCCAATTTTTTTTTTACTATCTGCCTGCTTAAAAATTAGCCACAAGTGTGTGTGTGGTGTCTGTTCCCCAGCGGCAGGATGGATTTCTTTTTCATCCTATGCCTGTCAAATTTGTTTCTTTCTGCCAAAATGAATCTATCATGATATGTCACTTGTAATATCTTAGATTTGCACGATAACATAAGCGTTTGTAACCTGACGTGCCAACTTGTCCTGGCATTCAAGTGTAAAGACTACACTAAGCTTGAACTATAGTTTTTGAATGAATGAATATGCATAAAACCAGATATTGCAGCGACCTGATCCAAACGCGAAATTTGTGGGATTGAAATTTTCTTTGAGTAAAGTTAGAAGATTGATATGGATCAGAAGTGCTTAAAAAGTGTGTCTATTTCTCGGTTTCAGGCACACAGAGGCTTGATTTTTCACCCCTCAAAATGCCAAAAGCTCAGAGCTTCCAGGGGCTTTGCCCCTAGACCCCCACGAGGCCTCACCTCAAAGCTTTTAGGCATAATCAGTGAAACAGGGTGTGTAACAAAAAAAACAGGGTGTGTAAGTGAAACTTGATGTTGAAGACGACAGCGTTCCATTGTGTTTGCACCAGCGTTGCGGAAAATGATTAAATTTAAAACACCACACAGGGTCCATTATGATGCAAGGAATTTGAAACCCTGTGATGGCCGATGATCTATATTTTGAGTAATTTTACTGACTTATTTTGTCAGGTTTTCAACAACAAAAAATCATAAATTTGCTTTTATAAGCCTACATTTACAATTCTGGGGAGCTTTAAGCCTAAAATTAAGTTCGTTCTGTCTGTTGCCATGTGTCTGGAATGATACAAGTTGCTGTGAGAGTTATGTTTTGATTGTACAGGTGCTATAATAAAAATCTGATGACATGAAGTGGCCTTCAATGGGACAATGGGTGAAGTATTTCTGAGTAATATTTTTACATTAAAATAATATTTTGTATTCACCATATGAAAAATATTGCTAAAAAGTAAAAAGTAAAAAGCAATCAAGGTTCAGATTTCAAAGAGATATAAAAAAAACTTTTCAGTTAGTGTTCATACAAAGAAGTTACATATTTTGATCAGTCTGTTTTTGTTTGATAAAAACAAATCTTTTAACTAAAAAATGATACAAGGTCGGCCCATACTCGCCTCGAATTATTCTATTTTGCTGTATTTTTTTATAAAAGACATCATAAGCAATCAATAAGATTTTCATGACATGATCATTAATCAATTATGAAAAATCTGTGCGTGAGCATAAAAATTAATGAAGAAAAAGCAAGTGATGAAAGGTTTAAAACCAACCTACAGTAAAATGATCGGCATGGTTTGGGTTAGGTCCCCGCAGACGGACGGTTACAAATACGATCGTCCATCGCAACGTAGTGAAGACTGATGAATCTTAACTTGTTAAAAAGTGAGACCTAAGTTGTTGTAAATATCAATCTTTTGTGTGGAAGAAACCCCCGATTTCATACTTGATCAAGTTTGTGTTATCATGTCCAGACCAGTCTTTCTTCGACCCTAGTTTTTACGCCGCGACCCTAAACTTTTTATTCGGCATTTTAAAAAAATGGGGGGGAATCGGGATAAAACAGGGAAAAAACGAAAAAACAAAAACAAAAACCTATTTCCCCTGGAAGAAAATGTCTGACTTTTACCAATTTACCATGTTTTAGGCAACATTTGAAATAAAAACCAGAACATATCAACAAGAATTTACAGATATCTCCGTGATTTGCGCCTGCGATGTCCAACGACTCGACTACGAGTGAAAAATACCCACAATGCAATGCGGATCGCGCACATGTGTACACGGCGCTGTGTGAAGCGCATTTCACAGGTTTGCGCAATTTGAAGATTGCGCACATTTTTTGCAAAATCGGCTGCTTAAACTGATTATCTAAAGAGTGCAAACTGAAAATTGCGCACAATTTGCAAGGTCGGGCAGATTAACTGCCAAATCTGCTGAGTGCAAACTACAGTTTGCGTGCAATTTTGCCTAATTCGCTGTGCAAATCCGTTGATTGCGCTCAACACATGAACGATCGTGAACGTATTGTCAATCGTATCTGAATATAAAAAAAACACAAAACTTTCCGACCTACCGACCCTATTTTTAAATGACATGCAATCGGAAACAGAACCTTTTGGGGGGGGCCTTAGGTAAAAACCAAAGTGCAAATTTTTCATCTATTAAACTTTTTATATCTTTTTACATAATTTCTGTTTTTGTACGGGTATAGTGTAACCTTGGAAACAGATCTGAGGTTAATTTAAAAAGCACTGCATAGCGTCTAAGTCTCTCCTGAGCTGTTTGTTGGTAAAACATCTAGTGTATACTTCTATTAGACAAGTCACGTCATTTTTAAATTAACAACTTTTTATAAACATTTTTTGCACTTTTGGGAAGGTCTTGACAACAGATGAAAAAGAGTTTAAAAACTATCAAATGTGGCCAAGTAGTTTTCCGGTAAAAGCACTTTGAAATAAGATTATTTTAGGTGTTTTTCAGGGTAAATCATAAACATTGCTATTTTGCTTTAAAATTACATTTGAATTCTACCCAAAAACGAAAACAAAATGGGAAGCATGAGTTTGTTGGAAATATTTTCGATAAATATAAATTCACATCTTCACATATTGCTATTTTTCTTTCCTTTATGACTTTCAAATAAAACAGTATTTCACCATAAAGTTTGACTTTCGTACGTTTTCTCTTATTTATTTTCGAGTAGTCCATAGAAAAAAAGTGCACAATTGCTGCACTACTGGGTGTGTGTCATGTGTGTAAAACACTGCAGCCGCTGCACAGGCAGAGGAATTATGGCCTACGTTTTGCTGGTTTTTAGTGATGATGGTTACATAGTTTACAGCTTTTTGTGACATATATAAGTAGGTGAATATCAGAAGAAACCTAATCTGGGCCTGTTTCTGGGATTTTTTCTTTTAGTCGGGGAAAATTGTACTTGAAGATTTCAACTCGTTTTTGAAGGAGCTATACCCTGAAACCTACAGAAACGGCACCAGATTCAGTGCGCATGCGTCATAATTGTGAACAATTGGTGGCGCCATCACAACTTTTTATTGAATTTTCCAAATGGAGTTCGGAGAACCTATTTTGCGACATGTGAAAACGTGTAATAAAGGTGCGATTTTGGAGGCAATTTAGTTAAAATTTATAAAAAAGCTATAATATTAAAACTTCTGGAAAATGTTTATTTAATAGTTTTTAAGCATTTATCAAAGTTTTTTTGATAAACAAATGAATTAAACAGAATAAAAATCAATAATTTTTTTCCGTTTTATTTCGTGTTGAGCCTCTCTCGGAAATGCCTACTTCTACTTAAATGCACAACTGATTGCTTTATTAAAGGATCATTACAGAATTGGTTTTTGCTGGCAGTGTAAGCACTTGTAATCCACCATACACATAAACTGACAAACTTGTAGAAGTTTGAGATCGATCGGCCATCTGGTTCACGAGAAAATAGTGAAAAACCGATTACACATTTGCATAAAATCATATAGATTCAACAAATGAATAAAACGCTCACTGAGCGATAAACTCCAATCGGAAAAATTAGCTTATTCATTTCTCATCAAATATGGCATTTCAGACAAAAATATTTCAAGGGATGTTTTCTACAATCATCATCATTAGACCGTGTAAGTTTTATGTAAATCTGTGATCAAAAAATATTTTACAAGTTTTTTTCTTACCAATTCTGTAATGTTCCTTTAACTAAAATAGACAACATGCAAGTATAGGCAGTTTTTAGTGTATGTTATCTTACCCTACTTGCACCATGGGTCCCTCGCTGCTGTTCCTGTGTCTCCTCCTCAGGTCTGTAGTGACATCAATGGTTCTCTACTACATAGTGAGATGATTCTATGAGTTTGCTTGGATGTCATCAAGGTGTTTCTGTTTGAAAGTAAACACAGTGGTCATGTAGCGGGAAGCTGCAGTAAGGTTGACATCGACTACACGGAGGTGTCTCAAGCAGAGGGTGTGACCAAGTTTTGTGAGTTAAAGGTGCACATGAAAGCTGAGCATCTTGGTATGTTGTGTTGTCACTTCTGGTTTTACCTGGTGGGAAAGGCAGAATAAGATTAAATACACCTGCAGGCTTCCAACATACAAAAAGTATATTTTACAAGTTTTTTTTCTTACCAGTTCTGTAATGTTCCTTTAACATTTGGCCTCGGGAGTCAATGTCAATAGTGATGACAGAAAACTTCACCCTAAAATTTGCATTAATCTTCACTCCTCCCGAGAAAAAGCCAGCAGATAAAATAATGCAAAAAGTGCCGGCCTCCTTAGTTATTGTGCTCTCCACATTTGCGCTAGAGTACGGCATAAAAAAAGAAGAAGAAAAAATTATTGCCCTTTTCCGACCGACCCAAAAAATCAGAAATCCACGATCGCTATTTTTTTTATTTTTTTTTTTTAAATGGTGATTTGTTTATTTTTTTTAAGTATTTTATATTTTGAATGTCCAGTAAACCACACTATTTGGATATATCCTCTTATGATAGGAAATCATAAAAATGCTTGACGTATCTTATCTGAAAAAGCTCACCAAAAGTGTGAGACTTAACGGTAAATGCAAACATCATCGAATCTCCACACACGTGCGTCGGACTCGACATCACACACATCGTCTCAAAGTTTCTCCCAGGTCATAGGTCAAATCGTAAAGTTATCTCCGGCCATAAAA
The DNA here is from genome assembly GCA_032158295.1 of Pycnopodia helianthoides. Lineage (NCBI taxonomy): Eukaryota > Metazoa > Echinodermata > Asteroidea > Forcipulatida > Asteriidae > Pycnopodia > Pycnopodia helianthoides. The sequence continues at coordinate 13,793,127 of CM063245.1, forward strand.
CACATGCGCTTTTGCCAATAAAGGTGCGTACTGACAACGTAAACAAGACTAACAATGCGCGCGCATCCATACAAAACATCGCGCATTGTTGTCAGTAGACTTTTTAAAGTCTCCACACATGTTCCTTTGCTGCAGCATTAATCATACGTTCAAACAATTAATAAACCGCACCGTGAGTGAAGCGAGGAATAAGACTAAGAGAAGTCTACACAATTCCATTGATCTCGCTGCACGTACACGCGATGCACATGAAAGTCGGGCGGCAATTGTTAACGTGCCGTTCTTCTTGTCGGTCCGTGATATGATTATTGCAAAAGTAAACTTACAATTTCTGACGAGAGATTAGTGAAATAAACTTGCCTAAAACGTCATTTATTCATACATCAAGTTTTTGTAAGTTTATTTTTGTTTTGTATTCACCATATGAATATGCTACTTTGAGAACATTAAAATAAATAGTTGAAAACATAAAGTTGTGTGTATATCTACTTTTTTTTTCCTCCTCTGACATACTCCATAAAAGAAAATAAAAAATTAATTAAAAAAGCGACCGACCGACCCTCCCGATTTTTTAGCCAAAAGGGCAATAAAAAGTTGTTTTTTATGCCTAAGTAATGAGTGGGGGAATCTTGGCATAAAAACGTGTTTCTATTTGAAAAATTGCCCCTCCTGAAGGTACTTGGGGTTGTGTGGGCGTAGCCGTAGCCAAGGAAACAGGGCCAAGAACAGAGGGAGTCCAGCATATTGGCAATATTTATGGGGGTAATTTGTGACCTAACACATAAAAAGCTTTGAAGAACTTTTTAGCAGACAGGGGACTGAAAAGAACGGGAAGAAAGGAAGAATTGAAGGTCCCGGTGCTACCGTCTGCAACTGAGGAAAAGAGGCAGCAGTGCTCAGCAATATCGTGAGCTGCTAAAGTATGGTGACATTATGCTGCCAGATCCTGTCCAAGACCTCACAGATGGATGGCTAGGCTAGGGGAGTCAAAGGGGATTCTTCAGTTGCTACCTACCATGCAGTTATATTGAACTGGCCAACCATCTAAACAATCTAGCTGTTCGAGCGGGTGAACCGGCTGGAGGTTCTGGGAGCACGACCACGAACAGAAATTTTATTTATAACAGGGTGCTAATTAAAAGAGATTAAGTTGGAAATACAAACACCCAAGAAGGGTAATTAATTTTTAACATAAACACTAGGTCTTTCACATGAACATATCAGGATATTTAATTTATTCGGTACTGCCAGAGAGAGGTTCAAATTGCTATAGGGCCTACACTTTTACCTAAACACTTTTAAAATGTCCTGTTTTATGTACATAAAAAATAAACGTGTTAATGGATGCACTTGCTCTTTTATTGCACATGACATAATTTGAAAAAGTGTGACGGAGGTTGAAACTGTCTACACATACAAAACTGAGTTTTAAATGGATATATTTCAGGTAGTAGGCCTACGTGTTAAAAAAAAATGTATATTTTTCCTGACGTTGTTAAGTATTATGGTTAATACTGTCTATAGATAAATACTGACATGGGATTGGCAAAAAAAATTAACAATTTTTCATTGAAATCCATGATGTTTAGTGAATGTACATGTTTACAACAAAGTTATCACAAGGAAAAAATCTTAAGAAAATAATGCACACATTTGAAGGCCGTTACAGAAAATGATTTCCTTTAATGTGTATGTTAAATATAATTATATAAATAGAAATGTAAAAATATAGTACAATATAAATAACTTTTTGTACACACTAGAGCGGCCATAAGGAAGCATAAGAGATAATCCTTAATTTGGTAAGAGGTAATGTGCATGTTGTATGCAATAAGTAGCAATTAGATGCATTTTGTGCCTACTTGTTTTGCCGCAGATTGAACTGTATGTTTTTATAACTGTTTTGTTCTTTTATGAATAAATTGCAAATGCCATACTTTGGCAAAATCTTACAGAAATTGAAACTTTAACATTTACTTTTCTCAGGATGACTTATGTTACAAGTGGGGGTGACAGATTAGTGATTGCTGCATAAATGATGAAGATTTGATCAATCAGGGGGAGTGGTGTGATGGGCAAAACATGTTTGAGAATTTGGAAGCATTTGAGTCTTCCTATAGCTCATTCAACATGGTCCAGACTTGCGAGGAGATGATTTAAATCTCCTTGTAACTTTAGTTGATGTCACCTTTTTTTACCCTGGAAAAGTATGAAGGGTGGGCTACAGGTACACCGTCCTCTTCCGAAGTTGCAAAACAAAGCTTTCCACTAAGCTGAAACGTGCTATTTACACAATTCAATGCAGCACAAATCCTCATTGGCTAAAAAAATTAATTAACCAAAAGTTCTATCAAAATAACTTGCCAAATATTTAGTAAAAACCAGCTCACAACTAACATTATTAATAAGTTCTGGATTCAATGGCAAGACAATACTTTAACTTTTCATTTAAAAAATTGCTTTCAAGAAAACAAAAATGGAGAGAATTTCATCATCGAGCAGAAAAATAAGAGTTGACATTCAAATTTCCTTCCTTTTTTAAAGTCAAAATATCAATAAAATCGTCTTTGATTTCTGGAGTTGATTTACTTCTCCGTGTTTTTAGTGGTGTACGACAACGAACGGGGCCCCTGCCGGGCCGCGGCGGCCCCTGGTGCCTAGTGTTGACCAAAGGGGTCCCGAATACTCGCTTTTCTCAGCTACATTTGAGCAAAATTTCGTTGTTTAATGCCTCACAAAATACAATTTAGTTGGAAAACCCTGCTTAAAGCATGTAAAGGAATATATATATATTAACAACTAACTTATTTTCCGAGAAAGCCTGCCATCTATCCAGGTGCGCCATAAGAACAACGTGTGTTTGTGCACTGAGCTAGTACGCGTGTGCCAATGTTTATCCCGAATGAACTCTCACCCAGTAAATCTCGGACATGCGCAGTCAGAATGCCGAACTCGCTTATTTGCTGCCTAGAAAAAGAGTTCTTATTTGTTCATAAATATTACTAAAATTGAAAACACAATAAACTTACCCAAATGACCTATAGTTATTGCAGAATAAGCCAACGTATCCATGTTGTTCCAAAAAAGCGATTTTCAACAGTTTCCCGTCGTCTAAAACTTCAGAATTTCCCCTCGTGCGAGGAAGGAGGACATGCGCCATACTTAATTACCGCATTTCACCCCAGCAAGTCATAAATCAAATACATACGCCGTAAATAAGTTCCCGGAATTTGCTGTTTGTTTTTTATTAAATTGTTATTAGGCCTATTATTAGTTTTTCACTATCTTTTTTAATTGCCAGCATGTTGCATTATCTAGTATAGTACGAAATTGTTGCCTGTTTTGATTGTTTATTACATCAACAAATACTCCTAGCTGGCGGAGGGATTTTTTAGACGTGAGACGAACCCGAATTAGGCCCCTAATAAGGGCTGAGAACTATTTCATGGAAGGAAACTTGCATCATTGTAAAATCGCAGGTTTTTGCCTGAAGGTCGCCTGATCAAAATTTTGTATAAAAATAAAAAATAATAATTATGAAAATCTAAAATTTCAAAGGGTCCTGCGGTGGACAATCCTCTTTTCTAAAGCTGAAAAGATCAGTCCATTACAAATACAGGTCGTACCACTTAAGAGTTTATTTACATCAAATACTACGTGCCAAAATTAGAGGGGAAATTAGCGGTTTTTGCAGATTAGCCCCCTATTATGTAATTAACGAAGTACATTTGGCTTGAGATATGAAAAAGGTTACCATTTATAGATTGCACTTTGGAGATAGGAAAGGGGAAAACACAATCGTTTCCAATCTCCCCTCTTAGAGAAATGTAATCTTCCAAAATGTTATGTTTTTAACCGGGGATTGATGATGCCGATGAAAACTGACCCGGGGATTGGTGCCGCGGCTAATGACAACAACAGACCTTTCCATTGTTGATCAACAAACCGCGCTGGTTGGCATGGAAGGCCGAATGTTAGCAGAACACTCAATCGTGTTAACAGATGTTTCAACAAAATTCCACATTTTCTGCAAACTTTTAATTAAGTAAAGGACCTTTCATGATTAGCTGCTTTGTTTCCAACAAATTCAACACTATTTTTGAATGTTTGTGTAACATTGTTAAAAACTGTGGCTATCTGTTTTTGTTTTGCATTTATGGCTTTCCATAATTTTCCGACCTCAGTTGGCAAAAACTCGGGCTGTGACATTGCAATAGAAAGGTCTACTGCACATGTTGTTTGTTGATGTTGACATTAGTTCGATATGATGGGTGGTAAAATCTCTGTTGATTGATATTTAAACGTTGAAATCTAGACAAAATCTGAATGCAACATCCAAGCATAATGCAAGTAATGACAATATAGCGTTACTTTCGCTGCGCTTTGCCCGACTGTGTCTTGCCCGAGCAGTTTGTTTACAAAATTGGTTTGATAAAATATAGTGACAACTTCGCAGTAGACCCAGTAACTGGGGCGCTGTACTCCTTTTTCAAAATTTTGACATTATCTGTCGTACTAGCGCCCCAGCGAAAGCTACCAAAAATATGGGGAAGTGCAATATTTTCATAAAAAATCAGAGATGTCACACCAAAAATGCCCCAGAATGACGGAAATACCCAACGAATTACCTTCAAAACTGCCAACTGCCCTCTCCATATGTTTAAGATGTAACACCAGGCATGAAATTGTACTCACGGAAATTTGTCCGGCTAAAAAAGGATGATTTTTGAGACATTCCCGGTTTCCGTTGATCATGTCCAGCCATCGTTTTCATGGCTACCCTGCGGGGGTCCTACTAAAAGCCGACAACACGCCGACAACAAGTCCAGAGTGCCGACAACACGCCGACAACAAGTCCAGAGTGCCGACAACACGCCGACAACAAGTTTCAGATACCTTAAAACCAGCAAATAAACCAAGGATTTATTAGAAATATGTGTACTATGTAATATTAACAAAAATGCAATGGCATAACTTCACGAAAAGTCCGAATTTTTAACCAGAAAAAAACACGAAAATACACGGAGTGCGGTCGGACGCCATCTTGGCCTAAAAACCGTGTTTTGACCATTCCATTATGATACCGGTAAGATGTATTTAGCGCTTACAAAACAACAGAGGGCGGGCGTCATCCCACTGCTTATTATCGCTATTGGCATAATAATTACTAGGCCATCACTACACCCCCGGATGTGTTACCCCCGTATCATAATGGAAAGGTCGAAACACGGTTTTTAGGCCAAGATGGCGTCCGACCGCACTCCGTGTATTTTCGTGTTTTTTTCTGGTTAAAAATTCGGACTTTTCGTGAAGTTATGCCATTGCATTTTTGTTAATATTACATAGTACACATATTTCTAATAAATCCTTGGTTTATTTGCTGGTTTTAAGGTATCTGAAACTTGTTGTCGGCGTGTTGTCGGCACTCTGGACTTGTTGTCGGCGTGTTGTCGGCACTCTGGACTTGTTGTCGGCGTGTTGTCGGCTTTTAGTAGGACCCCCGCAGGGTAGCCATGAAAACGATGGCTGGACATGATCAACGGAAACCGGGAATGTCTCAAAAATCATCCTTTTTTAGCCGGACAAATTTCCGTGAGTACAATTTCATGCCTGGTGTTACATCTTAAACATATGGAGAGGGCAGTTGGCAGTTTTGAAGGTAATTCGTTGGGTATTTCCGTCATTCTGGGGCATTTTTGGTGTGACATCTCTGATTTTTTATGAAAATATTGCACTTCCCCATATTTTTGGTAGCTTTCGCTGGGGCGCTAGTACGACAGATAATGTCAAAATTTTGAAAAAGGAGTACGGCGCCCCAGTTACTGGGTCTAACTTCGCAGAGGTAAGTTCTTTTGAAGTTTTAGATCTCATGTTACACAGCAAAGGGCTGAACTTTTCTTATAAAATTGAATGTGAAATAATTTTGTTTGTGAACAAATTGTATTGGCGATTGGGCTAGACTTTAATTTTTATTCAATGTCACTTAAAGGCCCTGTACACTATTGGTAAGATCGGAAAACACAATGTTCACAGACTCACACATAACTTACATGATTTAAAGTAAGTAATGGTAGAAAGGGTTCCTTAAAATATTTCTGCCTAAAATGCTATCATTTCTGAGAAACGAGTAAAACAATAGTAATTATCGCGCGCGATAATTTGAAAAAACAGAAAACACATAAGATCTCTTTTCACTATTTTCTCGTGACCTCGATGACCATTTGAGCTCAAACTTTCACAGGTTTGTTTGTTCATGCATATGTTTAATCACACAAAATGTGGACACTGATTTTGAGCTTATCGTTATATAGTGTGTGGGTGGGGGGGGAGTGGGTTGTACACTCCTGTATAAAGCGTGTAATGTTTTGGTCACTACTTTCTCAAATGGTGGGGGGGGGGGAGTGGGTTGTACACTCCTGTATAAAGCATGTAATGTTTTGGTCACTACTTTCTCAAATGGTGGGAGGGGGGGGGGAGATGGGTTGTACAAACTCAATGTTTGAAAAAAAGAAAACACATAAGGTCTCTTTTCACTATTTTCTCATGACCTAGGTGACCAATTGAGCTCAAATTTTCGCAGGTTTGTTATTTCATGTTTTTGGTCAATCACACAAAGCATGATCTTTGTTTGCGACTGTTCTGTCAGCTCTACCAATCCTGTATAATACCTTTAACTTAATGCTTGATCATTTTATCCTGAGTTAGTTTTGTTTGTGGATTTTTGATGATAAGGATTGTTATTCAGCGAGTTGATGTACATCGCACAGGTATTTTTATTTCCCCACTCCCCCATCTATTGGAAAGTTATTGTCACACTTACCATTGCTTTTTGCCATGGCATATTTACCAACAGAGGGTACTATTTACATCTTTTATTTTTTACTTCAGGATGCAGCCATCTTGTATTTCTCCCATTTAAATCAGAGTTACCAAAGTGAGGCTGTAGTCTGGTACCTTTCTGGTGTAGATTTGAATCAGCATGCATTATTAATATTGTAGACAAGGGAATTGGCAAAGATGTTGTGAGCATTATAAAGGTCTATTAGTATAGGCTGGGTATCCCAAGTTGTCCGTCTATGTTGAACATGCACGTGATCCGCCGTCTGTTTTAGTCACTTTATAGAGTGCACTAGTTTTTTAGTAGATTCAGAAACATCACTGTTTGCTCAATGCCTGACAGACATTTTCATTACGTGTAATGTACTACACACAAACGGATGCCCAGCCCTATACCAACAAGAACAAAGATTAATGATCAAACTCAAGTGCCTATTTGAAAAACACATTAAATTTGCATGATCAAATTATGTTTCTAACCGTTGATATCTTAAAGTCTTTGTTGTTAGAGTTTCCTGTGTTGTATTCATCATTTATTTTCCCCAAAATTTTGATATTTCCTAAAATATAGCTAAAAACCTGTGTCAAGTTAAATAAAAAGGCATCAGTAGTACCTACAGCATAATTTTAAAACATCAAATTACATTTCAATATTTTGCCCAAATTTGACAAAAATACTGGGCTTACCCCTTATGGTTGTATCATTTTTTGGCCTAAATCTCAAGTATCAATATTTTCCAAAATATAGCTCGTATTCTAGGTCAAGTTACATCAGAAGGTATAAGTATACCCTACTGCAGGTGTTAATGTTTTAGAACATAAAATCACAACCTATAAATTTGATAAAAATACTGGACCTTTATGGTGTTTTCAATTTTGCGCCTATTTTTCAATTATCAATTTTTCCCAAAAAGATATCCGAGATCAAGAGAGCCTTAAATCGCAACTGTAAAATACTACAAAATTTGATAAAAATATGTTTTTTTCAAGTTTTTGCCTCTTTTTCAAAAATCAACATTTCCCAAAATATAGCTTATGTCCTGGGACAAATTACATAAAAAAGCAACAGTAGAGCCAAGTGAATCGTTTAGAGTCCCGAAACAGGGCAACAGAGTTCTAAGACTAGGGCAACAGTGTCCTAAGACCAGGGCAAGAGTGTCCCAAGACCAGGGCAACAGAGTCCCAAGACCAGGGCAACGGAGTCACAAGACCAGGGCAACAGAGTCCTAAAACTAGGGCAACAGTGTCCTAAGACTAAGGCAACAGAGTCCTAAGACCAGGGCAAGAGTGTCCCAAGACCAGGGCAACATAGTCCTAAGACCAGGGCAAGAGTGTACCAAGACCAGGGCAACGGAGTCACAAGACCAGGGCAACAGAGTCCCAAGACCAGGGCAACAGAGTCCCAAGACCAGGGCAAGAGTGTCCCAAGACCAGGGCAAGAGTGTCCCAAGACCAGGGCAACGGAGTCACAAGACCAGGGCAACAGAGTCCCAAGACCAGGGCAACAGTGTCCTAAGACCAGGGCAAGAGTGTCCCAAGACCAGGGCAAGAGTGTCCCAAGACCAGGGCAAGAGTGTCCCAAGACCAGGGCAAGAGTGTCCCAATACCAGGGCAAGAGTGTCCCAAGACCAGGGCAACAGAGTCTTAAAACCAGGGCAACAGAGTCCCAAGACCAGTGCAACAGAGTCCTAAAACCAGGGCAACAGTGTCCTAAGACTAAGGCAACAGTGTCCTAAGACTAAGGCAACAGTGTCCTAAGACCAGGGCAACGGAGTCACAAGACCAGGGCAACAGAGTCCTAAAACCAGGGCAACAGTGTCCTAAGACTAAGGCAACAGTGTCCTAAGACCAGGGCAAGAGTGTCCCAAGACCAGGGCAACGGAGTCACAAGACCAGGGCAAGAGTCCCAAGACCAGGGCAACAGAGTCCTAAGACCCGGGCAACGGAGTCCCAAGACCAGGGCAACAGAGTCCCAAGACCAGGGCAACAGTGTCCCAAGACCTGGGCCCAATTTCATGGAGCTGCTTAAGTAAACAATTTGCTTAAGCACGAAAATAGCTTGCTTATTTTACACATGTTACTGGCCAAAATTTCATGCCTTATACATTGCTTGTGACTGGTATTTAGCTGTTGTTTACTTAGCATAACAATTGAGTGTATAGTCTTGGCCGGTAGTCTGATTTTTCTAAGCAATGAATTTTTTGCTTAAGCAAAATTTTGTGCTTAAGCAGCTCCATGAAATTGGGCCCTGGGCCCGATTTCATAGAGCTGCTGAAGCACAAAAAGTAGCTAAGCGCAACAAAATTATGCTTACCAGAATAAGATTACCAGCCAAACTACCATGTCACATGTACAATTTGTGACTGGTATCCTGCTCATTTCTGCTTAGCGGACAATTGTTAAGCAAAATTTTCTGCATAAGCAGCTCCATGAATTTGGGCCCAGGGCAACAGTGTCCTAAGACTAAGGCAACAGAGTCCTAAGACCATGGCAAGAATGTCCCAAGACCAGGGCAACATAGTCCTAGAACCAGGGCAAGAGTGTCCCAAGACCAGGGCAACAGAGTCCCAAGACCAGGGCAACGGAGTCACAAGACCAGGGCAACAGAGTCCCAAGACCTGGGCCCAATTTCATGGAGCTGCTGAAGCACAAAAAGTAGCTAAGCGCAACAAAATTATGCTTACCAGAATAAGGTTACCAGCCAAACTACCATGTCACATGTACAATTTGTTACTGGTATCCTGCTCATTTCTGCTTAGCGGACAATTGTTAAGCAAAATTTTCTGCTTAAGCAGCTCCATGAAATTGGGCCCAGGGCAACAGGATCCCAAGACCAGGGCAACGGAGTCAAAAGACCAGGGCAACAGAGTCAAGAGACCAGGGCAACAGAGTCCCAAGATCGGGGCAATAGAGTCCCAAAACCAGGGCCAAGTAGTATAAAAGAGCATCAATAGAGCCTTCTGCATCGTTTTAAATTTGATAAAAATGATGGTTTTACCCCTTATGATTTTTCACTATTTGGCCATTTTTCAAATGCTTATTAAACATGGCTTTATTATCCTGGGTCGCAAACTCGCAAATTAAAAATTGCCCAAATATGATAAAAAGATTGACTTACCCCTATGATTTTTTTAATTTTTGCCTGTTTTTTAATTATCAATCTTTCAAAAAATATACAGCTTCTATCCTAGGACTGGAATTTTGAGTTCTCATAAAATTATATATCTTCCGAACTGACAATTTAAAAGAGTACTAAATAGAGGAGCCTAAATGCATCAATGTTTGTGCATATCCTACCCAACATACCCCTCCCTCTACCCCCACCCACCCCACCTACCCGATCCCGCCCGGCTTCCCCCGAACCAAAAGCAGTGGTCCATCAGTAACGGACCGTCGTTAAAGAGTATTATGGTATTATTGAGCTTCCGCTCAAAGTCATCAAATTATAAATAACTTCATCTTTGCCAAAAACAGTGATGTATTGCTTATGGATCACTTTTCGATGACAATATTAAAGGAACGTTACAGAATTGGTTTTGCTAACAAAACAGTTGCTGGCAGTGTAAGCACTTTATGTTATCCACCATATACATAAACTGACAAACCTGTAGAAGTTTGAGATCGATCGGCCATCTGGGTCACAAGAAAATAGTAAATCTGTGATCAAAAGTATATTTTACAAGTTTTTTCTTACCAATTCTGTAATGTTCCTTTAAGGTCGAAATGGGTCTCCGACAACGGGGGTGATCATGAATGGGTGACCGATCTAAAAGCTTTTTCTTTCACCCAATCTTTCAAAAGTCTTTCAAAGAATCAAAATGCTTATATAAAATGCTTAATATTTAAACCGAAAAGCCAAACATTTATGTTAGCAAGTTTGTTTCACATCATTCTTTTCTCCTTCACGTGAATAGTCTTACCTATAAAATAGTGCGCCTTGCCTGTTTCAATACCCGCACCCCCCTAGGCAATCTCAGCACCCCTATGACGAAATGGCCGACATCAAAAGTCTCCACGTTTTCTCCTACATTTTTCGACATTTTATGCTCAATTTGGTCGAGAAAACCACTACAAAGTGAGCAAGGTGAGTTGACTAATTCTTATAGAATCTCCTGAAGGAGTTTTTACGGTGAATATGAGATTTCAAAACAGTAAAAATAAGGCTTCACTGTGCGGTACGGCGGCAGACTTGAAACACACGAGGCTGAGTGAAACTGTATCCATGCTCGTACAGTTGTTTAAAACACAAAAAGCCACACAGAAATTAATGATTAAAAATCAGTGAAAAGACAAATTGTTTCAAAATTTCGAGACACATGACTTACAATTGAGTAACAGCTTGTGTGGTCGTGTTTGAAGTGTGTTTAATAATAATTAATGCTGAATTAATGTTCAAACAAAGAAATATGATAACTTTCTTGTTGTTAAGTACATGTATATAAGACCCAGTAACTGGGGCGCTGTACTCCTTTTTCAAAATTTTGACATTTTCTGTCGTACTAGCGCCCCAGCGAAAGCTACCAAAAATATGGGGAAGTGCAATATTTTCGTAAAAAATCAGAGATGTCACACCAAAAATGCCCCAGAATGACGGAAATACCCAACGAATTACCTTCAAAACTGCCAACTGGCCTCTCCATATGTTTAAGATGTAACACCAGGCATGAAATTGTACTCGCGGAAATTTGTCGGCTAAAAAATGATGATTTTTGAGACATTCCCGGTTTCCGTTGATCATGTCCAGCCATCGTTTTCATGGCTACCCTGCGGGGGTCCTACTAAAAGCCGACAACACGCCGACAACAAGTCCAGAGTGCCGACAACACGCCGACAACAAGTTTCAGATACCTTAAAACCAGCAAATAAACCAAGGATTTATTAGAAATATGTGTACTATGTAATATTAACAAAAATGCAATGGCATAACTTCACGAAAAGTCCGAATTTTTAACCAGAAAAAAACACGAAAATACACGGAGTGCGGTCGGACGCCATCTTGGCCTAAAAACCGTGTTTTGACCATTCCATTATGATACCGGTAAGATGTATTTAGCGCTTACAAAACAACAGAGGGCGGGCGTCATCCCACGGCTTATTATTGCTATTGGCATAATAATTACTAGGCCATCACTACACCCCCGGATGTGTTACCCCCGTATCATAATGGAAAGGTCGAAACACGGTTTTTAGGCCAAGATGGCGTCCGACCGCACTCCGTGTATTTTCGTGTTTTTTTCTGGTTAAACATTCGGACTTTTCGTGAAGTTATGCCATTGCATTTTTGTTAATATTACATAGTACACATATTTCTAACAAATCCTTGGTTTATTTGCTGGTTTTAAGGTATCTGAAACTTGTTGTCGGCGTGTTGTCGGCACTCTGGACTTGTTGTCGGCGTGTTGTCGGCTTTTAGTAGGACCCCCGCAGGGTAGCCATGAAAACGATGGCTGGACATGATCAACGGAAACCGGGAATGTCTCAAAAATCATCATTTTTTAGCCGGACAAATTTCCGCGAGTACAATTTCATGCCTGGTGTTACATCTTAAACATATGGAGAGGCCAGTTGGCAGTTTTGAAGGTAATTCGTTGGGTATTTCCGTCATTCTGGGGCATTTTTGGTGTGACATCTCTGATTTTTTATGAAAATATTGCACTTCCCCATATTTTTGGTAGCTTTCGCTGGGGCGCTAGTACGACAGAAAATGTCAAAATTTTGAAAAAGGAGTACAGCGCCCCAGTTACTGGGTCTACATGTATATATAAACTCATTCTCTTGTAACTTGTGATATTTTTGTGTAAGGCCCCCAAAAAAGGGTTCTGTTTCCGGTTACATGGCATTGAAAAATAGGGTCGGTAGGTCAGACAAGTTTATTTTTTGTTTCTTTTATTATTCTGATTATACGATTGACGATTTGTCCACAATCAATGGATTTGCACAACAAATTAGGCAAAATTGCATGCAAACTGCAGTTTGCGCAATGAATTGTGGGTATTTTTTGCTTGCAGTCGAGTCGTAGGACATCGCAGGCTCAAATCACGGAGATATCTGTACATTTTTCTTGATATGTTTTTTTTAAATTTTGTTTAAAGGCCCTGTACACTAGTATTGGTAAGATCGAAAAACACAAATGTTCACAGATTCACACATAACTTACATGATTTAAAGTAAGTAATGGTAGAAAGGGTTCCTTAAAATATTTCTGCCTAAAATGCTATCGTTTCTGAGAAATTAATAAAACAATAGTTTTTATCGCGCGCGATAATGAACTCGATGTTTGAAAAACAGAAAACACATAAGGTCTCTTTTCACTATTTTCTCGTGATCTCGATGACCAATTGAGCTCAAATTTTCACAGGTTTGTTATTTCATGTATATGGTTAATCACACAAAGCATGAACTTTGTTTGCGACTGTTTTGTCAGCTCTACCAATCCTGTATGATACCTTTAATGTTGCATAACATGTTAAATCGGCTTTTTTTTTTTTTTTTTTTTCTTCTTTTTTTTCCCCCGTTTTTTTTAAAGCCAAATAAAAAGTTTAGGGTCGCAATGTAAACATGGTAAACTAGGGTCGGTCGGGTAACCGGAAACGGAACTTTTTTTTTGGCCTAACCATACATACATACACACTGATGTGTATTAATAAGCATTGTAAACTCAGTTTTTTTCCCTACACATGTAAGTCCTGCAGAAAAAACCACAGGCACACTACCCAATACTCCTAATCCTAGTCCTAGAACTGTATGAGGTTCGATCCGCTATCGATTCCACGAACCTCGTAGAGTGACATGTATAAGATCCTATTCTAAACTTTTTGCCCTTCACAGTTATGCACCTGGAGTTTTCTTATAAAACCGGATCTCAAATTGAGCGTTTCGCGTACTCCTAGAACAGTACAATACCAACCTCAAAATTTCACGACGCCTCTCACTAACGCGATTGTCGCAATAATATCGGATGACCGTAGTTGTCATGACGGACAGTCAGCACATATCCCGACAACACCGGGACAGTCATGACATGTTACGACGTTGGGTTAATAACACTCAGACCACAATTGTCGTACAGCCACCGGCTATGCTGTCCTGTATTTGAACGACGGTCATTGACATCCTATGGAAAGAGCACATGGAAACCAGCTTTGCGAATGTGACCACCCTTAAGTTGGTGTAAATTTATTTTGTGTTTTAGAACATCAAACATTAACTTAAAAGATTAATAACTTGTTTTAAATCGGGCATTTTTGCGGCCTAAAATTTTTATAGTTTACATGGGAAAAGTAAGGTATTCAATTATGTAAAAAGTCCGCTGTCGTTTCCACGAACCTCATAGAGTTACATGTACAAAATCCTATTCAAAACTTTTTGCCCTTCACGTTTGCATGCCTACAGTTCTCTTTTGAAACTCTCAAAATTTAGGCTCTACGTGATTCTTGTACTCATTAAGCGTTGCGCGGGTCCAGTTTTTTCATATCCGTGTCATGCAATTCAACACGCTTTTGGACCTGACCATCACCGATTAAAATAAAATTTGGTGTGCTGATTGGCCTCATTGAGAAACCCCTAGAACCAAAATTTGTTGTCGTTCTGTTAATTATTTTTTGAGATATGGGTTAATGAACTTTTGACTAATTAGCATGACCTGCTATATTTGGACATTAATGTCTCCAAAAGTAAAGCACCTAAAATTTACATCATTTTAAAGCTCTTGAAATGGCCCGCATTTGATAATAAATGTATATACGGCATACCACAACAAAATTACGCAAAAATATGACCTTTGACCTTGATTTGCGAAAATGCATATTTTCCAAAATGCATATTTTTTCCCCCATTTTTAGCTTAAGATGTAAGCAACATTTTCAGAAAGATTTGGGATAGGAATTCTTACAGTTTTTGAGTTATGATTATTTGAACATTAAAATGTACGAAATGTACGAATTGTACATGTACAATAATGTGTAATGTACATATGTTACAATTGCATTGGGGATAAAGAATTTAGTTTGTTTTTAGGCCATTCCAATTTTATTAGTTAATTTACAGATTTTTTAGGTGCTAAAAAAGGTTGTCAGACAGGGGGAAAAAAATGATGATGATGACAAGTGTTGTGTACATACGCGCAAGGTCATTATTAGACCACAATCATAAGCTCTGAATATACTGGGATTTTCCTGCAGTTTGTAATTCCATGTCAATTCTAATACTTGTAAAGCCAGCAGGACCAGTTGGCTTGATTTTTAACTGGTCCGCCAGGTTTTTTACTGGTCGTCAGTTTTTTGTCATTTTTCATACCGATTGAAACAATATCTTGATTTTTGATCATCTCTATTTCAATTTCAAGTTAACTGCATTAATAGCCAAACTTTATTATGTTTAGACAGTTATTGTGTTCGTTAGGATAATAACTTAACTTAACACAGGTCAGATTTGAAAATTGTAAATGATCTTTGGGTAGTTTTAGTCCCAGTAACCAATGACAGCACCAGTACTAAAAAATACTCAAAGTATTTCCGTGCGAAAGGTAAACAAAAATTATGAAAAAAATGCTTGTGGCTAATTGAAACAAAAAACTTTAAAACTGACTCGATAAAAAACCATGAACTTGTTATTGATGATTGTTATTAATCTACGGTACCGGTTGTAGAGGGATCGGGAGGGTTACGTACGATTGCTGCAGTAATTTTTTCAGTCATAGACATAGCCTAGTTTTACTAATATGTATTCGTGGCAACCAAAGTTCTCACGATCTTCCCACTTTCAGCAGGAAAAACAACAATTTAATACAAACTAGTTGCAAAATATCCAGACCACAGTTATTTCTTACTTTGCTAGCGGGGGCATCAGCTTAGATAGTTGTAAAACCCCAAATCACTGACGTTCAGTCACAATAAACAATCCATTATTTTTCCCGTAGGACTTGAGTGCACATTGCTGATAATGATATAAAAGGGCTGGAAGCGGCAGGACCCCCCCCCCCACCAATCGCTGAAAACCCTTGCCCCCCCCACCCCCATCCCATAAAAACCTCCCCCCCAACTACTTAAATTATTTGCTTGTTCATGGTTAACAAAGGCTGGTCAGAAGAGGGTGTTCAACTGAACCCACTGTGTACTACAAGGCATGATGTTGTCTTTAGTATTCAAAAGATCAATGGGATGGATTGTAAATGCACAGTGAATGGAACCCAAGGGTGACAGAGGGGTTGATTTGCCCCAAATTTTACACAGAGAAAAACACTAAGTCCTAATTTCTTATATCAGGTAAAGTTTTGTATGCTTTCCCTACCCAAATTTTTCCCCGCTGTTTTTCCTGAATTGGGGAGGGCAGTTGACTGTGAAGAGTCCAATAATAGACTAGACTGCTTGGCCACGACACACTACATAAATAGACGTTTTTGGGTGGGGGCGGGGGTGGGCAAAAACAAAATGTTTGGGGCCTTTTGATGTACTGAACCATTAATTTTTGCATTTGTTAGACCGTTAGACCTTATTTCTTATTCGGGGGTCAAGGGTTCTGGTCCCCCCCCCCCCCCCCCCCGCCAGAGGAGTGATACATTATTGGTTTTTGAAATAATAATTCTATCGTTTTAATCCACTAGTTTTTATTATAGACACACCGTACAATCAACCTAAAAATGTTTTAGCTAATTAACTCGTCACCTTGTGGAAACTATGAAAAACAGTTTATGATCTGTGAGGGATTTTTGGCATGTTTGTAGTTTCGGTGGTTTTCAGTCTTTTTTTCTCACCCTTGACTGTATTAAGACAGACATACTACCCTTGAGGTTAAGTTCTAACACGAACATTATAACCAATGAGCTTTCAGATTGACTGTCACTTTTTTCATGGTGTAGTGGTGGGGGTTCTAAATTTGATGTTTGTTTATGTGTAACCTTTCCATTTTTTAGATGAGCAAATTCAGTTTTTAAGTTCAACATTAAACTAATGTGTTTGTCAATTTATTCCACTCAGGTTCCTACTTTGTGCTGGCACTTCCCAAGATATCATCCCAAGATATCATCCCATGATGCACCAAGTAGATTGTCAGCACTGACAACTCGGTATGTCCATCTTACATACTCAATAGGTAAGTTTATGATACCTCAGTGCAGTGAGCGGAGCTCGGGGCTAGGTTAGAGGATGGTATCCCTTCACTCACTTTGTCTTAACTTATTTTGAGATATTATTAATGGCCGAAAGCTTTAGCCACAATTCTGAAGGGCTCTAACATTGAAAGTAGATATCATTCTTGTTACAGAAAACAATTAATTAGGGTAGTCTATTCAGGATTGGGGAATATACTCACATAACCACCAAATCACTCTTGATCAATAAACTTCATTTACCAGGAGCTCAAAAATATGCAAAACTTATTTTATGGTAGATCATGAGAAATGTTGGGAAAAACTCATTGAATCATGAAAGAGGATATCAATACTGACAAACCATCTTCTGCATAATTAAAAAAGGTAGATCAGTTGGCAAAAAAACTATTTGAATCAAGAATGAGAATATTACTAGTAACAATGACAAACCAACTTCTGCATGAATCAAGATAATGTAGATCAGTTGGAAAAACTCTCTTTGAATCACGAAAGAGAACATCAATGGTAACAATGACAAACCAACTTCTGCATGAATCAAGATAAGGTAGATCAAAACAAATGTTGTCAAAAACTATTTGAATCAGGAAAGAACATGGGTCAAAATGACAAACCAACTTCTGCATGAATCAAGATATGGTAGATCAAAACAAATGTCAAAAACTCTATTTGAATCAGGAAAGAGAACATAGGTCAAAATGACAAACCAACTTCTGCATGAATCAAGATATGGTAGATCAAAACAAATGTCAAAAACTATTTGAATCAGAAAGAGAACATAGGTCAAAATGACAAACCAACTTCTGCATGAATCAAGATATGGTAGATCAAAACAAATGTCAAAAACTCTATTGAATCAGGAAAGAACATGGGTCATAATGACAAACCAACTTCTGCATGAATCACGAAAAAGGTAGATCAGTTGACAAAACTCTAGGCCTATTTGAATCAGGAATGAGAATACTACTGGTAACAATGAATCAAGATATGGTAGATCAAAACAAATGTTGGCAAAAAACTCTTTGAATCGGGATTGAGTATAATGACAAACCAACTTCTGCATGAATCAAGATATGGTAGATCAAAACAAATGTTGGCAAAAAACTCTTTGAATCGGGATTGAGTATAATGACAAACCAACTTCTGCATGAATCAAGATATGGTAGATCATAACAAATGTTGGCAAAAACTCTCTTTGAATCAGGAAAGAGAACGTGGGTCATAATAACAAAGCAACTTATGCATGTTTGCTTCATGTTATCTACCTTATGCTGGAATTGACATTTCATTCCTGTAAAATGTTGTACTCAAAGTTATACAAAAAAACTGACCTTCATTGTCAACAGCAGGAAATAGTGTTCCATGTTAATCAGGGCTCAAATTTGGGGGAAAAACCCACAAGACCACAGAACTTGTATTTCAAAATGTTTACTTGACCAGAAATAATTTTACAAGACCAGATTCAAACTGAGAAAAGACTTCCTTGCATATTTTAACTTGCATTTAATTGAACAAGCACTAATGTAAGAGAAGATTTACCTCATTTGTCTTAAAGGTATTGTACACTTTTGGTAACAGCTCAAAATCAGTGTCCACATTTTGTGTGATTAAACAGATGCATGAACAAACAAACCTGTGAAAGTTTGAGCTCAATTGGTCATCGAGGTCACAAGAAAATAGTGAAAAGAGATCTTATGTGTTTTCTGTTTTTTTCAAATTATCGCGCGCGATAATTACTATTGCTTTACTCGTTTCTCAGAAACGATAGCATTTTAGGCAGAAATATTTTAAGGAACCCTTCCTACCATTGCTTACTTTAGATCATGTAAGTTATGTGTGAATCTGTGAAGATTTTGTTTTTCGATCTTACCAATAGTGTACAGGGCCTTTAAAGGGTATTAAGTATATTTCAAATCATTACTCAAAGTCAACATTTGAACATAATTTGTTTCTGTTCAGGATGTTATAGAGTGAGGTACATGTGCATCAATTGTTATTGAATTGAAAACACAAGACCGCCGGACTTGTCGGGTCATGAGTTTACTGGCCCAATGCTAAAATCACTGGCCTCGGGCTTGCGGTCCTGTGTCAAATTCGAGCCCTGCTCATAATTATCATGTTGATTTGTCAAACAAATTAACTCCAACTTAATAAATTTCTTCACTTATTACTTTAAAACTATGTTCCTTGAAAAAAAAAAAAGAATTACATGTTTTGAAAGAATGTTTGTGGCATCTGGTATTAAAAAAAACATTTTCAAAATAAAACAGACCATTTTTGGAAGAGTAAATCTATTCCAATTAAGTTTACAATTTTAAACACCACACAACCAACTTATGCAATGTTTAAACAAATTTGGTTGTCAAAATAGTGATTACAATGAAATAATGGGTTTAAGTGCATTTTCATTTAAGTTCTTATTTCAATTGCAGTAATCAAAGTACTGACCTCTTTACTTTAAAACATTTCAGATAGAAGTATTTATCTGCAGGATTGTACAAGAATGAACTTTGTTACTAGTGAGCTTTCACATTCTATATAATCAATAGTTCTTAATGACCACAAGTATTAAATTTTTCTCACATAGAATGGTGTGTTAGCTGCAGTCAGATCACCCAGCTACTGAGTAGAGTTCAAAGGCCTACCTCAAGAGTCATCTCCAAAAGGTAAAATCAAAGCTTAGCATTAGTTATCATGTCAAGTAATACGCCAAAAGGGAAACTGACTGGGTAAAGTTTAAATAGTTTGGGGTTAAACAAAGAAAATTGACTAGAGCGAGATTTGAAACAACGACCTCCAGATTAATATGCCGGTGCTCTACCAACTGAACTATCTTGCCCTATGTTTGCAGTTTCCCTACATAGGGCCAAAATAGGGCAAAATAGGTCTGTTGGTACAGAACTAGCACATTAATTCGGAGGCAGTTGGTTCAAATACCGCTCTAGTGAATTTTCTTTGTTCAACCTCTAACCATTAGTTATCATGTTAAAGCATTCAAAATTCTGGTGGGCTTAATGAATATATCAAGTAGGGTACAGTTAATGTTACAATTGACTAGTATTACTGAAATAGTGATCGGGCTTCTTTGAATCCAGACAATGTAATCACTGGATGGTTTTGTTGCCAAAACTGCTCTGCTTATTAAGAGATCTATTTGTGGCATTTAGCATCCCCCTTCGATCCCTGTTTCTTGTTTCGATTACAACAATCAAGAAAAATCCTGATGTGCATAAGGGCCTCAGAACTTACATTCGGTGTTTGAAGTTTTTCTGTATTTACTTTTATTGAAGTATCCACAAAAATACTTGGGTAAGAGCTGTTTATCTGAAACTAACTGTTCTAGTCATTTGTTTTGTGTTGCAGTAGGCTTACCATCTTCAATGAGATCTACCCGTCAACAAGTAGATGTATTGACTTGCCTAAAGACAAAGAGGTGCACTCTTCAGTACAAGGTAAATTCCTAAGTAAAGAAATAACAAATGTGGTCTTTTATCTTATCATTTACATTTACTTATTACACATCCAACCTGGCAAAGAGTGCCAAAAACAGAGTGACAAGAAAGCATAGAAGAAATGTTCAGTTTTAGATGCTGGAGGCAAAACCCATGGGGAAAACCCCTCTAATGGGGTAGGGTCTGAAAACCCAGGCTTTGGTCTGAGGTTGGAATCAAACCAAGGCCCACAGAGGGAAAAAGTAGGGAAAGAAACCACTGAGCACACCTGATCCCCCTGGTTCTTAAAGTCTTGCATGCATTTGCTAGATGATTCTGAGGACTCAATGATAAGAAAGTTCATACCAGCACCTATCTTTAAGAGATATGTTAATGGCATTTAGCATCCCCCTTCAATCACAGTTTCTTTTATTAATTGCAACAATTAAAATAATCATGATGTGCATAAGTGCCTCAAAACTTTTATTGAAGTATCCACAAAAATACTTGGGTAAGAGCATTTTATCTGAAACTAACTGTTCTAATCATTTGTTTGTGTTGCAGTAGGCTTACCATCTTCAATGAGATCTACCCGTCAACAAGTAGATGTATTGACTTGCCTAAAGACAAAGAGGTGCACTCTTCAGTACAAGGTAAATTCCTAAGTAAAGAAATAACAAATGTGGTCTTTTATCTTATCATTTACATTTACTTATTACACATCCAACCTGGCAAAGAGTGCCCAAAACAGAGTGACAAGAAAGCATAGAAGAAATGTTCAGTTTTAGATGCTGGAGGCAAAACCCAATGGGGAAAACCCATGTAATGAGGTAGGGTCTGAAAACCAGGCTTTGGTCTGAGATTGGAATCGAACCGAGGTCCACAGAGGGAAAACGTAGGGAAAGAAACCACTGAGCACACCTGATCCCCTGGTTCTTAAAGTTTTGCATGCATTTGCTAGATGATTCTGAGGACTCAATGATAAGAAAGTTCATACCAGCACCAATCTTTAAGAGATCTGTTGATGGCATTTAGCATCCCCTTCAATCCCTGTTTCTTGTATTAATTGCAACAATTAAAATAATCATGATGTGCATAAGTGCCTCAAAACTTTCCTTAGGTGTTTGAAGTTTTTTGTCTTTACTTTTATTGAAAGTACCCACAAAAATACTTGGGTAAGAGCATTTTATCTGAAACTAACTGTTCTAATCATTTGTTTGTTTTGCAGTAGGATTACCATCTTCAATGAGATCTACCCGTCAACAAGTAGATGTCTTGACTTGCCTAAAGACAAAGAGGTGCACTCTCCAGTACAAGGTAAATTCCTTAGTAAAGAAATAACAAAAGTGGTCTTATCTTATCATTTACATTTAATTATTTACACATCCAACGGGGCAAAGAGTGCCAAAAACAGAGTGCCAAGAAAGCATAGAAGAAATGTTCAGTTTTAGATGCGGGAGGCAAAACCAAATGGGAAAAACCCATGTAATGAGGTACGGTCTGAAAACCCAGGCTTTGGTCTGAGGTTGGAATCGAACCTAGGTCCACAGAGGGAAAATGAGGGAAAGAAACCACTGATCCCCTGGTTCTTAAAGTTTTGCATGCATTTGCTAGATGATTCTGAGGATTCAATGATAAGAAAGTTCATACCAGCACCAATCTTCAAGAGGTCTGTTTGCGGCATTTAGCATCCCCCCTTCAATTACTGTTTCTTGTTTTGATTTCAATAATGAAAAAATCATGATGTGCATAAGTGCCTCAAAACTGTGACAAGAAAGCATAGAAGAAATGTTCAGTTTTAGATGCGGGAGGCAAAAACCCAATGGGGAAAACCCATGTAATGAGGTAGGGTCTGAAAACCCAGGCTTTGGTCTGAGGTAGGAATCGAACCGAGGTCCACAGAGGGAAAACGTAGGGAAAGAAACCACTGAGCACACCTGATCCCCCTGGTTCTTAAACTTTTGCATGCATTTGCTAGATGATTTTAGGGACTCAATGATGAGAAAGTTCATACCAGCACCAATCTTTAAGAGATCTGTTGATAACATTTAGCATCCCCCCTTCAATCCCTGATTCTTGTTTTGATTGCAACAATGAAAAAAGTCAGTTGGTAGAGTGCTGGCACCTTAATCCGGAGGCTGTTGGTTGAAATACTGCTCCAGTCAGCTTTCTTTGTTCAACCCCTAACCATAAGTTATCATGTCAGAACATTCTAAATTATGGTGGGCCTAATGAATACATCAAGTAGGGTACAACAAATGATATAATTGACTAGTATCACTGAAATACTGATCAGGCTTCTTTGAATCCAGACAACGTAGCTACTGAATGGTTTTGTTGCCAAAACTGCTTTGCTTAGATGCTAACTCTCTTTAAATTCTGGGGGCTAAGTTCATAGAGCTGCTTAAACTGAAACTGTTGCTTAAAAACCCTTCCCTACATTGTCAGCACATGCCTCAGAATTTTTCCAGTAGATTAAAAGAGTTGTTTTCTAAATGTATTGTTTACATGTCCAGGTATTTCCTGGGTAATTTTCAGCTATTTTTTTGCTGAACAGTTTCCTGCTGAGCAAAGAATTATCAGGATACCGGTCACAGATGGTATATTTGATATGGTGTTTTTGCTTGTAGCCTCATTCTGCTCAGCAAAATTTCATATTTTGTGCTTAAGCAGCTCTCTAAAATTGGGCCCAGATGAGGTACGATTTTGGCAAAAGTAGCAATAAAGTCTTACATTTTTTTTAGGCATTATACTCTAAAAGAAAGAACTCAAGTTATTTTGATGGAAAACGTTTTAAAAAATTGATATTGTCCTGCGCTTTCGGAGGGGTCCTCACCAGTTTTTAATCACCCAGTTTTTAATCAGAGATTTTGCTATTTTCTTATCTGTAAACTTAACCTTTCAGAGCCAGAGATTAACTTGCTGTTCCCTGAAGTCAAGTGCGCAGGGAATTGCCTCTACTGAAATCTACGAAGGCTACATGGTACAAAGGAGAGCAACGCGTATGAAAACATCAGCATGTCATCAAGAAACCCTAGCTGTTCATTGTAGAGATCATGAATGAACAACCCAGCAATTTATTGTCTTAAATTGTGTAAGCTATTTTAGATGTGTTAGTAAGATGTTTTGATGTTTTTTGTATTCGTCGTATGGTGGGCTGTTTTTGCAGCATCATACAGTAAACGTTCTTGTAAATAAGTCACCATTGCAAGCAAGCACATACGCGAATTTTGAGATCTATAGGCAATATATGCTTTAGAGCATTGGTTGTGCGGAGATACGATTAGCTGGGCGGAGATACGATTAGTTGTGCGGAGATACGATTAGATTGTGGCGGAGATACGATTAGTTGGGCGGAGATACGATTAGTTGGGCGGAGATACGATTAGTTGGGCGGAGATACGATTAGTTGGGCGGAGATACGATTGCGAAAAGGGACTTGGACATTTGCACGTGGCATTTGGAGTTCTACTTCCGGCAAGGGTCACAGCTTGTGGTTGATCTTAAAGGTGCATCAGGCTCCCTTATATGCGGGATGATAGTCTGATGTTATCACAAATATGGTCGGCTAAACGGGAGTAGTCCCTAGAGTTGGCTAGGGACCGCGTTAGTACCGTAGGGGACGTGTCCCCAAGGAGGGGATGCGCGGACCGGGCGCTCTGAAAAGAGTACGAAGGCTCCGAAGATCGGGGAAGCGTCGTGGGGCTGGTATCCTGGGACCTGCACGTGGTGGCCCTGCTTTAGACTAACCTAACCAGGATGATATTGGCAAATCTTACACGCAAATGAACTAAACTGCTTGCAATGGTGCACTTATACATTATACTTTACTCTCATGAATTTAATATACAATGTTATATACAGGCATGCAACTTTTTAGGTCATCAGCTGATTTCCTAATTTTTGTTTTTTCAGCTGTACTGAGATCGAAAATTAAAAAATTTGCATGCATGCCTGAATATACAACAATTTATAATTATGTTTAATAATATACAGGCATGCAACTCATTTCAGTCATGATTTCCTCATTGTTTGTGTCATTAGCTGTACTCTGCCACTAAAAAACACAAAGAACTGCTGTGCAAGGCACAAAATTCTACTTTCAACAAAGTCATGCGGTTGCATGCATGCCTGAATATACATCAATGTTTAATATGTATTATTAATAAACAGGCACGCAACACACTTCTGGTTATCAACCAATTTCCTCATTTTGTGTTTCTCATCCAGATTGGAAATTGAAAAACACAGCAAAAAGTTGATCTTGTGCTGTGTCGCAATTGCCTTTTATTTTGACAAGCTGCTAGCTGTTGCATGCCTGTATACATTGGGTATATTTAATTTTAAGATTATGCTAAATTCTCATTCTAGAAATGCACGCTGGGAATTACACTTTTCTATTGTGCAATAACAATATTGTTCCTCAAAAAGTGAACATCTATTAAAAAACAAAACAATTACTTCACTTGTCAAGAGCCCCCCTAAAAAGACAAGTTTGCTGAGGTTAATCTTTTTTGCTTTTTTCTAGGTGAACCAAAAATAGACAGAAAAATTCAATTGAAAGATTTCACAGGTTAAAAGTGCATGTTACACCTTTTAAGCGACTTAAGCGACGATACCTTTGAAACCTATGTTCAAACTATCAATCTGAAACATATATATAAAAACTGTTAGACATGAATTTTCCCTTGAAGAAAACAAAGTTGCAGGAACTAGGATCATTCACTAATAAGAATTAGAATTTAGCATTATGTTGTTTAGTTAATTATTTTTTATTTAAAATTGCTGAACAAAGTTATTTGTTAGCGGTCTGTTTCTTTGATGATGAAATTACTTTCGACAATACTAAAAAACATTAAACAAACTCTTGAAGATGATGAAGTTACTTTCAACAAAACTTGTGGTTAAACACCCATACTTGCCCATGTGAGGTGAAGAACTTATACTTCCCCTTCTTTGGCAAAGCACCCATACTTCCCCTTGTGTGGGGAAGCACCCGAACTTTCCCTTGTGAGGTAAAGCACCCTTACTTCCCCCTTGTGAGGTGAAGCACCAATACTTCCCCCTTGTGAGGTTAATCACCCATACTTCCAATTGTGTGGGGATCGAAGCACCCAGACTTACCCTTGTGAGGTGAAGAACTTATACTTCCCCTTCTTTGGCAAAGCAAAAAGGTTAATCACCCATACTTCCAATTGTGTGGGGATCGAAGCACCCAGACTTACCCTTGTGAGGCGAAGCACCCATACTTCCCCTTGAGTTGTGAAGCACCCATACTTCCCCTTGTGTGCTGAAGCACCCATACTTTCCCTTGTGTGGGGAAGCACCCGAACTTTCCCTTGTGAGGTGAAGCACCCATACTTCCCCCTTGTGAGGTGAATCACCCATACTTCCAATTGTGTGGCGAAGCACCCATACTTCCCGTTCTGAGGTGAAGCACCCATACTTCCCCTTGTGAGGCGAAGCACCCATACTTCCCCTTGAGTTGTGAAGCACCCATACTTTCTCTTGTGTGGGGAAGCACCCGAACTTTCCATTGTGAGGCGAAGCACCCTTACTTCCCCCTTGTGAGGTGAAGCACCCATACTTCCCCTTGTGAGGTTAATCACCCATACTTCCGATTGTGTGGGGATCGAAGCACCCAGACTTACCCTTGTGAGGTGAAGAACTTATACTTCCCCTTCTTTGGCAAAGCACCCATATTTCCCTTGTGTGGGGAAGCACCCGTACTTTCCCTTGTGAGGTGAAGAACTTATACTTCCCCTTTATTGGCAAAGCACCCATATTTCCCCTTGTGTGGCGAAGCACCCATACTTCCTGTTGCTAGGTGAAGCACCCATACTTCCCCTTGTGAGGCGAAGCACCAATACTTCTCCTTGAGTTGTGAAGCGCCCATACTTCCCGTTGTGAGGTGAAGCACCCATACTTCTCCTTGTGTGGCGAAGCACCCATACTTCCCCTTGTGTTGTGAAGCACCCATAGTTTCCCTTCTTGGTAGTTCTTACATACCTTGTTTGCTTATATTAACCTTGTGCGTTGGGACAACTTGTATGTTGCTTACTGCCCCTTCTGTGGCGAATTACTCATACCTCCCTTTGGTGTGATGAATTACACATATTCCCCTTCATGTTATCAACCCGGCATTAGTTTGTTAATTTAAGCAACCTCAGTTAAAGAAGTGCAAGTCAATTGAAGTCATCAACAAAGAAAGTTATCAAAGAATAACCAGCTAGTTAAGTGTCAGGAAGACATTTAAAACGACTGCTTCAGCTCGAGTCTTTGACATTTTACTTTCGAAAAAACACATCTTTTAGGAAAGGAGTCTTCATGAATATTTGCCCATAGTTTGTATTAACTAATTCATAAGAAAAGTTTGAGCTGTATGAGAATAAAGGCTGATGCTATTTCATGGCAAATCAAGTAAACCAAGGGGCATTTATTTCCCCTTTGGTCGATTTGCTCTAACCTTGACTTTTGTCCGATTATGTACGTTGTCTAGTGTACTAGGCCACCATGTTTTCCCACAATGCGACATGAATTGGGTGTGTATTATCTTTACAAAAGTTTCGGTGCGCAAAATACTTTGTTAAAAGTGCGTAATACACACCTAATTGCAATGTTGTAAAACATAGTAGCCAAGGTAGCCATGTTTGCCCACAATGCAACATAAATTGGGTGTGTATTTTTTTTACGAAAGTTTCAATGCGCAAATACTTTGCTAAAAAGCGCATACACACCCAATTGCATTGTTGGAAAACATAGTGGCCTAAGATAGACCCTAAATTTATTTGGGGGAGGGAGGACACGCGGTGGGGTAAGTTTCACATAAATAAGACACAAATTACAGAGAGGGGTACATTTCAAATTTTTTTATTTAAAAAAAAAATGACTTAAAAAAAAAAGCAGAGTTGTGCAAACACCTGCGCCTGTCGGTGGTCCCCCCCTCGACTACCCAGAACTTGTAGTGGCTTGAAGGCCCAAGTGCAATGGTCGATATGTTCTCTGTTCGGTGAAGTTCAATTAGATGCGCTACTAGTGGTTTACTTCAACGATGTACTGTCCTACAAAACCTAACGAGCTAGACGCAACTTTGCGCAGTGTTTTAGATGAAGTCTTGAGCAGAAGGTAGTTGTTGCCTGCTTAAATGAGTGATGCCCCCAAGGGTGCTAAGGATTTCACCTAATGTTGTTTCGTAACCAAGCTGTACTGGTGGTGCCAAGAGATGTCGACTCTTGTTCCAATGGGATCCTAACCCAATAGATGATGAAGACTTCTATCCAGAAAATCGTGTGCTGGTCGGAGAAACATGTTCTGCAATGGCCATAATGGCCTCTTTTTTAATGTGGATGCAATTTGGACATTCAAATGTAGTCGACTGACAAATGACTACAAGAGAACTTAATTTTGACGGACTTTGATTAAAAACAAAGTCATGACACTATGAAAATCTTCGTCTTGAAAATGGAGTGAAATCCCTTTTCTCCTTGAAATTGTTAATTCTCCCTTTTCACCTTGTTTTCATGGAGTTCTTTTCTAACTAGCCAGAGCCTAAGTGTTTCACGTTGTTTTCACTTTGCTGTACTGCTGAAAACAGCCCAAGGCTATTTTGGGTGTCTGTATAAAGTGTGGTTTAATTCAAGGAGTATTCACCAAGTTTTCAAGGTGTCCTTGGTATGAATACAACTGGATAGATTACTGTTTAATGAGGGGAAGTCAACCTAATATGGTTTATTGGTCAGCCATTTGGGTTCACCTTGTTTCAGGTCATCAGTATACTGGTCAGCACAGTGTGCATAGACTAATAATTACATTTTGGAGTAGAGCACGATAGCATGGCTAATCACCCCCATGAGACTATGGAGTGGGGGGAAGTGGGAAAATGACATTCCAGAGAATTATCTACCAATTAAAGAGTTCTAGGCTCTGATGCAGAGCATTCCGTGAAATCAGGGTGAAATTCATTCAGGCCAGTAAATGGTCTGGAGACTCTTTTTTCAAGGTGGTTTAAGGGAACTGCAATTCCGTTAAAGCATGGTGAAAGAGAAGAAACTCCTTGAATTTCAGCCAAATCCTGCACTTCACTGAGATTTCACCGTGGTTTCACAGCAAAGATTTTCATAGTGTGAGTTTGTCAAACAAATCAACAACTTTTAAAATTGTTTGTTGGAAACTGTTTTAGTTATATTTGATCACCAAGAAAGAACAAAGATGACATTGGATTAATATAAAGCCGCCCAACAGGGGCTGCATGGGTTGTTCGCAACATAAGGGAAATCATAAGTATGATCTTGAAAATTTACCAAGCATTGAAACTAGCCACACAAGGGGAGTGTGGGTAGTTGACCACACAAGGGGAAGCGTGGATAGACCAACCAAAGCGGGGCAAGTGAGTAAACAACCACACAGGACGAAGATGGGTAGTTCACCACAAAAGGATAAGTGTTGGTAGTTTACCACACAAGGGGAAGAGTTGGTAGACCAACCCAAGAGGGGCAAGTGAGTACACAACCACACAGGGGGAAGTATGGGTAGTTTACCACACAGGGGAAGTAAATTAGTGTACACCACCAAGGGGAAGCATGGGTAGACCAACCCAGGAGTAGCAAGTGAGTACACAACCACACAGGGGGAAAGTATGGGTCGTTAACCATTCACGGGGGAAGTATGTAGATCACCACATAAGGGGTGGTGTGGGTTAGACTACCACACAAGGGGACGTGTGGGTTAACCGCACACAGGGGAAATATAGTAGACACCACCAGTGTGGGTAGATCACACCACAGGGGGAAACTATTGGTGGTTCACCACACAAGGGGAGTATGGATAGCTCACCCACATGGGGAAGTAGGGGGTTTATAAGATCATACCATAGGGGGAAAGTAAATGGTAGTTCACCACTCAAAGGAAGTATTGGTAGTTCACCATACAAGGGCAGTAAGGTTTAGATCACCCCCGAGGGGTTAGAATGGGTAGATCCCCCAAAGGGAAATGTGGGTAGATCACACCAGAGGGGCAAGTTTTTGAAGCTCACCACACAAGGGGAGTATCAGCAAATTGCCACACAGGGGAGGTATTGGTAGAAAAGTGGTAGAAAACAGGGGTATATCACCACACAAGGGAATGGGGTTAGATCACCACACAAGGGGAGGAGTAGATCACCACACAAGGGGACCACACAAGGGGGAGCATGGGTAGATCACCACACAGAGAAAGTGTGGTTAGATCACCACACAAGGAAAGTGGGGTGGATCACCACACAGGGGGAAGTATGGGTAGATCACCTAACAAGGGGAAGTATGGGTAGATCACCACATAAAGGGGAAGTATGGGTAGATCACCACAAAGGGGAGTATGGGTAGATCACACAAGGGGAGTATGGGTTAGAACACCACACAAGTAAAGAGTGGTTAGATCACCACACAAGGAAAGTGCGGTGGATCACCACATACAAGGGGAGCGTGGGTAGATCACCACACAAGGGGGAGCTCGTATGGGTAGATCATCACACAAGGGGAGTATGGGTAGAACACCACACAAGGGGAGTGTGGGTAGATCACCACACAAGGGGAAGTGTGGGTAGATCACCTCACAAGGGGAGTGTGGTTAGATCACCAAATAAGGGGAGTATGGGTAGATCACCACACAAGGGGAGTATGGGTAGATTACCCACACAAGGGGAGTATGGGTAGATCACCACACAAGAGAAAGTGTAGATCACCACACAAGGGGAGTTTGGGTAGATCGCCACACAATGAGCAGATCACCACACAAGGAAAGTGTGGGTAGATCGCACCACACAAGGGGAAATGTGGGTAGATCACCACACAAGGGGAAATGTGGGTAGATTACCACACAAGGGAAGTGTGGGTAGACCAACCAAAGCGGGGCAAGTGAGGTAAACAACCACACAGGACGAAGATGGGTAGTTCACCACAAAAGGATAAGTGTTGGTAGTTTACCACACAAGGGGAAGAGTGGGTAGACCAACCCAAGAGAGGGGCAAGTGAGTACACAACTACACAGGGGGAAAGTATGGGTCGTTAACCATTCAGGGGGAAGTATGTAGATCACCACATAAGGGGTGGTGTGGGTAGACTACCACACAAGGGGAAGTGTGGGTTAACCACCACACAGGGGAAGTATGAGTAGACCACCACAAGTGTGGGTAGATAACACCACAGGGGAAACTATTGGTGGTTCACCACACAAGGGGACGTATGGATAGTTTCACCACATGGGGAAGTGTGGGTATAAGATCGTACCATAGGGGGAAGTAACGGTAGTTCACCATACAAGGGCAGTAAGGGTAGAAAACAGGGGTATATCACCACACAAGGGGAATGTGGTTAGATCACCACACAAGGGGAGGAGTAGATCACCACACAAGGGGACCACACAAGGGGGAGCATGGGTAGATCACCACACAAGGGAGAAAGTGTGGTTAGATCACCACACAAGAAAAGTGCGGGTGGATCACCACACAGGGGGAAGTGTGGGTAGATCACCACACAAGGGGAAGTATGGGTAGATCCCACACAAGGGGAAGTATGGGTAGATCACCACACAAGGGGAAGTATGGGTAGATCACCACACAAGGGGAGTATGGGTAGATCACACAAGGGGAGTATGGGTAGAACACCACAGAAGAGAAAGTGTGGTTAGATCACCACACAAGGAAAGTGTGGGTAGATCACCACACAAGAGGAAGTATGGGTAGATCACCACACAAGGGGAAGTATGGGTAGATCACCACACAAGGGGAAGTATGGGTAGATCACCACACAAGGGGAGAGTATGGGTAGATCACACAAGGGGAGTATGGGTAAGACACCACAGAGAAGAGAAAGTGTGGTTAGATCACCACACAAGGAAAGTGTGGGTAGATCACCACACAAGGGGAAGTATGGGTATAGATCACCACACAAGGAGAAAGTGTAGATCACCACACAAGGGGAGTTTGGGTAGATCGCCACACAATGAGCAGATCACCACACAAGGAAAGTGTGGGTAGATCGCACCACACAAGGGGAAATGTGGGTAGATCACCACACAAGGGGAAATGTGGGTAGATTACCACACAAGGGAAGTGTGGGTAGACCAACCAAAGCGGGGCAAGTGAGTAAACAACCACACAGGACGAAGATGGGTAGTTCACCACAAAAGGATAAGTGTTGGTAGTTTACCACACAAGGGGAAGAGTGGGTAGACCAACCCAAGAGGGGCAAGTGAGTACACAACTACACAGGGGGAAGTATGGGTCGTTAACCATTCAGGGGGAAGTATGTAGATCACCACATAAGGGGTGGTGTGGGTAGACTACCACACAAGGGGAAGTGTGGGTTAACCACCACACAGGGGAAGTATGAGTAGACCACCACAAGTGTGGGTAGATCACACCACAGGGGGAACTATTGGTGGTTCACCACACAAGGGGACGTATGGATAGCTCACCACATGGGGAAGTGTGGGTATAAGATCGTACCATAGGGGGAAGTAACGGTAGTTCACCATACAAGGGCAGTAAGGGTAGAAAACAGGGGTATATCACCACACAAGGGGAATGTGGTTAGATCACCACACAAGGGGAGGAGTAGATCACCACACAAGGGGACCACACAAGGGGGAGCATGGGTAGATCACCACACAAGAGAAAGTGTGGTTAGATCACCACACAAGA
Organism: Pycnopodia helianthoides; assembly: GCA_032158295.1. Classification (NCBI taxonomy): domain Eukaryota; kingdom Metazoa; phylum Echinodermata; class Asteroidea; order Forcipulatida; family Asteriidae; genus Pycnopodia; species Pycnopodia helianthoides. The sequence continues at coordinate 13,825,177 of CM063245.1, forward strand.
AAAGTGCGGGTGGATCACCACACAGGGGGAAGTGTGGGTAGATCACCACACAAGGGGAAGTATGGGTAGATCACCACACAAGGGGAAGTATGGGTAGATCACCACACAAGGGGAAGTATGGGTAGATCACCACACAAGGGGAGTATGGGTAGATCACACAAGGGGAGTATGGGTAGAACACCACAGAAGAGAAAGTGTGGTTAGATCACCACACAAGGAAAGTGTGGGTAGATCACCACACAAGGGGAAGTATGGGTAGATCACCACACAAGGGGAAGTATGGGTAGATCACCACACAAGGGGAAGTATGGGTAGATCACCACACAAGGGGAGTATGGGTAGATCACACAAGGGGAGTATGGGTAGAACACCACAGAAGAGAAAGTGTGGTTAGATCACCACACAAGGAAAGTGTGGGTAGATCACCACACAAGGGGAAGTATGGGTAGATCACCACACAAGGGGAAGTATGGGTAGATCACCACACAAGGGGAAGTATGGGTAGATCACCACACAAGGGGAGTATGGGTAGATCACACAAGGGGAAGTATGGGTAGATCACCACAGAAGAGAAAGTGTGGTTAGATCACCACACAAGGAAAGTGCGGGTAGATCACCACACAAGGGGAGTATGGGTAGATCGCCACACAAGGGGGAGTATAGATCACCACACAAGGGGGAGCTCGTATGGGTAGATCATCACACAAGGAAAGTATGGGTAGAACACCACACAAGAGAAAGTGTGGTTAGATCACCACACAGGGGGAGTGAGGGTAGATCACCACACAAGGGGAGTATGGGTAGATCACCACACAAGGGGAGTGTGGGTAGATCGCCACACAAGGGGGAGTATGGGTAGATCACCACACAAGGGGGATTTTGGGTAGATCACCACACAAGGGGGAGTATGGATAGATCACCACACAAGGGGGAGTATGGGTAGATCACCACACAAGAAAAAGTGTGGTTAGATCACTAAATAAGGGGAGTATGGGTAGATCACCACACAAGGGGAGTATGGGTAGATCACCACACAAGGGGGAGTATGGGTAGATCACCACACAAGGGGAGTTTGGGTAATTCACCACACAATGAGCAGATCACCACACAAGGAAAGTGTGGGTAAATCGCACCACACAAGGGGAAAAGTGGGTAGATCACCACACAAGGGGAAATGTGGGTAGATCACCAGTCAAGGGGAAGTAATCCAATGTCATCGTTGGTATTAAAAGGCAATAAAAATTAGTGGTTCTTACAAAGACGTAGGAAATTTTAACAGTTGTGACCAAGCAGAACATGTTTCTCCAGCCCTCATACCATCAACTCGATAGAAGTCTTCATCATCCACCGGGTCCAGATTCCGTTGGCTCAAATGAAGACATCTCATGGCACCGCTCTTGAAGGTCTCAAACAAACCCCAGTACAAACCTGTTTACTAGAAAACAAAAGAATGACGTGACCAACAAAAGGCTAAATAATAAGGGGCCCTCATCCCGACGTCTTGGGAGATCGATCAACACGTTTTAGGGTCCAACGACTCGCTTCCAGCTCTCCCTAGTAAATAATTCCATGTTGCCAAAAACGCCCGCTCTAGCTCGTCTAGTTTTGTAAGGCATTACACCAGTGAAGTAGAACACTAGTGGTGCATCTAAGTGAACTTCACTGAACAGAGAACATACCTTCCATTGCATCCAGGCCAGCATGACCACCACTTGTTCCAGGAAGCCGAGGGGGACCACCGACAGGCACAGGTGTTTGCACAACTCTGCAGAGTTTTTTTCAGAGGGTTTCTTTATACATGCAAAATTGAAAGAAACAAGGGGAAATATGAATAGATTACCACACAAGGGGAAGTATGGGTAGATCACCACACAAGGGGAAATATGGGTAGATCACCAAACAAGGGGAAGTATGGGTTGATCACCTAACAAGGGGAAGTATGGGTTGATCACCTAACAAGGGAAAGTATGGGTTGGTCACCATACAAATGGAAGTATGAGTAGATCACCACGCAAGGGGAAGTATGGATAGATCACCACACAAGGGGAAGTATGGATAGATCACCACACAAGGGGAAGTATGGGTCGACCACCACACAAAGGGAGGGTAATTCACCACACAAAGGGAAGTATGGGTAATTCACCATACAAGGGAAGTATGGATAGATCACCACACAAGATCATTGGAACATCCTTAAAATAATTACTCATCTACAAAAGTAACCATTTAAGTTTGTCACAGATCTCCAGCCAAATTTTCTTTGACACCTAAGAATCTTTAGACACAAATGTGTCCCTATTTCAGGCATGCAACTTTTTTTCTTTTTTTTAAAACAGGAAATTATTGGGCACAGTAAGACTTTGTACCGTGTTTTTTCAATTTTTAATGGCTGAGAAAACCAAATCCTTAAAAACCAGCTGCCCAGCTGAAAAGTTGCACGCCTGCTATTTGCTGTGTATGGGATGGGCGAAAACCCTTTGAGAACCACTTTGGGGAAAAAACCATTGGGAAATTCCCATCCGGCTCCAATTGCATGGCAACCAAGTTCGTCAACTCCATACACAGCACACATTTAAAATCAAAGAGGTAAATGCATGTGTCAGAATGGTGAGAAAAAAGCCTTCTTCAGCACTCCATTCCACATGTAGAACTTTAATTTGGATAATTCACCACACAAGGAAAGCATGAATAAATCACCACACAAGGGGAAGTATGGGGAGTTAACCACACAAGGAAGTATGGAAAGATAGATCACCACACAAGGGGAAATATGGGGAAATCACCACAAAAGGGAAGTATGGGTTGATCACCACACAAGGGGAAATATGGGTCGATCACCAAACAAGGGGAATTGTGGGTAAGTAACCACACAAGGGGAAGTGTGGTTATTTTACCACACACGGGAGGGTATGAGTAATTCACCACACAAGGGGAAGTATGGATCACACAAGGAGAAGTATGGGTAGATCTCCACACAAGAGAAGTATGGTTAGATCACCACACAGGGGAAGTATGGGTAGATCACCACACAAGGGGAAGTATGGTTAGATCACCACACAAGGGGAAGTATGGGTAGATCACCGCACAAGGAGAAGTATGGTTAGATCACCACACAAGGGGAAGTATGGGTAGATCACCACACAAGGGGAAGTATGGTTAGATCACCGCACAAGGGAAGTATGGGTAGATCACCGCACAAGAGAAGTATGGGTAGATCACCACACAAGGGGAAGTATGGTTAGATCACCACACAAGGGAAGTATGGATAGATCACCACACAAGGGAAGTATGAGTAGATCACCACACAAGGGGAAGTATGGGTAGATCACCACACAAGGCCGGGAAGTATGGGTAGATCACCACACAAGGAGAAGTATGGGTAGATCACCACACAAGAATAAGAAGTATGAGTAGATCACCACACAAGGCCGGGAAGTATGGGTAGATCACCACACAAGGAGAAGTACGGGTAGATCACCACACAAGAATAAGAAGTATGGATAGATCACCACACAAGGGGAAGTATGGATAGATCACCACACAAGGGGAAGTATGGATAGATCACCACACAAGAATAAGAAGTATGGGTACATCACCACACAAGGGGAAGTACCGGTGATTCAACACACAAGGGAAGTATTTTTTTAAATTAGAAAAGGTCATGGCCTTATTAATTCAAAAAATCAAGACACTTTAAAACTACCAAATGTTATCAAGACACTTAAGCTACCCAAAGTTGTCTATAAAATTTTGAAATTTATCTTTGAAATTTTGACCCAGAGAGATGTCTTATCAAAAAAATATTTCGCCTTTTTATGAACAAAACATTACTTTCTTTTATTAAGTATCAAAACATTTGGTAGTTTAATTAGTGTCCTTATTTTTTGAAGTTTTAAAAGTGAGGCTGATTTCTGGAGATACTGCTGGGCTTCATCGTTGATAGATTGAGGCGTCTCTGCTGTTGATCAACTGCCACTCTGAATGAAGATCCGACATTCTCTGTCTGGATTTGTTTATCTGTAGTTGATGAAACAAGAGGAAAGTAAAGAGAACAATTAATATAAAGCCTGACAAACTGCACGACTCAGTCCTGAAATTACACAAATTTATACACACAATATTCGCTAAACGACAAAGACCTTTTTCTGCACATTGCTGACAATTGCCCCTGTTCCAAATGTTTGCCTGAGAACAACGTTGAGATCTTATTCTTTTTCCAAACTGAAACTAGATTTAAATTTGATAAAAGTCATGATAGGGTCTCATCTCTGCAACTGATGATCTGTACACATTATACTTTGTTGGGTTTGTATAGCCCACAATGTTAAGGCCACATGTTTAATTTTATTTGATGTTTTGTCAGGACTTAGTGGTACCGATAGCAACAATCAAAATACGCAATGGAGATCTGTGTAGTCTTGAAATGCATTTTGTTTTTAACTTTAAAAGGATTCAGACAAAACACTCTTCTGGGGAATCTGTGCTTCTTTCATAACCAGTAAGCTTTCAGACTGAAGCTATCATTTGTCAAACAGCAAATCCTGTGCTTTGTCTTTTAGCATCAAATTTATTATTTGTAAGACTTGACGCTAACAAGTAAATTCTCAGAACCACCACTACTCATGAGAAGAGATTTATGTACATGGTGCCTCAGCAAACCTCACTTGATTGTACTCCCACCATGCAAAGTTTCAAATCCTACTTAAAATTGAAATGAGCTCAATAATGAGTGAGCTATATAGTTACTGGTGTGGTCAAGCAAGATTTAAAAGGCAGAAGTTTTGTATTTTTGAAGTAAAAAACATGGCTAGGTTTTCCAAAAAGTGACTTAATTAGATCCAAAAGTTTTTTGTGTGGATATATCTGAAATATCAAAAGACATAAGATCGTGCTCAATATGAAAAAACAAAAAACAAAATGGAAACCCTTCTTGTCAGTTTGCAGTTAAGTATCTATCTCACCTTGATTGTATTGTACATCCATGGTTCCTGTCCATCATGATAGTTGTTTTTTTGCCATTTAGTAGTCAGTGATACTGGGGTGACACCAGAGAGCTTTGGCTGCCTGTGGATTTGCGTCGCTCAGTTTGAAGGCTGATCTAATGAGATCAAGCAGTGGATGCTAAGGCCAGGGTGTCACCAACTCAGGGTTCTCAAGGAGAGGATGACCAATAGCTCCAAGAGTTCATGGGGGTGCCATCGAGGAACCTCTCAGGATCTTGTGCTGCCACTCATGTGTTTATCTGTTGTAAAGAAAGATAATGAGCAAATTAATTGCATGTAGGCTTTATTGTCCAAAATTAGATCAGTTAATTCACAGGTCTTGCTTTCAATGAAAACCAACTTTTGAATGAAGACAGTCTAGAAAAAAAGAAAGAACACGGTGGTTTAACAAAGAGCAGTTATTGATGAGATGAAACCCCTCAAACTACCAGGGTTGGTATATTTGGAATGACTCACAGATTCTCTATGTCACCACAAATGAAAATCTAGATGAAGGATCGACACCGAGGGCTGTGGCCTCCATCCCTCAATTGCATAAAATATTAATGTAGTTTCTTTTAAGTTTTAACAATTAAAAACAAAGTCATACGGAAACAGATATGTAGGATTTAAAACAATCTAGAAAGGTTTGCATTAACACAATGTGCATAAAATACCTCTCTATAAGTTGTGGTAATTTTGAAAAGGTCTAGTGGTTTAACAACTCGATGGTACTCTAATCAGATGCTCCGACTGTCTTTTTCCTTTCCATGATGTCCCCAATCATCTCCAAGAACCAAGATGACACCCTCCACCACATCTACTGAAATCCACCCACAACGGCAGTTACATGTACCTGTATCTTACGCTCCTTCCGCCGTCCTAACTTCAAGTCTATAACTTTGGACAGTCTCCAGCACAATTTGCGGGACATAAGACTGCAATGCTGAGAAATGGCTACAACACAAAACAGATCAAGACTAGCAAGCCCAACACCAACCACATCAAGACTAGCTAGCCAAACTCCAACCAGATCAAGAATAGCAAGCCCAACTCCAAACAGATCAAGACTAGCAAGCCAAAATCCAAACACATCAAGACTTCTAGCGAGCCAAACTCCAACCAGATCAAGACTAGCAAGCCCAACTCCAAACAGATCAAGACTAGCAAGCCCAGCTCCAAACAGATCAAGACTTATAGCAAGCCAAACTCCAACCAGATCAAGAATAGCAAGCCCAACTCCAAACAGATCAAGACTTATAGCAAGCCAAAATCCAACCAGATCAAGAATAGCAAGCCCAACTCCACACAAACCAAGACTAGCAAGCCCAGCTCCAAACAGATCAAGACTTATAGCAAGCCAAACTCCAACCAGATCAAGAATAGCAAGCCCAACTCCAAACAGATCAAGACTTATAGCAAGCCCAACTCCAACCAGATCAAGAATAGCAAGCCCAACTCCACACAAATCAAGATAGCAGCCCAACTCGACCAGATCAAGACTAGCAAGCCAGCTCCAAACAGATCAAGACTTATAGCAAGCCAAACTCCAACCAGTTCAAGACTAGCGAGTCCAACTCCAACCAGATGAAGACTACCAAGCACAACTCCAACTGGTTCAAGACTAACAAGCCCAACTCCAAACAAATCAAGACTAGCAAGTCCAGCTCCTAACAGATCAAGACTAGCAAGCCCACTCCAAACAGATCAAGACTAGCAAGCCCAACTCCAACGAGATCAAGACTAGCAAGCCAACTCTCCAAACAGAACAAGACTAGCAAGCACAACTCCAACCATGACCAAAGGGTTTACTCCTATATGTATATGCCCAAGGTAAACATCCAACTCCCTCAGTTAGTTTAAAATACTTACACGTTATAGCTAGGTCTTCCATCTCACCGACTTCAACGCATCTTCTGGCAAGCAGGCATCAAAGTCTACCAGGAAACTTCATTGTTCTCACCAGACCAACAAAGACCAACAAAAAAACACCAACCATGCAGGATTTTATTGCATTCCATGTGAATGCAGACAGGTTTATTTTGGGAGAACTGGATAAAACCTCCCTACTATAGACCCAAAGAACATCAAGTACACAGATGGAGAGAGACTTTGAAAAATTTGCCACGGTCAAGCTCTTCCACATCATGAACCATCAAGCATCAGAACTCATCACACCAATCGAGGCATGTCATCCAAGAAGAATCCAACGGGCCATCGAGATCTACAAGCTTCCTTTTTCTGCTTCAAAATTTGTGACATTTCTGGGTCCTTCTCTTCCTGGGCATTTGATCCCCTCACAGTCACATCACAGGCCTGGAGTTACGCGGAGGTCATGGCCTCTCTTGCCCTGGTCGTGGCCTTGGTGCCCCTTCAAAAATTTTCCATAGACTTTGCCCCCTCAAAGATGAAATTCCAGGCTTGACATTACATACCCCTTAGACTTGGGTCATCTATTTGATACTGTCCGTCTTATACCCTGGCCCAATCTTAACTATGCTGTGCTTGTTTCCAACTGACACGGTTTAGAGATGAGCACACACTCCCAACCCACCACCACAAGTATCTAGATTTCTCTCCTCTGCGTATCATGAAGAAATCCTCATCTGAGATAACATGTTCAGCAGGCTTCCCTCCTTTGCGCATCATAGAACAATCCAAAGCCTGCAGCATCCTTGTCCAGATTTTTCCTGAAGATGATCAGATCAGTCTTCATTAACAACAACTTAACCAAGCTGAGCGTGTACATTACGCCGCATTTAATCGCATTCAAAAGTATATGCTATTATGATGAAAAATTAACAAGAATCAGTTAATTTTTATAAATGCAAACTGGAACTGAAAGGGTAACACGAAAATGTAAAATGAGCTATGATTTATGAGTTCATAAAATCTTGAGTAACGTCGGTAAAAGGAAATATTGTTCGTCTTCAATGAACGAGCGCTGCAGAGATTGAATATTAATATGCCTTTTATACGTGTTCGGTGTATCTATTAAACCGTGCAAAAAAAGCAGCCTCACTTCTGTAAGGTATTTTTGTAAAACATGAACTCTAATAAGGAAAAGAAGGAATTATTATCTAATTAAATTTTGTGAATATTAAATCAGTGTGCTTAAAGGATTGATTTGAAGAAGTTAAAGTTACAGTAATCTTTGATAATATAAAACCACCTTTACTGTGTATAAGAAATATTACTCTTAGAAACCTATTATTCATGGACCATGTGTAGGAGGGTGATTTTATCAAGAATGAATCAAATGACAGCTAGATAGTGGTAGCGCCCTCTATGCAGTGACCAAAGGAGATTTTAAAACATACATTATGCTATGAATATTGAAGTGTGTAATAGTTCGTTTAAAGCACTTGAAATGAAATAAATACAGTGCATATTAAAGGCAGGGTATACTTTTGGTAATTATCAAAGACCAGTGTCCTCACTAGGTGTACCCCAACATTATGCGTAAAATAACAAACATGTGAAAATTTTGGCTCAATTGGTCATTGAAGTTCCAAGAAAATAATTTAAGAAAGAAACACCCTTGATGCATAGAATTGGGTGCTTTGAGATGCTTGAGATAGGCTTCATGCCTGAAGCCTCTCAGAATAAAATTTGTTGGTGAAAAATTACCTCTTCCTCTAAAACTACATTACTTCAAAGGGGTCATTTATAACATTGTTTGTAGTATCAACAGCTCTCCAGTGCTCTCATAAACTAGTGGAGTAATTACCAAAAGGACACTCTGCCTTACTCCGATGAAGTAAAATCAGGGGAGGGGGCAACTTGATGAATGAATGCATAATTTTGATCTGTTTTATAGGGAATACTTTGTGTTTTTATACTTTGAAGGTATTGATAAGGATGAAAAACATCACCGTTTAATTTTACACTAAAAGCTTACTGATTATTAAGTTCATACTAGAACTTTTTATGTGAAATATTTTCCTAGCTACATATTATAGAAAACTGTAGCTGAAAACCTTAAACCGACAGCTGATTTCGGTTGTTACAATCAAAATTAACGACAATGTGTTTACGTGCCATAAAGTATGCATGGTTTTTCACTTATTTTCTCCTGAATCACACAACGGATTTAGCCCAAATTTTCACAGGTTTGTTTTTTCATGTATATGGTTGATCACACAAAACACGAACACTGTCTGTGACTATTTTGTCAGCTCTACCAATCCTGAATAATACCTTTAACAGCATTGTAAAGTAGAAATAGTGTATTTGTTCATTTTGAGATAATGCGGATTGTATTTTTGCTTTAAAATTGATTCTTTTGATGAGGAAGACAAATAACTGTTATGTATAATTAGTATTTAAACTAAAGGACCAGTAGACCTAATGCATTGACGTCACTGGGTTAAAATGACGACGAAACATAGGTAAATGCACATGTATGTATGCGCGGTGCAATGAATGGGCCAATGAGCAACCTTCTTTTGACCTTTAGTTGAGGGCGCTCTACTCAAATGACATTAAGTGCTTAAGGTCTATTACTCGGTTAAATATTTTGTATTATTTATGTTGAAGTTTTTAATGTTAAACTACCTGGTTGTAGTCTAAGTTTACTTGCTAAAAAAAATTGGTATTATTATGTGTACACTTTTTTGCTCTTTTTAAATGGTATGAATAAACTATTTTTAAACGAACACCAACAAACATTTCTTAATTTTCTTCTCCTAGCTCATGCTAAGGTTAAAGGTCAAAGGTCATAGGGCGCATCTCATTATTTTTTTTTTATTTGACCTATTCATCCTAAGGTTTGAATATAACATCCGAGCGAATTTTTTCAAGCGGCGATTTAGCCCAGTGGGCTAGCTCACAGCTTCCGGATTTCTGGCAGGACCCTTTTTTACCAGTAAAAAAAATAACTTTTTTTCCTGTTTACTCATATATCACTGTATTATATGAACTGGACCAGCCTAATTTATTCGCGCAAAGTCGGATTTTGTTACATATTTGTGTGGGGCTCAAGTCGGGTTCATTAATGTAATACTTGTACCCAAAACAAAATAATTTGTACAAAAATAGCACACAAAGTAAGGGAATAAAACAGATTTCTTGCTACATTAATAGAATAATTTTACTTGGCAACTCAAAATAACATACAATAAACAATATTGTTTTAACATTAAATGCGTAAAAAAAGTAATTTTACTGGACAAAAAGAGGAAAATTCTCCCCCACCCAAAATTAAAAAAAATCTTTCTCTCGGAATCAATAGCGCTAAAAAAATTATTCCGGAAATGCTACTATGTGCAAGAAAACATTACACAAGTGCTTTCTTATTTCCTTGTGATTATTTTGTATTTGATGATACCTGTTAGTTGCGATTAACCGCTGTTGGTTATCAATAAATAAATAAAAACAACAAAATAATGAATGTGGTGAAAATCTCACTATTTTTCAAATTGGGACGAAGCACATTGCGTATAAATCTCCAACTTCACAATTTTAAAACACACACAATGTGTGCTTGGTTGCAAATGGTGAGCTTAATACCTTTTACAACAGCATTTATGTAGATGTATTAGCATCGATTTGCACTTGACATAGCTAATTAACCCGTCTAAAATCTAACTAATAATATCAATAAGTTGTTTATTCATGATTCCTAGATGTGTAGAATGCCTTGATGACATTCAATGTTTCCTTTATGAGTTGCTCTCCTCAAACTCTAGCTAGACCCTAAGCTTTTTGCAATTTATATTAACGAGTAACACCCATGAAAAGGTTAACAATTGACCCCAGGGACTAATTTGAGAATTCCATGTCACCATAAGTAGCATTTTCTCTACATTTTGATAGATAATAAAATGTGGTGAACCTTGTCACTTTCAAAATAATATATAAAAATATTACTATTTTTCAAATTGGGACGAAACACATTGCGTATAGATCTCCAACTACATGATTTAAAAATACATACAATGTGTGCTTGGTTGCAAATGGTGAGCTTACCTTTTACAACAGCATTTATGTAGATGTATTAGCATCGATTTGCACTTGACATAACTAAATAACAGGTTTAAAGTTTAACTAATAGTATCATGAAGTTGTTTATTCATGATTCCTTGTAGTGTAGAATGCCTTGATGACATTCAACAATTCCTTTATGAGTTGCTCTCCTCAAACTCTGAAGCCTCCAAGATTGCAGTAAAAGCTAATTGCTACACAACATTTACAAAGAGGTAAAACATTACAGTGCGTGACAATAGGAATGCTGGAATGAACTGGCCCTCCCCCTGGTAGTATCATTTTGTCCCTGTCCATTTTTTAAAACATTTTTTTATCAAATTTTATTTGACAAAAAACATTTACCTCAATTTGTCTGAAATCTGATTTGCCTGAATGAACTGAAATTGATGAGTGTTTTTAATTGAAAAAGTCCTAGTAGGAGACCAGCGAGTAGGTCCCAGGACCAAACTCTGGGAACAAAGCTTTGGAAGTGTTTTTGTGTTCCCTGATGAATACCGAACAGTTTTGACTTGCGCTGCCCCCTTGAAAATGTCAACAAAGGTCAAAAAGAGGTCAAAATTCAAATATATTTCAATCGTGTCGATATGCATATCAAATTACTTGACTAGTCATGAGGATTCAAAAAATGTACAGTTTGTTATACCTCCGACCTTGAATGAGGGCGCTATGGTCAAAAACGTTGAAAGGTCAACGCACTTTTAACTGGCGGTCAAATTCACACACACAGTTAACATTATCTGATTCTAATGATTTTAGTGTCTAATAGTATGTTTTCTGGAATGGCAAATTCTACTAAGCAACTTTTAAACGTAAAAGTGGTTGCCATAACCTTAACAAAAATTCAAAATGACTTAAAAGGTCAACATAAATGAGCCAAAAACAACAACTATTTTCCCAAACCCATGGATAAGAAATTATTAAATGTTTGTCACCGAAACGTCACGATCAACTGAAACACTCCATTTTTAGAACAAATAATGATTTTTAATCAACTGGATCGCAAACTATGTGTATCATTTTCTTTAGATTACAATGTTCGATATACAGGGATTGCAGTTTTCTGGCAACTGCCGGAATTCCAGCTTTTTTATATTTTGGGTGTCAGATAAACGTGTATCAATCAGATATGATATGAATGAACCAGAAAAACACAAAAAAATTGACTTTGAAATGTGATTTTCAGTGTATTACCGTGTAGCTAATTTATGTTAACCTTTTAAAAGTTGCTTAGTTGAATTTGGTCATGGGACCTACACGCTGGTCTCCTACTATTAAGTTCAACAAACTCCAAACTTCAGCATATTATTTCAACGATGCAAACATCATTCTAACCTAGGTCTAAGTTGAGGTAACAGTAGTTTTTTGCGAATCAAACTTTGCAAACTAGAATAAAGAAAAATGTAAAATAACTTTCATTGCTTTACTTTGTAACAAAAAGTCTTGCGCATGTTGAGTTAAAATAGTAGTTAAAACAGCAAAGTTGATTCAAATCATTAAATTTTGATCTTTTAAATAATGCATTCCTATAATTTTCTCAATAAAGTGGTTATGTTTTCAAGAAAGCACATAAGAACAGTTTATGCATTTAGAACATTCTTAATTAACTTTATAAGTGGTTTGTTAATAAGAACATGTTATTATTTTTCCAATATGTAATCAATCTGTAGGGAAAATCCACTCAATTCGGGTTAGACTGATGTCTGCACGATGTCCCCAAACATGTTATGGAATGTGATGTAGGGGTGCTGTTTGTCAAGTGCTGCAAAAACAGCCCACTTTTTGATGTTAGTTTTTTTAAGTACATGGATTTTACATACCTCTGTTTCGTTGTAAGGTACTTGAAGGGCACTTGCAGATCTCAGAACTGATCTTTTGTGACAGGTATACATCATTCACAGATGGAACACCTTTGAAAAAAATTGTACACACACTAGGTCAAAGAAATTATTTATTCAAATAAACAGATAGATTAAATATTACTTTCACCAGATTGCACCGGGAAAGAATTTGAAATTATTTTAGCGGATTGAAGTGCTGATTAAACCAGCAAGGAGAACATTAAAACTTACAAAATATTATGGTTTTTTTTTCAAAAACTCACACAAGCACAGTTTCTTGATTAGCATGATATTTGTGCTTTATAAAAACGAATTTATTTTTACAAGCAATTAAAAAAATTAATACTGCACCCTGTAAAAGAGTAGCTTTCTAAAAAGACAAGCATTTCTTTTAAACCATTAATGATTGATTACTTTTACACACATGTGTGTTTTCTATCTCTGTAAAAGAAAAATGAATAAATTATTAAATTTTATCAAATTAAAATGGAATTACAGTCCTTGCATTAAAGTTTGTTTCTAAAGAAAGGATTCAGATCAAATTGTTTCTATTTATTTATTTATTTTTTTGAAGGGAGGGCATCCCAGCTAACACAATACGTTGTTACAACGTTGCACAACGTTGTGATAAGGTGGCAATTTGGTCGATGGGATGACAACGTTTTGACTACGTTGCAAGAACGTCAGAACTTAACATGATCTACAACCAATGTTGTACATTGGTTGCATGTTGGTAATCTATGCAACGTTACCGAAAGGTTTTATACCTAACGTGTTCACAACATTGTATTTTGGTATTATTACAACGTGGTATTTAAGTTAAGGCAACAACGTTGTCGATAAGTCATATTTTGGTCTCAACAAAACGTAGTAATTTTGTTGCGACAAGCACGTTGTCTGCACGTTGCATTGTGGTTTTATCAAAACGTCACAATTAATTCGCGGCGGTCACATTGTCTTGACGTTGTATTTTGGTATTATTATAACGTAGCATTTAAGTTGTGGCAGTCACGTTGTCTACACGTTGTAATTTGGTAACATTAAAATGTAGCAATTATGTTGTGACTAGCACGTTGTCTGCACGTTGCATTTTGGTTTTATCAAAACGTTATAATTAAATCGCGGCGGTCACGTTGTCTTGACGTTGTATTTTAGTATTATTATAACGTAGCATTTAAGTTGTGGCAGTAACGTTGTTTACACGTTGTTTTTTGGTAACATTAAAACGTAGCAATTATGTTGTGAAGAGCACGTTGTCTGCACATTGTATTTTGGTTTTATCAAAACGTCATATTTAAATCGCGGCGGTCACGTTGTCTTGACGTTATATTTTGGTGTTATAAAACGTAGCATTTAAGTTGTGACAGTCACGTTGTCTACACAATGTATTTTGGTAACATTCAAACGTAATATTTAAGTTTCGGCTGTATGTTGTCTTGTCGTTGTATTTTGGTTTTGCACACAAAAGTAGCCTACTGTTAAAGTTGTGACAGCCCGTTGTCTTAATCTTCAAACGCATATTGTAACTATCATCTTGTAGATTTATCACAACGTAGTATCTTTGTTTTTACCATCACGCTGTGACATATTGTATTTTAGTTTAATTACAACGTACAAATAATAGTATTTATGTTTTGACTATGATATCGTTTGGCGTTGTATTTTAGTTTGTATTGGCGATGTTTAGACCATTTTGTTGAATAGTTCAAGCAGCTCGTTTGAATGGTTTTATAGGACATGGTAGGCCTAATGTTTGACATCGCAAACATGTTTTTGTTCTCAATTTAGTTTTTTATTAATATCGGTTGTCATAAATTAGGCACTTGAGGAGCGGCATTTCTATCAGATTTGCATTTAATGATGAATCTGAACAGTACTAATCATTAATTGCATTTAATTGAGCTTATTGTGTCAAGCAGCAGTGCGCTGGTGAGGGGTGAGATTCGATTCTACCCCCCCCCCCCTCCCCACCACCACCACCACCACCTGTACAGCGGCATTCCAAGCCGTACATAGAATCTTCTAGAGAAACATTTACCCTTGATAGGATTTTCTATCCTCACTTAAGCCTTTTTGTCCCCCACTAAAAACTTCCTCTAAAACCATTGTGTTAAATAGTTCAAGCAGATCGTTGGGATGGTTTCGGAGGACATTTATTAGCTAACAACATTGGTAGGCCTAATGTTTGTCATCACGAACAATGTTTGTTCGCAATTTAGTTTTTTATATCGGTTGTCATCAATAGAATAGGCACTTGAGGAGCGGCCTCCCTATCAAATAGGCATTTAATTATCAATCTGAACAAACCATTAATTGCATTTAATTGACTTTATTATGTCAAGCAGCAGTGCGACGGTCTAGGGAGAGATTTGAGTCTACCTCCCCCCCCCACTACCTGTACAGCGGCATTCCAAGCTGTAGATAGAATCTTCTATAGAGAAACATTTACCCTTGATAGGATTTTCTATATTACTTAGGCCGTTTGTTCACCCGCTAAAAACTTTTTCTAAAACTATTTTGTTGAATAGTTCAAGCAGCTCGTTGGGATGGTTTTGGAGGACATTTATAAGCTAACAACTATTGGTAGGCCTAATGTTTGACATCGCAAACAATGTTTGTTCTAAATTTAGTTTTGAATATCGGTTGTCATAAATAAAATAGGCACTTGAGGAGCGGCCTTGCTATCACATTGGCATTTAATGATCAATCTGAACAGTTAATACTAATCATTAATTGCATTTAATTGAGCTTATTGTGTCAAGCAGCAGTGCACCGGTCTGGGGAGATATTCGATTCTTCGCACCCCCCGACCACCTGTACAGCGGCATTCCAAGCCGTACTTAGAATCTTCTAGAGAAACATTTACCCTTGATAGGATTTTCTATCCACACTTAGGCCGTTTTGTTCCCAGCTAAAAACTTCCTCTAAAACCAAATTTGTTCCTAAATTTCAAAGACACTTTCAAATTTTGAAGTACTTTAGTGTACCACTAAGTATGTTTTGTTTCAGTTTTGAAGAAAAAAGAAAAAAGATTTGCTCAACCTGCCACATTGACCAGCGTGCGGAATGCTGCATGTCTAGTAAAAATTAATTTGACAACGTCATGACAACGTAAATATCACATATGCAAATTTGTAGATTGGGCTTAGAAGTTGTACAATACATACAAACAATTTCACGAAATTTGCCAAATTTATGAACTAGGTGTACTGGTTTCTTCTTGTACTTGTCTAAACTAACAGAGGAAAATATGGATAAATATAATTCAGTAACTAAACATGTAATTTTAGTTCAGAAATATTAATTAAATGGAAACAATTACAAAAATATATACCCCCGTGATTGCAAAAGTCAGGAAATTGGTCTGTATATATAGTACATGCTGTACGATGTATAGTATACAGGTACAGTGAAGTCCGGTTACGACAACGCGTAGTAGGGACCTACCTTGGTAAGTTTGTAAAAGTAATTCATTGATCATGTTGACATATCACTTAACAAAATTATTCATGAAATTATTGTATAATTAATCGATATAGCAATCAATAAATAAGATAGGGCTGACGTTGTGACAACGTTCACGGTACTGAAAAAAAATACATTGTTGTAACATTCTTTTTAATTGATTATTTACAACATTGCAACGTTGTGTATACGTGCCAACAACGTCGTTGTTTCGTTGCATCATTACGTTCTAAAGACGTACAGGGGAGTCGACAAAGATTCGTTGCTACAACGTTACTTAGATAACTATATAACAACCAAACAAACACGCTCTGAGAACGTTGTTGCAACATTAAATATAAGTTGTAATAAGGTCACTGGAAACGTGTCTTAAACGTACCAACAACGTGGTTGTTACGTTGCGTCATTACGTACGGAAGACGTATAGGGGAGTCGACAAAGTTCCGTATCTACAACTTTATATTAATAACGTTACTTACACCAAAGTCTGACTTCATTACAACGTTGAGAAAACGTCAAACTGTTAGCTGGGATTTGCAACTTTAATTGTTTTTTCCTCCCCACCTAGTTTTCCTCCTCCCCAAAGAACCCACATACAAATTGAAATTGAGTTTTTCATACACTGAATTAAGCTTCACATGTTTCTTTTGTTTTATAACAACCTTTGCTTGACAAAACATTCTCCAGACTACCATTTGTTTTTTTATATTATGAGTAAACCTTATCACTGTAGCTTGCAAGTCTGAGGAAACCTGTCAACAAGGTTGCTTGCGATGTGAACCAGAAATACTGGGGTTAGCGCCTATTCTTCCATGATAAGTATTATTGGTTCTTTTAAGTGCACTATTACATGGCACATATGGCTTAATGTCCTATCTGAAGCACAAAGCAGTTATGGTAAAGTATCTTGCTCAAGGACTAAAGTTCGTTGACCTGAACTTGAGCGCACACTCTGCTGATCAGAAACACCAGAGCAATTGAGTCCTGTGATCTTAATCACTCGTCCATGACACACTGTTAATGTTTTTTATACAATGAGAATCAGATATTCAATTGCCCCAAAACCCTTTATTGTCCCTTACTGTTTGGAGTCAAGCACCTCTTCTGCCAATAGGTTGAACTACCGAGGGAAAGTTATGACAAATTTGATGGAAACAAAGATAGATTTATGAACTAACATAACTGTTCAGGAGTTTCCCTTACCTTTTCATCAAGGAGAGAGCAGTTTATTTACCAGACTCATTGTACATTGTTAGGAAACTTATCAACTGCAGGTCTCAGATATCTCTGTGAAGATGACAACCCTTGCTGTATCATGCAAAAAAGAACACAAAAATGCCATAGTTATCTATACAATAATAACAAGTAACAAAACACTATGGTAATTTGAGATTACCTTTTCCTCTTTCATTTCAGTTAATTATCGGCCACACTTTTAACTGTTGTCAGTTTTTGTTTTATGCTTACACCAAAGTGTGATAAGCACTGTATACTTAGGTACATGTACCTCAGATGAGGTTTTTGCAGTGCTCATCATACAGTGCGAGAGTAAAACCAAAAATGATATTATTTCTTCCTGATGCAATTATCACATCAATAAACAGGGATCAAATTCTTCAAATCCAACAAGAGAGAACAAAACGCTGTTTTTTAATGTGATGTCTCAAATAAACTTTCCTTAACTAGTTATAACCGAATGACGTGTGTACAGGCAAATTGCATACACGAAGACAGATATCAGATAAACATGTTTTTATAAAACGTCCAGGGATGCATCTGGTAGACATGGAAACACGCACAGACATTTAATTGAATATTGTACATAGTGCATGAACTCACCATGTTACACTTCGTTTGCCCCCTAGCAAAGAGGGACAAAAACTACTGGAATTCATGCTCAAAATCTCCCTTTTTGTGGAGATTATTTTGTAATCTCAAACTATAGACCTTTGTTGGACAACCGAGGATTACAAGAAATTGACCAAGGCTGCCACCATTGTATTCGACATGGGAGGTATGGCTTAAAGCCAAGATTTTGCCAAATCACAGTAAATAAAATCCACATTTTTCTAAAATGAAAAAAAGAAATCCAGGTATCTTTAAAACATGGCTTTATACAACGATATTCTCAACGACAAAAAAAGGAATTCTGAACATTTTTCCTGCAGGTGAGCACGGAAAAGTTTCAACATTCCTGGCTATATGAGCTTAACTACAGAAACAGATGTTTAATATATTTAAATCTCATGATGCATCTCAAATTTACCTGTTGATGGAGAAGACATCATTGAATCATGAAGCTGGTTCGCATTCGCATCATGCATCTACTTTTGGAGAGGTAGACTTCATCTGACAATGGCATGTCTGTAGCTACCCTTAATAAAATGAAAACAAAATAAAAACAAAATTTAAACATATTTATACAAAGTATTCTTCCAAGCCTAATATCATCAAACTGTCCCAAATCTCTTGATGCATCTCAAATTAACGGTTGTTCATAAATTTACCTATTGATGGAGAAGTCACTGTTCAATCTTAAAACAGGGCAGCAATTGCATCATGCATCTACTTTTGAAGAGGTAGACTTCATCTGACGATGGCGTGTCTGTAGCAAGCCTAAATGCGAACAAAATAAAGACAATATTTTGAGAAACTGGTGTGTTGTGCAATGTCTTTCTTCAGTCAAAGCAGCAATTTGGCAGTGCTTCGACCACAGGTCATCTCAAAACACTTGCTTTACATTGTGTGGTTTTTAAATAATACAAATAATGAAAGAGATTGGCCATCTCCTTGTTTTCTTGCTTCAGGAGCGGATCCAGGGGGCATGAGGAAAATGCCCCCCCCCCCCCGCTTCACAAAAAAAGGGGGAGAGAGACATAAAAGAGGAGAAAAATGAGGGAAAGACACAAATAATTACAACATTAACACGGTTAAATGTTTACCTTGACCAATCGTCCAGTTACACGTTTACGGCTCGGATAACCGTTAAAAAAATTCTCTATGCGAAATGCATACCACATTGCGATCAAAATGTACACAACGCACAATCCTTGCGACATACAAGCAGTCACATCGTTTCCAACTTACTGTCTAGTAGTGTTTGTTATCTCAATACTTTGTGTGCTACAATACAGCTAAGAAACATTGAACAAAGGGTACCCGACTAAAGACCACCAATCGCACACGCACGCACATCAGCGCCGACAATGTAAAATTTAGTGATTTGCCCAAAGATTTGTTCATAAAATTACACCAAAACGAGCGAGCACATTTTCGTTATATTGTGCATGTACTAATGTACTGACGTAAGTGACAACTCAGGGAAAAATCTAGGCATAACATTTTTGGTTTCTATCCAGGAAAAAATGTGACATCCTGGAGGTACATGGGCGTAGAAAATAATAATAAAAAGGATGCGGCCTCAAAAAAGGAAGGAAGGGGACGATCAACTGGTATTTGTTTTTATTTGGCCTTATGGGGCTAGGCTAATGTCACCTATGCCCATTAATTGTTTTTCAAGGTACAGTTATATTTAAACTAGTTAATTTATTGAAAGTACAGTTATTGAAAGTACACAGTTATTGAAAGTACAGTTATGAAAATAAAGAAGATATGAACGAAATTTTAGCTTCTTAAATCGGGTAAAAATATGCCCAACAACCGTTAGTTGAAACTCTGTTAGGCAAAGTGTTATACCCAGGACGGGACGTCAGTGTAGTGCAACTGAGATTACTTGTCAGTGTCGGACACACGCTCTAGTTCAGAGTTGGAACATGAAAAGTTACCCCAAAGTCTTTAGATTCTTGATGTGAAACTCTTATAAAATAAAATCATCATTATCACAATCAAGTTAGCGACTCACCTTCACACTTTCGTGGTAGTTGTGTCCTTGGGAACTCGGTGAAAACTTGAAACTGTTGGTAATAAGTCACAGAGATGTGTTGACGCAGTAAATTTGTCTTTAAAAATGGCGGTGCAATTTGTTGCTTGTGTGACGTCGCAACGGCTTTCACAAACGATAACAAAACAAAGGTGTTCTCATTGGACAACTCATCGTTATTGGTCAGGGGCAGATTTAAATGTTTTTCCCCAATAAAAAATTTGTTGAGCAGTAAAAAATAAATAATAAATACATCATATGAAGAAAGATAATATAACACACAAAACGAACCACGTGATCACACGACCGGGGTTTTAGAAAACAATTTGCATAACAAAAAAAGTCCACCCCCTTGATAAAATAATCATTTTAAATAGGGTCACTGACACTAAAATGATTATTTTACAGTTAAAAGAAACAACAACAAAACTTTATAATTTCTTTATATTGAGCACTTGAAATGTTATTACAAGAAATTTCCTGATTTCATGTAGAGTATATATTATTATGAAAGAGGGTTTTTATCAGGGGAAAAAATATTTGTTAAATTGAACTTTTTCTTTAATCGTCTCGGTCACTTTTGCTGGTCCATTAGTAAAATTGAGTTCAGGGCGTGATTTGTACCCCCAAACAGTGGCATAACTAAGGGGGGTGCATGGCAAAACACCTGACCCCTCCCCAATTGATGTCTGTCATCAATTTTCCGGCCAAATATGTAATTGTTTTAAATTTACAAGACTAGTTTTGTAAGACTCAGTCCACTTTTACCACAGTAGGTATTACAATTAAGTCTCGGGCGGCAGCGGCAGCCCTTTATTGATTAGCCCGCCCTCTGGTGACGCTGATTAAGTTTTTTCCCCACTGTGAATACGTGCGTGCCTAACTTTGTGTACGTCCTAAATATTATTGGACTAGTTGTTATAACTAAAACGTATAATCAAACCAAATGGAACGGTTAATGGCCTTAGTTGGCCAAGCCAAAGCCATGGTTTGGAAAACGGCTTATGAGAAAAAGCATCAAACATCCATAACAACAGCCGCAGCCATAGCCACAGCTGCCAACAGACCTTGCATTGAATGCCAATGAGTCTTATTACAGTGCATGTATCCACCAGTAAGGTGCTCTAGGCACTTGAACAAAGAGAAACACTTTTTGAGACAGGTTTTCAAGTTTTTATGAATGATGAGTCCGATTTACAGAGCACCTTATAAGGGTTTACAAGGTACTATCACTATGGCGCACTCAGCAGCTACTGCCAGAAACACTGGGTGTTCTCGATTCTTTTACGTGCATTACACAACACACAGAGCCTACAGCTTTACGTCACATCCAAAACGAAGCAATAATGATTTGTGTCTTGCTTAAGGACACAAGTGTCATGACTGAGACTCGAACCCACACTCTGCTGATCGGAAACACCACCATAGCTCGAGTCTGGTGCTCTTAACCGCTTGGCCACCACACGCACCTTGCGCCTTGTCTAACTACAAGATGTATCCTCTTATTGTGCATTACAGAAACCAGATGAAGATAACTGTGAACAAAATAAGGACAAACACTTCAGATATTTCAACACAGTTCACCTTCTGTATATCTCTTTAATGCAAACTGTTTTTCTTCATAATACAGATTGTTTTAATGCATTAAACTGTATTATAAACATACAAAAAACATCAATAAAACAGATTAAGTAACACCATAGAATCGCTTGTTAACTCTATAATAAAAGATGTGTTCTGATTTTTATATGATTGTGATAAAAGAATGTTCTTTACATACACTGAGCTAGGGTCACAGGTTGATACCACACAAATTATCCCAATGGGGATATGAGTTTATCCCGTTTGGACTCCTGTACTCCCGATGAGGGTGGTATGAACTGAATCAGAAAGCCATAGGGGCCAATGACACCTGTTCCTTCAGCCATTGGTTAGCGCCCGTGGACATTATCACCCAAACTACCCCAATACATTTATCCTGATTTGAACCTTTTTATCCCATTGAGGATATCAACACTCCATAAAAAAAATTGACTTTGGTGACAACGACATATTCATAAGTTTCAGCCCAAAAGCTGCAAAGTACTTTGAACATGAACATGCAGTTCGCGTTAAGGCATTTGATGTTCCAAACAAGTAACAAGAAATCCTGTTGTTAATTTCTCGGTCAAAAGTCTAACACCGATTCTTTGAAAAATGCCATCTCCACTCTCAATTTATGGAAGACCTTGTAGTTGTCACCCACGTCTCTCCAAATAAAGACCATTGATATCACCAAAGGTAGAACTTGGACCTCTATTGGAGAAAATGTAGGGATAGTTTATGTGATGACAATCTCCATCAGCTGTATTAGGCCCAGTAAAGAAAATACACCAGTTGATCTTTTTTTCAAAGAGAAGAGGATGTGAGGACCATTTAACTTGTTATTATAATTTCCTTTCAAGGACAAACGAGCCAGACTAAAAATTTGTTGTCTTTGAAGAACTTAAATATGGGTAAATTTAATCAATGGGTAAATTAAATCAATCATCGAAAGAACGGTGCGTCGTCGATAGAGTGAAAGTACATGGACTTTTTGGGGGGACAGAAATTAAATAAGAAACCATTTTTAAAAAGGATGAAGCTTCAGAAAAGGATGAGGGACGATCAACTGAACGGTATATTTTTGTTTTAATACTTGGTCTTATAAGTGCACCTTCCACAATTAATGATCCCCACCACCCTTTTGACAGGTTGATCAATTGCTCTTTAAATAAATTGAATTTACCAGCTGGGGCTCACAAGGCTGATGTGTAGGTTTTTAGAAATATCTCATTATAAGATTGTTTGTAGGGATAATTAATCAGGAATGAGAGTCCCTGCTGTCCAAAAAATTCTGAAACTTGAATCCAAATTTGAGGAGTTATGATGAAATGATAGTGTTTCCAGAATTTGGCAACCCCTGCAGTTATAAATTTGAAGGAGCTTTTGGGAACAGTATCCTCAGGGCTAGAGGAGTAGATCAAAGATCCATTTAAATCTGATGAACATAACAGCTACTTTTCTCACCAGGCAGATATAGACAAAGTATGAATTCTGCCAGAAGCCTGAAATCTCTCTTCCCTGTATTATACAGGATTGGTTAGGATAAAAAACCATCATTGCTTAGTTTTAGTCTGAAAGCTTACTGATTATAAAGTTCATACTATTTTCTGTGAAATATTTCCCTCTGAAATGAAGTCATAATCGTATATCTGAAACCCACTAAAAAGAATGCAACAGCTGTTTTTGGTTGTCACAACAACATTGAGGACAATGTGTTTACATGCTGAAAATTGTACATGGTTTTTCACTATTTTCTCCTGACTCGTACAACGAATTAAGCCCAAATTTTCACATGTTTCTTATTCCATGTAATACGGTTGAACACACAAAACATGAACACTGTCTACGACTAGTTTGTCAGCTCTACCAATCCTGAATAATACCTTTAATGCACTAAAACTCTTATTGTAATACAGTTATGGTCAGAAAAGTGTTCAGCATATTTCAAAGTAAAAATATCAATTGTCCAAATTTGGGGGGGGGGGGGATAGCGGAAGATAGTGATTGTTGGTGAAGCATTCTGATTAAGGTATAAATAATGTCTTGATCGATACCTGCCACTCCAGACTGGGGGTTGTATAAATGGGCTTCAATCAGGAACCATTGGAGGTACATAAATGTATTACTACCCAGATCGAGGTACCCATGACTCCTGATCCAGAAACCCTTGTTTTTGACAACACTATAATTTCAATAACATAACATAATAACCAGACTATCCGTAAGGGGATTTCAACGTACCCCAATCGGTACCTTCAACTCCCGATGGGGATAAACTTGTACCCCGTTAATATGGCACTTCTCTCTCTGTTCTACCTCTATGTACACCATCATGTAAACATATTATGGCACGTACACATAACCTGCATCAACAAACAAAACCACATATCAAACACCACTTATTGTTTACAACAATCATTAATATACACCGTTCTTCATTTATAAGTATTCTTCTTTTTTTTCTTTTCTTATAAGTACCTAAAAGAACAAGTTTCTAATTGTAAAAGAAACAAAACTTAACACAGAGCACTCTGATGCCACAGTTTTCAGGGGACAGTTTTCTGTGTAAGTCCAAACTATGTTGATCTAAACCTGACTACGATAGGCAGTAAACTTTCATAAATTAAAGAAAACCATAAAAAAGACCTGAATGTTTGTTGATTTCCAAACCAGTAATAGACAAAAAAGCAGTGATCCTAAGGTCTCATGAAGAGCTGTTAGAGTGTCAAATGAAATTGTCTTTTTCTTTTAACCTTTTGCAACATGTAATTAGCCAATATTTTTGTCTTAAAATGTTCACTTTGGATTAAAAAGCAAAGAGATTTTGTATTCTTTCATTAAAATGTGTGGTGTTTTTGGGGGGAGAAGGAAAGAAGGAAAAGTGTTTGGCCAGTGAATTTAAATCGCAAATTGACAAAAGGTCAGCACCCGTACTTGCTCCATGGTAGTAATTCATGAAAAAGTCAAAGTATTTGTTTCAGTGGGAAATCTAGCCAAAGTGTCCTTAGTAAAACTGTAGTCAACTGTCCAGTTGTACAAGCTTTGTGAATGTTTAGATCTAGGAGGCATTCACTGGAGATTGCACAGTGTCTGGTTTCCAGCCACAGCCAATAGAAAATAAACACAGAGAATGCTGAGCTTGACCGCACTTTGTGTCCTGGGGTAAATTTCATAGAGCTGCTTAAGCACAAAAAGTACGTACAACAAAGTTATGCTTACCAGACTAAGGTTACCAGCTAAACTAACATTTCACAAGTACAATTTTTGACTGGTATCGTGCTCATTTCTGCTCAGCAGAAATTTGTTAAGTAGTATTTTCTGCTTAAGCAGCTCTATGAAATTGGGCCCTGCTAGTGGACGCGGTGTATCGATACCACATGACATGCATGAATGGTAAAATGATACCAAGTGATACACGTTTGTGGCAAAAGGGTTCTGATAGTGATATACAGCATTCTGGTGCATTTTCAAATATTGGAAGTGTGCAAATTTTGTAAAGCAAGGTATAAAAAAAAGACACTTGCACGGAGTTTAACAATTGTTATTTTCGGTGAAAAATCAGAATCTGATACCTCAAACGCCTTAGTTAGATTGTACATGTAGATTCACCATTACAGGCCTGAAATTACATGAAATCCAAGGAAGCCACTGTCTCCGTTGCCCCTGGTCTAGGCCATGGCGCCCCCTACAAAAGTTTTCCATAGACTTTATAATTTTCCCGATGGAAGTGCCCTTTGCAAATAATGTGTAATTGTCCTTGCCCTCTCAAAAGATGAAATTTTAGGCCCACCTTCTCAAATCAGTCATTGAATGCCTCCCTGTATTTGCAACATGCACGAAGCGTCAAAATCTGATCTGGACCACTCTCTTTCCAAACACTCAAGAAAACATCTGAAGCTTATTAATTAATTAGTCCACTAAAACATAGGCCGTGTCCCAATTGGCGGCTACAGCTACGGCTACGACTGTTGCCAAGGGTGTTGCTAAGGACGTCCCATACTTCAACGCATGCATGATGATGCGAAAAATCTAGCCGTAGCCGTAGCCGTAGCCGCTAATTCGGACATGGCCTTACTCAAGCACCTGGGACTGAGAAAGAAAGAGGAGTGGGGGGGGAGGTCAGCTTAATACTTGCATTTTTTTGGCTAGTATAAGGAAGTCACTTTAGTAAACATGCACATAAATTGAACACAATGGAAGTTACCATGTTATAACAAGAAATAAATTACCTATAAAAAACTTCTTTTCAATAATAAAATCTTCGACAAAGTTGTCAGACTTTTCAAGATGTGTTTCACAAGTTCGCTACGTTTTTTATTAAATTTGTTGTTCTTTCTCAAGTGAGAATCGCCGAAACTTGGAATAGGATAGGTTGATGACTCCCAACCATAAAGGTCAGATCAGTCATCGCGTACTTGATAGAAATTGGGAATGAAATTCAACCTGGGCATTGCCTTCTGTTGGCACTGGATCAAATCACACCTTGGAAAGTCTGCTACTAAAATGTACTTTGCTCTGACTGTCTCTACCAACAACAACAAAAGATTTTTTAAAAACTAAACAAAAATAATAATAATAAAAAAACACACAGGAAAAACGCTAACAGTTATTCACAGATCTAGAATTGATTAAATGTAACAAATCATTTTTTTTTTTTTACTTTCATGAAACACTGTTTGAAAAATGAAGACATCAATGACTTTTTCTTTATACAAGTTTTTATGAACAAGGCTATCTATCGGTAGGGATTACTTCCCAATTCAATGCATTGAAGCCCGTCATGGCAGCCACCACAGAGTACCAGTGAAAAAAAGATATCCTGTTTTATAAATACAGCTTACTGACCCCGCAGGATGGGCCAACAGTAACTGACCCCAACATCAAGGTCAACTCTTACAGGCTGAAGGTCAGCAAAAGGTTAAAGGTTAAAGTCTCTGGCAGCTATCACCACCTCCGAACTGACACCAGATCAACACGTTGAAATACTGTACAAAGTTTCATCCTTAGTCACTGTGTATCACGTCAAGTCCTTCATTTTCACAACTTTGTCCTGAAAATAAAGCGAAAGCAGAGTGTGAATTGAAATAATATGAGGACAATCTTGGAAACTTGTAGGTTAATTCTTGCGAATGATAACTAAATACATATATCAGTCTTCCAAAGAAACAATCATTAATGAGTAATTTACCACGAGGAAAACATATCAAGTAAATATATATTTAGTAAAAATATCAAGTAACAAACCACAAGGGAACCCCAGCTCGAAAATCGAAATTCAGTTTACAATTAAAATAATGGAAGAACTGTCTGTGCAGTTCCATTGTTAATGGTCAACCTTGTTTCAATGGCCGACCTCCTCGCCGGATCGGGAGATGGCACAGAAAGTTGCATGCTGGAAGCCAGGAAAAGGCATTGAAAACTCCTGAGCTGGGAGAACATTGATCTAAAATATCTGCTTCATTTGAGGCATTACTTTGTTCTTCAGTGTAAAGGGTATACTAAATAGTCTGCAAATGTTTAAGAATCAAAATTTGTGGTGGGTCAAAACAGTTTCAAAAGAAATATATACATTGTAAACATTGACTATTATGAATGGCCCCTAAAAGGAGTCGTAACAGGTATATTTTCAGTTGATTTACTATTTCTTAGCAACAAACTTTGACGTGGCATAATGGTCAAAGCAGTACGACACACATCCATTTATCTCTCTGGCCAGTATGAGGGAATATGTGGTTTTGAAAGGAACTGTCAGTTTCACTGACTTTTTCAAACAGTCTGCTCTGTTTGTCATCAGGGTTAAATTTCATAGAACTTCTTAAGCAGAAAAATTTTGCCTACAAAGTTTCTGCTCAGCGAAAAACAAGAAGCAGGAAACCAGTGACAAATGGTACATGTATGTGTGATATCTTATTTTGGCTGGTTACCTTATACCGGTAAGAAAATTTTTTTTTGTGCTAAGCTATTTTGTGTGCTTAAGCAGCTTTATGAAAATGGGCCCAGGTTTGGTTAATGCTACTGCCGTATGGTGGTACTGAGGAAGGAGTAAACTAAATAAACCTAACCAATTAAGGTTAATTATTGATGGCACAGGAATACAAGCTTTACTTTGTTGTTTATCAACAGATTAATGTACCTTATGCTGCAGACATATCATCGAGTAGTTGTCCACTTGTAGTTGGCAATCTGAAACAGAGAGAACAAAAGTACTAGCTCGGTGAAAAGTGCTGAGCAGAGAAGCGTACGCACCGAGCTGGTTCCAAGGAATACCAGTCAAAATCTGAACCAAACTGATCAGAGACTGACTGGTTGCCCTGCTTGTCTATGCTTAACACAAATATCTGCTTAGCTATTGTTAATTTTGTTCTTTCTTTGAACCACTGATTACATTCAACAACAAAGAGAGACATATTTGGAGTGATGTTAGGGGGAAAAAAGTCTTTGTTAGGGAGAGTGACTAAGGAATATTGGACTTGGAACAGGAAACGGCTCTGCAACCCCCTACGGTGACTCTGCCAGCCTCTTCTCTTAGTGCACATTTGTCTTCTATAAAAAGACAGACTATATCTGTCTTCAAGGTTCAACGTCGGAGATTTGGACACATGTGTTTATTATAAGCGTACTCGAAGGAAGGCTCATCCACGCAGGATTACGGCTGCCGATCACTAAAAGGTTTCTGTCTTTGCTCTGTGTTGATGATTGTACTAGTCCTGTGCAAGATTTTATAAAGTTGCGCAGCAGGAATTATTGCCAAATAAAATTTATGTGCCGAACAAAATTTAGCCAGGATCCAAATTGAGCAATGTTTGTGTGTCCAAATTTTCAGGATGGCGGACCGTATGTTCTGCTGTTGTATTTCCAGAGTCAAAGTGTATGTTTCCTTGATCACTACTCACTGATTAAAACACACTACAGGTGTTTCAGTGCATGAATAACTTTCTATACGGATAAGGAGCAATTCCGAAAAAGCAAACTTTTATGAGATTTGAAGGCAATGTGCCCCTTTATTTTGCCATCATACGGTATACAATTTGTGATCTCTGGGGGTTCGTGCTGATTCAGAAAAACACTGCCGTTTACTGGGAATTCACTGAACAATACATGTACAAGTACAAGTGTACAGCAAGAGACCATGAGAGGAAATGATCAAATAGATGACTGATCCTATTCTGGGCCTCTCCTGTACACTAAAAACAACATAACTAGGTCAATGTATTACTGACAGCTACAGAACCCTTCAGAAGCATCACATGATGGGGGACTAGCTCAACTCCATCCTGCAGCTGTTTACCTTCTTGGCATCCCTCCAGACTGCCCCCCCCACCCTCTCCCCTTGCCTCATCCATACCTTCTACCTCAGTCCTTCCTCCCTGAGTCAAGACCCTTACATGACCCACTATTTCCTTCTGTTAGGCTCTCAGGTTGATTTGTCCTCCAACATGTAGGTCAGTCAAGGGAGGAGGAATCCAATTTGGAATAATCAAAATGCACTCACACCAACAATTATTTGAAGAAAGTATTTTTCTTTTAAAGAAAGTAATCACTGACCTGGTTAGGAATCAGTCTATTGTTGAGATTTTACCAACAATTAAAAGAAAACGGCAGATATTGAAAGAAAACTCATTTTTGAGTCATCTATTCGCATTTTGACTATGGTCTATGTCCCAAGAAATCAAATTAAAATGCTTTTTGCAATGCAGGAATTGTTATTCAATCACCAGGTTTGTTTTTACCAACCTGTTTATTAAATCTGTCTCGGGAGCAGCAACATGGGGAGGGGGCCGTAGGGGCTGGTGCCTTTTTTTTTGTGGGAAAAAAAACCTGACAGAAATATCTCCCCCAAATGTTATTTGGTTAAATATTGTAAAATAAAGTTATATGTACAAATATGTTTTTCACAATCATTAACATTTTTTTTTAATAGAAAAAACATCTGGCTCCACAGTGGCCATATTTAGACTTTTATAATTTGCTGATACATGTACTGTATGTCTCCTCATACATAAAACTCTCAAATAACCTAAAAATAGTTTCACAGCCATAATAAACATGTTTTCCCCCTGTGTTTTCCCCCTGTGTTTCCCTGTTTTCCCGTTGCCTACACGTATTTCATCTAAAATATTAATATTAATCATTACTGTGTAGATTTCAAATTGTGCTGTTCAAGCCCAATTATTGTCCCCCGTGTATGATTATGAACTTGTTGGCGATGCATCTGGTCTACATCTAACCCAGACTGCAAGGCATCGTGAGTGTGTCCCAAAGGGAAAGGGGGTGGGGGACACAGGTGTTTGGTATTTTTCACTTTCTGAAGAAATCAATCTAACTGCTTCCTCGAAAAAACCTTGTTGAGGTGCGACCATTTTTTTTACAAGCCACAAAATGTGGCTCAATACCTTAACCACGTATGTCGGTGTGTATGTCGGTGATGTGTATATCCGCCAAATCTTTCTGGACTTGTCAACGGCACACAGTCTTTTATGACTGGAACAGCTTCAGAGCGCCCTCATCTTTTTTGCTGCCTGCCAGATGGCCATGGCATTGCGATAAAGGACTGAGCTGAAGGCCCAGTCTTTTATGCACTGCCACGACCCTGCCAATTTTATACGGCATAATAAGCCGTCTTATACACAAAACTTGTCCAAACTGAGACACAGTCGATGCTGATTTTTGTTCGTGTCCATGTTATGAACAACAGTGATGTAACAGTTATTTCAATGCTGTCTGTAAATTAATTAACCAGCGCTGTGTAAATGAAGAGTAGAAAGTACTTGAGTTTGTCAAATACAAGATCTGCAAAGAGTTACTCAATATTTATGTGTGGTTCATTGGTGTCTTTGTAACAAAAAGTGTACCCATGATTGTGGCTGTGCACTAATACATGCATCAAAACAGTTTTGGAACGTCCTCTTATGGTTGGGTCAGTTGACTGGTTGACATTATGATTACACCCCCGGACTATTCACTGTGTAGCATGCACTTATCGTGCTATGCTTTGTGTCATTTTGTTGTACAAACGAGAATTATAAGAGATCGATAGGCTGTCACCATTGTACACAGAACATGGGAGGCAAGTCCTGGATTCCAGCGTACCATGGACAACTATCGGCCGTGGCTTATGGCCAAGGTTTGGCCAATTCACGATGAAGACATTCAACATTTTCTCGAAATAGAACAACAAATCTTGGTACATTTTACGAGAACAATTGTTGTCTTTACTTTGTTTAAGTCAGGGTTTCATTGTGACAAAGATATTCTCAAAAACAAACTATTCCAGAGAAGTTTCGAAAAGTTCTGAAAGTTTAATACCGTGCCGAGGCTTGGTGAATTTCTTTGAATACTGTCGTAAAGTGGTTAGGGTTGAGGTTAGGCTTACTTACCAGCCTGTACAGCGCAGACGTAATGATAGGTCTTCTTACAGCCCTTGCTTAAACAGCCCAGAGATGCACCCTTCTCCTTGCACTCCACACACTCCTGAGATGTTTCAGATGGATCACATAGTACATGAGAAACCAACAAGTCAGCAAGGAAATTGGGGATGGGCAGAGAGGGGTTAAATGCCCCAACAAGTTGCTCGACACAGACGGGATAAATAAATCAATTATCGATTAATTGATTGCAGGTGTACACACAAAAAAGACACCTGCCTTCAAACATGTTGGTTGGATTTGCTGGATAATTTGTCCCCTACTGACCCCTTACACACAAACACACCATTTTGGGAGTCAATTCCTTTGTGCACATTTTGACTCCCAAAATGGCGGACAGGATAGGCGCATGTAAGTGCGCTGTGCGTTGTGTGATGGGTCAGTACTCTCTTCCTTATGCAGACCAAAGACAATAGAACACAACAGGTCTCCAGGCCTGCAATTACATGGAGGGAGGGGCCTCTGTTGCCCTTGTGTTGGCCTTGGTGCCCCTTCAATAGTTTCCCATATACTTCAAGATTTTCTATTGGAAGTGCCCTTTGCAAAAAGAAAATGGCCTCGCCCTCTCAAAGATGAAATTCCAGGCCCGGGTCTCCACATGGGAACTCTAAAGAGAGGGCTGTCCACAAGAAATTTTGTATACAAGTGCTTTGGGAGGATATTTAGTTCAGGGACAAAGCATGACTCAAAATTAAAGTTTCAAAACACACAGCATTTCTATTGCTGTCACCTGAAAATTTCAGAATTTTTTTTTAAAACTTCTTTGTCAGTGACTTGACATCTGAATATTTGTACTTTCAATGTCAAACTGAAGTAAAACGGCAACCACATCAACACGTAATCTTTTCATTAGATTTGAGAGAATACTATTTTAGGGTTTACCCTTTGACCGACAGGTGATAGGCACTGAATGCTTTGTGCTTTCCAAGTCCTGCAGGGAAAAAAACCCACTCGGGTGATATGCGAATCCACCACGACAACCCCCCTGCCCCCCTACATTGTACAGCAGATGCCTTCACCACAGGACCACCCAAGCATGCTTGGTGTGGAAAGGTCAGTTCCAATCCTGTAGTTACATGTAGCAGTGGGTATGACAAATAATTTAACTGATATATAGTACATCATGTGTACATGTAGTTTGCCCATACATCATCGTTTTATCAGTCTGTCAAAGAAACACCAAAACATTTGGCCAAAGTTACTATGGTCTAGAAATCACTTAAGAAAAATAAACACTAGCTGTCGAATTATTGAAACAATGAGACTCACCACTGACTGTGTAGCTTTGGTTGCTTCAGCAAGACCATATAGTGTCCCTCCAACCACATACACCCCTTGTGTCCATATAACACAATCCTCATGGACCCAGTACTCGTTAGGGTCACACAGTCCCCTATCCAGTCCCCTATCTTCCAGCTCACTTGTCTTTCTCTTCCTTCCACCACTCCTTGGGGTATGCTTCGGAATTTCAATTGTCATTCTCTTGGGAGTTTTGGACACTCTCCCTGAGGAAGTGGTTGGCTGATCTAATAACATGAGATATTCAGCGTCGCTCGAATATTTATGAGTTCTTGAGGTGACGTTAACGCGGGAAGCTTTTCCTCTAGTGGCCTTAGCAGTTGGAGTAGCTCTGGGCGGTGGAGAGGTGGCTTTTAACTTGCCCTTTTGGCGAGATCTGGCTTGCTGCAGCTGCTTCTTGGTTGCGGCCGCAGCAACAGCACTTTGGGTTTTTTCTGTAGTACTCTGTGGGGTTGGGGCTGGAATTTGATAGCCAGGGGGGTAGTAGGGGCCGTACAGGTCCCCCAGTGAGTCATGGTTGGCGGGCTTCCCGCACAGTACACACAACCACGGCCCACCTGGATTGTTCACTGAGGAGGAGTGTTTTGTGGCGGGCCCAAGTGGGGCACGGCTGACAACATTGCTGCTTTTACTAGTCACTTTGCTCGGTTTCTGTCCGCGCTTTTTATGGACAGGTAAATTTGCGGCGGCTGCTAATGCATCGGGATTGTTCACAATTTTACTAGAGATTGGATCAGCACGAGTGCCTGAAAATCTCAGGACTGGACCACGAATGACTCCTTTTAAAGGTAGAGGGGAGTCCGCATTCCTGCCTTTAACTAACTGTTTGACATGTTTGAATTTCCCAAGTTCATCTTTTGAATCTAAACTCAGCTCGAAGTTCTTTTTGACGGGTTTCTTTCGTGGCTTAGAAACTTCACCTTCTTTCTTAGGTCTGTTTTTGCTACCAACGGGTCGCCCCCGTTTCTTGCTGCTAGAGTTTGGCGTGGTCGGTTCTTCGGTTGTAACCTGACCAACCGGGGTACTGGGTCTAGCCTGTTGAGAATTCGGTGTCACTGGTTTGTCGGGGGTGGATCGCTGACTGGAGGGAGTGGTCATCGGATTTTGGAAGGTTGGTGTGACACTTCTGGACGCGGTTGTCGTCTCTGCCGTTGACGTTTGAGGACTTACAGCGGAGTTTCCTTGGTCTGCTCGTTTGGGACTGGCTCTTCTGGGTCACTCTGCTTCTCCTCCTTTGGTTTGGGTGGGTCCGTCATCGACAATGGAAGTAGTGGACTCGGTAAGACAATGGCGTTCCCCTGCTTGTCAACACTTGTCCGTTTCTTCTTCCCACTGTAGGTTTTTAGTACTTTACGGGAATTGCCCTCACCGAAGTCGTCCCTGCTTTTCCTGCCGGGGGACTTTGAGCCTCTTGGACTATTTGGCCGATACTGATCCTTACCGTTTCCATTGGTAGGCGTGTACGTTAGTGGATAAGCAGTGACACTTTGCCCGCCATTCCTTGGATAATCAGCAAAGGCATTGTTGTGGTAAATATCGTTCCGTGATTCTGAAAACTTCCGCTTGAGCTGGTTGTTGACACTCATTGAATTCTTATCGACCTGTGATATGTCGTTGGCGACTTTTAAACTCTGCGGTGATTGGGTTCCTCTGCCCACAGAGTCCAAGGAACTGTTCAAGACCAGTTTGGGACAGATGGAATCGTTCACCGGACCGTTCTGATTGTGGAAAGCGTTCTGTTTGTTGTGACTTCCTTTAGGGGACCTCTCACGGTGACGTGCTATGCTCAGGTTTCGGTCATTGACATCTCCATTGGCCCTGTGCGTGATCGGACTGCCACCTCTCACATCTCTCTCCACTTTGGGGAATTTATGATCACCGGGGGATGGGCTTCCATTGCCATGAGAGCACCTGTTGGTTTCTTGGATGATGATTTTTTGTTTGGCATCTGAGATGTCCTGTCTCTCCGCAGATTCAACACTCCCGGTGTGAACCGTGCCACTTGGAGGTTGCCTCTCCCCGTTCGATTTGACGCCCATGTCCTCAGAATGTCTGTTAAACTCACTGTTTTTATCCTTTGACACACTGTCACTGTTTTCATCTGGTGTCCCATTATCTTTCGGAGTTAAGATACCCTTGGCTGTCGACTCCCCGAGGAATGCAACCATCTCCTCAAGCTTTGGCAAGTGTCCACTGCTGCATTTATCTTCCTTTTTCTTTGGGTATGGGTTCTCCGGGGAACCCTCCCTGGCTGTAGCGTGACTTTTGTTTTGCGAGTCATGTCTCGTGTGCACAAGTTCTACATAGGGGGTTCCTCCTGAGCTTTTGTCACCGTTGTCGACAGGTCGGACTTTAGACATGAGGGGGTGCCCTGACTGAGTGACCGCAGCCGGGGTTTGGAATGCTGCCACAGGGGATTTGATTGGTCGCGGTACGTTTACTGGGCTAGGATTGGACGGATTATTGAATGGACCCGGTGAGGCGGTTGCGAGGTTGTGTGGGCTGCGGATGACCCTGGAGAGCGAAGACTGCTAGGGGAAGGTAACGGGGAAGTATGCTGGCTCCCGGGCGAGGTACAAAATGGAAACTGGGTGTTGCTTCGCCCACCCTGCGATGAACCTGGACTGTGCGAGTACATGCTCTGTCCCTGCATTCCAACAGGTGAGGGCGCTGTTACACCCGAGCCCCTGTTAAACACAGAGTTCTGACCAGTCGGGCTTACCATGTTCATGTGTGGACTTTGGCTAGTCTGACGGTGAAATTGCGATGAAATCGATCCGAAGCTACTCTCATGAGGTGACATCGGATGACCCGCATCGGGTAGATCTGAGAAGTCCTGGGACTATGGCCAGGACTGAACGGGCTTGGGTATTGTCCAGAGCCGTATGCCCCTCTTGATCCATCAGGGGATGTATACCCATGGTCTGTCCGTACGATGTGCTAACACTTTGCATTGGGGAGCGATATTCGGAGGGTTGCGGCATAAACATATCGTCCTCTGTCAAGGCCCTCATCATGGGCCCCATCTCAGTGCTCCCTCTTCCATACCCCGGACTGGTCATCCCAAACTGCTGTCCACTCAGCTTAGGTCCCTCTAGACTCCCGGAGGAGAAATTCTGACCAGGTTCAATGAGTGCTGGTACTGGTGTTGGGTAGATTGG
Source organism: Pycnopodia helianthoides (assembly GCA_032158295.1). Classification (NCBI taxonomy): domain Eukaryota; kingdom Metazoa; phylum Echinodermata; class Asteroidea; order Forcipulatida; family Asteriidae; genus Pycnopodia; species Pycnopodia helianthoides. Next base: position 13,860,799 of record CM063245.1, read on the forward strand.
GGTGGTGGAGCTGGAACGCTGAGAACTATAATACGGATCGCTCATCTTCTGAGGGTACCCACTGTACTCTTGTTCTCGTCCGTATGCCTGCTGAGCTGGATGGTAAGGCTGGGAGTAAGGGGGCGAGGTGAGATGGTTACTTCCTGCTGGCGGATGCTCCATAATGGGTGAGGAAGGTCAACTTTATCTGGCGATGGTACATCAAGTCTTAAGTCCCATCACACAAGTGGATAGACCTGTGGACAACAAACAAAGACAAACAGGCAAGAATTACCAAGCTGCAATAATTCAATTTGAGAAACTATCTCTGGCTAAAAACCACAACTAATTCAGCAGAATTAAATGCTGGTTGAAAAGACCTGAGGACTGGTAAAAGAATTTGTTTGCACTGACGTGACGATATGGGGGGGGGGGGAGGAGGAGTTAATTTTCAGGCCTGAAATTACAAGATGGCCACAGAGGCAATGGCCTCTGTTGCCCCTGGTCTTGACCTTGTGCCCTATCAAAAGTTTCCCATAGTTTTTAAAGACTTTCCAAGGAAGTGCCCTTTGCAAAGTAAGATAAAATTCCAGGCCTGCATTTGTTGTTTTAAAGTGTCCAGACTATTTACCTGTCCTGCCTCAAAGAAAATGTTAATTTTGTTTACAAGCAACTGCAGGGAGTATAAATAAACTACCCTACATGTACTTTCCATATTGATCCACAAGACATAAGACTGTAAAAATACTTCTCCTTTCGAAACAGCCGGAAAATATCAGCTTACTCCAAAACTAAACCACCATTGCCCTTCCCATGAATGTAGGAATCCAAAGTCATCTCCCAAAGCGGGTGAAATACCATGCCAAGTTAATAATACCACAAGGTCGCAACACTAAACCTATGGTATGCAAGTTTCAATGTCATCTATAATGGTGCCAGGAGCTTTGTCTGTCAAACCCTATCTCTGTTGTACAGTGTAGGCTGCTGGTACAGTATCATTGGCTCTGTATTTCTCCCTCCTACTGTCTGGGCCCAACTTTGTAAAGCCTGTAAGCGTAAGCAAACATCTTCTTGCTTACGGAAGTGCCCTTAGAACCGTTTCTATTTCATAATAGTGCCATGGCTCAAGCTCTGGTGTTTCTGATCAGCAGAGTGTGGGTTCGAGTCCCGGTCTTGACACTTTTGTCCTTAAGCAAGACACTTATAACCATTATTGCTTCGACCTTCAGATGGGACGTAAAGCTGTAGGTCCTGCATGTGTATGTGTTGTGTAGTGCACGTAAAAGAACCCAATTACACTTATCACTAAGAGAAGGGGTTTGCCCCTGTGTTTCTGGCAGCGGCTGCTGAATGTGCCGTAGCACCTTGTAAACTCTTACAAGGTGTTACATAAATGGATCTCATTATTCAAAACTGCCAAAACCTGTCCGGAAATAAATAATAATAAGCGCTTTGAGAGTTGCCTAAAGATAAAGCGCTATATAAAAACAGGAGTCAACATTTGAACTACATTTCTCAAAGTTAAAGTTATCGCACAGTGAGTTATTCTTTTTCAATTGTAAAACACCAGATTGCTGAAATTGTTCAGTCGTCAGTTTACTGACCCAATGCTAAAATCACTGGCCTCCGGCCTGCGGAGTGCGGTCCAGTTTTAAAATTTGAGCCCTGACAAACTTATCAAAAAAACTTTGTATTTAAATAAATATAAATCCTTCAGTATTAGTCGTTCCTCACTACCAATAACACATTATACCTTTAACGTATGGAATGTCCATGGAAGAGTTGAATGCCTGCTGCATGTTACAATATAACTTGAATGTACAGATTTACATACATATGTGCGTGTACACATCAAAAGACTATAATGTAGTAATAATATCCCATAGTACTGCATGGCTTACAGCACAATACATTGTGTAAATGCCTGTCTGTATCTCATGTTATGATTTCACTCTACGCATCAGCAACAAAGAACCAGTTTAATATGATTCCCAACCACGTACCATGTACAGTACTCTTGTACATACATGTATTGTACAGGGCCGACTATAATAAGTTTTCTCGCCAGTCAAAATCTCACTGACACCCGCTCAAAGGGACTGCAATAATTCACTACCGCTTGCTCTTGAGCACAATACTGCAAAGTAAATACTGTAATGGTGTAGAGTACAAAGGGCTACTGCCCCCAGGGAACATATGGTGTACAGCCTGCAGGCTGTAGACCCTTAACGTTAGTAAATGATTGCCTCAAAATGGCCATTTTATTTTCTGTCCACATGTGCTAAGGTTAAGCTACAGCGCACAACCAATCTGCGTATACAGTGTACATGAGAAGAAATTGATTGAATACATATTTTGCCAAATTTGTTCAGATGACATACACATTTACTGTATGTACAATAAATTGTATTAGCTGTAGTATTTGAGGCATTGCATGGTGAGGTAGCAATATATTATTCGGTTTGCGGTAGCACCATGTGTATAAATATCTGAGACCAAAAAGAACTCACTCCGTGGCAGTGCAGTTAATTACGAGAAGTCCCCCCCCCCCCGATCCACAAAGCTAAAGTAGTAGTCCAGGCCGATTTCCTACCTCCCGCCCAGGTAGTAGTTAATAAGCAGGACAGTTCTTTTCAGAACTGAGAAGTCTGGAAATTCTGAAAATCTACTCTGCGGTAGTAGAATACAGTAAATAGCAAGACAAGTTCTCTAAAGAACAAAATCTACACAGCAAAGTAGATATTTATACACATGGTGTTACCGCAAACCGAATACAATGTATATAGCTGTAGTATTAATGTGTGTTATTTACATGTATGTCCATGTATGTTCATACCAAGGTTTCCCCATGCACAAGCTAACGTATCAAGCTGATATGCAAATATTTTATTCATTTTTAAAGTTTTGGATCAAATTCACAAAAATCTTCAAGATAAAACCATTTAGAATGCTCCAGACTGAACAGTAGGGCTTTTAAAATCAAAATAAACACCAAGTAAAAGACATTCAGATGACCTCATTTCAATTCAGTGTCCATTAACAGCGGCCAACCACCAACCCAGTCATTACCATGCAGTGAAGACCGGTTCCTCACACTGGTAGTTACATGTATAAAGACACAAATGAGATATTGCTGGGACCGACATTATCTCATGTTACCCATGTACAGTTCTTTTTTTAATAAAATAATTTATTTATTAATTTTAGGGGAGGGGGGAGGTTCTCCCGTGCACAAGCTAACGGGGAGGGGGGGTTGTTTTGAAACATCAATAAAGACTTGTCAAAAATCACCCAAAGAGAATGAAAACAATAGTTGTATGGGTTTGGTTTCTTTCATGGAACTCTTGGGGTACTGTTCTTGTACATCACGTTTTGACATCATAAGTGCATGTGCCCGCATAACATGCCTCTGTGGATTTGTTCTTCTCTGGGAAAGTACTGAGCATACAGTGCTTTACACACATGGGTGTATGGGTTCAACCAAATAGTATGTGTTTACATGCACAGTATGAAATTCAACAATTGTGTAAATTATTATTTTTTGAAGAGTCTGCTTACGGTGTATTACTCTCAGTCTCACGAAGACACAAAATAAAAAAGGAACTACACATTTAAGGATATTTGAGGAGACATCCGCATTAGAGTATTAACATCTTCCCAATTTTTTTTTTTAATTTCCAAGCAGAAGTACATGTATTACACATTTCCCAAATGGCATTCAATCATTCCTTATGACACCAAACCTTGATGAAGAGGTCCGGTCAGGGTCAGGGTTAAAAGTTAAAGAACTGCAATTCAATAAGACATATTTACAGTAAATTGGATTTTTATTAATATTGGCCCTTTTTATGTATTTTGACGCTGTATTCAACTCAAACTTTCACAGGTGACTTTTAGTGTCTTCCTTGATAATTTTGCCTTTAAATCAACATTAATACGTTGACAAAAAACAAACGATGTCCTTACCTACAAATTTGAGACTCAACCATCTGCACATTTTATTGTTTAAAGGATTAACACAGGATTTGTAGAGCTGACAAAATAGTCACAGACAGTGATCATGCTTTGTGTGATCAAATAAATAACAAACCTGTGAAAATTTGGGCTTAATCCGTTGTGTGAGTCAGAATTAAAATAGTGAAAAACCAGGCACAATGTATGTACATTACCTTGTAAACACATTGTCCTTAACTTTGGTTGTAACAACCCAAACCAGCTGTTGCCTTTTGAGGTATTCAGATACAGTTTTCTTGGATACATGTATGACTTTATTTCAGAGGGAAATATTTCACAGAAAAACATTTTCTAGTATGAACTTCACTATCATTATTATTTTTTATTTTAGTAAGCTTTTAGACTAAAATTAAACAATGATGTTTATCACCTTACCAATCCTGTGTAATACCTTTGGTTTTTGAAACCGTTCGATTGTTTTAATCCTATGTAGACATAAAATAACACTAACCTGTGAAAATTGAATTTCAAAAGGTGCTAGCGTTTCTGAGATATCGCCCAATATCTGGAGCGGTTATGTCCACACAGGAAGAATAATCCGTAATTGGAATACACAATCTGAGAGAATCGTCTCTCAGATTGAAATGTTTTTGAATCCCTCTCTCTTAAACAACACTCCTTAGAAGGAAAATTGTTTCTCAAAATGTATAACATTATCAACAGCTGCAGTGTTTCTTACCAAGTAAGTTTTTTGGGTCATTAATTTTTGGAGTAATTACCGAAGGTACAATGTACATGTATACCCTCACTTTAACATGTTTAAGCTTTGATGCCTATTTATGGTGTACATGTACTATACACATGAACATGAATCTATTTGTTGAGTAATTTGTTGCAGCTGTCTTTGTCGTTGTTTCGTCTTTGTCCCCACCAGACAAGTGTATGGCTTAAATCATGAGACTTCCATCCAGGCACTAAATCTTCTGTGTTTTTTCTTCTTTTAATTATAATTCCAATGAACACAAATGTACTCGGTACTAGACCAGTGTGTGGGAGAAAACAAAAAAGCTGAGTAAATACGAATGAATTAATGAGTGACAGATGAAGGTTTCTTTTATTAGCTAAGCGCTTTGGGAATTTCAGCGTATAGTGTACAAATATGAGTTTAATATAACCGTATATTAAATGTACCATTACGTGAAATACATTGTATATTGGATAAATGTGAGTGCAATGTCGCAGAATATAATCACGAGGTGAAATCTGGACTACAACAGTTCACGAGGCACCACCGGGTGAAATGGAAAAGCCAGAACTAAACAACATGAACCGCTCCACGTATACACCAACCTCGTCCTTAGTGACACGAACGAGCAGGAATGAACATTTTGGAAACGAGGATATAAAGCGTTGCTGCGAAGTGTCCCAAGCGTTCTATAATTATCAATATTCGGAGCGTCTCGCATCGAGGCAGTAAATACTGTACATGGCAAAATAAAATATGACATGAGGCGTGTGTTCCACCAATCGGCCAAACCTTCAAAATCTGGGTCCAGAATGCCCCCCCCCCCCAGTTTAAAAAAAATCCTGAGGAGAACCCTGTGAGTAAAAACACTAACAACTACTATGAGCCTTCTCCCTCCACATTTTGATCAACTAAAAGGGGGGGGGGAGGGGGTACTCATGACTTACAACACAATAATGGACAATGTACACCATCTGTAATATCAAGCATTGTTGATTTAGCCCGAGTGTTTTCAGAGAAAGCCATACATGACAATCTAGCTCCTGATTTGATTTGACCACCCTCGCAACCGACCCTAGCCGAAAAAAAAATTACATATATTATTAAAAATTGATTTCTAAACTATACGCATGTAATGTTGATGCATGCATGTACTGTGCCTGGGTGGGCTTCAGCTGTGAGTCTGGGTGTATTCCGCATGTAATTATAGATACAGCCGTCTTGTTGTTATCTTCTTGTTTCAGGAATAGTCCAGAAATGGAAAATTTAGCAGTCTTTTGTGAGGGAATGACAGTGTTAATAACAACACAGTATTCTGATTTTATGACCAGGGGCTTGTGGAAGACACATCTTTTTGATGACAGTTTTTAAAACTTTTGTACTTCACCGGACTACTCCTGGTCAAGATGATTTTATTGTCCAAAGATTTCAAGTAAGCAAAATAAATAAAGGACTTAATAGACCTTTCTATTGCAACGCCAAAGCCCAAGTTTTTGCCAACCAAGGTTGGACAACTTTGGGAAGCCATAAATCGAAAGCAAAAACAGATACAACAGTCTGTAACGATGTTACACAAATTTTCAAAAATAGTGTTGAATTGGTTGGAAACAAAGCAACCAATCATGGGATGCATTTTTGTTGTGGTTGAAAGTTTGCAGAATTATTGAACTTGGTCACAACTTTTGTTAACACGATTGAATGTTTTGTTAACGTTCGGCCATCCATGCCAACCAGCGCAGTTTGTTTATCAACAATAAAAAGGTATTTAGCATACCAGTACTGTTACAACAATGGACTCCCAAACCAGAAAGGTTGGTGACATCGGAGAGTCCCAGGCCTGCACTCAACATTCCGTTCAGCTAGACAGAAAGACTGGCAGGAAATCCATACACCCAGTACAAACGTCTTGACTCATGTTGGATTCATAATGTGTGCTGTCAATAAACAAGTGGACCCGTGCACCATGTGACCAATAAGCACTGCTTTGCTGGTCTTTCAATTGAACTGTCTAACTTCACACAGCTTTATACCCTGGGCGTCAGAGCAGTGCAATGGAGACTGGCGTCCTACCAGGGCTAATGCACATATGTACAATGTAATCGAAGGTAGGGTCCACGTTTGGTTTTTGTCAACGTAATGCTTATATTTTATAGCCAATTTTTGTTGTTGAAAGATCCAATAAAAGTCACCTTTGAAAGTTTCAGCTGAACACAGTGTCTACTTGCTTAGAAAACAGCAAAAAACTGTCTCTGTATTTTCACATGAACGTCGAATCCATTTGTTCAGCCAGATGACAGCGGGTACATGTACCATCCGCATCTCTGGCTGCAGCATTTGCAAACTGACACAAACCCTCAGAAATCTAAGATACGATTCATGCATGACTGAATCGTAATCGTTTCTCGAATTCAAATGTTTTTTTTGTTGATTTCTAATCAACGGGGACATTTCTGACGAAATAATTTCGCAGCATGCTTACATTTTAACATGTAGGCCTAAGCTTTCAGATAGAAATTACACCATTTTTTTCTGAGGTCATTACGTAGGCAGAAATGTTTGATGTAAAAATGTGTACACAAACATATATGTTACAGTATGGCGCCAAATATTTAAAAGACTAACAACCGTATCCGAATTGGCGGCTACAGCTACAAAATACGGTTACGGTTAGATTCCTGTGTCATCATGCGTTGAAATATAGGCTGTCCTTAGCAACAGCTGTAGCTGTAGCCGAAGCCGCCAATTCGGATACGGTTGTTAGTCTTTTAAATATTTGGCGCCATACTGTACAAGTGTACATGTCATGTAAGAACAAACACACTTTTGTTGACAGATAAACATCAGTTAAGGGCATACAGTTTTGGGTAGATTGGCCGACTGTGTACCGTAGAGCAAAAACAAGACCACCCTTTTCTCATTGCATCACAGACAGCTCTCTCCCTCTCACTGTGTGTCTCTCTAAGGATTAAATAGTTGGAATTAGCAGTCAGGAATTACAACCTGACAGGTAATTACTTGCAACAAAATTACTTAGTGTTGACATCTGCCTCTGTGTTAACATGTACACGTACACATCATGTACACCCCCCCCCCCACCACACCGTCCCTATTCTGAAAAAGATTAATACACAAACGTGCACAAGTCCATAATGTTTATTTCCCCCCCCCCCGCCCGCACGTGTGTTGCTTGTGAATCAGCCATAATTAAAATTGCGCGCTGTAAAATATGCTCATGCACTGTCAATACAAAATGTTCATTATGATTGTGCATCCATAATGATAAATCGTACACAATGGTGATGATCCAAGTACTGTAGACTCTGCCACTGTACGTACATTTGGACCATGGAGGGTTTCAGTGATGACAATTCACTTTGACAGTTTGCTTTTCATATAAGTAAAAATACTTGAGCAAAAAAATCTCTTTGAATTGATTAAATTCCTCTCCAATGGAAGCTACATGTACATGTACACAATGCTGTTTGCATTTTCAATGATCAAACTGATTTAATCTTAGACAAAGATTGTACATAATGTAGATAATGCAAATCAAAAACAGTGGTAGTGCGCAATGTTTTTACATGTACATGTAGTTGCCATGGTATTATCACATTACATTATTCGGGTGGAAGTCAAAAACAGTTACTATTCCCACATGTCAAACATATGAACAATACATTTGTGAGGATTGTGAAAATTTCAAGATTTGAAGCTGAATTTTCAAAAGCTTTGCGAATGCGCATTCCCATAAATTATCACCCTACTGAGGATTCGACACGGCAAGAGTGCAACATTTGTCACCATGTCCTGCAACTACAGTCTAAGCACGACGAGCACTTGTCGAACTCAAACCAAAAGTTTGCGCGAAACGTCGCTCTTTTGTCAAATTTAATTCATAATTTTCTAAATAATTTGAGTTCAGCAGGGCAAAAAAGCCAATGTTTAGCACAGGCCTAACTGTTTTAAATGAGGTTTAAAAAAAGCAGGCGTTTGTGGCGATCAGTCAAGTTTTATCATCCTCATTTCAATTCTGGTCTTATAAAAGAAAAACTGGCACAGTAAACATTTTGAGCTACAAGCCCTACGGTCTTGTGGATCTCCCCACCCCCCCCCCAAAGAAAATTTGAGCCCTTTATACACAATGAAAGAACACATCAAATTGCTACACTATAATTAGCATTCACTGTGCACAACACCTACGTTCAGTCTGAACATTTTTCTATGGAAGATGTGTTGTACAAAATCATTCCCTGATTTATAAGCAGGCATGATATCGTCACCGTTTTCACGAAGAGCCAATTTAGGCCATTCAACAATACGCTCATGTTTGGAGAAAACCCCGTTTGAAGTTAAACTATTTTTGAAATCACCGTTTCGGACACTGTTTGTCATTGAAACGTTGAAATTTTTCCAAGCATGAAAGTGGAGATCTTAAATCATGCAAATCTTTTGCTATTTTCATTACAGTTGGTTTAATTAATGAGTAATTAACTGTTTAACACAATTGTCTGTTCGTGAAAACTGCAAAACCAGGTGTGTGTGCAGCGCGTCGTACGCGCGTTGTGTACAAACCAATGCGTAAACGACGATTGTCTGTTCGTGAAAACGAAAATTTATACAGGTCATACAAATTGTCCCTTCGTGAAAACGTAAAACGGAGAGTAGTCGTTTTTGGCACCCTGCCAGCGCTATGTACTTCAATGTAACAAATGGCAATTCTAAAATTGGCTGTTCGTGAAAACGAAAATCTTACAGTTTGGTCAAATTGTCAAAAAAGTATAATGTTTTATCCCTTGAAACTTGGGGAAAATGTTGATGTCAATAGTATTTAAAATATGTAAAAACATCGGTTTGCCAAAATGTACACTTTTTGTCAGAATTGCCTCTTTGTGAAAACGGTGAGGATATTTAGTCCTTCAATAAAAAGTAGGAAGACTTCATCGAGTACAAAGGCTGACCTACTTGTACATGTTCACGTGGTGCAAGCTTCAGGAGACTTTTCAAGCAATTTAATCACAATTTTTCCCAAGGGCATAAAAAAAAAAAATCGGAAATCAGACTAAAGTATGAAGAATATCATATGCCTGTACAAATTCCCCTCGTAATCAGGCGAGCAGTAATTTTCTGATGCACAGCCGTTTTTTTTAAGTTTTTTTTTTACAGAAAACCAAATTTTCAGCTTGAATAAGATTGCATGTTTGCATATTGCATGAGTCATGGTCAGGGAAAAGATTTGACAAGGGCGAGACGTGTGAAACTATTCCTTCAATTCTGAGCCGGACAAGAATGGGGCAATTGTAAAGATGCACACGCACACCGTGAGTAGTGTGCATGCATGATTCATCTCCGATTGGAAACCAGCAGCGGATTATTTGCCAAATCCTTTGTGACATTCGGCTGTCCGTATTCAGTTTGCAGACGTTAACGACGTACTGTGCGCTCGCTGCAGAATAACATGACTGTAAATTACACGGAAGTCATGATGTAAATATTAAACAGGTGGTTAAAGGTATCATACGGGATTGGCAAGGATAAAAATCATCATCGTTTTAATTTTTAGTCTGAAAGCTTTACTGATTATGAAGTTCATACTTGAATAATTTTTTCTGTGAAATATTTCCCTCTGAAATGAAGTCATACAAATTAGAGAAAACCTTAAAATAAGCGCAACAGCTGATTTCGGTTGTAACCAAAATTAAGGACAATGTGTTTACAATCTGAAAACTGTGCATGGTCTTTCACTATTTTCTCACACAATAAAATTACTAATTATTTACTTTTCTTCCAACCTTCCATTTTGTCCTTTGTGTTTCCAACTTCTTTGTGGTCTAGCCATCCCCTTCCCTCCAACCCCCCCCCCTTTGTCTTCATAATCCCTGCTTACCCCCTGCTTTTTCTGAATGCTTCTTGCTTTTCTCTCTCCACTCTCTCTATTCATGTTTTTCCACTTGACTGCTTTTGTCCCCCTTGTATGCATGTATGTGTGTTGTCTTGTCATTTAGCCTTCGAGAAAGACTCTGCTAGGGTCGAAACGTCAGGCCACTAACTAATTTTTTACAATGAAATTTTCACACATTGAAATAACGTACATTGCAGTCCTTAGTATTTTAATGTATGACAGTATCAATAGATAAGTTTCACACATTTCATTGCATTGTAAAAGACCAAACAAAATAGACAGGATCTGAAAACAATATCTCAAAACACATGAAACTGACAAACTTCTTGAGATGACTGGTGACAGGATACCAGCTACATGTACATGTATACCTTACAGGTTCATGTGGAAGACAAGTAAGCTGTAAAATTGATTTGTTTTCTCCCTTTACCATGTTAACAAGTACCCTAACTCCCTCCAGGGCGATTTACTACACACCCCCTCATCCTCAATCTTTTACCACTTCATGTCAGTTGACGTGTATATCCGCCAAACTTTTCTGGACTGGCCCATGGAGGCTGGTTTTATTTTAATTAATGTAGCTGACAAAGAGAGTGATTAGGGGTCGAAATTAAACAAATTTTTATGGTACTAATAGCAGCGGGCTAGTAACCAAATGTTAGTTCACTGATTAGATTCAGTAGCCAAAAGAAAAATCGCATCTTCATCACAGCATTTCGACTTTGAATTGAGCAGTCATCCCATATCAAAAAAAGGCACACAAATTTTTTTTAAAATAAACAAATAGAAAATTACATTTATAATACTGTAAAATAATCTTTTATTTCATCCAGACACACACACATTTAAAAAAATAAACAAATAAAAAATGTCATTCATACTGTAAAATAATCTTTTATTTCATACAGGGTAACCCCACGCTTCATCAGTTTATTCAAATAAAACCTACACATTGTGTTGCTTTTTAACCAAGCCAGACAAAAGTTTCTGAGGAACTGTGGGTTGTCGACCATGCTGCTGTCCAAAATGCGAAGCAGCGACGACAATTGCTGCACATGGCTTTTAAGCAACACACACCAGCGACAGTTTCTTAAAATTTCAAGGACTTTTCTTTATAGAGCAGTTCTGAAGTTGTTTACTCTAGTAACCCATTTATTGAAAAAGATGGACCGCAGCCCCAGCGTGAGTGCATTGTGTGCACCGTGATCACAAATATTTTGCAGAAAACAAAAATCATTTTACAATAAATGTATTGTTAGCACAGTTCATTGTTATTTGTGTTGATGCATTTTTGCTGTATTTTTCTACTACCCCACCAGGCTATCAAACTGGGAAAATGAGTAGCTCAGCTGTAAATTTGGTAGCCCTGGGGTCGATTTCACAAAACCCTTCCTAACTTAGGACTAGTCCTAGACAATGCTAAAAGATAGGACTAGTCTTCAGTAACTGGTCCTAACTTAAGACTAGTCCTATCTCTTAGCATTGCCTAGGACTAGTCCTAAGTTAGGAAGAGTTTTGTGAAATCCACCCCTGGGCTAGCGGCAATTTCAACCCCTTGTGATTCTTTTTTTTTTTTTTGTTACCAGTAGGCCTACGATACACAAGAAGATTGCGCTCTGCTTTGATTGCACAAACTCCATGCGAACAATTCTGATTTCCTTTGGAGGTTTTTATCAAAAAAACACTAGATGTTCAGCTTTGATGACGATACAGATTTATGTACATGTAAAAGCTTAGTGTTAAGACAGCGGGAGATTACTATGATTTCCAACACAGAGTTTTAAAATATTGACCCCTTCCCATATTGCTTGAAATACAGCGTGTTTCGTCAATGGCCTAATAGGGATATAAGGCTGCGTTGGACGTCAGCTTTTCAGCAAGACGGCAACTCCAGTGGGAAAAAAGTCTGACTTTGACAAGTTTGAATTGATTTAACAATATCAAATAAATGAACGAATGAACGAATGAATGAATGAATGAATGAATGAAGGAATGAAGGAATGATTGAGTATGCACGAACGATGCTACAGCAACACATCATAGTCTAGCATGTATTTGATCCTTTTTCCTAACCTTTGGTCCCGACATACATTTAATATTTGAGAGAAACAAACACGCACTTTAATGTAGGAATGCGCACGATACTTGCACGTACTAATAAGGGGGGGACTGTCTTCATGATCATAGCAGGCCTGTGGCTGTACAATGTACACGGAATGATGAACCCAGTTACTGAACCCACGCATGCGCACCGCCGCATCAGATCTATGGCCAGCGCACGCGCACCTGCACTAACTGGGTGTGAGTTCAAAGTGAAGCCACAGGCCTGCTATGACCATGACGACAGTACCACTTTAAACAACGCTGAAGCAGTCTCACTCTAAGAAAATTCAAATCAAGACAAAATCTGCCAAAAAAAACAACACCAAAAATCCCACAAGATGTGAAACATGCAGCATGAGTCACTGATTACAACATAGAGTATAATGTCATCTAGAAAAGGGACCATAAGCTGTCCTGTATGTAGATCTACATAAATAGACAAGTCAACAATATCATGCACTCGGCCTGAGACTGACTGCAAAGGGTGTTGTTGAAGGCAAAATGAGCCAATATATAAACATAGTGTCCATGATGAGAAGCAAACACTAGGGACATTTCCAGATTGTCAATGTACACTGCAGACATATTGACCGTACTTTTTACCACTTGAGGTGCCTTTCAACAGTGAATTTCCTTGCATCACAATTACAGCATTATCTTATTTTGATTGCCTGCATGTTGTTTTCTTGTATAAATGGGTATACCTTTGGTAATTACTCCAAAAAATAACGACCATAAAAACTTACTTGGTAAAGATCACTGGAGAGCTGTTGATATTATAAAACATTGTTAGAAAAAAAACCTTTGAAGTGATGTGGTTTTAAAGAAAGAGGCAATTTTTCACCACAAAATTTGAATCTAAGAAACGCTTCAGGCATGAAGCCTTTCTCAGGCACGTCAGGCATCTGAAAACACACAACTCTATGCATCAAGGGTATTTTTTTCTTTCATTATCTTCTTGCAACTTCGATGACCAGTTGAGTACAAATTTTCACAGATTTTTATGAATGATGGGATACACCAAGTGAGGATACTGGTCTTTGACAGTTAACAATGCCTTTAATGATCTCACAGTTAAAACAAATGTATTTTCACATGTAAGGGGCCTAAACAATACATGAACATACATGTAGTGAGATGTTGCCTAGTCTAGGATTGAGGTTCTCTGCAGTTCAAACAATGTAATTTTATAATAAAAAATGTACAGGTACAAATGTACAATGTACATGTACATTGTAGGTAAACGTGAGTACACAGGGTTATCCCAAGGCACAAGCTAAGGCTTGCATTGGGCCAATACGCGGGAATTGCGTGCTGATACATGCGAATTAAGCCATTATGCAAATACAATATGAATTATTTTTGTTATTATTTTATTTTATTTTTTTCATTAAGATAACGCTGTTTAGAACACCCCAGATTGAACAGTAGGACTTTTAATTTAAAACCAAAGATCAAAACCTAAAATTCAGAGGACCTTGTTTCAACTAAGCGTGCTTAGGCAAAACTTCCAAAATTTGGTTCAAGAATGCCCAGTTTAACAAAAACCTGAGGAGAACTCTGGTACATTTATGTTGTACACTGACTGTATGTACATGTGTAACCATGTTACCAACAAGTCTTAAGACTAAGTGTACAGGAACAGCTCCATGTCCAGTACAGTGCTGGTGAACATACAGTTTCACAAACACTGTTTTCAGTGTCTGTTCCTGACGCACTCAAACTCATTATCATATTCCCAAGGCAAAAATTCTTCAAGACAAGACCACGCCACCGTAATGGCAGGCCACCATCCTAACCCCATAAAAAATTGTTTTATGCAAAACGACATCTGCTGTCCACCCTCATCAAATCCAAACAAGGAGTCTTGTGCCTGTCCACCTCACTCGGCAAATCCCCCACAGAGCCAGTGGGAAAAAAACAAGTCCTTCAGGATCCGACCCCTGGGCACAGACTACTCTCATTTAATATGCACCTCCCGCAATTACTCCTTCCACAGGATGGAGTGGGACACACTTGAATGTCTCCACTACACTGCAAGGCCGTACAAAAATAATAATATGATGACCAGCCTTTGAAAATCTCTAACCTCACATTTTCGCCTGCATCATTTTTTTATTATTCCACAAATACATGTAGAATGCTTTGCTCTCAAAATATAAATTATCTCAACAACAAAAATAAAAATAAAAATAAAATCATGTATCACTAACAGCAGCTGCACATCATCAGTTGAGCAAAACAGATTTCAATTCCATGTGAACTGTAATGATCAAATAATTGAATTAAAGATCACTTCAGGTACAAACACTGTGCATGTCGGTCAAGCAAGCAAAGGCGCAATGAAATTCCTGCATTTGTTTATTGATGTGTCCTCGAGTATTCCGTAGGCTCCCTGTGTGTAAGATGATCCGAGCCTGGCCAATTTTCATAAAGTTTTCTGCTGATGCGGAGGCCCTTAGCAGTTTTTCATTAAAAAAGAACTGCTAGATTTAAAATTGCATTTAAGCAGGGGAAAAGGTTTATGTGTAGGCAATTTTGAGAAATATTGGATACTGTACATGTCATTGCACTGCTTGGATTGGGTGAATCTGTACTGTATACTCCCAAACCAAACAGTGTACTCCTACACATGGTGTTCTCTATATTCCACAAAGGCTAGAGTTTGTGACTCGCGATCCACAATTTGGACTGTATTTGAAGCATAGCATTTGAGAGGACCATGTAATGTTCACATGAAACAAAATACAAAATTGAAGCATATGTGTACAATATGGTACGTGATGTACATAACAAAAGGTGTGCCAGTGGTTTCATGACTATTACAGGTGTTATCTTTAATTACTGTACAATCAAAACCTGCCATGTCCATTTACAAGTAATTGATAAATCCTCTATTGACGTGACTGCAAAGAAAAAAAATCTTTGGAGAGAAAAAAACAAAATAAAAATACATAAAGGGAACCCTACAAAGAAACTGAACACGTACGGTTTGTAGCTGCTTAACAAATTAAATAAAAACTGTAATTGTGAAACCGGTTTTGTCAAAAATACAATGGGTGACCAATTGTACGAACCTGTGAAGAAGAAAAAATGTCAAAGGCAGCCAAAGGCATTGAAGAGAAGTAACAACTACACTGTGGTTTCAATCATGGGTATTCAATTTGATGAAGAATAACTTTAATTTTTCCTTCAATCTAATCACAAATAAAGTTGTAAAAAACAATGAGTTGTTCGGGCTTTTGCCCCGAACATCTAAAAAACAATTAGACAAATTTTTAAAAGGCACGTGGATGTTTAGCATCATACTGTACATTTAGTACATGATTTACAAACATCAAACAGACAAAAAAATTGATATTAAGTTGGGAAAATAAAACTACATGTACTTTTATTGCTAATAAAAGGAATTTCACATTTCTTAGTGAGATCTTCTGACCACAAGACCAGTTGAGTTGGCATTATGATTCTAACCCATTTTATTTTATAGTTTTTTTTGCAAATTTCTGAATGAACAATTGTACAATGTGCGCATATTTATGATTACTACAAACATGCACAATACCCCACAGAGTAAAATACAGAAAAATATACCTAACCCTTTTGTTTTCCAAGCATGGGACGCAGATGCGCTATGACAATTTTATCCACCAACAAACTAGCAAACAAAGACAAGAATGATAACAAACAATAGCTGTCCTAATTCACACGTACGTATTTAAACCTAATTTGAGTGTGCAGTTTTGAGGGGTATTGTTTCTGAAGGTTTGCACAAAATATGTACCTTATAGGTATCATTATTTTAAATTGACTTAAAACAAAATGAATTTTAAAAAATTTAATTATTGAAAAGGTCGAACTTATGCGTAATGTAAGGCTCATAGACTGCTTTGCTAATGATACATAAATAACTCTGTGATTTCTTGGTTCTGCCATGGTTCTAATGTACACGTACATGTACATACAATGTACATGTAGTACCTCCATGATTGCACAAACAATGCGCTGCAATAATGTGTGTTTATAATTACATCGTATTGCTGAATGGAGTAGGGCCTTATTGAAAAGGCTTTGTATCTGATCAGGTAGCAACCACCACAATTCTAACACTTTGAGTGTTGAGTAATCGTTTTGTGGTTGACTTAAAAGGATCTTACTGCAGTTAGTGATCCACTTGGGGAGAAATCCTAAATCAAATGGTCCTTGCGCAGGATGCAATGGGATTTCAGTGTGGGATATAGGTTTATAAGAATGTACATTTCCATGGCTGTTGACCAATACGAAGCGAGGATTCAAGCTTGCTGACAGGGGTGAAATGTACATGTACAGTACACATGTGTGTGCGCGCGATGACAGAGCTGGGGCATAATAAATAAATGAGACTGACAGAGTCGAGAGCTATTTTTCCTTCTTTTTAGGAGACAAGGAGTAAGCTTGGGCGATACCACGATATTATCGAATATCGCGATACTAGTTCTGAAACGATTACGATATCGGGTCACGTTTTTTTTAATCGTGATATCGGTAAATCGCGATATCGTTAAGTATCGCGATGTATTTCCTAGCCGAGACGATCTTGCAACAATAAATCTCCTTGTCGAGACGATATTTCAACAATAAATCTCCTTGTCGAGACGATTTGCTGCAACAAAGAGTTTCAAGTCAGAGACCGCAACTGCAAGATTCCCAAACAGATCCGATCCGACGGGGTTTAGTCTTCGGAAAAAACCAACATCAAAGCCTTAGCGATCAGGCGGTCTCACGCAGACGGGTGTTATCACGTGCAATATCACGTGCATGTTGCGGACGTGCGAGTAGCGTGATCTAATTAGCTATGCACACATAAAGAACAGTCCGTCATGCGCAGTTAACACATTAAATGTGTGTAAGTAATAGGCCCAGGTTTTCATACCATAGGTTTAGAGTAAAACCCGAAGAATAGGTGATTGGAACAACGATATAAATGATATGTCAATCATAGCCACAACTCACACCGTGAGATTTGTAGTACATTGACGTCATAAAAAAATAATCGCGATTATATCGAATATCGCGATATATTCTCGACGATATATCGTGGCTGAGAAAAAGCGATATCGCCCAAGCTTAACAAGGAGCAAGATAACTGATGTTAGAAATATTTTGAAATGATTTTAAACACCACTGGTTTCAATCTGTTGTTGGGGAGGCCCTAGGGCATCCCTGTGACTGGAGCAGATACAGTACCTACATGAGTTATGCAACCAAAGAGGCTGTGACCCCCATGGAACTTCAGAAACGGAGCTCAGACTACCCATTTCCTACTCAAACACACTACCGATAGGGCAAACCATAATATCCGATTTCCTCTGCAGGGATGTTGAGCTGACCCCTGATTCCATTTCCTCTGTAAGCTTGAGAGCACATGCCTGTCCATTATTAAGTAGAGGTACATGTACATGTATGTACAATGTACGAACATGTACAGTCTTAGAATCCAGTGCAGCTACAAGTACAGTATGTGTGTTGAGAATATGAGTACAGGAGTGCGTTTTGATGACCCCCCCCCCCGACCAGAATCATGTTTGAGCTTGTGGTCATTGGTCGAGTGTTTTCGCATGTTTGGTTGAACCGCATTGACGCGGCTGTTCCTAACAAAACCATAACCGACTTGTTGGCTCAGTTACATGTAGGCTTGGTGTCAAGATGGGGGACTCTAAAAAACTATCAAAAAATGTCAATGGAATTCTTTTTAAAACTGACTGGCACCCCCGAACAAAGATATTGACAAAATAGGGATACCGCCAATTTAGGGCTAGATAGCTCAGTTGGTAGAGCGCCGGTACGTTAATCCGGAGGTCGTTAGTTCAAATCCCGCTCTAGTCATTTTTTCCTTGTTCAACCCCATACTATTTGAAATTTACCCAGTCAGTTTCCCTTGTGGTTTAATACTAAAACGAATTACCATGAAGTTTTATAATTAAACAATGTTGATAAAGTTACAATGACTAAGGTCTAGTGTTACTCGAAAGTAAAATGAAGATTGCATATTTTCAGAACATGAATTTTCTAGAGATATATCTGCAACTGTACGTCATGAACTGTTTCTGGTTACTGACCCGCTTCACACGTAGCTTTCGGAAATTGTTTCGGTACGTCAGAAACTTCCCGGTCACTTCCCGGTCATGGTCGCCAAAACACGCCCAAGTACATACATGTACGGTACATAATAGAAGCTACATGTACATGATATGTAGAAGCTACAAAAAACTGTATTACGCATCATGATAAATGCAATAGTTTTTGGTTTTTTGCCAATTTGTACACAGTATGTACTGTGAAACCACAGAGCTCAAATTCAACTGGGATTGTCCATTATACAACTGTTGCATGCTGTGATGGGGTCCATGGTGTTTTGTACACCCAAGAGGTTCGCCTCCAGCCAGTACCATTTGTCCCCGAGGGTGTACAAAACCTGCGAACCCCATCACAGAGCGTGCAACAATTGTTTTGTTATAGATTCCACTTCTTTGGAGGCATTCTATTGCCATTTTCCAGCATTATTTATGACAAAAATGGCATTTAACCTAATTGTTTGTTCATAACTTTTACCTGATTTAGGAAGCTGAAATACACTTTTGATGGGTCCACAAATAACAAATATCCATGCGTTTTTTCTGAAAATAAATCGCAGCTCCACGCTTCCGTTGTAAAGATCATGTATCAGTTGAACTGTGAACACGTGTGCGCATGGGCGAAATGCGAACAACTCCCATCAACTATTATGTCAACTGAAGCTTGAAACATTTTATTAGTGTACTGTTAGTACGGTTACGATAACTTCATTATTTTGTATTATAAAGTGATAAAGTCTATACTCTACTTGGCGATTTCTCGAATCATCGTACGTACATGTACATGTAGTCGATACCAATGAATGATGAACGTTAGACCGCACCCTCTGTCATGGTTGCTATGACCGTGGGCTCGCAGGCACGCAAGGTTTCACACGCACTACAAAAAGTTACAACTGAGACGTCAATTTCCGTCATATTTTCCAAAATAATGTCACACAACGATAAAATCAACAATTCTGAACCAGGCATGGAATTCCGGACATAAGGAATATGTGAGCAAAGCTTAACATTTTTTGCAATGACAGGGGATCTTTGTACTCTGGACTCTCGACTTGGTCACGTTGTACATGTATGCAACGAAGAAGTCCACTGGGCTAATGTGTTGATCTGAACATGTAGGGAACATGCATGCAGTAGCAATTGCAAATCTTTGTCTCACTTCAATTTATGAGTTCATTTTGTCCGCAGGAAGAAAAATAAGGAGTAATAAAATGTGCTGTACATGTACACTGCATACAATACAGAACACAACTTTATTTTGTTTACAGGACAGGGAACTCCATTAGTGTACACATCTGTAGAGCAAGGATACACCATACTCTGAAGTACAGCAGTATACATGCACCTCATTAGTGGTGTCAGCAGACATAGTTCACCATCAAATAAACACTGTAAGATGCTTAAGTTCCAATACCTACATTGTAGATCCAAACACACCATTCCAATCCACCATTTCCACTGCAAGGTCCTCAAGGTCACCTCATATTAAATCACTGCATACCAAAGTCTCTTGCTTTTAGTCTCCATGGCCCAGCCAGCCACAGATCCCTCAGCATTAGCTCTGCACATCGGCCAGGATTCTGGGCATGATTGTCAGCGGCCAGGATTCTGGGCATAGGTGTATATTGTCCATTGCACCATGTACATGTACATGTACATGTACATGTACAATTAGGCCTACACAGTGTAGATGCCAGTACAGTATGGTACAAGGGTACTTGATGTGACCCAGCTTCCGCACAGACAGCATGATGGACTGGCAGACTGACTCAGAAAATACTTTTATGTACAGTATAATGTAAGAGAACAAGCATTGCTTTTCAAATAATTATTGAGTTGGGACTATACAGGCGATGATTACAGTACACACTTGTCTGGTGAACTCCCAGTCCACAGTAATTATCACAATTGCAATTAGTTATTATTGTTTACTTTCCCCTCAGATATGGAATAGAGGGGGAAATTTGAATTTGATTCAAAGTTATTTTTATTACACAAACAGCGCAAGCGCCAACAACAGGGTGAATAGGAGACAATGAAGAGATGTTCAGTTTGAGGAAAACGCAGAAATAAGGAAAAACCGACACAACCAGGTAGGAACTGAAAACCCAATCCACGTGCACGAGGCTCCAGTACCAGCCGAGGAGGGATTCGAACCAGGGTTTTCTTAGAGTCGAAAGACAGGAAAAGAAACCACCGAGCCAACCTAATTTTCATCTCACAAGTACAACAATCAGAGGTGTTTACACGATTGAACCATGATTTAACTTATCCACTTCACGCCGGATGACGTGTACATATCTGCCAAATTTTTCTGGACTGGCTAACCGCAGATGATTAATACGACCGGAACAACTTCTGAGCGCCCTCATTTTTGGGCTGGCAGCCGAGAACGCTGTCGGACATATCTACCCAGACAATCCATTATGTAGCGTGCTACATTTCATTTCACCCGTACAAAGAGGAACACCAGGTATTGGAAGACATGCCTTGTAATAATATCCCTTTTCCTTGGGTTATTGTTCCACGATTCTAAAACCATTGTCTTGTTGTTGTACAAATGTGGCATACAAGAATGGACCTAGGCTGCCTACATGTAGATTCAATTGTCTTCAGCTCAATGGGATAAGTCCAAGCATTCCGAGATTCCAGCAAACCATGGCAGATTATCGGTCGTGGTTTACGGCTGCGAATCACGGCGAGTGCCGACTTCTCAAAAGACAACATCCAATCGCAGTGATTATTATGAGAACGGTTGTTGTCTTTCCTTTGTCCAGTCTGGGTTTCATTGTGGTAACGATGTTTTCAAAGGAAAATTATTACTACAGAAGCTCAAAAAAGTTCTGAAAAATAATACCACGGGTGGGCACTGAAATGTTTTCCCGAATACCGACCCGAAGTGGTTAATAAACAAAACCAGAGACACATATGGTGTACTGAGTTGAAAAAGCTGCTATGTCATGCAGTGCTTGAAATTAACACTGAACCACAGGCCCGAGGCCAGTGAATTTAGCAACGGGCCAGTGAACTCACGACTGGACAAGTCCGACAGTCTTGTTGGGTTTTTTTAATTGAATAATAATAGCTCACTATGTAATATCTATTACAAAAATTACATTGACTTTGAGTCTGACAAATATCTTTTAGTTCTGTTGAGTATCAAAATTTGTCAATAAGACAAAAATGAGATTAATATTCTCTTTCTGCTTGTTCAAATCAAAACAGATGTAAATTGTGTCCAAAGTTTGTCTCATTTTCGATTCTGGTCTTGTAAAATAATTTCTGGTCCACTAAAAATTTAGAGTAACAAGCCCTGCAGTCTTGTGGATTTTCCCCCAAAAATTTGTGCCCTGCTAAGTCATCATAAATTTATGCCAATTGCTCGCAAATTTTGCCAAATCCCCAATAATGAAGCGCTGTTACAAACAATAAGTAAATCCGGGTAACTTAACGAACTCATAAATCAGTATTCTGATATAATGTCTGCAAGGTGTATAGGTTTTTCTGCTGTCTAAATTCTGATTCTACTAACACTTATAACAGAAGTCAGTTCTTTTAAATATTGTTTCAAATGCTCCACAATGCAAAACATTTGAATCAATTTCTGTCCATAAACTTGGACAAGAGAAACTGTAAACAATTCAACCGAATGTTTTGTTTTTAAAAGTAATTACCAATAAGGTAAGTCAAATATCTTTTAATAATAATGGCACTGATGCAAAAAGGAAGTTTGTTCAGAAATGTTAAATACAGTAATTTTCTAAGGGTTAAAACGAGGCCTCTGTGTGAAATATATGGGGCCAGAAAAACTATTTGTGCATGGTCCGAAAACTACAAATGTGTCAAACTTATCCCAATAACTTTTTTAATACAAGTATTTCTAATAAACAAGTGGCATTGAATTTACATGAATCTCATCTTGACACCTCAGATGGTCGAGTGCCCATTAACGGAAAACCTAACTAACATGTAACACACAACTCATTATTGGCCATTATCCGCCTAATGGCTACAAAATCTGCGTAAACTTATATCGCCAGATACAAACTAGATAAATAATGAGAAGAATGCCTCACACAAATGTTCCAGTGTCTGCAAATTTCCTCGACACCTGAACACAAAAAAAGAGAGACCCTCTCAGAATACCCCGGCCCGCACATTTTGACAAATAAAAATGCAACGTGATCCTATGGGGGTCCTTGCATTATGTGAAATGTTTTGCCAAGTGTCAAATATCGAGAGTGGTAATGTCACTTACTCTGTTGCCAGCGTCCTTCTCTCCCGAGTGCAATCATGGGGATGGAACCATTCCCGGCGGAGGGGTGAACCTCCTTTGTAACGTGCTGTGAAATTGAGGGGAGATTTCGAGAGTATTAATATAAATTGTCCACCGTTAGATTATAAATCTCCGGGATCTAGCACGAGGATATGAATTTGAATATTTGAAGATTTATTTTTTATAAGTGTGAAATGTGAAGGTTGAGACATGGGTGGGGCAAGAGAGCTCAACTTAGCTCCAATGTAAAGATAAATAGTGAACCAGACTTACAACATCAAGGTGGGAAAAACATGTTGAATATCGGTTAGTTTAAAAATATATAATATTACTTGATATTGCAAAATACAACCACAAACATACAAAATACAAATGTATATACAGAAAACCTAACTTATGAAAAGACCATACTACGTAAAATTTTTGCTAATTGAAATTCTTATAAATTACTGAGGTACCAGGATTCATCTACAGCATGTACCATACATGATGAAATGTTAAATTAATGCAGACAACTACAAGTGTAGTCAAACTATGTGCGTATAATTTACTTGATTTATACCGTAACTTTTCATTACACAGTTACAAGGTGCATAATCAACGCACAGGTTTACCACGGTACAATAATGAATCAAGATGGCACCATGTGTTATTCCTCAATCAATGGTACACGGGTATGAAGAAATTCCACTAATTTGATGCAGCATTCTCCATACATCTGGGTATTTGATGAAGTCCCAGCCAGAACTAATCCTCAAAGCCGTGTTCCAGTGTGCACAGCATTTCAAAACCACAACGGTTCTCTCCACATCCCCCCTATACTCTTACCCCCCCCCCCTCCAATACAACACAACTCTGCACAGCATGTAGCCGGGATACTCTACACTGGGATTAAAGCACCTTGTCGTCATGGCAACAGGGTAACCTGAGCTGAAGTGCCTTTTTTAATCAGCGTGTAGGGTATTAGCTGGTTGGGTCTTCAAGCAGCCGCTGTGCATTATGCAGACCATGTTTGCATAATATTCATACAGAGCAGCCAGAGAATGGCATCATACAATTTCGCCACACATGAGAAAATAGTGGATACATGTGTGCCCTAAAGCAGTACGTCCTGCTGTAACCTGACCCGCAAACATCCTCTTTCTATACATTGCCACGTGAAGAAAATTACACAAGCTCCATTACAAAGTTATGGATTTAGTGAACATTAAAAATGAGAGGAAGAATTAGTTTTTCCAGGTCACAAAAACAAATCTCCTTTTCTGAATACATACATTCAAGATATTCGTTAAAAATGTTTAAAGAAAAATCTTAATTTGATTGTATTAGTTACAAAATTTGTTTTTGTTGTAAACTATGGACAAATTGCGTTCAAATGTATGTTTAAGTACATAAGTTTAGCACATCAATATCAAGATGCTAAACTGTAAAGAATTCTTTAAAATAAATAATTTTGAAAAAAAATATCTTTAAGAAAGTGCCTCATCGACAACTTATTTCATAGTTTCATTTGGCACACATAACCAAGAATCAAGGTTGTACAGACATGTTTTCAATGAGGCAAGATTTGATTTAAGAATATGTAAGTTGACGAACGCAGTCATGTTTAGTGGATATAAACTCTTGCAAAGTATGCAAGACACATAACAATAATACAGTACACTGTAAAGGAACAGGTCCAACATAACAGGGTTTATCCCCAGGATTTGTCAAAACTGTGGGGAATTCTGCACGCAGAATTGAAACAAGATTTTCAGAATGTTTTCTACTTGGTGTTCGTCTTGGTTTTAAAAGCCCTAATGTGCAATCTGGAGCATTTGAAATGGTTTTTACTTGACGATTTTTGTGAAATTTATCTTTAAGTAAAAGTTTGAAATAAAAAACACACTAGCTTGTGCATGGGGAGAACCCTGTGTCAACAGTACACACTGTACGTATAAAATGTTGTACATGTACACTGACATTAATCATGTTTACCAACATTATGTACAGTGTAGAAAATTGAACAACTATTACTGCACTATGTACGTGTAATTACTTTTAGATACACAGTGCTTGCTTGTCAATCGACTGTCTATCTATTCAGACTGCAATAGGTGCTTTAAACAGTGAATTTCCTTGCATAACTGTTGCAATTTTATCTTATTTTGACTGCCTGTACAATGTTTTTCTTGTATCAATGGCCAAATAAAATAATATCAGTAATATAAAGAAAAAGCTGGTTTTACTTGATTTGCATCATGTTAACACACGCACTCATATAATGCGGTCAAAAATACTGTGAGTTAGATGCAGGTACCGTGAATTTGCACAGATAATCATTGAGTTGGGTATTTATGTAAACATGCCTGATGTTCTGTTCTTACATTGTATTTTAAGGAATTTTTCCCATAGTATTTTCTTTATAGCAATTTTATGAGGAAAATCAACACAGGGCTCGCCCTTAACACTAGCCCGGTGTACATTGGCTAGTAAAAAATGTTATGGGCTAGTAAACACCACCTCTCAACTTGCCCTGTGGGCTACTAAAAACTGTGCAACCTACTTGTTTAAAATGCACATTTCTTTCTTTTCAGATGTAAATAATTAATCAAATGTGTTAATCGTCATTGAACTGGTTGTTTTTGTGATCGTTAACATTGACACATCAGAACATTACAATTATGGCAATTCCTGTTTAAAATCCCGGCTACTAAAACTTCCTGGGGGTAAGTAAAATGCACAGTTTACTGGCCCGGCGGGCTACTTTACAAAAAGTTTAAGCTCAAGGCCTGCAACATTTCTACTAGATCATTTTAAGGGGCACTAAGGCAATGGACACGCACGATAAAGACTAATTGTTTTACTAATTTCCTAAAAACTGTAGCATTTTAAGCAAAACTATTTTAAGCAAAGTTTTCCATCATGACCATCTTTATACCATGTGCAAATCTGTGAACATTTATATTTTCAATCTTACATACATACCAATGTTTTACAAACCCTTCAACCATCCGTGGGTCCTTTCTCTATGCTTTAAAGGTATTGTACACTTTTGGTAACAGCTCAAAATCAGTGTCCACATTTTGTGTGATTAAACATATGCACGAACAAACAAACCTGTGAAAGTTTGAGCTCAATTGGTCATCAAGGTTACGAGAAAATAGTGAAAAGAGATCTTATGTGTTTTCTGTTTTTTCAAATTATCGCGCGCAATAATTACTATTGTTTTACTCGTTTCTCAGAAACGATAGCATTTTAGGCAGAAATATTTTAAGGAACCCTTTCTACCATTACTTACTTTAAATCATATAAGTTATGTGTGAATCTGTGAACATTGTGTTCTTACCAATAGTGTACAGGGCCTTTAAGCAAAACTATTTTAAGCGAAGTTTTCCATCATGACCATCTTTATACCATGTGCAAATCTGTGAACATTTATATTTTCAATCTTACATACATACCAATGTTGTACAAACCCTTCAACCATCCGTGGGTCCTTTCTTTATGCTTTAACCATGTGCAATGTACAAGTGAAAATTAATGTTATTGTTTATAAATTCAACTTGTCATGCATGTAGGCCTACATGTAGTTATGCCACTTATATATTACATTGCAGTATGCAACCACACCATACTTCCAATACTACAATGTAGCACAAGCAGCTGTATTGTTCCCATACTCTAGTATGTATTTTTTATGCGTAGAGACCAACACTAAAAAACAACACGAGAAGGTTTCACTTCAGTACAAAAGAAGGTTTCAAGTATCCCGCTATAAGTGACTTCCTGGGTCACAGCTCCAAGGTCAGGTCACACTCATATCAGTACAATATTGTAACTCAGCAACATAATAATTGATGTACACGTACACAACCTTTAATACCATCTTTACTGTAACAGTGGATTTCACGTTATAATTATGAATATTCCGTGGGCATATCAGGCCTGGAATTTCATATTTGAAAAGGCAAGGCCGTTTTCATTTTGCAAAGGGCACATCCATTAGAAAATATTAAAGTCTATGGAAAACGTTTGAAGGGGCACCAAGGCCTAGTGCAGAGAAAACAAATTATTAAAAAAAATTCTTTCGGGGAATATTTTTCGGCCATGCAACTTTGAAAGAAGTTTTGTTCATCTTTTTTACTTCCTGTTGTGCATCTACATAGGCCTGCGTCACAGCAATTCAAGGCACTAGACAGATTTTCAGTGCCCATAGCGAAGCATGTTATCAGCATCAGCACAAACAAATGCATTTTTTGGTTTGAAATTTGCTGAGTTTTGTAACGTCGAGAGCTGGATCATTTCACAAAAAATGACCGATAAAACTTGGGAGAAAGTATCATGTGCTAAACCCAGCGGCAACTCAATGTATTCGGTCATGGAATGCTCATGAGGTGAAGTTACATGTAGTTGCTTCTTATGGGGAACACACAAACTACAGAGCTGAAACAATTTTCTGCCCTAAGCCAGACCTTTCCTGTCTAGAGTCTAGGACTGGGGGGGGGGGGTTCATCTGAACACAAAAAGGAAGAGTCCTTGTACATCATGTATGGCTAACTACTGTTTGCGCTGAATGTGTGTGTGTGTGTAGTTTGGGTCAAAGAGATTCACTCAAGCATTAGTCAGTCTTGCCATGGAGGTTTTCGACCTCCATGGTTTTGCTGACACCATCGCTGTGCAGGCATGTAGGTACAGTGTATGGACATGTTATATGCACATGTTTCCCTTTAATATTTAGACATGTACTGTTGATGTATCCATGTCACTCCTCTCCCGTTTCTTGATGGCATTTCACTTGGGATAGCAAAGTGTATTGCTTGATAGACAAGTCAATATCTCCCTTTGCCATCTACATAAACCCATGTCAGTACAGTGTACATGTACAGTTTCAGAAGGTGAGCAACTGAGTATCAACAAGCTGGCCTTCAAACTCAATTACACAAGTGTAGCACACATGTACAATGCATATATTTCTACATGTACATCATGTACAGTATGTTGGTCAATGTACATGTACAGCAGGCGATCATGTGTTTGATAGTATGACTATGACGTTTAGGTACAATCCCTAGCACCTCCCTTAAAGGTATTGTACACTTTCATTCATTCATTCATTCATTCATTCATATTTATTGGTCACATTGTAAAACAACATGAGACTCATCGTCCGCAATGCAAATATACATTTGGCAACAGCTCAAAATCAGTGTCCACATTTTGTGTGATTAAACATATATGCATTAACAAACAAACCTGTGAAAGTTCGAGCTCAATTGGTCATCGAGGTCACGAGAAAATAGTGAAAAGAGATCTTATGTGTTTTCTGTTTTTTCAAATTATCGCGCGCGATAATTACTATTGTTTTACTCGTTTCTCTGAAACAATAGCATTTTAGGCAGAAATATTTTAAGGAACCCTTTCTACCATTACTTACTTTAAGTCATAAGTTATGTGTGAATCTGTGAACATTGTGTTTTTCGATCTTACCAATAGTGTACAGGGCCTTTAAAGGGAAGCCATAAGTAGCTAAACAATCTTTAGTAAAAAAATTCTATACCTTATTACATACAGTACCTTCTATACCTTATTAATCTTGGCAATATCTGTATTTAATTAGCTCAATATAATTTCTTCTCTTTTCCCATTCAAATTCAACCTGATATTGGCGCTAATTGCGCTGTTGGATGTGTAATGAAATAAATAAATAAACAAAACAAATCATTATCCTCAATAAAGGAACTGTTGGACAAATATTGTTTGATCAAAATAACTTGACCTTTGGTCAACTCAACACTACATAATTTAAGACCCTATTTTCTGTCGGATTTCGAAAATTACAACACCTTTTAGCTACAATCAACAATTTCAAACTCAACTACAACTAAGGCCGTGTCCGAAATGGTGGCTACGGCTAGATTTTCGCTTCATCACAATACGTCCTTAGCAACGCCCATAGAAACACTTGTAGCCATAGCTGTAGCCACTGATTCAGATCAACTGTAGACTAACTACAACAAGACACACTCTACAACAAGACACACTCTACACTCTGTTGTTAATCTTTGGTTGATCTTACTACATCGTGTCATCATTTCAGTTTCCAACCTTCCCACTCATTAAATTATGTCTCTTTGATTTACCTTACTGATAGGAGTGTGCATATACATGTATCACCACTAAAAACTTGAGGTAGGGCATTTTTATCCCAAAAAAAATCCATGCTTAAAAATTATTCATCTTTAGTCATTTGTTAACAAAAAACCTCTTTCAATTTATATTTTGTAAACACGTAATTTCGTCCATGTAGCTTGCCGTCGTTGCACGCGATTTCCTGATCTAGCAAAGACTTCTTCTCATTTGCACAAACTCACTTCTATCAATATCAAGTCCCAAGGTTTGATCAATACAAAAAATTATTTGTGCAAATCAGCATCGTAGTCAATCCCCTTATTAACCCTCTTGCTGTCTGACCATTCAATACCATTCACTGTGGTTTTGAATGATAGATAAACTATGCCAGCCTGCAATATGATACCATGAGGGAATGCGTACAGTACACAGTTAGTTCTGTGCAGTTGTCCAACCGTACACAACCTTGGCAGTCGAATGGTTTCAAATGGTTAATCAACTCACTGGAAAATGTTGCCAAGAGTCACTGACAGTAGGAGGGTTAAGACTTGTGATTGATTCCAATAGACCCGGATGTGGATTACTGAAAGAGTCTATCATAAGACCGGGATTTTTTTTTTTTTTAATGGCCATTAATATAAATGAGCTTTGGTATTATTGTCTGTGCATATTTCAATGTTTGGTCTCATTTCATTATGGGACTGCGAATCAAAGGTTCCCACAAAATGTTTGAATTAGACTATACAAATACAATGCAAGACTTGTACTGTGCAAGTCTCGCAAGTCAAACACAGACTTGTTTTTCAATAAAATTTAATCTGCCCCTTAAATTTTATTTAAAACGAAATTCTTACAAATAAAAGTAATCATTAGCAATTTGTTTTAAATACAATTTCATGTTTTGATTTAACACAAATACATAGTAATTTGTTAAAACTAACATTGAAATCAGAATTTAAAATTGGGACGAGGATACAAACTAAAGATATCTACTTTAAAGGTATTGTACACTTTTGGTAACAGCTCAAAATCAGTGTCCACATTTTGTGTGATTCAACATATGCATGAACAAACAAACCTGTGAAAGTTTGAGCTCAATTGGTCATCGAGGTCACGAGAAAACAGTGAAAAGAGATCTTATGTGTTTTCTGTTTTTTCAAATTATCGCGCACGATAATTACTATTGTTTTACTCGTTTCTCAGAAACAATAGCATTTTAGGCAGAAATATTTTAAGGAACCCTATCTACCATTACTTACTTTAAATCATGTAAGTTATGTGTGAATCTCTGAACATTGTGTTTTTCGATCTTACCAATAGTGTACAGGGCCTTTAATGCATATTTTTAGACACCCTATTTGTGCAACCATTGTGTACAGAAGTTTAATGGTAATGTCATGAACGCCAGTTGAGCAAAATTCTTAATTGTTTACATTGTAACCCAGAGTCACTATTCTCAGATTTTCTTCACTGACTTGATAACAAAAATTATTTCATTATTTTGTTGCCAAATTTTACTTTCCCACTAATATAATATAATTTTCATGGCCATAAACTAAAAAGTAAGGAATACAAAGAAACAGAGTTCACGCACACCTAAAACTAAATTATGGTTTGAATCAACTTGGTCCCAGAAGTTAAAGTACGCAAAAGACTTGCACAGTCTATGCCTAGAAGAGCCTCTTTTCTTAGTTCTGAATTGTTTTTGTTGTTTCCTTTGCTGGCATAATAAGCTCATTAAAAAAAACAAGTATTTCTGTAAAAATTGCCACTGTTACAGTGAAACTACACTAAAATTTTGACTAAGAAAGAGTCGCACAACGGCAACTAAATAGATAAAATTTATCTGCCCCTTGTGGCTCATTCAAAGACTGTGCAAGTGCTTCTATTTATAAAAAGGCAGTGTACATGTACGTTACAATGTATATTGTGCCGGCACTCAACATGCGCAGTGACTGTTTTGGAGGACTTTCTACGACTTTCGGACTTGATTTCACTACAAAAGAATCCTTGGGCGCCAAAAATCAGAGGAAGAAAAAGTAATACATGATCCGTTTAAATCATGGAGTGAACTTTTATAATCATATATGAAAAGAATATTCTTGGGGATGAAAAAAAAACATACATGGCGGCAGAGGAGGTTTAAATATGGAGAGTAACGGTTTAAGTGGGAAACATTCGATTAAGCTAAGCAACAATTCAATGCTTTGTACCTGTATAGTGTCAGCTACTTAAAAGTATAGTGTCAAAGAGGGCGCTACAATACAAGACTTGCTGGTTTAATAGCGTTTAGTTAAACTTAATCCAAGTTACTGGACCCAAGAATGTTTTTTTTTTACATTTGGGAACTATCTGGCGTGTGTAGGGTCCGAGTGAATGGTCGTTTGTTTGTTGCTGTGTACAAATGCCCAATAGGATTCAAACTTCCAAAGCAAGCAGGGATCGACGAAAAACTGCTTCAGAATTCATCAAAGACCTCCACATAAATATACTTCAACATAATTTAAACTCACCAGAGGTACACAGGAGATGTTGCCAGTTACATACGCCATATATTAATGTCCAAATATTAAAATAGCGTTGAGATCCAGTATTAACTCGGATTAAGTTCAACTTAGCCAGAGCCAGCAATATGAATTATGATATTGATATACACTATCTCATAAAAACCTTTGTTTCAGTTTTGTATTCAGAGAATACGACCAGGGATGACAATCTCGTGTCATGAATACACAGTACACCGCCATAAAAAAATTGTAAGGCTCTTAAACTTAAAGAATATAAACAAATATAGTCATAAAAACGATAGTTCAAGACTATTAGACTAGAGAGAGATCAATAAATTAAATTCACTGTTTTTGAAGATCTATAAACCTACTTTATTCAATCTTGCAAGCAGTAAGCGTTTGATGTAATCACACACGTCTATATAAACGATCTATTGTACTACCATAAGTAGTCTAGTATGACTTGTAGCATAGACTAGAGCATGGCAGAAGGCATTTTTAGAGCAGACCCAGCCCAACCATGGCCCAACCCAGCACGGGATCGGGAGCAACCCACAACAACAAGAAGCAGTCCGCCTCACAGAGCTGTTCTGCCAGTGCCAGTGCAGCTCTAGCCTGCTGCAAAAAGCTGATCACCACATCATGACATCACAAACTGCCGTAAATTACTTCACTTACCAAAACAAAAACGTAAACCCTTGTCGGTCGAACTTATCTCAGGTGCGACAACACTTTAATCCTTTGTCATATAAACGTTACATTCACGAGGAATAAAGTAGAAATAGCGACTAAATTCTTCGTTTTAAGTTCTGTTTCCGACGACCTCTCACACACGTTACACATCAATCCCAAAAAGTCGTTCACCATTGCATTATTACACACATACAGAATACACGTATAATTTTATTCTTTCCACATTATACATGCACAAACAACGAGCAGAGTGGGTCGATAGTCTGGACAACTGCCCGATTACACGATCGAAAATTCAGTAAGAGAGACCATCACCAGACTGCAGGAATTTATCAGCAGGAGTCAGATTGAGAGTTGTTCCCAGTCGTCCCTACGTGATAAAGCAACGTCTAGTCGGGCACCTACTTGCTGAGGGCGCACTTCATGAGCAAACAACACGTGCATACCCTACAAGTTCGCTCTATCCTGCTGCTCTACCGCCCTTTTTCTATGAATCTTGTTGGTTTCTTGAGGAAAAATACTATAAATAGAGAATTGAAAATTGCATGATATTTTTGTGACTATTGCTTATTAATTATTTCATGAATTTGAAAACAGGGCAAACAATGCGGTACATAGCCCATGTTTGCGGATTGAACACATAAAAATGTACCAACTTTTTCATTGTTGACACTTTTAGGTGGATTTCTCGGAACGAAAACAATGGTTAAGTTCAATTTTAAAGATTATAGTTTGAAAAATAAACTATCGCTTGCTCAATCATATGTTTATTATACTTTTTTCGTTGCTCACGTGGCGTGTGTGGAGTCGCGTTAATCGTTATGTGCGTGTGCAAAATCATAAAACTGGGATTTGAACATTATGTATTACAAAATTGCAGGTAATTAATAATCGCCATATCCTCGACTACTTAAACTAACTAAACAATTTTCGCTAACCCTAAACAGGAGCTGTGTTGATGCTCGTTTTCAGCTATTATATGTATAGTTATACATATAACTTTAGCTTTTTTAGCCCGCCATCCCGTCGAACACCTCAACCCCATGCAGGCCAGTATCAGAGGTGCACTACATGTGGCCGGGCAAAGATTGCTTGATTTTTGTTAAAGTCAAACTCCATTTCTCTTAGTTTCTTCTTTTCTAGTGCATGGGGTTGGGGTGGGGATGTGCTTTAACAAGAACAATATTAACCATAGGAGCTGCTTCTACAAAACAAAACAAAACAAGACTACTTATCAAAAGTATTATTTATTAAATTTGCAAGGTTTTATTATAGAATCGCTCGTTAATTGTCAAATTATTTCTTTTAAAGATAAGCCCAAAATCATTATTGATGTGTTAATAGGCATACAAGGGATAAACATTTCTACTTTTAAGCAACATTCTTTAAAAAAAATTGAAATTTCCCAAAATGTTTATTTAGATGTTCTTTAACTAATGTTTATTATTACATCAAGAAGAATTGGATAGTAATTACATTTTCGTTAGTTTTATAATATATTGTAATTTATATAAACACTATAAATTGGGGATATATACTTTCTTAAAATGCCCAATTTCATAGCATTCCCAAGAAGAATTTGGCTTAGCAAAAGTAGTATAATTGAGCAGTAAAACTAGATACCAATGACATTTTGATACAGTTTGTACTCTACTTTGGTTGGTATTCAACAACACCTGCTTGGTGTACTTCCCTGCCGAGCACAAAACTCCGGTTGGCAGCGCTAAAAAATTGGTCCCATGTTAAACAAGACATTCTAACTGGGAAGTTAAGTCATTTCAACTTCCTATTACAAACACCACCACCAAGGCACTATGTAAAACATATAATCTAATAGTAAACTAAATGAAGGATTGGTGCAAATAAACTACAAACGAGATAGCTGCCATGACAAGTACAAAATAATGTATAAAATGACATCAAACCAATGTGTAAAGATGCTACTGGAGTGGACCAGGGTGTTATCACCTTTCAACTAACGCCGAGTTGAGTGATTCACATCACAATCCTCTCCCTCTTCGTACCTTCGTTTTTTTTCTTTCATCCGTTCCTCTTCTGGCCCATCCCCTTCTTAAGTCCATGAAACCAAAGGGAGGTTTGAACTTCAGTAGACCGTTCCCTATAATGAACCTAAAGTTATATGTCAGTACCAGCAGCCTATGGAACATGACCACTAAGGCTGAAGTCTGGTCCATTTTTAATTTCAATGGATGAACTTTCCAACATTTTCAGCAGTGTGGAGAACGTAGTCAAGTGCCCCCAAAACGGGGCAATGGATAATTGGCAAGATGAACACAATGTATTCATGAAAAAATAGTACTTGTTTAATTCAAACAACAACAAAACCCAAACACAAGTCTTCTGACTGTTAAATATCAAATGGAAGCCTGAAAAACTAACAAAACAAAAACCCTGAAATGCTGCTCATGCAACACCAGGGGCCTTTTTTCCAAACCTTGAATTAGGCCCTGGCTCCAGGCTCCGTTTGATGAGGCTGGAAACACCATGCAAAATGTGCACTGCTCCAAAATTGATGCAGAGCCAAAGCCGGAGCCGGAGCCAGGGCCAGAGCCAGAGCCAGAGCCAGAGCCTAGGTTTGGTACAGGCTAGTTAGGACAACTACATCCGTGCAACAAGTCTACAATTCTACCTATGACTGTACAGTTAAAGATTTGCTACCCCCACTCTACAAGGTGAGCATATTAAATGATTGATCATTTTTAATTGATTTACTTCTAGTTTGCAGGAATTAAGCTACATTTACAGCAAAATTCAACTCCTGTTCAGTTTCATAATATTTATCAGTGGCAAACAAATCAAGTATTTTGTCATATGTTGACGCAAAAAAACATTCAGAATGCTAAATCACATTATTGACTTTTCCATGGTTATGGTAATTATAATTTCCGTCAAAATAAACCCCCAAAACAAATTAGTCGCGTAGGAAAAATATCTACCCATGAGGAGCCTAATCTACAGATTCAATAATGGAATGCATTAATTGTAAATTGTTTACTTTATATAATAGGCAAATAATCCTAGCGCAGAAAAAGAAACTAATGAAAGTTTTTTCACAATGGAAAACCAAATTTGAAAAATAGGGTTATAAATAACCTACAAATATAATATTTAGTAACTCCAGCGAGAACTTCTTGTTAAAGATGTTTTTCAACTTCCTATTTTTATTTTATTTTGTTATTTATTTTATTTTTAGTTTTATTTATAATTTTTTTTTTTTTTGAGGGGGGGGATCTAAATTGTTGTACATAAAATTATTTGCTTTAGCGCTAAGCAAAAGCAAAATTAAATACACCTCAAGCGCAGTTTAATCTTGCATATTTATGTTAGTATACTCATCGCTTGACTAAAATTCCATCATCTTGAGTGAATTATACCCAATAAGACATGTCACCACGGACTGATGCAGCTCACAGCATAATAGTCACATCCTGCACCATTCAACTACCACACTGGACATCATTGAGCTTAGCTTTTTTAAATAAACCAACCAGCAACCACTGTTTTTTTTTTTTATTACAGTGCTATCTTTCGGTAGTGCCAACGACCCACAAAAAGTAATTACTTTTTATAAATGAGCTGGGGAGGACTAAGGGCTTAGGACTAACGGTATCAGTCCTACTTTAACAAATGTTCCAACTCAACATTCCCCCCTGGTACTGGGTGCCTTGAGGGCGCACCTCTGCCTCCTGGGTGGATACAGTTCAAACCCTCTGGGATAAATAAGCCTAGTACCGCATCACCCTTGGGTGCGCAGTCTAGGGGATAGGGGTAGGTACTATAGTACCTAGGATACCAAATGCTAATCCATCTGGTTCACTGGGTCAAGTCCTCCTTCCTTGGAGAGGGGTGCATAAACACACCCCTCTGGTACTTGAGTAACAGTCCTTCAGTGAAGATCTTAGGAACTAACCCCCCCTGGTAGCATTTGTACGTTGAATCCGTTACCATATTCTCTCATTCCACAGTAAAAAAGATACTAAACAAACCTAAACAAAAACCTGCACACACAACGAAAGCCTATTTCTTTCTGTCTCTACTGTATATATATACTGAAATACCATCCAAATAGCAAAGACGTGCTTGATTAATATTCATGTACGAAAAATAGAGAGCTAAATAAAAAGGGTTACGACGTATTTATAATCGCTGATCGAAAAATGTTATATTCTATCATTAAACTAAATATATAAACTCATCATTATCATTTTCTTTCGTTTTCAATGTTAAAAAAAAGAAATTCCAACCGTTAGTAGTTTGTTGCTCATGTTGAATTATACCACTCTAACCGCCCTCATGGTGAACTTCATTTTATTTTAAGTCCACTTTTCGTTACACGAGAATAATCGAGTCCTCAGATGATGTTTATAAAAACCAAAGTTCCCAGATACTCAACTTCTCTTTGTCATATTAAACTTGTTCTCCCCTGCCAGTATTTTAAAAATTATACCCCCCCCCCCCCAGTTTAGTTTCCTCTTGAGAATATCTTTGAACCTATTCTGTCATCATTTTAAACTGTTAGAAAACCCGTTTATATACAAAATGCCATTATGGTCAAACAATTTTTAGGTTCAAAATCCCGTTTATGAAAGTCAAACCTAAATAATAAACAAACACCCCCAAAAAACAACCAAGTCCTGGTCTGGATTATCACACGACGCTAAGCGTCGTTATTTGATGGTACTGTTTGTCAATCACTAATCAAGAAAATTACACTGCTATTTTGTTTCAAAATTTTGTCTTCTAATGCCCTACTTTTCTTGAAAGAAATTTACCAGACTACTTTATTTATTTAAGAGATAAATATGCTGGTACTGGAGCTACCCTTTTTTTCCAATACGACTTTAGTGGAAACCAAAAAGCCTAAGTTGATACAAACACCCTGCTGGAAAATCACTGGTTTCAAATAATGCTCCATCAAATAAGCACGAAACATTAATCAAATGTAAACTCTTGCTATTTCTAAAAGCAAAACAAAAATAATAAATCAAAAGAATAAAGATTCAAACCCCACAGAAATGTAAGCTCTTTAGAAAATTGAAATTAAAAAGCACTGCGTATTCAAAATAGTTTAATATATTTCTGATGGTGACAGTTGTGACGATGTACGAATGGCTATTCTATGTTAGTATTGATGTCAGAGTTTCTAATCCCCTATTCCACGAGGTGATCTCACAACCTGAAAACACAGCTCTGGGAACGGCTTTAAACCCTGAATAATTCTATACCTTCTTCTAAGAGTAGTCGTGCCGACACGCTTGACTTAGACCGTGATAAACGCCAAGTCTACCACGCTATCATTTGAACCTGTACTCTTCCTGATGATCCTCGGTTAGGCACCGATTAAGTTGCATAAAGGATGTGAGTGGCTGTTTCTTGGAACCAAACATTGGGAGAGCTTAGGGGTTTGTTTACTCCATACTGTCCCCTGTCCCGTCGGGAGCGTCATCAGCCGAGCTGGTGCTCTCTACTGGTGCAGCCCGCCGGCTGCCACCGCCGTAACGACTTGGACGGGAAGATGCTGTGTTCCTACAACAGAGAAATACAACCGAGAAATTCATTTGCTGGTTGACAAGTTATACTTTGTCAAGCCAAATGTGCAGAAAGCCATCATGTTTTGTCAGTGAGAATAAATGCAAAATATGCTCGAGACCACGTCACTTCTGACGTCACATGAGTAACTAAAGAGCAATAGAGCCTAGCCTTCCTGCAGGCACCTTCTAATGCTCTCTGGTCTGACTTCAGTTCTAAAGGCTGAGACACATTGGAGTGTTTGGTTTGAATCCTAGTCAAAACACTTGGGCAAGACACTTAACTGTCAGTGCTTCTCATCATCCATGAGTAAAGGGGAAGGGGGGGGGGTTTCTATGCGTTGAAACGAGGACATTTACAAAAGGGATCCAGGTGTTTTGACAGAGCGAGGACATTCTTGCTTCGCTTCTGTGTACAAATGGGGACGTCGCTTAAAAAAACTATTTATTGATGCGAATAATGTGTGCCCCCTTTGGCTGCCGGTGCTGCATATTTTAAGGAGTTGAGATGGTTTGAGGATGCTTAAGGCCCAATGCAAGGGGTAGTATTAGAGTAGGGTGCTTTAACACTTGGTTTAAAAGTGTCTACTAAATGCCTTTTGGTATTATCACTGTTATTCTTGTCACTCTTATTATGATCTAACCTCATTTTGGTTTTTAGCTGGTTGACCTCCCTCATCAGTGCCTCGTTCTGTTCGGTCTGCTCGTCTAGCTCTCGTTGGATCTTGCGCTTCTGGGCATTGATTCGTGTGCACTCATCCTCCGATTCGTCCACCTGCCTCTTTAGCGACTTCAACTTCGCGTTTGACTTGTCCACCTAAGACAAGAAAAAGGAAAACAATGATCACGTCTGCCCAAGACGAAAACAAAAGTGTACACCTACACGTTTATTGTACCCGCTAATAACTTCATCCTGTTTAGCAACTAGGTTCCTCTAGAAGGGCCGATAAGTACAAAATACCCTATCCCGCGACATTAATGGCATGTCGTGGCCGAGCGATTTAGTGCATCAGACTCAAGTTCTGGTGGCTTATAGTCATCAGGGTGTGGGTTCAATCCCGGTCATAACACTTGTGTCCGTGAACAAGACACTTCACTCTAATTGCTTCTCTCCACCCGGGGGTAAGCATCTGACCCGACCTGACTTGCTTTGAGTAACCTCTGACCTGTTCTTTGTACTGGTCTGCGTGGCGTCTCTCATCTTCCATCTGCATGCCCAGTTCCTTGGCCCTCTTCTCAGCACGTCTTGCTGCTTTGGCAGCGGCACTGCGCTCCCTGTTAACAAAAAAACAACACAAACCTATTTAAGTCCTGATATACACAATTTTTCACAGTATCGTCTGTTGCGATATAAAAAAGCAAAGAAGTTTCACATATCAAAAAAAGTTGGGGGTGAACAAAGAAAAATTGACTAGAAAGAGATTTGAACCTGTGACCTCCAGGGTTTACTGTTGGTGCTCAACCAACTGAGGTATCTAGCCCTAATGTTGGTGGTCTCCCTATTTTGTCAATATCTTTGTTCCGGGGTGCCAAGCAGAAGTCATACATCAAATACTGCTGTGTAGCGTCTCTAATCTTTCAGGCTGAGATGTAGAATAAAGAGCCATTCCAACAGCTTTATTCCACGTACAGCATCTCTTTGGAACTCCTTGCCTGGTGCATGTTTCCCTCCATCCTACAATCTAGACTGTGTTAAGAGGAATATCAATTCCTACCTGCATCTTCCCCCGAGTTATTTCACCTTTAATAACTTTCTTCTTGTAGCCCCTTACCAAGAGTGGCTTTTAGCCTTGTTGGGGCAAACTTGCATAATTTCTTTCTCAAATTACACCCAGTTTGCGACACAACCTGGGAAGCAGCATTGTAGGGGAATCACCTTAAAGGGGATGCAAATTCTATGACTTGGTTCAAAAAAAAGATTTCAGGATGTGACAACACTTTGATATGGCCAACTAAATAAACCACTGTCAATTTTTGAAGATAAACAGTGAAGTCGGTTATGTTGGGTTTTAGCTTGCCAAGTGAAGAAAAAAAAGAGTAGCAACTTACCTAGCCTCTGCCTCCAGCTGGTCATCCAACTGACTGATCTTGCTCTCCATTTGGGCTATTGTTGCCTTGCTCTTCTTTGCCACCGACATCTCAAGCTCTTGAAGTTTTGCTTTCAACTCCTTGTTCTAAATGTCACAGAAAAGGGGTTTTTGATTTAAAAAGAGTTCCTTACAGACAATTCATTTCCAGCTGTCATACAATTATACTGTAGAGACACCGGAAGGAGGCCGGTCCTCTAATTAAAGGATTCACCAAAAGACAATACAATAAGAGCAACAAATTCTATAGATGACGTGTAAAATATAACAATCTCCTGTACTAATTTAATCCAAATCCAATGCAACACCGCACATTGAATACAAAATACCTCATACAATACAAATGCACACAGTCACTTATGTACAGCTAAAGGGCAAAAGGTCAGCGCATCAACACGAGGCTGGCTACACACACAAGTTTACAATATACTGATTGAAATAGCCCTATAAAATTACAATATTTCTCAAATCAAAAGGTAATTTAAGATATTATAATACTCACAGAGAGTTCTATGACCCTATCCCTCCCAGATAAATAGTATTAGGAGCATGGCCAGAGCCATGCTCCACACAAAATGGAGAGAAATGGAGACCAAAAATATAGTGCTCTCTCAAGAAACGAAGCTATAGAAAAAAAGAAAGATTGGCACGTGACAACTCCATAAGTAAACTTTCCTACAAGTTGAACAATGAGGGCGCACTTGGGACCCTACAATACAATCCAGTGTACATAAATTTCAAACAGCTATCATTAATCTAGCTGACCACAACCTAGATCCCGCACCCACCTGTCTTTCAAGAAGCATCTTGGCATTTTCTAGACGTTGGGTGGTTGAATGCTCTGAGGCCAGCTCGTTGGTGAAAGTCTCAATCTGGTGAATTAAAAGCAATACAGAATTGTTAGAAAGTCTGCAAACCCACATGATCAAACGCAATTTTTGAAATAAAAGGCCTCCGCTCCAGCTTTCGGCCCCGTTTCAATCCCTGAAATGTATATTTTCAAAATGACTGCCAGGTGCCTCAACTGAAGAAGTGGTTTAAAAATAGAAGCACATAGTGTTTTAGCCAGGATTTGGTATAAGGGTGTCCAAATTTGCTGGAAAGTTAAAAACTGGGTGTCAAAGTTGTTCACTTAACATTTACATTTAAATGACAGATAAAACAGGGTGTCCAAATTAAAAACAGGGTGTCCAAAAGACACCCAGACACCCCTTTAGCTAACACTATGCTTCACTTCATCTATGACCCACTACAATGACCGAAACAAACAATGATTTACAACTTGTGAAATCCAAATTAACCTGGGTGATAATAACTTGTTCCCCATGTCCTAAAAAAAAGGTCCTTGATGGGGCCTCTTGGTCCCCCTAAAAAAAAGGGTCCTTGATGGGGTCTCTTGGTCCCCCAGTGACCCCTTGACCCTTACCATTTTTGTTATATCTTGATTTCACCTTTGACAGCAATTGATCCCCCTTTTTCCCGTTCAACCCCCCCCCCCCCACCCCTTACAAGAAAAGAGAAATAAAAAAAATATCAAAAACCCCTGAAACACCAACCTGAGCATTGCTCTTCCTCTCCTTGTCCATCAGGATCTCCACATTGCTCTGTTCTTCCTCCAGCTCATCCTCCAGCTGGCTGATGCGGCTCTCCAGGCGGCGCTTGTCCTCCACTAGGGTGTTGCCCTTGCTCAAGTTGCTGTTGATCTCCTCTTGGAGCTCGTCCCGGTCTCCCTCGGCCTTGCGGCGCTGGCGCTCAGAGGTAGCCAGGTCCTGGAAAGGCGGGAAAAGGGATTGTTGTTGAAATTGTACCCAAATCAACGAAAGTCACCCATGGCGTTATCGACCCCTTGTATTGGCCGCCATCGCCAAGGTCAAACAATTGAAACGTGCACGCGTATACACGCCGCGCACAACTCTAAGCCAATGATAGGTCTTCATTGACCTCAGGGAGGGCGCTGTTTGGGTCTTGTGAC
Organism: Pycnopodia helianthoides; assembly: GCA_032158295.1. NCBI lineage: Eukaryota > Metazoa > Echinodermata > Asteroidea > Forcipulatida > Asteriidae > Pycnopodia > Pycnopodia helianthoides. Next base: position 13,902,790 of record CM063245.1, read on the forward strand.
ATCACAGGCAAGGGGTCTATTTGGCTAATGATTTGCTAGGTGTACTACAGGCTAAACAACATGTGTACTAATACTAGACTTAGTCAGTACCTCCTGTGTCTGCATGTGCTCTGTCTCCATGGTCTTGAGCTTGCGTTCCGCTTCACGGGCTGTGATGGCTAGATCTTCACGACCCTGGCGAGCTTCTTCCAAGTCCTGCTGGTACTCCTTCATCTGGACCTGTTAGGGGGTAAGAAAAAAAGTATGTTTGCAGAGTTGGCTTCATAGTAACGGACTTGTCCTTTGATATAGATGACCCTACCCACTCCCCTTCTATTCTTTTATGAAACACCTGTCTTGACATTATACCAAAACCTTATGAAATTAAACACCAAACCAGATAACATGCTTCCAATTTGTGGATTGAACTCAAAACTTGAAGCGTTCCAATTCAATATTGAATACTCCTATTAAAAACCCCACTCATTCCAGAGAGTAGCGTTCACTACTTCTGTTTGACTTTCACAACCAGACGACTAGTGTGAAGTGTAGTAATCGGTCGCTCCTTTTTCGAGTATTCCCAAAAGAGAACCAAATCCGTGTTTGTCGGAGGAACAGTCAGTGTTCTCAATGGTAAAACACTTCCCCGATACCATTCTCCTCAACGCTGACCTCTCACGCTGCGACAAGGTGGGTTTGTCACCGAAGACTGTTCAAGGGAATGAGCCATTGGGAGGAGGGGAGGGGATGGGGGGAGTGACATACCTGTAGTTTACGGACTTGTCTGATACTGTCCTCTTTGACCTTGCCAGCTGCCTCCACCTGACCCTCTAGATCCTTCATGTCCATCTCCAGCTTCTTCTTGGCGTTGACCGCGGCTCCTCGCTGCTTGCGCTCCTCCTCCAGCTCTGCTTCCATTTCGCGGAGCTACAAAGAAACAGGAACAGGAAAAAAGAAATTTAGATCATTCTTACGAATTGTGAAGTATTTCATGCTTCAGAAGGACATACTAGATTTTAAGTGACAAAGTTCCAAAAGCTTAAAAAATGATCTGGAACAAACATAAGTGAAATTTGCCAAGTTTCATTTGACAGCCATCTAAAAAAAAAAAACACCATTTAGGGAGATATTCTACTAATAGTTTTAGCAGAATTTAAAACTTCTTTAAAATGAAAAATATTGAACACATGTTTGACAAAACACCTTAAAAACTTACAAATTCTTTCACACACACAAAAAAAAAAGATATAGATAGCAGACCAAAGCAGCTAACTTTTTCCAACTTGTACCTTCTCAACACCCCCCCCCCACCCCAATATGATTTTTTTTTTTGAGAAAAAGAAATCCCCAATTATTTAATTTGAGGGCAATTGGATTGTCCCTGTTACTGAGAGGCCAACATTTGCATCTTGCAATCAGGGATATTTTGCACAAAAGTCAGGGAGATATTTAGAATTACATTCAACGTAGTAGGGACAAAGTTTCTATAATCAGGGAGATTTTCAAAATTGTTCATCAGAACATGGAAAGATTGGTTTATATTCAGAGATCTTTCTGCAGAATCATGGAGCGTCGACCGCTCTGCTGTTACCTGTCTGATGAGGCCACGCCTCTTCTCTTCTTGAGCCTCCTCCTTGCCCTGCACCTCCCTCTCAAAGTTAGCCTTGAGGGCCTGCATGTTGACCTCCAGACGCAGCTTGGCGTCCTCCGTGGCCTGAAGCTCATCTTCAAGCTCCTCCATCTGGGTCCGCATCTCCTCAATTTGGGACTCCAGGTTCTTCTTGGACTTCTCCAATCCGTGGACCTGTGTGTGGGGAGGACACCCAAAACAAAATTAAAACTAGTTTGGGAAAAGAAACCTGCTCCATCCTTATCAAGATTAGTTGAAGCACACCCACAGTGAGTGAATATGATATCAAAGAATTACTTATGATGGTAGAATTCAATGCAGGTAAACTGAGTGACTTGTTGGTGTGTGTTTCAAAATTTTTATTTTGAATGTTTGTGGTAGCCTTTAAAACAAACAAAAAAGATTCCACAGTAAAGTGTATCAGTTCTGAGAAGTGATTGAGTACTGCCTACAAGGTCTGTGGTTATAAAACAGTGATGGTAACAATTGACATTTTCCTTTGTAACTATCTCCAGGTTTGGTTTTCTCCTGAAGACTGTCAGAGCATACCGATCGAAATGTCAAAGTTTACACACAACTGTATTTCTACCAACGTTTCCAACTGTACTTTTCAACAAAACCCTTTAATCAATATTCATTTGCTTGTCAGAAGGAAAATAATGTCACTCTAAATGCAACATTGAGTTGGTGTTAAATTCTGGCACGATTTAAAAAACGCAAGATTTAGAAACGCAACGCCGTGACTGACTTACGTTCTTTCCAACATCATCCTTGGAGGACATGACTTCTTCCAGCTCAGCGGCCTGAGATTTGCGGATACGCTCACTGTCTGACAGCTGATCCTGGAGCTCCTCAAGCTCACGGTTCAATGAGATCAACTAAAAGAAAAATAAAAACAATCGGGAAAAGTTATCGGGAGTGCTATCAACAACCTACTGAAGAAATGATGACCAATCAGGGCTTGTCAGAAACATTGACTTTTTATAACTCCTACAAATTCAAAGAGCTGAATCCACTTCCATCTGGCATCAATTAAGTAATCTTTTAAACCCCAATAGAATTAATAATAATAACTAAAAACAAAACCAAAACATTGCTAATAAACATCTGAAGTCTCTAGTACATACCTTGGTTTCTTTCTCTCGTAGTTCTTTGTCAGATTGATCTTTGTCTTGTCCGAGGCGATCTTTCTCGGCTCTCTCATCGGCCAGCAGGGCGTCAAACTTCTTCTGCTTCTTCTCTAGATTGTTGACGAGGGCTCGCTCCTTCTCCATGTCAACGACGATGTCGTCAAGCTTCATGTGAAAACAAAGAGACAATTGAAAACATACTTTTTCTACACCTCAACTTAAAATGTGGTTTGTTTGTTGTTTTGATCACTGAAAAAATTGTGTTGATGGTATTTTTTCAAAAAAAAATGGAAAGTCAGACTTAAGTAGGAAGAATATTCATGCCTGGGTTTAGCGTCTTGCTTAAGGACACCATAGCGTCAAACCCCTAGCAAAACACTAACCCTCTGCCCCAACATGTGATAACGAAGGGAAAAAATGCTGTCATGTTTAACAATTGGGGCCTTGTTACTACAAACCGTGTTTCTGACATGCAGCTGTATACATTGTAACTGATGCCGTAGCAAGCATATCCTTGGGGTTGCGTTGCATATGTAGAAATTTTCGTACTTTTTTCAGAGTTGACTGTCAACATTTTCTTCCTGCTTCAAAAGAGACTGGTTTTCCCCCTGAACAGTTTGAGCACGATGAAGGATTGACTACTAATATCATTACTCACCTCAGCCTGCAGACGCTTCTTGGTCTTCTCCAGTTTGTCGCTGCTGCTGAGGACCTCTTCCAGACGAGACTGGACCGCTTCCAGCTCTCGTTGGATTTTCCGATGAGCCTCCTCAGATGAGTCGATGGCAGACTGGTCCTCTTCATGTCTCTTCTTGGCATCTTGGAGCTGAAAGAGGATGAGAATTTGTGAGAATTGCCTTTAAGTCATAATTTATAGGTTTACAGACAGGCGTAATTAATTTGTGAAGGGGACGGAGGCAATTGCCTCCAAGCCCCAGCTCATTGCTTGGTGCCCCCTTTTTTCCCCTAGCTACCCGCCAAAAATAATTTCCTCTCAGAAGTCATTCTTATTACAATCCCTACAAGTGAACCTGTTATAAACACTGATGTAATAATAGGGTAAATAGTGCTCTGAAGGAAATCTCAATTCTTCTTTTTTGAAAAATGCAGAGGACAAATAAACGGAATGAAGGAAACCATTTTCTCCCATCGTTACCAGTCAAAAACATTTTCCTCCCGGAAGCCGTTGTTATTAGGACCCGTACCTGGACAGTGAGATTGCTGACTTGGCGTTGAAGGTTATTCTTGGCCTGTTCCTCCTCTTCAAGTTGCTCTTGAATCTGCTCCTTCTCCTCCTCGCTGGCGCGAAGCTTGGAGCTCAGGTCTAGCTTGTGTCGGGTCTCTTCGTTCAGATTTTCCTGTAATACAGAGAAGACATCAGCTTTGAATAAGCTATCATATTATCAAGCTACAAATCATTCGATCATCAGTGCTTTGCATGGTACAGTTTCCAGAAAAAAAACCCCAGCACATTCCAAGCCATGAGAATGGGTGATGATGAAAAAAAAGTCCGCTTGGCAATAAAATTTTAAAAAGTTCCTTGTCACAATAAATAAAGAGTACGGAAATGGCTGAGCACATACACAATCTTAAGCAGTGTTTTTCAGTTTTCTAAGGCATTATTTTAGTTTATAATAACAAAAAATTTAAGTAAAAAAAAACGTGAGAAAATATGATGATCAGCTGAAAGGTTTCATGTCCGATCAACTGCAGTGCTTACCTGGACCTCAGCAAGCTGTGCTACCAGGGAGTTGGAGGACTTACTAGCCTGGGAAGACTTGACCTCAGACTGCTCCAACTGGACGCTCAACGACTCAATTTCACTCTGTCAAATACAATCAGAAGAGGGGGAAAAGCATAAATTATATCACTTTGAATGCACAGTGTACCGTTTGCCGTCCCATTTCATGTGTAGTCTAACACCATCCAACACAACACCACAGACTGCCACAGAGAGATAAGTAGAAGGAAGACTGTCATTATCAATAGGGTTAAGGAGGGGGGGTTGGTTATTTATGACTTTGTGGCCATGTTGTCATCATGAATAGGGGGGGGGAGCTGGTTCTTTATGACTTTACGCCATTTTGTCACCATTAATAGGGGGGGGGTAGGTTATTTATGACATTATTGCAATTTTGACAGAGCATGTGAAGGCCTCATAACACGGGGCAAGTTTTCCAGACAACCCGAGGCAACAAACTGCACTGCATGCAAAAGGAACACTCTGTGGGTACAGCATACAGTTCTCTATTGGTATCTTACTGACCCCAAATACAATTATGTGGAAATTGACATGTGAATATTTTGTCATCATAGATATTTTGTGGAAGTAGTTGCCTGTAAATTGCCTCGTGTGACACAGCCCTAAGACTAAAACGCCTACATTTGATGGGCGGTTGAGCACAAAGTATTAATTGACAAGTTTATACATGTAACAAAACCTTTAGGGAGCAAATCACAAACAAACCTAGTGTTCAGCAAAACTAGTGCAAGTAAGAAATGGATGTTCATACCTGCTGTTTGGTAGCTCTTTCTTGGAAATCATTACGGGCGCGCTCGGTCTCCGTCAGGCGAACATTCATCTCGGACAGCTGCGCCTCCAGATTCTTGCGTTTGCGCTCAGACTCTTGCTTGGCCTGGTTGAGGGCCTTCTGGTCGTTGCTCAACTCTGCTGTGGCGGCTTCCATGGATGTCTTGGTCTTCTCCAGCGTGGCTTTGCTCTAGATGAGAACGGTTAAAAAGTGGAATTAGAATTAATGCAGGGGAAGCCGAACGCTTATTCATCCCTTATCCCCAGACACATTTACTAGAAAGCTTTTTTAATTTACTAAAATCCATGGTCTGACTCGACAGCAACACACAAAGACTGGTTATGGCTGGAACTGGTGCTGGCAACACCAGGGCATAACGTTCTGGAGTACAATGGTAGTTCACTTTTTAAAAAACTAACACTTTATTTGCAGAGTTTAGGCTCAAGAGGCATATTAAACATTTCAGCTTAGTTTGTCGCTTTGATAAAAATGGTTTGATTAAACAGACTTGGCAATGAAACTTGACTAAAATGCCTTCGAAATATCATGCGTGAGAAAGTCCCAGACAATGTAGTGAAAGATACTCAAGTTGGATGATGGCCGAGGAAAAAGACTCCGAATGGGACGCCCCACAATAGACCTTTATCAAGGTGTGGCCATCTTGATTTTACTCTTATTCAAATCAATGTAACCAAACCAAGGCTGGAAGGGCAAATAGTCTGGTCCATTTTTGTAAGATGAATATCAGCATCCATTACTGCTGTTAGATACAGGGAACATGACCAAGATGGTGGCAGATTGATCAACGCCTATTGCCAGCTACCGTGTACCTACCCTCTTCAGTAACTCCACTTGCTCGTTCAGCCCCTCCACCACCACGTTGTTCTTGTGACGCAGCTCGATGATGGAACTTTCGTGGGATTTGGTCTCATCCTCCAGGGCCTTGCGGAGTTCGTTCAGCTCGGACTCGCGCTTGTTCCTCAGCTCCTGCTGGGTAGCGGTCGAGTCCATCGAGTCTTCCAACTCCGACTTGATGGCCTCCAGTTCCTGGGAGAGGGAAATTAACAAATGGATTAATCTCAGGAGAGGTTCGGGGGTTGATTAGGAAAAGGAGTTTCACAATAAACTTCAAACAGAACTTGCATCCCAATCCCATATTGAACCCCAATCTTTAAAAAAGAAGACACACACACATAAAGTTCTGTTTGAAGCAAAATTGCCTTGCATCTAAATAGGTAAAATTGTGATTCATAAATCTGGTTATTAATTTAGCCTTAATCTGAGTTTCTTTAGCAAGAAATTACACCAACAATGTTGAGGGGCTTTGGTCATGAGTTTCAAGATTTTCATGTCATCGGTCACAATTTTTAGAGGAACATTACAGAATTGGTAAAAAAAAAAACTTGTAAAATATACTTTTTGATCACAGATTTACATAAAACTTACACGGTCTAATGATGATGATAGTAAAAAACATCCCTTGAAATATTTCTGTCTGAAATGCCATATTTGATGAAAAATGAATTAACTAATTTTCCGATTGAAGTTTATCGCTCAGTGAGCGTTTTATTCATTTGTTGAATCTATATGATTTCATGCAATTGTGTAATCGGTTTTTAATTATTTTCTCATGACCCAGATGGCCAATCGATCTCAAACTTCTACAGGTTTGTCAGTTTATGTATATGGTGGATTACATAAAGCGCTTACACTGCCAGCAACTGTTTTGTTAGCAAAAACCAATTCTGTAATGTTCCTTAAGAACTTTGAAAATAAAAAGAAACTGCTTGTTAAACTTATTTCTGCCATCCGATCAAATAAAACAAGTTTCACGTGGCATGTTGACAAGAACATTCTAATTGTACTTTGTACAACTCTACAGAGAGAAACTGAGTTGAGTTGGGATGGTACAAGCGACATGAAACTCACCTCATTCATATCTTTCTTCTGTTTATCAGCCTTGGCTCGAGCTGCCCTCTCGACTTCTAGATCTTCCTGGAGCTCCGAGCTTTGAGTCTGGAGTTCCCTCAGAGCCTTCTGGGCGGCGTTCTTTGCGGCCATTTCTTCATCGATTCTGTCAGTATAAGATACTCAAAATATCAGCCTCGAGTTCCAAGAATAGGCTTTCGGGGAACGCGACATTCTTGTTTTCTCTTCTTACTCAACTACAGCAATGGTCTAGGCCCCTTTCTTTTTTAATAGTGCAAGGTTAACTTACTTATTAATTGAAAGGGTCCTCAAAAGGGATTTTCAAACTAATTTTAAATTGATTTTTGAGTGACGCACCTTGCGAGAGCAATGTTCAGCTCTTCCTCTTTCTTGGCCAGCTGTGCGCGGAGCTCTTCCACCTGGGCCCGTAGTTCGTTCAGCTGCTCTCGTAGATCATTCAGGCTGGTCTCGTTCTTGCGTTTCACCTTCTCTAGATCGCCACGGGACTATTTGAGAGATAATAAAGTAGAATTTGAGCCTCATGGCTGGGATGATCTGATCGGAGGGGGTGCAAAGCAGCGTCTTCCTTGTTCTTGCAAACGGTTATTTCTTATAAGAACCTATGTTGCGGTCACTCATTGATCGCCGATATGATACGAGAATCATCAGGGGATGGGCACTTCCACATTGTGATTATTTTCTTTTTAACACAACAGCAATAATTAATGTAAACTTTAAGTAAAAAAAATATTTAAAAAAATTTAAAAATTAATAAAATTGTTTAACATTTTTGTTTTGGCTGTTTTAAAACTGAGAGTATAAACACAAATTCCCTCTCAAGTTTTCGTTTATATAATTGTATTTCAGTCATCGATAATTACCTTTTCCTCACGGCGTAATTTGTCCTCCAGGTCGCCGATGGTGGCCTCGTGACGTGACTTGAGTTTCATCAGACCCTTACTCTTCTCTTCCTCTTCAACGAGGGTAGACTCAACGTCGGACAGTCTCTCTTCAATGGATTTCTTCTCCTTGAACATCTGTATCGAGAGAGCACGGCAATTACGGATGCTGAATTTGTAAGGCTGGTAGATAGTTTGAATAGTTCTTATAGACCGTGCAAGTCTCGAGCGCATTCAAAATCTTTTTGGGACCATCTCGGTCCCGCGTACATTGCTTGAACGCATGGAAGAAACAGACTCGCGCACTTTAACAGGTCTCAATGTTCGAATACAAGCAAGACTTGCACAGTCTGTTGTTACCGAGCAATAAGATAAAGAAAGGTGTGTTGTTGTTGGGTTTTTTAAACACAGAGGATTTTATTTGTGGGAGTGCTTCTGACTGAAGGGGTGTCTAGCCAAACCTTGCTCATTTACATCATACTTTTTTACAACATTCCAAGTGTTGCACATTTTTCAGAGAGCTATGCCGTTCCTCAAAGAGGTCGAACTTTTTCTTGGACTATAGTTTGATAACAAAAGTTACTCTCTCACACTGTTTATATTTTGCACAAATAAAGGCACATATATTTTCATGGCATATCTACACTTTAATTTTTCAACCACCTTAATCTTGTATCTAGGATTATATTTGTGGTTATTTTATAAAGGTAGGGTTTAAGCAAAGTTTTAAAAACGGCTACTGAAAGAGATTGTTTGATGTTCAGAGGAAGATGATTCCGCAAAAGAATCTGAAACTAGGATCCATGAGCAGTGCGCCGTATCGATACCTTTCGTCACTAACCCCTGCAAGGGAGGTGCTGAAAAACAACGCTGATTGTGACTGCACAAAAGTGACTGCTCTTTGCACACACTTGTTAAAAAGTTTCGAGCGCTTGTAGGACGTCTAGCACGCGCGCGTCAAAATGCATAAGCGTAATCCACTTCAAATGGATCATAATTTTACACGGTCACCCTAAGCTGCATACAGTTAGACATGTCACAGGATCAAATTAGAGTGAGAGGGGACCAGTTGCTCTATGATTAATGCCTCTTTTGATAGCGCACTCTGTGCATGTCTCTAACACAGATTGGATCAACCACAGGACTAAGTAAAATATCCGATATATTTGAGTTATGATCGAGCAGGGCATTCTGGGGAAAATGGTGCGGCGAGATCGTACACCACTGGGAACGACGTTGCACATGGGTCGACTGTTTACCTTGCCGTGGTTATCATCTAGGATGGCGAGATCTTCTTCTAGCTTCTTGACTTTAGCATCCAGGCTGACTTTATCCAGCTGAAGCTTCTGTCGTTGAGCTTCTTCCTCTTCCAACCTAGGGAAACATTTTCTGTTAATAGACAGGTATGTTTACCTTGAAATGCTGCCAGCGCTCCTACTGTCTGACCATTCAGTATCATCCACTGTGGTTTTGAATGAAAGATTAAACTATGCCAGCCTGTAACACGATATCATGTCAGAGCTCCCACAATGCTTCGTTTTTAAAAGGGCAAAGGCACTAAGGCGTTTTCTTCTTGGGAAAGGGCACCTCTATGAGGACATTGTAAATTTCTATCGGAACATTTCAAGGGGCACCAAGGCAGGGGCAACCAGAGGCAATTGCCTCCATTGCCCCTGTGAAGTATTAGGCATGATGACACCTGATGTGTGTTCACCGACCAAATTACAACAAAATCTGCTTAATCTCATGTGAACTCGAATTCCTTATTGATTGAACACCTTTTAAATTTCAGCAAAGATCACCTGTTATCAGTTTCGTTCAAGCTTATCTTTAAAGACACTGGACACCTTTGGTAATTGTCAAAGACCAGTCCTCTCACTTGGTGTATCTCAACATATGCACAAAATAACAAACCTGTGAAAATTTGAACTCAATTGGTCGTCAAGATTGCGAGATAATAATGGAAGAAAAAACACCCTTGTCACACGAAGTTGTGTGCTTTCAGCATGGTTCAGATGCTTGATTTTGAGACCTCAGGCGTGAGGTCTCAAAATCAACTCAAATATTTTACTGAGAAATTACTCCTTTTTCAAAAAATACGTTACTTCAGAGGGAGCCAATTCTCACAATGTTTTATACATCAACAGCTCTCCATTGCTCGTTACCAAGCAAGTTTTTATGCTAACAATTATTTTGAGTAATTACCAATAGTGTTCAGTGCCTTTAAAACTCTGTCAGCCTATTTCTGATCATTTCCCCCCCCCCAACAGATTGACAGAAACTTTCTTACTGTTCCTCAAGATCCTGAATGTGTCCTCCGAGTCTCTTCTTCTCCATGCCCAAGCCCTGGGAGCGTTCTTCCTCCTCCTCGATACGGCTCTCCATGTCATGAAGAATCTCCTCCAGTTCTTGCTTCTTGGAGGCCAGCTTGGATCTCATCTAAGACAGGGCACACGTACCGACACGTTGATTTATGTCCAACCCAAAATGTTTGTGGAGCAATCCATTCATTATCGCTTCATCATATCATTTAAAAAAATGCCATGATGACAGAACAGGCTCTCGGAAAACAAGCAGAGAGTCCAAGAGTGCTAACAACAGCAGAATGTATCAACACAGGGCCCAATGAAACAGAGCTGTTTAAGCACAAAACATTGCTTAACAAATTTCTGCTAATATCAAGTAACAAACCACAAGCGAAACTGACTGGTTAAATTCCAATTAATTTGAGGTTGAACGAAGAAAAATTGACAAGAGGGGGACTTGAACCTGCGACTTGGAAACGTTTACCTGAGGTCACAGGTTTAAGTCCCCCTCTCATAAATTTTTCTTTGATCAACCCCCAACATTAAATTTCTGCTTTGCAAAAAAATGACCAAGACACCGGTCACAAATGGTACATGTGTCATGGTTTTTTGGCTGGTAACCTAAATCTGGTATTATTGTTTTGTGCTTAGCTACTTTTTTGTGACGAAGCAGCTCTATTAAATTGGGCCAAGGTCACAACTCAACTAAAGAACAACACCCAAAACTGTGAGCAAAAAATCCCGGAACTTGTCTCTCCCACTAACGGTCAGATGCTGAGGATCTTGGCTGCACTGGAAACAGTTACCCTCTCTTATTGCAATAGTGTTCAAGTATATCAATTGTATTAATACTTTTTTAATGCCGATGCCACCATTGTTCTTTTACTTCAATTGTACTTACTCAACTTTGTGTTAAGCCCTTTGAGGCTTTGCTTAGGAGCTACATAGTAACTAATTATTATTTGGTGAATGTGTATTTGTGTTCGCGCTTGTGAAGTACACATCAAGTTCACAGTACATACTTTGGATAATAATATTTGCGACAGTAATCAATCTTATTCGGGACTGACCTCCTCCGCCTCAGCGCTGAGTTCAGCCTCGGCCTGAAGCTGCTCGGCGAGGATGCTCTTCTCCTCAAGTATCTGCTGGTACTTCCTCTCCATGTCGGTGTAGTCGTCCTCGTACTTGGTCAGCTTGTCCTTGACCTTACGGAGCTCTGAATCCTTGGCTTCCATCTCATCCTCTTGGCGTGTCACGTTCAGGAGGGGCTTCACCTGTAGGAGGGGACGGGGGGAAAGGAGACAAAGCATCGTTAGATAATTTGAAATAAATGCAGGGATGGGTTTGCGACTGCTCATTTTATTTCAACTTCTTTTGCATCTAACAGCAGAATCTGTCACAAGATGATTGAATTGCTAGATCCAGACATGATATTCATGCATGCAACTGTAACTTCACAAAAAAGAGGAAATTACAAAATTTCAATGATTTTGTACAGTATTTTTCAATTTTGAATGGTAAAACTGAGAATAAAAAAAGAGGAAATCAGCTGATCCGAGGAAAAGTTGCATGCCTGGATATTTTGGTCCTTGGAAAAAAAGCAGGAAGATTGCATCGAGCACAAGTGCTGACCTACATGTTAACAGAGTGTAAGCTTTACAAGACTTTTCAGGCACAATCTTCCATATTTTTCCAAGGGCAAAAAAAATCACAAATCAGACTTGAGTAGGAAGAATATCATGCCTGTTAATCAAAAATAAAGAAGTTAATAATTCAATAGGTTCCCTTTTTTTTTTTTTCATTTAAGTTGCACGAATGCCTAGAAACATGTGAAAAAGAAAAACTACCATAGTGATCATTATTCTTGGAACCGAGATTCAAACAGGTAACCGTTACCTTAGTGAATAGACGCCACCAGGGCCAGTTACGGAGCTTGAGGTAGGCCAGACAGTTTCGCTGAATGATACGAATGGCACTCAACTGTTGCATGCGCTTCTGGTAATATCTGCAAGCCAAAAACACACACACACACAAGGGTAACAAATGCAAAGCAAACAACCCTCTCTGTAATATACAGTATAATTGTATAATTTTTTTTTAAATTAACAAAGGAGCCATTGTAGTACAACGATCTATTAGGCCCCACCCCCTTAACATATTGACCAATCACAGCATTGGCTACATCACCACTCACTGCACACGTGGGCAGCACATGTGCATCTCTCCATGCAAAATTCACGACATGAACGTGCGCGCTTTAAGTATACACGCGCACGCATGTTTACTTTTCTAATGGAATTTTAGCGTGTCGGACTTTTGGTGGCGTAGCCAAGGTTGCAATTGGTCAATACGCCATGGGGCGGAGCTTAATGGATCGGTCTATTAGTGGTTTTGGATGATGGAGGGGTAGCCTTACCTTCTGGAGAGCATTCCTCTGCAGTGAGCTTGGAACTGGATGATGATATCAGTCAGTTTCAGGTCTCTCTCCTCCTCAAGATGAGCCAAGACACCAGCACGGAAGAAGATCTTACTCTGGCCGATGCGGAAGAGATTAGGCTCCAGATCAAGGGCTTCGATCTGAGAGGAAAAGACAAATTCTCTGGGTTGAGCGAAAGCTGTTTTTAAAAACTTGGTCAAAGGAAACTGCTTTTGTGACGTACAATGTGTTTGTAACTCGCGACAAATTGTGTGGCCACACTTAAATATTTTATTTTTTAAAAAGGGTAAAAGGAATTATTTGGATCGTATATTAATAATGATAATAATAATACAAGACATTTATACAGTGCAAAATGCTGGAGCCTCTATGCGTACCACAAAACATAAAACAATGAAATGTATGAAGGATCTTTGTTACAAAAATGTAGATTCTAACAAGTGAGTCTTTAAAAGTCCCTTGAAAATTATGACAGAGTTAGCTTTGCGAATAAGAACTGGTAAGTCATTCCACATTAAAGGTGCAATAAAGTTTTCAACTGTGGAAACAGTAGTTGTGAAACTATGACCAGTCTTTATTGTCTTTAAGAAAACTACTGTCAATCGGCTAACATGACAGCCGGAGGTTACAGCATTAGAAAGAGAATGACGTTCCCCCTTAATCATGTTTTTTTTTCTATTTCTCCTCACCATTTTCTGTACAGCCTTCTTGCCGTCCATGAAGCCCTTGGGAATGACGTTGGGAGTCAGCAGCTCGTAGCGTTGCTTGAACTCCTGGAAGATGATACGATTGGGGAAGCCCTGTCGACAGATCCTGATCCCCTCCAGGACACCGTTGCATCTCAGCTGCTCCAGCACCAGCTGGGAGTCGATCTTGCCGGCCTTCTTCTCGTGGTTAGGGATGATGCAACGGACAAAGTTGGGGTTGGTGTTGCGCAGCGTCACCATCAGCCTGGACAGCTGGTCTTTGTAGAGTTGGCCCACGGTGCGGAACATACCCTTGCGGGTGCGGGAGGAGCCGAACGGGGACTCCCCGCCGGCTGCGAGGGCGCTCATACTGACGATTGTAGCTGTGAAAGAAATAACTTGGTTATCCCTCTTCCATTCACTTTAATCCAACGCACTTCCAACAAGATGCCACGCTGCAACCAGGCTAAGTGCCTTCATCAAACGATACCGAATGATATTCAATGATCAGCGTTGATAGTGCTGATTTCACATGACATCACACACTGAACACCACTATTGTCTCCATCCCATCAAACCGGTCAATTGGCATCGAATGATCAGTCACAGATCAATACATGATTCAAGAAAACAATACATTCAACCATAAATCATCCGCAAATCTGCCACTGTGCTTAGTTTTGAAAACAATATAAAAAACCTCCTCAGTGTACATAAATTTGCATAACTATTTTAATGACAGACTGAACCTCTTGGCTATATTCAAATGAGGTTTGCGGAGACACCGTGTAAAGAATCTCTTATGAGCTGTGGTGGTTCTGAGGAAAAACCACTGGTTCTTCTCGGAACCAGTGGTTCTGAGGAAGAGCAAGTGGTTCTGAGGAAGAGCAAGTGGTTCTGAGGAAGAGCCAGTGGTTCTGAGGAAGAGCCAGTGGTTCTGAGGAAGAACCAGTGGTTCTGAGGAAGAACCAGTGGTTCCGAGGAAGAACCACTGGTTCTTTTCGGAACCACCACAGCTCATCATCGATTTATTACATAGTGTCTCCGCAAACCTCACTTGATTGTATCTTCACCATGCACAATTTTAAATCCTACTCTTGATTATAGAAACTTTTATTCCCCTTACCATCCTTCCAGATGTTGCAGATGAAGGAGTCGCTGGAATTCTGCAACAGGGCGACAACGTTGTCGTTCAGCGGGTCCATGTTCTTCATTAGCCAATTATGACTGGAATAGTCCACCTGATGGTATAGGGGGTAAGGGTTTAGGGAGGGGATTAAAACATCCATGAGACAATTGGAAAATAACATTTGTAAGCTATTTTTACGACGAGCAAAGCATCGTTAGAGACTGCTAAAATTATGTTGTCATTTGTTGAGCCCTCTCTTATGCAGAGCTTCCAACATTTGCATCGTGCAATCAGGGAGATTCTGTACGGCAATCAGGGAGATATTTAGAGTTACAATCAACACAACAAGGAAAAAAGTTTCCATAATCAGGGAGATTTTAAAATTTGTTGATGAAAAGATTGGCTTTTTTTTTCAGGGACCTTTCTGCAGAATCAGGGAGAGAGTTAATAGCTCCGTTTCATGCAAGATACTGGCCGTAATGGAAGTGAAGCTTCGTAGATCCACTAACATTTTTTAACCAATTTGTAAAACTTCACCGTAATAAAATTCCTCCAACAGGCGCTAGCATCCAAGCTTGAATCTTAGCGCAACTGATACTCCACCAACTCACCAACGGGAGTTTCTCAACTTACCTTGCCGGCGTAGTGAAGCACTGCAAAGTCGCTGTCCTCGCGGAAGTCTGGTTTCTTGAACTTGGTGTGGGTTATGTGGGTCTTGCACAGTTTCTCAGTGAAGGATTTGTCAGTGGCTTTTGGGAACCAGCACTCTTCATCCAGGAGGGCCAAGATACCCATTGGCTAACAATCAAAAGAACAACCACTCCATGAGAACATTCTCAAAAACACTATCTTTCTCTGGGACGAGATTTCATGAATAATATAATAATACCTGGCTTGTTGATCTGGGTTCCCCCTTATTTTTGACTTGGAAATCTCTCAGATGTTACAATTTAGGAAGGTTTACAGACTCCACACATTACAAAAGGACAAATATTATGCTGTTGACGTTACATGACTTTTCTGGTCTTACCTTCTCAATGAGGTCGATGCAAGGTTGGAGGTCAAGACCGAAGTCAATGAACTTCCACTCAATCCCTTCTCTCTGGTACTCTTCCTGTAACACACCAAGAACAATCACAAAATAATAAATGACCAAACTTGGTATGAGAGAAAAATCAAATGGTCCTCATTGGGATTTGAACCCAAGAACCCCGACACTCCGGGCAGATGCTCTACCAACTGAGCTATGAGGCACAGCGGTATACTCCATCAGGTTTTCCCTAAGAACCACATTTTTCTCTCGGTGTTGCATGGATGTGCAACTGGGCAAAGTAACGAACACAATAATTGGTATGGTGCCTAATCACCATAGAAATCAAAATAACCAAACATGGGATGAGAGAAAAATCAAATGGTCCTCATTTGGATTTTAACTCAAGACCCCGACACTCAGGGCAGATACTCTACCAACTGAGCTAAGAGGCATAGCGGTATACTCCCCTTACCAGCTCAACTCTCAGCCAATGAAAGGTCTTCGTTTGCAACCAGTGAGGGCGCCGTTTCGAGCTTGTGATGTCACACGCATTGGGTCCGTGTTAAGGAGAGGTTTTAGTAATCCACATTAGACCCCCCTTGCATTGGCCGCCATCGCCGAGGTTTAACAATGCGCACAACACTCAGCCAAAGAAAGGTCTTCATTGACCTCAGTGAGGGCCCTGTTTGGGTCTTGGGACGTCACATGCAAGGGAGTCTATACCTAATTCTAACAATGTTGTTATGGGCTAAATACAAGATAATCAGCAATGCTTTTGGGAGAGTAAACCATCCAAGTAAACCATCCAAGTTTGCTTGGCGTGGTCCTTTACCTGTTCCATGATGAACATAGTGTGGTTGAAGAGTTGCTGAAGCTTCTCAT
This sequence comes from Pycnopodia helianthoides, assembly GCA_032158295.1. Lineage (NCBI taxonomy): Eukaryota > Metazoa > Echinodermata > Asteroidea > Forcipulatida > Asteriidae > Pycnopodia > Pycnopodia helianthoides. Next base: position 13,919,361 of record CM063245.1, read on the forward strand.
TGGTGTAGTTGATACACAGCTGCTCAAAGGAGTTCATCTATAATATAATGTATGGATACAAAAAACAATACATAGTTAGAATTACGGGCCTGATACTTCACAGAGGCAACAGAGATGACGTGCCGCTGAGCGTCACGAGGTGCCGGCCCACATTTTTCACCATCACAGACACCGCTATACCATAGCATGCTTCAAGGTGGGTGCAACGTAACCTGATTTATGACTGTCGTTGGTTAGACCCTTTTCATGGTCGGACAGTGGTGTCTAATGATCCCACAATCCATTGACAGTCCTGGGGCCTTTCTCAAACCTCGGCTTGGGCTCCAGGCTCTGTCTGATGTTCGAATCACTGTGTGCAAAATACAGGCTGCTCCAAAAATTGTAACAAAGCCCAAGCCAGAGACGGATCCAAAGCCTAGGTTTGGGAAAAGGCCCTGATCCTTCACTGAAGCAGTTGCTTCCATGCCCTGCTGGTCTCTGCCCTGGTACCCTTTGAAATGTTAGATTTTTGTTACTTCTCTCATTGAGGTGCCCTTTATTTACTATTAAGAGAAACATGGCCTTGCCCTTACAACAACAACAAAATATCAGGCCCGGATTGGTCATCAGATTTGATGGCCGAGAAGCAAGTCATAGGTAGCCGGTTATTCTTGGTACACACATATTGACTGCTTCCACTAATATGGTTAAAACTATGACTTCCAAGGTGACCCCTGGAGTGTTCAGTTTAAAAACGGTCCAGGGAGTCATCCAGGGAGACGTAGTTCTAACCATAGCATGAGTAAAAGCAGTCAATATGTGTTTAACCACAGTTTTAACCATAGCACGAGAAAAGCAGTCAATAATGTGTTTTATAACACTCCAAACGATACACCAACATAGACGGCTAGGTACCAAGATACTGCCAATGCTATGGGTAAAGAACACCGGTTGCTATGGGTATATAGCTCATTGGTTGCCCTGGGTACAGTGCGTCGCGCTCAAGCGGCTTTCTAGTAAAAGAAAGTAAATGAGGCTACTCTTGGTCACAAGTCTTGTCTTGATTTACACAAAGAGTCTACTGATTATTATAATAAGGGTGTTTGTCCAACAAACCTTGAAGATCTCAAAGCCAGCAATATCCAAGATTCCGATGAAGGACGCCCCCGTGCGGGTTGTACGGTCCAGGGATTTGTTAATCCGGCTCACAATCCATTTGAAAAGGCGCTCATAGATTGCTTTGGACAGGGCCTGGGTGGCAAACATGACCTACACAAAGAAAGTTGAAAGATGTGATTGAAAGTTCTACTCATCATCAATAAGGTAGACCCTACCTGTATACCAGTATGATTACTCAGGGGTAAGTCATTCACGACAAAAAAGGTCTAAAGACTAGCATCCAAATTATCTTAAGAGGTATGTTAAAATTACAGCATTTCTTCCTTTTGGTAACCCTTGGAGTTAAAGACTCAAGGAGTTTCTGAAAACCACAAGAGAAATAGATACACAATATACATTTCTTTATATTTGAAATTAAAAAACTTTTTTTTTCACTACACAGACTTTAAAAAACAACAACAAAAAATTAATTCTGATCAAAGTCTAAAATATCTCAAGACTTATTTAACAGACTTCTGGGCCCAATTTTGTAGAGCTGCTTAAGCACAAAAAGTTGCTTAAGTACAATAAAAAATTTCTTACCAGAATAAGGTTACCGGCCAAAACACCATGTCACATGTACCTTTTATGACTGGTATCCTGCTCATTTTTCGCTAAGCAGAACAATTTTATGCAACAATTTCTGCTTAAGCGGCTCTATCAAATTGGGCCCTGATGTACTAAGTGGGTAATGGATAGTCCATTACCATCCTTGCGTTTTGGAATGGGGTCTGACATTTCTATTTTCAAATCAATTCTGGGAAGAGTTTGTTTATCCACCCACCTGTTCGACTGTCTGAGCCTTGTGGACAAAGTCACGTCCAACCTTCAGTTTGGGCTTCAGCAAGGCTTTGGTCATGTCTGTCACGTTCAGGCCAAGTAAGCGACACAGCTTCTGGGCAACTGTGGCAACAATTAATTGAAGAAAGGGGGGGAATCAAATGTTTAGACGTTTAAGATGTTCTAATTGTACTTAATAATAATAATAAAGAGACATTTATAAAGTGCAAACAGTTGCAAATCAGCTCTGCCTCAAGGCGCTGAATACGAGCAAATGGATTAAACAAAATGAAATAAAAAACAACGATAATTAAACAATTTACAAAAATTACATTTGGAACAGTCAAAAATGACTGTTACATTTGGAACAGTTTAAGATGTTCTAATTGTACTTAATAATAATAATAAAGAGACATTTATAAAGTGCAAACAGTTGCAAATCAGCTCTGCCTCAAGGCGCTGAATACGAGCAAATGGATTAAACAAAATGAAATAAAAAACAACGATAATTAAACAATTTACAAAAATTACATTTGGAACAGTCAAAAATACTTCTTTCTTGACGTAATTGTATTCTGAATTTGAACCAGTTGGCGATTCAGATACAAAGCACATATTAAGTAGTCATACTGCTGCTTCAAAGTTTGCTCAATGGATGATCTTGGGTTTAATCTCTTATAATTCATATAATCCTTTGGCAAATTTACAAGGCAGCTTAAAGTAAATCCCCTGGGAAATATTCTCACATTGATCTTCCCCCTAATCTGTGACATTCCAAGAATAGTTCAAGACCCGAACACCAGGACAGGCTCTGAAGGGGTACAATCATTAAAAAAATACATAATAATCCACAAGTTTGTGAGATCTTTGACCTCGGTGGCCCGATGGCCATTATCCAATAAATAATGACATACCTGTGGTCTCTGGCAGAATGGCTTGATCATTATTTCGCTCCGATTTGAAGGTCAAGTTGCCAAACAACATCACTGCAGAGACAACCTTGAGTACAGCTGCAAGAGGCAAAACATCAAATATAAAGAGGAAACCAGACTATGGGTTGTTTCTGTTCTGATAACGAACACCTATACATTTATCGTTGATAAATTTGTTTTGTCAAGCATTTGTAATTACATTACAGAAACTGCAAATTGATTCATAAATATGCTACTCAAAAAACAAAAAAAAAGGAAAAGGGACTCTGATCACCTTCCAGACATACTGGGAAATACTCTTTAGCAGAAATATATAAAAAGCGAAAGTTGGTAACCAGCAAACCCATTAAAAAGTTGTGTACACTTATGACTGGTAATCTGCACAACAGTGCTTAGTGAAAAATATCTACAACTTAAAAAGCTCCTTCTGTAAAAGTAGTGGTAATATTGTCATTTTCAACTTCCTGCGAATATTGAAGCAGGCAAGCTAAAGCATTCAGACGATAAATGCAGAAAAGTGAGTAACAGGGAGTAACAACATCCAGTCACTCACTCTACTCTGTGGCTGTAGATAATTAGCCAGTCAAGTTCTTTCAGAACCAAGAAGGGACAAGTTCTTAAGAGAACTAAATACTGTTCAGTGGAGGTAAATAATATCACATGGTAAAACCCAAAAATGAAAAACCATAACCTCATTATATGAAAAGTATACATGTGAATTGTTCTTATTGGAATTTTTCATTATTATTATTATTATTATGGGGGGAGTCACAGCACCCTAAAACAGACCACTCAAGGTGAGGGGTAAAAAGAGGGAAAGGATTTAAAAGAGGAAATCAAGAAGTGGAAAGTGTTGGTAACTGTGTTAAGGGAGATTGCTAGCGTTGGATAATGGTCTATTCGCCCTTTGCTAGGTCAGCCATTTGCCAGACATTTGTGTGTAGAGCCTCGAATTGGGGACAGCAGTGAATAGAAGCATTATATAACTGTGTATTGTCACGGTAATGCAAGGACACTTTCATCTAAACAGATACATAAATACAAAACGAATGAAGCATCAAGTCGAGACTCTACACGCACATGGCAGACCCGTGCAAGTAGCGAAATACCTAGGAACTAAACAACCCATGTGGTGACTTACACATGAAGTCTTCTTGCATGCTCATGATCTCCATGGCTTCCCACGTGGCGTCAAACTCATCAAGATCGCTGACGTTGGTCACTGGGACATGGCCATTGGTCAGGAAAGTGTAGTTGTTGATGTCGTCCAAAAGAAGCTCCTCTGCAAGAATACAAATCAAAAACATAATAATAAAAGTGCCGACGGTAGACCTTGATGCAATAACGTCACAGATCAATAACATGCTTGGGATCTTGTCACGGTAGTGATAATGCACACCAGGTTTCAGGTTAACGTTCAATGTTAACACTTATCAGTTCTGACCATCAACTATTAACTCCGTCAGTTGTTAGTATTTCAGCAGGCTGTTTCACCTCCACAAAAGCATTCTAACTTTCCAAAGTGAGATTTAGAGATTTAAAATTTTTTTTTTTTTTTAAAGAATATTAAATTTAATTAGGAGTTAAAGGCACAATTATCAGCATCTGAGTCACATAACGCAGGGGGACCAATGTGGCATCAGGCTATGTTAGTCAAGAGACAATACAATTAGTACTTTGTCAACATTCCCCCCCCCCCCCTTAAAAACAAAATTCAATCTTTGGTTCTGATACACCACCTGTTCTTTTCAGAACTGTAGAGCGATCGTTACATCCTGTTACCAAGTAAACCTTAGCTCTGTATAAACAATTTTTTCTCTTCCCATGCACAAAGAACGTGCAACTTCTTTACAATTTAACTGTGTAAAACACAAAATAAGCTGGAACGGAGACTAATTAACCATAATAACTATCATTAGTATTGCAAGAAATGTTTGGTTATTTTTTACACTTTTTTAGTTTTGTTTACACACTTTATATTGGTAAAAACAACAAGTCATTAAAAGGTACATTCCACAAAATGAAACAATGGACTGAAAAAATAAAACTAAAGCCAGTGATCAGGCAAAGAGGAATGGGGTGACCAGCACCTCTACAACTTAAATAAATGAATCATGATCAATTCTATTTGTGCCATATTGAGAATCAGATCCCCTGTGTAATACTGGGCGGTGCACATTTTAGCCGAGGCACATGCAATGACAGGCAGATCTTATCTTTGCAAGTATTTTGACTCCCAAAATGGCAGACCGTGGGGCTACTGTAGCCGCAAGTGGTGTCAGTGCAAGGGATCAATTAGGATTGTACGCTGATCGCAAAATCTTAGTACAGTTGGTACTTCCTCCTGAAAAGGTCCCGAGTATACTTGAAATTATTGAGTTGTTACAACAGCAGCTCAATATGAAGTTACCACAGCAACTCTATGAGCAAATCTTATGAAAACCTTTCATCTTCATTTAAAATTTCCCACAACATTTGGGATTTCAAACGATTTGCTTTTTTCACTTGAGAGTTTAGATGATATGATTCTGTCTTTTCATCAGAAGTCAATTCATCTTACATTATTCGGGTTTCATTTGTTATAGCCAATGTTCATTCACATTAAAATCTATAGTAACTTTAGAATACCAACAATCACTTTGTACACAACTATTGCTTTAATAAACTGGCTGATATCTGATTATCTTTCATGATATACCTGCGATAGCTTTCTGATGTTTCTATGATATCGCTGGAATATCTCTACTCTAACACCATGACATAGAGGGAGCCAGGCAACACCGGCTCATCTATTACATTCCTATTGGCAGCTAAGCCCCAATAGACAAACAAACACCGTAGGCGACGGAATGATTAGACAAACACAGGGCGCCAGTCACACGACCTATGACCTTTGCTATCCAGGGTCCGATTTAAGGGGAAAATCAAATAATTGGACTTGAATGAGATCAGGGTTCTCCCCGAGGGGCACAGTAAAATCTCTTATGTTTTCCGCCGTGGAATCATTTCACACAAGACAACAACACTAATCGGTACAACTTTTAAGATTAGAAGGTTGTTTAAAGATGTCGTAGCGTTGGTTACCGTTTGAAAATAAATTATTATTATTTATAATTTATCTTAAAGCTCATATGTAGGCACATGAACCATTTCTCCAGCCAGGCAAGGCAAGGGGAGTACAGGCCCTTTCTCACACGAGATAATTTTAAACAAAACTCACATCGATGTTAAAAAACAGAAGATTCCAGTCGTGTGAAAGCTATCCTTGTTAAATAATAACCAAGGACCATTGTTATTTTTAACAGAGATCCAGACTTCCTCTAAAAAATAGCAACCATTTTAAAAATCACCACAATATGTAGTGTAAAACATCGACTGTACCATACATAACCAAGGACCCTTGCTACGGCCATATTGTCATTCTCATGCACAGAACATGTCACTCGTAGTTAAGAAAGTAGAAAGTGAAATCAGGACATTAAACACCCCCGCCCCCTTAAAAACAAGGGACGTTGGTAAATTTGTGTTTTAAAAAGTCATGTGAAAGCTTGTTAAATAATCACAAACGGACGAAGTGACAGACTGCCGGCACCCAGTAACCTTTGCCACTGACACTCATGTGAAATGGCCTTTAGCACACATCATTATTTAGTTAACAAAACAAGTGGAAACAGATGGAACAAAAACTCACTTTTCTGTTCGTTGCTTGCGCCAGCAAACATCTGATAGAAGATGTGGAAGGTACGCTCTGTGGGCGCCTGGCGGGTAACACGTGCCTTCTCCAGAAGATCTTAGACAGAAAGTCAAGGAAGAGAATTTTTCCTAGAAGGGGGGGGGGTGATCGATGTGAATATAACAGAAGGTATCTTCAGAGTGTTTTTTTCCCTGCTGCAAAGGCTGTCAAGTTTAAAACTACATTTTCTCTTACACTTTCAAACTTTCATTTTTTACTGTTTCAAACCTTGTACTGATGCAAAGGAAGATTACATTCTTACACACACTGTATTGTGTTTCCATTTTTGACATGTTGAGAGTTTGGCCGAAGCAATCCCTCTGCAAATTGTATGCAAATAAAACAAGTCTTAATAGGCGAATTGCAGACAAACCAAGAAAACTTCTGCACTCATATTATTATTCTTCTTCTTACTCTATAGACCCCTTGCAATGGCCGCCATCGTGGATTTCAAACAATGGAAATGTGCACGTACGTACACGCCACGCACAACCATTGGCCAATGATAGGTCTTCCGTTGATTTCATTTATTAATTCTGGCCAAGGATTAAAAGAAAAGCAAACTTAATCGCTATACTGGCCAAGAATGCTATGGAGAGAAGACAAGGAAGGAAATTACAGTTTTAGATGTGGGAGGAAAAACCCACAGAATTATTCCAGGGAAAACCCACACAATCAGGTAGAGACTGAAAACCCAATCCACATAGTGCCCCCGGCCAGATTCGAACCGGGGTCCCAGAGGTGGAAGGCGAGAAAAGAAACCACTACACCAACCCGACCGCCCAACCGATCTCAGTGGTGGTGCTGTTTGAGCTTCATGTGAATCAACACCAATCCACCAACCTACAAATCTACCTATCTACCAATTTTGATGACTGGTTTTTTAAAAGGATACATGTTTCAATGCTTGCTCCGGAGATGTAACCCGAAGTGTCAAAGTTGATGCGGATGAATTTCCCCTGAAGAAAAGACAAAATGTGAAAAATCAGAAACTGACTCCTTCGCAGACACAACTTCTCAGAGTTCATCAAGTAAGATGCAATCCATTTGCTTCACTGAGAATTTAGACAGTAAGTTGGGATCAGGGCCTAATTTTATAAAGTTGTTTATAAACACTGCTTAGCAACTTTCTTTGCTAAACAAAAAAATGAGTGGGGTACCATTCGCAGCAATGTGAACTACAGTGTATAAGGAATTTTGGCTTGCTGAGCAAAAATTACAAGGAAACCAGTCACAGACAGTACATGTGGAATGGTGTTTTGGCTGGTAACCTTATTCTGGTATGCCAAAAGTTCTGTGCTTAGCTATTTTGTCAAACAGCTGTGTGAAACTGAACCCTGCTGATGACCACAGACTAATTTGCATGTGGTGTCATGACATCAGCTTCTTAAGGTCTATGGCTTCTACAAATAAATCGAACCAGACTTTCTTTGATGCCCATTTTATTCACTGCCTCAGTTTGGGCCTGTGGATTAGCATGGAAGAGAAAAAAAAACAGGATGGCTACTTTGCACTAGAAATCAACGCTGCCGAATCAGTTGGCGACGAAGTTAGACGTAATCCGAATTTATGACCCATACTTACAAATCTAGAGGAGTTGTCATTCTTGACAGTCTTGGCGTTACCGAATGACTCTAGGATAGGGTTAGCTTGCAGCAGCTGGGCTTCCAGTTCTCCCTGTTTATCATGGTGGAATCAAAGTTTTTAAAATGTGGTGTTAAAGGATGTTTCAAAAATGCATTCCTGTTCCATTAATAAAAATCCTTTAACAAAAATTTAAAAAAATACAAAACCATGGAAAAGTAAGACGTGATCAAATTTTTCATAAACATGTATTTAATTCCCTTTTCCTTATTAAACTTTTAAAGATTTTCTTACTTTTAACACATCACAATTTCTTTTTCAAAATTCCCTTTTCCTTATTAAACTTCCTAAAATGTTCTTGCTTTTAAAACATCAACAATTTTTAAGTGTTAAATATATCACAAATGTCAGCTCAACTGTTCAATTCATATTTTAGTTGATTTTAAAGATAGTGTTTGGTACAAAAACTACTTAACAATGTCTTTAAAAAACTGTTCATGCTTACTTTCCCATCTTAACATAAAATTTGTTACAAATAACATTTTCAAGTGATACCTGGGTCCAAATTCATGGCTCTGCTTACTGCTTACTTATGCGCTTACAGCCCATAAAACAATGTGCTCTACCTGGCACCGTAAGCAGAGCCACGAATTTGTACCCTGGACAGGTCGTACAAAACGGATTTGAAGTTTTATATACCACTGAAGTGTACAACACCCTCGTAAAAAAAACAAACATACAAAACATATACCTTAAGTACAGAGGGAGTGAGAAATGTCAATAATGCCATTTGGTGAATGAAGAAGTAATGACTTGAACGTTCCAGTGCATAAGAAGTGGTGATGGAATGACCCTGGAAATGAGTTACAATGCTGGTATGCATTTAACTGTTTACCAGGGCTGGTGTTTCTCAGACTAAACAAACATGTCTAACAAGGTAAAAAAAATGCTCTGTAAATCTGATGCAGAGCGACAGTCAAGACCTGTTATTTGGATAGTTCAAAGAAAATAGCATTTGGTCAAAGAATGTTAATTTTCTCTTTCCTTTTTTCATTCTTCAAGAAATTTTTGGAAAAAAAGGGGGGAATTTTAGTGTCCTAAAGTGAAAATAAAAATGTCCCTGCTTCTTGGGGGTAAAAATCAATAAATAAATAAATTTTAAAATGGACCTTTGGCATCACCAACAACGAATACAAATTTAATGAACAATTAATAAATGTACAAGACTGGCAAATTGGCGGCCAAAAAAGGGTACATGTACACACAAAAAATGTAAGGACATGTGAACATTTATACGAAGTGGCAATACAGAAGCAAGCACGACACTAAACATTGCGTCCAACACTGGCCATGCAAGCTTACAAACACATCAGGAAACTGTCAACAAGATACACTACAAACGCTTTTAAAACATTTAGGTTGGTTAGATTTGACATTTTTTTACGTACAGTAGCATTTCTTGCAAAATTATTATTATTTTTAATGAGCAGTCAAGTTTTTTGCGTCTTGGCGTGTCGTGGCCGAGCGGGTTTGAATCCCGGTCATGACACTTGTGCCCTTGAGCAAGGCACTTAACCATAATTGCTTCGTAAAAAGTTGGGAAGGTAGTGCATTCTGCTCTACCAATCAGGCTCCTAGTGGATGATACCCATGCCTACATCCTCACTAACTGTGAAGGAGGTAACCCTTTTTTTAGCTCCAGGAGTAGGTGGCAACCATGCCCCTGGTGACAGCTGATTTGGGTCAACAGCCAAAATCAGTTAAGAGTAGCCCTCACCTTGAAGTGGCTGTAGGGCCTTGTGAGTAAGGAAATATCTCTTCAGAAAAAGAAGAAAAAAAACAACAACAAAAACCCAATAACTGTTCCTTTAAAGGACAACTGGAATAACTTTGAATGAAACAATCAGACATATTGCTCTATGGCATTTCCCACCTTCCCATAATCTGTTTATTTGATCTCAACGTAATCTACTTATGATTCTATATGTTTCATCATCAGAGAAATAGAGAGAAAATGGCTTCCTCTAACACCTCCAGCTACTATGATCTAGTCAAAAGATTTCTTATCAGATAGTTCAGTGAATCGGGGGGGGGGGGGTGTTATTTTTAACACCTACAAACTGATGGTGCTGTTTCACCCCTACAGCAAAAAGGCTATGGTGATTGGATTAAAACAAGATTCAACTTCAGACTTCAATTATCATATGAACTGGTTTGAGCTTCCAACCTTTGCAAAAAAAAACCTTTAATCTAAGAATCGTTTCTTCTCTCTACCATATTGCTGTGGTCCAATAATTCAAAATCGCTCCCATACCCCTGGATGAAATTTAGATAATTTTTTTTTAATCTGTTGGTATTTTAAAATGCAACTTACTGGAAATCTGTTTAAAGGCCCACTTTTTTTGGGGGGGGGAGGACACCAGGTTTTATATAAACTATCAAGACAAAAGTAAATGCTTTATCTATGATTGGCTACTGTTTCCTCTTCCCTTTACTTATTTTTCTATTTTTTTGATAGAGCATTTATCCTTACAAATTCTAGACACTAAACAAATAATGACAAACACAGAACAGCAAGACTAAATGAACACATCCTTTTTAACAACAATGACAAGGTTATAAAAAAAACAGACATTAGCATACAATGTACTTCACTGTACAACAATGCACGACAAATTACAACTTTGATCATGTCTTTGTGTATAATAATTCACAATAAAGACTTGAAAAGAAAACAAAAACTCAAAGCTCCTTTTAAAAAGGTTAGCAGCGTACACACAAATAAAAAATGTGTTTTTCTCCAGGAGACAAGAACAAACTGCACTGACGAACTTTTCAATACACCTGGCTGCCAAGTGAGGCAAGGATGGACCCGGGTGTAACCTTACCCTCCGTACAGTGACGTGACCTGTCCTGACCTGTCCCCAAACACACACTGTACATCTACATGTCATTGTGTGAGGCTTGTGTGTCAAGGTTTTGCTCATTCTTATCTAACTAACATTCGGGTATCAGCGTCACTGATTTGGTATCATTTCCGGGGAAACTGTCCAATAACAAACATTCTCCACAGTACTTTTAGCAGCCATGCATTTAGACCCAAATGATCAGGCATCACATCAACAACAAAATTCAAAACGGAAAAAAAAGGAAAGAAAAACCACACCAAAGGTAAAAGGTCAAAGGTAAAACGTCAAAGAAGATCATCAGCGATGTATGGCTGGAAAGGATGGGTGAATCAAGGAACCTGAAACTGAAGGAGTTGTGCGCAAATGTACACCTCTCAAAAACAACCTCTCATGGTATGGGTTTAGCGAAAATGAGGTTTTAATTTGAAACCCCAAGAGGTGTCCTTGATGAGGGGCAGAAATATTCCTACTTCTCCAGCTCCCATCTTTTCCCTTTCCATACACCAGTGAGGGTATAATCTGTTGTTAGTGTGCAAAAGAACATAACATAAAAGACAGAAAACAATGGTCTACAATGGGTACTTACGACAACATGTTTGGCGAGACTATCAAAGCTCTGTTGACGCAGTAGGTGTGAGGGGGTTTGATGGGTGGGGGTTTAGGAAAGGGGGTTAATGATTCAATAGGGTGGATAAGGTGGAGAGAGACATGAAGAGGGTTAGATACAACGAGTACTACATTCTGTGACCAGGCGTTACCTCGGGAGGTTAATGGTAGTACCCCAGGTGGGTCTTTGTTCCCTTTATAACAGTGAGGTTTACCTCCGACATTGTGAGGTAAATGTACCTCTGAGGGTAGCATACACCTCCTGAGGTTAACACAAGATCACAGCTACATGTAAAACAAAACAATGGGCAATGGTCACTGTCACTGTCAATGCTTGAATCATGCCAAACCACAGGATTTGAGGGGGTACATTGGTTTGGATAATTTGAATCGTATCAATTAATCAACACAAAAAACTAATTACGTAAAGACATTTTTTTTGGGGGGGGGGGTTGACAGCATTTTGATTCAAGCAATGCCATTGAAAAAGAACAATCTACGGATATTTCTAGACATATGTAGGGTTTTTCTAAGGTGCATCTAAGTGGTCAGTTCATGCACTAGTGTCTTTTTACAACTGTACAGCAATTTTTACTCGTGTGTTCACTGTACAATATTAATACTAGTGCATTTTTTTGTTTACATGTAGTCGGGTTGTATGGAAAATATTTGTTGCTGTGGTTGAAGTGTACCAATGGACCAAGATCACTACAGTTGATTACATGAACTTGTCAGAGTGTGCCTGTACAATAAATGTGTATAACACTTAGATGTCAATTTCTGAAGTATTGACCCAATTCACCCGACATCTTCTGCCATGCCGCGGCGTTTACACGCTTACCGTAATTTTTCAGTTACATGTAGATTCCAAAAATGGCGAGCGTGGCAGAGGCTCGCTGCGTGAGACGTCGGTGGAAGGGGTCAATACATGAACATGTGATCTGCTCGGTTTTTCAAATATTTTTCAAGAATTCCACAACTGAGTATCTGGATAAAGAGTCTTGGATTTCAATTCCAAAAAATCTAAAAATAATAGTAATTTTTTTAATTCCATTTATACCAAATCCCTCAACAATGTTGTGTCCTCCTCAGGGATGTTCATCCTTGCAACAAAATGCAGAGGAAATCCTCTGGAAGGATGTCCAAACCCCCACACAATACTTCTGACCTTAAATTTCCAAAGGACTTCATAAACAAAATGTGCGACCGCATGTTCCTGTATGTATCTTATTAGCTAAACATGTTCTGATCATTAGGTACCAGATGGTTCCAACTGGTAGACCATGGTAGACCACATGTTTCAAGCTCGGGAAGAAAAAAAACACAATCTCCGAGTCTCAGACAAGAGGAAAAAAATGTATATTGATAATGATATGGGAGGTGCACGTTTAATTACATTCGTACCATGTGACCTGAGACTAACCTTCTGTAAACCCGATTGGGCGGATCGTTGTTGGTCCGCGGTACCTTGCTGAATGTCAAATGAGTATTCATGCTGACTTGATTTGCATATTGTGTTGAATTATTCATGAGTTTGAAAGAAATTGTCTGCTTTATGTGGTGTACGCTTTACTGTTTATAATACAACCGATGTGTTGCAACACTTTTAACAGTTTCACAGCCATCGTTTAGTCAGGGGGGGAAGTTGGCACAGTTTAGGGGAGAAAAGAAAATCAGTTAATAAAATAAGACATTCAACACTCAGATCTGGCCCTTTTAACGGAGAAACGTTTTCCCCACACCTTCAGTTTAGTAACTCTGTATCCTTTTAAGTAATTGTCAAGTAATGAACCACAAGGGAAACTGACTGGGTAAATTTCAAATGGTTTGGGGTTGAACAAAGAAAAATTGACTAGAGCGGGATTTGAACCAACGACCTCCGGATTAACGTACCGGCGCTCTACCAACTGAGCTATCTAGCCCTATATTGGCGGTCTCCCTATTTTGTCAATATCTTTGTTCGGGGGTGCCAGTCAGAAGCCATGCAACCGTTAACTGCCGTGTAGCCAGGGATCACACCCAAGTTTACGATACAACCTGGGAAGCGGCAGCCACGGGATCACCATGAGGGGATGCGACTTTTTTATTTTAAATGTCAAGTAATGAACCACAAGGGAAACAAAGATATTGACAAAATAGGGAGACCGCCAATATAGGGCTAGATAGCTCAGTTGGTAGAGCGCCGGTACGTTAATCCGGAGGTCGTTGGTTCAAATCCCGCTCTAGTCAATTTTTCTTTGTTCAACCCCAAACCATTTGAAATTTACCCAGTCAGTTTCCCTTGTGGTTCATTACTTGACATTTAAAATAAAAAAGTCGCATCCCCTCATGGTGATCCCGTGGCTGCCGCTTCCCAGGTTGTATCGTAAACTTGGGTGTGATCCCTGGCTACACGGCAGTTAACGGTTGCATGGCTTCTGACTGGCACCCCCGAACAAAGATATTGACAAAATAGGGAGACCGCCAATATAGGGCTAGATAGCTCAGTTGGTAGAGCGCCGGTACGTTAATCCGGAGGTCGTTGGTTCAAATCCCGCTCTAGTCAATTTTTCTTTGTTCAACCCCAAACCTTTTAAGTAATTCTAACGTACTTAGTGCATCATGTATTTTTCTTTTAACTGCCAACTTTTATACTTGGCCCCTTCGAGAGAGAAGTTAACAATCTGGGCCCGATCTCATGGTGCAACTTACTAAGAAATTCTGTACAATGCTGTTTAGTTTATAAGGAGCCAAATTGCTGCACTAAGTGTGCACTAAGGACACCTTATTCTGTGTGATCATTTTTTTTCCATTTACAGTGTGCAGCACCATAAAATCTAGCCTTGATACACAGTCACGTATAGCACCTGATTTTGTAACAGCTCTCTGGTTTCTGAATAATATATTCCCATGTAATAGAAAAGGGCCTGGTTTCCAAAGTTCCATCCAATACAGCAGCTTAACACCACTGTCAACAGACAATGGAATCTTGAGCAGAGCATAGGAAAGTCAACAATTTTTGCTTAAAAGATTTGAAGCAGCAAGATTTGTAAGCATCATGTTTTTAGCAAGTTCATGACCTTTGCATGCCCCCCCCCCCCAACCCCAATTAGACCTCAATTTAATGGGGACATTTTCAAAGCAAAAATAGCATCATTAATGCAAGTTTAGCACAGATTACATGTAACTTGTTTACACATACATTGTAATTAGTTTTTATCTGCCTTGCGGTGCGGTTTTGGTTTCACAGTTTATGGTCCGTTTGATTTCCTTTAAAACAGGAAGTTTGGTCTGCCTTTTTGTGAGGTGGTTGTAAATTTAACAAATAATTTAACTATTAATTTTTATGTTTCCTTGATTTTTAAAGCTTTTTTTCGGGGTGGGGTTGCATTGAGGACAATGTTAAATCAAATCCATGGTAATATTTGCTAAACAAATTCTTCAGTATCTTTTTATTGGAAGGAGAATTTGAATGAAATGCAGCGTCAATGCGTTGAAGATGTGTCGCACAGGACAGCCCAAGCATAGGCATTGATACAATAGCCTACACTCAACCAAGCTCCTGTACATGCATTAGCCCTCGCCCAAACTACTACTGTCCCGCCCTGCCTAGCCTTGGTATGATCGTTAGTCAGGTGTGGTATACTGCCACGCAGCCTTGTTCTACATAAAAGGGGCATCGGGTACCAGATCATATTCAATATACAGCACAGTTATCGTGTTAGAAATGCAAAGGGTCGAAGGTCAGGCTGGCAGACACAACACGCTTCATAATCAGTTTAGTTAGTGCAGTAGTATTTTCAAGAAAGAGAGGGAGGGGAAAAAAACGCACACACAAACTCTATCAATAACATCTCTCCCATTATTCAGACCGGTCGTGAAATCATAATTTGGGTTGATGCCGGGGGAAAATAAAGTGCTTAGTTAATAATAATAAAGACAGTCACACACTACAAGTCACACAGCGAGCAGTCAACTGACTGCATATTATGTTGTTATTAGATTTTTTCCAAACACAAAACCAAACCGATCTAATTCCAACACACGATTCCCTGTGAAAATAAGACACGCAGGGTTCCTGATCGTGGCAATACTCACTTTGGCTAGGTCCTTTTTCATAGGGACAGGCTTTTTCGGAAGAGTAGGTTTAAAAAAATAAAATAACACATAAATTAAAATCACTTATTTGGGAGAAGGGAAAAGAAAAATTGCTTTGAAGAATTTTTGATTTGTTAATACTCTTAGAGAGATAGCCAGTGGCGTGTATGTTATAAAGCAAGAAAAGTTAGTGGAAATATATTTGAGGAGTAATCCCATCCCATAATTAATACATTTTCAATACATTCTCGGGTACGTGAAGATTTACCAAACCGAGTATACATTGTATTTCATTGCTCCCAAAAGACAAATTTTGGTTTCGCAGGTGTTCAATTCAGTTGAACAAATGTTTTCAACTTTCTGGTGTTGAGATTACTGTAATCAATACGCCAGGTTGTGCTTCTTGTTCCCCCTGTTTCCCAGGAAGCGGAAGGTGGGCCAGCGCTGTTCCTTCCTGTCTCTGGCGTGTTCGTGACACCGAAAAAAAAACCTCAATGGTTCATTAATGATCATAAAGATTTCCTGTATTTATTTACAGTATTGGGTTTAACACTCCTCAGAAAGTACTTCTGCAATTTTGTTCTATTTTGCTGTAGAACTTTCCAAGCAGTTTTTTTTTTTTTTTTTTTAGTAGGGAAACATAGCGTTCAGGATATTTTAGAGTAGATAGTTATAAGCAATTAGCTTACATGTTAGACATTAAATATACACTTTCTCGGAAGGTCAAGAAGGCAGAAATAGACTTTAAAAAAGCTTCTGTTGAAACTTCTACAGTATGCCCTAGCTTGGGATGAAAGCCACTACAGGAAAGCAGTTGAAGCAATGAAGCGCCCAACCGTCTTCATCTATTCACGTACTCAGCGTTAGCTTTATGAAAACAGCAGGCTCTGCATTTTGCGGAACTGATCAAACCTTGGGAAACCAACCAAAAGGAACGGCCCACCCCTACACGTACATGGCTAAAGTTCCAATAAGAGCTGTTCTACACCTACATAGTTGCGAGAACAAACCAAACTCTGCATCCAAAATGGCATTGATTCACTGTTATCATCAAAAGTGAGCTAAAAAATGGTAGCACCAGTGAGTCCCAAAACAACTTTTACAACGTCTACAACTTAACGCTGCAACGGCTTTGCCAATGTCTACCCACAAAACTCTACCCTCATGTAACACAGCACCATAAGCTAGCATGTCTCTGTTTCAAAGCATACCTGTATTTGCGCTGCAGTGGCACCCTTGCCTCCCTTGCTTGCCGCTATGTGGGCAAGGTACTGGATGACTTTCTTGGTGTTCTCTGTTTTGCCAGCACCAGATTCTCCACTGTGCAGTCACATGCGAGGGGGGCAGGAAAATCAAACAGATAAAAAGAGAGAGAGAAAAATACAAGGTTTAAATTGAATATTGAAACACAGCGGTGAGTGTCATTTCTGAAAAAAGGGACTGAAACTACATATTTGGGGGTATGTTTAAAAATGATGGCATGAGTTGCAGATTTGAAGGAATTTAGGGGAAACCGTATCCACTTGGGATAGAGAAGTAGATCAATGGGCAGGATTTCTTTATATCTGGAGAAAATAGCAGCTACTTTACTTTTTCACCTTTTCACCAGGCAGACAACAACAAAATCTGAATTCAGATTAAAAGTCTGAAAATTCTCATGCCTGTTTATAAACTTGTATTATGTCCGGAGTCCGGATTTTCCTCGCCTTTGGCACATGCATTTGATTTTAATTCCCAGTCGAACACTTTTGTCCAGAAATTTTTCATAGCAACATGTTTGACTTGACATGTTTTGTGCACACTGAATGCTAGTATTGAGCAGCAAGAGATGACTTTTGAGTAGTTCTGCATTTTGCTGATGCCCTACAAAGGGACGTTTTTCACTGCACTGTTAAAACTGTTTGATCATCTGACCAGAATAAAGAAAACCGGTAGCTTTTGTTCCTCTAATTTACTTGTCCTCAGACAAACAAAAAGTTCTCTGACATTTAATTCCCTGACAACATTTAAAGGTGCAACCCTGAAATGCACAACTGTCATGAGTAAGTCAAAGAAAATTGGAAAGAAACATTTTGAGACTGCTCTTTTTAAACCACGACCACCAATTCCTCGTGTTTTTTTCGGCACCTTGCTACATGTATCAAAATGCAAGACAGGATTTTGCTGCACTGTGAAGTGAACTGGTTTACCCCAGCCTTGGCACTGGGCCCAATTTCATAGAGCTGCTTAAGCAGAAAATACTGCTTAAAAATTGTCTGCTAAGCAGAAATGTGCAGGATACCAGTCACAAATTGTACATGTGATATGGTAGTATGGCTGGTAACCTTATTCTGGTAAGCATAATTTTGTTCCTTTTTTGTGCTTAAGCAGCTCTATGAAATTGGGCCCTGGGCATTTGGCCCGCTGAATGCCCCCATTGTGCATTGGAATTTGCTGAGGATTTTACACACTGGATTATGTTGGGGGCCCTGTACCCTGTTAAATTCAACACAGTGCAACTGAGTAATGGATTTGAGTTGACTGCTAAATAAAATGCAACAAACTACAACAACCTTCACACCTTTCTCAACTGATATATGTTTTTTGCCTTCGTCAGGCTGAGGGGTTAACAGCAACTGTCTGGTACTGTAAAATTGCAATTCCAATTAATAATCAAACTGAGTAACATCTGTGTGAAAAATAGATCCAATTTATGTAAAGTGTTGTAATACCATTGAGTAACAAACAATATAATTGCCCAGATCTGACGTTGTACTTCCAGCCCCGAATTAGATTGTCCACTACTACATGAGTGTACCTCCTGCAAGGCCTTGGAACATTTCAAAAATATCAAGGGACTCTCAACAAAAACTGTCAACAAACAAGGTCACCCATTTTAATATAAAAAATACCTTCACTTCAAACTATTGTGTTGAGCACAGTACACAAATTTGCAAATCAAAACCGTCATTCTACGAACATCTGACAAACAACTTGTTGATGTAGATTGAATTGACCCCTTGATATTACATTTAAAGTACGCTTTTTTTTTTCTTTTTTATCTTCATGTGTATGTACAATTGTATTACAAGTTGGATGGAATTTGAGTTGAGACACAGTGGGAACTTAGGGTTTCAAAGTAACCTGAACCCAACATAGGGCATACATGTGAACAACCAAGTACCTGCATAATACCACGGCTTGCCCTTCCCTTTTTCAGCGACTGGCCAGCAGGACCAGTTTGCTTGTCATTTCGCCAGCTTTTTTCACTTTTCCATATTTCATACTAAATAGCGATGCTTTTCAACACTGAACTAGCCAGCCGGACCACTTGGAGTGAATTTTGACTGGTCTTGAGTTGTTTTAACTCGCATTTGGCCAGCGGACCACTGTGATGGGAGAACGATGAATAAAGTACTTACAAATGACACATCCTATATGTACAGTAGCGCATGTATATTATGAACATTGAAGTCAAAGGTTATAATCCATGACTATTTAAGGGTTATAATCCATGACTATTCAAGGGTTATAATCCATGACTATTCAAGGGTTGTGTCATCTTGTTGTAGAACATCAGGAGTACTAACGCTTAGATTTAGGTCTTAAAAAACAATTGTAATGTTGTTTATTTGGCGTGACCCGACTGACCCTGAAAAAAATATACACCGTAAAAAGCTGCTGATCATGATGCAGACCTTCCAGACCAGACATTATCATGTGTGTTTGTAATGCCAACAGAACATCTGTTTAGATTTTTTTTTTTCAAACACATCTTGAAATATTTCTACCGCTATCGCAATACAGATGTCTGAGAAATCTTTGGCATTTCAGCATATTAAAATATTTAATAGCTGTAAGTGTTTTTAAAAACCTGACATAACTACCCTAATTATGGGCATGTGTGGTTAACATCCTTCTTTTTTTTTTTTAAAGGCCAAATTTATTACATGTACAAAAGAGCATCAAACACAATTAGCAACTCTTTTTTATCCGTATGTAAAAACACAGGCCAGATGAGGGAAATGTCACTTTCTACTGGACATTTAGCCATTTTGAGGTATGGTGGACACATTACGAGGGCACCATTTTGTTCGGGGTAAATTCGTCTGTATACAACCAAACCGTACAGTGCACACTTATCCGTGTTTCAACCATACCTCAACAAGGCTAATTAATGACCAGCGTACAAATGTACACACATTACATGTGCTGAAGTATCCGGCCGGAGTGTACAAGTCTTACAGCTCTATCACTAAGACTAAGAGTCACCCAGGTTCAGGGGATGCTTTGACAAGGCTTGAAGAATAGGTTACTGCCGGTCATTATCAAGGGCTGCCATTAACACAAGCCCACTGGCCTCGCCATCGCTATGGTGTAATTGACGGTGACTGGGAGATGAAAAAGCCCTTCCAGCAGTTGGGTGTGTTATTCCACACTGACTCCATCTCCGCTCAGGATGTGACAACTCATCGGCGAACAAAACTTATCACAATTCTTGAAATAAACCTGACTTTTTCTCTCATATTTAGGAAATCGGAGGAAGGACCTCGACTAGGAGAGTATTTTTGAAACGGGAAAGGTTGAAAGGATGGCACAGACATGAGGGAAAGAGTCCTTCCTCCATGATATAAAAACGTCTTTTGGAAGGGAGCATTATTTTTTTTTAGAGAAAGGGATTGTAAAACCAAACCTATGAGCAACTGGTTTAAAACAGGAGCTACATTTTGGAAATCCAAATTAATTAACAGAGTTGTATCTGTAATCGTCTTGTTTCAATTATAAGTTCTTCGATCTTAATCTGCATAAGAATGTCGCTGCTGAAGCACTTCATGTAGCTAGCAGTGCAATTTGAAGAAGAAGAAAAAATGTATATTAATATTGCATCGGGGATAAAGAATGTTATCTAGTTTTTGCCCTTACACCGATGTGTATTACGCACTGTAATCGGGTGAAAGGGCAAAAACCAAATAATAAGAAGGGAAAAAAAGCTTTCAAGGTCCGGCAGGACTACATGTAAGTTACAGGTGCATCTTAAGGTTAGACTGAAATTTATGGCCAAGTCACAAACAAACAAAATTGAAAATCTGCATGGTGGTCACGGGGTAGCATCATGTAAGTTCAGAAACAAACCAGCGGAAGATTCGTGTACAACAACTCTTGATCAATCTCTTCACCTGAAAATGTGCTTTCGAAAAAAGGGGAGTGGTGCGCTCAAGAGCAGAGACCTTCAAGTGGGAGGCTTACAAAAGTAGGAGTGGCTACTCCTTGTTGGAGTCACCTGATCTGACAGCTGAAACTTCAGGCCCACCATTATCTTTGAGCAGGACCAAAAAAAACAAACACCAAGGACATTATTTTCCTCTATTCAGGAACCCCTGCTTTGAGTGCTCTTTGTCAGCTGACCCCATAACAGAAAACTCATTGTGACCTTCCAGTGGTAAACATTCATTATTTTGCAGCTAAGGCAATCAGGGGACACTTGTTGCAGGTACTTGCGGTAGTGACGGTGCACGGTGCATAGTTGACATTCTTGGGTAGTCATCGCTTCGGGCTCATGGCTCCATTATTATGAGGATTTAACTGTCAGAGCTCATTCAATCATCTTTGTCGTGATGCAGGGTCCGATTCCACCCATCCAGTAAAAGTCATGCTCAGTACCTTATCCTCAAAATAGGTTATTATCTACCTCTGAATGCACCACTTTACATGATCAGATGAACTGCTGATAAGCTAAAGACCATTATTGCAAGCACAATGTCTGATCTGGGGATAACACTAAGAATTTCCCATTTACTTTCTCATTATGTATCTGTCATTCATGGGTCTCAAAATTTACCCTTGTCTCTGTAGACCCCTTGCACAACGCGCAGCGCACTTTACACGGGCTATCCTTGAGTAAAAAATGTACACAGAGGAATCGACTCCCAAAATGGTGGAAATAGTACATGCGCATTGTGCGTTCGCGTTGTACAAGGGGTCAGTACTCAAAAGTGGTTTAGGTCACCATGAAAGCGCAGTGAGTCTGTCATTTTGTCAGAGAGCTAGTCCACCTTCACAAATCAATACAGACCGCTATCGTGCTGGCACAATCTTGGTCATGGTCCCTGTATCCAATAGCAGTAATGAATGCTGACATTCATTGCCCAAGGAACCGGACTATGTTTTCTTCCAGCCTCAGTATGGTTGCAATGATTTGGATTGGAGAGAAATCAAGACGGGCGTAACCATGATAAAGGTCTACAAGGCAAAATTAGGACAGGTTGATTCTAAGTAAACTTCTTGTATTGTCATCAAAAGGAGATCCAATTGAAAACAAAAATTCCCCCAAGTCAAGTACACGTACAACCCGAATATGCATCCAAACAACAATGCAGACACACTTTGTGAAAAATGTTGTTGAATTCCCACAGTAATGTTGATTGTCATCTCCCATGGCGATGCAGACACAAAGGCAACCTTCGATAGGCGTTCCCAAGGATTTAAAGATTTGTCTTTGACTAGCTTCTTTTCAAGGAACACCTGGACTTTAATTATATTGTATAAATGTACACTGTACCCTTGGACAAGTGAGAAGTTGGTCTTACTTTCGAAGCGCAATGGGAAAACACGACTATAGGTTCACATGTAATCTACACATAAATGTAATGTACGTAACTCGTCTGGTGGGCAAGGGTTAACTCAGGGCCCACCTTCAAGTGCACAGAAATCTCCATCATGAGCGATCAAGAAGATTTGACAGTACCTGGTGTGCACTCACAACAGATCTGCATTGGAGAGTAACTTATTCCCTTGCAAGTTAGCATGCCTTTTGCTTTGCTAGGGTACACACTAATTATAAAATAGAAATTCTACTGAAGCCTAATTTGTAATCGGAAAACCTATGCTTTTAAAATGTACATTAGTTTTTTTCCTTCAAGTTGGCACCTGGTCCTAAACAACTTGTACCAACATGTGAACAAGTCTTTAAAAATAAAAAAGATGCCCATACTGCTCATTACATGTACTACGTGTTTTGATTGTTAGGTGTTTTGGTTCTGATTCTCAGGTGTTTTGATTTTAGTCATATTAGGTGTTTTGATTCTTATGTGTTTTAAATTTATTCAGCCCACATTAGGTGCTTTGATTCTTATGTAGGTGTTTTGATTTTGCTCATTTTATTATTAGGTGTTTTGATTCTTATGTGTTTTAAATTTATTCAGCTCACATTAGTTGTTTGATTCTTCAGGTGTTTTGATTTTGCTCATGATAGGTGTTTTAACTTATTCAGCTCACATTAGGGTTTTAATTCATTCAGCTCACATTAGGTGTTTTGGGTTCTGCTCACATTAGGTGTTTTTGAAAGTTTTTTGTTTGTACTCCAGAAATGTCGGTCAAAACGAGCGTTGAACCCTCGTTTGTTGACAATCGATATGACTTGATACCATGACACCTTGGCTTGTGTCAAACCCCCAAGGCCTTCCACTTGGGAAGTAAACTTGTACAACAGACTGACTCATTTTTAGGATTCCCGCTGTGATTGGCCCGAGATGGTTAGGAAACCTTTAATTGCAATGCTGTGGAAACTAGACGATGATTCATTGGTACTCACGTGCACAAAATAGATTGGTCTTCACGATCTGTAGAGCGGAGAGAGCAGAGAGGTAAAGAGAAAAAAAAATCTTTAGATTATCAAACCAAAATTTGATTAATTATAAATCAATCAATTTCTGAAGACAAGATTTTTTTTAATGATGTACATAAAGGAGGACTTATGGGGTTGGGGGAGGGCTAAGGTCAGAGCTGCCAACATTTGCATCTTACAATCAGGGAGATTTTGTGTCACCGCAAACTTCACCGGACTGTATCTCCACCATGTAAAGTTTCAAATCCTACTTATATTCTTTAATGTAAACACTCTTTATTAGGTTTGCCCTTAATTGTTTCAGTGACTAGCCAGTAGGACCAGTTAGCTTGTCATTTCGCTAGTCTGCCAGCGTTTTCACTCGTCGATATTTCATATTAAGAAGGGATGCTTTTTAACACCGGACCACTTGAAGAGAATTTTTAAGTGGTCCTCACATGTTATAACTAGCATTTGGCCATTGGATCACCGTTAAGAGAGAATGCTGCCAGGAACTACATGTAAGATTGAACTACAGATTCTTTCATAGACTGGACTGATCTACACACAGTGGATATGTAGAGCTGGGCAGACACTGTGGATAGACACAGTGGGCAGAGAGACTTTTTCTGGGTCGCTCCTTTATCAAATCAAATCTAAACCCTGACTGCATAAAATCACATTAAACCCAGAGTTATCTTTAGATTAGATGCACAGACTGCGCACATCCAATGAAGTAGAAACACAGAGACACGTTTACACTCCTCGTAACACACAACTGACTGCACTCATACCGCACAAAGAAAGAAAGAAAGAAGAGGGGAAAAAAATGTTTTTTTTACGCATACCGTCACACATCCGTGGCTGCTCTCATGGCCAAATAATTTTGGGCTTGTCTCAGGTGAGCTTTCCAGTTTTTGCGGGGGGGGGGGGGTCAGTGTTCAGCAACAGTGTTCAGCAAAAGACCTGCTCACTTCTGCGCTCACAAATAATTGAAAACCTAACAATGGAGACCACGGTTCTTGATTTTTACTCTCAATCAAGATTGTTTTCTTTCAAAAGGTGGTTTCAAGTATAAAATATAAACTATATGTACACCTAAGCACAATGTACATGTAAGACAATGATTGAGATTGCAATGGAATCTAACAATAAATAATAGTGGTACCACATATTTGGGTGCAGTGAATTTCGATATGGTCTACTAGATTGCTAGGTTTATTGTGGCTAGTGTGTGTCTGCTTGGTGTTACCCCAAACAAAGGTTGTTTTAAACTTTCAGAGATCTAGATGTCAGTAAAACATTTGTAACAGTTTTGAATTCCCTCTCATTTAAAGCAAACAATCCTACACATCCACTGCACCAAAAAAAAAAAATCGTACTGAAACTGTTTGCCACCCAATCAAAGATGCAGACAAGCACAATAAATTTAAAAAAAAACAAAAAAACCAGCACTTTAAAAAGACCCTTAAAAAATTCCAGACACAACTGGGGTTTCTCAGAGGCATTTATTGAATTTGTATTTGACACCACCTTCAACTTCAAGATCAAACTTTCACAACTTAAGGCTTTTCTGGATTCGGACACATGGCAGTATCCAAACCCAAGTGTTTGGTGACCAACCCACTGGTCATGTAACATTGTACAACAGTACAGGAGCAAACAATGATGCAGTTCTCAATACCTGCAATGTACTGTACATAAGCCAGCTTCTGTACATAGTACGGCAATGGAACACCACTAGGAACAGCAGTTCCTGCCCTAAGCCAGCCATGGAAATGTCCTTCACAAAAGTTGAATGGGCTCAGATTCCAGACAATTTGCATACATGCAAGGCCCCCTTTTAGCAAACCAAATCTCCTTTTTGTGATCAGTCAATGTAAATGTATGCCCATGGTGGGTATGCCACAACAGGATGTCAAAATACACAGTACTGGCCACCGCTGTGTACAGTAGGACTTTCTGTAAAGTGGGTGTGGCATCAAAGAATTACTTTGATTTGAGCTTTTTGTGTTTTTTTAATAGACAAACAATCAACTCAAACGACTAATCGCACTGTCTTTTATTGCTTCATGAGTCGTTGCATTGTATAAATAATTGATCAAAGATTCTAAATGTACAAATATAACGCATGCGGCTGAGTACTGAGGGCCCAATTTCATAGAGCTGCGTTTAGTTTTCGGCACAAAAAGTAGCTAGGCACAACAAAATTATGTTTACCAGACTAAGGTTACCAGCCAAACTACCATGTCACATGTACCATCTGTGGCTGGTTTCCTGCTCATTTCTGCTGTGTTAAGCAATGTTTCTACTTTTAAAACCAGCTCAGTGAAATTGAGCCCTGTGCCCACTTTCATAGAGCTGCTTAAGCATAGCATTTTGCTCAACAATTTCCTGCTTAGCAAAAAAGAGCATGATACCAGTCCTATACGGTACATGTGACATGGTATTTTAGCTGGTATCCTTATTCTGGTTAGCATATTTTTGTTTTGCCTAGCTTATTTTGTGTGCTTTAAAAGCAGCTCTATGAAATTGGGCCCAGGTTTCAGTTTCTTCATTGATCCCCTGCAAATGATTTTGTCACTTAAGTCATGAATTTTATTGTACAGTGCAAAACCACTTATGAGTACACTACATGCCACATTAAGCAGTACAGACGTCTTTATCTATTCTGTAATTAGAACTCACCCCCCAGGGCAGACAGGATGGCTGCATGAGGCACAAACAAGGGGGTCTACATTGTACATCTTAAAAAGCACTTCTTTCCTCAAGTTCACAGCCTATCTCACATATGCTAGCCCATTTTCTTATTCAAATCATAGTGCAGAATGTCTTGAAAAATCTCATCAGCCTTCCCCCTTGACAGTGGTCCGCTGGCCAAAGGCCAGTTCTAACTTCTGAGGACCAGTCAAAATTGGTCCTGCTGGCTAAGTCATCGCTTCCAAAAGATAAGTGTCACTGTCAGCCACCGACTAAACTGCTTGTTCATAAAGCTTCAAACTCGGGTACTATACAAAATGACAATGTTGACAGAAAACCGTAAAAGATGTGAACCAGTGAAAAAGGCTGGCTGACTATTGAAATGACGAACTAACTTGTCCCGCTGACCAGCCACTGAAAAAGTTACCGGGCAAACCCTATGTCAGCAGTATGATTTATTTTATATTGTGATCCACACACATCCCCAGTGTCTCTTACAAGTGACAACCTAGAGCCAGTCCCACAAGCAGCTGCCCAAATCAACTTAAAAGCAGAGCTAAAAAACATGCTCCAAATAACAAGACCAGCACAAGGTTGTCTACATTTTATTCAATTTTCTTGTTCAAAAGTCAGAAGCAACTGTTCAAATCGTCAGATTTATAAAGCGAGCAAAGAGCAAGGTCAGGATACAGCGATTATAACTTGACCAGTCCATGATCTGACACATCAAAAATGGGGCCAAGGTCAACGTCCTACTATTAATTATGACACTGACAGTAGGAAGATGTTCCTCATACACTGTGTAGCTACTTAGACACAAAGACTTAAGCTACTGTGACTTCCTTTTTGTCTCCAAACGGAATCCCCAAAGCTCTTGCTACTTCCTTTGTGGAACGGTGAATGCTTTGGGGCTGGGTTTGGGTGGGAGGGGAGGGGGAGGGGGTGAGCTCAAGTCTGTCATCAGGAAAACACATTTCAACCAGATTTTGTTTTGTTACAAACAAGACCAAGTATTAAACTGCTCTTACATCAACTTTGGCGCATTTTTTCTTGGCGTCGTGTAGAAGTTTGTGCTAAAGTCTCCTGTTCACTTACTTTAATCAAAGCATAATTCAAGTTTGATATTTTATTTGACGATTTTCACAAGTACATCCACAACCAGGAGTATCCAGATCCGATACTTCATGAATGGCAACAAAGGCAAATGCCTCCACCCCCTTGGTCATTGCCTCGGCACCCTTTAAAATTTTCCAGTACAAATTCAAATTTCCTTCAAAGAGCAGGCTTGGAGTTTCAACCTTGAGAGGGCAAGGCCATTATCATTTCGCAACGGGCACTTCCATTGGAAAATCTGAAAGTCTACGGAAAACATTTACAGGGACACCAAGGCCGAGACCAAGGGCAACAGACGCCAGCCCTGGCCTCCGTGTAATTCCAAGCCTGATAGAGGTGCCCCTAACTAAAGGGAAAAAAATGCTTCACCCTTACAAGAATGAAGTATCTACTCCAGGTATCACTTTTCAAATGTATCTGATCTTTACCCTAGATGAGAGATGTACAAGCATGTGAGTACCAATCATGTCTTCCTCTTATCCAGATGGAATCTGGGAATATGAACTGTAATTCTTATCAAGTTTTATGTCAGCGTTGACAGTTTTATTATGGCTGAGCCAAAGAATTTCTAGTAAATAATCTTGTAGTGTAAATCAAAACCGACCTGCAAAGTACATTATACTGTACATTGTGCATGTACTGTACATATTGTACACAGTCAGGAAAGGGCTCTTATGTTGCAAGTTATCAGTGTCACTGTGAATAACATTGATAAAAGTCTAGGACCAAAGACGTACAAGTTCATGTATTAGAAATTGAACTACCGATACACGCACAACAAATTCTGAATTGGTTATCATAACAAACTGGTGCTTGACGTAAGGTATAGGCCTAAATATGTTTACTCTTACGGCGTCAGATCTACTGGCATGAGTACTAAATACGGCATTCATCAGGCCTGGAATTACACAGAGGCCATGGAGGCCAGGGCCTCTGTTGCCCTGGTCTTGGCCTTGGTGCCCCTTCAAAAGTCTACCATAGACTTTTTAAGATTTTTCCAATGGAAGGGTCCTTAGGAAAATGAAAATGGCCCTCTCAAAGATGAGATTCCAGGCCTGCATTCATCCTGAAAACATTCCATATCCGAGTCTCTTTTAAAATTTGTTAAAATTAAGGAACCATTTTGTGCTGTTAAAAAAAAAGGCAGCATGAAAGAAAGATCCCTACTTCGACACCTAGGTATCAATTATTCCATGAGCAAACAAGAGGAACGAAGCTATTCAGCACAGCCGAGTTGTTCGACAACAGACAATGTTTAATTAATGTCGGAACCAGTAAACAAGGACCACTGACACCGAAACAATTCTTGCGCTAAACCCGATTTGGAAATTACCTATCGGACTAAAATGATCCGTCGGAACTAACCGCTGACAATTATGCATCCGTAATCCTGTTCCGCATGCAGACAAAATTACATTTGTGTTTAGCGGGGAAGTGAAGTACCTGGATTTAATACGATTAGGAACTCGTGTTCTCGTGGGAAGCAGGCCCCGAAAATTATTGAAATCCAAAGAGAAATCAAATTATGACGATAAACAAACTTTAAACATGTATTTAAGCTCATCGATTCAATAAGCTTAAAACATTGTACTTTGAATGTTAGTTTAACCTGAACTACATTCATGGGCACGTCCATGTACATAAATGAACTGTAATTATTAGTGAGGACTGCTAACTGACTTTTCACTTTTAAAGAGAACGTGCTCAAAGGACTTTCTGTAAAATGTGCTGTCCCAAGAACTGATCAAACACATACATGTATGTACTTTAAAGTCAAGATTGTTCAAGACAGCTTAAAGGTGTTTTTTTTTTCCTTCCAATGTCCAATGTTCTAAAATAAAATTATTTAATCAATCAAAAATTTGTGAAAATCATTTAACCTCCAATTTGACAATTTTGACAGACAGTCAGACTTTGAAGTACAATGTACAGACACGAAATATGCAGATACTTTCATGCTAACCATGGAATGTAATGTACATATTAACCCTAATAACATGTTATCTACAACCATGCTAGACTTCTAATGGCCTTGCCATGTCATGAATGAATCTCCAGGCCTGCATGCCCCTGGTCTTCGCTATGTTTGATGCCAAGCCTGGAACTTCAATCTTTGAGAGGGCAAGGCCTTTTTCAGTTTGCGAACGTCACTTCCGTTGAAATATTCAAGTCTATGGGAAACTTTTGAACGGGCACTAAGACCAAGACCAGAGCTACAGAGGCAATGGTCTCCGCGTAATTCCAGGCCTGAAATACAAATTTTCCTTTTTACTGAAGTGTCCTGTAGCAACGAAAATACTCCTTGCCCATTCAAGAGCAAAGTTCAAGGTTTCACTGCATTAAGGCTACACCCTAAGTTTTCCTGAACACCAAATTCCTCAACAGCTACCTGATACATGGAAATGGTGACAGAAACTTGCCTCCTACTGTTATCAACCACACAGGTCAGCGGACAAAACAGAAATCCGAGTTAGCAAAATAATACTCGGACTGACCACTACGATAAGGGTACCCCGGGGTTCCTGTGTTATGAAATTCCTTCCTCGTTTACGAGGCAGTGAAAAGTTCTTTACTAGGCCACCTTCATCAGTTTGGGAAAAAGGGGTTGTTAGAACATGATGTGAAACACCGACACGACTGTCACTATACTTAATCTTGAGTACCATCTGTGGTTTGTGTAGAAACTATCCACTTCCTTCCTTTTGGATCTATCCACATACACAAAATTGTAAAAGCTGATGCCTGTTCATCTATGTTTAGTTTCAATATATACACTGCAGGTCTGACAGCCACTTGTACTATTTTAAAGTTGTGCTGATATTATGAAGCATGGTACACTGTTTGAACCAATGAGACTCTACTTTCTCTCAATTCTGGTTCTTCTCTGAACATACACTTCTACTTGGTTCTCATTCAGGTATTCCTAAATTATTATCTTTTAAGGATAGCTGAAATCCCTTAATTACCACATGTTTAGTGAAATGCTTGATAACCCAATTGTTTTATTATTATTTGTTTTTGTTTTTCTATATAAATTACTGATCTGCTTTTTTTTTTTTAATTAAACAATGTGAAAACGGAATCTACAATAAGAGTGAACCCATGTGCACACCCCATGTGCACACACATCCACCCAAGAGTAGAGCAGTGATGTCTCCTATATTGCAAACTTACAACACATTTTCATACATTCTTATCATAGAGCAGTGTACAAAAAAGTATTGTTTTAGCCAACTGCATTGATCTTTGAAAACTTTAAACCTGGTTTCCGGGTTGCTCTTATCGGGCTACACATGACTGTTCAACAAGAAAATGGGACAAACGGGACGCTTCTTTAACTGGTCAGTTGATACTCTTGTTCAACAGAAGAGCTACATGTAGCAACTTTATAACCACATACGACAGGATGATCGTCAATTCAGTCCAGTGCTTTCCACTGGCCCAGGTATCATGATTCTTGTGATCTTGGAATACCACTGTGCTGTGGGTATCCAGAGTGCACGCTGGGTCGGATTCTAATAAGGTCATCAGGGCCATCCATTCCGCATCATGGCAAAGTCTGATCACCTCGGCAGGGGGCTCAGAGGAAACAGCTTGCGCTTTCTGGGAGGAACAGTTTGAGGAAATCCTCTGATGAAATGCTGCACCGTAGCGGTGAAGATGTGTGCAAAAGCTCGCTGCAAGATGCATTTCTTTCATTGCAATCATGCGGCCATTCATACGAAACTGACTCTTGCCACCGAGTCCAGCCAAGTGGACAGGTTGGTCTCGCAAAAAAATAACAATAATAATATGTTTCCAATTAGCACACCTGCACTTTATTACCCCTTAAAGGAAAGGTCTCTGCCTTCTTGATGGAACTTTGGTTGTACCATTAATCAAATCCACTGAACAAATAAAAGAAAACAACCCAGGGATCATAAACATTGCTGTCATTAATTGTTCTTTCTTTGAAGAAAAAGATGTTTTTACCCTTAAAGTGAACTGTCACAAAGACGTTCATGACATTTGAAGAGCAGCAATCACGAACACCTGAATGAACATAAATGCTCTTCAGCTTTGCATCAAGGTTGTGCATAGTTTGGGCTCAGCTCAAATGAATGGTTTAATATATTAAATAGCACCCTCAAAATTATGTCTTTGCCCTCATTTGCCAACCCAAAATAAAATGTCTGGTTCGACCAATGCTCTGAAATGTTCAGAAATTTCAAACTCCCTCATCCAGATGGGGATTACACACAAACCCTCCTACGAAAAATTATTGGCAACCTTAGAGCATAGTCAGATTAGACAGAGAATGGAGCATACATGTAGGTCTACAGTGAAGTTGCAGTCACAGAAGAAAAGGGGTGGGGGCAACCATACCATTCCTAGCATTATTAGGCAGCACAAAGCCTTGAACTTTGAATCTCCAATAACACTCCAATAAACACTGGATAAACACAGCCCACACAGAACCCACTCAGTGTTTATAAATACAGGCCTTTCCTGTAATGTATCAGCTTGTCCTCAGCCCTGACCTCAGGAAATCCAAGACACCTATTTTTCTCAACTTTTTTTTGAGGGAGTTTCTGAAATAAAAACCCTCTCATCTGGTTGGGAGGTAAGAGGAGAGTAACTTCTGAATCTTCCCGACCTAGTTGGTCAAGGAGTTACTTTTATCTTTTCCCTCAAAGTCTATAACGTCTAACTTTTTGACTAGACACATTGCACTTGTTTCTATTCTATGGAAAACAAACTGCTCGTCTTAAAGCTTGGGTTCAAGACGACTCAAATCAAAAGTCTTGTACCCCATTAATTTTTTGTAGAGTACATTTTTTGCAATGTTTTAGTTCTCATAATTAAACAGAATTACCTTTGGAAGCGACAAAAATTAGCATGGCACTGCACAAAGTTTTAGCCAGGATTTGGTAAAAGGGTGTCCAAATTTGCTTGAAAATAAAATAAAAAATGGGTGTCTAATTTGTCCACTTACAAGACATTTACATGTAAATGACAGATAAAACAGGGTGTCCAAATTTAAAACAGGGTGTCAAAGACACCCACCCACCCCTTTTGCTAACACTATGGCACTGCATTCGATGTCGTACCAATATTATCCCTAGTTCAATAAGAATTTCATAATTTATTTCCTTGTCAGTCACCACAATGATTCTGTTACCTACATGCAGGATCAAGAACTACATACGTGTACGTACTTAAGTACAGTACGAGATCCACTGAAATGCCTCCGACCCGACCCGTATCCCTCATTCGTGTACCTAGAAATTACTTCCATGTTATGCACATTGTTAGTGTTCAGAGACTTTTTATGGACCAGTGGTTGTTAAAAATGCATCCACTGTTTTTTGGGGGGGGGGGGGAGGGAGGGTTATAATGGACTTGACTTTTCATAATAGTGACCTTTACATCAGCGCATTTGACAATGGGAGTAGACCTACACACAATGGCGACTTTAATAATTGTATAAACTGAAACTGTTTATCCTTGGGAACTGTGTTTTGGCATTGATGAATGCTGGACAATGTACAATCCTTCCTTTTTTGGGTGCTCTTATTCCCCATTAAAACCAGTTTGTGTGACAGGAATGTAAATCAGCATAACTTCCTCTCCAGGGCAAAGTTATGAAACCACCTACCACCACCCAAGGCTGAAAAGCAAACACCCAATACTTTCTGTGGAGTTGCACCTTAGCTGGTTTGGGACGTATTTAGGTCTACCACTGTTGGTACAATATCTGATCCAAACATGTATGATCAATTAATAATTGATAGTCATTACAATTCAAGCTACGTATACTATCCTTGTTTGGATTCATGTGATAGAATACATAAAATGCCTGTTGTCCCAATTTTCATAAAGCCGTTAGCACAGAAAACCATTGCTTAGTGGAAACTGGTTACCAGCCAAACTACCAAGTAATACTGTTTGTGACTGGCTCCCAGCAAATTTTGCTTGGCACTATTTTCTGCTTATGAAATTGGGCCCCCGTTACTCTGTAAAAGTAGATGTAATTCAAAACTGAATTCCTGTACTTTTGTGCATATCTCTAGCACTCAGCGGGTTTCAAATCCACAGAAGACATAACCTAATATACATAATGAGAAGTACAGGCTAGGTAATGGCTGTGTTACTTTTCAATGTCACAGTACAGTACCAGCACATATGGTGAGCAAACTCCAGCAACTGAAACCAATAAATACACATCATTTCTGTGCGTATGTCTCATGAAACCTGTGTGTGTGAAGTTGTTTTTTCCCCCCTTGGATCTCTGCCACCCCGCTGTGTAAGTGTCTGTTTTGTTTGTGAATGGGATAGTTTCTAGAAGTGGTATAGTTTCTAGAGTGAATAGCGGCATTTTTGATCCAGCGCCTTGTAAGGGATTAGGCTTGTGCCTTAGGCTCCGGCTTGGGCTCTGCCGTCAATTTCAAAGCGGTGTGCATTTCGAACATTGCTTCAACATCAAATGGAGCGTGGAGCCAGAGCCGAAGCCTAAGCTAAAGTTTGGAAAAAAGCCCCAAGTGTGCATATTGTACACAAGTTTACAAATGGTATACACAAACCAAACTTAACTGAAATGTCTCAGTGCATCATGTAAGGAGCTTACTCTGCTTCCAACCTTGGTTTGGTTAAAATTGAATTACCCTAGGCACAATTTCATCAAGCTAAATAAGACTTAAAGGTTTGCATGGTGGAAGGACAATAAATAAGACAATTTGCGGTGAACACCACGTCAAGCTGTTAAGCAGAAAACAGTGCTTGGCAAATTTCTTTGCTGAGGACCATATTTGTGGGACACCAGTCGCAACAGTGTAAACTTTACAGCATTTTGGCTGGCAACCTGTTTCTGCTAAGCAAGATTTCTCTGTGCTTAGCAAGTTTGTGTGCTTACACTACAGGCTTTGAGAAATTGGGACCACTGGTGTGGTGGGTACAACTATATGTACACTGCAGAGAGACGATTTCCTCAACTAAGTTCGGATCAGAATGTGTATTTTGAGGTTGCACTTTCCAATTCTAATCCAATGTTGACTTTAAAAGTAAAAGCCCTGGAAATTGGGTTGGCTTTTTTTCTGTTCTTAGTTTGTAATTTTCCCAGGTCCTGCAAGTAATGGTGCTTATACAGGTAGAACACATCCTTCCTGTAGCCTTCACACATGAGTAACATTAAAACGAGGAAACCAGAGAAGTATTCTATATCTCCTAGAATTTGTTAATATCTAAATGAGCCTCCAATGTTCACTCCAGCTGCAAGCCCTTCAGCCTTTCAGCCACCGACTTTCAGTTGATTTTGCTAAAAGCAATGACACTTTTTAAGCTTGTAGGATTAACCTAAGCAAAGGAATTCTTTCCACTCGTCTTGAACATTTTACCGGCGAATGTGGTTTCTGTAATTATGTTTGTTGGGTTTTCTTTTACCTCCAGGGGAAGTGTGGCATTATCTCCCAACAGCAGACAGTTGACTTAAAGACACAAGCTTTAAGAAAGCTACAAGAATAGTGCACAATTTGCAGGACAAATTCAGATAATTTAGCAAAAGTCCCCGCTGTACAAGCACTACACATTTAACTGGTTAAGAGTATGTTTCTCGGTCACGGCCTGCGGGCAAAAGGCAT
This sequence comes from Pycnopodia helianthoides, assembly GCA_032158295.1. NCBI lineage: Eukaryota > Metazoa > Echinodermata > Asteroidea > Forcipulatida > Asteriidae > Pycnopodia > Pycnopodia helianthoides. The sequence continues at coordinate 13,954,130 of CM063245.1, forward strand.
GGAATGGAAGTTTGAGCAGTTGTCCCCCAAGTGATAGCTATACCAAATTTTATGTGATCAAGCAGCCTGTTTGTAAATTCAAGCCGTGTCCTAATTATCGGACTGTGGCTAGATCACAACATTAACATGCAACCAAGTATAAGGTGCCCATAGCAACCCCCACAGCCGTAGCCATAGCCGCCAATTCAGGCATGGCCTAAGACCATTACTGGACATGACATGTAGGTACCACGTTTGTTACTTTAAAGGCAGTGTCATAGATTGATTTGGGTCAACGATTTATAGGCCAAATTATAAATAAAAAAGATAGAAATAAAAATCACATGTGAAAGTTTCAGCTAAACACAGTGTCTGCTTGCTGAGAAAACAGCAAAAAACTATCAAAGTAATTTTCAAAAGAATGTCGAATCCATCCACCTTTTGTGAGGTGACAGCGGGTACCAACCGCATCTCCAGCCCTCAGAAGTCTCAAGAAATGATTCATGTATGAACCATTTCTTAGATTCAAATGTTTCGAGGCAAAAATTTATCCAAACTATATTACTTCGAAGGGAATCCTCAAAATAGTTTATACTATCAACAGCTGAAGTGCTTCTCACCAAGTCAATTTTCAAGGCTATTTGGACTACCTGCTGGCTAACACCTTCATTTGTACACAGTTCAAACACAAGACATTTTGTATTGTGTGATTTGACCAGCAAGTGGCCGACGCAGCTTGGGCAGTTTGTATGGGGCATTGGGCACTTAAAAAAGAGAAACGAAATCCTTCCATCTTTGAATGCAGTGGAAATCTTTGGTGACCAACTGTACATAGATGAGGTTAGACAGTTTTTCTTGGTCCAGCTTTGCTTCAGGATACATGCAGCTGATCTCGATGCTGGCCCGGTACTTTGCTCTTGCAAGGGCAAGACAGTTTTACCTACAATCCCGGCCATATTTCGTTGAGCCCCCCCCCCCCCTTCAATGTTGGCTCTCATTGCGCGGTCTGCGCTTCAGCTGGGGTTAACAACATTGAGCAGGGAAGCGGGGGAACTGGGGAGGGTATGTTTATTGTCACTTGGCCCATGCATGGCCCATGCATGGCCCAAGCATTTTGGCCGGGATTGTAGTAAACGGCATCTACAGGATACTTTTAAAGGGCACCAGGGCAATGGCCAGGGGCATGGAGGCAATTGCCTCTGTGAAGTATCAGATCTGTCAATGGATTGTGGGATCATAAGTCACCACTGACCAACCATGAAGAAGGTCCGACCAACGACAGTCATAAACCAGGTTATGTTACACCCACCTTGAAGCATGCTATGGTAAGCGGTGTCTGTGATGGCGAAAACGTGGGGCGGCACCTCATGACGCTTCTTGCCTTTGTAGAGATCAATGACCTTCTCAGAGTAGATGGGAAGTCTCTTGTAGGGGTTTACCACCACGCAAAACAAACCGGAATATGTCTGGAGGGAGAACAAAAGCGCTTATATTTAACATGCACATGACAATGTAAATTTGACAAACCTTGGTAAAAGATTGCTTGACAGCGGTTAAATCAGAAACATGTATGCACAATGCATTCCTTTGTAGTTATTAACATTTATTTTCTATACATGTTTTTGATAGAGTACAGCTTGTTTTCCATACAGAAGTAAAATATGCAAGGCACTGTACTCATAGCAGTTCAGTGAAGAATTATTTCAGTTCATCTACACTCATGCCGGCTGGTTTAAGGGCGAACCTGTCCCCCTCACCGCATAACCACACCCTCCCCCTAATTAATTCCCCTTTAGTGGCCATTAATAATGCTGACATCCTTCCATCTGGCACATTCACGTCATCCCGTCAAGTCTCCCTAACAAGCCCAGTCGAGCATCTCCCCGGCTGATGACGTCTTGGCGATCGCTCTCACCCTGGCCCTCAACCCGCATCATTGCTTGCTCCTCTTGTCCTCACATTCAAATGCTTTCTCACTCACGTGTGTGATTTTCTTGCAGCCCATCCTCAGATCTTGGCACAGTTCTCAGGTCGGACGCACTTTAGGTAAATAAGCTACTGTACAGTGCTATGTAATCAAAGCAGGGAGGGAGCTTTGTGCAGTCTGCCATGTGAGACCAGGGTGTTTGTAAAGGGGTCAGGCACTCTTTCCTTACTGCTACTTTTCAATTAGGTCTATCACCCTCCGGCAAGAAACTTTCTTACAGACCATGGAGGAATTCGCCAATAGCACAAGTTTGCAAATGAACATAATAACAATCTTACACAAACAATGCCCAAAACAAAAACAAGATCTGTCTTTCTATCTAAAAAACAAACCAAAAAAGAGATGGCAGGATGCATGGTTGTTTTGTTTGTCAACCACTTGTATTTATAGCCATTCGTTTTGGTGTTATTCTTCATTTGGTTTACTGCTTTGTTTATCTGACAATCGGCAGGATACTCGCCAACCAAGAAACTACAATGCTCATGAACAGTCATGTCATGTCAAAAAGTTTGGCCTCTGTAAATTGTTGGTTTGAACAGACTTGGTGTAGGAGAGTTGGGGCGGGAGACCTTGTTTCAGATATCTATCAGCATTGAAGAGTGGGAACGACTAAATTTTCAAATTTGTTCATCAGAACACGGAAAGATTAGTTTATTTTCAGGGAACTTTCTGCAGAATCAGGGCGAGTTGACAGCTCTGCTGTGTGTGCAGTAAGAGTAGGCAGTACACCATACATAATCTTTTATAGTACACTCCTAGTAGGTAATTCAAGTCTGTACCCTGAAACATGTACAAGTGTACCCATACCCTGATACACGGGTACCTAAAGTCCACATACAAACAACAAAAAGCTCTTATCAGTTGCCTCACCAGGTCAAAAATATCGTAAAAGATAGTTAACGCTTCACTTTCTACACATTCAGAATAAAGGGTTCGATAAACACACACTTTGGTACTGACACTTCACCAGACAGAAGGACAAAAAGGTGGAGTTTGACCCCGTAATGACCCTGGTGCCACTCAGCCTAACACCAGCTGTGGCTGCCTGGAGTTGGTGGAGTGATTTCCAATGAGACAGGGAGATAACAGCCCTTGTCATGGCCCGGTATATAAAGGTACTGTGGATCACATATCATATTAGGATGTTGGTATTAATGAGTGACAGACTGGTGCCAGGAGAATATGCAATTGTTTAACGGTTAATATAAAAACTCCTATGTAAATATTCAAGTTTTTGCCCGACTGAAAAATTTGAAAGGTGCTGCCACTGCCAGAAACACCGAAGCAAATCCCTTCTCTAAGCATTGGCATGACAATATACTTCATGAACATGAAGGCAAACCGTGACAACAAATCTCTGATAATGAGCTTTTTGTTGATTAATATGACAGTTGGCAGTGTAGAAAATGATAACGTTGGTAGACAGCAATCATACACCACTGGTTAGCGCTGCTTGATCTACTTTCTTTGGAATACCATCATCACAAAGATGTGCATCTAATTTCATGATTTACTGCAGTCTGACTGTATCTGGTGGCAAAGTGCATGCATTAACAGTTGGCCAACAGTACAGTTCTTGGAAATGATATATCATCGTACGGCCATGTTGTTTGGATTGGACAAATTCATCATTGAGTTCTGTTGGATTCAAGTCTATCATGGTTTTCAGTATCATCATCTTTACACTTTAAACATACAGTGAATTTCAATGTGATGTTTTTATTTTCAGAATAAAACAGCTCAGATGGTTTTTCGTATAAAACTTTTGAGTTGAAATCCCGCTGGTCGATATTTATTCAGAGGATAATAAAATGGCCACCACAACTAAGACTGAACGATTTGTTTCAAAAACTGAAAATTCCACTGCTTATAGGAAAACGTGATACACATTGTGCTCGCACAAATTCAAATGGAGTCCTTCCCTTTGCATTTCTGCAAATTCTATGTTTCCTGTAATTTGGACTGGAACACCAATTCCTTGCTTGCTCGGATAAGCATGAATACACTACCCTTTCATTTCCAAATTCTTCATTTGAGCAACCATTCAACCATGTGCATGCCCCTACGTCATACTGTGACAATAAAGCACAGCAGAAAGTGTGACAGCAAACAAATCCCCCTCTGTCTGACACACCACACAAAAATTCACCAAATATTTGTGGTTGACGAAACTTACACAATTGATGTCCCTCAACTTGTCTTCATTCCATGGCAGCCAGGAAAGACCCCCATGAAACCCACTACATTAAAGACATTTAGTGTAAGATTGGTAATTTAAAGAATTGTAAAAAAAAAAGTAGATAAACTGATAACCTTAAAGTGCATTGATTATAAAAGTCATACCGGAACCAATCATTAAGAGAAAGATTTCCCTCTGGAATAAAGTTGAGATAACAGAATTGGATGATCCCCAAAATATTGACCTATTTTGATTGCCACAATCAAATTAAGCATGTACATGAATACCCACAAAATCCATGACTAAAATTTCTTGTTGTATACATCGTCGTCGGATTAACGAAAACTTGAGAATAGAAATTAACTTAATTTTCTTCTAAACAATAATGTACAGTATCAGGGCTCGCCCTTAACACTAGCCCGGCGTACATTGTCTAGTAAAAAATGCTATGGGCTAGTAAACACTACTTCTCAACTTGCCCTGTGGGCTACTAAAAACTGTGCAACCTCCTTGTTTAAAATGCTCATTTCTTCCTTTTCAGATGTGAATAATTAATGTATAAAATGTGTTAATCGTTATCGAGTGTAATGTGTGACTATTATTGATCATCAAACTTGATGTGATTGTAACATTAATACATCAGAACATTACATTTACGGCAATTCCTGTTTAAAATCTGGGCTACTAAAACTTCCTGGGGCAAGTAAAATGCACAGTTTACTGGCCCGGCGGGCTACTTTACAAAAAGCTTAAGCGCAAGGCCTGAGTATTATCCTTTAAAGCCGTTTATTTCTGATCTTACATTTTTAGAATGAGAGGTGGCGTTGAAACTATGTTTCATAAATGTGCAGGGCTCTAGTCTTTACCTCCATGGTCAAATCAGTAAACAGGTTACCCTTCACAGAATGTGTATTTGTGTGGTTTTACCTGGTACTGTACATGTATCAAGGTTTGGTCTGGGAGTGGACCAGGTCTTTGCATAACAACAAGTGTGTTTTTCTGAAATCTTCACTCTGGAGTTCCTTTAAGCATTCCTGTGGTTGCTGGTGTTTAGCCCTTTCTCTGTGATCTGACCTAGGATGAATCTTTAGGCCTGTGTGTTTGATGTCTCCTGAGGTCACACCTCCAGACAAAACACAATCAGCAGACTGGTTTTGGGACCACTCAAACCACAAGTCTCACTGTATAAGTGGATTCAGAGTTTGGCTGTTTTCCATGATTTAAATCAACTGCCTGCGAATCCAGCCTACTGATAACTATAAATCTCTTTTAACATTAGGTACTTCCAAATATTACTTTTTTTGAACAAAGTAACGTAGTCTTTGCAAAAACACTTTAAATTATTGTATTCTGAGGTTTACAGTTTTGTACAAAATCAAAATTTTCAAAGGGAAAGTTTTAAATCTCATGCTTCCGTATCAACAATCTTTTTCTTTTCTTAGTAGAGCATTTTTGGCTTTCAATTTGCATCTTCATTGGTGATCGAGATCAGGTTGGCTCGTTGGTTTCTTTTCCTGCCTTTCACCTCTGTGGACCCCATCTCGAATCCCACCTCGGACCCAAGCCTTGCAAGTGAATTTAAGGTCCCTACCTGATTGCGTGGGTTTTCCCCATTTGGGGTTTTCATCCCCCCATCTAAAACTGAGCAATTCTTTGCGTTTCATATTCATCCTGTTATTGGCACTAATTTTGCTGTTGGATGTGTAACAAACAAAAATTGTAACAACAGTATTTTTTTCTCTTTTTATTCTTATATTTTTCAAAAATGAGGTGTGCACTTAAAACAAATTTCAACAACAATTAGGCGAGGTTATTTTCAAAAACTGAGGTGTACACTTTTAAAAACCAGTTATTACCAAAAATAACGGGAAAGTCTGTGTACGGTACATTGTTGTGGTTTTTCCAACTAAATAGTATTGGATTCTTGACATGAAAATGAGGAAACATACATGTAGCCTGCATCAAATCCTCGACCTATGGCCACATGCAGTGACTCACCGCTACAACATTTCTCACTGTTGACACATCAGATTTATCATTTGGGCTTCTGCATTGTACAGTTAATTATGACTGTTCCTTACCTACCTACATTGTACAGTGATGATACTCATGTTTAAGCATGGTTTTATGAACACGGCTGTTTTGTACATTTATGACTCTGGAGAAGGGATATTTTGTCGTTAAAATGCTTCGAATGCATGTTTTATCCACGTTCCAGTTTGGAGTGTTATTAAAATCTGGAATGTCTGTATTAATAGTTTGTGAAGTGTTTCAATGATCTGCTTTCCCAGTAAGAACCATCTCTCATATTCATCAACATTTTTATGTTCTTATTGGTAGATTGAAGGCATCTCACCAAGTAACAGATGAATCTCAACTGATAACTTCATAATGAGTTCCTTCTTCGGCAACATCCTTTCTTTATAAGAATGGCCATACCGACTTAAAAGGAAAAGTACATACTGATGACTACTACCAACATGAGATTATTCTCTGATTCAACCCAAACCATTCTTGTCAGTGTACCCATGGAGGAAGGGCCCCAACCTTCCCTGCAGCCAACCATGGGGTCTAACAAACAGGTCTCCATACATTCCTTCACGCTCTCCTTTTCAACCCCAAGGCTCCTCCGTGTCCCATATGAACAGGGTTTTTTCCCCCCTTCTAAATAATCTCAGAGGATGATTGCTACAACTGCGAGTGCCATCGAGGTTACTGACCCTATGACATTAGCTGATTTCATGTTTCAGGTTCATGCAGGTATTGTCTATGGGGTCACAGGGGACAATAACTGGATTTGCCAGAGAGGAACAATGGTCAGTGAAAGCATTACAAAGTGAAATGCCATCTACCTGAATAATCTGGCTGATAATCCTTCTGAAGTTACTTCTGGAGAAAAGAGCAGGACAATGAGCGTCATATTAAAGGACTGTGTATCATTCCCTACTTATTTCTAAAGGCCTTTTAAGATCGCCATAGAACACAATACCAGTTGTCTTTTTTTCATCCGATTTTTGCTTTTGTTTTAGAAAAAACTTCTATATAACTATAACAAGAATGTACTCCTCTCTGACTCTATTTTTGAGTTCTGATTTCTATGATAAAAAGTAAACTCAAAATGAGAAAAATAAAACCCGAACAAGAATCAGTCAATCAGACGACTCAGCATACAAACTTAACCTTTGCACCCTACAACCCTGGTCATTTTACATTTATCACACACCATACCAGCACCTAACTAAAAACTAGATTAGACTACTGGTTCCGTATTCCATTCAAATCAGACCTGCTCTCTCCACAAACAAACCTAGCCCTATTATACAGTGGTACAGGCTGCACATAACCAGATCCTATCTGCTGCTCTGTTCCTTCTTTTGTAATCCGCAATCATTATCCAAACACTGGCCTACTTTGGGGGTCTTTTGTCCTGGATGGAATGTAGAGGCTGCTGCATGTACTGCTAAGGAATCACATTGCACATACTGTACATGTACTACCAAGTAGCCCAAGGGGTGCACTCATGCATAGTGAAGCTGTCTGACACACTCAAATATTTTTGTCTAAATATTTGCAGGCTGCAAAATGACATTCAATTACTTAGAAAGTCTGCCCTGTGAGCCAGCCCACAGTGCAGACATCAGTTAACTACTTGTCAACGTATCATTAATATCCCAGGAAGTATTTGGTGTTAAAACAAGTGTCTGATTTGCATAGAACAGTGTGGGTGAATGAGTGATGAATTGTTTTCTCCACTGTTTATTTTTTCTAGGCTGATGTGAAATGGTACACAATGATCAGGTCATACAGTCTTTTTAAATTCCGAGGTTCCTTTTTACACTTAATAATCAAATCTGTAACAAAACTTTTAATTGCTTCTGATTGTCCACAAGTAAATGGGTACAGGCAAGATTAGACCATGGAGGTAGAATCCTCTATGGTTAGAGATTATTGATGTGCATCCATTTGGTTGCTAGCGCTGCATATGATCTAAGGAGTTGAGATGGTTTCAGTGCAGCATGTACAATGTAGGTAGATGGATAAAGTGTGTGGCTCTTTGAGAGACCTACCTTACTTGACTTGTAGTATTATTAGTTTTATATTACAATGTCCGAGATTTGAATTTCAGCTTTCTTTTTCCTTAAAGGTATTGTACACTTTTGGTAACAGCTCAAAATCAAAGTCCACATTTTGTGTTATTAAACATATGCATGAACAAACCAACCTGTGAAAGTTTGAGCTCAACTGGTCATCGAGGTCACGAGAAAATAGTGAAAGTAGATCTTATGTGTTTTCTGTTTTTTCAAATTATCGCGCGCGATAAATACTATTGTTTTACTCGTTTCTCAGAAACGATAGCATTTTAGGCAGAAATATTTTAAGGAACCCTTTCTACCATTACTTACTTCAAATCATGTAAGTTATGTGTGAATCTGTGAACATTGTGTTTTTCGATCTTACCAATAGTGTACAGGGCCTTTAAATTAATTTGTTTTCATGTATAATAAACTTGTGTCAAATATGAAATGACCCATGATACTCAAGTACTCAATATGTCACTTTTGTAACTAAAAATGGGTGGACATAACAAATGAAAACTAACTCTCCGTCATAAAAACTATTGACAAAACTAAAATCAGGCCAAAATAAGAGGAAGTCTGATTGACTAATTCTTTCCATCTTTCTTTCACATCCAAAGAGATTTTAGTACGCTTCTGCTCAAATGGCATGCATGAAAAGAAAGAGTTGTTATAAACAGGTGGTAGCATCCTACTTTATTAACCACATTTTATCAAACTTTGTTGCATCTTACCTGACCGGTCAACAACTTTGATGAATGAGAAAATGTTACCAGTGAACGTGTTCCATATTTATGAAATAAAATACATTTTATTTCATAAAAAGTGGAACCTGAACATATAAAGTATTCAAATTAAAATGATAAAAAACAAGTTAACAACTGAAAATGATTGCATTGGAATGACTGGAAAAAAATTGTGACAATGTACTTGTACGGAGAAAAAGATTTGTAAGTTTTAAAGCAATAACTGTTTTAGAATGGAAAGTACTTTACTGCATACATTTTAAGTGTGTATTATAAGTACAGTACTGCATGTAATGAGCGCATATTAAGAATAAACTCAAAAGTTTTGTGCAAAATGTTAACGATGTCAGGCCTGGGTATGATTTGAGGAAACTGCAGCAAGTTGAACAAAAACAAGTCAACAACTAGAAACATCTCTTGACATTACTTCCTCTGAAAGTGTATGATCTTTAAATCAGTTTATTACAGTTTGGTTTGATGGATAGTGGAAAAAATGCTGAATCTGACCACCACTTTTCACTTATTATGACCAAAAATAGTGTCTTATTTACAACAATAAAATATTATTGTCACGGTGAGTGAAAAGGTGGCTTTTGGATGTAGCTCCCTCTCAGCAAAATGACAAAAAGCATAAACTCTGAGATTTTCCAGGTTAAACTATGACCAAAGCAGAGCTGAACTCCCACACTGTCTTGCTGCATCTTCCACGCAACCAGCCTGTTAACATGGTCAAGTTTGTATCTTATCAAATAATAGACAATTTTACAACCACGGTGGGAAAAAGGTACGTCATTTATAAAAAGAACGATAACAAGAACCATAAGCCCACACTTAGCATGCTTAGAGTTACAGAACAGGAGGTTTCAGACAAGATTGATGACAAATTGACAGACAGTGACATGTTCATAATTCATAAACTAATGCCATGAACTATATTAACTATTTCCTCTAATTAATAATACACTTACATATATAAGTCCTGAGTAGTACCTATCCTTGAGGTTGTAGAGGACTGAGGCTTCATTGAGACAGGTCAATTCGGCCATGTCTTCGACTTTGTTGAACTTGGGCGGGTTCATTTTCTGTATGTCATCTTTATTCACCACCCTGCTCTTGTTGTTATCCGCAATTTCTACGGTGATGTTGTCCCCCTTTTCGCTCTTGACACTGGCAGCGACGAAGCCATGGACGTCGTCCGGGACCCACACCAACCTCTTGGCCGTCCATTCTGCCTGGGACGCCGGGTCACTCACCATATTCTTGTCCACAATCAAATACTTCAACTCTGGATCCGCCATCTTGGTTTGCTCAGTAGTACTTCCGCAATAGCAACGAGGTGCGTAGTCTCCTTTACACGTTTTTTTACGGTACAAAGTTCCAACCCACTTTTTCCTCGCAAAACTTTATGACAGTTTCAGAGCGTTTAATCTCCCTCAAAATGGTCAAGAATTTGCCTGGATCCTCAAAGACTCCTGTAGAATGTAGAAACCAGTTTAGATTATTCACACAAATTAAAGTTTCGATTTATGCGGCAAATGTTACGGCAGAAGAGTTAAAATGACTCACCTACCGGAACCCCGCGAGCCTCTACAGCGTCATGCACAAAAATCACATAGCACACACACTCAAATAATATGCAGGGGAAAAAATGGCAGCCACCAGCGTGCCTGTCGCGTGATTGGTGGAGCTACTGTCACGTGTTGTAGGAAAACCACCAGCCCCCGTACAGAGCGGACACGCCTACGAGACCACAAGGGCAAATTTGGCATTTTTATAGAATTTGTCAGTTGTGCTTTTTGTTGTGAAAACAGAAAACTATGGGGAGAATGTCAGTCGGAAACCGGAACTGCAACGCTTACAAGTATTATGTACATGTACATGTGTACACGTACAACTATTGAACGCGTGTAATATCATGTATACGTCAAAGCATGGCCTTGATCAGCAGCAGTGGTTTTAGACTAAATTTAGTCTTTCAAGTTCCATGTTCCCAACTTATTTAATGTCTTGCTAACGTTCTGCAAACTCGTCACTCACACTATTTTTCTCTTAAAAGGGACACATTAGTTTTGTCCTGTATTTTAATGTCTGTCTGGTTTTTTTTGTCTGTCCGTTCATAGGTTGGGGAACAAAAGCTATGCTTCTCCCCGGACCTAGATGTTGCACTTTGTTTAAAGTTTCACCTTTTAATCTCTTTTATATTTTTCAAGTAATTTTGACCATTTTACTCTGTATTATACACTATTTGCAACATTGAATAAATGTATCTATCTATCTAACATTCAACCCTCATCCAATTTCGAAAAAGGGGAAAATGTAAAATTTACTTTTGAACGAACAACTCAGAGGCTGCATGGTTTTAGTTATTAATTTATTGCCAAACCCCGATAATTTTTGTCCACTATTTTATTCCACAAAAATAAAACAATTTGAAGAAAAAAGGTGAAAATATGTTTCGCAAGCTGATTCTTGGCATCCATATCCCGAGCCAATTCCCTTTTTATCTTTATTGGACTGTTCTTTAGGCCAACCCACCCACCCACAATCATAAGGGAAACTGTAATTGACGCTTCACAACCTTCCACACAATACTTATCTAGTTGAATAATCGCTTGGCGTGTTTTTTGTTTTGTTTTATAACCCCAAATAAATACATTCAATAATGGGAGTGGCACCGTGGTCTGAAACACCGGACGGTCGTTAAGAATGTTTCATCCAATGGGGGCGCTATTTATTTTGTAATTACTCAGACGCAAAACCACAGACCTGTGGACAAAACCGCTACCGGGTGACCACTTTGACTCGCAAGATGAAACTACCAAACAATAACAGAACCTCTCGACTCTACTTCCCTTGTATTTGTATTAAATAAAAACAATGTACGATTGGCATGCATAGATGTTATACAATGCCATAGCAAAATCCAAAACGAAGCCCACTTTTCAATCGTTTACCATTCCGGGTACACTGGTCAGGTCAGAGTGTACAACCACCATCGTTTTAGGTTTTCCCGGCCAAATTTTAAAATGATCAATTTAATTTTCAGGCATTCAATTTTGCAGGTACATTAATGTTTCTGTTTCGTTTTGGTGCGTTCAAAACTTATCTGGTAACATTCTTACAATATTTATCTTAAAAACCTTTTTAACTCGTAGCATTCAATTAATTAGCAACCTTCTGGGCGAATGAGACCTACGGCCGTGTTTTTCGTTTCATACTCATCGCTGAGCAAGGCATCTTCACTGTTTGGCAATTCAAACTAAAATGACTTGAAATTTGTGTTTTTCTCCTTTTTTAAATTATATATATAGTTAAACAAACTAATTGGATTATGCACGAAATAATGAAGATTATTACATTTTCTTTTTTTTCACTGGGTTTTCCCTCACTTGTTTAAAACTTTCAAAGTTTCATATCCAGTAGGAAAAGTGACCCTACCCCCTTGGCATCAACTTAGTAATTTGTTTAACACCATGCTGTAGTTATCACAGATCTGGAATGTTCACTTTCACTCATCACCCTGGCTCAAGACCCTGGATTTTGCCCCCTTTTCCGGCTCACAGCGGAATTCCACTGCGTCCACCAGCTAATGTCGGTTGCACACCCTTGTCGGCAGGGAGTTGGACTATTCATAGAAAAGGGACTTTCCCCAAAATTGATTTTCCTTATAATGTGTGTCACCCCCCCCCCCCCTTCTCAATAAGCCACAGAAAATAACACACTTTTAACTCAAAATCGAATGTATGTTTCTCATTAAGTTTTGTTTATTTTAAAATTAATTCTATAGTTTTGGTATTTATCATGAAAACAGGTAAATTATGAACCAGCCGATCTCGTCATCAATCTGACCGATACAGTATTCCTTCAGATCTTGTAGAGTCAATTAAAATTGAAATAACAATGCCATTGGTCGTCTGTATTTAAAACCACTGCAAAATTATTGGTTACAGTGATAATTCTACTAATAATGAACAAATGAAGAAAACCAAATACACATATGAGGCGAGTGTACTCAAGATATAATCGAACTGGCACCAGCAAATGTTTGTTGAAGCAGGTTTTCGGCAATTGACATGTTGTGATTAGGTCTGTTGTTTGTTGAGTAATTTACACGATGAGCTTTGACACATAACCCCATACTGTGAGGCATAACCCTATAAAACAAATGATAACAAGAAGTATTAAACAAAATAATAATAATAAATTATGAAGAAAAAATGAAACAAAACAACAAAAACAACAAATCGCAAAATACCCCCACAAAAAATAAAATCCGACTAACAAACAAACAAAACACAAACAAACAGTCCCAAACACCCCCAACAAACAAGAAGTAAATATATAAACATGGGACTTCTCTAATACCGAGGTAACATGAACACTAATTACCTACAAACAACAGACTGATAATCCATGGTTCCATTCTTAACTTTGTACTATTAATTTTAATATTTACCAACTTGGTTGAAAAAGGTTTGTCATATGGGGTCCACAACATGCAGCCCCTGCTCCCCCCCCCTCGATTGAATATCTACCAGTAGATAAAACTCTCATAAAAATATTCTTTAAAACAGAAACGTACAAATATGTACCAAAAAAACTTATTAATATAAAAATCTCTTTGTACAAAGATGATAATATTTACAACAATTGTGTGTTAAAAAACCCCATTCATAGGATGAGGTGCAACTATGTGACTTTGCATCACAAAAAGTACATTTCAATAATGTTTTAAGGCTTATTTCAATCATTAGACATTTTAAGGGATAGTACAAATTAATTTCTTGGAAAAGTACATTTATTGAAACTGAAAAGAAATATCTTAAATCTAACAGATTTCATTTGTGTATTCCTGAGAATTTCAGTTCATTTTATGGTACAAAGTCACATACATGTATGCAAAACATTGATCATGTTTTGCTAAATGATCTTGTCTAAGCTGTCACTATGAGAAAATAGTACTTTCAAATCCAACAAAACAGTCAGAACTGTATGAATCAAAAGTGCATGCACTTTGAATAATACAGTTGACAGGTTGGGTATGAGCCAAACTCACCCTTTTTCACAATAACTAAAGTTTACGCAGAGCTTAAACTATAATTATTTATGTCATCAAGATACACAGCTTAGTCAAAATCATTTCAAATCCACATTTTCCATACCTCACAGGCAGAATCAAAATTACATCAAAAAGGATTCATGAATATCTCAAAGGAAATATCCCATAAATATATGTACAATATTTTACAATAAACTAATCCTCAAAAAGGATATATACAATCCATTCCTTCTCTCCTTTATGAAAACCAGTTAACCCCTAGCACGACAAAAAGAACGCACCTCCGCACAATGCGCATCCACCATTTTCGTTATTGTGGGAGTTCCGTTGTGTACATACTGACCTACAAAATGGCGGACAGGATAGGGCAAGTATTTGCGCTGCGCATCATGAAATGGGTTAATGGCTTATCTTACACACCCACATGCATACTTCCCGCAGATGCAAATGACAAACAATATGAGAAAAAAAAGCAAAAAAACATTAAAAAAACTATAAAAAAAACCCAAAACAACACTGTTATTGTCAATGTCACCAACAAAAAATGGAATGTAATTACTGACCTAGAGTGATACAAAAAACTTTTGACGGAAAATAACTGAAAATTACTGATCACAAAAAATGAGAATAAAAAATAAAAATCATAATTTGGCAAGGGAAGCATCAGGCTAAATATTTGAATTAACACGATGTCAACTTTAAATATAATCCATTTGTAAAAACAGTGATCAAGAAAAGGTACTTTGCTGGTTTGGGGATCAGGAAAAGATTCATTCAAATTCAATTTAAAAAAATAAATAAATAAAAAAAAAACCAATCAAATATTGAAATGACTTGATTAATTTAAGGTTTTAAAATGAAAAAAAGAAGAAAATATAAATCACTTGCTTTGAAAATCGACCAAACGGAAGTCTGTATTAAACAGCCCTAGAAACTGTTTTAAAGCACGATTGATTGGAGTCAGCTTGGTCAAGAAAGACACTTTCAGACACATTGTGACCATACGTGATGAAACCACTTCTCTGATAAAATGTAGTACATGTTTAACCCTAACTCCCCTCCAGTGATTTACTAGAATCCCTTTTCACTCTAACAAAATCCAACACCACATGGCAACTCAAACACCCAAACTGTCGGACTCTGATTATGGTGGTATACCTTGGTCCAGAGTTCTCTGCTTACAGCGCCCTGTGAAAGACAATTCTATGGGCTGTTAGTGCAGAGTTCCAGGGTAAGCCAATCCATAATATTGGGCCCTGATCCCATGTCAAGCATAATCAGCTGACTAGTGTAGTCCTCAGTCCAACAATTCAAAAACAAAAAATGCTTTTGCATTTTGATGGGTTAGGGTTCAGCAAGGATCTTTTGATTGACAAATGCCTACAAATAAAATTTTACAGGAGTGAGTCTGCCTGCTTACTAATCGGACCACATTTCACTTAAAAAGAAAATTGTTTCCTATCACATGAAAACAGCATCTGCCTGCAGTACAAATGTACATCCCTGAGCTTTTGGTACATAAATTAGTACAAAAGATTGAGTCATTTTTATGGGGAAAAAAAGAAAAGAAGTACTGAACACCTTATAGAAAATTCACATAGCACTGCAGATATTCACAACAGTCCAGCAGCTGCCTAGTACTCTACAACTTAGCAAAGTTAATAGCAAAATAATAATAAAAATAACAATAATAATAATAGAAAGTCACCAAACTGCTCATCATTTATACTCTACCACAGATATTTTATAAGAAGCGAAAGCTTTGAGGTCCTCTTTTTAGAGATTTTAGTACTCTTTCATCGAAAGTACATTGGAGTTTGAGTTATACAAATCTTGGTTTTTTTACAAGAAATTTTATAACTCTTACAATTTTTGTTGGAAGAACATTTAACAATGAACCCTGGATTGCATTTTGTTTTAAAGACGTTCTCTTCTCTTGGTACTGATCGATTTGTAACAGAAATATCCATAGAGCTACGTATGCAGTGACTGGGGTTGGACCATGTGTGCACATCCAATTGTGTACAAACCTTTGTTCGAGTCTGCCCCAGGTTTAGAAAAATCTTGTGCATTACTTTCTGCTCTAGTCAATAGCTCTACGGAAATATTCATGATCATAGACATTACTAACTTTGCAATTATGCATTAAGTGAAGAGTACTAGTTTACAAACGACAAGTACTTCTTTAAATAATAAATGTTTGATAGTTCTTAAGTACTTGTAGGGTGGAAATTCAATATTGTTGCTTCCTTCTTATTTCAGTGTAAAATATTGTGGTGATGCTTCAACAAGCATCTCTATTTTGAAATGAATACAATTATTCATCTGCTTCTATTTGGTACATGGGCCTTTATATCTAACAAACACATCTACACCATCACAAATGTAGTTGGTGTGATTGTTTCAAAGTGTTTCAAAGAGATGTTGACTTTTTTGTACACCTCATTTTTCCTATTATTTCAAATACAAAATTTTAAAAAGGAGATTCTGTGAATCTCTCCTTAAGTGTTGTTTGCATGGTGTAGAAAAATAGGAAGGAATTATAAATAAATATAAAACTTGCGAGTACAACCATGTGTAAATCTCTTTTGTGAGAGTGTTGGCTCTGAAAAGAGCAGGTGTGGTCTTGATGTTTCGAACAGTATAGTGCCCGCGCCTTCAGGAGAAACCCTCCTTGTTTGTGTTTGATTTTGAAAGGGTTACACCTTTAACATAATGCCGGAAGAGTTCCCAACAACAAGTATCACCTTCTATTATAAACCTGGGTGCACTTCTTTGCTATGTTCCTCAAGTTCAAATCACAGAGTGCAGCATACAGCCGTCCCCTTGTGCAGATATCTGGGCATTTGTCTCTCCACTGGAGTAGCATCTGGACGGCCTGCTCCTCTGGACCGGTGTGGTTCTCCCTGATTGCCCTGAGGTCAGCTTCTAAGGTCTCGTCATCGCGGACGTAACGGGCCACCTTGAGCCAGTGGGGCTGGATGATGGGTGCGATGCGATAGAGCTGCGGTTGGGTGATCTCTTCTGTGTTGTCTCTCATCAGCTGGTCATCCATGCGCAACCGCATTTCTGGCATTGACTGTTGGACAACAATTAAACAATCCTTATGAATTAGGAACAAATCCCTCAGTTGAAAAAAAAGTTGGTTATACACTTTCAAGATATCGTATCAAAAAATTAATGACTGTCTCCAAGGTATGTCTATTCCTCGTTCGAATGTCAAGTAATAAACCGCAAGGGAAACGGAATAGGTAAATTTTACAGCAACTTTGGGTTGAACAAAGAAACATTGACTAGATCGGGACTTGAACCTGCAACTTCCAGATTAACGTGCAGGAGCTCTAACAACTGAGCTATATCTAGACCAATGTTGGCGGTCTCCCTTACCAGAATGCATACAAAATCAAAAATCCTTTCAAAACAACTAAGATTTTAAATCAAAATACACACTAGCCATCAATGCCATAAGTTGATTAGATCTTAAAGTTTTGAACCTTACTTAGTACTCACCTGATTTGAAGTTGAAGGTATGGACCCATATCTTGTCTCTGTGAGAGGCGTGTTGTAGAACTGGTTGGGCACCGGACCTGAGGTGTGTGCTGACATCACACTTCCGGTGTGTGACTGCACGACCGCGACATGTGAATGTTTGTTCGTCATGGTGCCAAGGGGCGGAGAGTAGCGAGAGAACGTCGGCAGTTGCATTGCAAGGGTCGAGGTACCGGGTGACCGGGGTGGAGTGGGCAGCTTGGGCTCGGGACTGATTCTCAGGGACTCTAGAAGGGTTGCCTCAGACGAGACGGCAGCCGATGTGCTCATGGAAGTGGCAGTGCCGTACCTTAACCTCTTGGCAGCGGAAGGGGTGTTGGTTTCAGTTTCGCAGGTAGAGCATACGCGTTTCCTCCGCGGGCTGCTGAGATTCAACCCACTTGGGCCAGCTGTGTTAGATACAGAAGTTGGCATTAATTACAAATCTTAAAAAAAAAAATAACTGTTTCATGGTTTCAAATGATCAGGATAGTGCAACTTTTTTCTCATGGTACATCGGATGATGCGCTTGCATGCCAAGTTTTTCTGGACTGGCTTACGATGCAGTCAGTCGGACGGCTGACGTACATATATTCACCCGTACTTCCTTTGTGTAGCATGCACAGGTATGCACCTACCATGCTGCGCTTTTAATGAACAATGGTGGCAGCCTGTCCATTCTTGTATGCCACATTTGTATAACAAAAGGACAAAGGTCTGGAATTGGGCATTACACCAAGAAAAGGGGACATCTCCCGAATTTAAAGGTTCTACAACATAATAAAGGCTTCTAGTTCCCGAACTATAAGTTCTACATGAATATAACAAAGGCTTCTAGTTCCTGAACTATAGGTTCTACATGAATATAATAAAGGCTTCTAGTTCTCGAACTATGGGTTCTACAAGAATATAGTAAAGGCATATACAAGTAGTTCCTGAATTGTAGGTTTTACACGATTACAATAGAGGCTTTCAGTTCCCAAATTATGGATTCTACATGAATATAATAAAGGCCTTTAGTTCCCGAATTATAAGTTATATGAATATAATAGAGGCTTCTACTAATTCCAAAGGAGAGACACACAAAGATCAACATTATTTTCTCCCTCTTTTTTAAACCTAGTATAAATGAATGAGGGCAAAAAATGAAAAAAATACTCCCAAGACAAAAAAAAGCCCCCCAAAAAGCAACCCAAAACAAACTCTTGCCCAAAAATAAACTTATAATAAATTCAAAAAAAATTCAAAGCATCATCCACTTTTAATCAATATTATTGTCAATAAAAAAACAATAACTTTGTGTTTAGTTGGCAACTCAGGACAGTGCGGTTTCCACCAGGATCCTTAGCCGACCCTGGCCTGCCACATGCAGGCCTTTGGGTCAATTTCACAGCTACTCACTTTACTATGTAAACGTGACCAACCATGGAACTGACCCATGGGACAAGATTGAAGATCACAGGCCAGTCCTTCACGTCATGACTGGGCGATCAGACCCCTGCACAAAATGTCATCATCGTTAACTCATTTTGAATTTGTTTGGTTTTTATAAAGTGTGGACCCTGAAAAATGGATCAAAATGGACTGTCTGGGATTTCTTTTTGTCAATCAAGTTTTCTCTGCGTTGATAGCATTAGGCCCCAGTCCTACTTCTTGCGAATGCCAAGGCGAAAGTAAAATCTGTCACCTGGACAAAGAGGGACAGAAGGTACTGGAGCTCATGCTCGTAATGTTCCCTTTTCTTGGTGTAATGCTCAATTCCAGACCTTTGTCCTTTTGTTAAACAAATGTGGCATACAAGAATGGACAGGCTGCTACCATTGTTCATTAGGTTTGAATTAATATGAGTATGCATTCACTGTGAAACGCCATCATTGGCCATAAGCCATGACCGATAATCTGCCATGGAATGCTGGACTCTTGGAATGCTCCCATTGAGCTAAATACAATGATATACAATGGTGGCAGTCTGTCCATTCTTGTATGCCACATTTATATAACAAAAGGAAAAAGGTCTCGAACTAGGCATTACAACCGGAAAAGGGACATTACGAGCACCAGTTCTAGTGACTTCTGTCCCTCTTTGTACTGGTGACACAAAGCCTAGCATAATGGGTGCATGACCACTAACCCTGCATTCTAGAGAACATGTCTTAACCATGCCAGCGGGAATGGTGGTCTAGTGGTTAAGATACCTGCTCTAAATCATGGGTTGGAATCCCACCCAAGTAGACTGCGTATTTTTTCCGCATGACTTTGAAATTACCCAGTATACAGTACTTATCAAAGTGTTTATTTCAGAAGCAATTTTGTTATCTTGAAACACTCACCTTGCTCATCATTGTACCCTCTTGATGTCGAGGGCGCCGTAGTGATGGACGAGGCAGTAGTAGAAGTTCCTTTCAGCCATCCCAATGATAGCATCTCCATCCAGCTCGTTGCGGGAGTTGTTTGCTGCTGTTGCGGATGCTCTTCGCTGTCGCCGACTCGCAGGTCCCGGCCAACTTCATTTAGTGTCTGCAGGAAATCACTGTGGGTGCCACCTTGCCGTCGGTACTCGGCTATGATGGCGGCAAAAATGTCCGAACTGCGTCCAAACTTGGTGCGCAGGTCCTGTAAGCTGAAGCCCAGGGCACGAGCAAACTGCTTCCAATTATCTCCATCTGTTATTCCGTGCATATCTAAAAATTAAACAACAAAATTTACAATAAATAATTGAGTAGTTCTGGACATCCAGTACATCAGAACTTTAGCACAAACCTGTCTCCAAGAAGTAGGGAGATTAATTTGAGTTCATCCTTCAAGGAAAAATAACAACATCAAAAATATGATTTACCTGCAAGTTGTTTGAGTGATGCTGCTGTCCAGGGATCCTCTGGAGATGAAGCTGGTTCGTCCATTTTCTAAAGAAAAACAAAGTATACAAAATAAAATGGTAACCATTTAAAATTCTAACTCACTCTTTTTGATCAGTTTCCCAAAAAGCGCTACCCAGATTTTGTAACCTTTGGTTTAAACAAATAGTCTGGGATCTGGCTGCTGGAGCTTTATAGGTTCTACATGAATATCAGAAGAGCTTCTAGTTCTCGAATTAGTACCCAGATTTTGTACCCTCTGGTTTAAACAAATAGTCTGGGATCTGGCTGCTGGAGCTTTATAGGTTCTACATGAATATCAGAAGAGCTTCTAGTTCTCGAATAAATATAAGTTCTACATGAACATAATAAAGGATCTAGTTCCCAAACTATAAGTTCTACTTGAATATAGTAAAAGCTTCTAGTTCCCGAACTATGGGTTTTACACGAATACAATAAAGGCTTCTAGTTCCTAAATTATGGATTCTACATGAATATAATAAAGGCTTTTAGTTCCTGTATTATAAGTTCTATATGAATATAATAAAGGCTACTACTAGCTCCAAAGGAGACACACACACAAATATCTATGTTACTTGTTCTTTTTTTTTAAACCAGTATTAATGAATGAAGGCAAAAATGAGAAAAAAAAGCAGAACAAAAAGCAACCCAAAACAACT
Source organism: Pycnopodia helianthoides (assembly GCA_032158295.1). Classification (NCBI taxonomy): domain Eukaryota; kingdom Metazoa; phylum Echinodermata; class Asteroidea; order Forcipulatida; family Asteriidae; genus Pycnopodia; species Pycnopodia helianthoides. The sequence continues at coordinate 13,975,219 of CM063245.1, forward strand.
TTTTCCCAATAATAATTGTCAAGAGGACTGTAACTAAAAAAACAATAACTTTGTGTTTAGTTGGCAACTCAGGACAGTGCGGTTTCCACCAGGATCCTTAGCCCGACCCTGGCCTGCCACATGCAGGCCTTTGGGTCAATTTCACAGCTACTCACTTTACTATGTAAACGTGACCAACCATGGAACTGACCCATGGGACAAGATTGAAGATCACAGGCCAGTCCTTCACGTCATGACTGAGCGATCAGACCCCTGCACAAAATGTCATCATCGTTAACTCATTTTGAATGTGTTTGGTTTTTATAAAGTGTGGACCCTGACAAAATGGATCAAAATGGACTGTCTGGGATTTCTTTTTGTCAATTAAGTTTTCTCTGCGTTGATAGCATTAGGCCCCAGTCCTACTTCTTGCGAATGCCAGTGCGAAGTGAAATCTGACATCACTAATTCGCAACAAACAATGCTCAACTCTTACAAAACATTTGCTGAGATGAGGCGTCAAACTTCACATGAAGTATACGCCTGGCTTTAATCATTTACTTTCATGATGCCTTTGGCACACAAGGGAAACTGGTCATCATAGAGGGGGGTGTGTTTAGACTGTGCAAGTCTTGCGCGAATCAAAAACGGTGAAAACAAGTCAAACTACATTTCTTTATGAAATCAAATTGTCTTTTAAAATTCTATTCATACAAAATTTACCATCCAGTGTAAATTGGTCACACTCATATATAAGTTCTCTTTGAGATGATGGATTAAACCCTGTTTGAATGTAGTAACATTTTTATTTGATCATTTATCAAATGGATAAGTACTAGGTGGCCCTCAAAAAACCCCAAAGTAACGAACAAACAAACACAACACTAACCTTGATGAGATTGAACTCAAAAAGCCTATCCTCCGTGCCATTTTCCCATCGCCTCCTGACAAACACTTTGCCGAAGATGTCCTTGTTCGATGGCTGGCCTTTGAACTTGCAGGCAAACTGCTTCTCAAACTCCCCACCCTTGTAGTTCTCCTCCACCTGTTCTAGGGTTTCATCCTCTCCAGCTGCTGTGTCCGCCTCGAAGTAGTCTGATTTACCCAGCTTGACGATGATTGTTCCACCTAGGAGATGTCCAAAATGAAGTCGTTTCCTTAAATCACTGACTTTAAATGAATTCCTTTTTGAAAACTCACTAAGGGGAAAGTGGTTATCAATTGTAATTGTTACACTACGGTAATAGATAGTGAATATTTATTGATTGAGAACCAAACAAAACTTTTTAGATGATTCATCTCAGTTTCAAATTCCAAATTTGAATACATCTTTTTAAGTTAACATTACGAGCGAAACAGGGTTTGCTCTTAACTGGCTAGCAGGACCATTTAGCTTGTCATTTCACTAGTTCCCCAGCTTTTTCACTTGTATTTCATATCAAATATTAATATTGTAACATTAATTAGCCCGTTAGACCACTTGGAGTGAATTTTGACCAGTCCTCAGGTGTTTTAACTGGCATTTGCCCAGCGAACCACTCTGCCGATAGTCATTGACCATGAAATATAAATTACTCACCTGGGCCTATGCTTACTGGCTTCAAGCTACCGCCAACATTCTTGGCGTAGTTCCCCACATCCTGCATGGGAATATCACTATTATGGCAGATGACTACCAGACCAAACTTCCCAGTGTCAGGGTTTTCCAGCATCCAGGCCTGGCACTTCATATTGACAGCACCACCAGAGTAAGCGAAGCCAACCCCTAGCCGAGCATTCTGCATCTTACCCCTGATGCTTGCCCAAAGGGCAGTGAGCCATGAAAAGTGCAGCACTGGGATTTCGATGAAGTAGTTTCCATTCTCGTCACTCACAATTTTGAAGTTTGTGTTCAAGGCTTCCCATGCAACAGGCTGGTCTTCAGTCGTTGGGCTATGCCATACTGATAATTCAGCTTCAAAGCCAAAGTTTTGAATGATCGCGCTGTAGTCTGGCAGGGGAAGCCTTACAGTGACTGGGTTGTCTGGCAAGGTGTTGAAAAGGTAGCCATGTGGTTGGAGTATGACTGCTGGAGTAGCCAGAGCATCGGTAACATTTATGTTTGTTCGAACTTCAGGTGGAAGTTCAGAGCACAGGACTTTGATGCTGGCTTCTACTTCTCCATGAACACATCCTCTTGGAAACTTGACAACTAAACCGGGTACTTCATTGACCTCCAGAACGCCACCTTCATGAGAATTTATTGTTCGATTGACAGTGAACGGGGTTTTGTTCAAGATGGCAGTGAACAAAGAGAAGTGACTAGTTTTAAGAAGGATGTAGCCCTCCTTTACTCGAAAATCACTGGATGGAATACGCTCCCAAAATGGTCTCTCCAAGTCATCTGTATTGCTTCGCAAGCAGTGAACTTGATTCGGGAAGGGGATCTTTGTAAACAAAGGAAGCCGTATTACTGCCGGTTTGTCTTCATAGAAGACTGCTCCGTGTGGCCCAAGGAGCACGACAGGACTGACTTGAACTATAATAGGGTCTTCTTCAGGCAGGAAGCTGCGGTCACTTATGATGTCAAGAGTGAATTCATTGCGCATGAAGTTCATCTTGTTGTGCTCTGGGATGACTACAGTCACATTAGCTACCTTGAGAAGTCTTGATCGGTTTGGCAGTATACAGTCATAAGGGGTCATATCACTTAGGTCAATGTAATCTGTACTCAGAGGGCGCATGCAAATCTCACAACGATCTTCCTCCTCGCACAGATCAGACCCAAGTTCTTCATTGTCGCTTCCGCAATCTCCATGGCAACTCAGTCCATCATAGTCACTGTCCCTTTGGATAAGATCGCTTTCAATATTAGAACCCGAACAGGAGCCATAATCACTTGTGGAGAGCTTTCTGTCAAGCAGAAGTACATCTGCGATTTGTTTATGCTTACTTGCACCCCTGTTTATAGCTGCAACTTCTTCATCATTTTCATCAGAAACATCTGATTCAGAGTCAAGCCTATAACACTTGTCAACTAAATTAGATGTGTGCTGTAGCTGTAACGTTCTCATTTGTTCTGGTATTGGTAGTTCCTCCAGGACCTGCCTGGAATGAAAGCGGTCAGGTTTTGCTATATGTATTCCAAAATGGCGGCGGATTGCCTGCAATCCATGCACATACACATCCCGTGGTACATTCCTGATCGGGTTCCGGGTTACAGCAAACACTTGCAAGACAGGAGACCGAAACGTCTCCTCATCTAATCGTTTCACATGATTCCCAGAAAAGTTAATCTCCCGTAAATTCCCCAAATCGCAAAGGCAAGGTGGGATTGCAGCTATCCTGTTGTGGGAAACGTTCAGCGTTTGGAGCTGCTTCAGCCGTGATAACTCCACTGGAAGCCTTCTCAGGCTGTTGTGGTGAACATGCAGATGCCTGAGATTCCTCAGCGTGTCGATACATCTTGGAAGTTCTCTCAAGCTGTTGAAGCTCAGGTCCAAGGTCTCCAACCTGACCAAGAGTTGGCAGTGCTTAAACAGCCCCGGGGGGATAGAGCTTAGGTGCTGCCCCCTGAGATCGACAGCCTTCTTGAGATGGCGCCTGCTTCGTTCAATCTCTACATCCTCACTTGGAAGACAGTGCAGCCTGCTTTTTAAAGACATCAGTCTGTGAAAAAGTACAAAGAATTGGAAAATTTGTAAATTTATGAAGTTTTTAAATTATTTACTGGCTACTCTAAGGTTGTGTAAGTAAAACTTGAGGATTGGAATTAAATGTGATACTGATACCAGTCCCTATTCTGGAAAATAAAAATGCATGGACAGATGCAGAGTTTTAACTTCTAACTTGGGATGGAAATAATGACATTTCACTTTTTTATTTCAATTCACTTCAACAACATTTACTTATATTTTAAAAAATCTCATGTCATACTAAATGATGATGTTCAAAAGATCAGAATACACGGATGTGATATAATAGTAGGATCAGGGCAGAATTAGTGAAACGGAGGCAAATCTTGGTAAGCATTAACTTGAGTTGGGGATACCATACACTGTACAAGACAAGACAGACGAACGTTGGGATAGATGGACAGACAAGTGAGCAACAAAACACTAATCAGAAAAAAATTTTTTTTCCTCTGGCCAATAAGTACATTTCTTCAATCAATGTGTTAGTGTTACCTTACCCATGGAGGAAGGAACTTGGTTGGGAGCATTCTTGATTCAAATTTTTGAAGCTAGGCCTACAGGCCTACTATGCAATCTGGAGCATAAATGGTTTTATCTTTATCATTTTTTGAGAATTTGATTTGAAGTCCTTGCAGGAAAACAAAAACGCCAGTCTGAAATATGGGAACTAAGGAATATCTGAACAAAGTTTCAGCTAAATTAATCAGGTGGAACAATGAAATAATTTTGTTCAAATATTTCTTCGCTATGTAGTGAACCCTTAATAACCAGGCCATTAGTGGCAGTGTATACTGTAGTATAATGGAGACTGATGTCCTGACCTGAACACCTGACCGCCGGAAAACATATTTAAAAAAAACTAATCTGGCGCTTGTTTTGATAAAATACATTTGGCGTTTTGGAATCGTCCATGGGAAAAAAGAGATCACACAGCAGGTTGGCATCTATCCAAGTGCATGAGGATGGGAAAAGGAAGCTAGTTACAACCGAACCATCCTCCACTCTCCAATGATGGATGGACCAACAAAGAATATCCACTAGCTTTTTTTTGCAAAAAGAAAAAACTTTTAACGTCACATTGTTGTCCATCATTAATTTCGGAAGGTACAAAAAAATGGACCAATTCAAATGAGTAAGCTCTCCAGAATAGAAATTCATGTATAACAATTTCCTACATAATGCATAAATCAGTTTCCTCCCTGACAACAAGACGCGGTTTTTTCAATTTAGTGCAGGAAAAGTTCACGACCTACATGTACATGTACTGTACATGTACTCCCACACACGACACAAACATGTACCAACATGTTTATACACTAACCTATGTATGTACATGCACAGTTACCTCATGTACAACCATTCCTTTATATGAAAAAGTCTTCCCACGAACGTAAGAAAAACTCACAGTTTACACCAACAAAGTTCGTCCCTATACTGTTCCTAACCTTGCCTAAAAAAAATACTATATTAGACACAACTATTTATAGAAAAATAAAAACATACCTTTAAAAGTGTTCACTCAACATAAATGAGCAAACGTTGACGCAAACATAGCTCAACATTTCAGTTGTAAATTTCGGTTCCACGCTGGCAGCCATTTTGAGTGTTGTGAGAATAATGACAGTACAACTACTACGCATCATGTATATTCATACTTACCATATCATTATATATGCAAAAAATATCTTGGGCCAATAGAAACAGAGGAGAAAAAATGCGTAGGCGGATGTAAGCCAATAGTTAATCGTTCACAAGGGGGACGCGCTATTCTATTTGCATATTGAATACCATCCCCGGCCCCCGGTATTGTACACATGACACCATGAGACTGAGAGGAAAAACAGTAATTTAGGGGAAAGAAATAATTGTGACCGGGATCATCACTCGCGAGTACTAGTACTAGTTAGTAGTAGAGGTAGTCTTGATTTCAGGAGCGGGTAGTTTTTGCACAACTTCAATTCAGGTATTTTCCACAGTGTAAAATATATCAATAAGAACAATTGTTTAGAGTAAAACAAAAATATAAAAAAAACAGTGTGGAAAATTGATTGGATAATACTGCGGAGAGTGTAGGGTATGACAGATATGGGGGGGGGGGCAATTATTCCACAGTGAAGATAAGCTACCTCAGCGAAAATTTGTAATTGTACAAAGTTTGATGCAATCATAATTAGTCAGTGCCACAGGGAATGAAATGCAGAACACATATAAACCCTCTAGAGATTTTGTCCACACTTCGGGTAAAGAGTAACTTTGAGCTTAGAAAAGCAATAGCCCGGGGGGAGGGGAGGGCGTTGAAGTTACTGAAAGCAAGTGGTCGCATTGTAAGCTGAATATTAATAATCATCGTCTACGTTTTGCTATATGTAGCTAAAGACATTTGGCTCACACTCTTCCCGACCAATGGATCTCCACAGGTCATCTATACCCCAGTCTCCACTACTAGGCTGCCTGCTCTCCTTCCCTGTGCTTGTTATCAACTGAAGCGGTTCAGTGAGCACACACTCCCTATACCCACTCCTTGTGGGTTTCAGTTCCAGTTCCTGCCTATCATCGAGCTGAGCCCATCTTATCCTGTTCCAGTTCCCACCTTCGCGCAACATTGAGCTCAGCCCACCTGCTAGGCCATCTCTTTGGCAGTACTACTTTGCATGAGGCAAGAGAGTCCAGCATTCTCCTGAAGAAGATCAGAGCATACTGATCGAAAGGTCAAGTTGTAATAAACCACCGGTCTTCTGAGGTGACCACCACAACTCATAAATAGATTTATAAACATTGCTACAGCTACAGCTACAGCTTCATTTTTTAAATTCTTCTTTTATAAACAGTCTGTAAATAATTCTTTTCCATAGGTTGACATTCTAAATTGAATCAAGTTTAAATAAAAGTATCAAAATAATTGGTTTATTGGCATTGTCGATCGTGAACTAATTGGACATTCAATAATAGTACTGCGCATTTCAATACACTCCGCTTTGTCATACAAAAGCAAAGCGCTAACAATAAGTGACAGTTTGATCATCACAATAAGTGATTTAATTAAGGTCTCATTATAGTTCAGTGTCAGCACGATTTGAGTTCTCGGGCATGTTAGACTAGAAAAGATCCAAATTAGAGTAGAGGTGTAATAATATGTTGATGTGATTTATGTTTTTGAAGACAGTTTTTATGACCGATATTGATGAATGTTTTCTGAGCCAGTAAAATATCCTTGAAGTTTCCATTCATACAAAAAAGGAATAATGGTCTGGAAGATCAATGGGCCGAGAGAGGTAAACCCCCAAATATTATGGGAAAACTGATTGAACGATTCCAATGAATTCTAGGACAGTTTGTTGCCAACTTCAACTTGAAATATTTTGCATTCTCAATGATTGAATTCAGTTTAGCAGAACGTAAAAGTGCCCCTGAGGCCTGAGAGTGATATTTTCGTAAGGCATGTCTTCTAAAGTACTGCCCAAGCCCAAACAGTGGTTCCGAAAAGGACATAATTTTTTTAAAGTGAATGTGTTCCGTTTAATGCTGTATCATCTCGAGAGAAGCTGGATGGGCCTACTGACCTAAACACATGAATTCCCGTCAATGCTGGTACACAATGATGCCCATTAACAACATGTTATACTCTGTTATTTCATTTCCTCTATATACTGATCACTATGAGTTTCTTCTGCTGAAAGGCATTCATTCCACCGATGTTCCTTCCGAATGAAACTTGGTGTCTCAATTGCCTTTCCTTTTCAATTTTAATGCGGTCATTTTGTGAAGGACTGAAGTGAAATAATGTGCAAGGTAACTGTGTGGTTCATAAATTCCAGCTTTAAAGTTGTAGCTTTAGTTGTTTGCACTTAATAAGTTGTTTGGCGCCCAAAGGGGCCCATGTTGAAGAAGTGCACAGAAATGTGATGATTGCTTCTTTAGTCTGGCTTATTTAGTTGGCTTTAGTCAACATTATTGACCTTCAAATTATCATTTTTGTCCAATAAATGTTTAATATTTGGCGACATTAATCTTCCTCTTTCCTTGAAAATTATGTAGTTGTAAGTAGGATGTTGTGCAAGCGGCACATTATTAGGGTTTTGAAATGAATAAAATTATAATTTCTGGGGAATCCAAACTGAGACAACTCAATTTCAAATGAGTGATTCAGTGGTTGGGACACTTAAAATAAAATTATATTAACTTTCTTTATTTTGAAAGATTTAATTTTAAGATTGCTGCTTATGTGTTACGATTTTTAAGCGTTGGTGTTTTTTTGATTTTTAAAAAACAAATATAGCCTGATGTTGATTTTTAAGCATTGTCTTAAAACTTATAAAACATTGCAAAGGACATTCGGGGCCCAATTTGATAAAACTGCATCAGCATAACAAGTACATGTATAACTTAGCACAACAAAATTATGCTTGGGGGCTATCAAGAAAAAGGTTGAGCCTGTCAGCCAAAATTAATACCATTTTCACATATGCCATCCTTTTGCTATAAAGCAGAAAATTGATAAGCAAAATGAACTTGGGCTCAGATTGTATATAAGCATGAATGATTATTGTCACCTTTTTCCCTGCTTAATGAGCTAAAAAAATGACAACTTGAAACTCACATCAACCATTGCAACTGACATGCAGATCCATTTGTAAGATTAAAACACATGATTCTATCACCAGTTGCACTTAATGAGCTGAAACACTAAAAGCCTCAATTAATTACTGCAATCATTTAATGTTATATTCCTGAGTTGGTACAAACATGAATTATGTAATGAATAGCTTAAGTTGAAAGTTAGACAAACTCCATTAATCTCCACTGTCTAGAACAAAGGAAAATTGCAATTTGACAACATCTTGATCTGATTGCCAAATATGGAAGATTAAAAAGTGCAAATCTCCACAATACATAATATCTTTACAAAAATACCAATGATAACAGATAATATCTTTACAAAGACACAAATGATAACAGATAATTAGTAACAATACTTGTAATAATAATAAATAAATAAATATAACCTTTGTGCAAAGTTCCAATCTATTGATGATACAACCTTTACGATTACACACATGTATTGTAATCCCCACCTATTTGTTTCACCTTTTGGTCTCCCTCAGCCTGGCGCACTGTTTTCTGCCCATTATGACAAACACAAGCAAATTGGCATTCGGTGAGCACACATCAGTGAAGCCACCCTTAACCCCCAAATTGGCTTTTTCACTTCATTTTCATACCTTTAATTGAAACCGCATTTTTGTAAACATTTCTTTGTAGGTAAGAATACAACATACATTATTATGACTGAGCAATAGTAAAGGGTTCTGATATGGCATTCATGCCCCAATGTGAAAACAACTTTAGCAGTTAAAGATACACGCTGCCTTGAATCGGCCGAGTTGGTCTATAAAAAGCGTTTGTAAACCGTTTGTTATAAAATACATATGGTTAGAAAGATGTTTTAAAAGTAGAATACAATGATCCACACAAATATGCCTCGAAATTGCGTGGTATCCCTTTTACATCCTGAACTAACACAGTCAACCATTTTATGGAGTCAAATTTTTGACTCCACAAAATGGCCGACCGTGTTAGTTCGTAAAGTTAAAGAAAACTATGGAATTTCGAGGCATATTTGTGTGGATTATTGTATTCTACTTTTAAAACATCTTTCTAACCATGCATTTTATAACAAACGGTTTTTATATACCAACTCGACCGATCCAAGGCAACGTGTACCTTTAATGCTCCACCCCTTTGAGTATCAGTTCATCAAAACATTATTATTTTTTCTATGAATCTGTGTTCTATGATTCATTTATCACCAGCGCGTTTGAGCAATACAGGAAAAAAAAATGACGTCTCCTCCTATATTCAACTTGGCCTTCTGCCTCGTTGGATATGGGACGCAGACGCGCTAAATTCGTTTGTATTCCACAAGTGCTAGCGAGCTGACTAACAATATGTCAAATATGGAATAACAGCAGAAAGAAAATGCACTAAAGTGAAAGAAAATCGTGACCTTGAATGCTGAACCACCTTGCAGATTGGTATTGAGTAATGGGTCTATGATAAATATATTGAGAAGAGTATGCACCAGCTGAAGAACTAATCAACGTTAATTCTAGAGCATATTGAAGATCAATAATCAGTAACTGGTCAACATACGTATACAAAAATATTATTCAATTGTTGAAAAGTGAAAGTGTTGCTCACCCTTGCAATCAAAAGCATCTTGTAGTTTGATATTGAGTAATGAGTTACAATTGAGCTTATAATAAAATAGGTTTCTTTAAAATAGTAAAGAATTGGTCACCTTCCATTCTAAAGCGTCTTGCAGTTTGGTATTGAATATTGGATCAAACTTGAAACATAACTAGAAATTCAGTTTTTTGTAACATCACAAAAACAATTGTGTCTACGCCACAACCAAAAACAATTGTCTCAAAGCAGCTATTTTATCGCTAAGAATTGTATGTAGTAGTGCCCTCTGCTGTCCTGCCCACGGTGCCCCATGGCATGTATGCCTCATGAGCATTCTCTTTTCTCTTAGTAATAGCTTTGTATAAACTCGTCTGTCATCAATCTGCCAGAAAGTTTGGTTTTTAAGAACAGAAGTAAACAGTTTGAACTGTAGAGTTGTATACTAATTCTTGAGATTATTAAGAAAGAGAACTGGTCCTACAACTGCTGGGGGACAGACACCTCCCCCCAGTACAGACCAAGTTCTTAAGAGACTGGACAATCTCCTGCCCACTACCCACAGCCACAGTCGGCTGCGGGCGCTGGCAATTCCGTTGACTGAGTAGGGCACCCGATACAATATCCTCCGGCCTACTTGCACGGAACCACCCAACGGAAGGGGCACTCTGGCAAGGTTAAAATAAAATCACACTCCTGTGCTCAAGCCCAAGTCAAAGAGATGAAAGGCATTGAGATGCTGATAAGACCCTATACAGCCAATTTCAGAAAGGTTGCCTGTTCAATGATCCTCTCTTGAACATACTTCAGCTACAAATGAGGAAGAAAGATCCATCAAGCATGTTACTTCTGCTACGAGAGGTCCGAGTAGCAGAGAGTCAGCTTGAAGAAAAGACAAAGAAGAGGAAGGGGTTGGTGAAGACCACAAAACATGCTTCAGCCATGGCACAGACAGCCACAGCAAGTGTTACAGAAAAGATGTCTCCTTCACAACGCAAGAATGGCTGTTAAGTAGAAGAACTGCATCAATTAGATGGCCTCTCCAAAAGACAGAACACGCCCAGTCGTTCTGCAGTCAACCCTCGTCAATACACGAGACGAACCATCTTCTGCTACAGTTTTGGCGATTACAAACTCAGTGTCGATCTCTCAGAGTTTGAAAACGACACATGCAAGCAACCGAAACAAGTTTCCAATTGCTCGTTTTCCGAAAAAAATTATCAAATGTATGCTGTGTAATGAATGCCATGATTGAAAGAAAGAAAGCTGACAAGCTTTGGAAGACTCGTCATTGGATGAATATGCTACGAGACAACTGCATGACTCAGTGTCCTCTTCATTGCTGAAAAAACCTATTCAACCCTAAGAATTTTCATAGCAAACTACAGTTTTTGTAGTTTTAACTACAGTTCCGCAGCTTTGGCGATTACGAACTTCGTGTTGACCTCGCAGCATTTGAAAACGATACATGCGAGCAACCAAAACAAGTGTCGAAATGCTTGTTTCCCGAAACAACTCATTGTCGGCCGTCTGCCTTCAAATGTATGCTTTGTAATGTGTGCTGGGATTAAAAGAAAGAAAAGCTGACAAGCTTTGGAAGATTTGCTATGGCTGAGTACGCTACGAGCAACTGCATGATTTCACACTGAAGAGTCAAATTTCAGTTGATTAAATTACTGTCCAATACAAAGAAAGACAAGTGCATCCAACAGTTTGTACCATAATTTTTAGTAAAATCATACAAGCTGGCATGGCATGTGACCCTGTGTGACAAATATCAATGTATGAAATCAATGGCTCAAAATTCAATCAAGGCATGTCGATAATCCATCAACTAAAAGAACACACCTGAATGTTTCAAGCCAAATTAAGAAAAGAGTAGACTAGTTCCTTTGCTCTCTTATCAATAATGTAAAACGCTTTTCGCTTTTATGTTGATTGTGTTATTTTCTCATGTACTGATGTTTTCTTCAATTATGGATGTATAAATCACAGAGAGTATGGAATAAATGTCTTCTTGAATTGAACTGAATTGAAACAGTGGAACAAATCCTTCTCCAAACTAAGAACGCTTCATAGCAAACTCTAAAGTTTTTGTAGTTTTGACTACAGTTCCACAGTTTTGGCGATTACGAACTCAGTGTCGATATGTCAGAATTTGAAAACGACACATGCAAGCAACCGAAACAAGTTTCCAATTGCTCGTTTCTCCCCCAAAAACTATCAAATGTATGCTGTGTAATGAATGCCATGATTGAAAGAAAGAAAGCTGACAAGCTTTGGAAGACTCATCATTGGATGAATATGCTACGAAACAACTGCATGACTCAGTGTCCTCTTCATTGCTGAAAAAACCTAATCAACCCTAAGAACAGTTCATAGCAAACTACAGTTTTTGTAGTTTTAACTACAGTTCCGCAGCTTTGGCGATTACGAACTTCTATTGACCTCGCAGCATTTGAAAATGATACATGCGAGCAACCAAAACAAGTGTCGAAATGCTTGTTTCCCGAAACAACTCACTGTCTGCCGTCTGCCTTCAAATGTATGCTTTGTAATGAGTGCTGGGATTAAAGAAAGAAAGCTGACAACATTGGAAGATTTGCTATGGCTGAGTACGCTACGAGCCAACTGCATGACTTTCACACCTGAAGAGCAAAATTCAGTTGATTAAATAACTGTCCAATACAAAGGAAAGACAAGTAGCATCCAACAGTATAGTATTACCATAATTTTCTAGTAAAAATCAACAAGGTGGCTGGCCATGGCATGTGACCCTGGTGTGACAAAATACTCAAGTATGAAGTCAATGGGCTCAAAGATTATAATACAAGGCGTGCGAATTCTACAAAGAACACTCCTGAATGTTTCAAGCCAAATTAAGAAAAGAGTAGATTAGTTCCTTTGCTCTCTTATTACTAACGTAAAACGGTTTTCGCTTTTATGTTGATTGTGTTATTTTCTCATGTACTGATGTTGTCTTTAATTATGGATGTATAAATCACAGAGAGTATGGAATAAATGTCTTCTTGAATTGAACTGAATTAAAAACAGTGGAACAAAACCCTCTCCAAACTAAGAACACTTCATAGCAAACTCTACAGTTTTTGTAGTTTTAACTACAGTTCCACAGTTTTGGCGATTACGAACTCCGTATCGATCTGTCAGAATTTGAAAACGACATATGAGAGCAACCAAAACAAGTGTCCAATTGCTCGTTTCCCCCAAAAACTATCAAATGTATTCTGTGTAATGAATGCCATGATTGAAAGAAAGAAAGCTGACAAGCTTTGGAAGACTCGTCATTGGCTGAATATGCTACGAGACAACTGCATGACTCAGTGTCCTCTTCATTGCTGAAAAAACTTATTCAACCCTAAGAACAGTTCATAGCAAACTACAGTTTTTGTAGTTTTAACAACAGTTCCGCAGCTTTTGCGATTACGAACTTCGTGTTGACCTCGCAGCATTTGAAAACGATACATGCAAGCAACTAAAACAAGTGTCGAAATGCTTGTTTCCCGAAACAACTCATTGTCGGCCGTCTGCCTTCAAATGTATGCTTTGTAATGAGTGCTGGGATTAAAAGAAAGAAAGCTGACAAGCTTTGGAAGATTTGCTATGGCTGAGTATGCTACGAGCCAACTGCATGACTCTCACACCTGAAGAGCAAAATTCAGTTGATTAAATAACTGTCCAATACAAAGGAAAGACAAGTAGCATCCAACAGTATAGTATTACCATAATTTTCTTGTAAAAATCAACAAGGCTGGCCATGGCATGTGACCCTGGTGTGACAAAATACTCAAGTACGAAGTCAATGGGCTCAAAGATTATAATACAAGGCGTGCGAATTCTACAAAGAACACTCCTGAATGTTTCAAGCCAAATTAAGAAAAGAGTAGATTAGTTCCTTTGCTCTCTTATTACTAATGTAAAACGGTTTTCACTTTTATGTTGATTGTGTTATTTTCTAATGTACTGATGTTGTCTTTAATTATGGATGTATGAATCACAGAGAGTATGGAATAAATGTCTTCTTGAATTGAACTGAATTGAAACAGTGGAACAAAACCCTCTCCAAACTAAGAACACTTCATAGCAAACTCTAAAGTTTTTGTAGTTTTACAGTTCCACAGTTTTGGCGATTACGAACTCCGTGTCGATATGTCAGAATTTGAAAACGACATATGAGAGCATCCGAAACAAGTGTCCAATTGCTCGTTTCCCCCAAAAAACTATCAAATGTATGCTGTGTAATGAATGCCATGATTGAAAGAAAGAAAGCTGACAAGCTTTGGAAGACTCGTCATTGGCTGAATATGCTACGAAACAACTGCATGACTCAGTGTCCTCTTCATTGCTGAAAAAACTTATTCAACCCTAAGAACAGTTCATAGCAAACTACAGTTTTTGTAGTTTTAACAACAGTTCCGCAGCTTTTGCGATTACGAACTTCGTGTTGACCTGGCAGCATTTGAAAACGATACATGCAAGCAACCAAAACAAGTGTCAAAATGCTTGTTTCCCGAAACAACTCATTGTCGGCCGTCTGCCTTCAAATGTATGCTTTGTAATGAGTGCTGGGATTAAAAGAAAGAAAGCTGACAAGCTTTGGAAGATTTGCTATGGCTGAGTACGCTACGAGCCAACTGCATGACTCTCACACCTGAAGAGCAAAATTCAGTTGATTAAATAACTGTCCAATACAAAGAAAAGACAAGTAGCATCCAACAGTATAGTATTACCATAATTTTCTTGTAAAAATCAACAAGGCTGGCCATGGCATGTGACCCTGGTGTGACAAAATACTCAAGTATGAAGTCAATGGGCTAAATTCTACAAAGAACACTCCTGAATGTTTCAAGCCAAATTAAGAAAAGAGTAGACTAGTTCCTTTGCTCTCTTATCAATAATGTAAAACGCTTTTAGCTTTTATGTTGATTGTGTTATTTTTCATGTACTGATGTTGTCTTTAATTATGGATGTATAAATCACAGAGAGTATGGAATAAATGTTTTCTTGAACTGAACTGAATTAAAACAGTGGAAAAAAAACCTTCTCCAAACTAAGAACACTTCATAGCAAACTCTACAGTTTTTGTAGTTTTAACATTTCCAAAGTTTTGGCGATTACGAACTCAGTGTCGATCTGTCAGACTTCCAAAGCGATGCCATAAGCAAATGATACCAGTGTCCATTTTCTTACAGACAAAACCTATTCCAACCTAAGAACAGTTCATAGCAAACTACAGTTTTTGTAGTTTTAACTACAGTTCAGCAGTTTTGGTGATTACGAACTTTGTGTTGATCTCACAGAATTTGAAAACGATATATGCGAGCAATTATTTACAGATGCAAGTGGTGGGGTGGGATTTGGAGGAATTTTGTAAGGGAAGTGGTTCCAAGGGATGTGGCCTGAAGCAGTAAAAGATGAAAACCCATCAATTGCATGGTTGGAATTGTTTCCTGTAATCTCGGTGATGGTGTTATGGGGTAGGGAGCTTAAGGGTAAGCGCATAGTAGTGATAATAGTCAGATAATAAAGGGATTGTGGAAATTTTGAATAAGAAAACACCAAAGTGCTCCATGATTATGAGGTTGGTCAGATTTTTGTTACTACAGTGTTTGAAAAACAATGTAGCTTTTTCAGCCAGACACATCGCAGGAAAGCAAAATAACATTGCAGATGCATACACGTTTTCAGACGGATGGGTTTCAAAGAATTGCACCCAAAGCGGACAAGAAAGCAGTTCCTGAACCAGAGTTCCTGTGGAACCTTTAATAGCCAGAGCTCAATCAATTTTAGCAGCATCAATGGCGGCTAGCACTAAGCGTACATATAGAAGGGCAGTAGAAAGTTGCATAGCCTTTCGGAATGATTGGTCATTAGGCAATACATGGCCAGCTTAGAAGAGGTATAGTGATGCCGGAATACGTGACATAATGATAGAGTCTGGTCTTGTAGCACCACGTCTTTGAATGGCGTCATGAATGGACATCATTATAATAGGAGCATGCAAGCACATAAAATAACATATGAGGCCAGGGTTCTGCCCAGGATTTCTTTAGAGGTGGAAAAATGTTTCCCTGGAAACCATTGAAGATGGATCAGTTACAAGGTAGATCATTAAAATTGACTCAAAAATTAATGGCTTCGGATACCATTTTTACTGGTAAATACCCAATTTTACATTCCGTTGAAAACCTTTGAAAGGAATTTGCAAGTGTAATTTAAAAATTTGGAAAATGTGTGGTGGTCGGAAACAGAGAAAATTCTGCCAGTGGCGGTTGGGGAATCCTGAGTCCCGGGCGGGTTTTCCGGCACCGACCACTGTGGGCAGAACCCTGTGAGGCCCTTCGTCACCTGCAGTGGTTGGCTTACTTGGGCAATCTAAATGAAGAAGAACTTGTTGTGGTAAGTGTCACAATAAACAAATTGGCCCAGGCTTCCATAACAACAACATACCAGGTGCAGCTAGCAGTGAATCATTCACTGCTACTTCACTCACTGAGTTCAACAAGAAGAGAAGCAAAGAAAGCCCAACAGATGCATTCTGGATGTCTTTATATGGAGATGGTTGAAAATGTGTTGCTACTGACCAGAGCTACCAGAACCGGCAACTGGGAACTTCGCCTATCTGCAGTACGAAACATCCTTCCTTGGATGTTTGCCTATGACAGACCCAATTATGCAAGATATTTGTCAGCCTACTATTTAGAAATGTGTGACCTACCACGGACCCACCCCATTGTACATGAGGCCTTAGCAACTGGGGAGTTTGCTGTTCAACGCCAGGAGAGTCATGGGTTTGCCTAAGTTGAGTTTGACATGTGCATAGAACAAACATGCAACAGAGATGCAAAAACAAGGGGGCGGCCTTTATACAAAATCCTCACTTTGACTTTGGGCAGCACCATCAACTGCACAATCTGCAGAAATGGGCGAATTAAAAAAAAAATGCACATCAATATCTTGTTTGCTGTTCGCACTGCAGTTGCAATAATTAGCAACACTTTTGCAAACTAAGGGCTGTGTAAGGTTGCGAGTAGCTTTTTCCTTGACAATGTACACTGATGATACATTTAAAAGTAAAGAAGTTAGTTTGGACATCATCAGAAAATGTGTCTTCATAGGGCCATGACTTTTCTCCATGTGTGTTAATAACATGGTATTTGTGTACATATTTAAGAATAGTAGGGTGGTCTCTTAAAATTAGCTTCATGTACATGTATGTACAATCATATTTTCCATCCTCATACAATCACTTATACGGTCTTTTTCTTCTTTAGGCCAAGAAAAAAAGGTCTGTAAATGTTAGAGACAAAGGCACAGTGCAGCAAGGGACAAGTCTTGCAAGAGAACTGCGACAGCAGTTGCAGTCAACGTCAAAAAATATTGAGGTATGGTACAGGCAGGAGTGCTTCAATTTGTCTTTGAACTTTGAACCTTTTCAACTGAAGATAAAAAGGGGAAGTGTGTACAGCATAGTGAACTCCTGCAGCATTAAAACCAAGACTAACATCATTAGTGGTAACATTTTTATGTCTACAGGAAGCTGCTGAGATATCTCCGACGAACATGAGGGCAACGAACAGACCATCATTGCCCGGCTTCAACGTGAATTGAAGAAAGAGCGAGAGGAGAAAGAGAGGCTGCAGAGTCAGTTGTTGTTTCTTAAAGGTTTGCCTCCTAAACTTGTATTTTTGTAGGATCAATAGTTATCCTCTATTTTTAAAGTTATAGCGAAAGTTGGTGTCAGTGTGGACTGCAGAATGCAATAGTGTAACTTCTTTAGGCAGGTTAATCCACGATTGATGTACACTGGTTTATAATACCATGTGGGCTTATAGACCCCGTTCCCACTGGACTCCCCATTGATCCTGCATTGGTCTCGCTGCAGCAACTGCACTCCCAAAAAGCACCGATAACATTCTTTCTGTTGGCAGAATAGATTCTTCAACAGTTGGTAAAATTGGCACAACACCATCATTCATCAACTGTCACCGATACCTCTCCTGACATTAGTATAAAAAATGCTGAACGGATCCATCGTGCAGCAACAGGAGTACAAGTTGTCAAGATCCAAGCGACAAACACAAATCAGAAACGACCCACCCTATGGAAAAAATTCCTGAGCGCAGGCAAAGACAAGGAGGAATGGGTAAGGTACCCGTTGTCAGCTTGGACGAAGACCCCAGCCAGCACATTCAAGAATATAACCGTGTACATTGCACATGGACGAGAATGTCATGCAATAGGTCCAGTGAATGGAACGATGCAGGTAACCGTAATCCCGGGGCTTGAATGCAGAATATAGGGGATAGTTTTCGAACGCGATGCTGGGAAGTCCAATACACAGCTGCACAGTGGTGGTGCAGTGACATAGAAAGGCTTGTCTGGGGCACGCCTGGCCGGCCTGGGGAATAGGCTCAGGAGATACTTGGCAAAAGGCGAGGCTCCAACAACGATAGTGTTACATCTAGGGACCAATGACATCTTTAAAGAAAATTTGGGACAGATTAGACACAGGGTAAAAGAGAGCCTGGAGGCAATGTAAGTTATTCACTTTTATGTTGATTGTGTTATTTTGTTATGTACTGATGTGGTTGTCTTTAAGTATGGATGTACTTTCCCAGAGAATATGGAATAAATATCGTCTTGAATTTAGTTGAACAAAACCTATTCCTCTCAGTTCCGCAGTTTTGGCAATTACAAACTTCGCTTTGATCTCGCAGACTTCGAAAACAACACGCGTATGCAACTGATTACCAGAGTCCAAATAACTTGTTTCCCGAGTATTCAAGAATTCATGCTTTTTCTCTCTTATTTTTTTATTCTTTAAAGGAGAACCACTATCCCTACTTCAAGAAGAGTGAAGCCTGAAGCATTATTTGCTTTTTTGTTGATTGTGTTATTTTGTTATGTACTAATGTGGTTGTCTTTAAGTATGGATGTATTTTCTCAGAGAGTATGGAATAAATGTTTCATAAAGGAAGACTTACTGCAAGTAACTTTGGTCCGGTAATAATAAACAAAAACTCAAACCGACAGCCATCTGCCTCTCTCTTGAAGACTGTCTTGGGAGAGTATGACCTTTCAGGACTGAAGGCCATTCAGTATGGGATACATCATGAACAGGATGCAATTAATGCATATCAGAGAATGACTGGCTTAACAGTTGAAGAGTCTGGACTCTGGCTCCATCCAACAGGTGTCCTTGGTGCATCACCGGATGGCATTGTGGATGATAAAATCCTCATTGAAGTCAAGTGTCCTCACAAGCTTAAAGATACGCGTTTGGAGGATGCTATGACTCAAAAGGATTTTTTCTTATCAACAAAGCCTGATGGTGCACTAGGTCTATCGAAACACAAATCAAGCAAAACGGTACTACCACCAAGTCCAAGGGCAACTCGCACTATCAAACAGACAGCTTTGTCATTTTGTTGTATGGAGCCCTATTGAACAGCCCAAGATAATTGACATACCAAAGGACGATGGATGGGCAGTTAATATTCCCAAGTTGATCGACTTCTACACAACAAATATTTTTACAGTGCTTGCAGAACAGTGATCTCCATTTTCTTAACTTTTTTCATGTTTTCATAATTGTGAGCATGTGGAGTACATGTTCATCAAGAGTCTTAATTCGAACCTACGTGAAAGATGGCATTTGTTTACATTTTTCTTTCATCATGTTTGAGCTTTTGGGAGAAAAATAACCCACAAATGATATTTTTTATAATACCTTGATATATTATGTGCCACCGGACGCTATTCTTTAGATACTACTCTTTTCTGTGAAACGATTTTTACAGGTATTAGAAGAGCATGTTTCGGTATGTAGTGACTCTTTACATGAACAAACGGAAAACTTACCTGCACAAATCTTCCCAAAGATCGTAGGCGGTTTTGTTGTTTTTTTCATTCGGAAACCGGTAGAAACTGCAAGTATGACTTTCATTTGTGTGACTACAGTCACCAGCAAAACACATAACCATCGTTGATCAGTTTTAACTACATCGAGCATGGAAAAATCACGTTGTGTACGATAAATGCAGCGCAATGCATGCGGGCTGTGCAGTGGTCAAGTTGCTATGCATGGTCGCGTGATCCATCGTTGGGGAAGTACCAGTGACCTTGGTAGGAAATGACGTCACACTTCGCTCGCGAATTGAATTGAATTATTACAATTGAACAAAACCTATTCCACAAAGTGAACATTTCAGAGAAACTTTTTTCCAAATTTTAACTATAGTTCCGCAGTTTTGGCAATTACAAACTTCGCTTTGATCTCGCAGACTTCGAAAACAACACGCGTATGCAACTGATACAAGTGTCCAAATTCCTTGTTTCCTGAGCATTAAAGAATTCATGCTTTTTTCTCTCTTGGTTTTTTTTATTTAAAGGAGAACCAATATCCATTCTCCAAGAACAGTGAAGCCTAAAGCATTATTTGCTTTTTTGTTGATTGTGTTATTTTGATATATACTGATGTTGTTGTCTTTAATTATGGATGTATTTTCCAAGAGAGTATGGATTAAATGTTTTCTTAAATTGAAATGAATTGAATTTATACAGTCGAACAAATCCTATTCCTCCCAGTGAAGACTTCAGAGCATACTTTTTCTATTTTTAACTACAGTTCCGCAGTTTTGGCAAGTACAAACTACGTGTTGACATCACAGACTTCAAAAACAACAAGCGTATGCAACTGATACCAGTGTCCAAATTCCTTGTTTCCTGAGTATTCAAGAATTCATGCTTTTTCTCTCTTGGTTTTTTTCAATCAAAGGTGAACCATTATCCCTACTTCATGAACAGTTTGGCCTAAAGCGTTATTTGCTTTTATGTTGATTGTGTTATTTTGTTATGTACTGATATTGTTGTCTTTAATTATGGATGTATTTTTATGAGACTATGGAATAAATGTCTTCTTGAATTGAATTTATACAGTGGAACAAAACCTATTCCACCAAGTGAACATTTCAGAGCATACTTTTTCAAATTTTAACTGCAGTAGAATCAAGATGACTTTGATATAGATTTTATCATCATTGCCGAAAAAGGGTTTTCTGTCATAGGATAAAATGCAGCAATCGCAGTTCTACATGGACAACCTATTCCACCAAGTGAACATTTCAGAGCATACTTTTTGAAATTTTAACTGCAGTAGAATCAAGATGACTTTGATATAGATTTTATCATCATTGCCGAAAAAGGGTTTTCTGTCATAGGATAAAATGCAGCAAACGCAGTTCTACATGGACAACAATGGACACTTCTCTCAAGCACCTTCATGAATCATTGGATGTTCGCTTATGTTTAGTTGGACTCTGGAACTTTATATAAATGCCTGGGATGAATCAATGGGACATGAACTTGAACTTTGAAAGGAAAGATGTAACAGGTGCAACAAGCGTATGCAACCGATACCAGTATCCAAATTCCTTGTTTCCTGAGTATTCCAGAATTCATGCTTTTTTCTCTCTTGGGTTTTTTTGCATTCAAAGGAGAACCACTATCCCTTCTTCAAGAACAGTGAAGCCTATGAAATTATCCCTGCTACCATCTCATCAGGATACCCAGGCCCTGAACAAAGATATGCCGAGACGGGGTGGCGTGAAGTGCTACAACAAAGTTTGGCCGTTTCCGGCGACGTTGTCATAAAGTTGGTCTCAACACTGCCTGCCGGTTTACATTTCAAGGTGACAACTGACAACTTCTTCTCCAGTGTCACACTCATATGACAACTGAACATCCACTTGACCAAGAATACAGGGCTGCGAGGCGATTGACCTGAACAAAGCTTTGTAGAAGAGTCACATCATTCATCCTCAATACAAAGTCAAAGAGCGTCTTTTGTAAGCAGTGTCAACAATACTGAAAATTGAGGACTGGGTCACTATTACAATTGTCTTAATTCCCAAATTGCTTTCTCTTTAGTGCGCTTAATGGTAAGAAAAAAAAGGAACACTAAAACGTTAAGTTGTTTTTGGTCGATTGGACCAAGGATGGTCAAACTAATATGCAAGGTGTATGAACAAAAGACAAATTAGCTATTAAGGTAAACGCATAGGGCAACTCATCTTTGTGAGTCCACCACACAAGGGCACTAGGAGCACAGGGGCAGGTAAAAAGCACAACAGAGGGCGCATCAGATAAGTACAATTATAAATGGTGTTAAGATCTGTTTGAGCGTATAGGGTCAGCATAAATGAGGCTCAGCATTCTGTTCGAAGCAGTCAGGATTTTCAAGATTAGAAACAGTACCAGAAAAGAAGTTTTAAGGCTCAATTTAGGCAAGTGCATAAAATGTCTCTTCTGTCTTTGTGTGCCCCCCCCCCCCGCCCCTTTCTTTGACTTTCCCAGCTTTCTTGTAACTTAAGGCACTTAGCGTGAAGCAGTACATTTCGACCTGTGCCTTTTGGGAGCATCTGTTCAGCTGCAATTGGTTCCTTCAGTGGTGACCCAGCCAATGGATCCACCACAAAAAATGTTCAATACATAGTAACTGTAACAATAAGTTTAAACAGTAACTTTAACATCAT
This sequence comes from Pycnopodia helianthoides, assembly GCA_032158295.1. Lineage (NCBI taxonomy): Eukaryota > Metazoa > Echinodermata > Asteroidea > Forcipulatida > Asteriidae > Pycnopodia > Pycnopodia helianthoides. The sequence goes on from CM063245.1 coordinate 13,997,609, forward strand.
CAAATATATCACCTCACTGTACCAACTCTTCCTTGGCATCCCTCTTGTGAAGAGTCTCCCATGGTGTTAAGGATGTTGTACCTCCATAAAAGTGACATCTCTTCATTCATATTGTGTCTGTCTTGGCATGCATCTTCTTCTGTGTAAGAATCTCTGATGATGTGAAGGAAGTTTTTCCGTTTCATTTTGTACAGTAGCACTTACACTGCTCATTCAACATTATTTTGCCGACTCGTTCTTGGCATGCATCCTCTTGTGTTTAAGAATCTCTGTTGATGTAAAGGAGAACTCTTGATTGCAGACGGTGCACTCATACTGCCTCCTCAGCGTTCCCATTGCACTCATGTCGCTCTGTGTACCCTCCATCTTCTCATCGATCAGTTCTGCTTCATCTTGAGATGCTGTAAAGTGATAATATTTATTAATTACAATGATAGTAGTAACCCATATGGTAGTAACCCACACAGTAGTAACCAACACGATAGTAACCCATATGGTAGTAACCCACACAGTAGTAACCAACACGATAGTAACCCACATGGTAGTAACCAACACGATAGTAACCCACATGGTAGTAACCAACACGATAGTAACCCAAATGGTAGTAACCCAAATGGTAGTAACCCACATAGTAGTAACCCACATGGTATTAACTCGTTGACTGCCGGTCACAGATTCGTTGGGCGTTCCCATTTGCCAAGTGCAGTGCGCATGCGTGCATACCAAATAGCTACTATACACAAAAAAAATTGAACATACACATTCTAAGGATGTATGTCCTCACCACTGCCAGAAGCGTATTTGTTGCGTGCTCAGTGATGCCAGTGTATTCAATTAACAATACAAAGCCCTTTCATTCCCTACGAGTATACTCGTAGTGGCAGAATCCGTTACACCTGTTACTCGTAGGCGGCAGTCAATGTGTTAACCCACACAGTAGTAACCCACATAGTAGTTACCCACATAGTAGTTACCCACATGGTAGTAAACCACACGGCAGTAAACCACGTGGTATTAACCCACACGGTAGTAACCCACATGATAATAACCCACATGGTAGTAACCCGCATAGTAAACCACATGGTAGTAAACCACATGGTAGTAACCCACACTGTCTAGGTAATTTTTACTCCTGGGCCCTTCGAAATGTTCCAGGAGAAATACTAATTTCCCTCAAAGAGGTGTCCTTTACCAAGAAATAACTGGCTTAATAACAAGGCTCGAAAACCCACAAGGCCGTAGAGCATATAGCTCAAAATGTTTACTGAAGCAAAAGAATTTGTTACAAGACCAGAATCATTATTATGAGAAGAAACCCTTTACAGCAATTCACAATGATTAGTGTTTATTTGATCCTAAGGGCAATACTTACAAAACTGAAAAATATTTATTGAACTCAAAGTCAACATTTGAACATAATAAAAAAAAATTTAAACAGAGGCTAGGTATTATTATTAAAAAACACAAGACCGCTGGACTTGTCCAGTCAAAATTTTACCAGCCCGAAGCTCAAAACACTGGCCTGCTGTTCAGTGTAAACTCCGAGCCCTGCTCATAGACTACTGGGTACAAACAACAAAACTTTACAATGGAAATGATTAACCTCACTCTGCACCATCCTGATTGAAAGACAAGACTCTATACTGACCTGTTGATGATTGAAGACACTCTGTCTCATGCTGAATCTTCTCTAGTGTAGTCACAATGAGGGTGGCGTTGCAATGAGGACAGGACCAATGCCGACGTAGAACAGAGCTGAATTCTCCGAAAGAATCACTGGCAACGTTGAACAAACTGCAACCAACGAATGAGTTAGATATTGGGTCATACTAAAAAGAATACCTCACTTATAAATAAATCTTGTGATCTGTTAAAATTTCTTGTTGCGTCAATGAGGAGTGTCATGGTCAAGCGGTCTATTTGATGTAATTGAACTCACCATCCATAGGTGAGGTAATCGTTGACCTGTGTCCCTCCCTTGGTAGGGTGAGGTTGACCTTTTGTGCTCTGTGACGTGAAGAACGACTCTTGCTCTCCTTTCTCTTGGACTGCAATAAAAAATAAAGGTAAGAAAACAAAATTAGCTTTGATGTTTTTTCCCCCAAAACTATTGTTAAGAACATTTGTGTTTTAACCTTACACTGATCTGTGATTTAGTACTGTAAGCTTGGTACTTTCCTAGTCCTGCATGATAACAAATCTATACCAGCGACCCCTGCATTCTAGACCAGATGTCTTAACAACGAGACCACCAGGTGTGCATGATGTTGAAAGGCCAGTTTGATTCCGGTAATAGACCTTTATCATGGTATGGTCATCTTGATTCTCTCCTATTCAAATCAATGCAACCAAACTGAGACTGGAAGGAAAAATAGTCTGGTACCTTTTTGTACGATGAATGTCAGCATCCAGTAATGTTATTTGATACAGGTAAATGACCAAGATGGCGGCAGAATGATAAAGACATTTGATATTTCTCGTTTTTTGAACCATTCGCTTGTTTTAATCCTGTAAAATGTAGACATATACAATAAAACTAACCCGTGAAAGTTTTATTTCAAAACGTGGTAGAGTTTTTTAGACATCTTTAAATACCTGAAGCGGTTTTGTCCACGCAGGAAAAAAGAAAGAAATTGGAATACAAAATCTGAGAAACATTTCGAATCGTTTCCCAGATTGAAATGTTTTTGAATCCCTCTCTCTTAAACCACATTCCTTTTGATTCATACCATTGTGAGGGCCAATGTAGAGGTTGTGCAGCTCGGTGGATCCAAGTTTCCTCATTGTGTACTCAACATGGCAATCAAGAAACTCAGCTAGCTTAACGGAAAGAAATCTCTCCTGGTGTGCGACACGTAGATTGCTTAGTCCACCGGCAGAGTCCACAGACAAGTGACTGTCTGCAAATACAAAATAAACATTCCAAATCAGGGCCAAATTTCATAGAGCTGCTTATGCACAAACAGTAGCTGAGCACAACAAAATTATGCTTACCAGAATTAAGATACCATGTCACAAGTAATCAGTTGGCTGCTCAAGCTATTAAGCAATATGTTTAGTTACATGTATTTGTTGTTATTGGGTGTGATCCCTGGCTATTCCTGAATACTCATTCACGTTTAGTGATGTTCACCCACGTCATCATCAGTGGGCAGTGACTAGCACTTGGAATAAAAAATCAGCAACTTAAAAGGTTTGTACCTTTTAGTCTTATTTCAAGAAGTTGAAGCCATGAAGCTCGTAGCTGCATAACAGCAGATAGGATATGCTCAGCTGTATCCACATCGGGAATGGTAAACTCAATCCACTCATCAACAACTAATCTGAAATACAAACACAAACTTGAAAATGAAATGAAATCATTCCTGGCCAGATTCAACAGAACCTTTTGACAGAAAATATTACTTAAAATTTAAGGAAAAATTGGAAGAACACCAGTTACAAATCGTCGCATCAGTACAGAAACCTAGTATCTCCTAAAATAGCACCTACATTACTCGCGAGTTTGAAATTGTCAAAACGTTGTTTCTCGCTTAAAATAGCCACAAAACAAGTACACGCCGTGACACAACGTTTTTGCACAGAGCATTTTCATGTGAGATACAATGTTTTAGCAAAGTCGAGATCTGAGGAAAATATAATGTAATAATACAGCAGTTTTAGGGCCAACTTTCCTGTAAAGAACATTTAAAGGCACCGATCATGAAGAAGAAATGTTATCATGAACAAGTGTGTTTTCTGTGCATAAAAAAGAAAGCATTTTTTACAACGAGGAACTTGTACCCCAAGTTTTGTATTTCACAGTCCGGTCCGACTGTCATAATAACCTCCACTTTTACGCAACTTTGGGAACAAGTATACAATGTCGATGTAACCCTGGGTGCCACGGCTGGGTAGTTACCTTGTACATGACTGGTTGGTATCCAAGCAGTTTGCATACAGCATGACAGTCTGTAAAGCTGGTACCCTCATGGTGTTCACTAAATATGGTTTGTTAGTTTCCAGTAGAGATCTGAAAGTAAAAGGTTGTACAAATTCAGCTCATTGGCCCATTACACTCCATCCCTTATTGTGGTGACCAATTACAATTTGTGTGTGGCTTGTTGCAGAGCATGGCCCATGTATCGTACCCGCTACCCACATGGGTGCTGTTGATAGACAGTTGCTGTGGTGGGCGAGGCTTAAAGAGGGGCTCCAAGGTTAAAATCAGTTTTGTGATCCACTCATTTTCCAATAGATAGAGTCCTTTATAAAAGTGGGAAAAAAACATTACAAGTTTCTAACCTCAGACAATGCAATTATGGTGAAGTGTCTCGCCCAAAGACACAGGTGCCAAGACTGGGACCTGAACCTAAACTCTGATAACACCAGAACTTGACTCCGATTCACTTGACCCCTCCACTATGACACCCTGCAAACACCCTACCCACCCCTCCCCCTCCCACCACAGCCCTTCCCTCAATCTGACAAAGTCCAACACCATGTAAAAACTCAACACCAAAATGGCTGGAATCTCAATTTTCAGTTTGGCAGTGCAGTACTGAACTCAACAGAATAAGCTGCCCGTTTGAAGTTGGTTGGCTGCGGTGATTGGGGTTAATCAAAGACCAAGCAATCTTACACGTATGCAAGGAGTTGATGTTTACTGCTCAAGGCCCCCTTGGAACTGGAATGGCCTACTTGGTCTATCTCCTCTGGTGGTTCAAGGACAGATGGGTTGTTGGCAAATACTCCGGTGGGATGAAGAAGAACAAAAGACTTGGCCTGAAAACAAGATCATTGGTAATTCAGTGGTATGAGCCTCAGAATTTTGCGGCCAATAGATTCACACTCTTTACAGGGCACCATAAGAGCAGGGCACAATTTCTTAGAGCTGCTTAAACACAAAAGTAACTAAGCACACACAAATTTTGCTTTGCCAGAATAAGGTTACCAGCCAAAACACCATTCCACACATACCGTCTGTGACCGGTTTCCTGCTTAGTCTTGCTTAGCAGAAAATTGTTTAGTAAAATTTATTTTATTAAGCAGCACCATGAAATTTGGCCCTAAAGCCTCTAAATACACAGGATGTTACATTTTAGAGGTTTACTGACTCTCCACATTACTACTAGTATAAAATCTTTCTGGTAATGAAACCATGGATGTCTCATGAGGGAACTTAATCACTGTAGCTCACAAGGGAACAAGGGATTTATGAAACACCGGGGTTAACCCCTACTCTTCCACGATAAGTGTTCTGGGTTCTTTTTTGGCACTACCGATCCTAGTACACCAGACCTACGGCTTAATGTCCCATCCAAAGGACAAAGCAATTATGGTAAAGTATTTTGCTGAAGGACACAAGTGTCAAGACTGGGACTCGAACCCACACACTTCTGATCAGAAACACCAGAGCTTGAGCTCGGTGTTCTTACCCGCTCAGCCACATTACCACAAACAGAAATCTAGAGGTTTGGTCATAACAAGAGGTGTGTCTTTTTTTGTCCGTGTTGGCAGCTTCACCTCTTGTACGAAAGTCTAAAGGTAAACAGAGATCATTGGAAAAACCTGAACTCAGGAAAAGTCCGTACCTTGGTATGGAATACTTGGTCACATTCTTTTCGGTAGGTGTTGCAATCTTCAGCAATGGCAAGCTGTGGGTAGAGTCCACTACACAGAATCACCTTCAGAAGGTTCAGTTGACGTAGAGTGAAGCTACGATTCAGGCTAGCTGTGGTCTGCAAGGGGGGAACCAAACAGGTGCAAGCAATGATTGCTACATTTGTAAGCCATGCTTGAAATAGGGAGACTGCCAACATTAGGGCTAGATAGCTCAGTTGGTAGAGTGCCAGCATGTTAATCTGAAGGTCGCCAATTCAAGTCCCGCTCAAGTCAAATTTTCTTTGTTCGACCCAAAATTGATTATAAAGTTCATACAAGTATCAACGGGCAATAATTAGGGACATGTAAGCAAACACACATCCCAAAGCCTACCATGGTTTGGGGTGTTGGGCTTGTACTGGACTCGTTTTACGAGTCGGGCATAATATTTCTTCACTGCACAAATCATTCTTGGGTGATGTTCCTATGGTCGATTCCTCTCCCCTCCCCCCCCAACCCCAGAGTCTAAAAACGGGGTGTATATCCCCCTTGGAATTTCAACCCATGTGACTGGAAAGTCAAAGTCGAGGAAACAACATTTAGAAACAGCTAAAATAAACGTTACTTATTCAATTGCAGTAATTGAAGTAATCATATGAATCCCCACAAAATCCCTACCAAACATAAACCATTTTCCATTGTTTTATTATTATAAATTTCTGGTAAAAAAACTTTTTATAAAGGTCGATTTGAACTTCATCAGGTATCTCTATCAGGGTGAGGTCATGGTAATGACATTTCAATGATTGTTATTGTTACCTGAAGGCGGTTGAGGTCATGGGACAATTTGAACTCTAGACTCTTGAGGTCGTTGCCATCATCCTCTTCATCACTCACATCAAAATCCTGCAGTACAAAACAAAACACAAAGTATTGACCCCTTGCACTGACGCCACATGAGCACCGATAAAACTTTACATTACAGGCATGCAACTGTAACTTCACCAAAAAAAAGGAAATTACAAAATTTCAATGATTTTGTAACAGTATTTTTCAATTTTGAATGGTAAAACTGAGAATAAAAAAAGAGGAAATCAGCTGATCCGAGGAAAAGTTGCATGCCTGACATTAATAGTCACAATTTTCTTCTATCAATCCCATTGGTACTATTTTATTATTACTATTATATACTGAAATGAAACGGTAATATAACGGTAATGAAACCAAGGATGCCTCATAAGTGAACTTAATCACTGTAGCTCGCATGCCTGATGAAACCTGTAAACGAGGGTGCTTGCTATGTAAACCAGAGACAACTGGGTTATCCCCTACTCTTCCACTATAAGTGTTCTGGGTTCTTTTACATGCACTACCAATCATAGTACACAAGGACCTACGGCTTAATGTCCCATCCGAAGGACAAAGAAATAACAGTAAATTATTTTGCTCAAGGACGCAAGTGTCATGACCGAGACTCGAACTCACACTCTGCTGATCACAAAATTAAGAGCTCGAGTCTGGTGCTCTTATCCGCTCGGCCACACATGCCACAGACACCCTTCCGATATGGAACTAAACACAATGCAATTACAGCAAAATGTAGTGCCTGCTATTGACCCTGTTTAATCAATACAAATAAGATACTGCCCTATGTATATGGCGTGTCGTGGCCGAGTGGATAAGAGCACTGGACTCGGGCTCTGGTGTTTCTGTTCAGCAGAGTGTGGGTTCGAGTCCCGGTCGTGACACCTCTGTCCTTAAGCAAGACACTTAACCATTATTGCTGCGTCCTTCGGATGGGATGTAAAGTCGATGTAAAGTGTATTGTGTAATGCACGTAAAAGAATCCAGTGCACTTATCAAAAAGAAGGGGTTCCCCCCTGTGTTCCTGGTTTGATTGGCAGCATATTGCGCCACAGCACTGTGTAAACCATTACATGGTGCTATATAAAGGAATAGGTACAATACTGCAAATAGTAGCTCCACAATACCTTGCAGGAAAATACTGAATGTTGAAGCGCCTTGAGCAACACTAAGTGACGGATATGAGCGCTATAAGAAGCTACTCTACAGAGAAACAAACAAAACACATTTTTCAACTGACCTCCTGACCAAACCGGAGAACTTTGCGTTTCTTGGGCCCACTGTTTTCTTTTTTCTTAAGATCTCTCAGTTTTCTTTTTTCTAGATTGCGTTTGTACCTCTCTGTGCTGCTGTAGCGCCTCTCAGATGGATCGCTTAATCTCTCCACAGAATTATGGTTCTATGTAAACATGAACAAATGTATTTAATTAAACATACATTAATGCATTTTTCAAACAATCTTCTATAGAGGTTTTACAGTCACGTGATGTTATCACGTGACTGTGTGATTGAGACGCCATATTGCCGGTCAATGACCAGAGGCAAGATCACAGTTCATTACCGTAACCATGACGGGCAAGATGGCTGCCGTTGCGGTAGGCGGGGCCAGTGACGTCAGCTGAAAAACCTCTATAGGTGAAAGGTTCTGCACAAAAGATGTTTTAATTGCAAAAACAAAAGAAATCCAATAGCATATTTTTTCTTCAATATTATAACTTTTGTCCTTTTTTTGGGGGGGGAGGGCAAGGGTTCTGAGTGGGGGGGGGCTCAGATCCCTCTGCCCCCACTATGGTAACGCCACAGGAGATTCATGAATGCTTGGTTTCATTTTGGTGATGTTCGGCAATGATGTAATTAAATGGTCAATTACCCTGAGAAGATCTTGAAACTGTCTCTTGAGCTTAGACATCTCATAGAATCGTTGCTCTTCCAAACCTCGTCTCTTGCACCACTTACGAGATGGTTGACCTTTGCCCTTCACCTGTTACGAAACAAAGGTCAGATCCAATAAACTAACATTATAATATTATTTTTGGTTTTACCCTACACCAATGTGTGATAAATATTGTATACTCAGTGCTTTCCAGAGTGCTGTGAAAAAAAATCCGAAGGCTACTTGGGTGGGATTCGAACCATCCTCTGCAAATACGTATGATCAAAGCAAATTGATAATCAATTGAATACCAACAATGTGGGCAGAACACAAGGTAACCTATGACATAAATATACTTGAAAAAAAATTGGAAATATTCAATTTTACCACAATCACAAATGGCTTATATATCAGACATGAAACACAACATTGAAAAAAGGTAAATTCAGGGTCGAGTGGCAAGGAGGTTAACTTGCAGCCGTTTTCAGCCACAATGGGCATTTTGGTACAAGCAACTTGCGGTAGCTATGGTCTGTATAGAAATAAAATTAGGAAAATATCATGACTGAGTATACTTTTCTCAAATTTCTAGTATAAGTCATATTTCTCTATCTTAAATAATTGTAGATGGACCTTTCCAATGAAATATGCTACTTACATTCGCGCATACGTACAGACACTTTTTGCTCGCAAACGCCTTAGAGTTGTACAAACACGTATGCATCACGCCACCATCAGCCCCATACAAAAAGGCAATTTACCCTTATTTTGCCAACCATTAGGGATACTGCGAATGTGCGATGTACAATTTACATATTTCATTGGAGGGGTCTATTTTTAGACACTTACTTGAATCCATTCATCAAACGCATTCAGCAATGTGAAAGGATCTCCATGATCAGACTCTAGAGGGCGCCGTGCAGTCTATTTAACACAAAATGTTCACAATCATGTTAAAGTTTAAATTTCACAAGGCAAATATTACATCAGATAGATAATTTGACATTAGTGGCTTTTTAAGGTTGAAAATAACTGTGTCATATATATGAAATAAAAAAATATAAAAATAATTAGCAGGGTGCAGTATGATTTTAACCATTTCTGCACATCATACCTTTCACATAGAGGCAAAAATAGCTGACAGAGTACCTGTTTAGTCTCCTTCTCTTAACGATAAGTGTACTGTGTTCTTTTATGTGTGCATTACACAACACACAGGATCTATGACCCATCCGAAGGCAAAGCAATAATGGTGAAGTGTCTTGCTTAAGGACACAAGTGTCAAGACCGGGACTCAAACCCATAATCGGCTGATCAGAAACACTGGAGCGCTCGACTGCTTGGCCATGACACATACACACATGCAAGGGGTCGCTACAATTGGAATCTAGAATCAAGTTAGAGAGAACAAGAGCTCTGTAGACCACCGTAGGACTCCCCCTAAATCCCTCCCAAAAAGTAATACAAACTTCAAGAGTAACTTGCCATAGCTTCCGAGTCCCTGTGTGCTCTACTTGTGAATGGTGACTGGACACTGAGCGATGCGGCAATACATAACACTGGCTCTATCATCTGTTAATAACCACAAACTTAATATAATAAATTGTTTTTAATTTTGGGCGAATGAAGTAAATTTGGCTAGAACGGGATTTGAACCTGCGATCTCTGGATTTACATGCAAGTGTTTGCAAGTTTCCATTATTTGACCCCAGCGACGGCGGCCAAAGGTCAGTAATCCTTCTTACCCTGTCATTGAAACTTTCTTTTTTTATCAATAAACATATTTTCTTCTTTAAGGAAATTAAACCCTGTGCTGTAATCAAAGGTTTACAGTAACACCAGACATGCCACTTTGCAAGGAATATAATTTTTTTAAAGAAAGGAAACTGCCTTGGACATTAACATTTTTACAGTGTTTTTTTGTTCTTTTCTCTATGGCACAAACAATCAAATCACAAAGAGGAAATAAACAAAAGTTACAAGTCTTTAACTTCATTTTATTTGATACTCTTTCAGAGTGAAATTTAAAATATGACGTCATCATACATCAAAAACAAGGAATTTCTGCGCCAGTCATAAGCTCAAATTCAACGCCGTTTTGATGAATATCATTAGAACTAGGGAATGAAATGAAAAGTCCCTATACAAAAATGTACAAACCATATGTTTGCAATGAGCCGTCATCAAACGTTTTTGGATTTTGACAAAAATTGCACTTGAAGGGGTATAAAGCACAGTGACATTTTACACCATTTTAACGTGAGGTTAGAGACTTGTGTTTTTTTCCACCATTTTCATAAGGACTCTTTTGATTGGAAAATGAGTGGATCCCAAAACTGCATTTGGCCTTCGAGAGTCTCTGTAAGTTTAAAATCCTACTTATCCCTGGTTGTCTTGAACATTTGACACTGACCTTGAAGACCGTTGCCATGATGAGCATCTTTCCGATGACTACATCCACAGGGAGATCAGCAAGGAGTCTCCCGATTGAAGTCAGCTTCTCTTGCTGAGTCAGAGCTCCTTGCTCCGTCAAGAAGACGATGGAGCTCTCTACGCTGGAGGCAGGAGGCGGCTCAATGAATGGGAATCTATAATAAAAAAGATTTTAACTGATGTTGAATTTACATCTAGGAAAAGAATATTATATGTGTTTTACCCGTACACCAATGTGTGTTAACACATATACTCATTACTTTTGAGTCTTGTGGGAAACAACCCTTGACTTTTGCCATTGTAGAGCAGATTTGTTTTTTCATAGGACTCAGGAATGTAATGAGTATACAGTGCTTAACACACATCAGTGTATAGGTAAACCACAAATAAGATGCAAAAAATGTTGAATCAGTGGTTTCCTGCCTCCCGCCTCTGTGACCTAGTTTGAATTCTTGGTTTCATTACCGGAGGGATATAATAATACCACAAGGGAAAAGATGCACATGGATGCGTGTAAAAACAAAATTCTCCAGAAAGACATTTTTTTAAAGTAAATTGTTGATGGCTTGTTTCATCTAAGTTTCAAACTAACAAATATCTACTAGGACAACGACTGTATTCAAAGACCTACTTTCTAGGGTCATTGAGCCCCAGTGTCATCATCTGTAGGATGAGTGAGTCCAGTGGCACTCGGTGAATCTCCGGCGTTGAATACTCCTGGAAGTCATCATAGTTTGACTCATCATAAAGACGGAAACAAACACCCGGTCCGGTACGCCCTAGAAGGAGGAAAGGTATATATAACATAGACATTTTGGAATATAACATAGACATTTTGGAATATAACATAGACATTTTGGAATATAACATAGACATTTTGGAATATAACATGGACATTTTGGAATATAACATAGACATTTTGGAATATAACATAGACATTTTGGAATATAACATAGACATTTTGGAATATAACATAGACATTTTGGAATATAACATAGACATTTTGGAATATAACATAGACATTTTGGAATATAACATAGATATTTTGGAATATAACATAGATATTTTGGAATATAACATAGATATTTTGGAATATAACATAGATATTTTGGAATGTAATCGTGTTCATAATTGGACTGGTTATACAGATAAAAACACACTGCTGCAGATAGAAGTTACTACTGAGCTGAAAGTTTTCACCTAGGTAAAGCTAGGTTACTCAAAAGAGATTTTAACATGGTGTTACCGCAAACCTCTCTTAGTTATACTCCCACCATGCAAAGCTTCAAATCCTACTTAAAGCTAGGTAGATAACGTTGTAATAATTCAACCCAGTATAATTTACAAGGCTTGGCTGTTGCTAAATTTCTGCATTAACAAATAGGGACCAATGCCCAATTTTATAGAGCTGCTTAAGGATAAAATGTTGCTTGCAATTTTCTGCTGAGCAAAAATGAGCAGGATACCAGTCACAGAAGGTGCAAGTGACATGGCATTTTGGCTGGTAACTTTAATCTGGAAAGCGTGATTTTGTTGTGCTTAGCTACTTCATGTGCTTAAGCATCTCTATGAAATTGGGCCAAGGTTTGGACACAATGTGGACTCTTTCTTTCTCCCTTTGGTGACTGCTTGACTTTTTCCACGAGAACTTCAAGGCTCAAGGAGATTTTTAATCACATGACTGTTATCACTCCTACCTGCTCTTCCTTTGCGCTGCTCAGCACTCGCTCTGCTGATCCAGAACTCCTGGAGATGTTGCATCTTGGCTTCAGCATTGTAACTCATCTCCTTTACCTGGAAGATGTCAATACATTATTCAGGGATGAGATTTAACCAATGTGAAAATTCCTGAAAAAAAATGGCCTAGGTTCCCCCTTATTGTAGACCCAGATCCTCACAGATGTTACACTTCAGGCAGTTTATAGACTAATACAAAACTACAGGTTTGTACACGATGTGGAATATTTCTCTCTCCTTTGCAGACTGCTTTACTTCTTTCAAGACAATTTGAAGTAGGGATATTTTGAGAAAATCCATTAATCAGGAAAAATCCTGAGAAATCACATGCCTGATTATTACAGCTTTAACTAATGGGTGCTCTTAGGACAGAGTGACTGAAGCATCCACAACTATGAAAGTCTGGCCTTTAAACAGGTTTCTCTATGGGTTCGAATCCCACCTGAGTAGTATAGCCTGTGGAATTTTTTTCCCCACAGGGCTCTGATAGCACTGAGTATACAGTTCTTACCACCCACCGGCATGAAGGTAACACCAAAGTAAGGTAATCTTCAGTTTCACTAAGTAAAGAGGGAACAAAAAGTCCTTGGCCATGAGCAGACAAAAAGATTATACACACTGTTTGCCGTCAGTAAAGCAAAGAGTGAGCTAATCAGATGTAGAGTACGGTCTGGAGACGGCCGAGTCATGCCGAACAAAGAGGGCTCCAGTGCAAGTTTGTTTTCTTAAAAGAAAAGTGTCAATCCAAGTACCAAAGACCATTCTATCTGTTGTCTTTACTTCGGTCAATCATGGTTTCATTTTGATGAAAATTTGTTTGGGGGGATTAGTCTTTGAAAAATAATACCGTGTGGTACTATTAAAAAAGGGAAAAGCCAGATTGAACTTGTTGAATACCTATAGACCCCATGCAGTGGCCGCCATTGCTGAGGCCAAACAATGGAAACGTGAATGCGTGTACACGCAGCACACATCTTTCAGCCAATGATAGGTCTTCCTTTTAACTCAGTGAGGGTGTGTTTGGTCTTAAATTTCAAAAAAATAAACTATTTACTTTTCCAGAGTCAGCAATGAAGCGTATACCATCGATAGTAACTGATGTCTCAGCGATATTAGTTGATACGATACACTTCCTGACACCTTCAGGGGCAATGTCAAAAACCTGCAGATAAAACAAATTAAAGTATTTGATTTGATTTGGTTTGATTTGATTTGATTTGAAATGGTTGTTCGTAATGTAATGACATTTGCAGACAAAGCCTGAACTGCAGTCAAATTACAACAAGTTTAAAATTCAACATTCAGCATTCAACCTTATTACAACCAAATTGAAAACCTAGTTACAGATCACAACTACAACCAAAACAAGTGTAATACAAATAAGAACAATACAAGAATAACAAATTAAAAAAATTAATGGGAGAAGCACGAATCGACCCTGACTTATATTGAAGCAAAAATATTAGTCTTTAGGTCTTTTGTAACTGTTTTTAGCATGCCAAGTCGTGAGATAACGAAGACTGTCAGCCTGTAAATTATAAGAACTGATGTGTCTACGCCCGTGTGTGATGCTCAGATTTGAACAGTGCATTGTGTACATCAAGATCACAATGTGGTCTGTGGCTCTTGGCCCTTCTGAGTGTATTTTTTTAAGCTTAGCTGAACCATAAAAATGAAAATGTGTATAAATTGGACTACTATTTGGTTAACTGTGTAACCGTCACAGGCTTAATTACTCCCATAATTAGTTTCCGATGCCCAATGATGAAAATAAGGGCTGTCCGTCAAACTTGGCCACAGACAAAAGCTGTAGTCAGACGCCGGGCATCGGGCGATAGGTTTCGTCAACCCGTGCAAATATCATTTTACCATTAATGCGAGTCGGGTTTCTACTTCTATGGCAAAAACCAGACTTACTTTATCTTGTTCAGTGATAGACAAAGTACTGTGTAGAGATAAAATGATCCATCGTTCCGTCTTTTCAGCATAAAGCTTAGCAGCTTCGGTCACGCTGGATATTTCGGACATTCCACTCAGAAAGATGAGCAAATCGCCTCTCTCTGTGGATGGATACTTCTTATCAATCCGCTGCATGATGCGTAGATAAGGACGAGGGTCAAGCTTCTCTGACTTGGAGCTCTGCTCCTAATGGTTAGGGGGAAAAAAGGAACAGAAGTATGGATCGGTTTGTGGTAACACGGTGTGATAAAATCTACGTTGCTGTCTCCTGAAGATGACTAGAGCAAGCTAGTCGAAACGTTGAGACCATTAATATCTCACTCTGTGGCAGTGAAGATCATTACGAGAAATCCCCCCTGATCCACTAAGTGAAAGTACAAGTAGAAGCACCCTAGTTTCCCTACATACTCTGTGGCAATAGATGAACGGCAGGACAAGTTCTTATAAGGCCTAGGTAAGCTCCCGATTTCCCAATCTACTCCGGGGCAGTAATACACAGCAAGACAAGTTCTTATCAGACCTAGGTAGTCTCTTGATTTCCCAATGGGGGAGCAGACAAACAGCAGGACAAGTACCGCAAACTGAATAAATGCAGAAATATTTTAACAGAAAATAGTCACTTTCGAATGACAGTGAATGAACTAACTCGGAAATAATATCAATATTTTTGGTATAACTTTTCAAAGTACACAGAATACACTTTTGATTCTACACATTGATGGATCACGCCAACAAGTTTAAGAATGGTAAACATACCTCCATTTTGATTGGAACATACTCCATTGTAATTGGGTACAACCGACCAGGAACCTGTATACAAAATTTAAAATTGCAAAATATAAGCGTCGGTCTATAATATCAACAACATTTATGACTTTGAAAGTTATTATTATTAATATTTTCTTGTAATGAAACCAAGGATGCCTCACAAGTGAACTTAGTCACTGTAGCTCGCAAGCCTGAGGAAACCTGTAAACAAGGGTGCTTACTATGTGAACCAGAAGCACTGAGGTTAGAATACCTGAATGACCGGTGCCTTGTCGAAGTAACCCGAGAAGAGACCGATGTTGATGGTCGCTGACATGAGGACGAGCTTCAAGTCTTCTCGCTGTTCCAGGAGGCAGCGTAAGACTCCCAAGAGGAAATCCCCATGGAGATGGCGCTCGTGGACTTCATCAAGAACGATGACGTTGTACTGCTGTAGGGTAGGGTCAGAGCTGAGCTGTCTCAACAGTAGCCCTAGGGTGATCATCAAAATCAAATCAAGTCATTTTTTAAACAAAGTACTATCTCTTGCACTCTGAGTTTAATAATTACATGTAAGTTTAGGGGTGAGAGTCATTGCCGACAAAAAAAAGTCAGAAACTGGGATCCAGTTCTTAGGAGGTACGTTGAAATGATGGCATTTCCACCTTCTGGTAACCCCTGGAGTTGTAGTTTCCAAGGAGCTTTTATGGAACAGCGTCCTCAGTGCTAGAGCAGTAGATCAAAGGGCATGACTTATTTTGTTTTGAGAAAAAGACAGCATTTTCTGCTTACCAGGCAGACTAAAAAAGGTATAATTCAGATAAAAGTCTGAGATTTCTCATCCCTGGTGCCAAGTGGTTGTTGCCTCAATTCTCAATTCAAGCAGATTTGGTATGGAAATCAACATGGACAATAGTTAAACAAGCACACAGTATGCTTGACCTCATGAGCTGTCACATGGGCCCTCATGGTGACGCTGGTTGACATAAGGGAGGGGGAACACAAAGTAACATTATATTCTTTTACCTTCAGTGAGAAAGAGGATTTTGGTTGATGAACTCTTGCTGGCCTCAAATCGAATCTGGTACCCCACCTCCATACCATACTCGTGTAGTGTTTCAAAACCGACTCGCTTGGACAGGGAGATACAGGCTATGCGGCGAGGCTGGGTACAGGCTATTCCCGTGAAGCCAGCTTTCATCAGATACTGTGGCACCTGAAACAGACAACCAGTTCGAAATTCAAAAGCTTAATGATTTAAAGACACTAGACACTATTGGTAATTGTCAAAGACCAGTCTTCTCACTTGGTGTATCTCAACATATGGATAAAATAACAAACCGGTAAAAACTCAATTGGTCGTCGAAGTTGCGAGATAACTATGAAAGAAAAAAACCCTTGTCACACGAAGTTGTGTGCTTTCAGATGGTTGATTTCGAGACCCTCAAAATCTAATTCTGAGGTCTCAAAATCAAATTCGTGGAAAATTACTTCTTTCTCGAAAACTATGTCACTTCAGAGGGAGCCGTTTCTCACAATGTTTTATACTGTCAACCTCTCCCCATTACTCGTTACCAAGTAAGGTTTTATGCTAATAATTATTTTGAGTAATTACCAATAGTGTCCACTGCCTTTAAATGAGGCAGGCACAGTGTATGTATGCGCTTTGAGACACTCTCCTTGAGTGTGATTATGGTATAACTTCTCAAATCGAGATTTTTAGGCACTCTTATAGCCCAAATGATATAAAGAACTTTTGTCTAACTCACCTGAGTTGACTTTCCACAACCTGTGTCTCCAGCAACAATGACTGTCTGGTTGGCTCTGACTGCATCTACGATCATATCCTGGTATCGAGCGATAGGGAGGTTGGCTTTGTCATGGAGTAACTTAGCCAACTTTGTAAGCTGTTGATGTAAATGTAAATAGCGTCAGTTGTAAAAGAAGGACAGCCATGAAACCATTACTGTTAGTGTAAGGGAAAGATTACCACATCACCATGCTGTGAGCCAAATGAAAATTGCTGTGTCGCGAATAACATACGTGATGTTATAACAATAATAATAATAATAATAGTAACGATGGATATTTGTAGTGCGCCATGTCTGTTAGAAAAGACACTCCTGGCGCATAAACAAACGGAACTCTGCTAATGATGGTACTTATGCCTAGACTTAAAAATGTGTTTTCTGCCCAGACTTAAAAATGTGTTTTCAAGTTAGTTTAAGCTAGAGAGTGTCTACTAGTCTGCCTGAGGTTCAGTGGAAGAGCATTCCAAAAAGATGGTCCAACATGTGAAAAAGAGCGATCTCCCAAGTATGTTTAGATTGAGGGATGTGGATGGATAGCAATAGGGTAGATGGGAGCTACATGTACACAATAGTAGTTGCTGATTTGGCTTTGAGGGGTTAGATTTGTAAAACTTTGCTTTACCTGTTGCTTTTGGCAGAAGTCCATGTAGTACAACAGAACCTTGCGGAATTCTCTTATCCTCTCCTTTGGCAAGTCATCTTCATCATCTACGATTACGAAACCAAAAAAATTGAACTTGAAATGTTTAACCCTTTGGAGACCATAGTGGCCGCAAGCGGCTTGTACCAAAATGCTCATATAGGCTGCCAATGGCCGCAATATTCGATATACTTCCACTCAAACAAAAAGGTCACTTGGGATAAGCACTGTATACTTTGTTAGTGCTTTCTGAGCCCATCGACACGCTCCCTTCTCTTTCACTGCACATTACTACAACTTTTGACTTGTAACCTTCCCTTCACATGTTGATGGAGTGAGAGTTGAAAATAGGCCCTTAACAAAAATGGACCAATATGAAATATTTGTTGAGGGTACCTTTAGAAGTGTTTAGCCAGGATGACCTTCTCTCAGCCTCCTCGATTCCTTTGATGACCAACTTCATATTGATGCGGTGTTTTTTGTCATATTTCAGGGGCAGTCCTAGTACTGGAGATTTCCCCGAGCTCTTCTTTTTATCTGCTTCATTTTCAGCATCACCTACATTCATTGGGACATTAAAAAAAAAACTGTTGTTACTAAAGTCTTGTTATTTGTTTTTTTTAATTGACAGTGAGTCAGCTTGATGCAAACCTGTGTGAGTTTATTGATTCTGAGAACTCAGTCTCCTGACGATGACTAGAGCAGGCTAGTTGAAACGTTGTGAGCAATTAAGAACTCACTCCACACTAGTGAAGTTAATAATGAGAGGTTATTAGCAGGTCAGTTCTTTTCAGAACTAAGTAGTCTCCTGAATTCCAAAATCTACTCCGGGTCAGGAGAATAAAATAAGTTCTCAAAGAACAAAATCTACAGCAAAGTAGATGTACACCACATGGTGTTACCACAAACTGAATTTACATTGATACTTCACCATGCAATGCCTCAAAACCCATATGCTGAGAACTCATAAGAAAAATACTCTCACCAGACCAGGGCCCATATTTTATAGAGCTGCTTAAGCACAAAAGTAGCTAAGCGCAAAGAAATTATGCTTTACCAGATTGAGGTTACCGGCCACAACTTCTATGTCACATGTACAATTTGTGACAGGTGTCCTGCTCATTTCTGCTTAGGCAGAAAACTGTTAAGCAATATTTTTTGCTAACAGATCTCTATGAAATTGGGCCCAGACCTCAGTTACTCATGACTCAATCATGTCTGAATATAGGGCATCAAAACACCTGCCCGGTTGTAAGGCTCTGGTAAAGATGTTATAATAGACCCTGTGCACTGTCTTTACACGAGGCCTCTATTGTCTGGTCTTGGCTTGGTGCTCCTTCAAAAGTTTCCCATAGACTTGACAAGTTTCCAACGGAAGTGCCTTTCTACTAAACTGCTTTGGCCACGACACCCACACTTGCTGGTCTTGTTTTTGAAACAGATCTTGTGATTTTAATAACACTATAGAATTTTAACTCATAGAGTAAACAAAAAAGCTAAGAAAACATTACTTGAGTAGGTCGTTTGGCACTCTGCTTGAATTGGAAAGCTTGGTAACGCTCAAGAACTTCCAGAAATCTTTGTAATCCTGAGATTTTCTGAAGTGAAATTTATGACAAAGAGCAATCGCCATCAAAACTTCAATTTTATTATTTTTTTTGGCAACTATATTAGAATGACAAGTATAGACCGTGCAGGTAATGCTTGTACTTAAACATTTTGGAATCTTGCGTTCCTGTGTACATTGGTTTCAAGAGAAGAAACAATTTGCACACTTTAACAGGGCCCAATATTTGAATGTGTTCAAGACTTAAACTGTCAGTTACTTGGCCAGACCATCACTTTTAAGGAATGCGAGTGCCATCACACTCATTAACCTTGTCCGAGGATCGCTAATAACTGAAATCCTTCAAATTCAAAGTGGGTTCTAGAGTTAAAAACTTGTGGAAAAAAACCTCCAGGGACAGAAGAGGTGACAAGAGGGACAGAAGGCACTAGTAATCATGCTTCGTAATATCCCTTTCTCTGGGGTTAATGTGTAATCCCTGATTCCAGACCTTTTTCCTGTTGTACAAATGTGGCATACAAGAAGACAGGCTGCCACCACTGATTATCATTGTATTCGGCTCAATGGGAGGTAAGTCCGAGCGTTCCAGGATTCCAGCATACCATGGCAGATTATCCGCCATTGCTTATGGCCGAGGTTACAGAGAATAATACCGCAGGTGGTCACAGACATTTTTACGGAATACCGACCCCAAGTGGTTAACTGTCCTTACCTTTTGACAATACCATCATCTCTGAAAAATATCGCATCCAACTCTCGCCGGTGTCTCTCCCAATTAAACATCCCATCATGCACTACAGCTTCCTGTAATAATTGCCTATCAGGGGGCTTCTCATGAGATGAAATTCTTACATCGTTCTCTCTAACCTTCCGCGTCTTTGACATTGCATCTTCCTGATTCATTGAGCTTAGATTCATCCCAAGACCTGTCGTTCGATCTGGCAAAACGTCCAGTGATCTTGATTTTTCATGTTTGGGAACATCGTTGGCAGTGTAACCATAATAATTCCAAGACTTTGAACTTCTTTTATGGTCCCTTGTGGGTGATGTTCTCCTTCTTGAAGATGATGATGATGATGAAGTTCTTTCTTTTTCTTTTCTGTCTCGCGAGGAGGATGACATCCTATCCTTCTCATACCGATCTTGTCCTCTTGATTGTGATGCTGAACTCCTTTCATAGTCGTTAAGATGCTTCTCTGTTTTAATTCTAGAGTCTCTACTTTTGTGTTCGTCTTCGTGACTGTGAGAGTGTTTGATAGTTCTATGTTTGTTGTCAACTATTTTCTCTGATCGTTGTTTTTCTTTATGTTCATGTTTGCCATGATGGCGGTGATAAGAATGCTTATGGTTTCTATGGTGATCAGAAGAATCAGACGACCTTTTGTCAGACTCCATTTATAATCCCCTAATCTGGAGTCACCTGTAGAAAATAATAATTAGGATGTAATTATACTTATAGATAGGTTATTGGATTGGTAGGCTATCTAGGACAGTGGACTCAAGTTCTGTATTAACAGAATGTGGGTTTTGAATCCTGGTCTGGTCAGTTGCAACACTAGTGTCCTTCAGCAAGGCAGAAATGTCTATAAAAACTCTCAAGTTCAAACCGTCCTCCATGCTCAAACTCATTAAAGTTGGTCAATTGGTTTTTAACTTTAAAGTCGGAATTAACTGTGAAAAAATGTCACCAATTAAACTTAAAAGAAATCGACACAGAACCAAGACGAAAAAGAAGATGGAACTCAATTTTTAAAATTTAAGAAAACAAGTTTTGGTTAATTAATTAAACCTACATGTTCTTCGTCTAAAACTCCTTTCTCTAATGGTCTTACCATGGAGGTAGAACGAACACGGTAACTAATAAATACTATGGGGAATTATATACCTTATTAGGTCGAGTTGACCAACTCAAGGCGTTTGTTAATTTTTAAGGACACGTAACGTTATGCTGTCTCATTTCCTCCAAGTTCAGGTCTCAGGTCTGACTGTATTTCCTTCCTCCATAGTGGCAAGTCTGCACAGTGCATGCACTATGCAGTTCAGTGGTACGTGTGGGGGCCGGGTGTGACACACTATAACAGACAGTACACTCTTGGTAATAAAACTAACTACAATGTCACTGTTTCGGGACAAACATAAATATATTACTTACCAGTAAAACTGATGTGCCTTATTTTAGGGGAAGGATTTCACGTAATACTTGGCATATTTTGTTAGCAGAGGTGTATGATAGTTGATTACCACCCCACCGCGCACCGATGATCTTAAGAGCGCCACCAGTCGGTCAGCCCAGATGGAGGGGCCGGGCCGGGGATTCGTGCTTACGTAGAAACGCTTAGTACTAGTAGTCTCTTTTTCAGCAGGTATTTCTACCTTCATATGATGAGCACTCTGCTCATCACTGGTTTTTCCCTAGACTTTGTGTCCGATATCCGATTCTTGTTATTTCCTTTATTTCACAAGGGAACCTATACTCATTTCACATTGTTTGGCAATCCATTTATAGTCACACATGTTTTATTTTCAAAATTACTTATTCCATAAAATGGTTGAGAGTTAACAAGGTTCATAATGTCATAATTTTCAATTCGGAACGGAGCTCACAAATTTCTACAAAAAATTATCCACGAGTATAATCCACTGATGACCAAATATTGCTCCATTCTCATGGCAATCAAATACGTTCATTTAGAATAGGGACTAATGCCTATGAGAA
The DNA here is from genome assembly GCA_032158295.1 of Pycnopodia helianthoides. Classification (NCBI taxonomy): domain Eukaryota; kingdom Metazoa; phylum Echinodermata; class Asteroidea; order Forcipulatida; family Asteriidae; genus Pycnopodia; species Pycnopodia helianthoides. Next base: position 14,019,539 of record CM063245.1, read on the forward strand.
AACAGAAACTGCACAATACATTATTTCAATTGCAAGAGACATAATATGGATGACAGAAAGTTGAACTGTTTTATTTATCCTCGACTGTACCTATTTATCCTCGACTGTACCTTTCGACTGTACCTTACTGTACATCTTTAATTAATGTGAATTATTTTGCTTATTTTATTTCAAACTATTTAATTTAAAGCTATCACTGCATCGATCAATAATGTACTTACACCCCTTTACATGGCCCCTTGCCCCGCCCCTTTTAAGATACATCCCTTGCTGTTTAATCCGATTCTTAGTATCCACTAATTATGACTGCCTTCTTTATGAGTACGTGTACGGGCGTAATAGACCTGTCCATTGTTGATAAACAAACCGCGCTGGTTGGCATGGACGGCCGAATGTTGGCAAAACATTCAATCGTGTTTAAAAAAGTGACCAAATTCATCACTTTTGCAAATTTTTATTTGACACAAATACATCCCATGGTTAGTTGCTTTGTTTCAAGCAAATTCAACAGTATATTTGAATATTTGTGTAACATTGTTACAAACTGTGGCTATCCGTTTTTGCTTTGCATTTATGTCTTCCCAATTTCCCATAGTTTTCCAACTTTGGTTGGCAAAAACTTGGGCTGTTACGTTGCAAAAGAAAGGTCTATACGTTTCAGTTTTCTTTGCAGGCCGGTCGGAGTCCGGTCGTTTATGTGCATTAGTGATTGGTGAAAAGCGGTCAGATACTTCCCAAACCTCTGCTTGGGCTCTCCGGCTTGGGCGTCGTCATCAGTTTTGGAGCAGTGTACATTTTGTATGATGATTCCAACATCAAACGAAGCCCGAAGCTGGAGATGGAGCCTAAGCCATGGTTTGGAAAAAGCCCCAGGTGACAAACTGGTTTTTTTTTACCAATTCTGTAATGTTCCTTTAAGTTATTTGAGAAGGAACAGCCATGTACTAAAATGGACGAGTTCTAAAATGACAGCAACTTTAGAGTTGTCAGGCCTCTTGATACTCAGTATTGGTGCATTCTCGCTTGATTCTAAACCAATGCGTCTGACCCTGGAGGAACAAACTAACTAAAGAAAACCAAAATATAAAAAATATTGAATGTTTAAAAGTATACACTATTGGTGAGATCGAAAAACACAAATGTTCACAGATTCACACATAACTTACATGATTTAAAGTATTTAATGTTTGAAAGGGTTCCTGGTTCCTTAGTGGTTATTTATAGAAGACATCCTTCTCAGCATCCACTATGATGGGACTGTCTACTTGATTATTGGCCCAGCTTGGTCCTCCATTATTTTATGTCTTGAGCCAGGTTCCAATCCAACCAGCCAGTTACCCAATATATATATATATATATATATATATATATATACATATATATATATATATATATATATATATATATATATATATATATATTTAAACTTTAAACACTTTAATATGCATCCAAACAGTTTTAAGCTTCCTCACATAAATGTACAAGACAGTTTTACCACCATGCTAATCATCAATTAGGAGATACTACTGTTGGTTGATTCAGCTAAACCACAAGAGATTGGATGCAAACTCTGATTTTGGGTGTTATAAAAACTACTTGTTTGTTTATTTGTTCATCAAGGTATAATGTATGTTGAGAAACAGAATTTTTCGGCACAGGCAGACCAACGTCAATATTATGAGAAAGAACGAGATATTCGAATGAGACAGTCTAAGAGGTGACATGCTCAATGACGCTGAGGTAAATGTGGCATTTAGTCTTAACAATGGATCAAGTGGACATTTTTTTGTTGGGAATTTTGTGTCTTTAGTAAAAAATATCCATTTTGTTTTGTACAGTAAATAGAGGTGAAGTTTAAAATGAATCATGTAGAATAATTTTTGTGGACTTTTGACTTTGTGTTTGATGACATTCATTGTACAAATATATCTTTACAACATCTACGTTTTCATTTGATAAGGCCAGAAGAAATTATTGAAAACATTCTTCGCAGTTTTGTTAAGCAATTTATTAAGCTATAACAACTCATGAAAAAGCACAAAATCAATCATGGTGCCATTAACAAGGTCAGGTGATAAGATATAGCTGGTTTATGAATTTCTGAGACAAGAAACACTCTACAGAAACCAAAGGAATATTTCTTATTCCTTATTCCACTATCTGGTAAGGTTTGTCCGTTTTTTGGTTAATACAGAGGTTATTACTTTTTTCAGACCAACATTAATGTACAAAATTAACGTATTCTTAGAGAATTGTTTTAGTCAACCTTGTAGTAATTAATGGCTATACTGTTGTAATAGTAAAAATGGAGTTTACTTCACACCCTGAGGAGATTCACTAATCTTTTGGTATTCTAACTGTGTATATTAAAGGAGTAGGCCCCTATTAAGTTGAATATTGGAATAAATTTAATTTGGATCAAATTTTGTTTGCAAGTGTGTTACATTTGTTTGACCTTTGACCTCTGGTCCATAATGATTAATTTTTAATGTTATTCTGAATTGACCACCAAAGTTGAATAATACCTAATGAGAAGTTCCTGGAAATGATTTTATAAAATAAATCAAAATGAGTCTCTTGTTTATAATAAAATGGTTACAGACAAGTCTAGAAGTCGAAATAGTCTGACCCTCCTCCCTCTTCTTGGTCAGCATGATAAAGGTCTTTGGCTTATGGATACAGACCAGTCTAGAAGTCAGAATAGTCTAACCCCCCCCCCTCCCTCTCTTCTTGGTAGCAGCATGATAAAGGTTTATGGATAAAGACCAGTCTAGAAGTCAGAATAGTCTACCCCCCTCTCTTCTTGGTAGCAGCATGATAAAGGTTTATGGATAAAGACCACCCACCCCTCCCTCTTCTTGGTAGCAGCATTATAAAGGTCTTTGGCTTATGGATAAAGCCCAGTCTAGAAGTCAGAATAGTCTGACCTCCCCCCCCCCCCTCTTCTTGGTAGCATCATGATGAAGGTCTCGGCTTATGGATAAACACAAGTCTGGAAGTTGGAATAGTCTAACCCCCACCCCCCCCCCCCCCCGGCCTCCCTCCCATCTCTCTTTTTCCTAGCAGCATCATAAAGGTATTGGCTTATGGATAAAGACAAGTCTGGAAGTCGGAGTAGTCTAACCCCCCCCTCTCTCCCCCATGCCCTTTTGGTAGATATTTTGAAAATAAAAGACAAACTTTTAAATGATTTAGCAATAACAATCTTTCCTTCATTTTTTTTCTCAATTGTTTTTTTTTATACTATATTTATTCCAAGATAATTAACATTTTCAGAATAAAAAATTTAAAATCTTTAAAGATATTAACTGGTCTTGGCTGAGTCGATTTTAACATTGTTGAACAAACATAATTTGATTTAAGCTGTTATGTTATTCTTCAATGTCAAGTTATGGCAGGAATAGCCACTCTATCTTTTTCTTTATATAAAGTGTATGGATTCATTTAACCTCCTAATGACATTGTTTGGTTTTGTCCCTAATTGTAAATGCATGCAACCAAAATATGAGTTGTCTTGCATCCTAGTGACGATGGGAGATGACTTTGATCTAGTCGATGAATAAAATCATAATTTTGATGACTGACTGACATAAAGGTTTACAATTTTTGCTTTTTTTTTTTACCTGGGAGAGGCAAACAACAGAAAAACCTCTTGGGAAAAATCTGAAAATTCCTCTCCGACCCTCTTTTAAAGAGCGATCAAGCTTTTTGCTCCAGGTTAGAACTCAACTCAAAATTCCTTTTTTGTTAAAGCAGCATTCTAAACCATTTGAGTTATTTAACTGATTCAATTAGACATGATTGAAAAAACCAATTGACCCTAAAACTGTTCTGATGATGGCTTCTGATTTGACAGTTTCTTAAACTTCTGATATTGTTTGTTTTTCATCCCTTGCAAATGCATGCAACCAAAATGTTTTGTCTTGCATTTACTTGACAATGGGAAGTGGTTTTTTCCACTCAAAGAAACTTGATTTTGAATCAATTTGATGACCTTGAGCTTAAGATTGACTGACGAAAAGGTTTACAATTTGCTTTTTTTACCTGGGAGAGGCGAACAACAGAAAAACCTCTTGGGAAAAATCTGAAAATTCCTCTCCGACCCTCTTTTAAAGAGCGATCAAGCTTTTTTGCTCTAGGTTGGAACTCAAAGTTCCTTTTTGAAAAACCAGCATTCTAAACCTTTCGAAATATTTAATTGATTCAACTAGAAATTATTGAAAAGACCAATATTGACCCTAAAGTTGTTCCGGAAATGGCTCCGGATTTGACAGTTTCTTATTGGTCTGTCACTGTAATTTAATGAATCACTGGAGTGGATTTTGTATGGTACCCAAACATCATGGTGTACCATCGTTTTTGATGTCAAAACACTCAATGGTCATGGTCAGACCTGCATACGTCCAGACGATCTGTGTGAGGGAGACATAAAAAAGGCAAACAAGTTTTAAAATGACACAATTTTAAATTAAAGTGCCACATAACAAGTATTTTGTATGTACTCTTTTTTGATGAGATCTAAACACTTATATAAGCGCTTATAAAAAGGGTAACATTTTTTAGGGGGGAGGGCGCATACCATTTCAAGGGAGGCACTTCTGGCGAAATAAAACTATTTTTTTAATATAAAAAGTCAAGATTTCAAATAGGAGGGCATCCAGTGGAGGAGACGTGCCCCCATCCATGCCCCTCCCCCTTAGCTTCAGGTTGTAGGCGGCCTTCAAAGCTAGCAAAATAAAAATCTAAATTTCATTATGAAACTTTAATTTGTTTAAACTTAAACAATTCCATCAAGAAATGCCGCAAACAGAGATATGTACTTTGTAGCCAAAGATCTATTAAAGCATTAAACAAATACCTTTTGAGGTAAGTGCTTTATACTAAGGAACCAAATTCAAAACGTCAAATCTTTTTTTCAGAATTATGTTCCTTATACCTTTAAATTTGTTGGTCCTCTTTAATTGATGTAAAATGGCAGGAACTTCTCATCTGCATCAACAGTACCAGCTCCTTGGTCAGTCATGGTCATTGAATCTTAATCCTTGTGAAGAAACGATCTAGGGGTCTTCATCGCTTCAGGGTGTAGATAGAAAATCCAGCTGGAAAATGAAAATTAACAAGTTTGGAATTATTGATGTGATTTTAACAAGTAGTCACCCTTCACCTAACCAACTGCAAATGAAGAAGTTTGTGCTTACAAGGGAACCAAAAAAACAAAAAACAATGGCAAAGCTCTTTCTTTGGGAATAAGTTAATTATACCTTTTAAAGTTTGTTGGTCCTTTATAGTTAGTGTCAAATGGCAAGAACTTCTTCTCATCTGCATCAACTGTACCAGCTACTTGGTCAGTCATTGTCATTGAATCTTAATCCTTGTGAAGAAACGATCTAGGGGTCATCATCGCTTCAGGGTGTAGATAGAAAATCAAGCTGGAAAATGAAAATTAACAAGTTTGGAATTAATGTTGAGATTTGAACAAGTAGTCACTGATCACCTTAACAAAATGCAAATGAAGAAGTTTGTGCTTACAAGGGAACCAAACAAACAAAAAAAAACAATGGCAAAGGTCTCTTTTTGGGAATAAGTTAATTATACCTTTTAAAGTTTGTTGGTCCTTTTTAGTTGGTGTAAAATGGCAAGAACTTCTTCTCATCTGCATCAACAGTACCAGCTACTTGGTCAGTCATTGTCATTGAATCTTAATCCTTGTGAAGAAACAATCTAGGGGTCACCATCGCTTCAGGGTGTAGATAGAAAATCAAGCTGGAAAATGGAAATTAACAAGTTTGGAATTAATGTTGAGATTTGAACAAGTAGTCACTGATCACCTTAACAAATGCAAATGAAGAAGTTTGTGCTTACAAGGGAACCCAAAAAACAACAAAAAAAACAATGGCAAAGCTCTCTTTTTGGGAATAAGTTAATTATACCTTTTAAAGTTTGTTGGTCCTTTTTAGTTGGTGTAAAATGGCAAGAACTTCTTCTCATCTGCATCAACAGTACCAGCTCCTTGGTCAGTCATTGTCATTGAATCTTACTCCTTGTGAAGAAATGATCTAGGGGTCACCATCGCTTCAGGGTGTAGATAGAAAATCAAGCTGGAAAATGGAAATTAACAAGTTTGGAATTAATGTTGAGATTTAAACAAGTAGTCACTGATCACCTTAACAAATGCAAATGAAGAAGTTTGTGCTTACAAGGGAACCAAAAAAAACAAAAAAAAAACAATGGCAAAGCTCTCTTTTTGGGAATAAGTTAATTATACCTTTTAAAGTTTGTTGGTCCTTTTTAGTTGGTGTAAAATGGCAAGAACTTCTTCTCATCTGCATCAACAGTACCAGCTACTTGGTCAGTCATTGTCATTGAATCTTAATCCTTGTGAAGAAACGATCTAGGGGTCACCATCGCTTCAGGGTGCAGATAGAAAATCAAGCTGGAAAATGGAAACTAACAAGTTTGGAATTAATGTTGAGATTTGAACAAGTAGTCACTGTTCACCTTAACAAATGCAAATAAAAAAGTTTGTGCCCACAAGAGAACCAAACTATTAAAAAAAAAAGGCAAAGCTCTCTTTTTGGGAATAGATTTCTTATACCTATTAAAGTTTGTTGGTCCTTTTTAGTTGGTGTCAAATGGCAAGATCTTCTCATCTGCATCAACAGTACCAGTTCCTTAGTCAGTCATGGTCCATGAACTTCACTTCTTGTGTAGACATTCTCAAGTAGATGTCCAACATTAGGTGTTTCTCTTCAACATCAGATGCACCAGCTTCTTGGTCAGTCATGGTCCATGAACCTCACTCCTTGTATATACATTCTCAGGGATGACGGGATAGCCTCAAGCTGAGAAAAGAAAGCTTACAAAATCTATTTTTATGAGTATTGAGAATAACAAGATTTTAACGGCCAATCATATTTTCCAAGTTCGCAATGACATCTTGGAAATCTTTTGTTTACACACCTAAAACTAAAAAAAAAATAAGACATCCCCATGATATTTACTCCAAGTTCGCAATGACCTCTTTGAACTAACTACTATAACCTAATCTTATTTTCCAAGTTCGCAATGACATCTTGGAAATCTTCTGTTATCACACCTAAAACTACCCAAATAAAACATTCCCCATTTTGTTTATTTCAAGTTCACTATGACGTCTTGGAACTAATTTCTATAACCTATAATCTTATTTTCCAAATTCGCAATGACATCTTGAAAATCTTCTGTTTACACACCTAAAACTACAAAAAATAAGACATCACCATGATGTTTACTCCAAGTTCGCAATGACCTCTAGAAATTAAATTATATATTTAATTTTTTTCCCCCAAATTCACATTGACATCTTGGAAATCTTCTGTTTACACACCTAAAACTACAAAAATAAGACATCCCCATGATGTTTATTCCAAGTTCACAATGACCTCTTGGAACTAATTTCTATAGCCTGTAATCTTATTTTCCAAGTTAGCAATGACATCTTGGAAATCTTCTGTTACACACCTAAAACTACCAAAAATAAGACATCCCCATGATGCTTATTCCAAGTTCACAATGCCCTCTTGGAACTAATTTTTATAACCTAATCTTATTTTCCAAGTTCGCAATGGACATCTTGGAAATCTTCTGTTACACACCTAAATCTACAAAAAATAAGACATCCCCCATGATGTTTATTCCAAGCAAGATGAGTGTGTTTGAGGTTATCATGTTGAAATAAGCCTTTGAATAAAGGAAAGCGTTTTATATTCCATCCTTTTCAAGTTTCCATTTTTAGCAAAAGCGGAACTCTTCCAATATAATCAGTGCAACAAATATGCACTGAAGAGTTAAAGCTCTTTGCAACAGACACATGAAAGGAGGAACGATGGAGACTGCAGGTGTTGAAGAAGATAGGCCTATCATCGAGGCCTACAATTGAGGAAGATTTATGATGCTGAAGAAGACATTGACCCATACTTTTTTCTTTCTTGGTGGCTGAAGAAGAATCCACCAATTGCATGGTATGTTGAAGTTAGAGACGATGAACAATGAACACACAGTTGCAAAAGGAGACTTTTGAAGAAGATTTCAGATGGATGATGACAGTGGAGATGCAAGTTACTGAAGACAAACTTGAATTGAAGATATTGTCCAATCCATTTTTATCTTTCTTGATGGCTGAAGAAGAATCCAACAATTGCATGGTATGTTGAAGTTAGAAACGATGAACAATGAACACACAGTTGCAAAAGGATACTTTTGAAGAAGATTTCAGATGGATGATGACAGTGGTGATGCAAGTTACAGAAGACAAACTTGAATTGAAGATATTGTCCAATCCATTTTTATCTTTCTTAATGGCTGAAGGAGAATCCACCAAATGCATGGTATGTTGAAGTAAGGAACAATGAACAATGAACACACAGTTGCAAAAGGAGACTTTTGAAGAAGATTTTAGATGGATGATGACAGTGGAGACGCGAATTGCTGATGACAAACTTGAAACGAAGATAATGTCCAATCCATTTTTGTCTTTCTTGATGGCTGAAGAAGAATCCACCAAATACATGGTATATTGAAGTTAGAAACGATGAACAACGAACACATAGTTGCAAAAGAATACTTTTGAAGGAGATTTCAGATAGATGATGAACACTTGAGAAACGAGTTACTGAAGAAGAGCTTTGCAGGAAGATCTAGAAGGCTCATGTAGAAATATGCCTATAATGAAGGAGAGCTTTTTATATTCCATCCTTTTCAAGTTTCCATTTTTAGCAAAAGCGAAACTCTTCCAAAATAACCAATGCGACAAATATGCACTGAAGAGTTAAAGCTCTTTGCAACAGACACATGAAAGGAGGAACGATGGAGACTGCAGGTGTTGAAGAAGATAGGCCTCTCATCAAGGAAGATTTATGATGCTGAAGGAGACAATGACCCATACTTTTTTCTTTCTTGGTGGCTGAAGGAGAATCCACCAATTGCATGGTATGTTGAAGTTAGAAATGATGAACAATGGACACACAGTTGCAAAAGAATACTTTTGAAGAAGATTTCAGATGGATGATGACAGTGGAGATGCAAGTTACAGAAGACAAACTTGAATTGAAGATATTGTCCAATCCATTTTTGTCTTTCTTGATGGCTGAAGGAGAATCCACCAAATGCATGGTATGTTGTAGTAAGAAACAATGAACAATGAACACACAGTTGCAAAAGGAGACTTTTGAAGGAGATTTCAGATGAATGACAGTGGAGATGCAAGTTACTGAAGACAAACTTGAATTGAAGATATTGTCCAATCCATTTTTATCTTTCTTGATGGCTGAAGGAGAATCCACCAAATGCATGGTATGTTGAAGTTAGAAACGATGAACAATGAACACACAGTTGCAAAAGGATTCTTTAAACATTTTAGATGGATGATGACAGTGGAGACGCAAATTGCTGATGACAAACTTGAATTGAAGATGTTGTCCAATCCATTTTTATCTTTCTTGATGGCTGAAGGAGAATCTACCAAATGCATGGTATGTTGAAGTTAGAAACGATGAACAATGAACACACAGTTGCAAAAGGAGACTTTTGAAGAAGATTTCAGATGGATGATAACAGTGGAGACGCGATTTGCTGATGACAAACTTGAAACGAAGATATTGTCCAATCCATTTTTGTCTTTCTTGATGGCTGAAGAAGAATCCATCAAATACATGGTATATTGAAGTTAGAAACGATGAACAGCGAACACAGTTGCAAAAGAATACTTTTGAAGGAGATTTCAGATGAATGATGAACACTTGAGACACGAGTTACTGAAGAAGAGCTTTGCAGGAAGATCTAGAAGGCTCATGTAGAAATATGCCTATAATGAAGGAGAGCTTTTTATATTCCATCCTTTTCAAGTTTCCATTTTTAGCAAAAGCTGAACTCTTCCAAAATAATCAGTGCGACAAATATGCACTGAAGAGTTAAAGCTCTTTGCAACAGACACAAGAAAGGAGGAACGATGGAGACTGCAGGTGTTGAAGAAGATAGGCCTATCATCGAGGAAGATTTATGATGCTGAAGAAGACATTGACCCATACTTTTTTCTTTCTTGATGGCTGAAGAAGAGTCCAACAATTGCATGGTATGTTGAAGTCAGAAACGATGAACAATGAACACACAGTTGCAAAAGGATACTTTTGAAGGAGCCTCCAGATGTATGATGACCACTGGAGATGCAAGTTACTGAAGACAAACTTGAATTGAAGATATTGTCCAATCCATTTTTATCTTTCTTGATGGCTGAAGGAGAATCCACCAAATGCATGGTATGTTGAAGTTAAAAACAATGAACAATGAACACACAGTTGCAAAAGGAGACTTTTGAAGATTTTAGATGGATGATGACAGTGGAGACGCAAATTGCTGATGACAAACTTGAATTGAAAATATTGTCCAATCCATTTTTATCTTTCTTGATGGCTGAAGGAGAATCTACCAAATGCATGGTATGTTGAAGTTAGAAACGATGAACAACGAACACACAGTTGCAAAAGGATACTTTTGAAGGAGATTTCAGATGAATGACAGTGGAGATGCAAGTTACTGAAGACAAACTTGAATTGAAGATATTGTCCAATCCATTTTTATCTTTCTTGATGGCTGAAGGAGAATCCACCAAATGCATGGTATGTTGAAATTAGAAACAATGAACAATGAACACACAGTTGCAAAAAGAGACTTTTGAAGAAGATTTTAGATGGATGATAACAGTCGAGACGCGATTTGCTGATGACAAACTTGAAACGAAGATATTGTCCAATCCATTTTTGTCTTTCTTGATGGCTGAAGAAGAATCCACCAAATACATGGTATATTGAAGTTAGAAACGATGAACAACGAACACACAGTTGCAAAAGGATACTTTTGAAGGAGATTTCAGATGAATGATGAACACTTGAGACACGAGTTACTGAAGAAGAGCTTTGCAGGAAGATCTAGAAGGCTCATGTAGAAATATGCCTATAATGAAGGAGAGCTTTTTATATTCCATCCTTTTCAAGTTTCCATTTTTAGCAAAAGCTGAACTCTTCCAAAATAATCAGTGCGACAAATATGCACTGAAGAGTTAAAGCTCTTTGCAACAGACACAAGAAAGGAGGAACGATGGAGACTGCAGGTGTTGAAGAAGATAGGCCTATCATCGAGGAAGATTTATGATGCTGAAGAAGAGATTGACCCATACTTTTTTCTTTCTTGATGGCTGAAGAAGAGTCCAACAATTGCATGGTATGTTGAAGTCAGAAACGATGAACAATGAACACACAGTTGCAAAAGAATACTTTTCAAGAAGATTTCAGATGGATGATGACAGTGGAGATGCAAGTTACAGAAGACAAACTTGAATTGAAGATATTGTCCAATCCATTTTTGTCTTTCTTGATGGCTGAAGGAGAATCCACCAAATGCATGGTATGTTGAAGTAAGAAACAATGAACAATGAACACACAGTTGCAAAAGGAGACTTTTGAAGGAGATTTCAGATGGATGATGACAGTGGAGAGGCGAGTTGATGATGACGAACTTGAAACGAAGAAATTGTCCAATCCATTTTTTTCTTTCTTGATGGCTGAAGAAGAGTCCACCAAATACATGGTATGTTGAATTTAGAAACGATGAACAACGAACACAGTTGCGAAAGGATACTTTTGAACGAGATTTAAGAGTGGATGATGACAGTGGAGACGCGATTTGCTGATGACGAACTTGAAACGAAGAAATTGTCCAAACCATTTTTTTCCTTCTTGATGGCTGAAGAAGAAACCACCAAATACATGGTATGTTGAAGTTAGAAACGATGAACATGAACACACAGTTGCAAAAGGAGACTTTTGAAGGAGATTTCAGATGGATGATGAACACTGGAGACACGAGTTACTGAAGAAGAGCTTTGAAGAAAGATCTTGAAGGCTCATGTAGAAATATGCCCATCATGAAGGAGAGCTTTCAATATTCCATCCTTTTCAAGTTTCCATTTTAAGCGAAAGAGGAACTCTTTCAAAATAATCAGTGCTACAAATATGCACTGAAGAGTTAAAGCTCTTTGCAACAGACACAAGAAAGGAGGAAGGACGAAGACTGCAGTTGTTGAAGAAGATAGGCCTACAATTGAGAAAGATTTAAGATGCTGAAGAAGACATTGACCCATACTTTTTTCTTTCTTGATGGCTGAAGAAGAGTCCAACAATTGCATGGTATGTTGAAGTCAGAAACGATGAACAATGAACACACAGTTGCAAAAGGATACTTTTGAAGGAGCCTCCAGATGTATGATGACCACTGGAGACGGAGTTGTTGATGACAAACTTGAAGTGAAGATATTGTCCAATCTATTTTTATCTTTCTTGATGGCTGAAGAAGAATCCACCAATTGCATGGTATTTGAATTAGAAACGATGAACAATGAACACACAGTTGCAAAAGATACTTTTGAAGAGATTCAGATGGATGATGACAGTGGAGACGCGAGTTGCTGATGACAAACTTAAATTGAAGATATTGTCCAATCCATTTTTATCTTTCTTGATGGCTGAATGAAGAATCCACCAAATGCATGGTATGTTGAAGTTAGAAACATGAACAATGAACACACAGTTGCAAAAGGATACTTTTGAAGAAGATTTTAGATGGATGATGACAGTGAGACGCGAGTTGACTGATGACGAACTTGAAACAAGAAATTGTCCAATCCATTTTTGTCTTTCTTGATGGCTGAAGAAATCCACCAAATACATGGTATGTTGAAGTTAGAAACGATGAACAAAGAACACACAGTTGCAAAAGGATACTTTTGAACGAGATTTAGATGGATGAAGACAGTGGAGACGCAAGTTGCTGATGACAACTTGAAACGAAGATATTGTCCAATCCATTTTTATCTTTCTTGATGGCTGAAAAGAATCCACCAAATGCATGGTATGTTGAATTAGAAACGATGAAAATGAACACACAGTTGCAAAAGGAGACTTTTGAAGATTTCGATGGATGATGACAGTGGAGAGCAATTACTGAGACAAACTTGAATTGAAGATATTGTCCAATCCATTTTTATCTTTCTTGATGGCTGAAGGAGAATCTACCAAATGCATGGTATGTGAAGTTAGAAAACATGAACAATGAACACACAGTTGCAAAAGGAGACTTTTGAAGAATTTCAGATGGATGATACAGTGAGACGCGAGTTGATGATGACGAACTTGAAACGAAGAAATTGTCCAATCCATTTTTTCTTTCTTGATGGCTGAAGAAGAATCCACCAAATCATGGTATGTTGAAGTTAGAACGATGAACATGAACACACAGTTGCAAAAGGATACTTTTGAAGAGATTTAAGATGTATGATGACAGTGGAAGACGCGAGTTGATGAGACAATGAAAAAGAATTGTCCAATCCATTTTTTTCTTTCTTAGGCTGAAGAAAGTCCACAAATACATGGTATGTTGAAGTTGAAACGATGAACACGAACACACAGTTGCAAAAGGAGACTTTTGAAGGATTTGATGATGATGACATGAGAGCGAGTTATGATGACAACTGAAGAAGATATTGTCCAATCCAATTTTTCTTTCTTGATGGCTGAAGAAGAATCCAACAATTGCATGGTATGTTGAAGTTAGAAACGATGAACATGAACACACAGTTGCAAAAGGATACTTTTGAAGGAGATTCAGATGTATGATGACAGTGGAGATGCAAGTTACTGAAGACAAACTTGAATTGAAGATATTGTCCAATCCATTTTTATCTTTCTTGATGGCTGAAGGAGAATCCACCAAATGCATGGTATGTTGAAGTTAGAAACAATGAACAATGAACACACAGTTGCAAAAGGAGACTTTTGAAGATTTAGATGGATGATGACAGTGAGATGCAAATTGCTGATGACAAACTTGAAAAAGAAATTGTCCAATCCATTTTTATCTTTCTTGATGGCTGAAGAAGAATCACCAAATCATGGTATGTTGAAAGTAGAACGATGAACATGAACACACAGTTGCAAAAGGATACTTTTGAAGGAGATTTCAGATGTATGATGACAGTGGAGACGCGAGTTGATGATGACAACTTGAATAAGATATTGTCCAATCCTTTTTTCTTTCTTGATGGCTGAAGAAGAATCCACCAAATACATGGTATGTTGAAGTTAGAAACGATGAACAATGAACACACAGTTGCAAAAGGAGACTTTTGAAGATTTCAGATGGATGATGACATGGAGACGCGATTGTGATGACAAACTTGAATTGAAGATATTGTCCAATCCATTTTTATCTTTCTTGATGGCTGAAGAGAATCCACCAAATGCATGGTATGTTGAATTAGAAACATGAACAATGAACACACAGTTGCAAAAGGAACTTTTGAAGAAGATTTTAGATGGATGATACAGTGGAGACGCGATTGTGATGACAAACTTGAAACGAAGATATTGTCCAATCCATTTTTGTCTTTCTTGATGGCTGAAGAAGAATCCACCAAATACATGGTATTTGAAGTTAGAAACGATGAACAACGAACACACAGTTGCAAAGGAACTTTTGAAGGAGATTTCGATGATGAATGAACAGTTGAGACACGAGTTACTGAAGAAGAGCTTTGAAGGAAGAATCTGAAGGCTCATGTAGAAAAGCCCATCATGAGGAGAGAACTTGAATATCCATCCTTTTCAAGTTTCATTTTTAAGCAAAGAGCTGAACTCTTTCCAAAATAATCAGTGCGACAAATATGCACTGAAGAGTTAAAGCTTTGCAACAGACACATGAAAAGGAAACGAGAGACTGCAGGTGTTGAAGAAGATAGGCCTATCATGAGGAAGATTTAGATGCTGAGGAAGACATTGACCCATACGTTTTTCTTTCTTGATGGCTGAAGAAGAGTCCACCAATTGCATGGTATGTTGAAGTTAGAAACGATGAACAATGAACACACAGTTGCAAAAGGATACTTTTGTAGGAGCCTTTAGATGTATGATGACCACTGAAGATGGAGTTGTTGATGAAAAACTAGAACTGCAGTCATTGTCCAATCTATTTTTATCTTTCTTGATGGCTGAAGAAGAATCCACCAATTGCATGGTATGTTGCAATTAGAAATGATGAACAATGAACACACAGTTGCAAAAGGATACTTTTGAAGGAGCCTTCAGATGTATGATGACCACTGGAGACGGAGTTGTTGATGACAAACTTGAAGTGAAGATATGGTCCAATCTATTTTTATCTTTCTTGATGGCTGAAGAAGAATCCACCAATTGCATGGTATGTTGCAATTAGAAATGATGAACAATGAACACACAGTTGCAAAATGATACTTTTGAAGGAGATTACAGATGGATGATGACAGTGGAGACGCGAGTTACTAAAGACAAACTTAAATTGAAGATATTGTCCAATCCATTTTTATCTTTCTTGATGGCTGAAGGAGAATCCACCAAATGCATGGTACGTTGAAGTTAGAAACAATGAACAATGAACACACAGTTGCAAAAGGGAACTATTGAAGAAGATTTTAAATGGATGATGACAGTTGAGAAGCGAGTTGATGATGACGAACTTGAAACAAAGAAATTGTCCAATCCATTTTTTTCTTTCTTGATGACTGAAGAAGAGTCCACCAAATGCATGGTATGCTGAAGTTAGAAACAATGAACATGAAAACACAGTTGCAAAAGAATACTTTTGAAGAAGATTTCAGATGGATGATGACAGTGGAAACGCGAGTTACTGAGACAAACTTGTAAAATAGATATTGTCCAATCCATTTTTATCTTTCTTCATGTCTGAAGAAGAGTCCACCAAATACATGGTATGTTGAATTTTGAAACGATGAACAACGAACACACAGTTGCAAAAGGATACTTTTCAAGGAGATTTAAGAGTGGATGATAACAGTCGAGACGCGATTTGCTGATGACAAACTTGAAACAAAGATATTGTCCAATCCATTTTTGTCTTTCTTGATGGCTGAAGAAGAATCCACCAAATACATGGTATATTGAAGTTAGAAACGATGAACAACGAACACACAGTTGCAAAAGGATACTTTTGAAGGAGATTTCAGATGAATGATGAACACTTGAGACACGAGTTACTGAAGAAGAGCTTTGCAGGAAGATCTAGAAGGCTCATGTAGAAATATGCCTATAATGAAGGAGAGCTTTTTATATTCCATCCTTTTCAAGTTTCCATTTTTAGCAAAAGCTGAACTCTTCCAAAATAATCAGTGCGACAAATATGCACTGAAGAGTTAAAGCTCTTTGCAACAGACACATGAAAGGAGGAACGATGGAGACTGCAGGTGTTGAAGAAGATAGGCCTATCATCGAGGAAGATTTATGATGCTGAAGAAGACATTGACCCATACTTTTTTCTTTCTTGATGGCTGAAGAAGAGTCCAACAATTGCATGGTATGTTGAAGTTAGAAACGATGAACAATGAACACACAGTTGCAAAAGGATACTTTTGAAGGAGCCTCCAGATGTATGATGACCACTGGAGATGGAGTTGTTGATGACAAACTTGAAGTGAAGATATTGTCCAATCTATTTTTATCTTTCTTGATGGCTGAAGGAGAATCCACCAAATGCATGGTATGTTGAAGTTAGAAACAATGAACAACGAACACACAGTTGCAAAAGGTAGACTTTTGAAGAAGATTTCAGATGGATGATGACAGTGGAGATGCAAGTTACTGAAGACAAACTTGAATTGAAGATATTGTCCAATCCATTTTCATCTTTCTTGATGGCTGAAGAAGAATCTACCAAATGCATGGTATGTTGAAGTTAGAAACGATGAACAACGAACACACAGTTGCAAAAGGAGACTTTTGAAGAAGATTTCAGATGGATGATGAACACTGGAGATACACGAGTTACTGAAGAAGAGCTTTGCAGGAAGATCTAGAAGGCTCATGTAGAAATATGCCTATAATGAAGGAGAGCTTTTTATATTCCATCCTTTTCAAGTTCCATTTTTGGCAAAAGCTGAACTCCCAAAATAATCAGTGCGACAAATATGCACTGAAGAGTTAAAGCTCTTTGCAACAGACACATGAAAGGAGGAACGATGGAGACTGCAGGTGTTGAAGAAGATAGGCCTATCATCGAGGAAGATTTATGATGCTGAAGAAGACATTGACCCATACTTTTTCCTTTCTTGATGGCTGAAGAAGAGTCCAACCAATTGCATGGTATGTTGAAGTAAGAAACGATGAACAATGAACACACAGTTGCAAAAGGATACTTTTGAAGGAGCCTCCAGATGTATGATGACCACTGGAGATGGAGTTGTTGATGACAAACTTGAATGAAGATATTGTCCAATCTATTTTTATCTTTCTTGATGGCTGAAGAAGAATCCACCAAATACATGGTATATTGAAGTTAGAAACGATGAACAATGAACACACAGTTGCAAAAGGATACTTTTGAAGAAGATTTCAGATGGATGATGACATGGAGATGCAAGTTAATGAAGACAAACTTGAATTGAAGAATATTTTTATCTTTCTTGATGGCTGAAGGAGAATCCACCAAATGCATGGTAGTTGAAGTTAGAACAATGAACAATGAACACAAATGCATGGTATGTTGAAGTAAGAACAATGAACACACAGTTGCAAAAGGAGACTTTTGAAGGAGATTTCTGATGGATGATGACAGTGGAGACGCGAGTTGATGAGACGAACTTGAAACAAAGAAATTGTCCAATCCATTTTTGCCTTTCTTGATGGCTGAAGAAGAGTCCACCAAATACATGGTATGTTGAAGTTAGAAACGATGAACAACGAACACACAGTTGCAAAAGGATACTTTTGAAGGAAAATTAAGAGTGGATGCTGACAGTGGAGTCGCGAGTTGCTGATGACGAACTTGAAACAAAGATATTGTCCAATCCATTTTTGTCTTTCTTGATGGCTGAAGAAGAATCCACCAAATACATGGTATGTTGAAGTTAGAAACGATGAACAACGAACACACAGTTGCAAAAGAATACTTTTGAAGGAGATTTCAGATGGATGATGACAGTGGAGACGCGAGTTGCTGATGACGAACTTGAAATGAAGATATTGTCCAATCCATTTTTGTCTTTCTTGATGGCTGAAGAAGAATCCACCAAATACATGTTATGTTGAAGTTAGAAACGATGAACATGAACACACAGTTGCAAAAGGAGACTTTTGAAGGAGATTTCAGATGGATGATGAACACTGGAGATACGAGTCAACTGAAGAAGAGCTTTGAAAAAAGATCTTGAAGGCTCATGTAGAAATAGGCCCATCATGAAGGAGAGCTTTTAATATTCCATCCTTTTCAAGTTTCCATTTTAAGCGAATGAGGAACTCTTTCAAAATAATCAGTGCTACAAATATGCACTGAAGAGTTAAAGCTCTTTGCAACAGACACATGAAAGGACGAACGACGAAGACTGCAGGTGTTGAAGAAGATAGGCCTACAATTGAGGAAATCTATGATGCTGAAGACATTGACCCATACTTTTTTCTTTCTTGGTGGCTGAAGGAAATTTCACCAAATGCATGGTATGTTGAAGTTAGAAACAATGAACAATGAACACACAGTTGCAAAAGGATACTTTTGAAGAAGATTTTAGATGGATGATGACAGTGGAGATGCAAGTTACAGAAGACAAACTTGAATTGAAGATATTGTCCAATCCATTTTTATCTTTCTTGATGGCTGAAGAAGAATCCACCAAATACATGGTATATTGAAGTTAGAAATGGTGAACAACGAACACACAGTTGCAAAAGAATACTTTTGAAGGAGATTTCAGATGAATGATGAACACTTGAGACATGAGTTACTGAAGAAGAGCTTTGCAGGAAGATCGAGAAGGCTCATGTAGAAATATGCCTATAATGAAGGAGAGCTTTTTATATTCCATCCTTTTCAAGTTTCCATTTTTAGCAAAAGCGGAACTCTTCCAAAATAATCAGTGCGACAAATATGCACTGAAGAGTTAAAGCTCTTTGCAACAGACACATGAAAGGAGGAACGATGGAGACTGCAGGTGTTGAAGAAGATAGGCCTATCATCGAGGAAGATTTATGATGCTGAAGAAGACATTGACCCATACTTTTTTCTTTCTTGATGGCTGAAGAAGAGTCCATCAATTGCATGGTATGTTGATGTAAGAAATAATGAACAATGAACACACAGTTGCAAAAGGATACTTTTGAAGGAGACTTCAGATGGATGATGACAGTTGAGACGTGAGCTACTGAAGACAAACTTTAAATGAAGATATTGTCCAATCCATTTTCATCTATCTTGATGGCTGAAGGAGAATCCACCAATTGCATGGTATGTTGAAGTTAGAAACGATGAGTAATGAACACACAGTTGCAAAAGGATATTTTTGAAGGAGATTTCAGATGTATGATGAACACTGGAGACGTACTAGCTCCTACATCAGTCATGGACAATGAACCTCACTCTAGGGAATTGTGGAGACATGCTCAAGCGTGTTCCCTTCTGTGTGTAGGTAGTTTAAATCTGGAAAAAGAAGACATGCAATTTTGATTTTTAGATCATTTAGACTAACTGTTAATAATGACAATTTTAAGTTGCAAAACCTAAATGATTGGTGTGCATCTGAGAGTGACTTCATCAGAAAAAAACCTTTTTCAAATCTTTACACCCAATGAATCACGTGCTTTATGACAATGGATGTGCAAAATAAGAAAATTCTTAATTGCTTTAGAACTGACAAAACTACCCTCTTCCACAGAGAAGAGTCCAGTCATGTTTATACAGGAGGGGGCGGGGGTGGGGGGGGGGGCATGACAAATTGTGTTTGTTTAGGAGGGGGTAGCTGATGGATAGGTGCATCAAACCACTCATTTGTGCATTGTTATGATCTCATTTGGGTGAGGGGGGGACCCAAGTTCTTAGGGGGATCAAACCCCCTCCCTGTTTTACTCTTTTATTGCAGACATGCTCCAGAGTGATCATAGTTGTAGGTCATAGGAATAATTTGAAGAGGGCAAAAAAGACCACATAGTTTAAGATCATTTGGGCAAAGATTTGTTTAAAATGAGTTAATTACCATATGAAACATGCCAGTCATCTGAAGTGGGTGTCAAACAGTAGATGTTTCTCTTCAACATCAGATGCACCAGCTTCTTGGTCAGTCATGGTCCATGAACCTCACTCCTTGTGTAGTTGTTCTCAGGAAAGACTGGATAGCCTCAAGCTGTTGAAAGAAAGCTCACATAATCTATGTATGAGTATTGAGGACAAAATTATTTAAAACAGCCACTCCCAATCAGACAATGATGTTTTTTTTTTTTAATTACTTACCATTTGAGATGTTTCATCTGAAGTAGGTGTCCAAAAGTAGATGTTTCTCTTCAACATCAGATCCCACCAGCTTCTTGGTCAGTCATGGTCCATGAACCTCACTCCTTGTGTAGTTGTTCTCAGGAAAGACAGGATAGCCTCAAGCTGTTGAAAGAAAGCTCACATAATCTATTTTATGAGTATTGAGGACAAAATTATTTAAAACAGCCAATCCCAATCAGACAATGACGGTTTTTTTTTCAAATTACTTACCATTTGAGATGTTTCATCTGGAGTAGGTGTCCAAAAGTAGATGTTTCTCTTCAACATCAGATCCCACCAGCTTCTTGGTCAGTCATGGTCCATGAACCTCACTCCTTGTGTTTGTGTAGACATTTTCAAGGATGACGGGATAGCCTCAAGCTGTTGAAAGAAAGCTCACAAAATCTATTTTTATGAGTTTTGAGAAAAAAAATGGTTTCAAACAGTCACTCTTAATAAGACAATGAAGTTTTTTGTTAAATCAATTACCATTTGAATGACGGGTAGCTTCAAGCTGTCAAAAGGAAGTTCAAAATATGTTTTAAGAGTTTTCTGCCTATTACTCTGATCATCACACCGTGATCAAATTTGCAAGTTGTGGAATAAAGGTTATATCCATAATTTTAAAACATGGCAATAAAAAAAATTGTTTGGGATAGAAAAAATAGGTTAAAATGGCCCATGTTATAAGCCTAATTTCCTTTGTTTTAAAGTTCATAAAAAGTGTCAATTTAAAGAGTTGGTTTATTTGTAGTCCTATTCTACCAACAACCACTGCTAACATAGCACTGTAAGGCCCTAACAAGAAAGCACTTATACAACATTAAACATCAACCCTGAAAAACAAATATATGTTTTTCAAACCTTCATCTTAGAAAAACACACCTAAGTTTTCCTTCAACAATTTTGATCATTACCCAATGAGGAAGAAAAGTACAGATTGAATGGTCTATGTTCTGTATTTATCACCTGAAACAAAAAAGATCAATACAAACACAAAAATTGGTGATAGGAAAAAATTCAAAAACTAACTGTTATTCAACTTGTGATCTATCAGATTTTAGGCCAAGTCTTTGAGCCTCAAATAATTTATTACTACTAGACAGGCTGGTGGGTTGCCGTGGGGCATATTTTGCTTCGTGGTCGGATGTTGGTGCAACTAACTGACCATGTGTTACAAATTAACTTCCCATTGGTCTTTTATTTGTTTCACGGCTTGCGGGCAGCGTCCCCCCTTGGATCCACCATGGATCCACTGTCCACGTGGCAAAGACAGTCACTTTTGTTTGAGCAGTCCTTGTATTAACTTGTTTTTCTTGTGCTTAAGAAATACAGTTTCGTTAATTTGTTCATTCCTTCATCTTTGTTTGCTGTTATTTGGAGTTTCGTTGGTTGTTATCCTTCATCGTTGTTTGCTGTTATTTTGAGTTTCGTTGGTTGTTATCCTTCATCTTTGTTTGCTGTTATTTGGAGTTTCGTCCACTTTTTGTTCGAGGATGCCGCGGCCAAAACGAACCCCTGCCACCCCGAAATCGACTGGGGCGAGTGGTGCTAAGCGCCCGAAACGCGGCTCATCGGGGCGTACTTCGACGGCCACCATGGCGGGTTCCGTGACAGCCTCATCCTCGGCCCCCACTCAAGTGGCAGACGTGGAGCCGGCTGCATTGGGACGTCCAGTTGCGGTGTCGGCCTCAGCATCATCGCCTTATTCTGGGATAGGTGAGTTTAATGCGGTTTTAAATTCTCCTGGCCCAAATTTTCCAACCTCAGTTCTCACCACGGTTAACCCGGCTTCAGTAGGGGTTACTCAATCCCCATTGCTAAGCGTGTGTGATGAGCTTGGGGCTGGAGTGCCTCTTTCAGTGCAAGAGAAAATTTGGAAAGGGGAGTTTGTTGTATTTGGTTCCTTGTTGAGGCCGGTTCCAGGCGATTCCATTAATGATTGTATTTTTATGGTCGGCTCCCAAGAGTCTCCTGCTTGGCAACTCAGGCCGCATAAGCAGCCCCGGCGTGTAACGTCCATTGAGCAATGGACATCGGCATTTTTCATTTTTGCCTCCATTTTTCTCAAGCGGCACCCTGAGCAAGCGCGCTATTTGCTGAAATATGCCGATATTGTGCGTTCTGCTGCCAATAGGCGTACTGGCTTTGGCTGGCGCGATTACGGCATAAACTTTAGATTGAGGCTAGCCCGTATGCCATCCCGCTCCTGGGCTACCATTGACGCTGAGTTGTGGCTCACTTTGGTTGGTGCGCCGGTTCAGCCACATAATTTTCGTCCCTACGGAAACAATGGCTCCTTTCGGCAGCACGACCGCAATGGTGGAGTGGGACAACGGCAGTCAACCCAAATGCTCCGTACCTGTCACGGCTTCAACCGTGGCCAATGCGTGCGTACAGCCTGCCGATACGCGCACAAATGCGCTAACTGCTCCTCAGCCGGTCATGCAGCCGTGCATTGCAGAGTTGCTCGTTCCCTCAAGCCAGCAGCTAGCACCAACCCCAATTAAGCTCAATAAGTTGCTTCCGTTTTTGCTTGTTTATCCTAACAAATTTGATTCTCAACTCCTCTTGCATGGTTTTTCTTATGGCTTTAGGCTTGGTTACGTTGGTCAACGGGTTGGTTCACTGGCTCGTAATTTGACTTCTGTTTTTGACAATCCTTCCATGGTTAGGCAGAAGGTTGACCGTGAGGTTGAACTTGGCCGAGTGGCTGGCCCATTTTTAGATCCTCCTTTGCAGGCCCTCCGTTGTTCCCCAATTGGTCTTGTACCAAAACAAGTGCCTGGAGAATTTCGCCTGATTCATAACCTTTCTTCGCCGTTTGGTGATTCAGTTAATGATCACATTGATCAATCTTTAACGTCAGTCACTTATGCTAGTTTTGATGATGCTGTTGCCATGGTGACTCTTTTGGGTCCTGGTGCTCTTATGGCCAAATCGGATATCAAATCAGCGTTTCTCTTGCTTCCGGTTCACCCTGATGATTTTAATTTGCTGGGTTTCACTCTTGATGGCCACTTCTATTTCGACAAATGTATGCCAATGGGTTGTTCTATTTCTTGTGCCACATTTGAACGATTTAGCACCTTCCTGGAATACAGTGCCCGCAAGGTCGCTGTTACCCCGAACATTTTGCATTATCTTGATGATTTTCTCTTCGTTGGTAAGCAGGCCACTCACGAGTGTGAGCGTGCCCTGTAGTCCTTTAAAGTCGTTTGCAAGGAATTCGGGGTGCCTTTGGCGGTTGAGAAGACTGAGGGGCCGACAACTACATTAACTTTCCTGGGCTTGGCAATTAATACGATATCTCAGGAGGTTACGGTGCCTCCGGGCAAACTAAATGCCTTGCAGACTAAACGGGACAGTGTGTTGGTTAGGAAGATAGGTCCAGTCCGTGTTCTCCAATCTTTGTTAGGGAGTTTGAATTTTGTGTGTAGGGCAGTTCGGCCAGGTCGTGCTTTTCTGAGGCGCTTATTTGATATGACACGGGGTGTTTCTAAGCCACATCATCGCATTCGTGTTACGACAGGGACTAGGGAAGATCTACTTGCTTGGCAACAATTTTTGTTACACTTTAATGGTTCAGTTATGTTTCCACCCGGTATTTGGATGTCTAATGATAACTTACATTTGTTTACGGATGCTTCAGCAGAACTAGGCTTTGGGGCATTTTTTGATGGCAGTTGGTCGCAAGGTCGTTGGCCGGATGCGATCCGTTCATTGAAAATGTCCATAGCATTTCTTGAGCTGTTTCCTATTACACTTGCTCTGCGTTTATGGAGTCCCGCCTTGCGGAATAACAGAGTAATTTTTTGGTGCGATAATGAGGCTGTTGTGTCTATTATCAATCGGCAGACGTCACATTGTCCTAAGATCATGAAATTGGTTCGTTCAATGGTATTGCACTGTCTGGAATTCAACATTCACTTCAAGGCACGTCATGTACCCGGTGTTGATAATTCTATCGCCGATGCTCTTTCCCGTTTTCAGATGAAACGTTTTCGCCAGTTGGCTCCCGGGGCAGACCCCGTTTTGACTCCCTTACCCAGCAACCTTTGGGACGACTTCAGTTAGAGGTACAAGACTTGTTGCAACATTCATTGGCCCCCCGCACGCACTTGCTTTACCAAAGGGCATGGCAACTTTTCCAGTGGTTTTGCTCAAATCATGGCTTCCATAATACAACTACCCGGTCTCTTCAGTCCCTGGTTCAATTTATTGCATTTTTGTCAGTTAATAAGTATGCACCAAACTCCATTGCAAGTTATGTTTCAGGTATTGCATCAGTACTGCGTTTGTCTGGGTCACCTGATATCACCAAACATTTCATTATTAAACGTTTGTTGGATGGCTGTAGACGTATCAATAGCCGCCGTGACGCACGCCGCCCCATTACATTGCTCATTTTGCAGCGCATTGTTCCGGCGCTGGATTCAGTTTGCAGCAGCCGCTTTGAAGCTTGCTTATTTCGCACAGCGTTTCTGTTAGCTTTCTTTGGTTTTCTGCGGGTTGGGGAACTGACAGCCACATCCAAGGATGCGGCATCTCCCTTGAGGCGGTCGGATGTTTCCCTGCAGATCGAGCCTGCCGGCCAAGTTGTTGTTTTGAATGTTCGGTTTTCAAAAACTGATCAGTTTGGTAAAGGTTGTTTCATTGTCATTCCAGTGTTCTCACAAGCTGGCAATTTACTCTGCCCTGTGCGGGCCACTGAGCAGTATATGTCCATGCGGGCTTGCACCTCGCAGGGCGATAATTTTTTAACCCACTTTAATGGGACCCCGGTCACACGCGCTCAGTTCACGGCGGTCTTGCAGCGCGCTCTTGGTTTTGTTGGCCTTACGGACCAGCGCTTCACCTCTCATTCATTTCGTATTGGGGCGGCGACATCTGCGGCTATGGCAGGTTTACCCGAGTCGGTCATACAAACTATGGGTCGTTGGAAATCCAATGTTTACAGGCGGTACATTCGTATTGCACCTGACTTTATTTTATGATTCATGCACCATTATCAGTTGATATTGCCAAACTAACACCCTTTCATTTATTTCTGTTTATTTTGAGCGACCTTACACCACGGTGTGCCCGTGGTGTGGGTCATTGGTGATTCATTCGTCGACGGGATGTCCGGACGGCGGCGTGGTGCAGTGATGAAGCTTGCCTTCGGGACTTTGAAGTTCGAAACTATGGAAGGCGTGGTCTGTGCCGGTCACAATACAATGACTTTCTGCATGAGACATGGGCTACAGCCAACCAAACCCGGATGTTTGTATCCTGCACGTGGGGTCGAACGACCTCGACCGCCTGCCCAAAAAGGACATATTAATTTTTGTGTTGCCCTGTTATCGCACTATTCCACTATTTGATAAATTCACAACGAGGCTATTGTGGCGGCGGTCATTATTCCATAATGACCGTTTGGCGGAATTTCATTGTGTACACCTTCATAGTCCTCGGGTGTATTCATTCAATTAGTACTTTCTGAAGCATTTGCTCTTTATTTTGTTGTTTTATACCTGTTGGCAAATTTAGCTTTGAAACTTATTCTGCCATTGACCTGCTACCACTATGGTATTTTATTTGATTTGTTAACATGCAACCCATGTATGCCATTTGAGTTGTTATTTAACTCTTCCCCTTACATTTATTAAATGATGATTTCGCGGATTGGATTACTACCGGAAATCAATTTGGGGTATTATTGTATAAGATTTCGCGGATTGGATTACTACCGGAAATCAATGTTGATAATAATTGTATGAGATTTCGCGGGTTGGATTACTACCGGAAATCAATTTTGATACAATTTGTATATGAGATTTCGCGGGTTGGACTACTACCGGAAATCAGTTTTGATAATAATTGTATGAGATTTCGCGGGTTGGACTACTACCGGAAATCAGTTTTGATAATAATTGTATGAGATTTCGCGGGTTGGACTACTACCGGAAATCAGTTTTGATACAATTTGTATATGAGATTTCGCGGGTTGGACTACTACCGGAAATCAGTTTTGATAATAATTGTATGAGATTTCGCGGGTTGGACTACTACCGGAAATCAGTTTTGATAATAATTGTATGAGATTTCGCGGGTTGGACTACTACCGGAAATCAGTTTTGATAATAATTGTATGAGATTTCGCGGGTTGGACTACTACCGGAAATCAGTACTGTTCTTGCAAATATATTAAGAGTTGCTTTCAGTTTGCAAAAATGCAGTTTGGTTAATTGGTTGCATTTGTAACAAACTGTTCATGGTTTTAAGATCATGTAATTTTACTCCGTATTCAATTAGAATAAAAGGGCTGCTCAAGCCACACAGTACAAACGCCATGTGTCTTTACTTGTCTTATGTGGTAATAACAGATTTTAGGCCAAGTCTTTGAGCCTCAAATAATTTATTACTACTAGACAGGCTGGTGGGTTGCCGTGGGGCATATTTTGCTTCGTGGTCGGATGTTGGTGCAACTAACTGACCATGTGTTACAAATTAACTTCCCATTGGTCTTTTATTTGTTTCACGGCTTGCGGGCAGCGTCCCCCCTTGGATCCACCATGGATCCACTGTCCACGTGGCAAAGACAGTCACTTTTGTTTGAGCAGTCCTTGTATTAACTTGTTTTTCTTGTGCTTAAGAAATACAGTTTCGTTAAATTCCCACCACCTTCCCCTGCATTCCACCTTGTCAATCATTGGGATGTTTTAAACATGATTGCTTGTAAGGACTCTAATCATCATGTTGGCATGAGATAGCAAGCATGGGGCCAACGTACGATCTCATTTTTCCCACTGGGTTTGAGTTTGCGTATCCGGCTACTATCCCGTTTGGGGTCTTTGCAAGCACATCGGCGGAATTTCATTGTGTACACCTTCATAGTCCTCGGGTGTATTCATTCAATTAGTACTTTCTGAAGCATTTGCTCTTTATTTTGTTGTTTTATACCTGTTGGCAAATTTAGCTTTGAAACTTATTCTGCCATTGACCTGCTACCACTATGGTATTTTATTTGATTTGTTAACATGCAACCCATGTATGCCATTTGAGTTGTTATTTAACTCTTCCCCTTACATTTATTAAATGATGATTTCGCGGATTGGATTACTACCGGAAATCAATTTGGGGTATTATTGTATAAGATTTCGCGGATTGGATTACTACCGGAAATCAATGTTGATAATAATTGTATGAGATTTCGCGGGTTGGATTACTACCGGAAATCAATTTTGATACAATTTGTATATGAGATTTCGCGGGTTGGACTACTACCGGAAATCAGTTTTGATAATAATTGTATGAGATTTCGCGGGTTGGACTACTACCGGAAATCAGTTTTGATAATAATTGTATGAGATTTCGCGGGTTGGACTACTACCGGAAATCAGTTTTGATACAATTTGTATATGAGATTTCGCGGGTTGGACTACTACCGGAAATCAGTTTTGATAATAATTGTATGAGATTTCGCGGGTTGGACTACTACCGGAAATCAGTTTTGATAATAATTGTATGAGATTTCGCGGGTTGGACTACTACCGGAAATCAGTTTTGATAATAATTGTATGAGATTTCGCGGGTTGGACTACTACCGGAAATCAGTACTGTTCTTGCAAATATATTAAGAGTTGCTTTCAGTTTGCAAAAATGCAGTTTGGTTAATTGGTTGCATTTGTAACAAACTGTTCATGGTTTTAAGATCATGTAATTTTACTCCGTATTCAATTAGAATAAAAGGGCTGCTCAAGCCACACAGTACAAACGCCATGTGTCTTTACTTGTCTTATGTGGTAATAAAGACAAGTATAACATGTTTTCACACATTGGACAATTTTGTTCCCCTATGTACTCGGTAAACCAAGAAAATTACAGGTTGTGTGGATGGCCATCCATACACTTCCCTAAACACAAAAGATATGTACACTTAGTCTTCTCCGTGTTTATTTACACTGATGGATTTCGTCCCTACTTAATATTTTTCATAAAAGGGAATAAAAATACAGGTTTATGAATTTACTGCTGGCTCTATTAATAATATAAAAAAATGTATTAACATGTTTATAGAATGATTAAAAAAGAGCAACAATTTCACCCAATCTTATTTGCCTACAACATATTCACTCGTCCACAAAGTTATACAAGCGGCAAATTTTAAAATTACCTCATACACAGAAAATATTTGTCTTTTTTATAAACACACCCAAACCAGCAACCACTGACTAGCCTATGTTTCATACTTCTGTTAAAAATAAAACGCAAGTTAAAAGTTCTTTAAGAAATTCTGATCATTCACCAAGAGGGAAAAACAAACAAGACTGTATGGATGATCAGCAATTCGATACAAGTCACCGTAGTACATAGTACAAACCTAAGAGCTATTTCATAACACCTGTTCTGATAAGGGAATAACAATTAAACAGCTGATATCACAAGAGAAATCAATGTTTTCCCTAAGTTAAGCCTTACAACAGAAATAAACTGCATCAAATTAAACTTTGTTTGATCACTATACATGTACCTTGAAGGGAGCAAATAGTTACAGGCTGCGTGGATTTTAGCTTATAGTTGTTACTTAAAACCTAAACGGTTAGTAAAGAAACAAATATTTTAATACCACATTCGGTATTAATTGTCAATAGCCAAATATTTTTCTGTCTTGAGCCCTATTGCAGAAAAAAAAATACTGCCACCACAAGCTTCGTTCAACATGACTACCCGCCCCCGCCCCACCCCCCCCCCCCAACAAAAAAAGAAAAAAAGATAGCAATTAAAAAAAATACTGTATGGAGTTTAATTTATAGCTATTACTTAAAACCTAAATACACAAAAATTACTGGATTGCAATCCAGTTAAGTAAATTAAACTTCCATGTCAAAGAATATTTTGTTTCTTTCTTTTTTAAGCCCTATACAGAAAAAATAAGACTAATGTCAAACTGAACCATTTTCAATCACTTTACATGTACCTTGAAGTAAACAAAAAGTTACAGGTTGCATGAATTTTAATTTATAGTTAATACATAAAACAAAAATAGTTTGTACACAACATTTTTTGTAATACATTAAACCCCAGTACAGAAAACAAAAATATAATAAAATAAGACTGGTGTCACATTGAACTTCTGATCACATACAATGTACTTTGAAGGAAACACAAGTTATAGGTAAAGCAAAACAAACAAGACTGTATGGATGATCAGCAATTCCATACAAGTCACCCTAGTACATAGTACAAACCTAAGAGCTATTTCATAACACCTGTTCTCATAAGGGAATAACAATTAAACATAGCTGATATCACCAGAGAAATCAATGCTTTCCTAAGTTAAGCCCTACAACAGAAAATAAACTGCATCAAATTAAACTTTGTTCGATCACTATACATGTATGTACCTCGAAGGGAGCAAACAGTTACAGGCTGCGTGGATTTTAATTTATAGTTGTTACTTAAAACCGTAAAGGTTAGTACAGAAACAAATATGTAATACCACATTAGGTATTAATTGTCAATAGCCAAATATTTTTCTGTCTTGAGCCCTATTACAGAAAAAATAAAAATACTGCCACCACAAGCTTCGTTCAACATGACAACTCGCCCCCCGCACCCCCCCCCCCCCATAAAAAAAAGGTACAATTAAAAAAATAATGTATGGAGTTTAATTTATAGCTATTACTTAAAACCTAAATACACAAAAATTACTGGATTGGAATCCAGTTAAGTAAATTTAACTTGCATGTCAAAGAATTTGTTTTTTCTTTTTTAAGCCCTAATACAGAAAAAATAAGACTAATGTCAAACTGAACCATTTTCAATCACTTTACATGTACCTTGAAGGAAACAAAATGTTACAGGTTGCATGAATTTTAATTTACAGTTAATACATAAAACAAAAATAGTTTGTACACAACATTTTTTGTAATACATTAAACCCCAATACAGAAAACAAATAATAATAAAATAAGACTGGTGTCACATTGAACTTCTGATCACATACAATGTACTTTGAAGGAAACACAAGTTATAGGTAAAGCAAAACAAACAAGACTGTATGGATGATCAGCAATTCCATACAAGTCACCCTAGTACATAGTACAAACCTAAGAGCTATTTCATAACACCTGTTCTCATAAGGGAATAACAATTAAACATAGCTGATAT
The DNA here is from genome assembly GCA_032158295.1 of Pycnopodia helianthoides. Lineage (NCBI taxonomy): Eukaryota > Metazoa > Echinodermata > Asteroidea > Forcipulatida > Asteriidae > Pycnopodia > Pycnopodia helianthoides. Next base: position 14,050,064 of record CM063245.1, read on the forward strand.
CACCAGAGAAATCAATGCTTTCCCTAAGTTAAGCCCTACAACAGAAAATAAACTGCGTCAAATTAAACTTTGTTCGATCACTATACATGTATGTACCTCGAAGGGAGCAAACAGTTACAGGCTGCGTGGATTTTAATTTATAGCGGTTACCTAAAACTAAAGGTTAGTACACAAACAAATATTGTAATACCAATTAGGTATTAATTGTCAATAGCCAAATATTTTTCTGTCTTGACCCTATTACAGAAAAAAATAAAAATAACTGCCACCACAAGCTTCGTTTCAACATGGACAACTCGCCCCCGCCCCCGCCCCCCCCATAAAAAAAGGTACAATTAAAAAAATACTGTATGGAGTTTAAATTTATAGCTATTACTTAAAGTATAGTACACAAACAAATATGTATTAACATTAGGTATATTAATTGTCATAGCACAAATTTTTTTCTGTCTTGAGCCCTATTACAGAAAAAATAAGAAAGTAATGCAACAACATGTTCAACATGACAACCTGAGACAAAGCCTACATAAAAAATAGGTACAATTAAAAAAAATAGTTGGTTAAATTTATAGCTATTACTTAAACCCTAAAAACAAAAAATATTATGGATTGGATCCAGTTAATGTAAATCTAATTACCAAAGTCAAGATATTTGGTTTTATCTTTTTTAACCCTATAAGAAAAATAAGGACAAAATGTAAAGCAAAACTGACCATTTTCAAACACTTTAACATGTACCATTGAAGAAAACAAAAATGTTAAAAATTCAAATTTTAATTTAAGTTGATACATAAAACAACAATAGTTTGTACACAACTTTTTTGTATAACAATAGTACCCCAATACAGGAAAACAAATAAAAATATATATAAACTGGATCCAAATGAACTTCTGTCACATAAAAAAAATGTACCTTAAAAAACAAGTATGCTTGGGTTTTACCTTTTTCCTCCCTGGTATAGGCACTAAAAGTAAAGGCAAAAAGTGCTCTCTACTTCCTTAATAGTTTCCATTAAGTAAAACTACACAAAGTAAAAAAATTACAAGTGGATAATATTGAATAACATTCTGTTCAAGTGAGTAGGTAAGGAATATCAAAGATTAAAATATTTATTGTCCATATGAGTTAAACTCCTACAAAAAAACATGCCAGCTTGAGCCCATGGAATTTTTTAGGCCTATAATGTCATTTATACAATCAAAACAAATGGTGAGTACATTCACAGTTGCAGGGGAGAAAAGTATAATAGCTATTTCATGTAGCCTTCAAATACATTAAGAATGTAGCCATATAAACTTTCATGGACTAACTATGGTGAGACATACTACAGTTGCAGGGAAAAAGTAGCTATAGTACCTTTAAAGCTGCACTTTTGGTAATTGTCAAACAGTCTTCTCACTTTCCAACATATGGATAAAATAAACAAACAAACCTGTAAAAACTTGAGCTCAATTGGTCGTCGAAGTTGCGAGATAACTATGAAAGAAAAAAACACCCTTGTCACACGAAGTTGTGTGCTTTCAGATGGTTGATTTCGAGACCTCAAATTCTAATTCTGAGGTCTCGAAATCAAATTCGTGGAAAATTACTTCTTTCTCGAAAACTATGTCACTTCAGAGGGAGCCGTTTCTCACAATGTTTTATACTGTCAACCTCTCCCCATTACTCGTTACCAAGTAAGGTTTTATGCTAATAATTATTTTGAGTAATTACCAATAGTGTCCACTGCCGTTAAATTTAGCCTTTGCCAACAATGTTGGCAACATAAAGGCCAATTCAAAATACACTAAAGATACTTAGCTACATTCGCAGTTTCAAACTCCTGGGTCAGTCATGACGCTTAGACCTCACTCCATGTGCAGACATACTACAGGGTCATTATTGCTCCAGGTTGTACAAAAGTTCAAGCTGATAAAAGGAGAAGAAAAAAATCTTTAAGATTGCTTGGCCTGATTTATTTAGAATTGACCAAACAGTCCTTTCCAACCTACCAACCACAAATGATGGGGTAGGCCAATGCAGGTCTATCAATGCAAAAATACTTGCAAACTTGTAACCCAGCAGCATCCCAATTTTGTTACTATAAATAAATAAAAGCCACTGTGCAAGCAACCAGAATTATAGAATAACGGTTACTTGGAGCAGACTCATGATGTGACTGAATTCGTAATTTGGTACTTGCCATGTCTTCATAAAACACTGAGCAGCCTTATGGTTTGTTTGGCCTGTGGAAATCACAGTAAACTTTCAAACAGAGGCCTTGTGGTATAAACCTGTCAAAGCTATTCCACTATGTCAACCTATGAATTCTGTAACTCTTTGATTAAAACCTCAGAATGAGCATTAGCATTCTATGGAGTTGAAAAAGTTACCGCTGATTGATAAATCTTGGCTCAAAGTCAAAGAAATAATGTTATACATGAATTTGTAAAGAAGCCGGAACCCTGTCCAGCGTGCCACTGTGTTTTGGCCCCGCCCATAACACCTGTTTTACAAAAGATAGTCTATTGTGCCTTTTGAATATTCACAATTTACTGACATGACGTGATTTTACTTTGCACTGGTGACTGTGTAGTGTGTATGCCAACAACCATGACAACTATCGACAACATTTTAAAAATATAAAACAGGATGAGGTGGGGTGGATTGCTGAAATAGAAGAAGGATCTGTGCATTTCACATTGCATAACTGAAATGGGGAAACAACAAATTTTTGATGTTAGATTTGTATTTCTTTCTGAAAAACTACCTTTTTTTTGCTCAGTGAAACCCTTGATTTTGAACTTTTCTGGATAAGCTTTGTGACTTTACACGTGCGTACAGAGTGACGACCTGTATTTAGTCAAACTGATCAATTATATAAAAAAATCAGGGTTCTGGGATGGAGGCGGCGTTATACAAGTTTTGTCACTTCTTAAAAGGTTAACGTTATGTGTGGAAAATTAATCATTTCAAGATGGGTTTGAGGAAACAGTGTACATGAACATGGTAAAGGTATATTGTATTTTTTTACTTCAATAGACTTAGTGGTACAGTCTTTGCCTTTCTCCAGTTGACCTCATTAAAAGGAAATCTAGAAAAACGACTTGTGTAGTAATACTATAGCCTCCATAGTAAGTATACCATAGTCAACTGGTCAATAGTAACGTTAGGCAAAAATAGGTTTTATCCATTTCCAAAGATAAAAGGCAAATGTTTCTAAAAGTATAAACAGCGAACTGTTTTTCATTCACACGCAGTTTCAAAAAGGTAAATAGATGCTGAAATGCAAACTGAGAAATTAGAAATTTCGGACGACAAATCTTTTCCCTCCAAAAAGCTTTCTACCTAAAAGGTTTTGGCTCTGAAAAAACTGTTTTGAGAAAAAAATCTCGAAATAGCAATGTTTTAAAACAAAGTTCTTACCTTCGTTAAAGTTTGGCATCTTTCACAACAACTTATAGAGAAATTTAAAGTCATAAAGAGGCTTTTTCAGTCCGAAATTGTTGCCTTTGAAAAATGAAAAACACCGCATGTAGCAACATAGACATCTCCCGTTGAATTCTTGATGCAGACTGAAGACATCCCGCGCACGGGGGAAAGTAGCAGCATGCCATGGCCAGGCAAATCACACGGTGATGCGGTTTTTTTGTACACAATCAAATATAAATCCTAGGATACATGAGAAAACTTATTCATCCGCATGTCAGAATATGTTGATTTTAGACCACATAATTGAAGATTCCCGAAAAAATCTTCCGTGTATTTATTTATTTAACTAAGTTTTAACAGAAAATCACAAAAACAATAAAAATGTTGAGGATTTGGTAAAAAATTGTGCTAAAAATTATGGTCTACATTCAGTGGCCAGAAAGTTTGCTTAACCGTCATTGGTCAAAGTATGTGTAGAGTGGGCCGTTCGAACCGCTCATTGGCTGAAAGAATGGTTCATTTAAATATTCGAGCAGACGATAAAATCCCCAAAGTAGACTGGAGCAAACTTTTGTGAGTACATTATTTTCCACTGCACCTGATCACGCCACATAATTGATTGGCAGGTATGAAACAAAAGAGCAACGCGTGCCACTCATGTACCACTCATGTGCCACTCGCGTGATGTGTGGTGTAATAGAGGTGTCGGTGACTTGTAGATACATCTGTGTGCTATAATTATCGAATCACAGGCCTAGGCCAGGTTCTACAGAGCGCACGCGCTGGGGAAACACATCACATAATTTGTGTACATTTAACGGCAAGCGGCCAGTACACAACCGACTGACGGAAAGTCGAAAGTCGACGCAAACTGGCACTGTATTTCGTAATCGGGTAGCAATAAATAACCATTATTTTTAAATAACCAATTTAAAATAACCATATATTTATAAATAATGATTATTTATTTAAGCATGTATTTTAAATAATGATTAATTATAGTAACATTATATATATAAATGGTTTATAAATAACCATTATTTATAAATAACCATTATTTATATATAACCATTATTTATAATATTTAACATTATTTATAAATAACCATTATATTAAATAACCATTATTATAGATAATGGATTATATATATATAACCATTTTATACAAATAACCATTATTAATAAAAACCATTATTTATAAATATTGACTAATGATATATAACTTATTATAAATAAAAAACATTATTATATAACCTTATTTATATAAAACCATTATTTATAATAAGCATTATATAATAAGATTTATATAAATAATGATTATTATATATACCCATAATAATATAAATAACATTATTTATATAACATTATTTTATATATCCATTATTTATAATAAAATTATTATAAACAACCTATTTAATATAAATACCATTATTTTATAATAACCATTATTTAATAATAACCATTTATATAATATATAAAGCTTTATTTTAATGATCTATATATAATATTTTACATTATAAACCATTATATAAAATAACATGTATATTATAATATGATAGTAATATAAAATAACAATATATATATTAACCTTATTTATAAAAATATTTATAAATACATTTATATAAATAACCATTATTTATATATATATTATAAAACATTATAATAAATAACATTATATATATCTATATATAAAACCATTTTTATAATAATAATTTATTTAACCATTATTTATAATAATGATTAATTATATACAATATTATAAATATATAAATAACATTATTATAATAACCATTATTTATATAATAACCATTATTTATAAATGTAACATTATTTATAAATAACCATTATATATAAATAACCATTATTTATAATAAGATTTTATATATATATAATAACCATTATTATAAATAACCATTATTTATAATATTATTATATAACCTTATTTATAAAAACTATTATAATTATTTATATAAAAACCATTATTATAAATAACATTATTTATAAATAATGATTATTTATAAATATGATATTAATATATTATTATAAATAACCATTATATAACATTATTATATATATCCCTTAATAATATAATTATTTATAAAAACCATTATATATAAATAACCATTATTAATAACATATAAATAACCATTATATTATATATAACATTATTTATAATAAAATTTATTAATATATAATAAACCATTATTATAAATAACCTTATTAATAAATATTATAATATATAACCATATTAAATATAATATTATATAAATTAAATTATTTATAAAAACCATTATTATAAATAACATTATATATAAATCATTATTATATATAACATTATTTATATAACCATTTAAAATTATAATAACCATTATTTATAATATTTATATATATTTATATATAACATATTTTAAAATAACCATTATATATAAATAACCATTATTTATATATATACCTTATTATAAATATTATAAATAAAAATTATTTATAACTATATATAAAAACCATTATTTATAAATAACATTATATATAAATAACCATTATATATATAATAACCATTATTTATAAATAATGATTATTTATATATAAACATTATTTATAAATAACCATTATTTATATATAACCATTATTTATATAAAATCTATATTTATAAATAAAATTATTTATAACAACCATTATATATAATAACATTATTTATAATAACGATTATTATAAATAAACTTATTTATAATAACCTATATATATAATAACATTATTTAATAAATAACCATTATTTATATACCTTATTTATAATAAACATTATTTATAAATAACCATTATATATAATAACCATTATTTATAAATAACATTATATATAAATAATACATTAAAAATTATAACCTTATTTATAAATACATATATTTATTAATAATGTATTTATATAAAAATAACCATTATTTATAAATAACCATTATTATAAATATGACTATATATATATAACATTATATATAAATAACATTTTTATATAACTATTATTTATATATAACCATTATTTATAAAATAATATTTATATAAATATACATTATTTATAAATAAATTATTTATAAATAATGATTATTTATATATAACCATTATATATAAATAACCATTATTTATATAAACCATTATTATATATATACCTTATTTATAAATAATAATTATTTATAAAAACCATTATATATATAACCTATTTTATATTATTATAATAACATATAATTAACATTATTTAAAATAAATTTAAATTTTATTTATATAACTTATTATATAATAACCATTATTTATAATAATATAATAATACTATAAATACCAAATTATTTATAATATTTATAAACCATTATTTATAATATTAAATAACCATTATTATAAATACATTATATAATAAGATTATTTATAATAAACCATTATATATAATACATTTTATATAACATATTTATATTCCATTATAATATTTATTATATAAACCATTATATATATAAATATCATTATTTTTAATATTAATATTTTTAATAATACTTATTTTATTTATATATAATAACATTATTTATAAATTAATATATACCATTATATATATATTTAATAACCATTATATTATATAAAATATAACACATTATATATAAATATCCATTATTTATAAAATTAATTTATAAATATATATTATTACTATTATAAACCATTATATATAATACATTATTAACCATTATTTATAAATAATACCATTTATAATATATATAAATAACCATTATTATAATAAATTATAATAAATAATTTTATGGTTACCATTATTTATACAAAAATAATTTCTATTTAAATTTTTATATCAACTCTTGAGGGCGGTGTATTATAAAGTAGATAGAGGGCAGAGGTCAACAACCAGGACGAGACACACGACGACGAATGTTGTGACATTGCGGCATGAGTGTCAAATTTAACTGTTAATTTGGTCTCAAGTTACGGACAAATATGGGGATTCTAGAGAAGATCGGGGAAATAGAGAGGGAGATTGGCCGCACTCAAAAAAACAAGGGTAGGTTTTTCTCTTTGAGTCGATGATTTATAAAAGTATTCTGAACGTTAAACATACACTGCATCATCAGTTTCGTGAAAATTGATTAAAGTCAACCTTTTGCCTTTGCTTTTTTATACTCAGTCATTTTACTTTAGTTTCCCTGTTGTCGCATCACGTTTCTCGATCAGAAAAAAAGAATCTTCACCAACGTTTGTGACTGAAGTGTCCAGTTAAATTTTATTTTTGTTGAAGTAATACTTTTCAAGCAAGGACAAGGTTCCACTTCCACTGACAAGAGTAGACTCATTTTGATTGATGCATGAATATCTAATCTATCTACGAATACAATATCTCAGAAAATATTAATGCTTGTAATGATTAGCCCTATAAAATGATGAGTGCCTTTACGCTAATGGCCGCTTCTTGGCCCTAGGCCCGCACAGCTTTAGGGAAGTGTGATGATTTCTGAAATAGAAACTCGCATTTTTATTGCCTTAATTTCAAGCAAGCTCTTTTTGGTGTAACTTTAAGGAGCATCTCTGATTTGACAGTCATTCACTTAAAAATCGTTTTCGCCATGATTAACTATTGTGCATAATCATGAGTTCTGATTCGGTTTGCTGAAACAGCAGCATTACTTGTTCTAGTCTTTTTTGAGTTGCTGCAGCCCGCTGTTTTACTCCGTGCTGCTTTCTGCGGTGGTGGTACTGAGACTGTGTTTGATGAAACCTGCCTTGACAAAAGACTACTACTATATAGACTACTCTATAACTAGAGTAGCAAAGTCACAAAAGTTATCCTAATTGTGGTGAGTGCATTTAATAAAACAATTTTGTGCAAGCTCGTTTTATTAGAATTTTTATGAAGAATCTCAGAGCTGACAAACACTTGTTTAAACATCGCTGGCGCAATGATGTTTACTGATGCACATGATCCTGAGTGCTCTACTCAATGTGCTCTCCACAATTAGGCAATGCTAAGTGAAAACTGGGGCGAAAATTTTTGCAAAAATACGTGAGTTTCTATTCGAACGATCACAATAATACCTCCTGGTGCTATGTGCGGCTAGGGCCAAGAAGCGGAGTGAGTCCAGTGTATTGTAGTAGTAGTAGTATTGAGGGCACATTGTACATTATTTTTATTGTTATTTTTGTTTTTATCCAAGCCACTGAATACCATCTTGGGCTACTGAAGGCTAAACTTGCAAAGTACAGGTCACAACTCTTGGAACCGACTACGAAAAGTGGGGCAAAGGTCAGTATTTTGAACAAGACTGAAACTTCTTTTCAGGCCCATTGTTATTTTTTCAGATCCCAGGAATATATTTTTTTCTCACTTATTCACTTTCAATAAAATTGCTATTGGATCTATGACTCAATCCCTTCAAATGAAAATATTTTATCTTAATTGAGAGAAGATTGTCGATTAAGCCTTTGTTAAAATATAATTCTGCCTAATGCAGCATTTTAATGCTTTTTTCATTTGTAGGGTGAGGGGTTCGATGTGATGAAATCTGGAGATGCTCGGGTGGCACTTATCGGGTTCCCGTCAGTAGGAAAGGTAAGTAGTGTGCATTACAGTTACATGGACATAATCTGAGTGGTTTGAAAACTGTTGGTCTCTAAACGCGATGAACGCTGACCCGGGAGCTTCAGAACATGTCTTTTATCGCAAAACTAGTTTCGGGGCATTCCAAGCAATTTCAGAATTGTTCCTCTCCAAACTCGATTGAAACAGAAGCTTCAGGACAGCAATGTTTCCTGTTATGAAACCGTCCTCAAAGCATTTGACAAGTTTGAAAATTGTTCGTCTCCAAGACCACTCAAATTGAACCAGTTGCTTTAAAACATTCATGTTTCCTTGCGCTATCTCGCTTAGACCAGGGAGTTAAAAACAAGGACAGTCAGCAACCTGTTTTTCTATTTGATCAGATATGGATTCATTATTTTTTGATGACTTTTAAGTCTTTATTTTTCTCAATTCCACCAGAATCTTTTTGTCAACCGATTAAATATTAGTCTGGGTGCAGTTTGTTAACACTTGATTAATTTTGTCTTTGATCTTTCTACAACAGTCCACTCTTCTGAACACACTCACCAAGACACACAGCGAGTCAGCATCCTATGCCTTCACCACGCTGACCTGTATACCTGGGGTCATTGATGTAAGTTTATCCTTGCAGACCTTGTTCAAACATTGAAAGGGTCATTGGTTTGAATTCCAAACTGATTAATGACACATTTTAGTTCTAGTTTTGAACCCATCTTTATACACTTTTACAAAGATAACTTAATAATAATAACAGTGGCTTCTTATATAGCACTCAGTGACGCTCAAGGCGCTTCAACACTCAGTATTTCCCCCTCTTTTGCAAAAAAATAAGTAAATGCATGTTTGTTTTTATTGCCTCAACCCAGTATAAGGGAGCTAACATTCAACTCCTTGATCTGCCTGGAATCATAGAGGGAGCTTCCCAAGGTGAGGAAAAATGTGGATAAAATGGCTTTTTGTGTGTGTGTTCTCACATGTACAACCTATTTCTTGGCTTGTTGTTTTTTGTTGTATTTTTTGTTTTACAACCTTACTGCCAATTTGAAATCAATGTAACCAAACTGCGGAATGGCAAATTAGCTTCAGCCCTTGTATTGGCAAGAATTACTAAGATTTCAGACCTTTGAAGAAAGAGATACATTTTTAAGACAGGTCTAAAATGTTTGAATTATAAGACTGATTTGTGTAACACCTTGTACGGGTTTACAAGGTGCTGCGGCGCATTCAGCAGCCACTGCCAGATATAGCGGGGCAAACCCCTTCTCTTAGCGATAAGTTTAACTAGGCTCTTTTACGTGCATCTGAAGATGAAACATTGGTTCAGTGTACTGCTTAAGGACACAAGTGTCCTGACTGGGACTCGAACCAACACTCTTCTGATCAGAAACACCAGAGCTAGAGTCCGGTGCGCTTGACTGCACTTGACCGCTCAGCCACGACATTAACTTTTCTGTGTTTTTCTTCTTGTCCAAAGGAAAGGGTAGAGGTAGACAGGTCATCGCGGTTGCCAGGACAGCAGATCTGGTTGTCATGATGCTGGATGCAAATAAGGGGGATGTTCAAAGGTAACTTTATGAATATTCATATTGCTGGATGATGCAAATCGGGGAAATGTCTCTAGGCTGTTGTTTCTTTTGTGAAGGGGGTGGGGGCTATCTCAGAGACTACTGGAATTTAAAAGAGACTTTCCAAAATTAAAAAAGAGGCTTTCAAGTCTTGCTAAGAGTTGGGGAACATTCAACTCAATGTTTTCAGCCAACTGTACAGGACATTTCTAAGATCTTTTATGTTGTTTGTAAGTCACTGCTTCACATGCGTTCCTATCTGCTGCAAGCCCAAAGTTTTCACAACTTCCAGCTCCAAAACTGGCAAACATTTAAAAAAAAAATTACCCATTGTTCAAAAGTATTTCTTCAGATAAACTCTGCAAAGACCAACAGAAGAACGTGTGTAAAAGTCAAGTCCAATTGTTAAACTTGTCTTGCATAAATCATCAAAGAAAAACTAGGTCACACTTATGAACAGGATTTGTAAATAACACAAAGTTAACTTATAAATATTCACGATGCTGTCGATGGAAATAGTTAGATGTCAAAAGGTAACTCTAGGTTTCCTGGATATTAGTTGGGTAAAAGTGTTTCCCTCCTCACTTTCAACCAGCTGAGACTGAAACCAGCATAAACAGGTCTTAATTTATAACCAATCTAGACCAAGATCTGTCTTGATAACAGTCTGTCAATTCAACTGAACAATACGCAACACCAACGTGGAACATGGGGAGATGATCAAACAAACTGATCGAAACGCCCCCCGATTCTTTTCAGAACTTCCCACAATGCCTTGGAGCATTTTTGCTTTATAACAAAAAACATATTCTCTCTCTTTTTCCTTTTTTTTTTAACTTCAGAGAGCTGTTAACAAAAGAGTTGGAAAGCGTTGGTCTCAGACTGAATAAACCTAAACCCAATATATATTTCAAGGTAAGATTTGCAGCACGTCTGACATTCCAAGGATGCTGTCCAAATTCTCTAAAACACATCTCGTGGGGGCAGTTCCATAGAGCCGCTTAATGGCCGATTTTGTGCCATTCCCATTTCACAGTGCTGCTAATCATAATCGCAAGCTGGCGGCCCAAGCTGGCCGCCTAGTTTGTTTGCTCACTTGTGAAATATGCTTACACTCAAGCAAAATTGTTTACAAGAGTTAGCACGAAAATTTGCTTGCCGTAAAAAAGCAGTGCTATAAAACTGGACCCAGGTTTTATCTGAATTCAATGTATCTAGTGCAGCACATGGGGCAATTCTTATGCAATCCAATACATTTTGGAATTCTGTGCTATTGGTTTTGATATGCCACGCACAAACCTGCCTCAAATCGACCAGTATCCATGGATGGGTTGGCATGGGAAGATGGACAACTGATTGGCACTTACAGAAGGCATGTGCTTCAGTGTATTACCTTTGTTCGTTTGTATTTGCAGGTTAAAAAAGCCGGTGGGTTATCGTTCAACTCGACGTTAACGCTCACGAAATGCAACGAGAAACTCGTCCAGTTGATCCTCCACGAGTACAGTATCCTTTGCAAATTATTTGTATCAAACCTTAGAAATGTTAGTTGGGTATGGGGGGAGGGTAGAGTCAATTACCGTAATTTGTGCACATTTTATACTGAATATTTCAACCACACCTTTTTTCACAGCCCAGCCTATTCTTTGATATTTGACGACCAAAATTTAGACTGGCTAGCGGATTATTTATTACTGTAGAGGCATGGGAAGGAAGACGGCCCTCTAATTAAATAGGACGAGCATTCACCAATAATACAACAGCAAAATCCACACGATGACATCTAAAATGTATAATGATCTCCTGCACTTGAACTGATTTGAATCCTCCAACCAACAGCACACAATTACAAATAGCACAACCCAGTCACTAATGTGAAGGGCAAAAGGTCAACACGAGGCTGGCTACATACATACAAATTTACAATACATGATTTAACTGGCCCTAAAAGTTCCAATACTTCTCTGATAAAAAGATGGTTTAAACACAAAGCAATACTCACAGAGAGCTCTAGGACATTATCCCTCCCAAGTAACTAGTATTTTGAGCATGGCCAGAGCCTTGCCTCCTACAAAATAGAGAGAAATACCCACAGAAAATAATTGTGCTCTCTCTTGCTCAAAGCTAAAATGGAAAAGAGCGCGGGTTCAAAGGTGACGGACACAACCTTAACTTCTTATTGTAAATATGCTTATTAAAAGTTTCGGAAAAATTGAAGGCGCATTTGGTCACTTTATACTACCATATCTACCATGTCATCGAGATGCTGTACATGTAGGCACAATGCATGTACATTTTCAATTTCCTAAACATGTGGGAAGTGGAAGTGTAAAATTGTACGAATGCTGAATGGAAGAATCTTGCGTCCATTCAGGCGTTTTGTTGCAAGCCAAACATGGCTGCAATGGTCCCTAAAGATTTCCAGTCGATATTCTACCAATGTTTTGTTCATTTAAAAATTTGCGTACTGCTCAGGCGTTTGTGTTATATTTGACCTATTACAAAGTTCATCTTGAGTACAGTGAATAGCATATATGTTATTAATATTTCCTGAGTGCGTTTCTCAGAACTGTTCAATGCTGAGGTGTTGTTCAGAGATGACTGCACTGCAGACGAGTTCATAGATGTGATATCAGCCAATAGAATACATCTGCCATGTCTTTATGTGAGTATCTGTTACAAGAGCCCTCCCATACTCAGGTACCACAGACAGCCACAAAGTACTGTACCTTCCACAGGCTAGCATTGGGTGCATTGGTTTCTTCTGTTTGCATAGCTGGTATTATCAGGAAACACTCTGGCTTGTGTACTTTGGACTAAGTCTCCACAGTCTGCTGTGGTATTTTTGTGGAAAGAGCCAGTTAGGCAGGAGAGTGCACCGATTGTGAAAGGGCTTTACAGGACTTTTGGACCATTCCATCAGGGCCCAATTTCATGGCTCTGCTTATTGCCAAATTATGCGCTCACATCACCATTCTCCACTTACAGGGCAAGTGCCACATTTCCGCTCTAGCTGTGTAAGCGAAGAATGCCTAGTAACATGAAGTACACATGCGCACAAGCAAAAATACTTTGCTAACCTGTGAAATACACTGACCTAAGCGCAAGAATTCCCTGCATCCGTATGCGCCGATTCTTTGCTTACAATAAGCAGAGCCATGAAATTGGGCCCAGATGTGATTATTAACACCCTCGGACTGAGTGTCACAATTTTCCAGAACACAATGTAAAGTGCATTCATAAATGAGTTGTGAGTTATGGCACCTGTAAATTCACATTGGTTTACTGTCAAGCAATCCATGATTGCAGTAAGTGATGTTAACACTACTCCTCCAAAAGAATATCGGAGCGTCAACCGTGAATATTGCAAACAATTAATATTGAAACACCCCCACCACTCTTCAAATCAGGTATACAACAAGATTGATCAGACATCTATTGAGGAGATAGACCGTATCGCTCGTCAACCCAACAGCCTCGTCCTCAGCTGCGAGATGAAACTCAATCTAGACTTCCTCTTGGAAACAATATGGGATTACCTTGGACTCATCTGTATCTACACAAAGAGGCGCGGAGGTGAGATGTCATCCACTTAATGATAAACACCATAGAGCTATTGATATTGTCGTGGCCGAGCGGTCAAGAGCACCAAACTCAAGCTCTGGTGTTTCTGATCAGAGTGCGGGTTCGAGTCCTGGTCGTGGCACTTTATCAGATACTTTATCAGAAGGGAGGGTTAACCCTCCTACTCTCAGTGACTCTTGGCAACATTTTCCAGTGAGTTGACCAACCATTTGAAACCATTCGACTGCCAAGGTTGTGTACGGTGGCACAACTGTGCACAGAACTAATTGTGTACTGTGTACATGCATTCCCTCATGGTATCATATTGCAGGCTTGCATAGTTTATCTATCATTCAAAACCACAGTGAATGGTATTGAATGGTCAGACAGCAAGAGGGTTAATGTTGGTTTGTAGAGAGCGGAAGGGAGAAAAGCGGACTCCTTTTTTGATCAACATCTATTGCTGTAATTTTCCATTTTGCTTGATTTTGATTTTGTATCTTTTCAGAGAGACCTGATTTTGACTCTGGCATTATCATGAGGAAAGGCTGCACCGTTGAGCATGTGGTAAGGGATGATTGCAAACTTTCATTTCAAATAGTTTATTTCGTCGGCTCAGTGCTATAAGGTCGTTAATTGCGATTTCAAATCTGTAATGATCAAAAGGTCGCTAAGTGACAAATGCAAATAAATTCGAAAAAATTAACCAAAATCCACAAGTAATTTTATTTATAGAAACTGAATGTTTCGTTTTTCCAAACTAATTTATGGAGACCACTCTTGATCAATAAACTCCATTTTACCAAGAGCTCTAAAGAATGCCAAACCGATTTTATGAAATCCATACAAACTACACTAACGACCTTATAGTCCTGAGCCGACAATTTGTGTCTTCGGTAATAGAGACCCTGCCACATCATCCGAAACTCCTCCTGATTTTCTAATACTGTTGTTATTTCTGTTGTCTACCTACAGTGCCACGCCATTCATAGAACGCTAGTAAGCAACTTCAAGTATGCTCTTGTTTGGGTAAGTCACTCTTTATAAAGTTTTAAAAAGTATGGGCTGCACCTTTCCGATGGCATTATTTGTGCAAGTTAATAGGCATTATATACCAAGTGTGGACCTGAAAACAAAAGATGTCCACATAAAGTATGTACTGACAAGCGTCTACTCACAAATTAAGAACAACAAAATTCTCTCGTAACAGTGGTTCGCTGGCACAAATGCCAATTGAAACATCAAAGGACCAGTCAAAATTCTGTCCAACTGCTAAATGTAAATCACAGGTTGTTCGCATGGCTTCAAATTACAAGTCACACAGTTTTGAAAGGGAACCATAAAAAAGGAACCAGTGAAAAAAGCTGGCGGACTAGTGAAATGATATAAAGCTAACTGGTCCCCCTGGCGAGTCACTGCAAAAAAGTTCAGGGCAAACCCTGTGATTAATATGTCTGATGACTGTTATGACCTACAGGGAAGCAGTGTCAAGTACAGTCCACAGCGAGTTGGTCTCCAGCATTCACTCTGTCAGGAAGACGTCATACAGATCGTAAAGAAGTAAACAAGACACTTCTAGTCTACGTCATTGTTACACTAGCCCATGAATGCTTCAAAGAATGTCCATCTGGTGGGCATGTCTTGGCTAAAGTCAGAAGTTAGGACTTCATGTACCAATGACTCATTAATACAACCCACACCAAGTTTCGTTTGACTTTGCAAGGAAAAGTTGAATTTTACATTGGAGGCAAAGTTGTGTAGTAAGAGAGGTGCAACATAAAGGGACCAGTCTTCTTTGGTCATGTAGTTGCCGGATGCCATTTTTCGGTCCAAATGTAGCACAACCCAATGTACAGTCTAGTCTGGCATCTTGTGTGCGCACATGCGTCTTTTGTTGTTGTTATTTTGACCCCAAATGGCTTCTTATCGCAAGTTGTCGCAGCTCTCTCAATACACAGCTCTGATTGAAGTGTGCTCAGGGGTCTTTAATTATGTTGGTCAATGATATTAAATTTTGTGTATGACATTTGTGATTGCCCACACTCAACACTTGATGCAGAATGGGCAAAACCTTATCCTGCATTAAGATTTCAACTAGCAAGACAGCTTGATTTGAAAAAAAGGGCAGTTTCATAGATTATCATTAGATTAAAATGTATCCTTTCCTATGAAATATGCTATTAATAACATTCACGCTTGCGTACAGACACTATAGAGTTGTGCACTAGTCAGACGCACAAACGTTTATGCGTTGTGCCACCATCAGCCCCGTACAAAAAGGGGCGATACTCTCTTACTTTGCCAACCAATAGTGCTAGTGTGCACACTAATTTTCATTTTACATATTTTATGGGAAGCAGGGATGAGATTTGATGTCAGTGAAAATTCCTGAAAATGGCTTGCGGCCCTGGGTCCCCCTTATTGTACAACTGTAGACCCTGAACCTACCAGTTGTTAACAAGTTTACAGGCTTTGTGCATCACCAGAAATACAACACATTGTTTAGACACAATGTGGACTATTTTCTCTCGCCCTTTGGTGACTGCTTTACTTCTTCCAAGAATTCTTTCAAGAAAATGTTAATGCTTAAAGGAAGGTTTGAGAAAATCCTTAAAACTCACACCCCTCGGAAAGAGTCTATTGATAAGGGACACGAAGGCCATGACAATCACTGAGGGCCAAGACCTTACTAGGCTCCGGGGCAACTGTGAAATTTCATGCCTACCTGCGAGACTTTGTAAACATTTTAAAATCCAGCTTTCATTGCTGTGGTAACACTCAATCAGTTGGCACTGCAGGCTGATTTAAATTTGTTTTATTTAGTTAATGTGGGTCACATTTTCGTGATTATTGTATAACCAGTAGCTGGACAGGAGGTTCACCATACAAATTATTCATGAAACCATGTATAAATGTATTAGTTAATGTGCTTCCTTTTGAGAAAAATCTGTTTTTCCTGAGAAAAAACAAGCAACTCTCGGAAAGAAAAAAAAAGTTACTTTAACATTTCCAATATGTTCTAGTCAGGAAGTATGGAATAAAATAAATGAAATTCATAGAAGTACAATAAAAATACGTTGTTGTGTCTCATCATCCTTGGCTTTTATGTTATCCACATTTACTTGAGATTATGAGATGTATTTTTTATGATATTATGGGAGCTCATTCATAGTGCTGAAAAAAGCAATAAAAATACATGTAACACCAGATTTTATTTAGTTACCAGCCAAGGTACCGGTACTACTTCATGTGTACTGTATGTGACTGGTTCCCCACTAGACTTGTGGACAAGTCCTTAAATGTTTGTTGTGGCAATAGCGTAACGGCTCTATCGCAACTATACTCTCACAAGACTTCTGCTACCACAAGCCTTTTGCTGTCGCGGCTACGGCCATTCATAGTCGAGAGCCAGCAGTCATGCGAAGGTAGTAGGCCTATAGTCGCCTGAGTGCCGTTACCGCGACTAACATTTAACGACTTGTCCTCAAGTCTAGATTACCCACATGTTTTTTTCCTTTGCAGAAGCTTACATGTATTAAAAAGTGTTTTCTGCTGAAGCAGCTCTACAAAAATAGGCGCTGAATAGACCCCTTTGCATATGATATGACAAACCAAAACAGCGCCCTCACTGAGGTCAAACGAAGATCTATCATTGGCTGAGAGTTGTGCGCGGGGTGTACACGTTTCCATTGTTTGGCCTCGGCGATAGCAGCCAATGCAAGGGGTCTTTACATACACAGTTTGAAAGACATGCATTTGTCAAAGACACGTATGTTGAATGGTCATACATCTATGTTCTGAAGAAAAAAAAAAATGATTTTGATTTGTTTACACTCATTACTGACATGAACAAAAAATTATTGGAATAATAAACGAAGCATTAACCAAGTATTTCATTGCATTGTTTGTTGTTTATTTTTTTCCGTCCAACACACGTTTTAAGTCTACAATTTTGATTTAAAAAAAGGTAATGATCCACCAGTGTTAAACCTGGGAAACTTCAACAGGATTATTCGTATTTACAAATCAGCAATTTCTTGGTTGTTTTTTTTTCTCCGTCTTTTTTTGGCATTAAATGCACACACGTTATTCTTGGGAAACTTTCAAAGGAAAAGAGATCAAACCTAGAATGTCCAATGGGTGGCCACAGAGACCATTACCTCCTTTGACCTGGCCCCAATTTCATACAGCTGCTTAAGCACCGAACTCCGCTAAGCACAGTTCTAAACAACTTTTGCTTACCAGACATGGGTTGCCAACCAAAACAGCATGTAGTGTGTACTTTTGTGATTGGTCCCCTGGAGGGTCTTGCTTAGAAGACACTGCAATCTGCTTAACAGCTCTGTGAAATTGGGCTCTGGTCTTAGCCTTTGGGCCAGTACAAATTGCTCCCATAAACCTAGACCTAGTGACGTCATCGCCAAGGTCAACCATGATGACAGTCCTCTGAAATCATTATGCATATAGATCTTTTGATTTTCACTGGAAAATTGCTTCTACAGTCCAGGGCCTAATTTCATTAAGTCTGTCAGCATAAAAACTTGCTAAGCACAGGAAAAAAACTTGCTTAGCAGAAACGGCTAACCAGCCAACATTCCATAAAGTTTACATTGCTGCGACTGGTGCCCGACTCATTTTTTGCTAAGCAAAGAATTATTCTATGCGGTATTTTCTGCTAACAGCTTTGCTTACCCCGGAATTCTGAAATTAAGGTCACCACTCTCCTCTTACCATGCTTATAGAGTAAGCGCCACAATTTTTGTGCTAGCTGTGTAAGTGGAGAATGCTTAACCTTTGAATTACTCCTACATTAAGCGCGGACTTTTCTGCCTCCGTATGCGCCAATTATTTTGCTTACATTTAATAAGCAAAGCCATGAAATTAGGCCGTGGTCTGGAAATAAATCGATATTAAAATCTTAATCAAATTAATTGTATTTGAATTTGACTGCAAGTTCACCATTTAAAACAATCATTCATTAGTACAGATGAATAATTAATATCACATATTATTTCTCTTAACAGAAAGTTACGGCTCTCAAAAATGGAGTTGAGAATAATAATGCCTGCAGTTACATGTACCCATCGTCTCTTGTATAGAGACTAATTTGCATGTTGAAACAATTTGCAATTTGTTTCATCATGTTTGGTAAATCCATAGAATTCAAACAAAGACAGCTGTGACTGGCCGTTCCTTATAGCATCTAAAATAGTGTACCCTCAGAAAACCAAACATTTTGCCAAAATCGAACGATAGACAGCGCATCAAAATAGCGTGCCTGAAATATGGTGTATTTTCATTGCCATGTGTATGCACCATGTCCAGCGCATACAGCGGGCCGTGTGTACTGTGTATTAATTTGCTCATTGTTGTTTTACGAATTCACAGCAATGGTTACAGCGAATAAGTTTAGGCACAGCCGAGGGTGCACTATTTTCAGCTCCATAGACGACAGCAAGGGCGGCGAGCTCCCTGTTCTCTCTTGTAATTCTGTCGCTAAATCAAACTTACTCAATTAATTAAATACTAGAGTTATTCAAAACAGCATTCACTCTTCACAATAAACCAAAAATCCTTCAGAATACTTCAATAAATGGTAACTGGACCCTGATAAGATTGGTATGCATGGACCCATCCATCCCAAAAGGTATGGTTGGTCAGGTTGACTGTCCTGTCCTGAATCCATTGATCTCGGGCAAAAACCACAGGAAAGATTTGAGAGGATCTGGGAGTCAGTAGATTGCATTGCATTGGAGAAAAATTAGACACACTACGTAAAGGGTAGTAATAGTTCAAGGAACATTACAGAATTGGTAAGAAAAAAACTTGTAAAATATACTTTTTGATCACAGATATACATAAAACTTACACGGTCTAATGATGATGATAGTAGAAAACATCTCTTGAAATATTTCTGTCTGAAATGCCATATTTGATGAGAAATGAATAAAATAATTTTCCGATTGGAGTTTATCGCTCAGTGAGCGTTTTATTCATTTGTTGAATCTATATGATTTCATGCAAATGTGTAATCGGTTTTTCACTATTTTCTCGTGACCCAGATGGCCGATCGATCTCAAACTTCTACAGGTTTGTCAGTTTATGTATATGGTGGATTATATAAAGTGCTTACACTGCCATCAACTGTTTTGTTAGCAAAAACCAATTCTGTAATGTTCCTTTAAGAGTGGAAAGTTTGGCCAAGGATTTTTATCTCACACACAATCTAGTAGTCTGGGAAAACTTCAATCACAATATCATATAACAACATCAGGGCTCAAAATTAACACTGGACTTTGCAGGCCCAAGGCCAGTGATTATAGCGTCGGACCAGTAACCTCACAAGACAAGCCCGGTGGTCTTGTGTTTTTCAATTTAAAAATAGTCAGCTACCTCATTGTGTAATATCTTTTTGAGAAAATTTTTACTACGAGTCTGATAAATATATGTTTTAATTTTGTTGAGTATCAAAGTACACAGTTTTACACGTCAGACAAATGAGAAAGTTCTTCTCTTAGTACTTGTTCAACTCATTTTGATTCTGGTCTTGTAAAAATAAATTCTGGTCCAGTAAAATGTTGAGCTACAAGCCCTGGAGTCTTGTGGCTTTTCTCCCAAATTCGAGCCCTGCAACATAGTACATGTCCATGAATATGTACCAGAACCAGACCAAATGTACAGTTTCATTATGTTTTAGCCTACAGATAGATACATGAAGTGGATACTTCCTCCAATCTTGAACGGACTGTAATTTTTGGTTTTTACGGTTACATTAAATTTTTCTACATTTAAAGTTCACTTGTTTTATCACTTCTCATTCTACTGTGGATAATGAAACCTTAGCCTGCAACTTAAGAATCCGGTTCATACTGAATGCGATAAATTTGACGTCACAACCCTGTGTTCGCAGCAAAGGTTTTGTAAGAGTTGAGAACATTTTAACTCAAGCGAAGTGTTTGTTGCGAATTTGTGAAGTCAAATTCGCTTCGCATTTTCTTACGTATGAAGTATGCATCAGGCTTTAGTGTCAGGGTTCATCGGGAATGTGTAGCAGGCGCGTTGTACTGTGAACTGCTGGTCATATCTAAGCATTTAAACATTGTCATTCGTGCATACTGCAGGCAGTGGTCTAAATAATGTACACACATTTGCAGCTTTACTTACTTACTTAGGATTGATGGGTGAAATTTCTAGGGTAATGCCTTTTACATGTAGTACCCCATATCCATTTTCTTTTCAGAACTTGTCAATTTTTTTCTTGGAACTTGTTGTTTGATTTCACATTGGCAACATTTTCGGGGAGATTATTCCACAGCTCAACAACTCGTTGGGACAAGAAGTTTTTCCTCAAATTTAGTCCCTTGTGGAGCCGTTTTTTCGAAGAGTATGAAGCTATGTCCCCTTGTGCTCGTGTTGTGTGACATTGTGGAAAGCTTTTCTGATAATCATCTTCTAGGCCATTTAAAATGTTGAAGAACTAAATCAGTTTGCCTCTTATTCTTCTAACTTCTAAGTAAGGGGTACAGGTTCAATTCTCAAGTCTCTCTTGGTAGGAATTATCATTGAGGCTTTTCTGTAGCTTTGATGTTTAAAGCTACACACAAGTACGTACAATATTTAAACTATAGCCTGTGCAGACACAAATGACAGTGTTCAAAGGAGGCCTGGTGGCTAGTTCCTTGCTTCTCAACGTTTGTGAAGCAATGAACTACATGTAGCCACCTGGACCCATTGGAGAGCAACTGGTCCTCTGGTCAACTGGCATTTAAATGTACATGTAGTCAGTGAACCACTGAAAGGGAGAAAACTGCAAAGTTTAAAACGGAGTGCGTGTACAATGTACTGACACTAACACATAATGTCACTTTCGGCTCATGAAGAACACCATTTGTTTGTCAGTGAGACTGCTGCTAGCAGACAAGCATGAGGACAGTACAAACTATTGTTGGGATTCCACCACGTCTAAAGAATTTTGTGTTCACATCATTACTTCAAACTCATGTTTACTTTTTTTTTAGTACAATTACATCGTTCAAAAACTCAACAGTTAGAATTCAAAACACTTTCTGGCAAGTCTGAATGCCACAAGAAACACACAAGTCATTATAAAGCTTTGAGGTTTGAACTTTGAGCACTCACTTCATTAAAAAAAATTCCTATAGTTTATAATTAACCTCAAGTCATCATTGGGCACACCAGTGATAGAATTTATAGGTGAGACATATAGCGGCTAGTCCGGCTATAACATTGTGCAATGTTTTGCGGTATTTGTCCTCCCGTCGAACCAAGACCACCGGTGTCGCTGTCGTCAGTGTGTGTAGTGGCAGACGAGCAAGACTCCTGGTGTCGTACTCCACCTGGTACTTACAGCACGGGTCAAACTGCCAGGAGATTCCGTACAGGGTGGCACACGCCACGCTTACTGTTCCGAAGGGAATGCTTACAAAGTTCGTGACTCTATTCGGTAGCATCCAGGGGCTGACTAGGCATGCTACTCCAGCGAGGACGGCCGTCTTGTGGAGGCAGTTGCCCACTGTGATCCAGCGGGCTGTCTCATCACCGAGCCGGGAGGGTTCAATGATGATGATGCTGCGGCAGGACTCGAGGGCCTGCTCTAGTTCATATTCAAACTGTTCCTGGGCGTCTCCATTGTCATATATCTCATGGATGATTGCACAATCAGTTGGCAATGTTTCTCTAAATATAATGTAAGAATAAATATGAAATATATGGTTAATGCCGCATGGCAAAATAGAGCAAGGACAAAGGACAGGGTCAGGTTACAGGTGGCAGGAAATTACACAAAACATCATCATACATTTCTTACTTCTTCTTTTTTTTAAATGCCAGACAAGAGAAGCTATTGATTACAATACAGGACCACGGCCACTCAGTAAAATTAGTTTTTGTAGTACTGAGGTACACTCGATACCCCATAGTCTAGGCCTACTAAGTACAATTAATTCCCTTTGTAAATGTAAGTTTTTGTTCCAAAAATGCAAATATGGCAAATCTTTCCGATTAAAACTATTAAGGACCTTCTTACTCTAGTCTACTCAAGATCTTATCATGGAGGAATGAACCTCCATGCTCTTGTTCTTGCTTAATATTGCCATGTTCAAAGTTGTGTGGGTGGTGTTCCAGCCACTAAGCATGCCAAGAAGAAGTAATTAGCAATGAACCTAGCGAAGCTACATGAAGCTGATTATCATTTACGAGTGTGAAACCTGGGCGGTATGACGGAACTGTTCATGGTATAACTTCCATATCCAGGGCAAGGGTATGATTGAACTGGCTGCCAAATCAGCTGGCCGTACGGTATAATGTAGCAACAACAATTAACAACAACCTGCCTTTGTAATCACTTTTTATGAGCATTTAGCATGTTCAAAATGACGTACAAACTGTTACATGCTACACTAATTTTGTGATGATAAATACACTTAATACAAAAATAACTAATCTCCAAAGGTTTACGTAAAAATCATAAGCTTTTAGTTTATAAATTACCTTTCAGATTCGGCCATCTTGTCGTGATCGAATATCCAGCAATCAACCGAGTCAATAGAGGGCGCCCGACCACACACACGGTCACAACTTATGTTGCGTAATTATTACTTAGGAACTCGCAAACAGAAGTGAAGTAAAACTTTGAAGGGCCCTTGAAGTTTTTGTGGGCTGAAAAATCATATGAGTGCAACTGCGCTCCCCTGTTTAGTTTTTCATAGTTAAAGGTCCAACTTTGAGTTTTCTCTGTCACGTTGGTAATTTGCTTTGTGAAATTTGTTCAGCGCTTACATTCGATTTCGTTGGCAAATTGATTTTAAAATAAAAATGAACTTCAGAACCCAAACCCTACATGATTGCCGTTAGAGGGCAGGGAAGGGGGCAGGCGCCCCTCCAATTTATGAACAATGTCACTACAGTGTACAACTTGTAATATGAAAATAAAATATAAAACTAATTGAATGCATTTCACCAAAGACAAATGACAAAATGTACAATTCAATACTCATGTCTTAGTATTACTTGTATTTGCATTTATTTTATACAACTGGTTTTGTTGATTAATAATCATGACTCAAGCATTTTAGTTTTCTTTATTAAGTTACAAAAACTGCTACATCATTATAAATTAACCAAAATAACATAATAACTAATTGAAAAAAGATAATTGAAAAACAACTTTCAAGTGGTTAGTTTCCTTGTTATCCAATGGAGAAATCAGCAGCCATCGGACTTGGTCAAAGATCAACAAGACTTACAGCCCCTTTTTGGAACAGCTCTCCTTTAGAAACCTCCAAGTCCCCAAGCATGCATTTACTAAGTTCCCAATATTCAAATTTCAGAAGCCATTCTTTTCATCAAGTCACTGTGTCGCCACACACACACACACTAGTGTCTAAAGACCTCTAATTGTGGACCCTCCTTTGTTCAACTCTTTGTCCTGACAAATGTGGACCCCATTGTTTTCCTTTGTGATAGCAATCGTTGGCCTATTGTCCCTTTTGTTATAAGTCCTCAGTTTGAATTTCACTATGAGTACACACACACCAATGAAAATGTGCATCTGTGTATGCGCCACGCACAACTCTTAGCCAGTGACAGGTTTTCCTTTGACCTCAGTGAAGACGCTCGTCTAGCTGACATATGCAAGGGGTCTATTCCTGTTTTTAAACATTATTTCAACTTTCTAGGTGAAAGATTTTTCTAATGACAATCTCTCTGTAAGATTGCAATATGATATCAGCAAGGACAGCTGATTGGGGTATTCTACTGTGTAGTTCTACCATCTTTGTTTTATAAATTTGGGTTGAACGGAGACAAATTGACTAGAGCGGTACTTGAACCTGTGACTTCCGGATTAACCTTCCGGTGCTCTACCAACAGAGCTATCTAGCCTTAGTGTTGGTCGGCTCTCTATTTTGCCAAGATCTTTGTTGGGGGGTGCCAGTCAGAAGCCATACAACCTATACTGCCGTATAGCCAGGGATCACACCCAAGTTTAAGATACAACCTGGGAAGCGGCAGCCAGGGGATCACCTTAAGGGGAGGCCACTTTTTAATTCAAATATCAAGTAATGAATCACAAGGGGAACTGACTGGGTCCAGTCAGATTCCCTTGCCGCTTGTTACTTGCACCAATTAGACTATAATAGACAAGAAAGGAAAGGGACATGGGCGACGAATTGCAGTATATAGAAAAAAAACATGAATACAAAACAACGGTTGCAAATCAAGGCTTAGTTATATTAATGAGCAATGGTGACATAAACAGGTACATTCAATGACAGGTGTTCTGGTAACTCTGCTGTTACAATAAAATGACTTTTTATAGCAGCGATCCATTTTATGGGTAGCCTTTTCGCAGCTGCAGCCAACAACTGTTTTGGTCATTGGCCATGATTAACCAATGGCCAATTCATCCGTAACAGTTATTAGTTAAAACTGCGAAAAAGCAGCTGTGAAAATGCACCCCTGATTTTCAGTGCTTTAAATTTTCTCGAGATGTCAACTTATCGAGTATTAATACCGTTTTTCTAAAGAATTCAGGTGAAACTGAAGAAAAAATGATGGAATGCAATTATAGTTCATATCATATTACACGTCAATTATCATGAAGCATGTAAAGTTCCTCAAGATACAGCGGCGCACGAAACTGTACAATGCAGCTTGAGTGACAATGAACTGTAACCAGCGAGTCAGTTAATATGGATACACAATTTGCCGACAGTGACCATATATATATAAGACGTTACACCAAAGTTATGCCTAAAGCCGAGTTACAGTCCAATAGTAGTTAGGCCTCTCCTAGCCCTGGTAGAACGTCAGTATCCACCACCTGGGGCTAGGCCTCTCCTAACTATAACTGGGTTTGTCCCAACATTAGCTGAAACTGGACAGGTGGTATGTTAATCAAGTTGGGCGCCTAACCACCACTTGGGCAACATAGAATTAGGCAAGACCCAACACACAACTATAATTAATTCTGTTTATAGAATAGAAGCGATCAGTTATTAAGTTTTTATGAAAATCTCTTCCTATATGTACATCAGGCCCATCAATCGGAATTAGTGCAACATCATTTATAATCATAGCAAACGGTGTTCGAACAATAACATAATTCTTGTGTTTTACAACTCTGCTGGTAAATTAACTTTGACATTTAAAAAAAAAAGCAAAACAAAAAAAGCAAGGACATACATAAATGATATGATTTTTTTTTAACTGTTCCATTTTTCTGCTAAGCAAGAGATTCCTGTGCTTAGTGTATTTGTGTGCTTAGCACTGCTATGAAATTGACCCAGTTCGACAACTCTTGGATTGGGCAATTCTGTAGACATTCTTCCCGCTGCTGCGATTTTGGTCATGTTTCCAGTATGCCATAGCAATAATGAATACTGTTTTGGCACTACAAAAAAAGGGCCAGTTCGTTTCCATCAAAGAGATTTTCATGGGTGAAAACAAATAATTACAAAATGGCTGCACGAGATGGCTTCACCATTATGAAAGTAAATTAGTGTGAAACTTTCAAACCAGGGCCCAATTTCATAAAGCCTGTAAGAAGACGCTTTCTGCTTATGGAGCGGCCACTATTTTATTAACGCTGGTATCGAAAGCAAAGCAAAAGGCACACTAACTTGCCTGCGATTTCTGTAAGCAGATGGGTGACGCAACAATGCAAACCCATAGTGAATGTGCACACATGCTTTCAAATATTGAGTTACAAGCTTGATAGGGCGCTGGAAGTGCAGAACTGTGTGGTAAGCAGAGCCATAAAATTGGACCCGGTTGTTTGTACAAGTTCATAATGTCAATGCTATGTGTCAATTTATTAAATTAATGCTGTCAAGTCTCATTCCTTTGACAAGTCAAAAGAGTAAATCTCTGCAAAAATATAGCAGTAAAACAAAAAATAACTCACAAGCCATGACAAAACTTGAGTTGTGAAAAAACAAACAACATCAAATAGGAGAATTTATACCTTGTTTTTGTCAGATTGAGTTCGGCTCAATTGGTGAACAATTATATAAAAAATAATGTTTTGTACTTTATAACGTACAATAAATGTCACTTTTATAAACATTCTTTTTTGACTTAAAATCTATTTAATAAAATGTTTCAAAATAAAGTTGAGATCATGCAATGTATTCTGAAATTATAAGTTCTAAATAGTATGAACATTTGAAATTAACTGTCTGACCTCATTATATCTTCAATCTCAGATTTGTTTTTAAAGGTACACTCTTGCTGTGACTTAGCAAATAATAAAGAAAACCAATATTTTGCTTGTGAAATCTGTTTATAATTGAAATAACGCAATAATAGCAATTCTGTTCTAAATCACTGCCAAATAAATTTTTTTAAAAATTTGAACATTTTCAGCATTTATGGTATGAGGCATCAGATATAATCAACGCATTTTAAATACTTGAAAATGTAACCCTGCCAATTGATTCTAAGCTTGGTCTACATTGTCTAAAAAAGAATTCTCTGAACAATTTTTATTGGGTGATTTCCTTTTCTCCTGAGAACCTTCTTCTGTTATGGAATAAATCTTATCTGTGCTTCGCTAAATATTCATCTTAGCAGCTATTGGAGTTTTGCTCAAAGATCTTAAAAGCAGAGCCCAATTTCATAGAGCTACTTTAAGCACTAAAAATTCACTAAGCACCAAACAATTTTGCTTGCTGGAAAAGGGTCACCAGCCAAAATACCATAGTATGTACACAGTTTGTGACTGGTTCTCTGCTTATTATTGCTAAGCAGAAATGTTCAAGCAATATTTTGGGCTCAGGTCTTCAACCTGATTAAGATTTTCACGTGGTGTATGCAACATCCATGGCATTCAAGATTTAAACAGAAAAGAAATACAGTCCATTATTTTTTGCAAGTAAGAAAACAAAAAAAGTTTTTTTTACAAGTCTGTTGAGATTCAGAATTGTGATCATCCAGCTTGAATGTTAACTTATATTTTGGGCCTTCTCTCTGGGATTCCCCCTCATATTGTTTTAACTAGTTAGTATGTTACAACGCTAAATACAAAGACTTCAGTTTTTTGTATATATCCATTCATGCAGGGAAATTATAATTGTTAAACAATTTTACAACCGCATGATGTTTTTAATACAGGGAATTACTAATTAATTTTGTTTAAATATGTACACATAATTTGTTATACATCAATGCACATTTTCATTATGTACATTCCATTTATGTCCCGCGTCCAACACCCTCAAAACCATACAATAAAAAAAACCACTACCCTCTTTCTGAATGGTTGGATCCGACTTTAAGCGATCCCTATAAGGCAAACATGGTGTTATCGGTCTCTTCCATTTTTGTCTGATGTGTTTGGTTGTTGTGATTGGGAGGAGGGAGTGTATCAGCTGCTTTGGCTCTGGCTTCAAGAAATTGGTCGAATTCTGCAAATACAGTAAATAAACACAAATCATTATCATTTTTTTATATAACAGAAGTCATCAAATCAGGGGAATGATTAGAAAGAGAAAAAAAGGAAATGAAAACCTAAACAAAATTTTTAAGCAGTCTCTTGCTTTTCAGCTGAAACCTGTGAACTTCACATGTATACTGTCTGCCCACGGTTGGTCATTTTTGGAGTCAATTTGTATGAAAGGTGTGTAAACGGCACACAAAGCCTAAAATCATGCATGATATTGGTCCTTCGAAAAAAGTAGGAACATTTGATCGAGTACAAGGGCTGACCTACATGTCCACATGGTGTAGTAGGCTTTAATAGACTCTTCAGGCTGTTTAATCACAATTTTTCTGATTTTTTTCACAGGCAAACAAATCGGAAATCAGACTAAAGTAGGAAGAGTATCATGCCTGTAAAATGCACATTATACGGAATAACACAGGAGTAAACTGACTCAAAAAATCGCGCGATCAAGATCTGTTGTGGAGACGACGTATATAAATTGGGTTCAATCTGCCCAATTCACTTGGCTTCATCACTTTAATAAATACTAGTTGTTCCATTTTCGGAGTCAAATTTTCTCTGTGTTACTATGCAGTGCACAGTTTAGCCGATGCATGAGCAGTTAAATTGAACAATGTTTGTTTTAAAAGGAGAACAATGGCACACCTGAAGGATCACAAACAGTACACTAAATTACTTTCTAGCTGTTTTTCTAAGTAAGATCGAGAGATATTATCGAAATTTGCAAGCTTTCATCCTATGACGTTATCATGAGTTTTGTTATCTAATCAGCATATCGTTAAATTCAAAATGTTTACAATCAGCTTTTTGCAAACATCTATTTTGAAGGAATATTTACCTGAACTTGTTATCCCTCCATCAGGTTGGCTGTTGGTGTTCTGAGCTGCAAGACCATCGTTTTCTTTTCCTGAAAAAAAAATAAAAAATTTAAACACAATTATTTTAAATAGTATGGGGTTGAACAAAGAAAAATTGACTAGGGCTCTAGTCAATTTTTCTTTGTTCAACCCCATACTATTTGTAATTTACCCAGTCAGTTTCCCTTGTGGTTTATTACTTCACAATTATTTTAAAACGGAAAGGCCACAATTAAGGTAGTATTGGACACCATTAAACCATAAAGTCTACCTGGGGTAAAAATCTAAAAACCTCAGCACAGGTATGGCATATATTCATACACTATGCAAAGATCATAAATCAGTTTGTGGTGAGCAAAATAAAGTGACCAGCCCAGGCAGTGAATAGACCCTTCCCATGAAATATGTAAATTACATTCACGCATGCCTACAGACACTGTTGGTTGGCAAACGCCATAGGGTTGTGCACTAGGCAGACGCACAAACATGTGTGCGTCACGCCACCATCAGTACCATACATAAAGGCGCGATGTTCGCTCATTTTGCCAACCAGTAGGGAGAGTGCGCACGCGCGATGTTCAATTTGCATATTTCATGGGAAGGGTCTATTGTTTAAAGATAGGTGGTGGAGGGGGGTTGATTCTGGAAGAAAAAGGGTCAATCCAGTAACCGATAAAATGACAACAGATAAACATTGTAATACAACAGACAGTCTGCTATTGTATTCCTAGCATACTTTCTTTGATCCTTTATCTCTCCCTCCCCCAACAATTACAGATAAATACATTTCTCACCAGATCTGTTGCATTCAGCCACTTTTCCATTTCATCAACGTCAACACCAGGTGGCAATCCCTATAAACAATTAAACAAATTATTGTCAAACTCATCACCGAATGCTTTCAATAGTCAACGCAGAGTCGAGTTTTGAAGACTCTGCTATCATCCCTGACTAAAAGCTACTTAGTTATTGTGTTCTAATGATCTTATTGACTAGGAATGTATTTGTCAAAACTCTTCAGTGCAGAGTAAACTTTGGCCTATTGGTTATGTTTGTACGCCGGGCTCTAATGGTTGGTTTGAACATGCAGAGTTGAATATATCACACCCTGGGAAAAACACAGCAAGGATTCAGTCGGATCAGTGATAAAATCTCTGCGAATAGCTCGTGCAAGTCTTGCGCGTATTTAAACATTTTTTGGGACCACTCTGGTCTCACGTGCATTGCTTCAACGCATAAAGGAAACAAACTGGCGCACTTTAACGTGTCCCAATAATCGAGTAAGCGCGAGACTTGCACAGTCTATTCTTTTTCATCTGGAACACATTTTCATGCTTGTCATGTTAACCCTCTTGCTGTCTGACCATTCAATACCATTCACTGTGGTTTTGAATGATAGATAAACTATGCCAGCCTGCAATATGATACCATGAGGGAATGCATGTACACAGTACACAGTACACAGTTAGTTCTGTGCACAGTTGTGCCACCGTACACAACCTTGGCAGTCGAATGGTTTCAAATGGTTGGTCAACTCACTGGAAAATGTTGCCAAGAGTCACTGACAGTAAGAGGGTTTAAAATACATAGATCCTGTATGCATTTCCAACCATGCCAGCAGACAATCCTTAGATTTCCAAAACGGACATGTGTGTCTGCGTGGCATTCAATGAAAACCCCATCTTGAATGCACAAACTCACTTCCTCAGTACCTAATGTGCAGATCAAAGTACAGCATTTAGTCTATGGTCTAACACAGCAAAGCAGGGGGAAAAACACTACCTATGCACACAAATACAACACCACAATCAAACACCACTAATTAATAAGTAAATGTTTGCATAGCTATTGATGCTTGTCCAATACAAGCACAAGCAACACGCCCAGATTGAAACAATACAGATACAGCACAGCAAGGCTTTTCATGCTAAATTGCAGTTAAAAAACAAGTACGTAGTAAATGTGTATTGTTCATGCCATGTATTTTCAAAAGCTGGGCCAAATCTGTTATTATTGAGCTCTGGTCTAGCAATGGGGGACATTTTGGATGCTAAGTGGCAGCAGACTTACCAGGTAGACTTACCAGGTAGACTTACCAGCAGACTTACTTCTCGGCAATGTGCGCATGCTTAGGACTACGTCAACAATGGAATTTTACCTGGTATGTCTGCTGCCATCTAGCATTCAAAATTCTCTGATTAAAGATGCTAGGTCAAGTTTTTAGCCGATTTGACCCGAATGCTTAGATTGAAATAGCTGTTTATACAGATTCAAGTATAAGCTTGCATTAAGGTACTGCATAGAAACAAAATCTGCCAACAATAAGGGGTAGGTAATTCGAAACTAAACAATTATTGCTGGGATCCCAAATTATCTCATGTCCATCAGCCAATTTTGGGGCAAAATTTGGGCCATGTAACTTTAATTCTGTTGTAATTTAATGTTTTTATCAAAATGGTCTAAGCTGGGGAACGCATTTAAAAATTGTTTGTGTACGTTGAACAATCGTTCAACAGGGTTCTCCCCCAAGCACAAGCTAGCGATTCCGGTCGATACTTGTGAATTGCTTCCTGATGCGTGCAAATTAGGGCCGACACAGCAATAAAATAAATACTAAACCAACACAGCAATAAATAATAATGTAACTCTTTAGCTTGTAACCCGTTTTTTTTCCTTAGCAAGATTTGCCTGTTTGTTTTTCCTAACAGCTCTACAAGGTTGGCTTAGATTAAACTTTCTAAATTAAACGGGGGTAGATTAAGGAGTTTAGGTAAGGGAAACAGATGATCAGAGTTTGGCAATGCCTAGGGTGGGGTCTAGGGTGAAGAAGCCTGTCAGTGCTTGTATTTGAGTAATCTGCTGCTAGTGTCAAGAAGACCTCAGTTTTCAAAAGAAACAAGTTTTTCGTTAGGAATGCAAACTAATTTTAAGGGGATGCAAAGTCTGATGACAAATCAAAAGGGAGCTCAAGTTGGGAAAACCCTGCTTTGATTTAGTACAAACAGACAAACACAACAGCATGTTAGATATTTTCAAAGCAACTATGTGAAGGATTAACCAGCCATTTCTGTCAATAAACAGATTTTCAGAGAAGAAAAAAAAGAGATCCTGGGATAAATCTGTGGTTTGGGTAGATGCTTACCTCTTCGGTCAATGCATCAGGGTCAACCTCCTGATACGAGCATAACAAGTATCGGACATGGTGAATGAAAACGTCAAATTAAAAACGATACCAAATTAAACAAATGAGAAAATTAATGAATCTTCAAAATCCATTCAACTTCCTTTGACAAGTAATGGATATTGCAAATGAAACATTAAATCAAAACAATTTTAAAATGAACAACAAAATTGAGGAGCCTGCAAATCAGGCGATTTTCATTGAGAGTGACATTATATTGGTGAGTGAAGAATCAACAAAATAAAACAACAGAACAATTTTAAACCCTTCCGAGTGTGTCATGCAATGTGCACAGTTGAAGGGAGAGAAAAAAATGGCAATAAATCTCACCTGAGCGGGTTGGGCCACTGGGGCAGCTGAAAACGGATTGGCTCTTGCGTTGACCAGATTTCCCATTGTGACTCCCGATTGGTCCATATTCAAAATATCCTGGTATGTACTGCCACTGTGAAGTACAGCGCATAACCATGTTAGAGAGAATAGAAATGACTGATTTAGCATTTGTTTGTGGGGGACTAGGATAAGAGCCATTAATGAAGAAACGGTCTTATTATACAGAATCAAACAGAGGTCACAGAGGCCATGGTCTTAAACTAAAAGTTTTCCAGGCCTAGAATTAAACAGAGGCTATGGTCTCAAACTACAAGTATATTCCAGGCCTAGAATTAAACAGAGGTCACAGAGGCCATGGTCTTAAACTACAAATATATTCCAGGCCGAGAATTAAACAGAGGCCATGGTCTTAAACTACAAGTATACTCTAGGCCTAGAATTACAACAAGGTAACGGAGGCCATGTTGCCCTGGTCTTGGCCTTCATGCCCCTTCAAAAGTATTACATAGACTTGAAGATTTGCCAATGAAAGTGCAAATAAAATGAAAATGACCTTGCCCTCTCAAAGATGAAATTTCAGGCCTGATATTTCAATAACAATAATAATACCATTTTATAGCGCATACACATCGCAGATTTCTTAACGAGCTTAACAGTTGAAAATGACCCCCTCAAATTCATAAATTCAAGAACATTATCTTAATGATTGTCATGTTCGTAAGTTTGACGTAATTCCACAGTAAGCCACGCCCACTTCACACAAACTGGCTCCACTAATTACCAGAAGCCCATAGGAGTTGCAATGCACTAGTATTTCTAGATGGTTTATGCAAGAAAAGTTTAATAATTTTAACTTGGCTTTTACATGTATACATTCTTCAAAGACTATAAGGTCTTTTCATAAATAAGTTGAGGTCCTTTATCGCACGGCCACGGCCCTGCAATGTTTTAAATGGTCGTTTAAGACTGAGACACTATTCTTTAATCCCATTCATAAATACATGTCTAAAAAGACCCCAAAAACTTTAAAATCTGAGAACATATCTGACAGTTTAGCTTCAGCTCGCCTCGACTCTGCATTGAATTTCTATCCATAATGAGCGCAAAGTAGCTCCTTGCGCAAGTTTCGAACTTAAGCGCTTAAGTTTCAAACTTGCACGAGCCAAATATGAGACCTACATGTACCAACTTTAATTGGGCCATGACATTTGCATGCTCTGCGCAATCATCTGAAAGCGCCCTCTTTTGACTCAACTTCCTCAGGCCATGTTTAAACACTCCTCACAGTGTTTATAATCGCATGTTTAAACATGGCCAAGTGATCTCCTCTCGACCAATCAGAATGGATAAACTGTCCCATGGATTTATAGATAACAAATGAAATATTGTAACAAATGGAAAACATATGAGCCATCAAACCAGATCGGCTAGACTATTGTTACATTTGGAGATGCTGGTCATTGAATACTGCAATAGAAAGCTGCAATCAAATCTCCTACACCTAACAACAACAAAAAACTCTTTTAAAATTTTCAATACCGACATGTTTGGTGTACTAACCTTTTCCTGCTGTCTGTGTAGGTAGTCTGTCTACTCTGGGCAAACATATCAAACTCATCTGAGGGTGCTGGTGGCGTCGAGTCGATCTGATTTAACGTCTGACTCACATTTCCACCAGTTAAGTCTGGCAGCATCAAGAGAAATTAAAAGTGACCACCAATTAACTTTAAGGTAATTTCAAAACACACAACCTCCTTTACACAAATATATTCTTTCATACATGTAAGTTGGCAAAACATAAATCGTAGTCTTCTTGGAATTAAGAAGTAATTGGTCTAACTCTTGTTTTTCACATCCCCCGACATGCATTGTTCAAAATCACTTTTGAGCTTCTGTAGTCTGGCAAGTCTCGTGCATATCTAAGGGGCGAAAAAAATTGAATAAGGCTATATTTTGTTGTGAAATCAAATCTTCTTTTTGAAATTCTATTTATACAAAATTCTAGAAAATAAAAATACCCATAGCAATTCTTTATAAATACAATTGAAATGTTTATGTATCATTAATAGTTTAACATTGAAACAATATTAAAACTTGGGACAAGTACGCTATTTTTTTTTCGAAACCTCATTGCGAATCAAGCCAGAATTTGTGCAACCATTACATAGGTTTAATGACAATATGAACATTAGTTTGGCAAAATTCTAAGTGTTTACAAGCAACCGGAAATGGAGGTCACGTCTAATTCTCTGGTTTTCTTTATAGATTTGTTAAAACTTATTTTACCTTCATATATTTCATAGCTTAATTTTACTTTCCCAACAATCAAATATATCTTTTATAGCCATAAACTATGCCAAACTAAAGTATTTGAAGAAACAGAATCACGCACACGTAAAACTCAATATGGTTGGGACTAACTTAGTCCCGGAAGTTCAAATACGCACGAGACTTGCACAGTCTGTTTTAGATAAGAGTAATTTTTATAGAAATCTTCAACGAAATTTAACACATAAATCAATTAATCTGTTCGAACACCACAGACATGCAACTTTGCTTTTGCAAAACAAGAGGAAGCTGCAAGAGGAAACGTTACAATTTGTACAGTGGTTTTCAGTTTTCTGTGGCAGTAAGGAAGCAGGAAAAAAAGGAGGAAATCAGCGATCAGCTAAAAAGTTGTATCACAATGTGCATTCTTTCTAACCTGAAAATAACTGCCTAATGTTGATAAAACAAAGAGTATTGGCAACAGTGAAATTGAAACAAAATTTAAAAAAAAACAAAAAAAACAAACAGCCCTCACCGAGATTAGCAAGCTGCTGCGACATGTCCCCAGATGATGTGACAGGGGCAGGTTGAGTAAAAGCATTGGGTACAGAAGGCTCATCGGCACCAAAATCAATCAGGGTGGGCTGGGCTGCAGAGGGGGGTGGAGGGGCGGAGTTTGCAGGATAGGGGGGAGGAACACTGTTGACACCATTCTGGGGGATGAATTCGAATAGAAAAGGGTGAACTGAGTAAACAAATAACGGCATCAGCGTGGTGGGAGTACATTTTGAGTCCCTGTGCAATCATGAGGGTCAAAGTTCAAAGTGAATGGTCAAGGCCAAAGTTTAAGGTCGCTTGTCTTCCATAGTATCTACATGTATACTAAACGGTTGCAAGAAAGTCGAAAACAAGACAAGAAAGTAAAGACTAACATGTCAATCCTCCCAACATTTGCATCTTGCAATCATATACCGTGAGTGTAGAAATTAAAATGGCAACATCCTTCAATCTCTAAAACAACCACCAAAAGGCTGCTGGCGACCTTTGACCTTCATGCTGTTGAACCAGGGCTCAAGAAAGCTCTCCAAACCATGGGGCATTTTAAAAAGCAGTAAGCTGGTCTGGAGTTTCAAAGAAGCCTCCAAGACAAAAATGAAAGTCCTGACCTAGTGACAATAATGCATGATAAACGTAAATAAAACGTCACCAGATGTTGAACCCACTCATCAATGACTCATGACTGCATAAAGACAGTTCCCACTTGACATACTACAGTGTAAAGTCGGCCATTTTTACGCGAGTTTAATGTTCTTTTCTTTATTTGAATCCAACAGATTTCATCTGCTGTGTACATTCAGAGTGACATTTTAAAACGCTCTCAAAATCACCTGTAGGTTCGGAGTCATGAGTTCATTGATAAATGAGCAACAATCAAATAAACACAAATGTTGACATATCAGAGTGTTTTCACTATGACTCTCACACACTCATGTGAAGTCTGGGTGCAAGTCTCACTACCATACCTGGATACACGGCAGGGTATGGTGCACAGTGTAAAGGAGCATTCTTGTTAAAGGAAAAAAATACCATGGGCGTTAAACAGGGATGAGATTTGACAAATGTGACACTTCCTGAAAAATGGCTAGTTGGCCTGGGTTCTCCGTTCCCGGAACCTCCCAGATGTTTCCAAATTCAGCGGATTCTGTGCATCACCAGAAATGCAAAATTACAGATTGGACAAAATGTGGACTATTTGTTTCTCCCTTCTGGTGATTGCTTTCCTTCTTTCAGGATATCTTGGAAGGTTAAAACAGACTTAGAGAAAATCCTGAAATCAGGAAAAGTCCTTGGAAATCACATGCCTGAATGAATGAAAAAAGACTGGCCAGTTTTTCTGTTGTACAAAGCTACCATTATGAATGTCAACGCAGACCTTGCATTTGACAAAACTAAACAATGATTTTTTCTTTTTTGACATAGAGCTGCATATTACTTTAAAGTATATGTGAATTCAGTTTTACATCATCAGTTTCCAGTCTGCTGTTCATATACTGTACATGTACATGAATGGAACACCCACTAAAATGACCCATAATCCGAACACAAAAAAGGAAGCAAACCTTGCACTAGTTTGTCAACTTTCTTAATGCACTCAAAAAAGAACAAGAGGTGAAAAAAGGAATGAACTCTTAGAAAAAAACAATATTGTAACATGTCTTCAGGGTTTGCCCGTAACTTTTTCAGTGGCTAGCCAGCCGGACCGGTTAGCTTTTCATTTCACTGGTCCACCAGCTTCATGCACTTGTCAATAATTCATATTAAATGCTTTTCAACACTGAACTGTCCAGCCTGACCGCTTGGAGAGTATTTTGACCGGTCCTGAGGTGTTTTAACTGTCATTTTTCCGGCGGGCAACTTTTAATGGAGAATGCTTCGCTTTGAAAGCCGTCATATTGTCTTACCATTCAACATCAACTAAATAATTTTGAATGATAGATGCACTTTTCCAGCCTGCAATATAATGTGGTGATTGTATCTACATCAGCGTTCTCCCTTGTGGTCTGGTTGGCCAAATGCCAGTTAAAACACATGAGGACCAGTCAAAATTCACTCCAAGTGGTCCGCCTAGCTAGTTCAGAGAAGAAAAGCATCCCTAT
The DNA here is from genome assembly GCA_032158295.1 of Pycnopodia helianthoides. Lineage (NCBI taxonomy): Eukaryota > Metazoa > Echinodermata > Asteroidea > Forcipulatida > Asteriidae > Pycnopodia > Pycnopodia helianthoides. The sequence continues at coordinate 14,087,936 of CM063245.1, forward strand.
TTCATTTGAAGTATTGACTTGTGAAAAAGCTGACAGACTAGTGAAATGACAAGCAAACTGGTCCTGCTGGCCAGTCACCAAAGAAGTTAGGGCCAAACCCTGCTATGTATTATTATGTGATAGTTCTGTGCAGTTTTTCAATCATTCACAAACCAGGCATTTAAAGAGGGGCTCAAAGGTCGAATAGATAGAGTCCTTATGAAAAAGGGGAAAAAATTACAAGTCTCCAACCTCACGTTAAAATGGTGTAAAACGTATTTGAAATCCTTCCAGTGCCAAATTTTGTCAACATCCTAAAACGTCAAATGACATCACATTTCAAGTATATGGGTCTGTACATTTTTGTGCAGGGGATTTTATTTTCATTCCTGAACTTTGATAATATTTAATCAAAAAGGGCATTGAATTTGACCTTTTGGCTGACGCAAAAAATTCCTCTTTGGAATGTGACCCATTTGTTGTTGATATACAATGGTGTCATGTTTCATATTTTGATACCAAAAAGTATCAAATTTATTTATTTATTTATTCATTCTGGTTGTGAAGCCAGAAAAGCGAACTTAATCCCTATGCTAGCCGAGAATTTTGTGAAGATAAGACAAGGAAGGAAGTTTCTGTTTTAGATGTGGGAGGAAAACCCCAGAGAGTTATTCCAGGGAAAACCCACGTAATCAGGTACAGACAGAAAACCCAATCCACACGAGGTCATTAAGGTGGAAGGCAAGGAAAGGAACCACTACGCCAATCGGACAACCCAAATAAAATCACATATTACACCATTTTAATGTGAGGTTAGAGACATGTAATTTTTTTCCTACTTTAATAAGGAATCTATCGCTTGGAAAATGAGTACATCACAAAACTAAATTTGACCTTGGAGACCCTCTTTAAACACAGGCCTGAAATTACACGGAGGCCACGGCATCTGTTGCCCCTGGTCTTGGGCCTTGGTGCCCCTTCAAAAGTTTCCCATATACTTTAAGATTTTCCAATGGAAGTGCCCTTTCCAAAATGAAAATGGCCTTGCCCTCTCAAAGATGAAATTCCAGGCCTGTCAATAGTCTTGAATGTTCAGTCAACTAACTTGCAAAGTAGGAGGGTTTAAGCATAATATATCGAGGAAAGTCAAACTTACAGATTGTGGTGCTGGTGTTGGTTGTGGCATCTGCGCCACTCCCATCTGCGGTTGTTGGTTGCTCTGGCTCTGTCTGTAGCGCTCAAAGCGGTCGTAGCGCACAAACACGTTGTTCAGATCATCGTTGACCCTCAGAAGTTCACCTGAGGAAGAAATGATGTGACCACACCGACTGTTTAAGAGCTTTGTACAGCTTCCCTTGTGTTGACTAAAGCCCGGTTCATACTAAACGCGAATTGTGAAAGCGAAGCCAATTTCCCTGCATCACAATCGGAAAAAAGCGAATACAAGACCGTTTGCACCGCGTAATTCACTTTGCGTTCGTTTTCGCGTGAAGTATGAACCGGGCTTAACTGAGCGACTCAAGCAAAGACGGTCTGATGCAGAAATGAGAATTGACGAATTTGAAAATTCCTGAAAGTGACTCTGAGGCCCGGGTTCCCCCTTATTCTAGACACAGAACCTCCCAGATGTTATCATTTGGGAGGTTTGCTGACTCTGTGCATCATCAGAAATATAAAACTACAGGTTTGGACACAGTGTGGAATGCGTTTTTTTTCTTTGGGTGACTGCTTTACTTCTTTCAAAATAATTTAAAGGCTCACAGAGATTTTGAACAAATCCTGAAATCATGAAAATCCTGAGAAATCACAAGCCTGCTGATTGTTGTTTTAAACTTAGGGTCATCGTTTGGTTTATGTCATCGTAATGCTGATTTATAGGCATAATTTTCAAGAAAGATACAATAAAATTAACTTGTGAAAGTTTCAGTTGCATAAGGTGTCTACTTGTTTAGAAAACCGGAAAAAAACTATCACAGTATTTTCACATGAATGCCAAATCCATCATCATTTAGCGAGGTGACAGCGGGTACCAACCGCATCTCTGGCCACAGCATTCACATTTGGCAAAATGACAAAATCATCTACATTACAAAATAAATATCCAACAAAAAACTGCACTTTCATAGATCAATGAATTTGTACCCTCTGCCCACAATTAATAAACCAAATAAAGAATCCTGCAGTACATGTACCATAAGCAACTTGAAGATTTGAAGAAAAAAATATAAAATATAAAATTATGACATACCAGTGACTTCTTCGTTGCTGATGGAGCTAATAAGTTCAACCACTCTCATCTGCATAGCTCGGCAAGTTTTGTTCAAGTCCTGAGGAATGTGTTAAAGAAGCAAGTATTAGAAACTGTGGTTTTACTTTAATGAAATCACGTGCATGAAAAGTTTGCATGCACCACATAATTATAGAAACACAAGAAATTAGGAATAGCACATATGGGTACAAATTGAATAAAGTCAAGGTGTAAATATTCACACAGTTCAACGCTGAAGCACAAATAATCACACAATTAAAAGTTGACGTAAAAATGTTCACATAATTCAAAGTTGATTTACAAATATTCACATAGTTAAAAGTAGAGGCACATATATTCACACATTAACAAATTTAGGTGCAAATAGTTCATACAGTTCAAAGTTGAGGCACAACTATAAACACAAAGATGAGGCACGAATATCCACACAATTAAAACTTGAGACTCAATATTCACATAGTTCAAAAGTGAGGCACAAATATCCACACAATTCAAAGTTAAGGCCAATATTCACAATTCAAAGTTCAGGTACAATTATTCACACAATTAAAGTTGAAGTAGCACAATAAAATTCACACAATTCAAAGTTGAAGTACAAATATCACACAATTCAAATTGAGATAAATATATTCACACAGTTAAAAAAGTTGAAGCGCAAATATGAACACAGTTAAAACTTGAGGGACCATTATTAACACAACTTAAAATTGAAGTACAAATATGCACACAATTCAAGTTAAGGAACAAATATAAAGGCAAAGCAAAGGCATAGTATATATCTACAGAAACATTTGAAGGAGTATCAACATGATCAAGGCAATTGTCTCATTTGCTTCTATAAATTACACCAAAAAATACATAAATAAATTTGAGGAGAATCCCACTTACTAGAAGAAGCTGCAGGTCACCAGGTTCTTCTTGGCCAGGCACCATCTCAGTCAACATCTCAGACATGACCTTGACATTGCCCAAGACGACCTCAAGGTCACGTCTCAGTTTGGCCAGCTGCTCTTGGGTCAGACCCACTTGGGATGCCACAGGGGGAGCCTGCATGTTCATTGGTGCTACGATGGGCCCAGTGTTGAGTGGTGGCTGTTGGGGAAAGGGGGTCGTAAACTGCTGTTGCATTGCGCTGCATCTGCGGCTGCATCTGCGGCTGCATGTGCGGCTGCATCTGGGCTGCATCTGCGGCTGCATCTGTGGCTGCATCTGCGGCTGCATCTGCGGCTGCATCTGCATCTGCGGCTGCTGCTGCATCTGGGGTTGAGAGGCCTGTAAAAAAAAAAAACATACATCAATAAAATGTTCAAAATATAAAAACAACTTTGTCAGAATGTAATGAAAAAAAAACAGTGTCAGTTTTAGTATCCCATCACTTGTGTTCTTCATACTAAAAAAATATATGATTTCCTTTCTGAAGCCAATGCCTGTCTTCGTTAAACATTATAGGAAGATGGGTTACTATTATATCTTCCTGGTAAACAGTGCACTGCACTGAAACCTGCATCTAAGTTACTTTGGTCGAGGAGATGATGAAGAAGTTACAGTTTTAGATGCGGGAGGAAAACCCCAATACGGGAAAACTCATGCAATCAGGTAGGGACTGAAAACCAAATCCACATGTAAGGTTCCGGTCCAAAGCAGGATTTGAACGGGGTCCGGAGTATACTGGTGTCAGCAGTAAGATAGCAACTCAAAATAAACAGATGGCACTTGTATGACTCGACTATTAACTCATAGTTTATATAAACACCTTAACTCTGGTTAACATCACTGTTATGATAAACAAAAATTAGACCCTAGAAACTAGAGGCACTGCATACACACAAACATTGCATATACCAGGCATGTGAGCGGGTCATGGAAAAAAACAAGGAATTTTTTTTTTGTGTCCGGATTTTGGGCCAGCGCTACGAGTCTGAATAACAGGCTTTGTACTGCAGCGTAGACAAAACATTAACAGAAAAATAGGCCACAATCGTACCTGGTAACAATGTGTTGTTTGTCCTCATTTTTAAGATGTTTTTGTTGCATTCCTTAGACAGGTGTTTCACAAGCGTGATGCGTCCTCAACTACCATTATTTAGTTTCCAACTTGTCCACGTGAAAGACAGTGTGCGCCTAGTCTTGGCTCAAGGTGTTGGCTTTACTTTTCACGAGTATTCCTGATGTTTTTTTAATACAAATTGTATGTCACCTTTCCTTCAAGCCCAAAGAGACTTATTGATGGACTTACCTGTCTAGTTGGAGATTGGCGTCTAACCCCAGGGTCAACTTCAGGTGTTCCCTACAAAATAAATGAGAAAACACTTATGTGATGCAGGTGTAACAAGCTTTTGAGCATCGGGCATTCCAAACATTAAACATGACACTGTAGTTGAACTCGTATTGTTATACCTCTGTCTTGAATGCTGTATTTTCATTGACGCAGAACGATCACATGAGCGGGCAACAAATATCCATGTACCACTCTCCTCTCACGCGCGCGCGTCGTACAACTTTCTGTGCAGCAAAGGATCGAGATTATCATCGTTTCGATGAAATTGGAGTCCTTCAGATGAGGAAAATATTACTAAGAATTCAAGACAGAGGTATAACAAAACAATTGTTGCCTGCTGTGACATGGTCCATGGGTTTTGTACACCCTTGGGGGCAAATGGCACCCTCGGCTTTCGCCTCGGGTGCCATTTGCCCCCAAGGGTGTACAAAAAAACCATGGACCATATCACCGCAGGCAACAATTTTATACTGTTAGCCAGAGTGGTATCTAGATATCTTCATGGAGAGCCTGTCTCCCCAAAGATACAGGTGATCCTAAACAATCCATACTGGTTGATTTTGGAGGATTGAGGCAGTAGCGATCCCGCACAACTCATATCGATTGACTTTGGAGGATTGAGGCACTAGGATCCTAAACAACTATCATATCAGGCTTGATTTTGGAAGTTTGACCAGTCTGGACGTCCTGTATTTTGACATGCAGCATATTTTAAAATTTGTATGTCCAGGGCTCAACTTCAAAGAACACTGACTGGATACCAGCCACAATGGGTATATCTGAAATGGTATTTTCTGCTGGTAACCTTATTCTGGTCAGCATATTTGTGTTGTGCTTAGCTACTTTACGTGCTCAAGCAGCTCTATGAAATTAGGCCTGTCCATGTGACTATTTCGGTTGTCCTTCGATGGATGGAGTAAAAATGAACCACTCACCCTCTGGGGGGTCACAATGGGTGACAACTCGTCAAGATTCGTCGCTGGGAACTCAATCCCCTTCTGCTTGAGCTCCTCGTACACCTTGACCACGCCCTGGAGGTCCTGCTTGCTGCGAAAAGCATCGGCCCAGGACTGGATGATGCTCAGGATCTTCTCCTGGACCACCGTGGGCGGGTTCATGTTGGGCTGGATGATCTTGACCAGCTCCTTGACGAACTCTTGCTTGCAGACAGGCAAGTGGAAACGGTGGCCGCAGTTCTTGACGCATGTCTCCAAGACCTAAGTAGGGAAAATACAGTCATTTCAATTTCATTTAATATGGAGTCTGGGAAACCTTTGAGCAACAAGGTGCCGCAGCAAGCTAGCTAAGATCTTTGCTTCATTCTCAAATCCTGAGCATGTTTACAATATCATGAAAAAGGTTTTCACACAGTGTTAGCCAAAAATCTGTTCAATTCAGTTTGTTTCAAATAAAAGTAAATATTTGTTTGCACCTATCAAACATACTGACCAAATCCAATAAGTTTGTGAAATTAAATTCTTCACAAAACGCAAACAAATAAACTAGTAAAAGCTTCCATTGGAAGAAACTTTAACCCTTGCGGTGCCCTTTATTAGCTACGTGTAATTCCATGTGCTCTTAAGCTGTAAATTGCAACTTCCATTTTTTAAAATTTACAATAAAAAATTCTAGAAACACTGACTGCAGTTTAGAGCTGAACCCAAACTTTCACAAAGGTCATTGAAGGTCACCAAAACATTCAAGATGTAACCAAAACATTCCGCATATTTAATCGGCTCTGCCAATACACAGTCTAAAAATTGGGCAATGCCAGGGTTAACATAAAACTCATGTAAACATAACATATCGTATGCAGTGACTAATCTATTCAGACTGTTGAATGTATTGTTAAATTACTGTGAAGGTGTTCAACTACGATGATATACACAACCGGCGACCGGAGTCACGTGACTCATAGTGGGTATAAAAGGTTAACAAACCAAGCGAGCAACAGTAGTGTGCATGGAAAATCATGGCTTACCTTATGGCAGAAGCACTCAGGCGCAGCCATGCTTTTCTATGCACTGTTTGTCACTTGCTTGTATGTTTACATGTTTACCCATTTTGGGTCATGTGACTCCTGTCGCCATTGTGTCTATTGTTTCCCATTCTTACTGAAGCTTAAAAGCAAAGTATAACAAATAGTCTTTAGATCCTTTTGATTGTTTTAATCCTACATAAATGTAGACGTATACCATAAAACTAACTTGTGATCATTTCATTTCAAAAGTGATATAATTTTTGAGGTATTGGCGAAAATCTGGATCGGTTATGCCCAGGAAGAATAATCCTAATTGGAATACACAATCTGAGAAACGTTTCATGCAGAATTGTTTCTCAGATTGAAATATTTTTGAATCCCTCTCTCTAATAAACCGCGTTCCTTAGAAGGGAATCTTTTCTCAACATGCTATACATTATCAACAGCTGCAGTGCTTCTTCTAACAAGTAAGTTTTTTATGGCCATTTATTTTTGGAGTAATTACCATTCAATTCAATGAAACATTTATTTCCATACTCACAATAAAAGACGGAATCATTTGGACAACAAAATATAGTAGTATAATACAATCAAAGAGTATATAACATGACCAAAGATAATAACGATGAAGAGTAAAACAAAATAAGCTGTGAGTAAGGAGGCTGTTCAAATAAGCCGAGGCTTGTGGGGTACACCCTCCCTTTAACTCAAGAACACTTTCAGTTTCAACACGAGATGAGAAGACAACATAACCTACTCATACTGCGGGTCTCAGATTACCAGCTCAAATGGCTGGTGAAAAAGTACATCTAATGTACAAGTGGCGTGTCATGGCCGAGTGGTTAACAGCACCAGACACGAACTCTGGTGTTTCTGATCAGCAAATGCGGGTTAGTGGCACTTGTGTCCTTAAGCATGATATTTACCATACTTGCTTTGTCCTTCCGTTGGTAGTGCACGTTGAAAAAAACAGAACACTTATCGTGGAAGAGTAAGAGTTCACCCCTGTGTTTCTGGGTCACATAGCAAGCACCCTTCTTAAAAAATGTTTCCTCAGGCTTGTGAGCTACAGTGATTAAGTTCACTTATGAGGCATCCTTGGTTTCTTTACCAGAAATATGTAATAATAATAAACAAGATTAAAATGTGCAAAGTAGTACACTTAAAAATGGTTCACCCTCAAATAATCTCAACAAGACGTCTTTTATAAACAGCTCTATAACAAGGAGCGCACAAAAATAGACCCAACTCACTGACGTCACAATTCTATAGCAATGCACGAGGTCTGCCATGCTGAAAGTAATACACACATGTACTATATGTACGCATAAAGCCATCCAGCATTGCGTTTTGTAGCACATGTTCGTGCTAGTAACGTGTGCGCGTGACGTGCGCTGTAAGTACTCCAGCATGGGGAGCAATAAATTAGTGATGTCATGTGAGAAGTGTCTATAAGCCACAAATTACTTACTGTGAGTGAAAACATGACCTCTTTCCAGTTTTTGTTCCCAATCAGTCTCTTTTTGATGGCCTTGACAGCATCTTTGGGCCTGCAAAAAAAATAAAAAAACAAAACCAATAAACATTTTATGAGAACCAGCAAATAGTCTCACTAAGCTGCTGCGGTTACACTCACACATCTGCAGAACAGCAGAAACGGGCTACCAGCCAACAAGTCATGTGACATTAAGTGTGAGTGAGTACCTTTGTATATCATAGAAAAATACTACATGGATAGACCAATCTTTTTTAGCCCGTCAAGCAAGTGCTGCGCACTGCGCCCGCCGTCATTGTAGTGCTGTAGTGCAAGGTTTTGTACACAGACATGAGAAACCCATTTTCTTTTTCACTTTTTATGTGAATTAGGTGTCTTGAATTACACAACTTTTCTGACAGGAAAGCTAAATTCATCAGTAGCATTTTTGTTTGATGTACGATTTTAATAACAGTCTATTGATACTTTTTTGTTCTTGTTAAATATCAATCAGAGCTTTCCGTTTGTTTTTTCTTGTTGTCACTTTTTGTTTCTTTTCGATTTACACAATCTGTCTGACAAAGAAATTCCTCTGAGCATTTTTATTTAATGTAAGGTTTAAATAACATACTTTTTGGGAAATTGTTTCAGTGCTTTCTGTTTATTTTTTCTCGGGTGTTGCTTTTCGTTTCAACTTAGGCTTTTTTCTAATGTAATTTCAGTTTAGCTAGTTATTTTAGTATAAACCAATAACATTTTCAGTCCTTAGAAATTGTGTTTGGTGAAATTATAAAAAAATTGTTATATGAATGAATGCAACCCTGCCGTCACTTGACTGTACACGTAAAACACTTTCATTTATACTTTAATTTTTACAATGTATTTTTCAATTGAAATTTACTAAATTTTACTGTTTTAAAACACAGGCATGCGAGCGGGTCGTGGAAAAAAAACGAGGAAACCTTGTTTTAAGTTAGCAAAAGTCCGTGTCCGGATTTTGGGCCAGCGCTACGAGTCTGAATAACAGGCTTTGTACTGCAGCGTAGACAAAACATTAACAGAAACATGGGCCACAATTGTTACCTGGTAACAATGTGTTGTTCGTCCTCATTTTTAAGATGTTTCCTTAGACAGGTGTTACACAAGCGCGATGCGTCCTCTACTGCCATTATTTAGTTTCCTTGTCCACGTGAAAGACCGTGCGCGCCTAGTCTTGGCTCAAGGTGCTGGCTTTTTAATACAGTTTTTAGTAGAGTGCCCTCTCTTGGTGGAACGGTACGATGACATGGGCAAAAGTATAGCGGGACATCATGCTTAACAAACAGCGGCTTTAATCAAAGACTAACGCGGAGAATTTTACCGGGTCTAGCCCCCTACTCACGCGTCAAAATCAAATTGCAAATTGCTTCCCGGTGCCAGGTTCCTTTCTCTGCCCTGTGCGAGTGTTGTGCAGTAAAATTACTTGCTGCTTGATGAAAAAAATGAAAAAAACGCGGACCGGCCATTCACGGCGGAGACGGGAAAAACGCGGAGCCCGCAAGAAAAACACGGATTAGGAAAATAAAAAACGCAGATTTCTGCATAACGCAGAAGTCTCACATGCCTGAAAACATTAGCATCATCCAATTCTCTTAACGGCCATGGCTCTTCTTGGCCAATAAAAAAGTCTGGCTTCTTTCATTTTATAAGTCCACAACTATGATTTAAAGGTATACATGTACATGTACATTCACCCTACCAATTATAAATTATTATAAGATTTATCACACTATTACTCGTCAGTGTTCAACCTTTACGCTAGCCCGGTGTACTATGTCTAGTAAAAACTGCTGTGGGTGAGTAAAAATTGATGGGCCACTTAAAAAAGTGTGCGTACTCTTTGCTTTTCAGGTGTAAATAAAGTGAATATAAGTTTTTTAAACTTTACCTTTTGTACCTTGTGAATGTCCTCATGTGAGTGGGGTTAAACAATTACAAGTCTCTAACCTAACGTTAAACTGGTGTAAATTTCCATTGTATTTGATACCCTTCATCCAAATCATCCAATGACTCTCTGAGAAAAATTGGTCAGTACAATTTTTTACGGGATGTTTTGGTTCATGCCTGACTTTTTTTAAAGGCCCTGTACACTATTGGTAAGATCGAAAAACACAATGTTCACAGATTCACACATAACTTACATGATTTAAAGTAAATAATGGTAGAAAGGGTTCCTTAAAATATTTCTGCCTAAAATGCTATCGTTTTTGATAAATGAGTAAAACAATAGTAATTATCGCGCGCGATAATTTGAAAAAACAGAAAACACATAAGATCTCTTTTCACTATTTTCTCGTGACCTCGATGACCAATTGAGCTCTAACTTTCACAGGTTTGTTTTTTCATGCATATGTTGAATCACACAAAATGTGGACACTGATTTTGAGCTGTTACCAAAAGTGTACAATACCTTTAAGGGTAAAATATGAAACATGATGTCATTGGATTTCAACAACTAATGGGTCTTTACATTCCAAGGATGAATTTTTCGCCCGTCAAAATGTCATACTCTTTTTTTCAGTAATGTGTGTACGTGTGAATTGCCTATGAATCTCCGTGTGAATGGGATGCGAGGTCAAAGGTACAATGGGCAGGATCCTGCCAGGCGCGCAAAGCCGGTATCTGGCGTTTTTCATGAGTCTCAAAGTGTGATGTTAGATGTTCAGGCTGGCCACTAGTACTCAACTGTAGTTGGTATCATGCACACCGCAAGTGTACAACGAACAAATCATGCATACTGGGAACTACACCATGAAACAATACCACCTCAGAAATGTTTCTAGTGTAACAAAGACCAATTACTATTAGCTCTTTATCTGTACAGACACAAATAAATTACCCTTGTCATTGTGAATACATGTGCAAAACAATAGTCTTGGTTCCAAATTGCTTAGTCATGTACATTACACAGAATGCATGTGTGAGTTTCTGAGCCACTTGGGTAATCATTACCCAAAAGCCGTGAAAAAGACTACTACCTGCCGTACGTGGTCATCTGCACAACGGTCGACCATTGTCATAAAACTTGATCATATGATTAGTCTGTTTTGCCAACTGTACCATGTCCAACCCATCAAACAAGATAAATAATTATTATAACATTTTGTCTATTCAATATGTATTTCTAAAACCTTTTTCAAAAGTTCCTGACTCAAACGCCCACAATTTACTTTTTTAAAGATGCTACTTGAAAATTTTCATTGCTGTTAATCTGGGCTACTAGTCGCTAGCAAAATGTAAAGTTTACAAGCCCGATGAGCCACTTGAAAAAAATAAGCTTAGCGCAAGCCCTCAGTATGTTGCTTTTTACTCATCCATTAATGTAAGCTGGATGAATAATAATATTGATTGAAATACTGCAAATTACTTACCCTTCCTCAGTTTCATTGATAATGTCACAGATCTCCATGTTGAGGCCCCAATCCTCGGAGGCCAGGCCCTCCGAGGTGGCCTTCTCTACAAACAAAAACAGAGAAACAAAGTAGGTATTCATCAACATTGAAGGTTCATTTCAAATTGAACTATAACAGTGAACCAATGATTTTGTTTGCTAACAAAGTTGCGTACACGTACACTAAAATTATCATTCAATAAGGGTAGGTGTAAAACTGTGAAAACCAAATGGTGAACAAGGTCCGTCCTAGCCCCATAAATAGTGTGAGTATGCTGGACTTCCCTCTGCTTCTGGCCCTACACCCACAAAGTGTCAGGCAGGGAGATGATTTTTCAAATAGAAACCCACATTTTTTTGCTGTATGACTTTGCTATTCTAGTTAGTCTTAGTCCTTAGGCACACACAGTGCCACCACCGTGGAACACAAAGCAGCAGCAAGCAGTGCGGAGTAAAACAGCATGCTGCATGGACGCGAAAAAGACTAGATAGGTATGCCGCTGTTTCAGTGAATTGAATCAACGTTCGTGATCAATCTCTCGGTAAACATCTTGGCGGGACTTTGTTTAATAAATGAGGGTTGTCAGCTCACAGATATTACATTATATTACATCATAAAATTACACTAAAATGAGCTCACAAAAATCATTATAATGTCCTCTTCACACTTGCGCAATGGTACGACCGTGAAAACTGGGGGGGGGGAATCGTTTGAAAAAAAATACGGGTTTCTATTAAAAATATCATCTCACCTCCTAATACTATGTGGGACTGTAGAACCAAGAAGCGGAGGAAATCCAGAGTATTGGGGCTATTTATGGGGCTACTCCATCCCATCTTAAGAATCGTCTCAAGAATAGTTGGGACTGGTCCAAACCGTTAAAACCAGTCCCAAAATAGTACCAATCCACTGAGTATCCTTGGCCCTAGCACCAATGCAAATTTCCTATTATCCCGTATCTCTAATCCTATACTATCTCAATCCTATCTCTGTAATTAATCCGCTTCGTTCTTGATCATGAAATTTATAAATTGAATGCTACTGCTGTACTTGTAGATTGCCTACTGCTGGAATTTGTTGGGAAAACAATCACACATTTGGGGGAAAATCAATTGCTTTTTGAGAGTAAAGAGTGTAACTTCATTTCAACTTCCTCTTTAGTCGTTAGAGAGGGCGTACACAAGTTCTCATAATTAGGTTCACATAATTGCTTTTCAACGTTTAAATACACCAGGATTGATCAACACTACAGTCCCATTGTCAAGTTCCCTTAATTTCGCTTAAAAACTTTACAAGGATGTGATCAACTGCTACAATGGGGACCAAATACTAATAATAGATTTACACAGTGCGTCAAACGCAATCAAGTTTACGGCTATTTTTTTAAAATCTTTTATTTACATCTCTTTGCATGGCAACAATCGTGCAATATACACGATCCATGGCCCGCTGCGGCACAAAACCGTAAATTTGACTGTCTGATGACAGTGATGTGTCGGTGTACATGCATGGAGGTAGGAATGTTTGCCAAATGAAATGTACATACAAAAAACAAAAAAATGGTTACGGTTTAACACGCTTAAAGTTTAAATAGGACATTTACCATTATACAACAAGATATGTGATGAGAAATGTCGGCCTTTCGTCATGGCGTTCACACTCACAGATTGATGTTGAGTCAGATTAAAATTTACATCACAATAGAAATGAACACAAACATATAAGTTTTTTAACAATGTGACTTTTTTTAACCTTCACAAAAATATTCGTCTTTACTCTTTATTAATCCTGTTTACAAATTCGTTGTCAGAAATGGGCGCACAATAGCCGATTTCGTTAAAATTCCTCCTGTAAATACTTCAATCTTCAAAGATTCCGACCAATGACTTCTCGTCATCATCAACCTTCTTTTTCGAGTAAAACTCACCTATTCTTTGCCCGACGGGCGTTACAAATGGATTGCTCCCGAAAAACGACATCTTGGATTTTAAGACTGGTGCTCATACACTAAACCCGTTTCAATGCATAGGAAACTCTGCATTGCAAAGTTTATTAGCGGGTACCAACGAGTGACCTCAAAACACACGTAATGAGCTATTTTAAGAAAATTTACATACAGATTGACCTCTATCCTTCGAATTGAACTCTGGGTAGTGTTCCTTGACAACTGATTCTGTGTGTCGGATTCTGCAGCTTTTGCTGTCTTTTTGGCGTGGGATTTCTCTTCATTCTAAGGTTAATATGAAATATTAATATCACTAAATTCCTTTAGGGGTATTCAGGACTGAACTCTTATCATTAGTATCATTTACTATGTCATTGGCGAGCAGAAAATTCAATTTGATTTGAGTTGAATTATTGTTATTAAAAAAGTTTTAAATGTTAAAATATGGGAATGTGAACCATGTGAAGGTAGAATTGTTGAGCTGCAGCAAGTGCAATTTAGCGGTGGCCTCCAAATACAATAAGCACTTTCCCGGTAATTATGTAACATTAGTGACATTATGTTCATTCAAGGGGCACATTTGTTTATTTTGAACACTTGTTGCTGTCTACGTCTGTGAGTGTGACTCTTGAGTCTTGTCTTGTCGAGAGTTATACTTCACGCATGCATTCTATTCTATTCTATTCTAATTTAAGACTAATCTAGCTAGTTGGTTCTACTTCTAGGTTAGCCCCATGAATAGGGCCAATCCACTCCGTGTCCTTGGCCCAAGCACCACTGCAGACCTTTTCTTTCGCCCTATGATATTTTTAATCTGCAAAGATCTAGATCGTGAAACTTACCGATCGAATGCCAATGTGCTCGTAGATAGCCGGACTGCTGGAATTTGTTTGAAAAACATCACATGTTTTTGGTGAAAATTAAATAATTTTCGAGAGTGAACTTTTAAAACTTTCTCAACGATCTTGATTATTTGCACTCCTGGCGTCTGCGAGTAAATTAGTCTGGTACCAACACAATCGTAGCAATTGATTGAATCGTTTTTCTAATGCTGTTGAAGGAGCCAGACAAAACCTAGTTTTCGAACCCAAACATTTCGATCCCGTCGTACAGTAACACGGAAAAGCACTTTTTTTTAACGCAATTATGAGAACGTGTGTACTACTTCAAAATAAGCATGAGTTGTCAAGATCGTTGAGACAATTCTAAATATTAAACTCTCGAAAATCATTTTATTTTCACCCAAAACGTGTGATGTTTTTTAAAGAAATTTTAACAGTCCGGCTATCTGCAAGTGCATGGGCATTCAATCTGTAAGTTTCACGATCTAGATCTTTGCAGATTAAAAACATCATAGGGCGAAAGAATAGGTCTGCAGTGGTGCTGGGGCCAAGGATACGGAGTGGATTGGCCCTATTTATGGGGCTAGTTCTAGGTGAACATTCTACTTCTACTTTCTAAATCTAATTCTAGTGCCATAAAGGTTCGAACTAAACAAATCTTTCCCTTTTCCCCTCGAACAAGATGGTGCATATTACTACTGTGAAGGTGCTTATTAATGATTAAAATGCCAGTGTACTTACCTGAACTGAAGTTAGTGATTATACATTTGTAGTTCTAGTTGTACCACTACCACACATACAGATCCTTGTATTTGTAATTTGATTTTATGATCATCCTGTTTTTGCAACGTACACTGTGGTGGCGTTCAAAAATTTATATTTGAGTCCAATATCAATAACTTCTTTATTCAACGGTTTAAACATTTTTAGTGGATACAAGAAACAAGAAATTGGTTAAGCTGCTGACCAGTCTAGGATCCAGGGACCACAATGAGTCGTCTTTATGACACCGTGGAGCCAGCTGTCATTGATGAGGACATGCTACAGAAGGCCGTGGAGGAGCAAGGACCCAAAGATGAAGCTGGACGAATCGCCAAACAAGAAGGCATCGACTTCACAGATGTGACACAGCTCCGACTTGACTTCAAAAGTGAGATTGAAAAGGAGATTAATCTATTCGCATGTGTTTTTATAAATCCATGTCACCTTGCATACAAAATAAAGTGACCTGGTTGTTGTACACTCCAGGGCATTCCCTGGCAGGCGAGATACTAAACTTGTGCCTGCAGGAAGTCAAGGCTATGTGGCTCTTTTGTAAACATGTAATGTCTCATGCTCTGGGTCTTTTTACAAATTTCATTTTTGTAGCTCGCTGTTACAAACAATAGTATGGTTGTTGTCATGCCACCTTTGAATGCAAAGCTTTATAACTCTATGCTGAGGATTGTTACCAAAGCATACAGTTCCTGGTTCATGGTAAGGGTCACTTCATTTTTAGAACAGCGTTTCTGATCAGCAGAGTGTTGGTTCGAGTCCCGATCTTGACACTTGTGTCCTTTAGCAAGATACTTTACCATCATTGCTTCAGATGGGACATTAAGCCGTAGGTCCCATACAACATTGGTAGTGCATGTTAAAGAACCCAGAACACTTTTCATTGAAGAGTATAACCCCGGTGTTTCTGGTTCACATCCTTGGTTTCATTACCAGAAATATATAGTAATAGTTCTAGATTATTTATATTATTTTTATAGAGCAATGAGTGGACACAAACTTATGTTATTTTTTATTAAACAAGTTTACAAAGAGCAAAGTTTGTACATGTATAGAGCTTGAAGGAAGAAATTCAGTCAAAAGTTTTTAAAACCTATGAACTGCTCCTCAGTGGCTGGATTTTGATCTCAATAAGTTGCCTTTTCTGTAGCGTTTTGTTAACTGCTTTTTAAACTTCCAAATTAAAATATAAGTGTGGAACGTTTTGTTGGGAGAAATCACATGCATTTCTTGCAACAGTGTATCTTTGCTACCAACATGACCAATTATCAATTTGAAAGTATTGTCAAGTCTTTCCACATTGATGTTTACCTTTGTGTTTGTTGACCATCCGCAGATATTTTGAAGGTGGACAATCTGTGGCAGTTCAACAACCTGGTCAAACTTCAGTTGGACAACAACATCATCGAGAGAATTGAGGGCTGAAAACACTGACGAACCTGGTGTGGCTTGGTGAGTGTGCGTTACTACACTAGACCTCTATCATGATACGGCAGTCTTGATTTTCTCCCGTTCAAATCGATGTAACCAATACCTTGTTGCTTAGTGGAAAATGTTTTACGATATTTCCCACTTAAAGGCCCTGTACACTATTGGTTATATCGAAAAACACAATGTTCACAAATTCACACATAACTTACATGATTTAAAGTAAGTAATGGTAGAAAGGGTTCCTTAAAATATTTCTGCCTAAAATGCTATCGTTTCTGAGAAACGAGTAAAACAATAGTAATTATCACGCGCGATAATTTGAAAAAACAGAAAACACATAAGATCTCTTTTCACTATTTTCTTGTGACCTCGATGACCAATTGAGCTCAAACTTTCACAGGTTTGTTTGTTCATGCATATGTTTAATAACACAAAATGTGGACACTGATGTTGAGCTGTTACCAAAAGTGTACAAATACCTTTAAGCAGCTCTATGAAATTGGGCCCTGCTGTTCTTGGCCAAGGAGCTTCATGAGTTTGTGCTCGGGGTTATTGATGTTGACTGTTGTTCATTGAACTACTACCTCTGACTCAACATGCTCTCAATCCATTTTGAATATTTGTCCACAGATTTGTCGTTTAACAACATTGAGGTGATTGATGGACTCGACCATTTGCCAAAGCTGGAAGACCTCACTCTGTACAACAACAGAATCAGTTCACTGGAAAACATGGACCAGCTCACTAGATTACATGTCTTCTCCATAGGAAACAACAACCTTGGTAATCTAGAAAATGTAAGTAATGAAGTTTAAGTCTTCAAAAGACCAGCAGCTGATTTCACAAAACTTTATGCAATTGCCTAAGTCCACTTAGTGCAAGACTTCTTGTGTTATTGGTGCACAACTTACGCAACAAATGTTGCGTAAGTGGACATAGGCAGTTGCGTAACGTTTTGTGAAATCGGCTGCTGGGCCCAATTACATAAAGCGGCCGTTAGCACATTTTTGTTTCAAAAGCACTGCTAATCGTAAGTAAGCAAGGCTAAAGGCATGCTAGCTTACCGGCTGTTTTGTAAGTACAGGGCCTAGTTTCATGTTTCTGGTTACGGCCGAATTCTGCTCTTGTGGTATATGGCGCTTACCTTGTATTAAAAGGCAGGATATACTTTTGGTAATTGTCAAAGACTAGTATCCTCACTTTGTTTGTTTGTTTGGTGTTTTAAATTTTTCTATTCAATTTAAATAACAAGCTTTTGGAAACTTATTGATAATTTGCAGCTGGTCTACCTGAGGAAGTTTAAGAACCTGCAGACTCTGAACCTCGGTGGCAATCCATTCTGCGAAGATGACAACTACAAGCCTTTTGCCGTTGCACACGTTCCCACCCTGGTCTATCTGACTTCAGATTGATTGATCAAAATACGGTAACTTTCTGCTGTGTTTCTTTATTAAAGTTGACTATCTGTTGGTGGAAGAGTAGATTCAGTCCTCTAGTTTTCGATGAAGACACACTGTTCAACTAACCTTTGAAATTTACATCAAATCAGGAGAACGTGTAAATCAGAAAACACTTATTAATGGCATATGTTTGATTCGATTTGTCAAAATGAAATATTCAAGAACTTTTAACGGCTGTGAGAGAGACTGCCACATGTGAGAAATAAAAAATTTCCGCAAATTTCATGGCCCAATTGAACGTTAGTAGGTTGCATAGTTTGTCTTGCACAAGTTCAAAACTTACGTTTCTATAGTACATGGATAAATAAACGTAGCAGAGTCGAGATGAGCTGAGGCTAAACTGTCAGATTTGTTCTGAACTTTTGAAGTTTTTGGATGTTTATAAAAGATATTCATAAATGGGAATAAATGAGTGGTGACTCGGTCTTAAACGTTCATTTAAAACCTTGGAGGGTCATGGCTTTGCAATAGAAGGCTCGGTCCTTTATCACACGACCACGACCCAGCAGGTTTTAAACGGCGTTCAAGACCTCTTCCCACTCTTTTATTCGCTTATTAGTCGATGATGCAATCTTGTATAAGTTGTTGACAGAAGTGTTTGTTTTGCTCCAATCTAGAGGACGGCAGCCATGGAACAGTACCGCTACGCCATTGAAGAGCTAGTGGCTGATGAGACAGCAATGGAAAACAAACGCATCACACAAGAGGAGAGAGACAAAAAGTTCTCAAGGCAGAAGGTATGTTGTCCTTGTCTTTAATTCCAAGAACTTTATATGTAGTTTAAGTCCATTGATGACTTGAACATGAAGTTTGAACTCTTTTTCCTTTTGTCTTTTCAAAAAGAACAAGAAAAGTCACTGCAGTTGTGAGTTATTCATTATCTAGCAGTACGTTGAAGTAAATAGTTTTAAAAAGGACACACATAATTGTCACAGTGAATCTTGGGTACTAATATTATCACTGAATTGTCCCTTTTCTTAACAAAAGCTGATGCAGTCTCAACTTCAAAAAGAAAACAAACAAATTAATAGGATGACATTGTTCTTATAACTGCAAATGGCAGTGTAATATTGCGTTAATGCAAATGTAATAACGTCATATTTTGCACAATAGCCCATATGCACAAGCGCCATCTTAAAAATATACTGCAATGCATCTTGGGAAACTGAGTACAGTGAAAAAAAAAAAGTGAATCAATTTTAACTTCTAAGCAAAGTGTGATGTCATAATACAAATCACTATGGTGATATTGACAATTCATCTTAAGACGATTCTTTGTGCT
This sequence comes from Pycnopodia helianthoides, assembly GCA_032158295.1. NCBI lineage: Eukaryota > Metazoa > Echinodermata > Asteroidea > Forcipulatida > Asteriidae > Pycnopodia > Pycnopodia helianthoides. Next base: position 14,107,082 of record CM063245.1, read on the forward strand.
TTGTGAAATCAATCCCTGGTCACTATTTGTTAGTGCAATGGTTTTCCTACACGGAATTCATTATTTACTTGTAACATGTCTTTACTGCAGGATGCCTATGTAGAGAATCTTGATGGGCCACATTTGTTTGACAGCATGTTCACTGACGACCCAGAGGCTCCCAAGCTAGCAGCCCTTCCAGGCGTTGATGAACTGCTTGTTGTATATCCTTTGATAATTTTACAACATAACAAATTAAATAAATGGTCGCATCTCTTTAAAGTGATCCCTGTTTTATTTGTTTTGGGTTGAACAAAGAAAAATTGACTACAGTGGGACTTGAACCTGAGTTCATGAAAAGTTTGTTACTTGTTTTAATTTTCCAAGACTTTCTCCTTGACTCTTGCTTCACGTTCAAAGAGAAAATGGTTGCCATCTGCAAGCAGGTCTTTGAACACGGCCTACAGGAGCATGCCAAGAGGCAGAAAGAGGTGGATGAATTCTACGCCTGTGTCAAGGAGGCCAAGGTGGAGAACAAAGATATGGGCATCGTTAAGATAGAGGAGTTCAATAAATACAAGAAAAAGGTACAGTCGCTCAACCGGATAAAAACAATTGACCCCCCTTGCACAATGTGAAACGCACCTGCGCACAATGTGGGTCTACCATTTCCACCATTTTGGGAGTCAATTTCCTTGTGTACATTTTGACTCCTAAAGTGGCGGACAGGATAGGCGTGACGAAGTGCGCTGCACATTTTGCAATGGGTTGATACACCCTTTGTTGGTTGACTATAGAAATACATCCCAGGCCAGAGAATGCATTACTTTGTGTTAGTCCACTTTGAGGTAGATTAATGGGTGTATATATTTGGCTTTTTCTGCAAAAATTCACATTGGTCAATATGGTAAATTTTGCCATACACAAATGACGATTCAACACAGTGCTCTTGGGCTCTATTTCTTAGGTGTGTTTTATAATCGGACAGACATCTTGCATTTTGTCCCATTCAAACCAAAACCAAACTGAAATTCTGAGCTGCACTTTATGTGCGTTAACGAACAAGGAGAGTTATGGGTTTGATTTCCACCAGAGTAACATCTGAACGTTTGTTTCCCCTGGACTGAGAAAGCATTGTGATTCATAAACCACTGCAGTGAAGGGGAAAAGTTAATCAAGAACTGCAATGTCTTTCCTCTATAGAGTTAAATAAGAACTAGAGGGTGTACAAAACCAATGCAACATGGCCCAACAAGAAGCATCTCTACCCATTGAGTAAATGGTGCTGACCCAGCATACTGCACTGGTCACTCATCAGTTTACACAGCAAACAATTTCTAAGTGGTAGTCATATGCAATTTACCCAGAGGGATTTTACCAATGGCTGGTCAGTGAAGTTACTTGCCGTAACGAGTACTCCCTCTTGTAATATTATATAACTTTATGGTTTTCCTCAAATTAATGACTCGATTGTCTCTCTCAGTCGTTTGCCGACTTTGCTGTCATCACCGATCCCAAGATGCTGGAGAATAAGGTGCAGGAGTTCAACAATGAGGTGACTAAACTCTGGGATAATCTGATGGGCTTTGAGCTTCAGCTTGTGGACCAGCTAGAGGTAAATAACTACTAGTGAGAGACTTAAAACCTAGCAGTGTTTGGTATTATATATGTAATGCCATGCATTTTAACCACTTCATGTCGGTATTACAAAATTTTACCACGCCTCTCGGTATTATTTAAAAAAACTTTTTAGAGCTTCTTGAATAATTTTTTGTTGTTGAGAATATCGGTCACAATGAAACCCTTTATAGTTGTCACAATAAAACTCTGACTTGACAAAGGGGAGACAACAAAGGCTCTCATAAAAAGCACCAGGATTTGTTGCCTTTTTTAGAAAATCGGCTGTTAGCCATGGTAGATAATCTGCTATGGTATGCTGGAATCTTGGACCGCTCGGACTTACCTCCAATTGAGCCAAATGCAGTGATAAAAATTGGTGCCAGCCTGTTCATTCTTGTGATCCTCATTTGTACAAACAAAAGGGCAAAGGTGTGGAATCCAGAATTACACAATAACCCCTGGAAAAAGGTAGATTTGAGCATGAATTCCAGTACCATTTGCCTTAATTCTTTGTACGAGGGAAACGAAGCATAGCACGGTAGGTACATACCTGTGCATGCTACACAATAGATTATTCAGGTGAATATACTTGGTTAAGCCTTTTAATTTTTTGTTTTCTGATATCTTAACAACTTTCAGAACATAACATTTGCCGATTTATAACAACTCATTGGTTTTTATGTTTTTCATTTCTGCATATCTTCTTGACTTCAGGACACCATCAGAGATTTCGAGAGAGCAATGGCAGACATGGTGGCCGTCTTTGTTGAGCAAGTTCAAGGACTATATCCTTTCAAAAGAATGATTTCTATTTGGGGGCGAGGTGGTGTCAAAACAAGCAAACATCTTTTTTTCTGTAAAAATAAAAGAATCGTATTCTTATTCACACACCAAAGTTCAAACCGTTTTTATTCAATCAACGAGTCAAGTTAGTTGCTACCTCAGCTCAGTTGAAATTGGAAACAAAGGAATGTCTTCTATTCTAATGAACATTAGAGAGATATAGATTTCATTGAGATTTTTATGTCCATATTTAAAATAAACCTTTGGGTGAGATTCTTTCATTTTTTATTATCATACAACACTAAGCATTATCATTAAGGCTATTTTGTTCAACCCAGTTTAGGATTTAGTCTTCTTCATGCACAGCAAAACAAAGAATCAGAAAGAAGATATGAAATTTGGGACTTCAGAATGTTTTCTTTATAAGCAGAACCTCTTCATACCTCTTTACAACGAGGGTTGACTGTATTTCTTATGGCATGTTGCATACTCTTCATATAGGTATGATCTCTCCACTTGTTTTACTTTGCCTTCAACTTCCTTTCTTTTTTTATGGTTTTCTTCTTCAGTTTTTTGAAAACCGACAAAGAAATCATTATTTGTTTGCAAGAAAGAGACTATAACTTGTGTCCAGCGACGAAAACCCCCAGTTTTGTGACCTCCTTGACTTCCCAGCACAATATCGCAGATACGTGACTTGGAGAATATCCATCATGAGCGCATCTTGGAGATTGCCATTATCACCCTGGAGAAATATGTGAAGAACGAACTGGACGATGAGATACCTGAAGAGCTCAGACTGGTACGTCTTTAACTCCAAACTTGCTTGAACTCATATCTGCCTAACTACAGGATTTTCCATAGAACACACAAATGCTGTTAGTACCTACCTACAGGAAAACCTGCAGGTGAAGAAGAAGATAGTGTCTTTCTTTATGTCCCGATCACTAGTAATATGAGATTGGAAACAGCAATATATATCACGTTAGAGAGAATTATATTTCATCCTAGTCGTCACCCTGTATTATTGTTCCTTATAATACGGTTTGCACCACCCTTTGAAGAAAATGATTTGATCCTTCATTCATAAAAATGCAAATTAGCTCTAGTCCCCAAGGTATAAAGTTTTATAAACCTACCCTGAAACCACTGATCCACGCCTTTTGTTCTCATGGTACGGTTTAGCACACACGTGTGTTTCACATTAGTTAATGTTAGTTGCTTCTTTGCGTGATTTTCATTGTTGCTACTTTGCATTTGTTGGGGTGTGTTTATTTGCAAGGCAGTAAGTAAAAACTGATTATTGTAATTCAGTAATAAGCGCTACGTGGGCTTAGGCAGGAACCGTGTTTATGTAGTGAGCAATCAGGTTGATATGGGTTAAGCACATATGTGAATATGCTAGAGAACAATAAGAGGCCTTTGATTTTTTACATTATATTTTGTTAATTGAAACAAAACCTTAAGGCTAAATTAAAAGTTGATTTCACAGTACAGTGTACACTAAAAGGTTAACAGTTTAAAATATTTAACATTATTATTATAAACAATTTCAGCTGCTGGTTGACAAGGATACCATCACTAACGCCGTCAGCGCCTCGCACGACGTCCACATGTTAAAGATCGACAACCGAGAAGATGACATTATCCAGAGGGCCAACGGCTGGTTGGCTGCACTCATGGAGCGCATCCACCAGGAGGAAGAAGTCACACGGAACAGGGATCGAGTCAAGGAGATCAACAACTTCATCGATCACTTGAGGGATGATTTGGATAATTTGGACCTTCAGACTGGGATATGAGGGGTGGTGGTCATTGGTGTCAAGAGGAGGAGGGGGAGGTAACGGGAGTAAATGTCCACTTGGATACCATTTGGATGCCATCAGAATGAGTTCTTTAGTCCCTGTCAAAGATTTGATTTGTTACAACTTGAAATGTTTGTCGATGACCTGATGAAAGCTTTCGTCGTCAATGGGCAGCCAGAAACGGAACCACCCATGCAGTAGAACGTACACTCGGGACAAATTTGTTGTGTCTTTGCAACAGGTTCTCACAATCAGTTACGACCACAAACTGTCTTTCCTTAAAACAAGAGCATTTCAATCTTTTACAAGTCCAGGATTAATGCACAAGTCCAATGATGTATATACTACCTAAGTGCACTGTACCTATTTAAAATTACATTAATACAAAACAAAACCTTTTTTTTAGCTGAGTTATGACAGCACTGACACTGCATGAGTGAGAGCTCCAAATGAATGGGAGACCAGACAGAAGTGTTATTTTGAGTCATCTGAAATTAAAGTTTGTGAGATGTTATTTTGCATTGAAGTTCACATCTGAAAGCAAAAACAGTTCAAATTACATTTTCCCATTTTTTCAAGTGCCACATAACATGCCTGAACCATGCAAAACCATGTGACATAGCAATAGTGGATATAGGTTGAATAATTCAAATTGAGCATTCACTTTTGAGCCAGCAAGGCTATGACCAGACATTCAAAACATAAGTTTCCATCAAGGTTGCAAGTTATTATTTACTAATCCTAGTAAGTACCACAAGTCAACTTAAAAAATTATTGCAGTATTAGATTAATTCCAATATTCTAATTTTAAAGAAACATATTCAACTAGTCTGCTTAAAGTTTCATTGAATTATAGAGCCACTCACTGGTGCTTTTTGTTAAGCTATGTTTTTTTCACATGTTTTTCTTGTTCTTGTCTTTCTAGTGAAGAGATTTGTTTCTGACCTAAATAAGACTAACACATCCAACTTTGTTATGCACGAACAAGAAATTCATGTACATTTAGGCCTACATGCAATGTTTAATTGCTTCCACTATATTTAGAATTTGCTTCCCACCAAATTTGGGAGTCTCCAATTGGGGTTTGTTTAGGTTTGTTTAGGGGTGTTTTGGGGTGGGTTTTTTCAAACAACTTCCGTCCATTTTGATACTCTTTTGTCAAGGTTTGTTTTAGAATTATTTGATTCATGTAGGATATCAAATTTGTAAATAGTTGTATATGAATGCATCCTGTGACACTTTGTGTGTGTATATTTGAAAGCAAAAACTGTACCTACCTTCAAACCGTCCAATGATAATTAAAAATATTTTAATTATGTTTATAATTCTGATTAAAATGTTTTGCTTCATAGTAAAAAATGTCATAATAATGAAGATGCGGATTCGTTATTTTGTTCATGTTCTCTGCGCCAATTTAAAGTAATGTCTATTCATAGTTCATACTAAGGTGGTGGGGTACAATATTTGCGGTTATAGCAGCAAGAGGGGACATTGTCTTACTACTGCTTCTGCTTTCATAGAATACATGGTGCGATAAACCATACGAATGTTCAGCATTAATTGTCCCCCTCAGTGGTGCTCTGGCGTAGATCTGTGTTGAAAAGGGGTGAATTTTTGCGTGCGAATCTGAGGAAATTTGAGTATAAATTTAAGTGTTCCCTATCGGCTTACTTTTACATTTTCATTTTCATAAACCAAAAGTAACGTGTTGAAACTGGCCCCAGGCAAGTTGTTCTTTTTAAATTGAGCTTTCTAATAATTTTTAATTATAAAAATATGTGATGAAACCTAATTTCCCCAAATAAGATTTAGTTTAGCATAATTTGTTTTTGTCTTGAACTTTTCTGTCTTCCTTTTCTAAAACCTGAACTTCATTTTGGAACAATGAGTGGGGCCACCCCCTAGAACCGCCAGGTTCATTATTCCATGGAGGTAGAATTGCTTTCGATCCTCTCCACGAATAGACGATAGTATACAAATAATGAATGTTTATGAGTGCAATGGTGCGAATATTTCATGAGTTGAAAGATGGAATGTTCTTTTCAACGAGGTGGAGATCTACTTAAATATAACATCCAAGTAGATCTTTGTCATTTTGATTGGAGGATACAACTTTCAAAACAACAAAGTGTACAACATTCAATTGTGACATAAGACCCATTTCTTTTGGTTCGGCTTGTTTGGATTAAACAGTGACCAAGTGCTTGGGTGTTATATAAAACCTCATAATAGTCATAGTTTTAGCATGGAGGTAGTAGAGCCATGGCTAGGCGCAGGCTATGTACCGTCCGGAAAAAACACCCCAGGAAAACACAAAGGGTAGGATCATTTTATTGGATTATTTTTTACGAGGATTCCAAAAGCTTCAATTACCAATTCTAAAATCCCCTAGAACAGTCATTTGTCGACGCGAACCCACTTTTATACACACTTTAAGTTTCCCGCCGTCTGTTCATGTTTGGCGCAAATTATGAATGAACTGTGACGTCAACACATTAAAAAACTGAAGTTATTTGTTTAAAATATTTTAGTAATTTTAATCTAAAAATCTTTGAAATAATACAAAATTGATGTAGTATAAGTTTTTTTCTAACTATTAATTTATCATTTTCTAATCTATAGTTGTTATTAATAACAAACAAATTAATATTACTGGTTTGAGGATACAGTTTGACTGACATGAACAACGCGGAGTTGCCGTCTGCTTTATCGAATGTGTGGAGTGTTTTTCATTTTCAAAAGCCACTTTACTTACGCGAAAACGCACCGCTAACTTTTTTATTTGCACAGAGGAAAAAGTAGGTAAGGAACTGTACAACACTATTGAATAATTTTAACTATTCCAATTCAGCCCAAGCCTTTTTCGATACCCTTTTTGGGGTTGAATGCGAGAGTTGCAGCTGCTGATCATATGCCATTTGCAACGTTATGGTTTATATGCGCTGTGCTGTGCAATTTCTGAATTCAACAACAAAACAACATTGCACAATATTGTGCTATATTGCAGAATTTGTACTTCGTGCGGACCGATTTTGAGTGCTTTAACTTAATTTGTCACACATTGAAGATCATGTGTTCTTAGAAAGAATGTGTGGAATGATTTTTGAAAATGGTAAACATACTGGCAAGTCTGGTCGCTGTGTGGTGGTCGCTAGTCTGATGAACTGAGTGATACTTGTGTCTGTGATACTGAAATGATACTGTACTGGCAAAAATTGTCAAAATTTTAATACTATTATTACTGAGTAATGCATATCACATATGTATGATAAATAATATGCCCTTTTAAGTTTTAATACTTTGTAACCCTCCGGTCTGCGACTGTTGTTGTGAAGGTGGAGGGTTACAGTTATTGCAACTAATAACTATATAAAAATTATAATGCTGCAAGACTATTTTTAAAGCTTGGATAATTTTATTTACATTTAAGGCGAATAATATTTTTCATTGTCTTCACTAATTTCAACTAAATTGGCCTGTGAAATAAGTTTCTTTACTTTGGGAATCAATGACTGCACATGATTCATAATCTTTGGACGAAACATTATATATTATGATATATAGTCGCTGGGAATGATCCAGCTTTACGGGAGAAAATGCATACGTGCATTACAGGTAATTTTGTTCATTTTGCCCATTCATGGATGGAACAGCTACATTGACGAATTAGGAATAAACTATTTAGGCAGTCAACTTGAGACACTTAAAAACACTGGACACCTTTGGTAATTGTCAAAGACCATTCTTCTCACTTGGTGTATCTCGACATACATGTATGCACAAAATAACAAACCTGTGAAAATTTGTACTCAATTGGTCGTCAAAGTTGCGAGATAATAATGGAAGAAAAAACACCCTTGTCACACGAAGTTGTGTGCTTTCAGATGCTTGATTTCGAGACCTCACGCGTGAGGTCTCAAAATCAATTCAAATATTTTACTGAGAAATTACTTCTTTCTCAAAAACTACGTTACTTCAGAGGGAGCCGTTTCTCACAATGTTTTATACTATCAACAGCTCTCCATTGCTCATTACCAAGTAAGTTTTTATGCTAACAATTATTTTGAGTAATTACCAATAGTGTCCAGTGCCTTTAAGGGCGATATTTTAGTCAACGGTCAGTTCTCAGACGAAAATTGTCGTGCGTGAGAAGTTATCTCTTTCTCTAAAAGTACATTACTTCAAAGGGAATCGTTTCTTGATATGCTTTACAGTACACAATCAACAGCTGCAGTACTTCTTTACCAAGTAAAGTAGTTTTATGGCCGTAAATTTTTAGATTAATTACCAACTTTAGGTACACCCTGCAATAAGATCCTTGGGTCAGAAGTGACCTGGATTCTGGGTCCCTGGAGAGAGACTAACCCATTGTGGGGTCAGATTGACAAGTAAATTTTTTTTTTTTATTGGTATTTTAACTCGTAGTCTGCGTCAGTTTGACATGGTTTGAGTCAGTTTGACACAGACTGCGGGTCATACTGATCCATAAGTGGGTCTGGCCCCGTGCGACCTGGAGTCTGGGCTACCTCTGTTCCCGGGGTTTTTACAGCGTAAATTTTGTTTAACACGGTCACGCTAAACTGCAAGACAATTCACTTTGCTTTCGGAAAATCACTAGAAGCATGAATCAAGCTTAACTATTTTTTCCTCTTTTTCCCTTTTTTTCAACGCCTACAGGATCAACGAAGAAATATTGTGATTATGAGCTCTCTTGAAACCGATCGTTATTTTCCATTGAAGGTGCAGAACTCAATCTTCATCAGACCCTTCAAAGACTCTGACGCCAATGCCTTGTTCAAATGTGTGGACAATAACCGAGACACCTTCAAGTTGTACTTACCATGGGTCCCTATGATGAAAGAAGTAAGCGACGAGGAGGACTTCATTAAAAATGTTTCACTTGTCGAAGAAAACAATGGCACCGCTCTAAATTGTGGGATCTTCCAAACTGCATGCAGTGGGGAGGAGGAAGTTCTTGGCTTAGTCTCTCTGAGAACAATTAACTGGCCGACAAAAACGGCTCAAATTGGTTACTTCTTGTCTGCGGAAAAGCAAGGTACGGGCATCTGCACAATGAGCTGCAAGAAGCTTATTGAATATGGACATGCCATAGGCATAGAACGTTTGAGATACACGTCGCCACCAACAACAAGAAGAGCGCAGCTGTTGCCCAAAGACTTGGGTTTCAAAAGCTGGAAGGTGAAATCAAAGGTGCGGAAGTCGTCAACAACGATTTGGTCGATCACAGTGTCTACTTGTTTGTCACAACCCAGCAGTGACACGTCATCAATACCGTTGACTTCAAGAAAATAGTCCTCACGGGCTTTGTGATTGCTTAATTGCAATACTTGCTGTAGGGCTAGCCGGGCAGTGAAAACACGTAGAGAGCTAGTCTTGATTGGCGATGCTAGTGTTTGTATTAGTCACCGGTAGAGGGCGCAACATCGAGTGGCTCGGAGGGACTGGGCAAGTCCACAAATCTGGCTCAAAACTCCAGATGTTTGAGGTACATACGTTGGCACCAATACCAAGAAGATTGTAGCTGTTGCCCAAAGACGTGGGTTTCAAAAGCTGGAAGGTGAAATTGATGGTGTGGAAGTCGTCAACAAAGAATGGAGATACAGATGTCTCTTCAGTTATTCTATTCAGCTATCTCAATCGACCTGAAAAAAATACAGCTTAGAGTTTTGTGTTGTGCGTTCACTCGAATACTATGTGCATTTTTCATTGGAGGTTGACGTGGTTGAAAGCGATCGCCGTTTTCTGGATGTAGCAGGAGATGGAAGATATAATAAGCTTGTCGGACACTTCTATGGTGCTGATCAAAAGGTATCAGATCCAAGCAAGAACATAACACTCAGTTGTAACATCCACTGGGTTTGGGTTTGGGATTCAAAGGATTATGGTCATGCTAGATGAAATGGGGGCTTTCAGAGAAGATTAATTATAGGGGTGCATTTTTTCGTGGTCGTAACCAACTCTGTTTCGGTTGAATTGGCCATCCATTGGTAAATCACTGGCCATTGATCACTAACTAATAACGGTTACTGCCGCCAAATGTCCTCCTTGTTCCAGATTGATGTCAAATGCAATAGATCGATAACCTTGACACTCTGTTTTGGTTGCAGCAACAGCCTGAGTTGTCTAATCTCAGAGTTGACGTTTACATCGGGAAGATGGGAAATACTGGTGATCGTGATGCCGAAATTCAGCATTATTGCAAAGAAAAAATGGCCGTGTTCTTAATCACCAGTATAATACAAAATGTAACTGATTATTCTAACCGTGCAAAATTAAAAAGGTACACAGAAATGAAACCAATTTTGAAAGGAAAGATTATCAATGTCAGAGTCTGGTGTTATTTCTAAGGAAACACACACTGTTAGTGACCGGAAAAACTTCATTAGATTACAGACAGACCCTTTAAGAATTTGTCCTGGGAAAGCTACGTTTAGGTGTTTAATTTATTCCATTGAATTTGAAAATAAGCCATTACTGAATAAGTTCCGGCAGTGGCCAATTCCTCAAAATTCAGTAAAGGTGTGATTCAGTAAAGATGTGTTGCCATGAACGATCCTTGTGTATTATGGTATGACGTGTGCCATTTCTAACTCACTACAAAAATGATTTGTAAAACTCTAGTTTCATAAGTGCTTTTTGAACCATGCACACTCATGTAGAACTCTGTAACATTTCCCTTCAATACTTTTGGGTTGAACAAAGAAAAAAGAAAAAAGAAAAAATTGACTAGAGCAGGATTTGAACCAACGACCTTCGGATTAACCTGCCGGCGTTCCACCAACTGAGCTATCTCGCCCTATGTTATTGGTCTCCCTATTTTGCACCCCCGAACAAAGGTGTTGACAAAATAGGGAGACTGCCAACATAGGTCTAGCTAGCTCAGTCAATCGGGTTGGTTCAAATCCCGCTCTAGTCAATTTTTTTTTGTTCAACCCCAAACTATTAAAAATCTACCCAGTCAGTTTTCCTTGTGGTTTGTTACTTGATATTTCCCTTCAATAATTACATCTTTTTTTTAAGTAGTAGACCTTTATAATGTTGCTGTTTCGTTGATTTCTTCCAATCAAATCAATGTAACCAAACCGAGGTTGGAAGGGAAAATAGTCTGGTTCCTTTTTATACATTGAATATTTGCATTCATTACTGTTACTGGATACAAGGAACATGACCAAGATGGTGGCTGCATGGTACATGTATATATACAGAATAATCATAAATGACTCAAGTAACTAAAATCCCTGTGTCTGCAATTTATTTGCCGAACCGTAAGTTGTGTATATAGTATATGGGAGCCAGTCAGTCATCTTGCCCTCACTACAAAGTCACCCCCAGCAAGCTCACCCCCACTATTTTAACATAGTCGGCCCATACAAAAAAAGTGTGAACCCCCCCCACAACCCTTCTTCTCCCACCCATCGACTCGGCCCCCCTCCCCCCATCAACCCTTCCCCCCCCCCCCCGCCTACCAGACTAGCATAGTGCCCACATCAACAGACCAGAACTGATGATGCGGAACCATAAAGTTACATTGAGTTCCTTTCATTTCTAGTTTTGCATGAATATACCCACTTTCCCATTGTCACCTGCATAGGGTTTGCCTAAATACACCCAGTCTCCCATTGGCACCTACATAGGGTCATCGATACACGCCCTGTGGGTTTCTTGATGGCCCTCTGCTCAATGTTATTTTCTTCAACGCATTGTTTTTATGACTTGCTATTTACTTGATTGGAAATTAATATAACAAAAAATGCGCTGGATAGCAGTGTGATTATGTACCCAGAGTGGAACTAGTATATGAATGAGATTGTTGTGTAGGTGAGGATAGTATGAGTGCTCTTACAGGGGTTATCTTTAGGGTGTACCCCATCAAAGTTTCACAAATTGTAAAACCAAGTGACATATTTCTTATAATATATGTTAAATTTGCATCAAGGATAAACAATATTTTGTGTTCGAACCCCACCAATTATGCTATGCTCAACACACACTGTGTAGGCTAAAACACAAATAATAATATATATTTTTAAAATAACCACTGCTTCAATCCCTGGCAGTGCATCCCAAAATAGTCGAAATTACGCATGAAATATGACCATGAAAATACCGTGTTACATTCTATGAATTATGAGTTGCGAGTTGAGTCTGTCTATTCAAATTGATAATGCTATAACAAGGCCTACATGTAAGCTAGTTGGGATAGAGCATGCAACGAATGGGGTGGAGGGTTGAGGAATATCGCAACGTAGGACTAAGCGCGGCGGCGCTACGGGGGGGGGGGCAAATGTCCCCCAGTTATTTTTTTTGCCCCCCCCCCAGTTTTTTCCCTGATGGCGGAAATTGAGTTTAATCCCACACCATTGCACCCAATTTGTTACAATGTTGTTTGCGCTGTAAATAATAAACTCAATTTCATCCATCATAATTAGCTTGCACCATCAAAAAAGCCCAATACACTTTCTATCTCCGGCAATGTTAATAAAATGTGGATTTATTTATCTGTACAAGCTTGGAAACTTACTATAAATAGAAATGCATTGTCTGCCCAAAACCGCAAGCAGCCATTGTACACGCAGTTCGCACAACACGTCACATTCACACAGTGCAAAATCTTATTTCTGGAATGAATTGTAGGCTTATACAGTACATTATAGATTTTTGTTTGCCCACCCCCCCCCCAAATTTAAGTTTTCCCCCCTCTTGCCCCCCCCCCCAGATTGGTAGGTCTGGTGCCGCCGCTGGGCCTAAGCAAGCACTTACAGAGTCGCCGGTGGGGGGGGGGGGGGCAACAGCAACGCGAAATGAACAATTTTCGATAAGGAACGAATTTACGGCGCTCCATGAGTGCCATCCAACTTATCGAGATAACCAGATAATTTATTGCATCAAGTCGACTTTTCTGTGGTATAAGTAGACTTAGCGACATAAATTATTTCGCCAAGGCGACCTACGACAATCAAGAAGTCGACTTACCTAGATAAGTTATCTCGCGAAGACAGCTTACATAATCGAGAAGTCGACTGACCAAGATAAATTATCTCACGAAGACAATTTACACAAATTACGAAGTCGACTTACCGAGATAAATTATCTCACGAAGACAACTTAGACAAATTGATTGTCTTAAGTCGTCTTGGCGAGGTGCTTTTTCTAGATAAGTCGAATTATTGTGTTTTGTAAGTCGTCTTGGCGAGATAATTTATCTCGGTAAGTCGTCTTTTTGATTATTATAAGTCGACTGATACGATATTTTATGTCGCTAAGTCTACTTATACCACAGAAAAGTCAACTTGATGCAATTTATTATCTGGTTATCTCGATAAGTTGGATGGCACTCATGGAGCGCCGTACGAATTACTCAATGTGTTTTTTTTTTTAATGTTGCAACACTATGGATTAGTAATGAGAAAGACAGTAAGTATTGCGACATCACACACTTATCATCATGGATCGCGGGGGATGATTCACACACCTCTCCCCAGTGCAGAATTGTGTGTACGCTTCAGTTCTAGCAATGTCTTCTGGGGGTCGACCATCGTGAGAACGAAGTTGCAACAGTCTGGGTTTTTACCCCGGTGAGAAATAATTAATCTGTATGTCCGTCACTTGTAATCCTTAATAATTCCATTTTTCCTGCAAAATAGGAATCCAGCTCGTTATATCTAAACTAGTCGCTCTGATGAAGAGAAGCAACATCGAACTTGATCTTCAACTGAATGAAAAGCGATGGTCACGTTGCAGATATTTTGAAACCGACTCTCCGAGACGTGAGTAGATTAAATGGGCCATTCAGAATAGTCAATGTTTTTTTGAAATTGTTTTGACCCACCCATCAACCCTAAATTTCAATTTTTAAATATTGAAGAACAAAGTAATACCTCAAATGTCGCAGATGTTTCAGATCAAAGATCTCCAACACCAGTAGTTTTCAATGGCTTTTCCTGGCTTATACAAACAAAGGTCTGGGTATTTCAATTCTTCTTTTTCATTTACTTCTTCTTTCTCTATTGTTTTAAATACAAACTGAATTTCGATTTTCAGTTTTTTTCTTTTGACCCACCCACCCGCAATTTAATGTTTTTGTTTGTTAATATTGACTTCTCTGAATGGCCCATCTTTGTATAAACGGTGCCGAAATAGGGGATTTTAGGGGCACAAGGGTGCACCATTTTTTCTTGGGGCCATTTCTGGTCAATTTAAACTGTAGTTTTCATTTGTATTTCTTCTTTAATTATGCAAATTACAAGCCAATTTTCAGCACTCTTGTTATGCCATTTAATGTTTGTCATAAGATATTTTAAAGTGAGTGTAAAAACATATGTACATTGTCAGCGTGTAAATGGAAAAATAGTTTTTAAAACATTGAAATTATCACATTAATGCTTACAAAAATGTAATATTTTCTCCGGTTAATTTTAATCTCAAAAAAATCAAGATTTCAAGGGGGGCACATTACCCCCCCCCCGTGCCCCCTTAGAGCAGCTACTTTGTATAATTATTTTGTACAAGTAAACAAAACACAAGGAAAATTGGTTGCATAACAGAAAAAATTACTATAGTGTGACTTTAACCTGCGACCTCTTGCAATCCCTACTTCGCCAATATCTTTGTTCGGGGTGCCCGTCAGAAGCCATTCAACCGGTAGCTACAGGGATTATTGTGTTCGTGGCACGGGAAAAAAAAACCAATTACGTCGCCTTTTCATTTTTTCCGTTGCGTTTTCATTTTGTCCGTGAGTTCAAATTTTCACAGGTTTGTTATTTGTGCATATTGTATGTTGAGATACACCAAGTGAGAAGACTGGTGTCCAAAGGTGTCCAGTGTCTTTAAAAAAAATATATGAAAAGTATTAGGCCTAGGCCTACTCCTCAAATTGTTTTTTAAATTAGTCATGTGCAAAAGCTGTAAAATTATCATGTTGATTTTAAACAATGTTCAAAGCTCACATTTAAGTGCTTTCCCAAGTTTTTAATACTATCTAATAATTTGTAGTTAATGCTTCCCATAAGTACACCCATAAAACAAGTAATATTTGTGTACACACACAAAAAAACACTTTAAAGGAACATTACAGAATTGTTTTTTTGCTAACAAAACAGTTGCTGGCAGTGTAAGCACTTTATGTAATCCACCATATACATAAACTGACAAACCTGTAGAGTTTGAGATCGATCGGCCATCTGGGTCACGAGAAAATAGTGAAAAACCGATTACAAATTTGCATGTGTTATACAATGCATGAATAAAACGCTCATGAGCGATAAACTCCAATCGGAAATTAGTTTGATTTATTTCTCATCAAATATGGCATTTCAACCAGAAATATTTCTAGGGATGTTTTCTACTATCATCATCATTAGACCGTGTAAGTTTTATGTAAATCTGTGATCAAAAGTATATTTTACAATTACCAATTCTGTAATGTGCCTTTAAAGGCACATTTTTAGTATAACAAAATCGTGGATTTTCAATCTTGGTTATCCCGAATATTAAATTCGAGCATCATGAAATGTTATCAAAGTTGTTAAAGTGTCAGTGTTTTAAGACTCCATTGCTTCGCGAAATGGGATCATCAGGCTTAAAGGGAGGGTATACCTTTTGGTAATTACTCCAAAAATTAATGACCACAAAAACTGCACTGCAGCTGTTGATAATGTATAACATTTTTAGAAACGATCCCCTTCAAAGGAATGTGGTTTTAGAGAAAGGGATTAAAAAAACATTGCAATCTGAGAAACGCTTCTGCATGCGTGAAACATTTCTCAGATTGTGTATTCCAATTACGGATTATTCTTCTTGCGTGAACATAACCGCTCCAGATTTTTCGGCGATATCTCAAAACCGCTACTACCTTTTGAAATGAAATTTTCAAAGGTTAGTTTCTTAGTATATTTCTACATTTATATAGGATTAATACAATCTAACGGTTCCAAAAACCAAAGGTACACTTTGCCTTTAATCTTCAAGATACCTGGGTCCAAATTCGTAAGCAGAAAATACTGCATAGACAATTTTATAGCTAAGCAAAAAATGAGTGGGGCACCAGTCGTAACAATGTAAACTTCGTGGAATATTGACTGGTTACCTGTGTCTTCTAAGCAAGATTTTTCTCTGCTTTGCAAGTTTTTGTGCTTACAGGCTATTTGAAGTGGTGCCCTGTTTGTGGGGTTATATTGATCAGCCTTGACAGTTATAAACCCCAAAGTTAATAAACACATTTTTCGCACATGTGTACCAATTTTTTTTACCGATATTTCACAAGTTGCATATAAGTGACTTTTTATTGGGTCCTAACGGTTCCCTGGAGCTTAAAAGTAAAAGAAGTGGCCTTATTTAGAAGGTGTTAAATAGTACCCTGAAGCAACCAATCATGTCCTGCAGTAAACGCTAGATGGTGCCCTATTTTTTAAAGGGAATATAAGAATCATTATGAGACCGCAAGAGCAAACCAATAAAGATTGAATTCTCTTTACTCTTTAAAACTTTGCTCAAAATCGAGGGAGAGTGGCCAGGAATCGCCTCAGATTGTACCACAGAGCATCTAGAATCAACAATTTTCGGGGCCCTTAAGCGAGCCCCAGACCGCTTCTTATTTGGAGGACAATTGAGGACAATCCTGAATCCGCTTCTGAGATGGGACTGGCCAATGATTTGGAGCATCCTATTCATTACGGGCTTACTTTCATTGCCTCTCAGAACGCCTCATTAGATTATTATTTAAAAATGAACATAGGTCACCTGCATTTTTTCTTTGGGGTTCATGAAAATTAGGAAACTGCGTTCTCAAAGTTTGCGCACCCTCCCCCCAGTCCTGAAAATCCTGGATCCTCCCTTCCCTAACTCATTAAACAAATATTGTAGCAATGTTTAACAAGATTTTACGAGGGACCTTGGACACAACAAAAATAGTTGTCCTTTCACACGAGGTATACATTTTGTAAAATTGTACAACCATGCTACAATTAGCAAGGGACCCTTGCTAATTGCCCTCGTGTGAAAGGGGCTTAGATGTAATGCTACAAACCTAACGTTCTATCTGTTTTCCATCCTGCCACTAAAGACGTATACAATTTATTATTGTCACCTTACTTCAATCATCCACAGATAATTTGTCGCCAACCATGACGGACCGAAACTCCCCACTGGATGGTCTTCCGGCCTTGGGTCGACCCATGCAGCTTGGCATGCTGTACGACTGCCGCAGTGACTCCATGCTTCCTGGATTGACGCTGTGGGATTCAGAAGTGCTGCAACGTCACCACGAAGTCCTTCCTCAGCCGGGAGCTCACACCACCATCATCGCTTCAGACAGGATGGACGAGAAGGCAGCTGCCCTCGACATCAAAGCATCGTTAAAGGCGAGTGTCTTGTGTGGACTGGTTGAACTGGAGGGGTCGGCCAAGTATCTGGTTGACAGGAGGTCCTCTGAACGGCAGGCACGCATGACGCTGCATTATAAGACCACCACAAGGTTTGAGCAGTTAACATTGAAACAGCTGGAGAATGAAACTTTTCTTCAGCCAGATGTGTTTCAGAATGGTACTGCAACTCATGTAGTAACAGGGATCCTGTACGGAGCCCATGCATTTTTTGTTTTCGACAGAGAATGTAACATTGACGATGACATCTCAGATGTGCAGGGAAATATGAAAGGTATGGTGGAAAAGATACCATTGTTTGACGGGGAGGGGTGTAGTTCAATGGGAGAAGACGGTGATGAGGCAGTTGATGAGGCAGTTGATGAGGCAGGTATGGGTTGTACATTTCATGGCGACTTTCTTGGGGAAAACAAACCAACTAATTACAGGGAAGCAATTGATATGTTTATAAAACTGCCTTCGATGCTGGGGAGCAATGGGGAAAACGCAGTACCAATACGGGCTTGGCTATGTCCCTTGGAAGGGTTAAACAGAGGGTCTGACTCGGTGAAAGTTACCCAAAGGCAGATTAGTATTGACTTGATCAACCAATCCCAGGGGATAGTAGAAAAACTGGACCAATTACAGATAAAATGTAGCGCCATGGTGATGCAAGACGTGTGCGAGATATTTCCTCAGTTTCCTTCGAAACTGGGCAAAATGAAGAAGATCATATCTGACCATAAGGTGTCATTCCAAAAGTATCTCGCGGAGAAGTTGCCGGCAATCCGCGGGGGCAGTGTGGAAGAAGTCACACTGGCCGAGGGTATTCGTGACATAGAGCAGTCCCCGTGGAGTCCAGACCGACTCCTTGAGTGGATCGAAAGCAAATATAAGGAAATGGGTATCGTGCAAGCTTACCTGAGACTCTTTGCCGGAATACAGACCGTAGAGTCGCGTGCAGAGCTTGAAAATTTAACTCTCGATCCGTTTATTGAATGTCTTGTATGTTTTTCATTTCCCCCTGGGAACGAGAACGGCTACCTCGATTGCTCGGCTGCGTATCTTAAAACACGTAATCAGACTCTTTTCCCGTTGGTAAAGGTTGGTTCGATGACATCACAACATCCAGGAATGTCAGGAAACTTGCAAAGGTTTTGTTGATCTTTCTCAGGCAAATCATAATAAGACGGAGATTGTCTTTGTATTGATATGTTTCGACGAGGGTGAAAAACGGCAGGCTCAGGAGAAAGGGCCCATCGCCTTGTATGAGCTCGGTATTTTGACCACTGCGGCGTTCGAGCCACCGGGGAGACCCGGTAAACCAACTGTCACTAACAAGTCCCATGACGAAATCTGGCTGGAGTGGCAACCCCCTGATTGCGGAACGTCAGAGGTGCTGCGGTATCTGGTGCAGTTCAGGAAGACCAACGGATGTCAATCGGGTGCTACCCAGTGGAACAAAGTGCACACAAATTCAAACAAGAGAAAAATTCAAATTGACAATTTGGAGCCCTTCACTTCTTATGAGGTCAAAGTCTCCAGCATCTGTAAAATCGGGGCGAGTCTAGAAAGCGAGACCAGCGATGAATGCACAACACTCCCTGCCGGTCCCCCCACACAGGTGAGGAAACACAAAGAGTCCAAAGCTAAGATAACCATCGTGTGGGAAGAACCGGACCAGGTTGGCGAGGGAGTAGTCATTGAGAAGTACATGATCAAGTACAAACATGCTGACGGATCCCCTTCGACCGCTGTCAAAACGGTGAAAAAAACCACCAGCGATTCCTCATGTTCCTTCACGATTGAGGGTGCAGAAGCCAAGGTGAAGTACATCATTTGGGTCACAGCTGTGTGTGGCAAATCGGGAGTAGGGGCAGTAAGTGAGCGAGTTGAACTCTTTAATGGGTCAATCCAAAAGGGTCGAGAAATATGCCCACAAGCTCACTCGAAAGGCCCCTTTGATATCGCCAGGTGTAAATGGGACACCATCAACTTACAAAATTCCCCTGACAAAAGTTGCTGTACGTCCAAATGCAAAGTACTCCAGTTACAATTTTGGGAAAAAGTATATCACAAGTCGTGTACACAAAGTGATAATGGTGGTTGGCGCGACTGGTGCCGGTAAAAGTACCTTGATAAACGGGATGATCAACTTCATTCTAGGGGTAGAATGGGAAGACGAGTTTAGGTTCAAGATTATTGATGAACACGGGGAAGGGACCAGGTCGCAAGCACACAGTCAAACACAATGCATCACATCATACACCATCAACAAACAGAGATGTCACCACATTTCCTACACCTTGACCATCATTGACACTCCTGGATTTGGAGATACCAGGGGTATCGAACGAGATAAAGCTATCATCGAGCAAATTCGAGATTTCTTTTCCCACCCAGATGCCCACCGCGTGGATCACATTGACGCTATAGGTTTTGTGGCACAATCGTCCCAGGCACGTCTAACCTGTCCCCAGCGGTACGTCTTTGATTCTATCCTGTCAATCTTTGGCAAGGACATTTCCCAGAACATACTGCTCCTTGTGACGTTCGCAGATGGTCAGAGACCACCGGTCATCAACGCAGTCCGAGAGGCTGACATCCCTTGCCACGACAGCATGTTCAAGTTTAATAATTCAGCATTGTTTGCGAACACCAAGGGGATTCCTGCAGAAGCAGGAGCCGGTGAGAGGTTGGACAGCGGCTCTGGTGACGAAGGTAACGCCGATTTTGACAAAATGTTCTGGAAAATGGGGGAACGGAGCTTGCGCAATTTTTTTGCGGCTCTCGAAAAATTGGAATCGAAGAGTCTTTCCCTCACCAAAGAGGTTTTGGAGGAACGCAAACGTTTGGAGATAGCTGTTGAAGGCCTACAGCCGCAGATCCGAATGGGTGTTTGTAAATTTGAGGAGTTGAGGAAAGAGCACCAGATCCTTGAGCAACACGAAGTAGAGATTGCGGCAAACAAAGATTTCAGGTACGAGGTTGAAGTTCCAAAATGCAAACAAATAGATATATCCTCAGTGGTAATTCATAACGAATTGCGCCAAATGCATTATACTTGTCATTATCCTTGTAAAATAGCCAATGATGCCAATAAGAAAGGTTGTGCGGCTATGAGGCATGGAGTTTGTAATGTCTGTCCAGGTAAATGTGTGTGGGATGTCCACTTCAATCAGAAATACAGGTTCGAGTACTACAGTGAGGTGGACAGCGCTCGTATGCCGAGTTAGAAGAGCGATACAAAGATGCCGCCGGCAAGAAACTAACCGTCGAACAAGTGATTCGCAAACACGAGCAAGAATTCCTCAGTGTGCAGAAGTGCGTGTTCGTCTTGATAACGGATTCGCACAATAGTTTGCAGCGACTAGAAACGATCGCGTTGAAGCCGAACCCGTTGAGTACGGTCGAGTACGTCGATTTGTTGATCGAGGCCGAGAAGAACGAGTTAAAGCCGGCTGGATGTCTAGGGTGAATGCACTTCAAGACATTCGTAAACAGGCAGACATTATGTCAAAGGTCAAACAGGGAAACTTTGATCCTTTTGAACACTACAAAAGAGATTTTGAAACTCTTAAAACAAAAAAACAAGCAGGCCATGGTATAAATTCTGGTAAGATGGCTCTATTCCCATTCACACGCGCGCTGACCAATAATTATTACAATACGACGAATGACCGGCAAAAAGTATAATAATGAACTGCATAGATTGCCTCTTCATGCTCGTTGTACAAACTTGCACTGCTTGCAGCACCATGAATTTGTTTTGTTGGGAGGATTTTGTTTTCATCAAGACATAGTAATAAACCACAAATAATTTTTGGTTGATCAAAGGAAAATTGACTATAGAGCGGGACGACTCGAACCTGCGACCTCCTGATTAACGTGCGGAGCTCTATAGACTGAGCTAGCCCGATGTTGGCGGTCTCCCTATTTTGTCAATTATTCTTTGTTTAAGGGTGGCAGTCAGAAGCGATACATTGTACCTGTAACTGCCGTCATAGCTGGGGATCACACCCAAGTTTAACCATACAACCTGGGAGTAAAGGTCCGACTTTTGCCTATAGGCCTACTTGACCACAAAATGTAATGCAAAATTTTAAACTTTAGGCCTATATAGATTCAAGAAAGTTATAAGCTTTCATTTAAGGTACACCAAAAAGAAAACCCCAAATGATGAGTGGTAGCATAGACAATTCAAAACTAAACATGAATTATTGTCGGGATATACCAACCTCACGCGTCAACCAGCCATAATGTACAAACAATCCGCATGTTGCGTGTATTTTTGTGCGTTGTCCATTTTCCGTTGTATATATTATAAGCAAAGTTTTTTGGGGTGGTTTTTTCGTTTTGAAACTGCACCATCTGTCAAAGTTCGTTCGGAAAAAAACAAAATATTTTCGAGAAAATCGGACCGTGCAACTTTTCACTAAAGCATTTAAAATTGTGATTGCATATTTCTTAAAAAGTGTAACTGTTATTGGTACACCACATGGCTGTTCTCGTCTCCCTGTATAATGACTAGAAAACACTTTACTGTATTTAAGTATTGAAATGTATTGCTTATGCTATTTGATCAGCTGGTGGCGAACAACATGTTAACTCTAATATTATTCATTCAAACTTTTCTAATTTCTAGTATAGGCCTAAAATAAGAAAACAGTTCAAGATGAGGTCTTTGTACACTAATTCTTGCATTGAGTGAACTTGAAAACTGTTTTTGTCGTAATGGTCCAAAGCTGTAACCTGTTATTGTGACAAAGGAAGTTATAGTAATGAGTATTGCATGCAGGGCACATTAGTAACGTTAAACTATCCATTAAAAAATGTATGCAATCGCAATTTTGTTTTAAACGCTAGTTCGCTCACGCATAATGTAAAAGTAATTTTTAAATTATTTTCTAAACATGATAAAAATTGTAAGTGCATGCTCCTCAAAAGTGACTAGCCGTATGTCTGCGGACACCCGTATTCGCTACTTGCACGGATGTACGTGTAGAGCCTCTTCATGCTTCATTTGTATTGTATTCAGTATCTGTTTGGATGAAAGTGTCATTACATTACCGTGACAATACAGGGTTATGCTTCTATACTGCTGTCCACAAATCGAGGCTCTACACGCAAATGTCTGACCATGCAGAGGGCGAATAGAAAAGACGCTTAAATGTTTTAGATGAACGCCGTTTATATGTTGGCTACCCATTGCTATATAATAAATAATACGTATTGAGACTAAAAGGGTATGGCATACTTATAAATGAATTGTATACACACAAGTTAATACTATAATTATGTATAGGCAGCAGTTCGTTTAAAGGAACATTACAAAATTGGTTTTGCTAACAAAACTGTTGCTGGCAGTGTAAGCACTTTATGTAATCCACCATATACATAAACTGACAAACCTGTAGAAGTTTGAGATCGATCGGCCATCTGGGTCACGAGAAAATAGTGAAAAACCGATTACACATTTTGCATGAAATCATATAGATTCAACAAATGAATAAAACGCTCACTGAGCGATAAACTCCAATCGGAAAATTAGTTTATTAATTTCTCATCAAATATGGCATTTCAGACAGAATTATTTCAAGGGATGTTTTCTACTATCATCATCATTAGACCGTGTAAGTTTTATGTAAATGTGTGATCAAAAGTATATTTTACAAGTTTTTTTCTTACCAATTCTGTAATGTTCCTTTAAGTGAAGAGTTGTAGGGCTTATCCATGTAAAATCGAGTTTTCCGTGTGAATTATAATGACCGAATGAAGATATTGATCACGACCATAAAGAAGTCGAATATTAATGTTCAACACATGGAGAAGACATACATTTTAAGCTCAGCTTAGAATGTCCTGTGATTATGTAAAATTATTTTAGTAATAATGGGGGGGGGGGGAACAATACGCAGTGACATTTTACAACAACATTGATTTTTAAATGAAAATAAGCATTTATTTCCTTGTGTGTATCCTAATTAGCTGTTAAAACAACCTTATTTAAAAACATGACAAGACGTCGTTACCAGTTAATTTAAAATCGGAAATAGAATTCTGCCTGCACATGTATGATTAACTGCAATGGGCTCGTTGTGTGCAGTGAAACCTTTCTAACCAAAGGCTAGACTCGTTTTGATATTATTGTGACGAAAACATCCAAATGAATATGTCATTTTCGTCAGTGTTTAAATTATACTCTTACCTCCTTGGTGTATACATATAGAGAGTCGAGATTATATTCCCATAAGGTTTAGAGTAACAATCTATTTTTACGATGTAGGCCTATGTGTGCAGGCAAGCGTTCAGACACGCACATTATGGCGTCTCATACCAAAAGAAGAAAGTAATGTGAATGGTGAATTAATGTTTGTAAATTATATTAGTTAGTTTTGTGAGCAAGAAAACTTAAATCTTTAGTAGTGAGAAATTCTATTATTTTGTGCTCTTTAAGCTTTTGTTCTTTGAATGCTCAGTGGAATGTAACTTTTTGGATGGTAACAAATTAGGCCCAAGTATAGAAAAATTATACTGCTTAGTGTTCAGAATATTAATATTCATGAGATGATGTCATTTACGATTAAATCAATGAAAATGAGGGGTTTTGTTTTACGTTCAATCTGGAACTTGATTAATGGAATTCTTCAGAGCTTAGGATTGCTTTTATGATAATAAATCAGCTCTTTTATTCGGAATCAACTTTTTATAAGTATGCGAGCTGCTTTGTAGCCTATGTGTAGGCCTACAATCTGATTTTCGGGTTATTATAATAGCTGTATACTAGAGCGACGCGTAATATCACTTCAGTGTTTTAGTGGCTATTGTAAGACGATCTTTCCTGTTATCCACTCATACGTTTTGACAGCGGACCCTAGTCTTTACCAACTCGAAATACTGAACCCGGTAAAAGTGGTTAATAGACCTATAAAATGTTCCGCCTTGTGGCAGCGCTTGACCATCCAACTGTGAGGGCAAACCCCTGCCCCGCCACACAGTTTTAGTATAATGTTACTGTTGTATATAGGCTATATACGTACTTTGGCAAAGAAAACAACTTCACGAGGCTGCCTGTAACACGTACACGCTCACTTATTTCTTATGTGAAGTGGAGTTAGCAAAAACTTTTGTAAAAGGGGAATTAAAGGGTGTGTGCAACATTGGTAAGATTGAAAATATAAATGTTCACAGATATGCACATGACTTACATGGTTTAAAGATGGTCATGGTGGAAAATTTCCCTATAAAATAGTTTTGCTTGAAATGCTATAGTTTTAAAGAAATTAGTAAAACAATTAGTTTTTATCTAGTGTGTCCAAAACCCGGTGTTTGAAAACAGTGAAAACATATAATGGGGTTTTTCACTATTTTCTCGTGACTATGATAACCGATTGAGCTTAAACTTTCACGAGTTTGTTATTTCATGTATATGTTGGGTCACATAAAGTGCAGACACCGGTCTTTGACATTTACCAATGTTATACATGTGCTTTAAGTTGTCCCACTATATCACATTGCCAAAAGCTGAATATTGAATGTTTTCATTAATAAGTTTATTAATTGGTAATTTTACACGGGTTTTCTGCATTCTGTTTTCATAGAATAACCTTTATACAACACTATTATAATTTTACGGTTTACCGACAAACTTGGCACCATCTTTTCCATTCATTCACTAAGTCAAAGTTGTCCATAAATGCATCGATGATAATGGGAAGAAATATAAGTGGGTTTTTTCTAACAGCGAAAACCGGATTGACCTGGGCCCAATTTCATAGAGCTGCTTAAGCAGAAAATATTGCTTAACAATTGTCTGCTAAGCAGAAAGCAGCATGATACCAGTCACAAACTGTACATGTAACATGGTGGTTTGGCGGTAACCTTATTCTGGTAAGCATGATTTTGTTGTGCTTAGCTGCTTCTTGTGCTTAAGCAGCTCTATGAAATTGGGCCCAGATTTTACCCACGGATAAAGTTGCATTATGGGTAACTCTACAATGCATTATGGGTAACTCTACAATGGGACAAACTTGGTTTGAAACCCATTTAAATACTGTAAAATTATTTTAATAGATGCTAAATTTGCAATTGGAAAAATATTGTTGTGTAAGCCTACTCATACTCAGTACGGCTACTCACAGGTCAGGGATAAGGGGTTAGGGGTTGAGTATACTATACAGAGCTTAAAAACACAATTAATATCAGCAAAATTAATTATGCTTCCAAAGTTTGTTAAGCAATAAGGTGGATGTTATTTCGTGTTATTAAAACAATGTGTATCAGCAATGTGGATTGGATCATTCGTCTTTTCTTTATAAGTTTCAATTTGATGATAGGATACGCCCCAATTAAAAAAAAACCCAAAAAACTAGTCCATGTCTATTTGTAATTTTAAAGAAAGTTCTCAGGCTCGGTACATTTTGCAAATCATTTCGCATCGCGCACTTAATTAAAAAAGCGTTTGAATTAAATTGTTTTATTTCAAATAAAACATTGAATATTTTACTACTTAGAGTTCCAAGTCTGAAGCCGTGCCTTCTGGGGCCTATGCCTTCTTTGTATAGCAGCCCTTTTTCATTTTCATGTATTAATTTAAACAAATATTGTTTTCAAACATGAGGACGAAGACTACGAATCACTGTCCTGATTTGTTGTATGCCCTACAGAAAAAAAAAGTTTGCCAAAGGATCCAAGCATGGCCGAAAATTGACTGTTATTTATTTACTTACTTATTTATTTGAGAAAATAGGATTAGCTGTTGCAAACTGCTTACCAACCAAAAGAACCTGTACTTATTTACTTGTAAGGAGGCCTCATGATACAGAGAAGCGGGATTAACCTTGTGGAGAAAAAAGAAGACGTCATTTTTATTACAATTGTCCTATTGTCATACGATTAGTAGTGGTCGAAAGACGGTAGACACTTTGTATCTCAAATGTCTCCTGCTGACCCCAAAATAGGTTGATGCATCGCTGTTGTTCACTTTTTGCCTCGAACTTGACTATGAACTTATCACCATTTCTCAGTCCTGATCCGAAAATTTGTGTGGAGAATTGAAAGCTAAGTGACGCGTCGCTGTTGTTAGACTTGATTTCAAGTCTGAGATCACGGTTGTTTCTCTGCATCATCAGCCACAAGTACGCAATCCACAAGAGAGCGCTATTTCAGGCAAAATTTGTATTGGCTATCGGGTAGACTAAAAGCCACGATCGCAGACCTGAAACCAAGTCTACACTGTTTGCCTCTGAACTTGACCATAAACTTATCATCAACACCGCCACCATGCACACGCAAACTTTACTTCCGGTTCGTGACGTCATGGGTGTGGTATTGGAAGTTTTGAGCAGTCAACATGGCGGGCGGTGTGTTAACTTGTTTCCTCTCTCCCCAGGAGTTGGAGGCAAGATCGAGGAGCAAAGCCATCGATAAGGAGTTGACGAAGGACAAGTCCTACCTCAAGAGAGAAATCAAGATCCTCCTGCTCGGTGCCGGCGAGAGTGGCAAGAGCACTTTCCTCAAACAGATGAAAATCATACACGGTCAGGAGTTCAGTGATGAAGATCTACGCGAGTACCGCACCATCATTTTCTCGAACATTATCAAGGGGCTGAAAGTGTTACAGGACGCCCGGAATAAGCTCGATATCCCGTGGGGGGATCCATCCTCCAACGAGAAGCAGGGAAGTGTTATTCTCGCGTGCGATACGATGCAGCTCGTTGAACCCTCGTATTTTATGCAGTTTGTACCGAGCTGCTATGCTCTGTGGAGTGACAGTGGAATACAAGGGGCGTACGACAGAAGACGGGAGTTTCAAATGGTGAGTATTTATGAACTCAGGCAAGGTCTGGTCGGTCTGGTCATGCATGTCTTGCATGGTGCTAGTTTGACAGGGTTTGCCCTTATATTTTTCAGTGGCTGTAGCCAGCAGGACTAATTAGCTTGTCATGTCACTAGTCTGCGAGATTTTTTCACCATTCCATACATTCATACTAAAATATTAATTAAAGGATGACTGTTAAAACTGAGGTCAGTCAAATACAACAAGCCTTGTGGAGTGAATTTTGACTGGTCATTGGGTGTCTTTAACTGAAAGTCAATGAACACAGCTGGCTTAGTGTTTTTTTCACTGCTTTTCACCTCTGTGGACTCCGGTTCAACTCCCACCTCGTGCTCAGACCGGAGCTGGTACTTGGTAGTGGATTGAGTTTTCAGTCCCGACCTGATTGCGTGGGTTTTCTCCATTGGGGTGTTCGTCCCACATCTAAAAGAAATTAAACATTTCTTCATTGTCTCCTTGTTTATGAACTTGATAACTATTGGCTCCGCTAGTATGGTATTTAGAACATGATTTAGTGCAACTGTTTCAACATGTTCAGTAGAGCTGCACTATTTTAAATGGGGGAACTTTAGAAATGAAAACACTTTGTACCACGAAGTTTAATACAGACTCGAATTTGGGGGAAGTATCCACAAGACCGCAGGGCTTGTAGCTCCAAAGGTTTACTGCCAGTGGCGGCACCAGACCTGTTAATCTGGGGGGGGGGGGCAAGAGGGGGGCAAACTTAAATTTAGGGGGGGCAAACAAAGTCTATAATAAGGGAATAAAAGGGTAGTGACGCGGTCTTAACCGGCCGTTTAAAACCGGCAGGGTCGTGGCCGTGTGATAAAGGACCGAGCCGAATGCGAGGTCCTTTATCGCACGGCCACGTCCCTGCAAGGTTTTAAACGGCCGGTTAAGACCAAGTCACTACTCTTTTATTCCCATTCATAAATGCCCTTTTTGTTAAAAAGCATAATGTTGTTGGAAAAATCTAAACTTTTCTGTTAACTTTCATTTCCTGTCACGTCCTCGAGCCCTGTTTTGCTAAGGATATACATGCCACGCTCAACAGTTGTGCGTACGCGCGCGTCATAACACTAACATGTTTTTAGATTGAATACCAATATGTGTTGATTGCGTTTCGCGTAAATTAGCACCTGCGTGTAACCTTACGCGCCACAGGTGTGTTTAAACACTTCTAGCCGTGCATTATCATCTGTTTAAACACCCCCACGTGACACGCTCTCCACCAATCAGAATGGATAAACTCTCCGAGGTATTTATGAATGTACTGTATAAGCCTACAATTCACTCCAGAAATAAGATTTTGCACTGTGTGAATGGACTTTGCGAACTGCATGTACAATGGCTGCTTACGGTTATGGGCAGACAATGCATTTCTATTTATAGCAAGTTTCCAAGCTTGTACAGATAAATAAATCCACATTTTATTAACATTGCCGGAGATGGAAAGTGTATTGGGCTTTTTTGATGGTGCCAGCTAATTATGATGGATGAAATTGAGTTTATTATTTACAGCGCAAACAACATTGTAACAAATTGGGTGCAATCGTTTGGGATTAAACTCAATTTCCGCCATCGGGGAAAACAATTTGGGGGGGGGGCAAACTGGGGGGGCAAACAAAATTACTGGGGGGGCATTTCCCCCCCCCCCCTCCCCCGTAGCGCCGCCACTGTTTACTGCAGACCATAATTTCTTTTTACAAGACCAGAATTGAAATAAGAAAAAACAACCCACACAGCTTAACATTTGAACTGTTTTGATTTGAACGAACACTAAGCTCGGGAAGATTTAAATCTCATTTGTATTATGGGTACATTGTGTAGGTACTGGGTTAGGACGTATTCTTCAATACTCAACAGGAAATAAATTTATCAGACTGAAAGTTAAAGGAACATTACAGAATTGGTAAGAAAAAATCTTGTAAAATATACTTTTTGATCACAGATTTACATTAAATTTACACGGTCTAATGATGATGATAGTAGAAAACATCCCTTAAAATATTTCTGCCTGAAATGCCATATTTTATGAGAAATTAATAAACTAATTTTCAGATTGGAGTTTATCGCTCAGTGAGCATTTTATTAATTTGTTGAATCTATATGATTTCATGCAAACGTGTAATCGGTTTTTTCACTATTTTCTAGTGACCCAGATGGCTGATCGATCTCAAACTTCTACAGGTTTGTCAGTTTATGTATATGGTGGATTACATAAAGTGCTTACACTGCCAGCAACTGTTTTGTTAGCAAAAACCAGTTCTGTAATGTTCCTTTAACATTTGAACAAAAACACAAGACCGTGGGACTTGCCTGCAGTACAGTGCAAATTTCAAGCCCTGATATTATTGTGAAGTAAGTGATGCAGCAGACTAGTTTTCACATATTGCAGCACTAGTAGTACGAAGGAAATAGTTTTGCAGTCATGACCAAATGCATTGATGTCATTGCGGCGCCATCTTAGAGGTGAAACGATGATGAAACAATGGGAAATGCACAACTACATACGTATACTGTACCAAGGCGCTTATGATGGGCCAATGGGTAACCTTCTTTTGACCTCCAGACAAGGGCGCCCGCCTCAAATGAAGTCACTAGCTTATAGGTCTATTGGGAAATGTACACTGAATGTTAAATGGACCGGAGGCATGAATCTTACCTTCAAACAGTACTACAGCTAGATAAGAGACATGAAGAAAATTTTGCTTTTAGATTGTGGGAGGGGAAAACTCCGTCTGGGGAAATCCCACGCAATGAGATAGGGACGGAAGACCCAAGTTGATTTACATGTGAGCCTCCGGTCTGAAACAGGATTCGAACCGGGGTCCAGAGGTGAAAGGCAGGGAAGAGAACACTGAGCCAGTCTGAATGCCCATAGTGGGTGGGTACATCATAGTACACATATAATAATAAATATTACATAACACACAAGTAGATCCTTGTCATTTGATTGGAGGATTGGGGAGTCAGGCGGTATTCATTATTCACACCATTTCATGCTGTCGTCATTAAGCGTACATTTTGGTTCTAGTCAGCGTGCATTTTCGTTCCATCCTTTTTGCACTATTGCACGCTAGACCACTACGGGCGTGCAAGCTGAAAAAAACTTGATGCGCGATCATTGCACTGTTAATTACAGTTGTCGTCAAGGCATGAGTGTTTATTCGCTGAAGACGACCCGCGCCCTTCAGCGTTGACGACTGTCATTGCGAAATAGACTACAAACCGGGCTTTCACAGCTGTACAAAACGACCTCGCAGTGGATGCCAAAATTCAATCTTATTCTTAGTACATTTTGGTGATTGGTTTTCTTCCAAATGAGAAAGATCTAAAGGCTTGATGTCGATACTGAACAGAAATAATAATTTTCATTCGTTGAAGATTCACCGCATGAAAATATTCTCACTATTGCACTCATTAACATGCATTTTTTGCATAATAATGATGATATTGGAGTCTTATATAGTGCACTTATCCACCAATAAAAGGAGCTTAAGACGAGCTTAAACAAAGAGAAACACTTGTGTAGAGGTCACATTCATGTATTTTTGGGGGTATGGGAATGTACATGTGTACAACAAATTCAAATTTCCCACTCCCCAACTACAACATGATACATTTAAAGCATCTTACATTCCATGACAGTGTAAAACACAGCAAGTTTTGACAATTTACGAGGCTTTAATCTTGCATAAACCAGATAACTGACTGGAACCCCGAGAGCAGTATGTCTGTACATGTAGTTAAAAAAATATACACACAGTATTAATGTATGTAAAAACGTTCACTGGTGAATGATTCGTTCTGACTACACAATTCATATTGGGAGTGCCAATGCAATGTTTGCACGCCCTCTGACAATAGGCATGGTGACCTTTCAACCTATAGATTGTGTAGCTGGGGCTGGCTCATGAAATGGTTTATTATTGTGCCCCCCCCCCAAAAAAGGCTTATTGTATGTTTCATACAGGTAGAAAACGCACGATGTGGGTACATGTAGTTGACTACTTACTGCATGAACTAATTCTAACATTTGTGAACAGTATTTAAATGACAGTAATGGTACTTGTTACCTGTAGTACAGTCGGTGGCGTGTCGCAGCTGAGCAGATAAGAACACCGGACTCAAGCTCTGGTGTTTTCTGATCAGCAGAGTGTGGGTTCGAGTCTAGGTCGTGACACTTGTGTCCTTAAGCAAGACACTTGAACCATCATTGCTGCGGCTGGGGCGTAAAGCCGTAGGTCCCATGCGTTGTGTAATGTACGTAAATGAACCCAGTGCTCTTATCGTAAAGAGAAGGGGTTCGCCCCGGTGTTCCTGGCTTGTTTGGCTGCATATTGTGCCACAGCACCTCAAGTAAACCATTACCTGGTGCTACATGTATGTAAAGTCCTGTAGGTCTCCAAAGCATAGCTCTGCATACACATGTACACGTACGTACCTTACAGGAAAAAATACTGAGCACTTAAAGACGCCCATTGGGTGTTATAAAGCGCTATAAGAACTACTTAAATTACTAGAACTATTATATATTTGGGTTGAATAAAGAAAACAGTTTCAAAAATTTTGAGTATTCTGGCCCCAAATTGGAAGTTTGGCTGCATTTACAGCATGCTGAATTGAAACAAGGTCCAGGGAATTTCGTTTACTTTGTGCTTTTCTCTGGTTTTAAAAGCCGTGTAATCTCGGGCATTCTAAATGCTTTTATCTTTATGATTGATGTGAACTTGATCAGAAGTATTTTTAAGAGACATTATTATTATTTTTTGCATATCGGCTGCAATTCGGCCCCCAAAATGCAAACCTGATACACCAATTTGTGCAAGGGGAGAACTCTGTATACAAGCAAAGTGATTTGTGAGAATTAGTGTTCTGGCAATGGCAGTTGACAAGTCGCATTCTTGCCTATTACGTGTACATCGTCGGTCACAAACTGACTTATATGGGTTAAAAACCACAAAATCTTTACAAAAAATTGATACATATTTTTGTATTCATTACTTCTAACATTTTCAACAAGTTTCTACCTAACATGTACATGTAATAGTTTTGTAATTACACTAATTAGCATTATGACCAAATCTAGATTTGCCGATCTGCGTGACGGAAGTGACGTAATGCCACTTTATCCACATAACTGTATAAACTCATCTAGCGCTGGCACAGTGCCAAATACATGAAGTACTACTACTTTATTTTCACAAAGTGGTGTTTCTGTTGACCTCTTGAAGTTAAGCGTTATCACGAAGCAACATTTACACTGGTTTGTACACAGCGCTCTGCACACGTCTCATTTTTGTGTGTTTAGGAATGAACAAATCATTAAAACAGTTGAAATTACACTTCTGTACTAATGAAATGAAGAAGTCAGCTTTATTTTGGTATTGTAATTTTTTGTTGAAAAATAGTAATAAAATTTTGTAACAGCAGTTTGAAAAATAGTTCAACCTCAACCGCAATTTTCTTTTCCACAGAGTTTTGACTGTGGATCAGTTTGTGGTGCAACCAGCGACATGTGCCTCAACTAAACTGTATTGACTGCAGGTGTCAGGTTTTATTACATTAGTACATCTTTAAATTCATTGATCATCAGTAAGGACCCAATTAACCTGACGTCATTATCCGTGATAAATGCCTGCGCCATTTCAGATGTCCAATTCACTGTGTGCTACATTTGTACTGTGCAGTGTGCGTTTAGGTGACCCACCAGCAGTAGGCTGGCACCATATCTTGTTATCTTTCACTCCCGAAATGGCAGACCAAGGCAGTAGCTGTGTGAGCTAATGGGTTACCTGGTAGATTACCGTGTACTGTTTCTTTTACCGATACAAAAAAAAATTATATTAAACAAATGAAACTATCAAACTTTACTAGGACATTTCTGTTATCAAGGAAAGTCAGGGTTTTTCACTGTATTAAACTATTATTGATTTTTCTTGCTAGTTGCATGTAGTCTGTGTTTGTACAGTTATGATACGTGGCTGGTGGCTGGCAGTGAGTCAGCCAGGAAATGGTTCGGGACGTAATGAACAGGAAGAAAAATAAACATTCACTGGGCGCAATTGTTTGGCAAGGAAACATTGTCAAAATTGATGCCGAAAGGTTGAAATTGGTAACAGCGTACTTGGTACAAGGATGTACAGATGTACTTTGTACAGTGTACAACTTCGTGTGGTGGATAGTACATCGTGTGTCGCTAGAACTGTCTGGAAGGAGTTGCATTGTTGTGCATGTGCCCACTGATTTGGCTGGTTGTACAAGTCCCGTGATTATAGTGACTGCCCCTGTAGCATCAGTGTACAACTATGTACCATGTACGCGTAACAAACAAGGCTTTTATTCCATACACGGAAGCGTTCCCAAACCTAGTGAGAATTTTCAGCCTTGCTTACTGTCTGTAAAAGCCCTACTCATTTACATTGTACGCTTAATGTTATCACTGTCTTTTTTCTTTGCCCCAAAATAGGAAATCCATTAAAAAGGAACAGGTTCTACAATACTTGTAACTCTACTTCCGTAGTAGAGTTATTGTTAATTTTTGTTAATTTTGAACATTTTTTGTGTGTATTCAGTGGCACTGGCAGCTCAAAGGCCAACATGCACCTGCAATGCCCTAGTCATAATAATAATACTACCATGTAATTGGTTCTTATATGTAGCATTATATCCTACATTAGCTACAAATGTAGATCAAGGTGCTTTACAACAATATTATCCCTGTTCATCGGGCATACTTTTAGACCATTCCTCTAACTTTCTCAACCCACTGGGGAGCATACAACAAGAAGCTGCTTAAATTAGCGCTAAGGGGTTAATCCAACACAATGTTTTCTCAGCCCTCTAAAGTTCCCGTTTATACACCTGGGTTAAGAACACAAAGTGTCATGACCGGGAATCGAACCCACACTCCGATGATTCAACAAATCAGAACTTGAGTCCAATGCAGTAGACCGCTCGGCTACAACACAGTCTTTTTATATAAAAAAATTTGCTTTTGTGCCTTGCTCATGATGTGACATTATTGGTGGGAAAAGGAACCTAGCCAAAATATCTGGACTTCATTGCCACCATACAGGCAAGTACTGTTTTGGTAGCACAAGCATTTCCTACATTTTTTGTGGGCGTGCCAAGAGAGCACTGAAAAAATAATAATAATAATACATCAATTATAAAAAACTATAATTATAAAGGAGGTTGGAACAGGTGTTTTTAATTGATATAAGTAACGTT
The DNA here is from genome assembly GCA_032158295.1 of Pycnopodia helianthoides. NCBI lineage: Eukaryota > Metazoa > Echinodermata > Asteroidea > Forcipulatida > Asteriidae > Pycnopodia > Pycnopodia helianthoides. The sequence continues at coordinate 14,141,722 of CM063245.1, forward strand.
TCTCAAGTAACAAACTTTGACATGGCATTAAGGCAGTGCTGCATGCGTCCTTTATTTAGATTTTAAAAGAGTTTAGTTTTTATTTCAAGTTCAGAAAGGAAGGCTTCCATGCTCGTGTACATGCATGCATGCAGCTACTTTAAGTGCAACTTATAAGTTACACTGCACAATGACCTGTGTACATGTACACTTCAAGTACATGAACAAGTATGTTGTATTTACTCTCTCTACATGTACCTGTAGTGTAGAAACATGGAGTACTAAATCTGAGTTTGCTCCTGTGATTCGCTGGCTTACTTTGTGTTTATTTGTCCCAATTTGTTTTTCAGGCGGATTCTGTCAAGTACTTCTTAGATGAGCTGGATCGGATAGGAAAAGAGGTAAGCCCCCCATTTATTGTGGCCAATGTAATCACTTTCACAATAGATAGTTCCCAGTAGACGCCATCTTTACGGGCAAAGTGCATTTTGGCTTGCAGGTGCGTCAAACGCTCATCTTATTAATGCAGCCGCGTTGTTCACTGACCAATCCTGCAATGAGTTTCGTGAAATTCGCGCGTGTTGCACGCCGTTCTCACACGAAACGCACGACTGTTTGTTCTAAACTGCCCATAAAGATGGCCGATTTACGTCATACTGCAACCTATCTATACGGACAACTTAAAAGATGAATCTTAGTGCTATGTGAAAGCGGGCCCAGAGCTAGTGGGCTAGCAGGCTAGCAGGCTACCAAAAATGTTGACCCCTGGGTAGACTAGACTCATACACAGACAAAGATACATAGTACATGTACATGGTCCTGTAGCAGTGCACAGTTCATAATACCATGACCATTCACAACTCCTGCAATTGAATGGTAACCTCCGTGGAAAATCAAGAGTTGGAGTGTATTAAATATGGGGGTCATGGGTCTCTTGTGCTTGGTTTTCAGGGGAACCCCCCCTCCACCCCAAAAAACCAATAACAACAAAAAACGAACAAACAAACTAAACCGATCAAAACCTGATTCTGATCGTGGAATCCATGGTGATTCCATGGTGACATCACATTTTGCATAGCAATTAAAATTGATTGGGAGTTAAGATTAGTCTTGCCTCTTTGTGAAAGTGGGCCCTGGACTAGCTGTAGCAGGTTTATAGCAGGGCTACTATTTTTTCCAGCTTGATAGCCTGGTTGGCTTGTGGGAAAATAAAGTGAAAAAATCATCGTCACAAATAATCAGCTGCAATGAGCTGTGATAACAATCAGCTTTGTAATCGGTAGTGAACATTTTGTCACCTACTCACCGTTGCATCAAGTGCAATGAATTCCTTTGATAAGCATGCACAAACATAATGGTAATTGGTGGTTTGTGCACAATATGCAGGTGTCACATAAAATAATGCCAAAAAACGGTTTAACTTACAAGTTATGCACATTACACATAATCACTTTGATTTGTTTTAAATAAGATATTTTTGTTTTAATTAAGATATTTTGGGGGTTGCTTTTCCCAAACAAATGCAGGATTTTCTCCCTACAAGGCAAGACATTCTCTATGCACGGAAAGCCACTAAGGGTATCGTCGAGCACGTCATCGATATCAGGAGCGTCCCCTTTCGCTTTGTCGACGTCGGCGGGCAGCGGTCGCAACGACAGAAGTGGTTCCAGTGCTTCGAGAACGTCACCTCAATCCTGTTCTTGGTGTCGTCCAGCGAGTTTGATCAGGTCCTCATGGAGGACCGCGTGACCAACCGGCTGGTGGAGTCCTGCAACATCTTCGATACCATCGTCAATCACAAGTACTTCTCGACGGTATCGGTCATCCTCTTCCTAAATAAAACAGACCTGCTGGAGCAGAAGGTCAAGGTTGTAAGCCTTACGGACTACTTCCCGGAGTTTGAGGGCGAGCCCACCAACATGAAGCAGGTGCAGGACTTTATCCTTCTCATGTTCGACATGCGGCGCCGCGACCGCACTAAGTCGCTCTTCCACCACTTCACCACTGCCATAGACACGCAGAATATAAAGCGAGTGTTTGATGCTGTGAAGGTCACCATCCTGAAAAAGAACCTGGACAACCTGATGCTCACAACGTAACATTTAGGTACGAACTTGTCCCACATGTCAGCTCTCTCGTGCCTTTTAAAAAATTATAAATCCGTGTTTCTTTAGGGGCCGGGATGAGGGAAGGGGGGGTGCATCAAAGGTCAGACAAGAAGAAATAGATAAACCCAATTCTGCACACATTGAAAGTGTGCTTGAATATGTTGGTTACGGGAAAGTGACATCAACCATCTCAACTGCACTTTCTTTGCTTGGATGGTTAAGAAAGTTTGTTAATATTACAGTGGCGGAAAAAGGACGACTGAATCCCAGAGCTCAAAGAGGATAACAAGGGAAAAAGTTTTTTGTTAGACATTGTTAATGTGTAATTTGTAGGTGTTTTTTTTTACAAGTATATACTTTTATGCACATTTTTGTTGACATTGACTTGAAAAATGTTTTAACTTTTTTGTGCTCGGGAAAGTTTGTTCTAGTCTGTTGGGTTATTATGGGCAATAGATACATGTACAGTACGCCATTTTTTACGAGCAGCCTACAAATTCATCAGTTGACCTTGAAGGATTGGTTGCAGACAATTATTATAGTATATTTTACTCAGATAAGAACTTTGCTCTTGGTGGAGTCTTCTTTTTGTACACCTGTACGTGCCTACTGATTAACCACGATGCTGGCTGTGAACTACGTCACACGTTGTCCACTGTCTATGTCATTGAGCTGCTTAGGCACAAAATTGGACTTAAGCACAACAACACAATTTTGCTTACCAGAAAAAGGTCATTTAGCCAAAGTACCATTTTCAGGGCTCAAATTTTGAAGGGGGCAAATCCACAGGACCGCCGGGCTTGTAGCTCAAAATATTCACTGGACCAGTGTTTTGTTTTGCAAGACCAGAATTGAATGAGAAAAAAACAAAATACCTACACAGTTTAACCTTTAAAATGTTTTAATTTAAACGAGATTTAAATCTCATTTGTATTGTGGATTAGAATTCTTCAATACTCATCAGAATTGAAAGAATATCAGACTGAAAATTAACATTTGAACAAAAACGCAAGACCTCCAGACTTTTCGAACCAAGAGTTTTCTGGCTCGAGGCTAAAATCAGTGGCCTTGGGCCCTGATGTCACATAGATTCTGGTTTCCTGCATAGTTGTGATTAGCAGGAAACCTTTAAGCACTACTCTCTGCTTAAGCAGCTTCACGAAATTGGGCCCCTGTTACCATGGCTCATGAATCCACTGACCCTTGGATTGGCATGAACGACTGCCTGGCCAAGCTATTTGGTGCTCGTCAACTTGGGTGCTGGATTCCTAAAACTCTGTAAGCGGACGTTTTTTTCTGCTTACAAAGTAAGCAGATTTTTCTGCTCGCCATAAATTATTGTGCCTTGTAATTATCTGAATTGATTGGAAGTTACGATGTGCCATTGCATTTGGTACTATTGCTGTGTTGCACTACACAGTGGTAAAGAAGCAGTTTGGGTCCTACTTCCTTGTTCAAAAGATGGCCAAACATTTTCAGGATATCACATTGTAGAACCTTCATGTAAATATTGCAGAATTCAAATACAGATACGTGACTCAGATACAGGGTAAAGGGAAGGGGAGGGAATCCCTTACACGTTAACGGACAAATAAAAAACTACAATTTCCATCGCACCCTCTAAGCCTAGCAGTGCCCGGCATTAAATATGCCGTGCATTTTAAGCTCTAATTTACTACTACTGCAAATTAAACTTCTCACAATAATGACTTCAATAGAGACATGCACAAGTTCAAAGTTGACTTCCAAATTTTAAATTTTGGTCGCAATATGAACTTTCGCAAAGGTCAAGCGACTGCTTCTGTTACACTAGTATACCTTGGAGAAAGACTCTGCTAAGGTCGAAAACGTCAGGTCACTAACTATTCTTTGCCAAAACTACCAAATAGGTCCTTTTGGTTGGTAAGCAGTTTGCAACAGCTAATTCTATTTTCTCAATAATAATAATAATAATACACAAAACAATGGGTTCTTATATAGTGCTTTATCACACCTATAGGGTATCAAAGCGCTCATTATTTGTTCTTCAACAGGATAAGCGGAGCTTTGTTTTGAATTATGAGACCCATTTATATAGCAATTTATAATGATTTTACACGGTGCTGCGGCGCATTCAGCAGCCACTGCCAGAAACCCCTTCTCTTAGTGATAAATGTTTCTTTTTTACGTCTGGCGTTCCCGAAGGATGAAAAGTTAAGGTGGTGTAACCAGTAGACCTTTATAAAAATGCACATAATCATTGCATTTGAGTAGTGCACCCTCTGGTAGAGGTAAATAGAGGGCCACTCATTGGTCCTTCATCCTGTGTGCTGCGCCCTAAGCTGTAAATTTCCGTTGTTTCATCATCGTTTTACCTCCAGGGCGGCGGCGGCGAGATGATGTCAATGCATATATGTAAGGTCCGATACAAACTGCATTATAAATGGGACCTATTATAAATAGACCTCTATCATGGTGCGGCCATCTGGATTTTCTCCTATTAAAATCAATGTAACCAAACCGAGGCTGGACGGAGAAATAGTCTGGTTCCTTTTTGTACGACGATAATTAAGGGAACATGACCAAGATGGTGGCAGCGTGATAATGGTCCGTAAACAGTCTGAAAAGTGGGCCGCTATAATCAGCCCAAGACTCTGCTGGGGTTAAAATGCTGGAGCGAAGAAGTGCAAATTATGAAAACCGGTTGTTTTGTATTTGAAAAGTGATACATGTACATGTGCACGACACCATACAGTATGTACAGCAATTTTGATTTGTGCTTGAAACTAAAAAAATACTCGCCCATCCCCTGCCTGTTATTCCAAGCAGCGTTTTGCTCCCTGGCATTTTGGGCCCATTCCAACTTCCTTATTATTCGTGTGGGCAACTGAGCATTTCTGAAGTTTGGAGAAAAGCCACAGCATCATGAGGTCATGTTTCCTGTAGAGGATCCGTGATCATGATTTATGACCCTGGCTTTTTTTCTCTCACCACGGGACGGATTCGTTTGCCTCGGCCACCGGTATGGTCACTAGTCCACATCACAAAAAGCTGTTAAGCAGAAAATACATGTACGGCTTAGCAAATGCTTTTTACTAAGCGAAAAATGAGTGGGGAAACCGAGATTCATGATTTACCAGTGTGCATACGGGGGTGTTTACCCGTTGAAACCGAAGACTTGAACAAAGGGGGTCCGGGGTGTTTTTGACAGAGCAAGGATGTCTTCGCTTCGCTTTCTTGTACCAGGTCGACAAACGTGTGTATTTACAGGCGCCAACTGAGCATCTGGCGTCTTTATTATTTTAAAGTATAACAATTTGTAAATTAAGTTTGTAGATTTAAATGTAAATCAGTGCAGTACTTCTATGCTATAGTATTTTTTTACTTTATTTTGGGTGGAAATATGCATGCTTATTAACTTGGTGTTAAAGTATGATAAAGAGAATGTAGCAGTATGGAAAAGTTTTCCTTATTTTTTAATTATAGTCATCTACATTGTATGTGTTACATTGTGCATTGTATTATGTACACACTTTGTAGAGTTACTGCATAGTGCATTCACCAGACCAAGACGTGGCGGAAGACTGTTTATTTGTTTAGATCTGATCTGTAGTGCCTTGTTTAAATTTCAAAATTGTGAATACAAAGGTAGAATGTGACATTGTTGTGTATTGATACGTATAATGTGGCTCCAATAGGTCTCAGCCATTGTGCAGCCATTTTGTTTTTCCCTCCATTTTAACTCAATGCAACCTCGGCTTTAACTCAATGCAAATTGGCGGCTACAGCTCTGGCTATGACTGTTGCTAAGGGTGTTGCCAAGGATGCCCTTTGCTTCAATGTATGATGACACAGAAATCTAGCCTTAGCTGTAGCCGCCAATTCGGACACGGCCTAACCAAGGCTGGACGGACAAAATAGTCGGGTCCCTTTTTATCGGTCCCAATTTCAACTTTTAATGTCATTGTGTAAAAAGAGACCCAGACAAAGAAAATGATTAAAGGTTTTTTATGGGCACAGCTTCTGATGATGTCCCATACAGAACAACAGACTAAAAACCAGTGATAAAGTGAATTGTTTCTAATTATCTAGCCATTATCCAGCTTTTTGCCAACTGAGAAAGAGTCATGGTTACTTACTTACTCAAATATCGAGGAAAGACTACCAGTCTTGTACCGGATATCATTGCTTGGTCTGAATTAACCACAAAGGTTAAGGAATATTCTGTTTTTTAAGTAAACAGTTATAGTTTGATAACGTGATAAATTCTTCAGTGAAAGAGTACCAAAATATTCTCAGAAAAGTGAGTATACTGGACAACCTAGAATTAAACAGGAAAGATTACCAGAAAATGGTAATGACTGTGCACCTATACACCCCTTGCATAACGCGCAACGTTGTCAGTACGCAAAGGTCTCGCGCACGTTTTTACGCACCAAAAACAGCTGTCGTCCAATGATCTGCCTCCTTTTTGACTGAGTGGGGGCGCTGTTTGAGTGTGTGACGTCATATTCAAGGGGTCTATTGGAAGGATTGATTGCCAACTTTTATGACCATTCTCGGAAGTTGCGTCTTGTTACAAAATATTTTTATGTACATTAGAAAAACCTGAACTTGTACAGGGAATAACAATGTCATTACAGGAATTTGCTTGTAATGTTAAGGTTCACATAATAACAAATCTCATAGGGGTAAATATTTAATACAGAAATCAGGGTTCTCCCAGGATTTTTCAAAACTGGGGGGGGGGGGCAATGTATACCCAAATCTTGGAAGTTTGGCCTAAGCACGCTGAATTGAAACAAGTTCCTGTATTGAAAATGAATGTCTTTTACTAAGTGTTTATCTTTGGTTTTGAAAGCCCCCCTGTGCAATTTGTGGCAAAAAAGTGGGGTTTTTTTTAAAATTATTTTGTTGTGAACTTGATATGAAGTAAAGAAAAATAATAATAACAATAACTGTTATTTTATTTATTTATGATTATTATTATTGTTTGCGTAACTTGCGTAACGTATGCAAATCACTCATGTTGGCCTGCAATTTAAGCCTTTTGGCACGATACGCTTGCCTGTGCATGGGGAGAACCCTGGAAAGTACATGCACATCATTGATTTTTGGAATGAGTAAATCAATCCCCATCCTCTTGGTTTCAACAATCAATCTGCACAACCGACTAGTGAAGGTACAATTAAACTCGCTGTAATTTGACTAAGCAGCAAAAGACCAATTTTAATTTCCTTGACTTTGACAACATTTCTGGCCGAAGGTTTCGGTGGATTGGACTTTATAATCAGTGAACTTTCAGATTGAAACTAAATCAGTTAGTACTTTGTCTCTGATATTTTGTGTTGGATTCCCTTTTCTAGTGTAAACTTGGCAAAGTTACAATCAGTTTTTTAATTTTTACTTTCTGTATGCAGCTGTAATATACAAACTTGTCGTGTTCTTTTGACTTTATAGATAATTATGTAGGTTGGTTGGCTTTCAGCATTGAGCATTGCGTTGGTTAGGTGGGCTGAAATGTTTGTGATTGCAATCCTGAGCCCAATTTCATAGAGCTGCTTAAGCGCAAAAAGTAGCCAAGTACAACAACATTATGCACATTAGACTAAGGCTACCAACCCAAACACCATGTCACGTGTACAATTTGTGACTGGTATCCCGCTCTTTTTTTCGCTAAGCATTGTTAAGCAAATTGTTAAGCACTACTTTCTGCTTACAAGAAGCTCTATGAAATTGGGCCCTGGTGTGTTTTTGCTTCCGTTTGAGGAATGACACTCTGCAGAACAATCCATTTCCTGGTCTACTTCAGAATAATCAAACCAACTTCTCACAGTTTGGGATGCCAAAAATACTTTTCCGGTGTTTCCATACAGACAATGATGATCTGCCCTTTCCGAAACGGATCTGTTCACAGTACATATTATGATGCACATGTAGTTGGAAGCTTTAATTTGACATTGCCTTCTAACCTAAACCCTCTCCAGGGACACATTGCCTTAGATTGGGCGCTTTGGGCTGTAAAAAGCACTTGTTATGAAATGAATATGGTTAGAAAGATAGTTTTGAAAGTAGAATATAATGATCCACACAAGTATGCCTTGAAATTGTGTGGTTTTCCTTTCACATCGTGAACTAACACAATTGGCCATTTTTTGGAGTCAAATATTTTGGTTAAAAAAAAAAAGTTTGGTTTCTTTTAAAGTCCTGTTGTATTGGGACAAAATGAATGGAGTTGGTCGTGTACATTTAAGTTTTCCAATTTTGGGGGGGAAAGGTTCACAAGAAAACCTGGGCACTTTGTCATGACCCTGCTTACCATGGAATTCTTACGGCGCCATGTACAGCATGGTGAATCTATGAGTCCTAAGCGCAGAATTCTAAGGTAAGCAGAGCCATGAAATGGGGCCCTGTATGATGTAAATAATGCAGCATAGAGACGAAAAATCTCCCAGCTGATATATAATAGGTGCTTTCTTGACTGGGGGGGGGGGGGGGGTGGCGGTCAAGTGCTATTAAAGATATGGTGCACATTATTTTATAGTGTTTCTAATTACATGAAGGGTGCTTGAAATGCATGCGGATGATACACAGTACATTGTTATGAAACTGACTACCACCAGTGAAAATGGTGCAGTAAGAGGTGGTTCTGCATGTGGTTTGGGTAAATCTGTTATAATGTTTTAGCAGGAGGCTATGTTTTATTCGATTAGTAGTAATGACCAGGGACGGTCGCTGCAAGAATAGTGACCAGAGTGTCGTTTTTTTGAAATAAATGTACAATGGATGTAGCTATTTTTGGTATATACACATTTTAAAGAGCAGTACTTTGGCTTTGATACATAATTATTTTGCATAACGATTTTTTTATATATAATTTTTTGGTTGTGCAGGAAGTAAGTTTATAGTATCTGTAGCTCTTTTTCTGCGTATACGAAAACAGAATATGGGCAATTTAGTGTTTGTCCCGATTTTGAATCCGTTGTTTTCCTACAGAAAGAAATGCCTTGGTTAAAAGCAACTAAAACTTAGTATAAGTATTATCTCTCATTATATATCATGTATATAGATACTCAGATTTGGGATATACATATTCCTTTAATGAATAAACTAGCTGGTTGCTTAATAAGTGTTTAGCATTGAAGCAATCCCAACTTACGTATTATCCAGGTCAGGATTTACTTATGCCTTATTTGGAACCTTCTTGGAATAAGGGATGTTTTCTGTGGTATTTATACCCTATTACTATTATTCCAATTCTAAATTGTCTAAAAGCTGAAGCACAAAGTGCCAAGTAATGGGAACATGGACATTATGTCCAACTTTTATTTTTTTAAATTTCTGTTTCTAGAATAAATTGTTATATTCACCACCTCTGCCTTTATGAAAGCATTTACTGGTTAAGACGCTTTACTTAATAGACTTAGGGAAAGTCAAAACGGTAAAGTTGCAATATCAGAAATACGTTAAGACTGAAATTGCAACTTTGGTTGTATTTTCCAATGAGCACAAAACTTTCTTTAAGAAAGGTTTATGGGTTAGGGTTTTTTTTCTTTTTACCTAAAGGCTTTTTTTATACTTGTTATAATAAAATGAAATGTTTTTTGCAGATGTTTTGTTTTGTATCTGAATTTTTGTACGATTGTGTCACCCCTCCATGTTTGCTTTGGTCCCATCTTTATCTAAGGTTCTTTGCTCATCATTGGAAGCACACACTTTTTGCTTGGAAAGGGTACTTTTATCCCTGCAAATTCACTATCTATTGATTAGGTATGTCCAGAATGGTGGCTGTGGCTGTTTCTAAGGCTGTTGCTATGGACGTCCTATCATTCAACATGACGATCAAGCCACAGCCACTAAAATTGAATGAGTATTCAGATAAAGATAAACCAGATACAAAAATGTTCTAAACTTGCTTGGTTGTAGAGCTCGTAGTCCATGAAAGAAAAGTTGAGGTACGTGTCCAGCTTGAGCTGTTGACCGAGCATCAACATGTTTGTATCTGGTTTATCCGAATACACCGAACAGGTCGGCCTGTTTGCTGAAACGGGCTTTTTTCATAACCATGGCTTGGGCTTAAACTTGGGCTTGAGCTTCGACTTAGGATCCTTCAGTTATGTGGAAACCTTGTGCTTGGTCTTGGTCTCTAGCTCTGTTAGTTGGAAAGGGCCATAGATAACCATGTGCATGACCTTGTACACTATGTAGCACTATATAAAGGTCAAAGGTCACTCACAAGGTTATCCAGATATCAAGAGAATTCAAAAAGAACAACAATTTTCTCCAGCTGGCAGGAAATAAAGCCCCCAATAATACTGTGGGTTTTTCTCTGAAAGTATACTTTCTTAAGTCTAAATCCATCAGGTCTCCAGACTTCTGAAAGCAGTCCTTTTACAAAACTGATAATGGGGGGCGCACTTCTGCCCCCCCCCTTCAGCTCAGAACACATTTCCCTCTCTTGCCCCCCCCCCTGCTCTTGCCACCCCTCCCCCCTCTCGCATCCCTCTCAAGTAATTAATGAAATTGAAATTGAGATGCACAATTGAATGCTTTGATGGGTGGCCATCTCACTTTAATTTGAATCATTCTCTTTCCTCTCTTTCCAACTTTATAGACTTGTGTTTATTCCCTGGATCGACTGTCAAAAAGCTACCGCACGATCAGCAACGTGCGTGGGAATTCCCCCAATGTTTCATTCACCAACAGAGGGCACTACATTTTGGTCGTGCGGTTTGAGAAGGCACTTGTATGCTACCTCATGCAATAATTTATCTTTCAAAATTATTGGTCATGAAAATGACTTGCCAAATCAGTTTTCAATTTCTAATGTCAAGTTTCCAGTGTTGACAAACGTGTATTTAACTGACATTCGAGCTTGATCAAAATAAATAAAATAAGCAAAATAAAGCACACCCATATTTGGCATTTGACAATCACGTGTCATCTAACTATGAATAAACGTAACTCTTAGTGAAGTTCGTTCATAAAAAATGGAGGCACCCTCACATGTGGTGGCAGGATACGGAAATTTTGCCCTCTTTTCCCCCATATTTTTCAAACCAAAAAACCTATTTCAATGCTTCAGCTCCGACTGGGCGCTCCTGTGTCGTTATTTAAGTTTGGAAAGAGTTGGCTTTCAGACGGTCGGGCGCCCTCTCGCGTTTCAGGCCAGGCCGCCCACCACTGCGCCGGGGGGGGGGGGGGGTGGTTGGTGGTACACAGTTAGTTTCAGCAATCTTTGTCAATAATAATGTAGACTGTGTTGTGACGTGATTGTAATAGTAGTTCGTGATTATACCGGTTTTGAAAGGGCATTTTTATTGACTTTGTTTGCCAAATTTCCCGCAGGTTGGCTCTCCGTATTACCGGTTCCTAACTCCCTGGTTTATTTAGTTTTCGAAGACTACACAACATTTTGTACTTGGATTGGAGGTAAGTAACTTTAGTTTTAAAACGTTAGAAATCATGTGAACAGTTCACGGCAGGCATAGCCCTGGTAGGACGTCAGTATTCGTTGTATGCAACGGAGGAGTCCAACTTGGGCTAGCATAGACCAGATAACGACGTCACTCGTTTAAATACTGTAGAAGAACTTGGACTTGGAGTAAATGCCGTATTCGGATACCACCATTTTTCATTCACTCATTAGTTTTAGTGGCCCATAAAGATAATAGGCCCCAATTTAAGATTATATTACCATTACGAAGATTATATTAATACCATTCATTACGAAACTCTTAGTTTTATTAGCCTATAACTGTATATAACATAACGTCTAGGGACGGCTTCAATTGGTACATGATAATGTACGGTAACCAATAATATTTCAACACTTCTACTGTACTACAGGTGGGTAAGGATAAAATTTGACTGAAATTAAGGAAGATATTAAGTGGCTGCCGGATACGGAATGGAATTTTACCCGTCAACAGTGTCATAAATGTTGTTCTGTCTATTGAAATATTCGAGAGAAAAAAAATTGTATCCGAGTGCACCTTTTTCACTCATTATTGTTACCAAAAAAGGCAATCTCATTTGAGTAAATAAGATCATGGAGGTAGAAAAAAAAACTGGTATTGTATTTCACACTGAATGAAAAAGTGGCAGTTGGATATGGAAATTTTACAAAAATATCTACCTCGAGATCCTGTTTCACTTACAAATAAATTTGTCTGCATAAAGTATCGTACTAAGGATTGCACAGCACAGGTTGGTAAAATTTTTTATTCTGATCAAGAAACGTGTTTATAGTTTTTCTGATATGGTGGCAATAAAGCAATCCACCCTACTCACCTTTGCGCTTCCTGCTTCAACACCCGATTATCAATGATGAAATTCATGGAATTATGTCTGCATTATTAAGGTACATTGTCCAGTGTGTGACTAGAGTGTTTAAAATAATACGATCGATATACCGGTGTACACGTAATTTGTTTTATTGCCAGTCAACTTTAATGGAAAGCACTTAAACTTTAAAGGTCATGTTTTGCAACCAACTTTTAACACAATTTGAGCATAGAGCTAGAACCTTGTCTGGTCCTTGCTCTATGATTTGAGTGAGCTGTGCATTCCTGTGTAGTTTGTCAGCTCTGGTTCTTTATGGCCCTGTCAACCCTTGACGATTTAGCCAGCGTATGCCGACGTATGAAAAATTTAATGAATACGCTGGCATACGTCAAATAAGTTATGGGTAAGTTTTGTATAAGTTATGAGCATGATGGTATATGCCGTAGTACGGCGAGGTCGTCAAAAAATTGTGTGCATGCACAAAATTTTCGACCTTCGCCAGCGTATGGCTCATACTGTACGTCCCACCTACGCGGGCCATAAGTTGTAGGTAAGTTATGCGATTGTTGACACACGTTAACACTCGTTACTTGTAAGTTACGTTTGAGTCGACATACATTGTCGAACTTATAATCTCCAACCCATATTGACAAATGTGGACGTATTTGGCATGTTCTGGAGGACCTCAGAACTTACTGAACGTGTTTCTAACTTACAGCTACCGTATAATGGCGTATTGGCAGCGTTCTTCAAAGTTTTCTTTGGCATGACAGTGATGTTAATACGGTGATGTTGATACTGCGATGTCTAGTGCGGTTATGATTTGAGTCGTCGAGTGGCAGCCTTTTTACAGGCTACGACACATGATCGTCGGCGATACACTGCCGGGCACTTTGCATTTAAGTTAGACTATCGTTGAGCATAAGTTGTGAACCGTTGGTATAAGTTATCTGTAAGTTATCAAAACGTTTAATCTATAAGTTGCTAGTACGTTATGTATACGTCCAACTTGTTATGACTACGCTACTGTATGTAGGCTATACGCCCAAAATTGAAAGAAAACATCGATAGTTCAGCGTATGCCAGCATTTTAGAGAAATTTTGATACGTCGGCACGCTGGCTAATTCGTCAAGGTCTGACAGGGCCATTAGTCTGTTTGACACCCTAATTCAGTCTGTCATTCCAGGCCTGGGGTTTCATCTTTGAGAGGGCAAGGCCATTTTCATTTTGCAAAGGGCACTTCCATCGGAAAATCTTAAATGTCTATTGGAAACTTCTAAAGGGGCGCAAAGGCCAAGACCAGGGGCAACAGATGTTATATCACCGCTTACAAATATTCTGCCTTTTGATTGGTTAAGAGTGCGTCACATGATATGTCTTAGTTTTACTAGAAACCGCACGTGAACCGCGTGGTACTATTACACGGCCGCCGATGTACTATCACATGGCAACCGATGTACTATCACATGGCTACCAATGTACTATACCCATAGCAACAGCAGCTTCATGGAACCTAGACGTCTTTTGTACGGGGTGTTATAAAACAAATATTGATTGCTTTTACTCGTGCTAAGGTTAAAACTACGACGCCCTCTGTGATCCTCGGCACAATCTATTTTCCCTCGGCTTCGCCTCGGGAAAACAGAACGTGCCGGGGATCACCTTGGGCGTCGTAGTTTTAACCATAGCACTCCAAGCAGTCAATATTTGTATACCATGGCCTCTGTTTAATTCCAGGCCTGGTAATTCTCTGTACTGTTGTAGCCCCATGTACAATTTGTCCGAACTGAACATTGTCAGAATGTCTAATTTATTTTTAAAGAACATTTTTTTTTTTGACCCTGTTCAGACCATTGATGTCAAGCTGGGAAAAAAGCAACTACTGTTTGGATCATTATAGAAGCTACGTACAAATTGACATAATTGCAAAACTTTGGTTGGAGTCTTCACCTTCTGACTGTTTTGAGAGGATTTCTAATGGTGAATGCCTATACCACATGAAGGATTCACGTGAGGAGCTCTACAGCTAAGTCGATTTATCTAGAAAGTGAGCATTTCCTTTTCAGTTTACCTTTAGCTGTGTTCACAGAAGCTAAGTTGCAGTAACTGCTGACACTTCATTGGTTACTATTCATAGCTCTGAACGGCCACCGACGTACATGTAGGACTATTAAGTAAGGGTACGCCTGTATGCTCAACTCATTGGGTGGAATTCATCTCCTCGGCTTTTATACAGTGGTTGCCAGAGTTAAGCCCGCTGGTACCCCGCTCTAAAAAACAACGAGCGCTACAGGCAGCCTTGATCTTATGGGTGCTCGAGCAATTTACAGTGCCTTTCCTGTGTGGCTGGTGACCGTAGACAGATCCCTGTAACTAGCGGCGTATCATCCTCCACAGACAGACGGAAATTATTAATATAAGACGTGGCTCCGGCTGAGCCAGCTGGGCCTACCTTGTGCCAGAGTGTACGTGTACACGAATACCTGCGCTGGAGAAATCAGTAGTGTTTTTGGATGGGTGCCATGGCGGACTTGAATGAGAAGAGGCTCATCTGGGGTTATCTTGACCATGTGATTGACACCAAAATAGCAAAGGTAAATTTTGAAATTCCCCCTCTCCTTTCTACTGGTCCCTCTCTCCTTCCTAGTCCCCCCTCCCTCCATAGTCCCCTTCCCACCCTCCTCAGTCCCCTTCCCCACCCTCCTCATTTTCATTTTGTTAATAAAGTTAATGTTGGCGGCTTAACTGTGCTTTATTAACATTGCTACTATTCAATGAGCATGGTATTTTCTTTCATGATCATCCTCCAAATTGTATCAACTATCGTAACCACTACATATGGTTAGTGTATACTGTTGGCACAGGACAAACATGATTAGACATTTCACAATGCATTGGAAAATGTTGATACAGAGTGTACATGAATGTTCGCTGTAATCTACTAGTGCACCACTGACAAGTTGTTTGTAATGTATACACATATTTGTAGGGCATGCGTTTTTATTAGCCAGAAGTTTAAATAGTGTCCAAACAAAAGGAAGACTGTCTCAGTGTCTGTGTTAATTTACTTCGAAATACGAGCTCGAGATTGCTCACTTGCCTATTCAATTAGTATACTATGTACTTGCTGTTTACAAATGAATGACAGCTAAGAGAAGGCCAGGACACCATTTTGGCTGAAAACCATGATTGGAAATGTTGGGATTTGGGAGTGAAATTGAGAAAGGTGGCAATTATTTGTAGACCCTCCAGCCAATGTTCTGTACATGGAATTATGAATTTAATAACAAACGTGATTTTAAAAGTTTGTTAAATCCCATGAGGCAGTTTAGCTACATACATATAGTACATGTGTAGTGTGTGGCCTCAATCATCCAATATCTCGCTTATGTCACTCCCTGTCAAATTGTTTGGACTTGGATAAGATTGGAATGCCCGACCCTGTGATAAGCATTTATTATTAAGCAATTTGAAGCAGTTGTTATCTTGGGCCTACCAGTCCCAGTTCTTCGGATACTAGAAGGAATTGGAACTAAAAGGGTTTAGCACAATTGTCCTTTTACATGTACACTAATATTTCAGTGTGAGTATGTGACTTTCAAAAACAACAGGGAGGGTTTTTCCCTAACTTGTCTGGTCAAGCCATTACCAGTAGTTGGTCTAAAAAAAGATGTTTTTAACACACAAAACACACATGTTTGTAATGTACTGTATTGTGAATTGAGTGTACCAGGTACACGGCTCATGTAAAGTACATCACACAGTAGTCGGTTTAATATTCCGTTTAAAAAACAAAACCCGTCCAAAGTTCAACATGTGCAAATCATTTTAGCGCTGTAAGTACAAAGTGTGGGCCCTGTGGGGGAAACGCAGCCTGATCTCACCCGTTTGAAGCGACATCATGTGCAATTTGTGATCGACCGAAGAAAGACGTAAAAAGAGTATAGGGTGGGGGAAAGGGGAAGTGGGATGGCTCTACTTGTATGCAACTTTATTTCACAGGGTTTTTTTTTACCACGGATTTAGCCTCAAGTGGTTTAGGGACATTTATTTTTGTTTGATTTTATACTGTGCAAGTTTGTAACAACCCCCTATTGGGAATTGTAGATCTGCAAAGTATATGAACATCGGACCTTTTAAATTTATAAGCCTGATGGGCTGAGGGGAAATGAATGATGACATCTATTGCCGTGTTACAATTATCGTTATACGGCCACATTCTGTAGTGATTGGAACCAGGAAACTCACGGATTATGGGCGGCGTTTTCCTAAACCTCTTGCAGGTTCCAATAACTTGGATGTTTGCACGCTCACGATAAACAATGTGCACTTATTAGTCTTTCCAATGTTTGAATGCCTGACCTGATTCGGGGCAAATGTCTAAGCTGTCAAGATGAGGGGGAAGCCAGTGATTTCCCACTCAAAGAAGTTAATGAGGGTTCACGTGGCCAATAATTGTGTTTTTCCATGTTCAACTGATGGGTTCTCTAGACTCCCTCACAGCCTGTCATCATGACCAGGTTGATAATTTTAGGAATGTGGGGTGCATACTGCTGTTGCTACATCAATGTACTGGTGTTGTATCACATGATGTTCCTGCAAGGGCAAGGCAAGTGCATGTACATACTCTCTGAAGGTTTCCCAGGCAAGTGAACATCAAAGAAAAGGCAAACCACTTCCCCAAAGCATTTTTTGTTTTTATAGTACAAAGTATGTAGTTCATGGTACGATACATGTATACACATCTACGGTACACTGTGATCACATAATAGTAACTTTGGTTTACCACAAACTTTCCAAATACATTGTAGTATAGGTGAATCAAACCACAGATCTATATTTTAAAGGCAACATTGTACATTTGTACTGTGTATTGTGTAAATTTTTAGTAAAAGGAAGGTTGTCATTCTGCTAAAATTCCCTCTTTTATTCATTTATTTATACTATTTTGTTGGAGGTTTATGTACAAAACACATCATAGAATTTGGGGAGAACAACGGCCATGTCATCTCAACAAATCTATTGGGAAATTTACGTGTAAATTGTAGGCCTCTGATCATTTTTGAAGTGGGCAGAATTGAGGAAGTTTATATTGAGACATTATCTGAATACATCTGGTAACAAAAGCTTCACTATGTACATGTGCAGAGCCACAATCATGGGTACACATTTTTTTGGTGTCCATGTTATGAACAACAGTTTGAAAACCAGTGATGTAACAGTTATTTCAACGTTGTTTGTAAATTAATTAACCAGCGCTGTGTGACTGAAGAGTAGAAAGTACTTGAGTTTGTCAAATACAAGATCTGCAAAGAGTTACTCAATATTTATGTGTTGTTCAGTTGGTGTCTTTGTAACAAAAAGTGTACCCATGATTGTGGCTGTGCACATATGTACTGTACATGTATACTGTGTAACATGACTTTGTTATGATTTAAAAAAATTGTATTTTCGTCGAAAGGCGGGGGGGGGGGGGGTAACAAATGTTTGTTTTTGTATCAAATGTTAAATTTCTTCTTTATTTCATTATTTCTTTATTTATTGTCCAAACCAACAAGCGGACGAACCGCAAATGACAAGAAACTGAAAGGAAAACAAAAATAACTGTAACTAACATACACTGTACATTTACTGTATGAACGTATGTATTTTCTCTCCTACTGTACATGTAATTCACATCTCTGGTACAATTTGTACAGAAATGATGGTCCCTGAAACACATTCCATGGTAGCTAGAAGTTTATCAGCCGGGACAGGCAGATACATGAAAAGTTGGCCCAGAGAGCGTCAAAAGCTGGTGCTAATGATGCAGGCTTAGTAAGTTATTGCATCATAATCCACCCTGTAGCCTGAATGTAGAAACACCCTTTTCCTCTGAATTACTGTTAAGTCGGAAGGCCCAACCCCCCCCCCCCACAATCCTCACAAGCTTGAAATTACACACGAGCATTCAGGCATTAGCCGCATTTACTTTGCGCATTGAGGCTCCTGCATTCATGCAAATGTTTTGTAGTATTATTGTTATTAGATTTAGATGCATAAAACAGAAGCAGAAGTTTTGAGTTTTGCTGCGTACAATTTTATAACAATGTGAATGGATTTCAAGGTGCTTTCACCGATAAAACAATGACATGTTCATGTACATGTACTTGTTCATGTTGCACTGTATTTAATACTTTAATATCATTTCTTGTGTAACAGAGACACCCTTCTGTACATGCATCTTATGCTTCATGAACACGGGGATTTGGCTTCATGCCTGTGGGCATTGCCTTGGTGCCCCCTTGAAGTGTCCCAGTACACACATTGCCCTCATTGAGATGCCCTCTATCAAGGACAAACTGCCTTGCCCTTACAATGAACAAAGCGTGATGGGGCTGATTATAAACAACTGTCCTGTGCTGATGTTTGATATGAGACTTAAGAAACAGCTTTCAATTTAAAGAGTGATGGCAAAAACCTTTTATCCCATTATCAGTTTTCAAGATGCGGGGCACCAGTTTAGATCATTAGAACAAAGTCATTGTTCAAATAACTACTTGCTACATGGTAATTCCCAACATGTGTAATGCGACAAACAGATACATTGTTCATTGTCGGTTCAGTTCAATGTTTGTCTGTGATTGAAAATTTTTTATCAAGTCAACAAATGAAAAGTCTCCGGATATAAGTCAAACACTTTCGATCCTTCGCTGTGCTCCACGGTCATAACATGGGTCAATGTGGCTGGCTGCCAAGCAAAGGGGGCCCTTGCGTGCCCTTGGCTCAAGCATGTTGTTGTAGCCGTGTCCTTCGCCAATTCAGCTTCTTGGCTGCCAGTAAGGATGGGTAGTCCCATGCACCGTTGTGGGGACTTTACACACTATGGAAAAAAGGTTTCTTGGTCCCACAAGGTAATTCTTTAGAAAAGGGAATAGTAGAACACGCTAAAGGAAGTGCCCACAATGGTGTGTGCAAAAGACTGTTTGATTAGCCTCCCAAATCACAAATGAGTTGCTCATATTGTTGATAAACAAACTGCGCTTGTTGGCATTCAATTGTGTTAAGAAGATGCTGTGACCAAATTCAACATTTCTGCAAACTTTCAATTAAAAACAATGCATCCCATGATTGGGTGCTTTGTTTCCAACAAATTCAACACTATTTTTGAATATTTGTTACACACTGTTGTAATCTGTTTTTTATTTGCATTTATGGCTTTCCATAGTATTCCAACCTCGGTTGGCAAAAACTTGGGCTGTGATGTTGCACAATAGACCTGTCTCCTCTATAATTGTGCAATACAGTCAGGGCAGTAAACTCATGACTGGACGGGTCCGATGTTTTTCAATTTTAATTATAATTTCAATTTCTATAATAATTCCTCACTTTGTGATATTTGTGAAAAATTCTTACTATGCTTTTCCCTCGTCGATACACTATCAATGTGCTGAAATTTTTGTTGTTGAACACTTTCTCTGTTTTAAAAACTTTGGATTGTTGGTTTTTCTTTTTGCTTTCAATCACCAAAGAAGCTTTGAAAAAATTACTAGGTGTGCGGCTGTTGGGCAGCACAATGAATGCGGCCCATCATGCCATTTAGCACTACCGCCTCACATTTTACCGCCTAACAAATGTGAGGCATTTACATGTAGTACAATGGTATGGTACATGTACATCCTATATGGGTACAGAGGGTATCCCTCCAATGTTCCTATACTTCAACCATCTATGCTTCAACACTTCAACACACTATTTTTCTCTTTTACAGAAGTACTCCCCTCCCCTCACCTAAAATCCTCTAAAGAACTTCATGAGAGTCCAAGCACACACAAAGACACAATGGGGGGGGGGGGCATCAAATAGGCCTATAGTACACACAAGTTTACATGTATGTGCCATTAAAAAGAGACTTGTGTATGTAAATATTGTAATAATATGTAAATGAATAGAAACTAAGGCAGAATGGAATTGTTACAGACAAAACCCCAAAGAGGAACTGGTGTTTTTCCAAAACGAATGTGAATATAAACTTCTGCAATAATCACACATATGGTAACACAATGTTATTTCACAATGAGTTAGCTGTGTATGTTTGTTTTGCAAAAAGTGGACAACAATTTTGTCTTTGCCAGTTGCATGTTTTGTTAGCAATTCACAGGTTGTATACATGGCATAATATATCGAAGTCCATGTTCAGACAGCGTACTAAAGTTAGACCCAAACCGGTTTAACTTTACGAGCAACGGAGGGCGGTCGTAAAAATAAATTTCCTTTGCGTTCAGACAGCTCGAAGTTAAACCCGATATGGTTTATCTTTGGTTTTAAGAGGTCAGGAAGCACCATGACCCAAAACAACGACATTTGCTACATTTACATAAAACCCTGCATCGTGTACAAAAGATGCGCTCTTTCACAATTTATGGTGTGTTACGCAACACATCATGGGTCACCAGTCACCGGTGAGGACTTAAAACCGGATAGGGTTAACTTTATTCTGTCAACACACCATGCTAAAAGATAAACCCGAAGTGGTTTAGCGTTAAACCACCCTCGTCGACCGATTTAACTCATTCAAGTTCAACTCGATTCAGTTAAGTTGTAAGAATGTTCAGACACACAAAGCTAAACCCGAATGAGTTAAAACTGCCTTAAAACCGACTTTAGTACTGAACGACCTCATAGGATTGTAAGCACTCTGCCATGTCTACTAGACCTGTCCCTTTTCGGCCCTGTTTCAATAAATCAATGTAAGTAATTTTTTTTCAGATTTTGAGATAAAGCCATTTTCCCAATGAAAGCAAAGGCGCTATTTTCCATTTTGAAGGTCTCAACATCAGGCAGTGCTACGGTTCAGAGACACTTTGTACGTATGTCAGCCTATAATTTACCAAGTTTGCGAGTTTGTGACTTTAGTTCATAAAAACAGTGTATGTCACACTTACTTTTTTTTGCACTGAGCTGGAAATAAGGTACAGTGGTGCATCTCTTTGACCATGCACCACTTTAGCAAAACAGTCAACACCCTATATAATTTTGAGTGTGCTATTGTTATGCGTTTTCCTGTCTAGTCAACCCATTTTTCTCAAAGTGGTCTTTTTTTAAAGATACTTCTTTTTACCTAGACAGGGCTGCCGTGCTCTATGATAGTACGTACTTCTCATGTACATGTACCTGCAAGCCCATGAGCCCAGTGTGTGTTTATGGTGTACAGTTTAAGTAATTGTTAACCACAGGCTGGTCGGCACCACTGCTATCTTTAATTCAATTAATCATTGAGTATCATTCACTGTTCAGCCTATCTACATTGTACATTGTATATAGACGTTGGGGGAAAATTCTCTGTGATTTGATGCGCTGTTCAGTTCCCCACTCGCCTCACCCTTCATAATGCAGCATCGATGGCTGGAACTGACACGGCAGGATATCTCATTAGTAAAACATGGGCTCGTTTCAGCTGATAGTCTCCCCGTTGGCAAGGGAGGGTTCCGGGGCACACAGGCGACTAACGTGCAGTGCAAATCCGACTGAGCCTCACCCCTTTTGGTTAAAGTTGTATCCCTGATCAGGACCATGTGGACCTTGATGAAATCCGGCTGGGCAGTATTAAAATACACTGGGGGCATAGAAACTGCACAAAAATCAGCTCATGATATACTGTAATTTGACAATGCATGCAGGGTACATCCGCCAACAGGGTGTACAAAAACTAGCCCAACTCAAAACAGAGTGTCCAGAAAACTGTCCAAAAACAAACACTGTCCCAATTCAAAACAGTGTGTCCAAAATCTGTTTTAAACAAATACTGTCCCAATTCAAAACAGAGTGTCAAAAAAACTGTCCAAAACAAACACTGTCCCAATTCAAAACAGTGTGTCTAATAAGTGTCTGAAACTGCCTACATGTAAACTGTCCAAAGTCCAAACAGGGTGTCCGAAAACTGTCAAAAATTAAAACAGACTCAGAGTGTCCAAAAAACTGTCCATATTCCAAACAGTGTGTCCAAAAACTGTTCTATTAATAACAACAAACACAGTCCCAATTTAGAAAGGTCGTTTAAAAACTGTCTACATGTAAACTGTCCAAATTCCAAACAGGTTGTCCAAAAACTGTCACAATCCAAATCTGGGTGCTCAGCAACTGTCTAAATTTAAAACAGGGTGTCAACAACTATCACAATTAAAAAGGGGTACTTGAAAACTGTCTGCATAAACTGTCCAAAGACCAAACGGGGTGTCAAAAAAACTGTTCAAATTGTTAAAATGTTAAAATTTTAAAGAAGATGTCAAAACTGTCACAATTAAAAAATTGTTAGGGTAATGTAAAGACTGTCTAACGGGAAAACTGCAAAGTCCAAACAGGGTGTCAAAAATATATTGTCAAAATTGAAAGGGGGACTGCCGAACAGCTTTTTAAATTGAAAACAAGGTGTCTAAAAACTGTCAAACGTCAAAGTAGGCTGTTGAAAACTTTACAATTAAACTGTCAAAAAACTGTCAAAACTAAGAACAGACTGTTAAAGACTATGTTTAGGTAAAAACAGGGTGTCAGAAACAGACGCTCGAGGGGGCCACCCCCCCCCCCCACCCCTCTTGCTGAAATCATGATGTACTGAGTGTGGTGAAATGCTAACCCAGTCGCAACTTTTCCCTCCATCCAACCCCCTAACCCTTATTCTGAGCATTCTTGTGATGTTATTATCTTCTGATGTTTGTATCCATGTCATGTTTGTCCACAATGTGATGAAGTATTGCCAAAACACTTGTGATCAGGTTTAACCATAAATTGACAAGTACTGTACAATGTATCCATTGGTCTTTTGACTTGAAAGTGGTATTAATATTTGCCATTTAAGGCTTCAGTTTTAATGTTAATTGAATTATAGTTGCCTTTTAAAGCTGGGGGGAGAGATGTGTTAAAACAAAAGTGTTTTAGAGGATGAGATTTCGGAGAGGAAGCTGACAATTATTTAGCGTGGGTGTTTACGGTGAACGTGTGTGGAATGGGGGACAAAAATAAAATTGCCAGTCTGTGCATTAAGCGTTTAAGCACATCATGTAGTGTGCCATTTAATTGACATGATTGTGCTTTCTTTTGCTGCAAGTTGTACGTACTGTAAACTTTCAGGGGGCATAGTGTTCTTCCTACTTTAGTCTGATTTCTAATTTTTTGGACGGTGGGAAAAGTCAGTGTATTTAAACCTGCACCATGTGTACATATGTAACGTAGGTCAGCCCTTAAACTCGATAAAATATTTCTACTTTTTTCCAATAACCAAATACATGTATCATGCCTGTTGCACTGGCTTATTTGTTTCGGTTTATTTTATAGTAGACATTGTACACGTTTAGTGGTTATTGGTGTGATTTTAAATCAGTATTTTTACCTGATTTCCAGATTTGTTCATACATGACATGCACTGGTCATTTCTTTTGCTATAAAGTTGGAATTGACTGGAAACCTGTATTCATTGTCCCCATCGTTGTTGGGATTGCTTGACTGCACAGGATACATTTCTTTTTAGATAAACAAAGGGCCTCTTGTTACTGAGTTTAGCCTTTTTCTTAAACCAGTGACTTTAGTTCACCCAAGATCCCGCACAAAACACCTCTAAAAGGAATTAACGAGCTAAAAAATTGTTAGCCTTAATTTGCTCTAAAATAAAATCTTCAGTGTGATATTATTGAGTTTGTAAAGTTGGTCTCTGAACACATTATACCTGCTGTTGTGTAAAAAAACGTGCTTCGAGACAAGATTAATACTTGAAATCAAGTAATCAACAATTCACTGCAGTAATGGCGGCAGCTAATTTGCATATATATTTCACATGTTGTTATGTAAATAATTAATCCAGAAATGTGCTAATAATATTCACTAACCCTGAAAACATATGTTTACATGTATACGACACTCCATTTGTCAACACTGGATGCTTAGAAACAGAGTTATCTAGCAGGAAATGGCGGCAGCTAATTTGCATATGATACAAATTTGAAGCCTTTCCTTAAATATATTTAAGTAGACATTTAGTGGTGTGTTCTGCGGTCAATATTGAAATTATGCATAGGTGAAAACAGAATCTGTTGCAATTAGTGGTTAGTCAACCACTATACTGACTGGACTACAGGGTTCTCCCTCCAAAGTAGGGGGCAGATGACTCAAAGTTGTCTACACTTTTGGTGGGCTGCAAGCATAAAGTCATAGGCCCTTTTCGAATCCACGGCTTCGGCTCCGGATTGGGCTTCAGGCCCAGTTTTATTGTCTGAAACCCTGACCGCAAAGCATGCATAAGTTAAAATAATTGAGGGAGCCTAGCTAGCCTGAGCCGATTTTGGAGCCGAAGCCGTGAATTCGAAAAGGGCCACAATAAGGATCCGGGGCCTGCCTAGACCCCCCAGATGTTTTCAGGGCTACGGTGCAATGTACATGTACGCTCCAAGGCTCATTTGTAAGCCTTTCCTTCTAAAAGTTGGTAGTGCTTGTTATGAATAAGCAGGCATAGAAGTTGGTACTTGCAGTCATGGGGGTACATGTAGTTTTTTTTTGTGAACCCCATGCACTGTCTGCACAAGATTTTAAAAACTTTGTTAACATAACTGTGAGTGAAAGTTAGTAGTACATGTACCTACTTTTTTACCTGAAACTTTTTGTTGCTTTTTTTTGTAGAGATGGGCTGTGCTGGAAAAGTCGGCAGGCGGTGGTAAGTTTCATATTACTGGATTTATTGCAGATTGTAAAAGTTCTTGGGAAAAAACTAACTTGCACATTTTCCATGAAACACATACTTGATGAGTGTTGTGCATCCAAGTGCAAGGAATGCAAACAAGATTTGATCATTCCTTATCTTTCTTCCCTCACATTTTTTTTTTTTTTTTTGCAGAGTCCTTGACCCTGCGCCTCTTCAGGGACGATAGAGAGCTAAGTGTGAAACACACCTATGTACTAAGCAAGGAGAACTTCATTGGGACAGAGCGGGGCTCCATCAGGCAGTACAACAGGAGGTCGCCATCCCTCTATTGGGCAATCATCACCGTCCAAAACCAGACGCTGCTCTTCCAGGACAGCCACAACAGCATCAAGACGGTGTCCACCTTTGAGAAGTGGGACAAGAAAGTGAAAGACTTCTGGAAGCATCGTAAGTGATTGCCTCGGCCACGAACAAGCGCGCTTGAAATCCTCACTGTAATTTCAGATTTTTTTTTTTTCTGTAGGAATTCATGGTCATCATGCGCACAATACTGTGCCATCCCATCAAGGTTTTAGCCAGGATTTGGTAAAAAGGTGTCCACATTTGCTGGAAATTTAAAAACTGGGTACACGTCCAAATTGTTCACTTACCATACATTTACATATAAATGACAGATAAAACAGGGTGTCCAAATTTAAAACGGGGTGTCCAAAAACACCCAGACATCCCTCTGGCTAACACTATGCATTTCATCTGCCCTCCAAACCCCAGTAGAAGGGTATCAAATAAGGGTCTAATTCAAGCACCCCGAGCCCTTTCCGGGTTAGGATTCAGCCCCAGCTGTATCAAGTTTAGATCATTTCCCGGGTAGAATTTCAAGCCAAAGAGTGTTCTTTTTCTTTCTCTAACCCCTACCAGAGAGTTGGTTGGTCAAACCTTTAGAGGGTGCCAACAGCTTCACCAATGAGGACGGTCTGACACTACACATCAACTGGGCTAGCGTGTGCTTAGCCTACCTCAACCCTCCCAGACACTACCTCCGCTGGTGCCTGGACACCATCAAGGACATCTCCTACGACAACACCAAACTTTGTTTTGCCGTCATGAAAAATAACAACAACAGTGGTGAGTTTTGTACGGAAAGCAATTACAGTGTCTACATTGTACACTTCAGGATTGAAAGTTATTTTGATGATTTTTTTATTAGAGTCGGTGACTTCTGTATTTTGTTGCTGTGGCTCCTGGTTGCAGAGGCACTGTTGTATTGTTGCCAGATAGTGATATTACCAAAGCCATAGCCGACAGTGAGACGCCATCGTTACAGATCAGGGTGATATTGAAATAACCCAATAGTCCTTTGAAAGTCAGACAGGACGCGTCTTATACGCAGGAAATTACGGTACATTTAGACGACATCTTGGCTGGTGCTAAGCAATACTGTGCTTGTACTGTAACAATTTCTTAAAACTTGAAACCAGCTGTTTGAACCTTCACATTGTTTCGTCAGGTCAGAGCAACGAGGTCATAACTCTTGAATAAGCATTTGCGTGAAACGCAAGTTTCAGAATGTCAAAAGGTCATATTTTGCTTAAAATTATCCGGATGACCACACAGAGTCAAGTGGACTGTTGCACAGACAAGACTATTTTGTAGAGATACTTGCATCTCTTGATTTCTAACACTTACGAATTGTTTTCAGATAACTATGAAGTGAAAACCGAAAAAGAACGCTTTGCTGGAAAGATTAAAGAAGTCGTGGAAAACCTACGCTCTCGTTACTTGGGTCAGAGTGACATCTGTGTGAATGGTAAGATTAGTCTGTTGAAAATGAGGAAACAAAATAGTTTTTTTATAATGTCTTGTCTTGAATGGTTATTTGAATGCTGGGTCTCTTTTTGTAAATCGATGCTTTGTTACATTACGCATCCTAGATAACCAGAAGGTAACGCTGGATGGTCCTACCTTGCTCCGCGAGACGGTTCGCAATGATCCTACAATGGTCAACTCGGGCTGTAAATTGGAGAGGAACATTCAGACTTTGTCAGTTGATCAATCGACCGGTAAGAATATGTGCATGGACCATCTGAATCTGCGGTTGCCAATGGAAACATGTGTGCAAGAGGTGAAGAAGAAAGCACCGAGAGGTGATTGTGGTATCCCGCGATAAAAATTGTTCCCGTTTCTCCGGAAACAGACTCCAAGCGAGAGTTTGAGTTTCACCACAAACACAGTCCTTTCATTCCACCGCAGGCTGGTCCATATGCCTTGCCAGGGCAGGGGAATCCCACATGGATTGGTGATCAGGAGGGCACCAAAATGAAAAAAGGCATGTCTGCCTCCACAAGTAAGCTGCCCGACATGAGTTCAGAGCAAGTCTGGGAGCCATCCTTGGACTCACCAACTAGTACTGCCGGGAGAGCTTTGCCGCCCGTGCCAAAGAAACCAGACAGTTCAGAGGTCACATCGGCCGTGCAACTACCGCTGCCGAGACCACCGCTGCCGAGACAACCGGTCACCCCAATTTTGCCTGTCACTATGGAAAAGCCAAGCTGGGTAAAGCCAACCGACGAATGTGATTCTTGTGGCGGCTCCATGACGAGCATCCAGTCGCAAACCAGCGATGTGACCTCCATGGACATGACGCAGAGCATGTCGTCGCTGTCGTCCGAGGAAGACCGGGGAAGATGTTCGTCGGCGGAATCCAGGAAGATGAGCCCCATCCGGACGAGCGCCCAGTCCCTCACCGGTTTTGGTAATCCTCCGAGCGATTCAAAGACCCCGCCCAACTACGGCCGCTCGTATTCTGTCCCGGCTGAGCTGCCCCAGACCCACACCCACATCACAGAGTTGGTTGAGCCTGAGTACATGTCCACCGAGTCTCTCAGGGACGCTTGCTCCAAGAGGAGTGAACCCTGTTGCACTGAGAGCCAGTACATTAACCTGTCGTCTGACCAGAGTATCTATGTCAACCCTGGCTTAACATCACCTCTCAACCCTTTACCACTGCCACCGCGGAATAAGTCCCTCGTAGCTCCAGTTTCAACCAGGTATGAACGTCTTCTTTAACTCCGTCATTTATTTAGCAGTAGCACTATACAGTGGCCGCAAATATCTCTTTCATTAGACCCAGTCCTATTTGGCCAAAAATGTTATGTGGGTTACATATTGTCATGAATTGACAACTTCCAACTTTCCATTTTTACAAAGTCTGTTTTAATGTCTTTATTTCAGACCGATGTACTAAGATCTGCACCCATGATGCATTGACTGCTCCAAACCACCACTGTGGGTCCATAAATGGAACAAAAGTCCAAGACATTAAAAGATCACATTAACAAATGTACAGGTTGAAGGACAGAACATGTGTCCTACTCCTAGCCACATGGGCCAAGTTTGCACAAGGACCATTTGTCGACGGGCAGTTGATATTATTAGGTACTCAATTCAAAAACATCTGTTGGGTACCAGGCCATAGCAACTTCTTGTCCACAAACGGTCCAGGTGTGAACTTGGCCCCAGACGCTAGTGCTGGGAAGTGCTACGAGGGGGCAGTGGCGAGTGGATCGGTCAATATTACTCCAAAATTTATCAGCCCAAATTACATTCATGCACGCGTACGTACAGACCCTATTGATTGGCAAACGCCATAGAGTTGTGCACAAGGCAGACGCACAAATGCAATGTGTACGCCACCATCAGCCTCATACAAAAAGGGGCGATGTTCCCTCATTTTGCAAACCAGTAGTGTTAGGTGCGCACGCGCGATGTGCAAGTTACTTATTTCACTGGAAGGGTTCATTGTACTTAGAGAAGAAAAATTGGAATGACAAGTAAAACCTGGCCTTATCTAACTTGTACTATTAAGAGCTGTCAGCTGTGTGCGATCGCTGGTCATACAACGCTGGTAAAAGTTTAACAATAGTAGTTTGACATGCACTTTGTTGATGACTAATCGATAATGTAATGTACTCCCTTTTTTGTTGTCAATGGAAATATGAAGGTAGTGTTGGAATTGTTGTACATTGAGTCACGCTGTGTGGGTGGCTGTTTGGTTTCATAGATACATGAAGCATTTTTGTATTTATTGATTTGGTTTTTTTTGGTAGGACTGATCACGTCCATTCGGGATGTCACCCTCAGAGCTGTGAATCAATGGTGAGTGATTTTTGAAAAACTTATTTTGGAAGTACCCTACTTCACCCATATTTAATTTTTTGCCAGAGCCAGTGGCTTAACAAGAGAAAGGGAAGGGGGGGCTGCCCCCCTGAGAACCCCTGCCCACTTGCCCCCCTCAGGACCCCTGCCCACTTGCCCCCTTCCCAATGAGAATGAAAACATGCACACAGAAACGTTTGATACATTAAATAGCCCCTAAAATTATGTCTTTGCATCTGCTTGCCCCCCCCCCATAAATGAAAAAGTCTGGTTACTGGCTAGAGCTAATGGTTTTTCAAGGTTACAACGAAGCTTTTTACAAACACCTTTTAAGTTTTAGGCAGTACCATAAGAAGAAATAATGTTAAATAACTCGTTGTGAGAACTTGGAACATGAAGCTTAAAATAAAGGTGATTTGGCGCAGATTTTGAGCCACAAAAATGTGTGAAACTGAAAGTAACTGTCATTTAACATTTTTCAAGCATTCATGTAATACTACATGCAGTTTGTGTGGTTTTGCTCATGAATTCATTGTTGAATTTTTTAAAAATTCTTATCAAACTATTAGAAGTTTGCCCTGTCTGGAGCAAAAAGTGAAAGTTTGATTGTGATCGCAGTTCAAAACAAAGAATCTGGAATGTAGTGCTGCATCATTTTTGTGAAAGTTTCACAGGGACCCGTAATGAATAATATTACATTGAAATGTGGGCTGCCGATAACAGTCAGTGTGCGCGCTGATCCAACCAGAAAATAAGACCTTTTCAACGATATAGTTTGTATAGAATATCATTTGTGGTCATTGTAAAACCCAGCCTATTGCTTGTGACGGTAGTACAATTGCAGGGGCTGTCCCCAGCCAATAGATAATGAAACTACGCAACTGCTGATGCCAGATACATGTATACCAGTCGGTTGTGTGTGTTTGCACTAAACAAACCATCATTTACTGTTCAGTAAATATACTGTTCAGTTGGGAAGGTAAATACACTTAGTTTTCATAATCATAGATCAACAGGATAGACAAAAGCTTCAGGTCTAGCCTGCTATTGAGCCGGGTTTTCAGGCTAAGGCTCTGTTGGTGAAAAGGTGGACTTTTGATATGGGGGCTTCGAACTGGTGGTTTTAAAAATGGTCTATGGATCATGGTACATGTAGCTGCATGTACCCTTTTTTACACCTCAGCACAATAGCAAGATAAATCAGTTCCATCCTTATTCAGCTGTATACTGACAGATTTTTTAAAAATGCAATTTTTTTTTCCGGGGGGGGGGGGGCAGGGAATGTAGAAAATGTTGGTGCTTGAAACAGTATGTGGCATGGTGTCCACCTCCCTATTGTGTCTTCATTGTGTTCTAGGAATTCTTCGAAGATTTGTACTACTGCGGGATTTGTGCTTCTGCACAAGAGGCATTTGGTGGTCGATATGTGATTTGTGACATGGTGTACCCCCCCTCCTATTGTGTCTTCATTGTGTTCTGTGAATCTCAGGAATTCTTTAGAGGATTTTAGAGGCGTACTTCTTTGAAAGAGGAAAAGAGTGTTTAAATATGGGAAATGTTTATTATATGTTAATATTTTCATTTTTTATTTTACTTTATTTATTTTTTGTTGAGGGGGGGGGGACATGCTCTGCCACATATCGGGCAGAGAACATTTTGTTATTTTATTTATTTACTTATTTATTTTATTTTTTGTGGGGGGTGGGTGGTTCTCTTTGCAACATATCAAGCATGTGGTATAATTTTGAATTGTAAGCCCTGTGTGTGTAAAACAAATTGGCATGAGTAAAGGGGCTAATAGAAGTTTACCTTTTCCTTGTCTAGTACCGTAACCCTTTCAAGTTCTAAGGCTGGGTTTTTAAATTAAATCAATTTTTTTCCAACAGAACAAGGTATTAATTGTGTACAAATTGCAACAAAACAAGAAAAAGTAGGCAAAATCAGGAAGTCAAATTTAATCGATATATGCAACTAGAAACTATTTATAAGCCACTTTGAAATCCAAGTGGTGTGAAAAAGCAGGTACATGTAGTTCTCCTGAGAGGGAAAAATCCACAACCACCTAAGTCTAAAAATAGCAGCAACAATGACTTGTTGCTGCTGGGGTTTCATTGCAGTTCACATCCCTTTGGCCCAGCTTCCTGGAAGCAGACAATAAACTGTACGTAAACCAGGCTCGACATGAAAAAAAGGCCTACATTCATTCCAAACCTTATTAAGGTTGGGTATATTTACACTTGGAAAATATGTATACAACGTTGGTTGTTTATAAACCCAAGTTGCAGACATCCTGTTTCTGTTCCTCTTAAAGGAACATTACAGAATTGTTTTTTGCTAACAAAACAGTTGCTGGCAGTGTAAGCACTTTATGTATCCATCGACCAAAGTTTCTTTTGTCTGATTCTCTAATCGGACGGACAATTCTTCGGTGAAAAGATTGAGGTTTTCTTGTTTGCATTCAGCGGAATCCACAAAAACCAAGTTGTGGTCATGTAGACCAATGGGAGGGTATACTTTTGGTAATTTGTCAAAGACCAGTATCCTCACTTGGCGTGTTTCCATACATATGCATCAAATAACAAACCTGTGAAAATTGTGCTCAATCGGTCATCGAAGTTGCAAGAAAATAATGACAGAAAAAACCCCACCTTTGTTGCATAGAATTGTGTGCTTTAGGATGCCTTTTTTGCAGAGACGGGTAGGGAAGGCTGAAAACTATGTGTAATGTAGGTGATTTTGTTTGTTTGTAGATGTTTATTTAATATAACGGCTTCAATCTTGTGTACACCATGTGTACAGGACATGCCTTTTGCCCATGTCAAGTGATGTTTATCCTATTATTCATGTTATTAGGAAAATGTACACTTGGAAACTTTTTGGTGTGGTGGCCACTGTTAATGGCCTGTGTCATATGTATACTGTGGTGAGGATATTTTTTGTGTCAATGATAATGATGAACACTTATAAAGCACCGGTATCCTCCACAGATGGGCACCTGTTATGACAGGTACATGTAAGCAGATTTATGAATATGAGACCCATTTTATACAGTACCTTGTAAAGTGTGACAACCTGCAGCCTACCATGGGAGAAAACACCGGGGCAAACCCCTTCTCTTAACCATAAGTGTAACTGGGTTATTTTACGTGCTGTACACAACACACAGGACCTACGGCTTTACGTCCCATTCACAGGACAAAGCGATAATGGTTAAGTGTCTTACTCAAGGACGCAAGTGCCACGACCAGGACTGGAACCCACACTCTGTTGATCAGAAACACCAGAACTTGAGAATGGTGCGCTGGCTGGACCTCTCAGCCACGGCACACAAAGTAGTTCCATATACATGCACCTTGTGTTTTTATGGTAGCATTTTGTTACCATATCTGCTCTTTCGGACAGAATTTGGTTTGGTCTGGTTCATTTCCAATAGTGGACAATCTTAGTTCTGTGTTTCATGCTACATGAAATTTCAATGACAAGTCGCCAAACAACCGCAGTACAACTTAAGGGTGCAGTGCTATTGTACATGTACATATGTGTTCAAGTCAGGTCCAATCACTGCTAAGAATGATTTCACACATTTACAAAAAGAGAAAAACTAAAAATATCGCAGCAGAGGATGTTTTGACTTCCTGATGCCATAGAAAATACTGTATGTCCACGGTTGGAAAGTAAGTTCCGAGGCACTGTGAACACTCTCAAAAAACAAAAAACATCCTGTGTGTACAGTGTTCACGTACGCAACCCAGTGCACCCTCTGCCAAGGACAAATTCACATGTATAAAAAAACAAACGTTTTGTGAGAATGAAAGCTGGTTTTTATTAACTGGGCAAGGTTTTGTGAACTGGGAAATCTAAACATCTTTGTTCATGTTGAATGGGGCTATGCCGTCTGTTATGAGGTAATATGGTTTGGATGAAAACATTCGATTCTGAGAAATGATTCATGCATGAATCATTTCTCAGATTTGCCAGGGTTGGTGTCCATTCCCAAATGCTGCGACCAGAGATGCGGTTGGTACCTGCTGTCCCATTACTAAACATTGGTGGATTTGGCGCTCTTTGTGAAAATACATTTTTTTGCTGTTTTCTTAGCAAGTCGACACTGTATTCAGCTGAAACTTTCACATGTTTAAAAAAATTATCCTTCCCTGTTACCCCCTCCTCCATTACCTCTTCCCCTGCTATCCCCTCCCATTTTACCCCTTCCTGTTACCCCTTCCTGTTACCCCTTCCTGTTGCCCCTTCCCCTGTTACCCCTCCCTCATTATCCTTCCCTGTTAGTGTTACCCCTCCCTGTTACCCCCTCCCATTATTCCTATCCCTTTTACCCCTCCCATGTTACCCCTCCCTGTTACCCCCTCCCCTGTTCCCCCTCCCATTACCCTCCCATTACCCCTTCCCCTTCTAACCCCTCTCCTGTTATCCCCCTCCCCCTGTTGTACCCCCATGTTACCCCCCTCCCCCTTTTCATCTGACAGCAGTCTGGTGCCGGTCTGTAAAATCCAGGTTGTATCCAATAATCCGCATCGGACTCTCAATTTCCCCATGCAAAGCTGCCAGGCTTCCGTGGGGAAGCCATTCAAACAAGGTGTGTTCCTGTATTGGACACTGTAAGGGATGTGTTTTCCTTTTTAAAGAGAGAGGGGGGGGGGTGTAGAGGGGGGGGGGTAGGGAAAGGCATACTTCAGCTAGCCTCAGCCAGTGCTGTATCACTGTCTGTATTCAACAGTTGACGCATGTTTGTTGTTTATAAGCACATATTTGATTGTCAAAGTAATGGTTTGAAGATACATGTACGTGTTAGGGTCTTACTTGTAGTTTCCAATCCTTTTTGATGAAATACATCTAGGCTTGTGTGTTCTTTGGTTGTTCTGCCTTTCTGTTGGGTCTGGACATTGTACATGCATCCAGCTCAGTTTCCCCCGCGCCATAAAACTCCATTTAGTGCAAACTCCCTGGGGTTACTCAAATGGATCCTTCCTCAGTCTAAAAAAGATTGAGCTGCATTATTAGGGTGACTAAAGGATTGAATTGACAGACTCAGTCTCTGATTACAGTTGTACTGGTGGTGTGTGGTGGCCGAGCGGTCAAGCACCCTCAAGCTCAGGGCCCAATTTCATAGAGCTGCTTAAGCAGAAAATATTGCTTAACATTGTCTGCTAAGCAGAAATGAGCAGGATACCAGTCACAAGTTGTACATGTGACATGGTATTTTGGCTGGTAACCTTATTCTGGTAAGCATAATTTTGTTGTGCTTAGCTACTTTTTGTGCTTAAGCAGCTCTATGAAATTGGGCCCTTGTGTTTGCGATCAGCAGAGTGTGGGCTTAAGTCCGGCACTTGCATCCTTGAGAAAGATACTTTACCATAATTGCTTTGTCCTATGGATGGTACATTAAGCCATTGGTCCCACGTACTAGATTTGGTTGTGCACGAACCCAGGACACTAATTGTGGAGGAGTAGGGGTGAACACCGCTGTTTCTGGTTCACCTAGAAAGCACCCTTGCTTACAGGTTTCCTCAGGCTTGCGAGCTACACTGATTAAGCTCACTTATAACGAGGCATCTTTGGTTTCATTACCAGATATGATTAAAAACGATAATAACGATAATAATAATTAAACGCATGATCCCAAAGGCAGATTACAGAGTTCTCAGTCCAGAACCAACCAAAATCTGCATTTGGATTTGATAGGTTTTGAGTGACTATAATGTTCAGAAGAAAGTTACAAAGTTGTTGACCTACATTTACACCAATGGGGGGGGACCATAGGGTTTAAGTGTTTCACCCCGTATCCCTAAGATGGTGACGCCTATGGAAATTGCCTATAATTGACCCATAAGTCGATTGCCCTTGGAATGACCTAGCCTTGGTCCCTGGGTATTGGTTATTGCAAACTCACAGTCTTTCTTTTCAAATGAATTTTGCAATTTGCTTTATCTGAATTTTAAATATTTTTTAATAGTTTAGTCTTTGTACATGTATGCACCGCAAGGCTCCTGGCTGAATCCCAAACCGCAACTTTCAATGTTGATTAAATTTATGATAAGCAGATCAAACTAAATAGAATTCTGGTGTGAATTCAAAATATTTCTAGTTAAAGGTGTGCGACCAATTTATTTCACAGTTTATCGGATGTGATCAGGGGCGGCTAGTACGTAAAGTGCTCGCCTCCCTCCATGATGTGATTGGTTTTTTTTTTGGTTTTTTTAATTCCTGGTTGCTTGAGTTTATCGTTGATACATGTATTTCCCCAAATTCTTTATTAGGCAAAAAAGAAAATTTGATGTCACTTGGCAGACATTTATTTCTGGATGTTGATTTAGGACTTCTGGCTCTTTTGATAGTATACATGTAGTACGGAAATGAAATTTGCAAGGATGAGCACGAAGCCAACAACTTGTTCTATTTGCAAGCACATTATCATAGTTCATCTCTGCAGCTGCGATGGTTAGCCTCCCACGTTATTATTATTATTATCAATCACAAAGTCATCATAGAAATATGAATCTGTAACTTTACAGAAACGTTTTTGGTTGCACAGTGGTTATCACACCGCTGGAAATGACTGCATAGCGGCCGTCCGTCGCACAAATCAGAAATTTAATTCAACTTCTCGGATATCAAACAGTGTTCTCTTTATTTTGATCAAGTGACAAGGATGTCTGAAAAATCCTTTTTATGCAGTAGGTAGTTTCCTTGTAGGTAATGTAGTTTCCTCGATTCTGTCTCGTGGCAGTCAATCAGGGAAAAAAACAAAAACGCTCGGCCAATTGGAGTTGTCACAGTCCGATGTTATCAATAGTATCAAGACACATTCATCCTGACTGTACCCAGTCATACAATCTCTCATCTGACCAGCTGATTTCCTCTTCCTTCTTGTGTGGTGCCATTTATTTATTTGTTTATTTCATCACACTTTACATTGGCAAAACGTACCAGTCATTAAAAGGTACAATCCACAAAATAGAACTATGACTGAGAACGTAAAAGTATATGTACAAATTTTCAAAGTTGTATAAAATACCAAGCCAATGAGTGGCAAGGAGGAACAGGTGACCAGCACCTCAACAAGGCTGTCCTACCACAAAAATTGACAACAAATACCCTGCCCCTCTTGTTTTGCAGAAACAAAGTTGCATTTCTTTTGGTTTTTGTGATTGTTTTTTTTTCTTTTTTTCTGAGCCCGTGGTTAGTTGAGTTTATTAGTGATACATGTATTTCCCTCAAATTATTTGTGTTTGGGGAAAAAGTAAAATGAATGTCACTTTTTTTCTGGACAATGATTTAGGACTTCTGGCTCTTTTGATAGTATACATGTAGTACGGAAATGAAGTTTGCAAGGATGAGCACGAAGCCAACAACTTGTTCTATTTGCAACCACATTATTGTCCCATTAAGTACTGCGTGAAGCGCATAGTTATGATGAGAACGCTGTATACTGTTGAGTGTGGAGCTCTCCATGAATGAACAACCAGCATTCTCACTTAGTAGTGGTCCGCCGGCCAAAGGCCGGCTGTAAATTCTGAGGACCGGTCAAAATTCTGTCCAAGTGGTCCTGGGCCCAATTTCACAAAGCTGTTTAAGCACAAAACGTAGCTAAACACAACCAAAATGGTTCAATGGAATGGTTCAGCGTTCAACGGACCGATACGGGTACACCAGCTGGATTACTTAATTGATCCAGTTAACTCGTTGACTGCCGGTCATAGATTCGTAGGGCGTTCCCATTTGCTAAGTGCAGTGCGCATGTGTGCATACCAAATAGCTACTATACACAAACAAAATTGAACATACACATTCTAAGGATGTATGTCCTCACCACTGCCAGAAGCATATGTGTTGCGTGCTCAGTGATGCCAGTGTATTTAAATAACAAAACAAAGCCCTTTCATACCCTACGAGTATACTCGTAGTGGCAGAATCCGTTACACCTGTTACTACGAATATACTCGTAGGCGGCAGTCAACGTGTTAAAGGCCCTGTACACTATTGGTAAGATTGAAAAACACAAATGTTCACAGATTCACACATAACTTACATGATTTAAAGTAAGTAATGGTAGAAGGGTTCCATAAAATATTTATGCCTAAAATGCTATCGTTTCTGAGAAATGAGTAAAACAATTGTTTTTATCATGCGTGATAAAAACTTGATGTTTGAAAAACAGAAAAAATATCAGGTCTCTTTTCACTATTTTCCCGTGACCTCGATAAACATTTGAGCTCAAACTTTCTCAGGTTTGTTTGTTCATGCATATGTTGAATCACACAAAATGTGGACACTGATTTTGAGCTGTTACCAAAAGTGCACGATACCTTTAAAGCATAAGTACGCATGTAAAACTTTCTTTGCGAACCAGTGAAACAGCTGAAAGTTTTCTGTTATCGTCAGCACAGGATTTCAGTTGAATACAGGGTATTATTTATTAGATCATATCACGTGCAAGATATATTCAGATATAGAAAATATTGAAAATCCAAAAAGGAAAAGAACAGGTAAACATTAGTAAAGTGCATTGAGGAAATGTTGGAGCCTTCCAGCCCAAGTATGAGTATTTATTGTTTTGTTAGATCATAAAAAAGGCAAGATATACTCAGATAAAGAAAAAATTTAAAAATTAAAAAGAAAAGAACATTAGTAAAGTGCATTAAGGAAATGTTGAAATTTTTTAGCGGAAGTATGATTAAATATTGTTTTGTTAGATCATAAAACAGGCAAGGAAAATATAAGTTCAGCTGTAAAACAGAAACAAATAGTTCCAAGTCTAGCGCACACCAGTAAGCAGCACCGTGACATTGGCTCAAGGTCAATGTTCTGCTCTCTTCACCATGAACTGACCAGTTATTGCCGGCCATTCCTTCCTGTTGATGACGATTAACAACACCCACGCCTTATGTCACTGTTGTCACGTGGGATTAAATTTCCGCAGACACTACTCTCTCCTGGAGGTCACACGGATCCTCTACAAACAAGACTTAATACCTGTGACAACTTCTGGGAATTCCCCCCCCCCCCAGCTGCCCACCTTTAATCAGATCAGCAACAATCTTGCTGTTTTTTTTCTACAATGTACATGTAGGTCACTTGACTCACGCAATCTGTTGAGGGTTTCAGCAACAGTTAATTTTGTACAGTGTTTTTCAGTTTTGTATTAGTAAAGAAAAAGGAGGAAATCATGGCCAAATTTCATGGGTCTGCTTACTGCAGAATTCTGAGCTTACAGCCCATAGAATTGCATGCTTTACAAGGTGCTGTAAGCACAGGATTCCGCGGTAAGCAGAGCCATAAAGTTGGACCATGATATCGGACCAAGCTGGGTCCAATGACTTGTTTTAGCTTACTGCAGAATTCTGCGCTTACACCCCACAAAGTTACATGCTTTAAAAGGTGCTGTAAGCACAGAATTTCGCGGTAAGCAGACCATGAAATTGGACCATGTTATCAGACCAAGCTGGGTCCAATGTCTTGTTTTAGCATACTGCGGAATTCTGCGCTTACAGCACCCCTGTAAAGCACGTTATTCTATGCCATGAAATTGGGCTAAAATCGAAACCTGCTGAGCTCAATTTTGGTAATGAACTTAACTTTGCAGGGTGATGCGTTTAATTCCCTCACCATTTTTAATGTCATGGAGTATTGATTATGTATTGTCCCAGTCAGTTACTTCAATGGAAGAGCTTTTGATATAAACTGCTAAATTAAGCAGCACTGATTGTGGTTATATGATAGAAGACCATTCCATTTATTGTCATGGTTGGTGGCTTGTCTGGGACAATCTAGGGCTCCATTACATCGAGCCTGTGCCTGTGTGGCTTTCTGATAAGATTTTAAAAAACTGTAGTTCCTGTGCATCGTGTAATGCAAATGAAAGTCCCAGGACAGTCATGAAAGAGAAGGGGCTTGCCCCAATGTTTCTGGATCGGCTGCATATTGCGCCCTCTCTGGGCATGTTTGGAGTATATGGCTGCAGCCATGGGATCACCCTGTATAGTTTATGCAAGGCACATTTGAGCATAATGATTTTGAAAAATGTATTTGTTTTATTTGTCATTGATTCTTAGGAGCTTCATGAGGTCTTGGATGCCATGCTGCATGGTAAGGAACTGGGCTGCTCCATGGGGCTGCCCCACAGTGTCTTGATCAAGTTCTGCATGATGTGTGACACGGAACAAGCAATCCAGAAAAACTGGAAGGGAATCGCTGAACATCTAGGTGAGCCAGAAAGTGGTAGTTGCAGTGTCCTATCACCCCCCATCAAAGAAAGAGGCAATTGCCCCCATGCTCCTGGTTATTGCCTTGGTGCCCTTTGAGTTGTTCTAGTACAAATGAAAATTTCCCCCATAGAGGTGCCCTTTCCAAGGAAAAACTGCCTTGCCCTTTACATCCGCATGTACAAGAACAAGGTGTCAGGTGTGCAGACAAAATTGTTGCTGTTTTAAAAGGCCTCTTTGTCATGACTCTACAACAGTAGAAAGAATTTCATCAGTTTCCAAACGAAAAGAGATCCTTCCACCACGAGAAAAAAAGAAGGACAAAAAGAGAACAGGAAGTCATTTATCACAGGATCACTAGATCACTGACTGGTGGACCTTTTTACGGACCAGATATGGAACTTTTGATCTGCTGATTTCCTCTTCCACATTTTATAGTAGTGGCATAGCAAACTGAAAAACACTGCACAAAGTGTGGCTGGCCGATTCCTTTTTAAATTTTTTTTAAAAAACTACAGCGCTGCCAACTCTCCCTGGTTCTGCAGCTCCCAGAAAATAAACCAACCCATTTCATGTTCTGATTGAACAAATTTGAAAAAAACCTCTCTGATTGTGGAAACCTTCTTCCCTATTTTGTTGAATATAATTCTAAATACCTCCCTGGTTGCTGAATACAAAATCTCCCCTGCAAATGTTGGCAGCTCGTAAACTACAAAGTTGCGTGTCGTCTGATGGACTGAGTGTTCGTATAGACATGGGCAGGACGGCAACGACACGTGACGATCATTCGGCGCATACACTGTACATGAAATGTGAAGGAAGTCAAATTACGGCAGCGTTTTCCCCCAGTGTGAAGGTTGTGCATGTTTGTTTGGTGATCATGTGGTCACCGTTGAAACACGATGTGGCTGACCCAGATAAAGTGTTTTGAAATCTGGTAAACAATTTAGCTCAAAACCACTGAGGAGTATTTTGTTTTCTTGCACTGGCAGCCCCACACCCCATCCCTCCTCCCCAACACCCCATCCCTCTCCCCACACCCATCCCTCCTCCCCCACACCCCATCCCTCCTCCCCCACACCCCATCCCTCCTCCCCCACACCTCCTCCCCCACACCCCATCCCTCCTCCCCCACACCCCATCCCTCCTCCCCCACACCCATCCCTCCCCCCCACACCCATCCCCTCCCCCACACCCCATCCTCCTCCCCCACACCCCATCCTCCTCCCCACACCCCATCCTCCCCCCAACCCATCCCTCCTCCCCCACACCCCATCCCTCTCCCCACACCCATCCCTCCTCCCCGAAACCCCATTCTCCTCCCCACACCCAACCTTGGAGCATCAATACCGAGTAGATTAATGTGGCACTGGGTACATTGTGCTTGGAGCTTCATTTCCGGTAGATTAATGTGGCACTGGGTTCATTATGCTTGGAGCTTCATCACCGGGTAGATTAATGTGGCACTGGGTGCATTATGCTTGGAGCTTCATTTCCGGGTAGATTAATGTGGCACTGGGTACATTATGCTTGGAGCTTCATTTCGGGTAGATTAATGTCGCACTGGGTTCATTATGCTTGGAGCTTCATTACCGTGTAGATTAATGTGGCACTGGGTACATTATGCTTGGAGCTTCATTTCCGGGTAGATTAATGTGGCACTGGGTGCATTATGCTTGGAGCTTTATTACAAGGTAGATTAATGTGGTTCTGGGTGCATTATACTTGGAGCATCAATACCAGGTGGATTAATGTGGAACTGGGTGCATTATGCTTGGAGCTTCATTACCGTGTAGATTAATGTGGCACTGGGTGCATCATTACAAGGTAGATTAATGTGGCACTGGGTGCATCATTACAAGGTAGATTAATGTGGCACTGGGTGCATTATGGTTGGAGCTTGATCACCGGGTGGATTAATGTTGCACTGGGTGCATTATGCTTGGAGCTTGATCATCAGGTAAATTAATGTGGCACTGGGTGCATTATGCTTGGAGCATCAATACCAGGTAGATTAATGTGGCACTGGGTGCATTATGCTTGGAGCATCAATACCAGGTGGATTAATGTGGCACTGGGTGCATTATGCTTGGAGCTTCATTACCGTGTAGATTATTGTGGTTCTGGGTTCATCATTACAAGGTAGATTAATGTTGCACTGGGTGCATTATGCTTGGAGCTTGATCACCGGGTGGATTGATGTGGCACTGGGTGCATTATGCTTGGAGCTACATTACTGGGTAGATTAATGTGGCACTGGGTGCATTATGCTTGGAGCTTCATCACCGGGTAGATTAATGTGGCACTGGGTGCATTATGCTTGGAGCTTGATCACCGGGTAGATTGATGTGGCACTGGGTGCATTATGCTTGGAGCTACATTACTGGATAGATTAATGTGGCACTGGGTGCATTATGCTTGGAGCTTCATCACCGGGTAGATTAATGTGGCACTGGGTGCATTATGCTTGGAGCTTCATTACAAGGTAGATTAATGTGGTTCTGGGTGCATTATACTTGGAGCATCAATACCAGGTGGATTAATGTGGAACTGGGTGCATTATGCTTGGAGCTTCATCACCGGGTAGATTAATGTGGCACTCGGTGCATTATGCTTGGAGCATCATTACAGGGTGGATTAATGTTGCACTGGGTGCATTATGCTTGTGTGGTAAATCTGTAATTTCAGACTTCCGATCACTTTAGACTCGACTCTTCCTGTCACAAGACAACTTTCGCAGTTCCTTGAAATATAACACTAACTGATAAGCGTTTAAAGGGACGATACATTAATAGTTTTTTGGGGAACTCTTTTTTTCCCAACCCTCATGTTTTTTTGTTTTGTTTTTGTTTTTTTGGAGGAAGAGCTGGGCCAAATTTCATGGCTCTGCTTGCGGTAAGCAAAGAATCATCGAAATCAAGGAAATTGGGAAAAAAGAAGAAGAAAACAAACAAGACCTGCTGTTGATTTAACAAAACTGTACGCAACTGCGTAAGTCTACTTGCGCAACATTTATTGCTTAAGTTGTACACCACTAACACAATTCCGCATGTGCCACCTGTGACTGGTTTCCTGAAAATTTTGTACTCAGCAGAAAGTTGTTAAACAAAATTTTGTGCTTAAGCAGCTCTATGAAATTTGGCTCAGTGGGCACTGGGCCCAATAGCACAAAAAGTAGCTGCCCAACAAAATTACACTTACCAGATTATGGTCTAAAATACCATGTCACATATTGTACCATCTGTGACCGGTGCCCTGCTTATTTTTGCTCAGCAGAAATGTTGTATGCATTATTTTCTGCTTAAAGGAACATTACAGAATTGGTTTTTGCTAACAAAACAATGGAAGACCTGCCAACCCGTACGCATTTTGTGTACCATGTACGCATTTTCGGATCCGAGTACGGTGGTACGAGATATTATGCAGAAAGTACGCAAAAATCGCAAAATCTATATCGCGGTGTTTTAAAACTGTTTTTGCACTCCAATCGGAAATTTAGTTTATTCATTTCTCATCAAATATGGCATTTCAGAAAGAAATATTTCAAGGGATGTTTTCTACTATCATCATCATTAGACCGTGTAAGTTTTATGTAGATCTGTGATCAAAAAGTATATTTTACAACTTTTTTTCTTACCAATTCTATAATGTTCCTTTAAGTAGCTCTATAAAAATGGGCCCTTTAGGTTTGCGATATACTTGCAATACACTGTTCCCCAGTCTCGCTTGACCAACAATTAGTGGGACTCTGGGCCTTTTCCCAGCATGTAGCACCTCGACTTTGTAATTCACTCCTGAAAACCTTGAAAAATGCGCAGCACCCCTGATCTCTTCTTGTATGAATTGAAAGCACACTTGCATTGCCCACCTGTTGAAAATATTTGTTCCTCATGATTTTGGTGTGTTTTTTTTTCTTCTTCCAAGAACATGTATCTAAACGAATAATATCATTTACCCAACCCACAACATTCAGCTGCACGTTTGGTTTGATTCTGTTGGACTGAAGACTGTACTAGCTAAGTAGGCCAATTCTGCTATGGGATCTGACATACCACCATAATCAGAGTCCAACAGTTGTGTGTGTGTTTTTTTTTTATTAAAGGAAGGACCCTATTAGTTATAAAGAACATTGCTGGATTGAGGAAGAGTCAATGCCAACTGTTAATTCTTTCAAAGGAATCCGATTACAAAACCACAGTCCATGTATTTTGCTTTGGTCTATCAACAAAGGGCTATAGGATGGGTTGAACAGAGCTGTGTATCGAGAGGGTTGCAACAACTTGCGATTAGAGCCAGTTTCAGTCCAAAGAATGCACGTATGCACACAAGGTGCCAGACTGTAACTGCACATCGGGTTGTGCTACATTTGAACGGTGTCCTGCAGCCAGGACTCAATTTCATAGAGCTTAGCAGAAATTAGCAGGATACCAGTCACAAATGGTACATGTGACATGGCTGGTAACCTTATTCTGGTAAGCATAATTTTGTTGTGCTTAGGTAGGTTTTTGTGCTTAAGCAGCTCTATGAAATTTGGCTCAGTGGGCACTGGGCCCAATAGCACAAAAAGTAGCTGCCCAACAAAATTACACTTACCAGATTATGGTCTAAAATACCATGTCACATATTGTACCATCTGTGACCGGTGCCCTGCTTATTTTTGCTCAGCAGAAATTTTGTATGCATTATTTTCTGCTTAAAGGAACATTACAGAATTAGTTTTTGCTAACAAAACAATGGAAGACCTGCCAACCCGTACGCATTTTGCGTACCATGTACGCATTTTCGGATCCGAGTACGGTGGTACGAGATATTATGCAGAAAGTACGCAAAAATCGCAAAATCTATATCGCGGTGTTTTAAAACTGCAGCACGAACGGACAATTTTGTTCTCAATTTCTTCAACTGTCATTCGTTCGACCTCAAGTGCAAAAACAACCAAACAAAGACACCCTGCATCTTGAGTGATCGTTATGCACTTCGATAAAAAAGAGGTTGTGCTTAAAATCATATTTTAAATTCTAAC
This sequence comes from Pycnopodia helianthoides, assembly GCA_032158295.1. NCBI lineage: Eukaryota > Metazoa > Echinodermata > Asteroidea > Forcipulatida > Asteriidae > Pycnopodia > Pycnopodia helianthoides. Next base: position 14,186,141 of record CM063245.1, read on the forward strand.
TCCCGCTGGAAAATTAATAAACCAATGCGTAACAGAGGGGGTGGGAATGGCGCAATCCAGTTTCGTTCAATCTGCTACAGTACATGTATAGCCGTATGCATGGATGTATGTGCACACAACGCACGTGTTTGGCATCGCCGTGTACTCTTGAGGACTTTTTGCTCTGAACTCGACCAGATTTCCTGAACCTCGGAGCACTCTTTTGCTCGGAGTTTGTGCGGCTTTTGGGCCAACTTTGGGATAAAGTCCGAGGAATTTCGGGGTTTTACTCGGGGAGCGTGCTCCACCGACATTTTGCCGTGCCTCACGGGGCTTTTTGTCCCCGCCCGCTAGAAATTTAAAATTTTGTGCCCGAATATTTAAAAAAAAATTTATGTTTTTTTTTTTAGAGACCAATTTTTTTTTTTTCAAATTTTTTTCTTCGTTTCCCCAGTTTTCGGACTGACTGTTAGCATTGTACCAATAACATTACAAGTAGTTGGGCTTCTGGTTTATGCCGCTGCGCTAATGTGGTACTCAAAAAAAAATGACAAGGTTGGCAGGTCTGCAGTTGCTGGCAGTGTAAGCACTTTATGTAATCCACCATATACATAAACTGACAAACCTGTAGAAGTTTGAGATCGATCGGCCATCTGGGTCACGAGAAAATAGTGAAAAACCAATTACACATTTGCAGGAAATCATATAGATTCAACAAATGAATAAAACGCTCACTGAGCGATAAACTCCAATCGGAAATTTAGTTTATTCATTTCTCATCAAATATGGCATTTCAGAAAGAAATATTTCAAGGGATGTTTTCTACTATCATCATCATTAGACCGTGTAAGTTTTATGTAGATCTGTGATCAAAAAGTATATTTTACAACTTTTTTTCTTACCAATTCTATAATGTTCCTTTAAGTAGCTCTATAAAAATGGGCCCTTTAGGTTTGCGATATACTTGCAATACACTGTTCCCCAGTCTCGCTTGACCAACAATTAGTGGGACTCTGGGCCTTTTCCCAGCATGTAGCACCTCGACTTTGTAATTCACTCCTGAAAACCTTGAAAAATGCGCAGCACCCCTGATCTCTTCTTGTATGAATTGAAAGCACACTTGCATTGCCCACCTGTTGAAAATATTTGTTCCTCATGATTTTTGTGGTTTTTTTTTTCTTCTTCCAAGAACATGTATCTAAACGAATAATATCATTTACCCAACCCACAACATTCAGCTGCACGGTTGGTTTGATTCTGTTGGACTGAAGACTGTACTAGCTAAGTAGGCCAATTCTGCTATGGGATCTGACATACCACCATAATCAGAGTCCAACAGTTGTGTGTGTGGTTTTTTTTTATTAAAGGAAGGACCCTATTAGTTATAAAGAACATTGCTGGATTGAGGAAGAGTCAATGCCAACTGTTAATTCTTTCAAAGGAATCCGATTACAAAACCACAGTCCATGTATTTTGCTTTGGTCTATCAACAAAGGGCTATAGGATGGGTTGAGCAGAGCTGTGTATCGAGAGGGTTGCAACAACTTGCGATTAGAGCCAGTTTCAGTCCAAAGAATGCACGTATGCACACAAGGTGCCAGACTGTAACTGCACATCGGGTTGTGCTACATTTGAACGGTGTCCTGCAGCCAGGACTCAATTTCATAGAGCTTAGCAGAAATTAGCAGGATACCAGTCACAAATGGTACATGTGACATGGCTGGTAACCTTATTCTGGTAAGCATAATTTTGTTGTGCTTAAGTAGGTTTTTGTGCTTAAGCAGCTCTATAAAATTCGGTCCTGGTGACCGAAGAAAAACTGGTCCCTCCATGTCGCAACTCAATTCACAGCTCTGGAATTCAGGAATAGGGTACCCCTCTTGGATCCAAACATGATTTACCCCTAAACTGATGTAGTCACTGAAGTATTGAAGTAGCTAGTCAGTAAGTCTTTGTTTTTGGTTCCCCCCCCCCCCGCCCCAAAAAAGGAAAAAACTTTTCGCTGCATTATTTGGAACTGAAGCTTAAAGGTTCAACAGTTGCAATAAAATTGATGAGTCAATGTTGATATTGTAAACCAGAGTCTGTCTCAATGCTGTCCAACCACACGTACAGCAGGGTCACCCTCGTGAGTCTTTCTGTTGTTGTTAGTCACCCAGTGTGAGAGACAAATCCTGTTTATCTCTTTCGCTTTTCGGCCTTCACAAAATTTCAGTCCCAGGACGTGTCAAGTGCATTGGGAACAAACAGAACAAAGAAGGCAGGAAAGTGCACTGCACCTCCGCATTCAATCAATTTGGATTCAACCTCCAAAATGATAAGGATGTACATGTAGTTAGTGGCGTCATTTGTTCAATCAACTTTCCACCGCACTTCACACCCCCATTTATACGTATTACAATGCAGTAATAGAGAATCCATGCTTCAGCTAATAGTGGTTTTATTCTGGTGCATTTGATGAGTCGTATTGTTGGTTTTCCAATTCCACTTCTGTCTCATACCTGATCTAGAGACAACCATCTGGGGGGGGGGGCGTCATTCATTGTGAAGATGAATTCTGGCTACATTATTTATGTCCCCCTTCTCTTGTCCGAGTTCACAATGGTACATGTTTACTGTTGCCTACATAATAGCTCTGTGCATAGCATGAACATGTACATTGTACATGCCAAGAGGGTGACATGGCATTCTGTACAAAAAGAGCTCTTAAATAAATACAGAATTTTTTTTTCCTCGTGTAATTAAGATGTCTATCAGGGCATGTGTTCTCTCATTCACAGAAACCAAACCACCCCCCCCAATGTTCCCATACTTCAACACACTATTTTCCTCTTGTACAGAAGTAACTCCAGTCAAATCCTCTGAAGAATTTCTGAGATTTTAAGGACACGATAAAGACACAATAGAGGGGGGTATCACCATGCCCCATATCGAGCACTAAATGCAATGTTGAGAGGGTGTAATCTAGTCGGGGTCCCGTTCGGTGTCGAGAATCAGTGTTATGTGTTGCTTTATTAGCACACGGGGAACATGACAGAGATGGTGGCAGCAATTTGAACCAAAACACATGTGGCTACATTCTATCTATAAGATTAACGAGCAGATGTGTTGCTTTAGAGTCAAGTATTTACACATCCCCACAAATGTAATGGAATGTGCTACTTTCTCAAGTTGCATATTATGTTTTTTAAGAAGTAACTCTAAGAAGACGAGCAGAGTACACTGTTTGAAATGTCAAGACCACACTGGCTCTTTTCAGAGCCAGCACTCCCCCAAAAGAGATTTTGCAAGTTTACCACTTGTAGTTCTTATTTCCACACCGTGCAAAGCTTCAAACATCACTTATTTTGTTTTTTTGATGTTATCATCGCCAATCATTTGAAAAGCTCTTTCTGAATCGAGACATGTACGTGCTTCTCATTTTAAAAAAACCAAACATGTGCAGCTTTTACTCAATATTTTGAGGGTTTGACTTAAATAAAATTAGTTTTCCGCTGCCTCCTCCCCACTACCTTCTTCTTTAGCGATTCCATTTCAGAATTATTTGTGCGTTAACATTTTAAAAGCATCTTTGAAATCTGAAAACATTCTTGAAGAAAAGAAATACAGAGGATGCAGGAAAAATGCAGTTTCCCCCTCAAAACTTCAACTTCCCCTTGTTGGCCTCTAATCTTGTAACACCACATGACCTCCTCCTTGCAACGTTTTCTCTGGTCTCCCCCCCCCCCTTTCGTTGAGGAACTTGTAGAGAACTTTTCCCTTCCCATAAGACGGGAACAAGGATTACCTCCAGGGAGCTCCTTACAACCGTCATGGGATGTACTGGATTTGCGTCGCAAAAGGTCCCAGGGAAATAACAAATTATAGGGGTACCAAAAAGTTCCAGATCCAAGTATCTTGGTCCCCCCCCCCCCCTCCGAAAACAACAAAGATCTCCTACATGAAGGTTTGTTGTGCCCTCACCAACCGAACTCATCATTGCACAATTTGTATGAAAATTGCATCAAATCCAGGTTCATAAACCTTTCAGTTTGAGGCCAAAGTGGGGATAAAGTCTAAGTTGTTTAGACGAAATATTGCTAAAATTCAAAACCTAATGTGTCAACTAGCGAACAAAATTTAGATTTTTTGTTTGTCCCTAGTTGAAAACTACAAGAAGTACTTAACACGGCAATGTTTAGATATTAGACTCGTACAGTCTTACTTGCCATGAACGTGTGGGAAATCAATTCTATTAAAATAATTCCTACTCAACAAATCCAGTGCATAATTGCTCCACAATGACCATTAGATCACTTAGTAACCAAGTAAACGTGTAAAACAAGTGTACGCTGTGTACTGCGTTGCTTGTTTTCGGATGAACCTTGCCCAATTTTTTGTCCCGATGTCTCGCTCCTTGTAAAATCAATCCTGGGGAGAGCCCAGACACAGGTCCAGTCACGCTGTGGATTCTTTGAGTGACTCAACCTCAAGGCAAAGTCAAGGATTGCAAATGTCTAGTCAGATCGAATGATGACTCGAGTCTGAGTCACCGAATGCTTTATGACTCAGGTCAGAACCATGTCGGAGTCATCCCTGTACATGTAGCTGAGCAACCGACGTCTTCCCATTGCTGGGATGCCCTTCTTACCCTCACGGACACGTATGCATTGCTCACCGGCATTCACTCGCACCACGTTGGCACTTTGTGCACATGTAATAATATATAATGATCTTGGGGTTGGAGCAAAGACAAATTGACTTGAGCGGATTTGAACCAATGACCTTTGGATTAAATTTACCCATGTCAGTACTTACCCTTGTGGTTTATTACTTGTTACTTTAAACGAAAAATTTGGTATCCTCTTAAAGTGATACCCTTGATACCTGCCTGCGCTTCTCATGTTGGGTTAAAAAATTATGTCTTTCTCTAAAACCGGATTTTTTGGAAGGAAATCGTTTCTTAAAGTGTGTTATACTATTAGCTGCTGTAGTGCTTCTTATGGTCATTAATTTGTGGAGAAATTACTAAGGTATGCCCTGCCTTTAACGATAAGTGCACTGTGTTCTTTTATGTGAGTTACACAACACACTACTACTTTACATCCCATCTGAAGGACCAAGCAATAGTAGTTTAGTGTCCTGCTTAAGGACACAAGTGTCAAGACCGAGTATCGAACCCACACTCTGCTGCTCAGAAACACCAGAGCTTGAGTCCAGTGCACTTGGCCGCTCGGCCAGTCTTGTACATAAAGTAAAGTTCCATAAAAAACGATGGTTGAAGATGCTAGGAATGTTTTAAAATCGAAGACTGTGCGCATTGTATGGAATATAAAATTAATCCTTGGAATCCAGTTCCCCCTCCTCAACAACAACCCCCCCCCCACCTCCATTTTAAAGATTCACTCAGAAGGAAAAATAAATCATCATGTTATTAAAACAAAAACCTTAACTTATTTCTTTGCAGGTCTAACGTGTGACGAGATCTTCATAATTGACGACTTCTGCCGCCGGTACAGCAAGAAGCCCACCCAGGTCATCCTGGCCTACTGGGAGAAGCAGGCCCAGCCAGTCTTACCCTTCAAGAAGAAAGAGCTGGTCTCCATTCTCCATAATATGGACCGTCAGGATCTTCTAGACGTCATCATTCAGAGGGAGAAACACTCGGTCGGCAAGTAGAGACGTCCTCGTGGCTGCTTCGTCTTACAATCACGGTTTTCAGTATTGTGAGACCAGCACAAAGATTTGCGATGTTGTGTGTTGGGCCCAAATTCTGCTTCAAGGTATGGTCACAGATTGGTCAATTCTCCAAAAGTTTAATGACCATAACAACTTACTTGGTGAGAAGCACTGCAGCTGTTTATAGTATAAACTATTTTGAGAAAGGACTCCCTTCGAAGTAATATGGTACGGAAAATTGTTCACCCAACAACAATCGAATCTGAGAAACGATTCATGCATGAATCCTTACTCAGATTTCTGAGGGTTGGTGTCTGTGCCTGAATGCTGCACCAGAGATGCGGCTGTCACCTCGCTAAATGTGGATGGATTTGATGTTCTTGTGAAAATACAGTGACAGTGCCTTTTTGCTGTTTTCTCAGCAAGTAGACACTGTAGTCAGCTGAAACTTTCACATGTGACTTTTAATTGTATCTTTCTATATAGTTTTGCCCATAAATCTGCATTATGGTGACAAAAGCCAATCTATGACCTACCTTTAAACAGAACATATTTTCTGCTAAGCAAAACTTAGCAGGATACAGTCACACCTGGTGCATGTGAAGATGTATTTTGGCTGGTAACCTTATTCTGGTAGCAAATTTTTTGTTGTGCTCATGTACTTTTTGTGCCTCAGCAGCTCTATGAAAATGGGCCCATGATTGTGACCTTATAATTTGAGTTCTTTGTGCCCTTAACTTTGTTATGGTGGCCTTAATCTACTGCTGTAGTAGCCTGGCAGTTTAAATAAATCCAGTGCCTTCGGTTGGATGCCAAAAATTGTCTTCTGTTTTGTAAGTTCCATGTAGGATTTGTGCACTGGCTGGCCAGTCAGTTAGTTTGCTAAAGTGAAAGTTAAATTTAGTTATGTTGAGTTTTGTACATTTGTATATGAGAATGGCTGAGTATAACTCTTACAACTGTACACTCAATGTATTTGTTTTCCACCTTCACCAGGACTTATTATTTTTTGATACTGTGGAAAACAGTTGACTCTATCTATTGGAAAACGGATTGCGTTGAACAAAACTGAATTTGACCTTAAGACACCTTCTGAAAGTGCCACCAGTGGCTCACCTACATGTACATGTACATTGTAGCTGAAGCAAGATTATTAGGGCCCAATTTCATGGCTCTGCTTACCGCCGAATTCTGCGCTTGCGGTGACCATTCTCCGCTTACTGTTCAAGCGCCGAATTTCTGCGCTAGCTGTGTAAGCGTAGAATGCCTAGTAACGTGGAGTACGCACGCTCACAAGCCGGAATTCCCCGCTAACCCGTGAAATACGCTTGACTTAAGCGCGGAATTCCCTGCTTCCGCAAGCGCCGATTCTTTGCTTATGGTAAGCAGAGCCATGAAATTGGGCCCAGGTGAATGTGATGATTCAGCCAAATTATATGCAAACTCGGGGGGGCTACACAATGGACCCCTTTCCCATGAAATATGCAAATTACATTCATGCATGTGTACAGACGCTATTTGTTGGCAAACGCCGTAGAGTTGTGCACTAGGCAGACGCACAGACGTGTGTGCCTCGCGCCACCATCAGTCCCATACAAAAAGGTGTGGTGTTCACTCATTTTGCCAACCAATAGGGAGAGTGCGCATGCGCGATGTTCAATTTACATATTTCATGGGAAGGGTCTATTACCAATGAATCCAATAAAACAATCAGTGTTCTTGTTTTTCAGTCAGTATAGAGAATCCCTCATTCATAATTAAAACATTAATTGTGGTTTGTCCTTCATGACAAAGTTTAGCGAGGAAGCGGCCATATTGTTGAAAGTGAGTGCGGAGGTCACTAAAAGTAGAGAGGCAGGCCGCTACCCGTTGGAGTGGACACTGGAAACATTGAAGTCCACCAAACCTTCCATGGCATTCGACTAAAAGTTTGTGAAGTTTGATGGTTAGAACCTACACTGCACCACTTTAAGAAGACAAAGTTGATTTGGCCCATTTATGATCTGATCACTCTGCAGCCTAAAGCGTTAAAGAATCGCAGGATGCGGAGTTTGATGAATTGGTCAGTTGCCAACCAGTTGTTTTCCGTACCATCCAAAAGGTTGTACCTGTTCTTGAAACGGTGTTGTGTTCCTGCAAGATTAAGCTTTTAAATAAATCTATTTTTTTGACTTGTCATACCACATCTCAGAGATCAAACCCAAGTTTATGATACAGGGTTGTTTCGTATGGTTCGGCGTGATCCCTGGCTGTGCGGCAGTTACAGGTTGTATGGCTTCTGACTGGCACCCCCAAATAAACATATTGACAAATTATGGAGACTGCCAATATAGATAGCTCAGTTGGTAGAGCGCCAGCCCGTTAATCCGGAGGTCGTAGGTTCAAATTCCGCTCTAGTCAACTTGTCTTTGCTCGACCCAAAATTTAAGCAGAAAATTGTCACGCCTTTGTTGTCGGGTGCAAAGCAAACATTCCAGATGCCACTTTCAACTTCTTCTTGGAGATTCTGTTTTCTGCATGGGAAGCTTGTTTCAGATGCTGCATGGATATTTTATCTTGTGTTTTGGCTGTCAAAACACTATCGCACTTGACACCACATTGTGCAAAGTCAGCCATCTTTTCGGGCAATGGTAGTAATGTGTGTTCAGGCCTGGAATTACATGGAGGCCAAGGCCTCTGTTGTTGCCCTGGTCTTGGCCTTGACCCTGGTGCCCCTCCACAAGTTTCCCACAGACTTTAAGATGTTCCGATGGAAGTGCCCCTTTCAAATGATGCCCTCATAATGATGAAATTCCCGGCCTGCATTTTGCGTTAACACTGCATGCAGCACCTGAGTTTTCTACCAAATTTCCTGCATGATTGGCAGGTGAACCACTCAGCTGCATAGAAATAGAATGTTTGACAAAACCCAAAGCCCAAACCCAAGTTGCCCGTAATGACGGGGGTCCATCAGGAACTCTCTGTACCCGCTAAAACAAACAAAACAAGAAATCATTTGGCAACTACATCTACACCCAATTTACAAAGAGCTTGTGATTTGGGTGATTCTGAGATTTATAGTAGGACATAACAGAAGAAGAAGTTGAGGCGCTTGCTGGCAGGAGCCATGCAACACAATTTTAGTTTTGTGTACCTTGTTCTGTACATTTGGTGCATGATATGTGGCAAGGTGTACCCCACCTCCCATTGTGTCTTCATTGAGCTCTGGGAATCTCATGAACTCTTTTTCTTTCGGGGATGGGGGGTTTCTTCTGTTACTTCAAGTAAGGGAAGAGTTTATTGGAGGTTTGACCCTTCGTATCAAGACCCTTTGTACCACCGTCACATGCGTCTACTGCTGCCACGCTTGTCTTTGTGGGAGTCAGCTCGTGTAAACGCTGCATCGCCTAAAATGCACACTACACTGCATAACACACAGGGACATTGACTCCCCAAGATTATAGTGATGATGATGTAAGTTGAATAGATGGATTGCAATAGACGTCATCGGCCGCCATCTTTGATGAATAGAGCTATCATTGGCTGAGAGTCCTGCGTAGTGCGGTCAATGACGCGTATTGCAGTCCATCTATTGGGACAAGAGGAACAGTTATTTGGGGGGGGGGGGGTGGCGGAGGGGGATGAGCGTATTGGACATGTGCTCTTCATGCACACATATCAGAAAAGCAAGTGGGATTCATGGGAAGGTCCTGCACTGTTAAGTGATTTTATTACTTGGCAGGGTTTTATTGTACAGCCCAGCAGTGCATGACCCTTTTGGCTGTGCCTCTGATGTCATGTGCCTCGGATAAAGAAAACAAACGACAAAGTGCCTCGAAAGGAGAAGCAGTGCATTGATATTTAGTTGACAATTGTACAAAATATAACAAAAATTACTGTAAATCACAGAGGATTATTTTATTATAGATGAATGAATTTATATCTTTATATTGACATTAAAATCTCTTTATATTATATATATATATATATTTGTATTCAAACCTGGAGATAAAATTTATAGTAATTGGTTTTGTTTTGATCGATTATCTTGTCTCAATTAAAGCAATATTACCCAGATAGTGCAAATTACTTCATCCATTATTCATTTTGTGGTTGTGACTGTTTTTAAGATTTTGTATGGATGAGCATTGTGTTGTGTCATCCTGGACAGGTTTCATCTATTCTGGCAAGAAAAATGTCAGGCAAAGTGTTATTGGTTTGATTTTTCTTTTGCAAATCTGATTGTGCTGAAATATTTTGGCACAGTTAGGCTTGGTTTAAAGGCACAGTACACGTTTGGTAATTGGAGCCTACTGATTGTGTCAATCCTATTTAAATGTAGGTACATACAATAAAACTAACTTGTGAAAATGTCACTTCAAAAGATGGTCGTGTTTTTGAGATATCACCGAAAAACCGGAGCGAATATTTCCACGCAGGAAGAATATTCCCCATAGGAATACATAGTCTGAGAAGCAGTTTTCTCAGATTCAAATTTTGGGGAATAAAAAGTGATATATTTTCCATAACCGTAGTACTTCGAAGTTGAAAGTTTCTAAAAAATTCATTATACTACCCAAAGCGGCTGTACTTCTTACCAAGTAAGTTTTTATTGCCATCAATTTTCAGAGTCATTACCAAATGTGTACTGTGCCTTTAAGATGGCTGATTGTACAAAGTAGCAACATTTTCTGAGAGCTCATTGAGTCAAGCAGTGATGCCTTACAAATGCTACACAAACACCCCCAAAAATACCATCCATTCAAAATCTAGAGTCTAAAGGCAAAGGATATCTTTGGTTTTTGGAACCGTTCGATTGTTTTAATCCTATATAAATGTAGAAATATACTATGAAACTAACCTTTGAAAATTTCATTTCAAAAGGTGGTAGGGTTTTTGAGATATCGCTAAAAATCTGGATTATGTCCACGCTGGAAGAATAATCCGTAATTGGAATACACAATCTGAGAAACTTTTCATTCTCAGATTGAAATGTTTTGAATCCCTCTCTCTAAAACCCCATTCCTTTGAAGGGAATTGTTTCTCAAAATGTTATACAGTATCAAAAGCTGCAGTGCTTCTTACCAAGTAAGTTTTTATGGTCATTAATTTTTTTGAGTAATTACCAAAGGTATACACTCCCTTTAAAAGAGAAAGGGGTAGATCTAATGTTGTAAGCAATTTCCTAGCTTTCAACTTTAAGGGAATAACAGGAAAGTCCTGTCACATCTGTTTTGCACTGTCAAATGTTGCGTTGTTCTGTTGTTTTTCTCTTAACATTATACATGTAGTTTGGTATTTACAGTCCTAGTTGTGAGAGGTTGGGATCTATCCGACCACCGAAAAGCACTCACCTCTCACCACTGTGGCCCTGGTTCGATTCCTAGCTAGTATGTGAGTAGAGTTGTGTGTTGGTTCTCTCCCTGCAAGTGTTTTTTCTCTGGGCCCTGCGGTTTTCCTTCCTCTGGGGAAAAAAATCAAGCGCTTTCGATCTCTGGCTGTGCTCTTCGGTCATACATGTATATGGGCTGATGTTGGCTGCCAAAGGCGCCTTTGCATGCCTGCGGCTCGACCGCATTGTAGCCACGTCCTTCGCAATTCAGCTTCTCAGCTGTGAGTAAGGATGACTGGCCTCCCAACTTATTTTTATATTATTATTATGAACCATTTGCTAAGCAGCTTCTTAGAAGCACAGAGGAGATTTTGTTTGGGGCGTTTCTTATGAAGTATATTTTTTTTATTTATTAAGAGAACATTTTTTGTATGGATTATTTGCTTCCAACATTTCTTTGGCTGAAAAGAAATAATTTTTTTGATACAGTATTTTGTAAATATTTGTACATTTTAAAACCTAAATTGTGAAGGTGTTGTTTTCTAACATTATATATTATTTACTTTACTTGGGGAAAAAGGGAAAAAGGTAACAACTGATGACAATTGAAATAAAATGTTTTTAATAAAACGCAGACAGTTGCTATTTGATTGTATATTTTGCCGTTTGATTTACTGTTGCTTTTTGAGTTGGCAAATTCCTTGAATTGAAAGTGATCATGTTGGGAATCTTACATTGTCTTGTCTTTCCACCTCAGACTGGAGCTTGCTGGTTAAAGGGGCACTGTCTTCATGGTCATAGTCTGCTTGTGGCTGGACATGGAAACATCAACTCTCACCCAGTTACTACACTCGTGCACGTAGACCCTGTGCAGTAACTGAGTGAAAGTTCAACATCTAATGTCCAGCCACAGACATGCTGTGATCACGATGACAGTGCCCCTTTAAGACCTGTAATTTAAGATATACCTGTCAAGGTGGACCTAACCACTTAAAGATGCATTGCCAAATTTGTTAAGCAAAAGTGGTACTAAAAAGTGATTTCCGATTTTTGGGATCCTTCAGAGAAGTCTGCAAAATTGTTATTAAACATCATGAGAAGTCTGTACACTCGCTGAACGTCACATTACATAGAAGTGTCTCCGGAAGGCGTCGCAGAACATTCATCTTTTCTTTAATAATTTCCACGCGGTATTGCCATTGTATATGATCACCGCATCAGAATGCGTGTCGACATTTCGCGTGTTTTTTTTTTTTCCCCACTTGAAATGAAAGTATAGATCTTGGTCAGCCCGAGTACTAAATAAAATTGTCCAACTTTTCTCCAAGGGCCAGATATCACACCTGTGATAACTAGTGTTGATCTATTATTGCAGTGGTGTAAACAAAGCGGGGCAGACATTTGTATTTTTTACAGTGGGGGGGGGGGGGCTACTTAATGTATCAAACCATTATTTTGTGTGTGTTTCCATTAGGAGGGGTTGGAGCCTCCTGATGTCCGCGCCCGTCCCCCACCCACCCCCCCCCCCCTTTGGTTACACCATTGAGTGCGCAAAGCACTTGGCCATAGGTGCATGAATGGGAAGCTATGAGGGCTGGGGAAGTAATGTGTTGGATTTTTTAAAATAATTTTTTTATGAGACTCCAACTCACAAGGCCAGACGACCCTAACTGATTTTGGCTGTCGACCCAAATCAACTGTCACCAGGGGCACGTTGTCACCTACTCCTAGGGCTGAAACAGGGTTATACCCCCTTCACAGTCCGTAAGGATGTAGGCATGGGTATCATCCATCCACTGCTGGTAGAGCAACCTCAAGGGCACAAGTGTCATGACCTGGATTCGAACCCACACTCTGCTGCTTACAACACCAGAGCTTAGGCCACAACTCGCCATGATTAACCCTGTAAGTGCTATAAGCAGTTTGAGGTTGTATGCTCCCCAGAGAATTGAGAAAGTTTGAGGAATGGTCCAAGTATGACGGATGAACAGAAATAATAATGTCGTAAAGCAACTTAAATTTTGTTTTTATTTATTTCGAAACATCAATATCAAAGTCAAAATTCGATTGGAGAATTTTAAAAATTTTTTGTAAAATAATTTTTTTTTGAAAAATTGAACCCCCTATCCCCTCTCTTGAGTCCTAAGTATTGGCAAGGTGTCAGTTTGGCACAGAGCCAACATGAAGCCTGAAACTAAAATGGTAGGCCCCCTATGGTTTATGTCCATGACTTTTATAAACCACCATCTGACAACCATCAATACTGGAATTGTTGACCATCAACAGAGGGCGCACTTCGAAGTACTTCCACATAAAAAGATCCTCCAGAAGAAATCAAAACAAATCACATTATCACAAAAGGACAATGGCATCCTTGTTGAATCAACAAAACAGTAACAAGTCTTGAAACCAAGACTAGCCATGACCCCAAGGTCACCCAATGGTCATGCATTCAGACATACTGGTGAAACTGCCTGCCTCTGGATCCAGGTGCCAATGTCTTGGAGCTGGTAACAGTGAATTCAGGAAACTGAATTGATAACAAATGTGATGAATTATACTGCTTTCCAGCAACTTTCTACTCATTACTAGGATAAGAACTATTTTCTGCTGACCATCTCTATAGAATTGTGGACACAGGAGAGCTGTGTACATACTGACCCACTACATCATATTGCAGATGTGTTGATATAATGCGAAACAAAACTTGACAATATCAACAAAGATTTTGTACAGAAAACATTTCAAGAGTGTCCACAAGACTACATTTTGCCAACGAATCTTCAGCAGAGATGTCAAGTAACCGGTGACTATCTACCCCGACCGGCATTGTCCACAGTTGTGGTTCCAAACAGCAATTGGACGATGCGCATAAAGTGACTACTGTGCTACTGTGTTCACCCTGAGCTACTGTGGATTTCCACAATATGCAGACAATTGAGCATATTGAGGTACCGGTATAAAGTTACCTACCTGGCACCAAGGGGCTTAACCGCCCTCGACCCAAGCAGAAAAGTAAGCAGGATACCAGTCACAGATTGTACATGTGACATGTATTTTGGCTGGTAACGGTTCCGTATTCTGGCAAGCATAATTTTTGTTGTGCTTAAGCTACTTTTTGTGCTTATATAAGCAGCTCCATGAAATTGGGCCTGGATGATCGATGACACAGTCAAGTGGCGTATGGGAGCATGTGACATTCCAGTGTGATCATTATAGAACTTGAAGTTTTCAAACAGTTGGTGATGAAAGCCAAACTGGCCTCTTGAACTGTAAGTAGGTGAGGACGTCGTTAGCAATGGGTCTACAAAACATCATACGGCAGTTTACAAGATTTGTGATGCAACAACGACTAAGTCAAGATCGTATTATAAAATTAAAAGGTAAGTAAATTAGCCCTCCTGAGTCTCATACACAGGTACCACAGACAGCTACAATGGTACCATACCTTCTAGGCTAGCATTGTGTATGGGTTTCTTCAAAGTTTGTACAGCAGGTATCATGTGGAAACCTCATGGCTTGATCTTTGATGTAATTTGTTTGTGGTACCCACTGCTAATTGCCTATGCTCGGTGGTCTAGTGAAGACTACTCTGGGCGTGGGGTATAGGGGGAAGGGGTGGGTTAGAATCCCACCCGAGTAGTATCCTGTGGATTTTCGGGTAAACTTTCCGTCTGCCACATTTTTTACTCAATAATAGCAGTATCTCATTTAAAGTAAATAAGATACATAGTTTATTTCATAATGAATGCAGAAATGTTAATGATTTTCCTTTTGAGGGACTCAGGGGAAAGCACAGAGTAGGGCCTACCTACAGTGCTTATCACATGGTGGTGTATGGTTAAACCAAATTATGTTCTTTATCCCCCATGATGCAACTATTACATCGTTTCATTGCGTGACACATACAGGACTCAAACTGGCTTTGGACGTAGCCGGGCATGCTCTGGAAAGCACTCTGTATATATAAAACCAAGTTAATAATCTTCATCTGTGATGCAATTGTTACATCTGTCAACTCATATCTACATAACTGTGCAGTTCAGTCGCATAAAACTGTAGTGAAAAGTGGGGGGGGGGGATGATGCAGAACTTTAAGTATAACTAGTGTGTAATAACGTGCATATCATTTTGTTTTTTTGTCAAAGTGGATCCAATTATACTAAAGGGGCACCGGTGGATAAAAGCGCGAGCTGTACGTTATTTCGTCCACTCCAGGGATCAGGGAAAATTTTGTACCCAGGGCGTGGGGGTCCTGGGGCTCGCAGAAGGGCCCCATGAAAATTTTGATGGGTATTGATACTTTTTGGTGCTTTTTCAGCCTTTCTGGATTATCTTTTTGAGGCAAAGTTTGATCTGTATGATATTGTTTGTTATTATCTCTAATTGTGTTCTACTTTGGGACAAAAACTAAGGAGGTTATTTTGAGACAAGTTGATCACTAATCGATGTCATTTTTGCTAAGTTTACTTCCAATGTTTTAAGTAGTCAGATATTTGACAAATCATTTTCACCACTTTGCTTAATCTGGGAGGGGGATGATCGAAAGGGCCAACCCTCCAAGTCTAAAAAAAAACCAAAAAACAGGGGGATCTATACACCCGTGGTGCCTTTGTGTGTTAGACTCAAATCAAAGGTCCTTAAACAGCAAGAACAGCAATTATTATTCCAATCTACTTCTTTCCATTATTTTTATTAACACTTGTTTTCCATAGAGAACTGGTGAATATAAAAATAAACTTAATCAAATGCTACACTACATGCTTTCCAAATTTATAGTTTTTAAGAAATACATTTTTGGGGCACTGAATCAGTTGTTCACGAACATAAAGCGAATTGCATTTTGAGGACCAAGAAGTTTGGTGATAACCACGTAAAAAGTGATCTCTTCCTTGCAAGAAAAATTATGGTCTTGAAAAGGTTGTAACTTAGGTCTTGAAACACATTCCAAAATCTTGTACAGGTAGACCAAAATGAACATGCAAACACTACTTGAAAACCGCACTGTTTGGTCCTAATTAAAACAATGGTTGGACTGACATTTGCACTTCCAGGAAGTAGATTGAACTATTTTAACAAATCTTGTTTTGATGAATAGAATTAAATTGAATTTAAATATCTCCTAGATACATTTTTTCCTAAGTAAAACTGTTGTTGTGATTTAATTCATACCAATTTCAGGAAGTTGATCTGTTGGAACATCTGGTAACTGGTCAAGCTGGGACACTGACTCCTCCACTCCTGTCAGCTGGGCGAGTTCCTCCAAGATGGCTGCCTCATCATCATCAGTCAGGCTACCAGCAAGCAGCTCATCAATTTCCTAAAACAGAATAATGGTGAGTTTCAGTTGACATCTAATAGTTTAAGTTATATACCGCTCTTAGGGATCCTTATTATTTGAATGGTGGAACAGGCGTTACTTGTCATACTGTAGCTTTGCAATGGATTCTGTTGAAAAATTTAATATATGAGTCCTATTGATAAATAGGACATTTTGGCAATTCGCAGCTATGCTTTGCACGTTCTAATAGATATTACATTGAGTATCATATGTATTGATTGAGTTAAGGGTTATTTAGCGCCCACGTTTCTATGTTGCGATCATAGCAAGCCTGTGGCTGTACATGGAGTTATGAGCTCTAACCAAGCTATTGCACACGTCCGCCTGCCGCCAGCTGTCACTTCGCAAAGGGCGCTGTCATTGTTATAGTGATGTGACTGCCAGTGCGCCTGTGCATTGGTTGGGTTAGGGTTCATAGTTCCATGTAAAATGACAGCCACAGGCCTGCTATGATCATGACGACAGTCCCCCGTTAATTTCTTATTTTGAATTAGCCAAATCAAAATAAGAAGAATTAACAGAACGGCACAAAATCCCTGACAAAAACATTGTTGGCGTTTTCTCAAAATGTTCAGCGAAGTTGATTGCATTTTCATAGGTTGGTCTTATATGGTTTGTTTAATATGCTGTAATCCAGGCTCTCAGGGGGCTTCGCCCCCGGAAGCTCTGAGCTTTTGGCATTTTGAGGGGTGAAAAACCAAGCCTCCATGTGCCTTAAAGGGGGAAAAGACACCACACACACACTTGTGGCCAATTTTTGAGCAGGCAGATAGTAAAAAAAAAAAAAAAAAATTTTTTTCCTTCAAATTTGAAAAAAAAAAAAGTGGGGGGCCCCGGGCCCCCCGCCCCCCCCCTCCGGCTCTGGCGACCATGCTTTATCTCACCTCAAGGGTGTCTCAAGGCACTCATTATTTTAATGACAGGTATTGCGGAGGTATCTTTGAATTATGAGACTTAATTATATAGCACCTTGTAAGGGTTACAAGGTGATGCGAAAAAATATGTAGCCAGAAACACACTGGCGAATCTCTAACATGGATTCTATGACACAAGAGACCAACCGCTGCACGCGGTTATATTATGGTTAAGTGCTTGCTTAATTAAAGATACAAGTGCCATGTCTGGGACCCCAACCCATAATCTGACAACACTGGGGGCCCAATTTCATAGCACTGCTTACCACAGAATTCCTAGTTGACTGTGCTCTGTAAAAGAGCATGTGTTCTATAGAACTTGAATCAGGTGCACTTGTCCATTCGACTATACCACAGTTTATGAGACTACCACTAGTTGATATTGAAAGCCTGGGCCAAGTTCGCAAGAAAACTATCGTTGAACATAGTTCGACTAAGTTAGCCCGATAGTTGGACTATGCCAGTCGACTATTTGGAACCAGCCCAGTAGGCTGGTTCCAACATGGTTGCATCCCTGGTTACCAATAGCCGTTGATGGGTTGGGTACTGTTTCAACAAGACAGCTATGGCAGTTTGATTCACTGAGTACTGAAGCCAATAGTGGGTTACTAATGGTGTTGGACTTTGATGGGTTGAGCACTGTTTCCACAAAACAACTGTTGCAGTTTGATTCACTGTGTACTGAAGCCATTAGGGGATTACTATAATGGTGTTGGAATTTGATGGGTTAGGTACTGTTTCTACAAGAGAACTGTTGCAGTTTGATTCACTGAGTACTGAAGCCATTAGGGTTACTATATAATGGTGTTGGAGTTTGATGGGTTGGGTACTTTTTCAACAATAGAACTGTTGCAGTTTGATTCACTGAGTACTGAAGCCATTATGGGTTGTTGGAGTTTGATGGATTGAGTACTGTTACAGTAAAAATGCTTTCTGGCAGTTAGTGTAAAAACTACTTAAAGTTGAGCTTTTCAAAGTGTTCACATTTTACTAGACTTCTCTACAATTTAGTTCACCTTGATGTTATTTTCAATCACATTGGACCAACTTGGTTTGGCTGTCTTTGACATCTACACACCATGGATATGAATGCTTTTCTCAGCTTTTTATACTTGAATCCATATAAGACTGGATTGATGGCAGAATTCACCAAGGAGAGAAGTTCAAACACACTCCATATGGCTGCATCAGGAATGAAAAGTTGTTCTTGCAAAACAAACAAGGATATAAAATACCAGATGGCTCCAGGCAAGACAAGAATTAAGAAAGCTGTGGTGATGATAGCAAGAGTGCTGGTGACTTTCCTGTGAGCTTGGTGCAGTTCTTGAGCTGGGCCCTGGATTCCTTGCTCTTCTAGGTTTCTGGCTCCTTGTTTCAGGTTGATGAGGATTCTGATGTACATCCAAATTGTAGCTGCAATTGGTAGAAGGAGCAACAACATTGCTGCAATGCCAGAGGCTGGAGGTTTTTCTAGCTCATCAAATGCGCAATTGTGTATTTTGTGCAGATCTATTATGAGGACTGATCGAGGCATATAGACTATTACTGGAATTATCCAAACAGCAAGTAACAACAGTGTGATCTTTCGTCTGGTCAAGTATCTTGAATACTGCAAAGGTCGACTGATTCCAACAAATCGTTCATAATTGGCCAGTGTGAGACTGAGAACAGATTGGGCACTGAAGCAGTTTATAAAGAAATAATATATCCAAATACTCTTGAACTGAAAAAGCCTGTCTGCTGTACATTGGCTGCTAGTAGAATGTATTGAACTGTTTCCAAGAATTGAGTATTGCAAAGAAATAGATGCATACGGAGCATAAGTAGAAGAGACCAATGCATCTGCAACAGCGAGGTTGAGTATCATCAAATTGGTCACATTATGCAGTGTCTTTGTGTAGATTATAGTCAAACATACAAGAACATTTCCAACAAATCCAATACTCCCCAAAATTGGCATCAAGACAATTAAAATTGCGTACAAGTTTATAATAACGCCATCCATCTTCACTGTGTGTAATCCTGTGTGATACTGGTGGATAGCTGCTCTCTCAATGACTGCAGTCCTGTGTGTGGCTAGTATCACTCTGTACTCGGATCTAGGACAACAATACTGAACCAATCTCATATGCTTCTAAGTAATAATTAAAAGTGACACTTCAGGAAAGGCGGTCCATCAGCAGATATTGCTTTTCCTCAGTATGTTTCGATATCAAACAAGTATACATTTAAAAAACAACCATCAAAACCTAAAACCCCAAAGCAATTAAGATTAAAAAAAAGAAGCTTTTAGCCTTATATTGGTCTTTGGTTAATTGCAATTTCATGGCTGCTCTCACATTGTGTAACTACTCTGATCCAATTAAATCCTAATACAGAACTGTAATTAAAAGACTGCTGACAATCACTCATATATGTCTGGTGACTTCATTAAGAGACACAGTGTTTGAAATCAGGTCAAGTCCATCATTAGATGCTGCTTTTCTCATTTTTTTTTTCAACCAAAGCTTATCAATCAATCACCAAACCTAACTGCCAAAAACTAAACAAACTAAAGGCAGCCATTGGTGCTTTGCAGTTAAAGATAATCAGGGTTTCAGGGTAATTTTAATGAGCTGGGTATATTTGTGGTTTAATTTGTTACTGCCAGGGATCTTCTATTTTTTCCTTTCCAGCCTGACTAGATTATTTTAGGGGAATTGCTGTCTTTGAGAGTAGCGATGGTAAAAATAAACCTTGACTTAACAAATCCAAGAGAATAAAGATTCTGTTTGAAGCACCAAAGTTATTTTTTTCCTCTTTTGAGAAATTACAATATTCATGCACTGTTAACAGCAAACCTCAGCCATGAGACATGGCTGTGAGACATGGCTGTGAATTTGGCCCAAGATCGGAACCAAGTCTGGAACGTCGGTCCCCTCGGCCTCACCTCTAATGAGCCGAAATACAATGAAATATAATAGTGTAAGGTTCTTGGTATCACGTAATCCATTTCTTGCAATAAAAGGACAAAGGCCTGGAATCGAGGATTACACAATAACCCGAACAAAAAAAAGGCATAATTTTACAAATTTTTCCTACCACCAACCGCTTCTTTGTTTGGGTGAAATATAGGAATATACGGGGTGAGGGGGGAACTTTGGAGTGTAAAGAACAAGGAGCCTTTGTTTCGGTCATCTGATGTAACACGAAAATGCTAAATGCATGTCACCTGAATTCTAGCTGGGAAAATTTTGTCCTCTTGACTTGACATCTTGTCCCAATGTAATAAAGCTGCTTAAGCACAAAAAAAATACGGTTACCAGAATAAGATTACCAGCCAAAATAGAATTCCACATGTACTCTTTGTGACTGGTATCCTGCTTATTTTTCTTGAGCAGATAATTTATAGGCAGTATTAGCTGCTTAAGCAGCTCTATGAAATTGGGCCCTGGCATCAACTGGTAAAATGGACTGAGAAAATACTTTAAAAATTATACATTAAAAGATTCATCAAGTTATTTTGATTGAAAAACATCTGTTGGACTCTTATACATTTGTTACTGTGTGCATGTATTGTTCAAACTTACCTTGGATCATGTATTGTACTCACTTCATTGAAATTCCACAGCATGCAACCTGATCAAGTTTGATGAGTTGAGAACGGTTGGTTACGTAAGTTGTTTTGGAGTTGACTGGATTGGGTGCCGTTTCCACAAGAGAACCTTTGCAGTTTGATCCAATGGGTACTGAAGCCATTAGGGGTTACTAGAATGGTGTTGGAGTTGACTGAATTGGGTACCGTTTCCACAAGAGAACCTTTGCAGTTTGATTCAATGGGTACTGAAGCCATTAGGGGTTACTAGAATGGTGTTGGAGTTGACTATATTGGGTACCGTTTCCACAAGAGAACCTTTGTAGTTTGATTCACTAAGCACTGATGCCATTATTAGTGGGTTACTATAATGGTGTTGGAGTTGACTAGATTGGGTACCATTTCCCAAAGAGAACTGTTGCAGTTTGATTCATTGAGTACTGAAGCCAAATTGGGTTTCTATAATGGTGTTGGAGTTCGATGGGTTGAGTACCGTTTCCAAAAAAAAAAACTATTGTTGTTTTGAGTCACTGAGTACTGAAGCCATTAGGGTTTTATAACTATACTGTTGTTGGAGAATAATAAGTTGAGGAGTAGTAGAGTTATAATGCTACCAAGGCAGAAAGTGTAAAAAATTCTTCAAGTTGTGCTTTTCGAAATGTTAGATTTGTACAAGGCTTTTCTTCTTGTTACACCTTGATGTTATGTTGATCACATTGGACCAACTTGATTTGGCTGTCTTTGTTGATGACTTCTACACACCATGGATATGAATGCTTTTCTCAGCTGTTTATACTTAAATCCGTACAAGACTGGATTGATGGCAGAATTCACCAAGGTGAGAAGTGCAAGTACACTCCATATGGCTTCACCAATATTGAAAACGTTTCCTGGCAGAAACAAAGATATGGAATACCAGATTGCTCCTGGCAAAACAAGAATGAAAAATGCTGTGGTGATGACAGCAAGAGTGTTGGTGACTTTTTGGTGAGCTTGGTGCAGTTCTTGAGCTGGGCCCCGGATTCCTTGCTCTTCTAGGTTTCTGGCTCCTTGTTTCAGGTTGAGGAGGATTTTGATGTACATCCAAATTGTGGCAGCAATGGGTAAAAGGTACAACAACATTGACGCAATGCTAAGGACTACAGGTTTTTGTACCTCATTAATTGCACAATTGTGTCTTTTGTACTGATCTATTATGAGAATTGATCGAGGCATATACACTATGACTGGAATTATCCAAACAGCAACTAACAAAAGCGCGATCTTTAGTCTGGTCAAGTATCTTGAATACTGCAAAGGTCGACTGATTCCAATAAATTGTTCATAATTGGCCAATGTTAGACTGAGAACCGAGAGGGCACTAAAGCAGTTGGTAAAGAAATAATAAATCCAAGTATTGTTGAACTGAAAAAGCCTATCTGCTGTACATTGGCTGCCGTTAGAATATATTGAACTGTTTCCAAGAAGTAAGTATTGGAAAGAAATAGATGCATACGGAGCATAAGATAAAGAGAAAAATGCACCTGCAACAGCGAGGTTGAGTAGCATCAAGTTGGTCACATTATGCAGAGTCTTTGTGTAGACTAGAGTCACACATACAAGAACATTTCCAACAAATCCAATACTCCCAACACTTGGCATCAAGACAATTAAGATTGTGAACAAGTTGATAATAACGTCATCCATCTTTCTCTTTGTGTAATCTTGTGTGATATTGGTTGATATCTGCTCTCTCAATGACTGCAGTCCTATGTGTGGCTAGTATCACATTGTACTTGGATCTAGCACCACAATACTAAACCAATCTCACAGTCACTTATACGCTGCTATGATATTGATGCTTTCTCTAACGTAAGGTCCTCATTACAATTTGTATGAATTTCATACAACAGGATATTTCTGAACACCAGCAGGCACACAACGTAAGATTTCTTTGTTGATGTAGATCAGAGTTTTGCATATTTTTGATGACGGTAGAAATTACCTGCTCACTCTGCACCAGCATAGCCTCCCCAAGCTCTCCCATGGGTTGATCATAATCCCAAGAGCCTGGTAATTTAAGTTTATTGGTGTTTAATGTTCCCCGAGTATTCCTTTGGCAAAAGATAAAAAAGACATTTTACAGTGAAGGGGAAAACAAATTATCTGTGATCTTTATTTAATTTTTTGTGTGACTAAGAGCCATTTTGGATTGAAGTCCCTACAGATTATTCAAAGTATGAGACTGCAATAAAGGATATAAAAAAAGCATCAAGCTGAGGAACTGCTGAAATTTATCACAAAATAATTATTACCCTTTTGTGTAATTCCTAAACCAGTCAGACACAGAGTCGCCTCAACCTCCACAAAATGATTGTGGGAGATGGGAAACGCTCACCCACTCACGCATGAAATAAATTTAAAAAAAATTATCCAGTGCCAAAACGAGCCCATTCTGTCATGCATCCCTTCACGAGTGACTCCAATTACGTACAATGAAGAGGCTTTACAGGTTTTTACTAAACAATGAACCATCCCATTGTCCAGGGGTCCTTTAGCTCATTGAAAGAGAAAAAACAATGAAATAGTATTTCTCCATCTTAGTTAGTCCAAATGAGGCAAGGTAGACGTGTCAGTGCGGACAAGGTTGGTGCCTTCATGGAGTTTTCTGTGTTAATTAGAAGAGAATTTTAGAGTTTCCAGAGTGTGGTGTGGACAAATTTCTGTGTCTATTTTCTGATTAGTTTATTGTTTTAAAAAAATCAACTGAAAATAATCTACATGTATTAGTGAGTTATATTTAATTAAAAATTAAATGCATTTCATTTATACACTGTCACAGAATATTATACAAATACTAAATTATTATGAGTTCAATGGTGAGAATAGTTTCATGAGTTGAAAGATGGAATATTCCATTTTACAATGTGAAGTTGAGTTGAATGGAACATTCCATCTTTCAACGAATAAAAATACTTTCACCATTGCATGACTGCAAAGCATTCATTATTTGTTTTAATAAAACACCCTAGTGATCTTTGTCATTTGGAGGGAAAACCATTCACCAAAATGTTTTAGATTGGATTCTGGCACCCAGTACGAGGGCATTTTGTACAAGGCTAGTCTATTATCGTTTTGTGATGATAATCCTCAAACACCGAATGGCACCAGTGTCTTGTGGAAGTACTCAACCCAACAAACTCCAACACCATTATAGTAACCCAATTTGGCTTCAGTACTCAGTGAATATAGTGATAAGACACTGATGCCTCGGCGATAACTTTAAATTATTTTTTTTTAGGATCTTGCGTCAAGTTTTCAGCCAGTGGCCATTGTGCGATCAACTGGTCTATGCGTGCATGGGCATGATGGTTTCACGTGTAATAGTGCAAAAAGGATAGAACAAAAATGCACGCTGAATAGTACTAAAATGCACGCTGAATAGTACCAAAATGCACGCTGAATAGTACTAAAATGCACGCTGAATAGTACTAAAATGCACGCTGAATAGTACCAAAATGCATGCTGAATAGTACCAAAATGCACGCTGAATAGAACCAAAATGCACGCTAAATAGTACCAAAATGCACGCTGAATAGTACCAAAATGCACGCTGAATAGTACCAAAATGCACACTGAATAGTACAAAAAGCGCTCGCTGATTAGTACCAAAATACACGCTAAATAGTACCAAAATGCATCCTAATTAGTACTCAAATGCACGCTTAAAGGCCCTGTACACTATTGGTAAGATCGAAAAAACGCAAATGTTCACAGATTAACACATAACTTACATGATTTAAAGAAAGTAATGGTAGAAAGAGTTCCTTAAAATATTTCTGCCTAAAATGCTATCGTTTCTGAGAAATGAGTAAAGCGATGGTTTTTATCACGAGTGATAAAAACTCAATGTTTGAAAAAACAGAAAACACATGTGACCTTATATGATAACCAATTGAGCTCAAACTTTCACAGGTTTGTTTATTCATGCATATGTTGAATCACACAAAATGTGGACACTGATTTGGAGCTGTTACCAAAAGTGTACAATACCTTTAATGACAAAGGCCCTGAAATTGGGAGAATAATGAGCACCGCGTGACCTCCAATTTTTGAATCAATTAGCAGGGATCTACTTGGGTATATATATAAAATTACTATGTGAAAACTGGCTTTTCTGTTTCATACCGCTTGGCCTCGTAAAATGGAATAGTCCAGATTTCACATTGTGATTATTTTTCGGGACACTGCACCCATATGCATCCAATATTTGTATAATTTTGATCAATAACTGACTTATCAAAATAACTGTTAAACGCAATTTATGCTCTCTCCTAATTTCTTATTTCCACACTTTCAATAAACTGTTGTTCAATGACACTATTTAACGAAATTTTGATGTAACTGATATAAGCCTAGGGTGACTTCTGATCTATCATGAAGATTCATCAAATGCACCACAACTGGAATTATCCAAGCAGCAGGTAACAACAGAATGATCTTTCTTCTAGTGAAGTAGCTTGAATATTGCAGAGGTTGATCGATTCCAATAAACTCAGAACAGAGTAAAGATTTATCTAAAGTATTGTTGAACTAAAAAAGCCTGTCTGCTGTACACTGGCCGCTAATAGGATGTAATAAAATGTTTGTATACTGCAAGTGTTGCAAAAAAGTAGATGCAAACAGAGCATAAGATACAGAGACTAATGCATCTGCAACAGCGAGGTTGAGTGTCATCGAATTGGTCACATTATGCAGTGTCTTTGTATAGATTATAGTCACACATACAATAACATTTTCCCACAAATCAAAGATTCCCAACTGGTGACTGTTACAAGTCTTCTCTTCTTGTTTTATCCGTCTTGATGTAATCTAAGTCACACTGGACAAACTTCGTTTGGCTGTCTTTGTTGATGACATCTACACGCTTTTTTTTGAGCTGTTCTTACTTGAATCCATCCAAGACTAAATTGATGGCAGAATTCACAAAGGCGACAAGTTACAGTACACTCCATATAGCAACTTAAAATATGTATACCACAGTACATTAACTTATTTTTGATATACCGAAGACATGAAAGACCAGATTGCTAAAGACAAGACAAATAAAGAAAGCGTGGTGATGATAGCAAGAGGGCTGGTGACTTTCTTGTGAGTTTGGTGCAATTCTTGATTCCTGTCTCTTCTAGGTTTCTGGCTCCTTGTTTCAGGTTGATGAGGAATTTGATGTACATCCAAAGTGTAGCTGCAAATGGTAGAACGAGCAACAGACTTGCTGCAATACCAAGCTCCAAAGTTTTTTTTATTTCTCCAGTTGCGCAATCTTCTCCTTTGTATTGAAAAAGGAGGAGGATTAATTGAGGCAAATAGGCTTTTACTGGAATTATCCAAATTGAAAGTAACAACAGTGTGATCTTTTGCCTGGTCAAGTAGCTTGAATACAGCAAAGATCGCCTGAGATTCCCAACTGGGGACTATAATACAAGTCTTCTCTTCTCGTTTTATCCATGTTAGTGTAATCTTAATCACAGTGGACCAACTTGGTTTGGCTGTCTTTGTTGATGACATCTACACACCAGAGATAAGAATGCTTTTCTCAGCTGTTTATACTTGAATCCATACAAAACTGGATTGATGGCAGAATTCACCAAGGAGAGAAGTGAAAATACACTCCATATGGAATCAATATGGAAAAGTTGTCCTTGTAGAGGTAACGACATGGAATACCAGATGGCTCGAGGCAAGACAAGTATGAAGAAAGCTGTGGTGATGATAGCAAGAGTGCTGGTGACTTTCTTGTGAGCTTGATGCAGTTCTTGAGCTGGGCCTGGTATTCCTTGCTCTTCTAGGTTTCTGGCTCCTTGTTTCAGGTTGATGAGGATTTTGATGTACATCCAAATTGTAGCTGCAATTGGTAGAAGGAGCAACAACATTGATGCAATGCTAGAGACTACAGGTTTCTGTACCTCATTAATTGCACAATTGTATCTTTTGTACTGATCTATTATGATGACTGATCGAGGCATATACACTATTACTGGGATTAACCAAATGGCAAGTAACAACAGTGTGATCTTTTGTCTGGTCAAGTAGCTGGAGTACTGCAAGGGTCGACTGATTCCAATAAATTGTTCATAATTGGCCAATGTGAGACTGAGAACAGAGTGGGCACGAAAGCAGTTGATAAAGAAATAATATATCCAAGTACTGTTGAACTGAAAAAGCCTGTCTGCAGTACATTGGCTGCTGTTAGAATGTGTTGAATTGTTTCCAAGAAGTAAGTATTGCAAAGAAATAGATGCATACGGAGCACAAGATACAGAGACCAATGCATCTGCAACAGCGAGGTTGAGTATCATCAAATTGGTCACATTATGCAGTGTCTTTGTGTAGATTATAGTCAGACTTACAAGAACATTTCCAACAAATCCAAGAATCCCAACAATTGGCATCAAAACAATTAAACTTTCAAATATGTTTACCACAATGCTATCCATATTCACTGTGTGTAATCCTTTGTGATACTGGTTTATAGCTGCTCTCTCATTGAAAGCAAAAGTGTGTCTGGCTAGTACATCATATTGTTCTCAGATCTAGCACAATACTGATATTCGATTTTGACTTGTTGCTGTCACTTATAATTAACGCTGTCATGCATCACTCATAGAATGCTTAGGATAGCCTTCCAAATAACTCCATCTACATCTGCCTTGCTCATAAGAGTGGATTCTCTAGGATGATGGCATGCATGTCATGCATGACAACCTTAATACTTATAAGTGACAGTTGCTTGGTGATTCGGCTGATATTATGACAACCTCAAAGTCACTAATTTGTCTTGTGAGTGACACTGCATGAACAGTAGTCCATTAGCAGATACTGCTGTGCATAGAAATAATTCATTTTATCGCATCAACGATAAAATGCTTTATACGCAGGGAAGGCAGTGTTTCATGTCACGGCGGCACGCCATGCATTGTATTGTTTTATATGGGCAAAAAATTGGCTACTTAGGTGGGCTGGGAAGTTTACGTGCGCGGGCGCTCTGTGTAAATTCTTACAAATCTAGGTTACAACAATTTCGCGGGCAGAAAACATATTGCTGTATATGTATTGGTAAAGGATATAATTATGAATGTGTTAAATATTATGTTATATAAACAGTATTGTCTATGAGCCAATTATTGGCGGTGCAGGGAAAAGGCAACCAATGGCTTTAATTCTTGCGTTGCTGGGGACGCTTGGGCAAGCGGGAAAGTTGGGGGATTAATCACTTTCGTCATAGTCTTGTCTGTGAATACAAGTATATTATTTACGGGGATTATAAAGTTTTTTAAAATACGCAAGTGTGTGCATTTGCCTTTTAATCTTAAATTCTCTTTGGAATTAGTGTGTAGTAATTTTAAATTGGTGTAGAGTAATTTTTATGACAGCTCTGAGCTGTAGAATCCACAGTTTTGCGACATTTGTTACCTGTACGGTTGTACCGGGCGTTGGCATTGTTTGGTGGTGCGCCATGCCGCGACCAAAACGCCCTGTCAAGCGGCCGTCTCGGCTTCGGGATGCTGATCCGGCTCCTCCCAAGAGAGGCAGGACGACCAAGGAGAAGGGCCAGCGCAAGACGCAGCCGAGCCAGCAGGCTACAACTCCTCTGCAGGTTGCGACCTCATCTGCTGAGGGCAGGCATGATGCTGGGAGCAGCGGCCAGTTGAGCTCTACTGCTGGTGCATTTAGTGCAATCACCGGAGGCGGAGGGATTACGCCTACTCCTCCTAGCTACGTGCAGCCCGATAATCCATCCATCCCAACTGCGGCAACGGGTATGGATCAATATAGTTTTAATAACGGTATTGTCCATAATTTGGGTTTTGGTTTTAACATACGGCCAGAGCCGGTTCCACAAATGGGCATGAATACTCCGTTGGTGTTTCATGTGCCACAGGCCCTTAAGGAGAAAATATGGGAAGGGGTGTATGTAGATTTGTCCTTGTTGTACAAGGACACTGCTAATGCCGTCTGTTCGAGAGCCCCGGATCAGTACCTGCAATTTGTTGTTGATGGTGGTCAGCTCGTGATCAGGAAGCCAGGCCCATTGCGCAGAAGGTTGGACACGCTGGACATGTGGCAGTCAGCGTTTCATACTTTCATGGCTATTTTTATCATGCGGCATCCTACGCGTTGCGCTGAATTATTG
This sequence comes from Pycnopodia helianthoides, assembly GCA_032158295.1. Classification (NCBI taxonomy): domain Eukaryota; kingdom Metazoa; phylum Echinodermata; class Asteroidea; order Forcipulatida; family Asteriidae; genus Pycnopodia; species Pycnopodia helianthoides. The sequence goes on from CM063245.1 coordinate 14,215,091, forward strand.
AAGTATGCCGAGATTGTTCGCATGGCGTCTGTCCAATATTCTGGGTTGGGCTGGCGAACCTATGACGAGCAGTTTCGTCTCATGCAGGAGGCTAATCCGGGCACTCGTGGGGCAATATTGACACGGAGCTTTGGTTGACGGTGGCGGCTATCTCTGCGCCGTCTTTCACAAGTTCTTCTTTACAGCCCACTGCCAATATTGGGCAAGCTGCGGGTGTCAAATCATCTGTTAGGCCTGGTTTGTGCTTTGCTTTTAACAGCTTGCAAGGTTGCCATCTGAGTGCATGCAGGTTTGCACATAGTTGTAACAAGTGTTTGCGTGGTGGGCATGGGGCACCAAGGTGTAGAAACGGACAATCCCGTTGGGTTAATCCTTCTGCTAGTAGGCCCACACAAGGTGCAAAACAGTTGTTGCGCACGCCCTTCAATTGCCCCAAAGCTGAATTCTCCAGCTTCTAACTTGCCACAAGGCGGCAATACTGCCAAAGATAAGAGTTATTCTTTTCGTGCCTCCAACGCCAATTAAATTGCCTGTCTTGGAGTGGTGGCTGGAGGATTATCCCATAGCACACGATGCAGACCTTTTACTGTATGGGTTTTTAAACGGGTTTTCTTTATGTTATGATGGGCCACGTTTACCTCGGGATTCGGGTTGTTTGACTTCCGCAGCTGAGCGCCCACTTGTTGTTCGGGACAAGTTAAATAAAGAAATAAGTTTAGGACGGATTGCTGGTCCATTTAGCGACCGTCCACTGCCCAATTTGCAATGTTCTCCTATTGGGTTAGTTCCTAAGCGCCAGCCGGGTACATACCGGCTCATTCATCATCTGTCTTTCCCAGCTGGGCATTCGATCAATGATTTTATTAGCGATGAGCGTTGCGCAGTTCATTACAAATCGTTTGATTCCGCTGTTGCATTGTTGCTACGCACAGGCCGTAATGCATGGTTGGCAAAGGCAGATATTAAATCAGCGTTTAGGCTTCTCCCTGTATCTCCATTAGATTATGAATTGCTCGATTTTTCCTTCGAAGGCCAGTTTTATTATGATAGGTGTATGCCAATGGGGTGTGCTATTTCATGTTCCCTTTTTGAGAAATTTAGTTCATTTTTGGAATTTCATGTTAAGCAAACTACAGGTTCTTCTCTGATCACCCACTATCTCGATGATTTTCTATTTGTCGGCCCTTCTGCTTCTAGGTGCAAAGATTTGCTACATACATTCATTTTAGCTTGTGATGAACTGGGGGTACCGCTGGCTCCGGAAAAAACTGAGGGCCCTGCGCAGGTCATGACTTACCTTGGGCTGGAGATTGATGCTTTGCACGCTGAAGTCAAAGTTCCGGCAGCAAAAGTGCAGGCCATGGCCGATCAGATAACTGGCGTTTTAGCGAGGCATAAAATTTCACTTGTGGCACTTCAATCACTGATTGGCTCCCTGAATTTTTTGTGCAAGGCAATTTCTCCAGGGCGGGCGTTTTTGCGTCGCCTTATTTCACTAACTAAAGGCATTACCAGGCCCTACTATAAGATTCGTTTGTCGGCGGGGGCAAAGCTTGACCTACTTTTATGGCTTGAGTTTTTGACCCATTTCAATGGGGTTTCTGCCTTTTTAGAACATGATTGGGAATCAAGCACTGCTTTAGATTTGTTCACCGATGCTGCTTCGAGCGTAGGTTTCGGCGCTTACTTTCACGATCACTGGATTCAAGGGCGTTGGTCTGAATCCATACTGTGCAACCCACCGTCAATTGCGCTTTTAGAATTCTATCCTATTGTTGTTGCTCTTAAGTGTTGGAGTCCCCAGCTTGCCAATCGCAAAGTTGTTTTTCACACGGACAATATTGCAGTAGTGCATGTCATTAACACACAATCATCCCGGTGTCCAAAAATGATGCGCCTTGTACGTCCATTTGTGCTTGAATGTCTTAGATTTAATATTCGTGTTAAGGCTGTTCATGTGCCAGGAGTGTATAATATTATTGCTGATTCTCTGTCCCGTTTCCAGGAAACGCGCTTCCGCGCAGCAGCTCCTATTGCGGATGCAGTCATGACTCCGTTACCAGATTTACCTCGGTTCATTAGATGTCGAAATTGATAGGCTTTTCTCAGCTGCTTTGGCCCCGAATACGCATGAAACATATGCGACGGGTATGAATAAATTTTGTCAGTTTTTGCAACAGGGTAGTGTTTTGGAAAGTCCTGTGTCGGCTGACGTCATTCAGCGTTTTGTAGCATGGTTATCCCTGCGAATGTTTGCCCCATCCACGATCTCAACTTATGTTTCAGCCGTTGGGTTTTTTCATAAGTCACATGGGTGGCCGGACCCTACTAATGAATTTGTGGTGTCAAAGTTACTTGAGGGCTGTAGGCGGTTGCGTCCTTTATCAGATACCCGTTTACCCATTTCCATGCCTATTTTATTGCAGACTATCCAAGCTCTTCGGCTGTTTACAAGAATGAATTTGAATGTTGTTTGTTTAAGGCAGTTTTCCTTTGTGCCTTTTTCGGGTTCATGCGGGTAGGTGAATTTACCGCAGATTCTTGCATGTGCGTCCAACCTTCAGTGTTAACAATTTCTGATGTTCAGTTTCGTGGTGCCAGTGAAGATTGTCTATCAGTGCTTATTTCATTCAAGCATGCAAAAAATAATCAGCGCGGTCCCCCGCAGGTCATACATTTAGGGCAGTCTGACAATGCAGCACTTTGCCCAGTTCGGGCTTTGCAAAGATTTCTTCATGTGCGCCCAGCGTGCGCAGGCCCTCTCTTTTGCCATTTTGATTGTGCTCCACTTACTCGGTTTCAATTCAACTCAGTATTGCAGAAAACACTTAAGTTTGCAGAGATTCCAAGTGAGCGCATCCATGCTCATTCCTTCCGTATTGGGGCTGCGTCCACGGCAGTGAGTGCAGGTGTCCCTCAAGATGAAGTTCGTAGGATGGGTAGGTGGCGTTCCAATGCGGTGGATACATACATTCGCACCGTACCAGGTTTTGAAGTTTCAGGAACACCGGGTACAAGCTTTAATGCTTGATCCTAATCAATTACCGTTCGTTTCTGTTAACATGTACCTTATCTGTCACCCCAATCAATAGGTCCAGTGTGGATAATTGGCGATTCCATCGTTCGCTGGGCAGCAGGAAAAATGCATCTCACTCGTCAGGTTATCTGGAAAGGGAAAAGTGGGGCGCGCATGGGTGATCTTGATTCGCTCATTCAGTCAATACCGGGTCGCCCCCATCAGTGCACAGTGCGCTAAACTAGGCGCTCATTATTTGCCGCACCCACAATTTGTTTGGTCGGAAACGACCTTGTACCGTTATGATGGCGTGCATTTGTCAGCACTGGGCACCAAACTCTTTTGTGACAATCTGCGTGCTTGTGTTCTTTCACTGGTATTTTAGGTGTTTCTCCCTGTGGGACACGCGTTGCGCGTTTGGCGTTTTTTTCACGGGATTGACACCGAAAACACAGAGTCTGGTTAAAATTAAATTCAATGTTTTACTTTTCAGCAAAACTTTTGCTTAATCAAGTTATCAGTAAACTTATAAATTAGTGACATGCATTGTTACAAGAAGTTGTGATAGCGCTCTGATGTACACAGGGGCTATTTCCGACCGTATGTGCCAAGGTGGAAACTCACAGCTTACTTGATAGGTTAAAACACTTGTATAATTGACATGTGTGATTACTATATTGTTCTTAAATTTAATTGGGCATGGTATGACCACAGGTTCGGGTCACGTGTGCCCATACTTGTTGCCCCGTGTGCGTCAGTTAATACTGACATGGTTCGGGTCAGGTGTACCCATAATGTTTTGCCCCCGTGTGCAAATCATTTAGTCAGTTTTAATACTGACATGGTTCGGGTCAGGTGTACCCATATGTTTTGCCCCCGTGTGCAAACAATTTAGTCAGTTTTAATGCTGACATGGTTTGGGTCTGGTGTACCCCTTTATTTTGCCCCGTGTGCAATTTATTGTTTTAGGCGCAGTGTATGCCCTAAAAGGTTGGGGAGAGGTGTGCCCCGAATAAGGTGTTTAAGTGCGGCAGGATAGCCAAACAGTTTTCGGCATCCGGCACAATTTTATTTACAAAAAATAAAAAGCAACTGCCCCTGATAGACCGCCTAGAGGACTCCCTAATTACATCTCTCGAGGTCAGGGAGGAATTCGCAAACGAAACCCCTGTCCCTCGTATCAGGCTATCAGAAACTGACTTCAACAAAGTGAAACTTTTGGCGGAACCAGTCAACAGACTATCGGCCGCCAAAAGCCACATCACTAGTCAACTAGGAGTTTACAACCAAGCCATAACAACAAACAAACCTCCGGTCTACCTAAAATCAACGGCGAAACCACCACACCCGCACCGAGGCCTAACCTTTCAGCCCTCCTTTACGGAGAACTGGAATAGACTCACGTCAAAAGCCTCGTTGCTTCTAGTACAACTAGCACTGGAAGAGTACAAGTTCCAGGAGAAGGAGATCGAACAGAAATTGGGGACGGCGAGGAAAGAGGCAAGAACCAAGCTTGTAGCAGACTTTGAAGGAGCCAACCTGAGAACGGCCACTCAACTCTTCGGGTACTTCACAAGACCAAGACAACCGGCAAGCAAGGGCTCGAAGAGAAAACGGGAGCACCTGTAACTCGTTTACTTTCAAACAAACCGGTCCTTTTCAGGACCACCCCATCTTCCAAAGAGAGATAATATACAGCTTTGTTATTTATTTTTCATTAAATAAATAATTAAATAATAATAATATAATACGACAAATCCAAGTATATATTATTACTGAACACAACTACTGGTATAACTCTTCTTTCATAAGTATGACTAAACGAAAGTTTGATAAACGAGCAAACAGCTCCCAAAGAAAAGCCAATAACTTTTCACACACATGCTCCAAATCTAAACGGTTCAAAAAGAATAATATTCTTAAACAACTGGCAGAAGAAAGTGAACATTTCATAACCAACCTATCCAAGGCAAACCTTTCCACAATTGAGAAAGTTGCTTTAGGAAAAGGTCTCAACTTTGTTCCCACTCCGGCCAAACCCACCCGTAAAAAACTTCTGAGTGATTTCAATATCTTCCAAAGAAGAATGAGAATTGCCTTCCTAATGCACAACAAACCTACCAAGGCTCAACCTTTCAAACCACCCTCAAAATGGCATCCAAATTCAACACAATGTGCGACACTCGAGAATTATTTGGAAGCCACAAAATACCAATTTGCTCATATTCGATTGCGCAATCAGCTCAGAAATATGACCAAACAAGAAATATCAGCCATAACCAAACTAAAAAACAATCCAGACATCGTAATTAAACCTTACGACAAAGGAAGAGGCATTTGCATAATGAACCGCACTGATTACCTTGAAGTAGGCTACCGACATCTTGAATCCAAGCACTACACAAAGCTTGACCAAGATATCACACAACAGACCATTACAATGGTCCACAACCTACTCATCAATATGCATAGAAGCAAATACATCAACAAACAAACCCTGGCTTATCTTGATCCACTCTCACAACCAGGCCACTGCCCTACTATGTATTTTCTGCCAAAGATACACAAAACACCACCCGCGGGCACGCCTTTCGTAGGGAGACCTATAATAAGTGGATGCTCAAGCCCTACAGCCAAAATATCAGAATTTGTGGACTTTTTCCTTCTTCGATAGTTACCGCCCAACCAACATATGTCCGCGATACCGCAGACATATTGCGCAAACTTGAGGATTCCACATTTCCACCCAATGTTCTGATAACAAGTATTGATGTTGTCTCAATGTACACAAACGTCGTCAAACGGAAGCAATAAACAGTGTTTGCGATGCCCTAGACCGAACCAACCACCCATACTCTATCACAAAACCACCCTCCAACTGCATCCGTAAGTTATTGGAACTGATATTAGGAAGAAACTGCTTCCATTTCAGTAACAACTACTATCTCCAAAAAATCGGATGCGCCATGGGTTCAACAGCAAGCCCTGAAATCTGTGATATTACACTACATGTTCTGGAAAAACAAATCTGGAAAAAGCTGATCACATCCTAACCTGGTGGCGTTATAGAGACGACATACTTGTCATCTATAACAACACCCTTGACAATTTCAAGAGCCTTATCAACGACATGAATCAAATACACCCAACCCTCAAATTCACTTTTGAGGCCTCTGATACTGCCATCAACTACCTTGACCTAACAATCTTCAAAGGTAAAAGGTTCAGTGAAACTGGTATTTTAGACACAAAAGTATATACCAAACCTACTGAAACCTACCAATACCTACACAAGACATCATCACACCCCCCACATGTGTTCAAAGCATTCATATACGGAGAAACACTCCGATATGCCAGAAACACAAATAACGAAGATGATTTCTTAATTAAAGTCAACAATTTCTCTGAAAAGCTAATAGCAAGAGGCTATAACCTTTCAGAGATAAAACAAAATCACGGAAACAGTATCACACAGAGAACGATCTAATTTGATTCATAAACAACAAGAAAAAACGGAAAGCAAAACTCCATTGGTTTTCAGTACGACATACAACCCGTACATCAACCAAAGTGACCTAAACAAATCCATCAAACAAAACTGGTCTCTAATACGCAATCATGAAACACTTTCGGGGATCTTTCCAGACCCTCCTTTCATTGCGTATAGAAAAGATCAAAACATAAGGGAAAAGATGATCAGAGCAAAACTAAACCGGAGTCCAACCGACTCAACCTCTAAACAGCTCGCTCCACCCCTGATGATTCGGGTTTTGAAGACCCGGATGAAACACTAAACATCCTAATATCCTTATTGGAGGAACAGGTCACATATACTGAAAACTCAACTCAGGACTAAAAATCCACATACGGAAAATATTACATTTTACCTGAACCTAAGCGAACTACACAAATAATATGTCTTTCACAAGACATAAGACCTACAGATTCTATTAGAATCACCCACATGCAACTGATGAGTGCCAAGAAGGCATGAAAACATGTTATTGCTATACACAAAGAGGATCTGAAAAAAATATCCTCGCGGTCTACCCTTGAAAACCAATTTGTTGACACATTTGTCAACCAGTTCCTCTGGTCCTATTTATGTTTGTCATATCACCCCCGTCAATTTGACAAAAATACGAACATATTACCCAGACGCAAACCTCACCCATAAAGCATGTAAAAACACTTTTACAGTTTTATGTAAATCTCAAGTCAACAGTGTTGGAGTGTCACTGAATGGGACAGCGCCATCATTTCTCTATCAGTTTTCAAGGCTGTGACATTCAATCAAAGAATAACATGTTCCTTTGTCTCATTCGAATCTGCGTATAAAGCATATTATATATAAACAAACATCACTTGACATACCTAATATTATAACAAAACATTAACAAATGGCTGCTCTCGTATTGAAAGCAGTTCTGTTTGCGGCTAATAAGATCAAATTAAATGCTGTATATAGAGACACAGTGGTTGAAATCAGGAAAAAGGCAATAAATAAATGCTGTTTTGCTTGGTTGTTTTGTTTTCAATCAATCAATCAACAAATCTGACTACCCCACATCATTTAAACTAAATGCAGCCATTAGTGGTATGCAAATAAGGAATCAAAAATTCTGAGTACCCTAAGGGAATAACGGCAAAGAGTGTGTACTTTAAATATGCTTGTAAATAACAAATAAGAAAGAATAAAAATGACCAAGATGTGTTTTTCAGGAAGAGTATATAATGATAATATTGTTATATGATGATACTACATCTGATACTGTTTACTTTTATTGATAAAACTTATGTTGACTCTTTTTACTATCTGAACTGAAGTTCAAAAGCATGCAGCCTAATACAGTTTGTTGAGTTGAGAACAGTGGGTAACTAAAGGTGAATGGTTTACTATATTGGTGTTGGAGATTGATAGGTTGAGTACTGTTTCCGCAAAAGAACTGTTGCAGTTTGATTAATTGAGGACTGAAGCCAATAGGGGGGGTTACTATAATGGTGTAGGAGTTTTATGGATTGGGTACCATTTCCACGAGAAAACTGTTACAGTTTGATTCACTGAGTACTGAAGCCATTAGGGGTTACTATAATGGTGTTGGACTTTGATGGGTTGAGCACCATTTTTTAAAGAGAACTGTTGCAGTTTGATTCACTGAGTACTGAAGCCATTAGGGGTTACTATAATGGTGTTGGAGTTTGATGGGCTGTTTTCACAAGAATCGTTGCAGTTTGATTCATTGAGTACTAAAGCCAATTAGAATAATGGTGTTTATGTTTGATAGATTGAATACGGTTAGAGTGAAAATGCTTTCATGGCAGTTAGTGTAGAAACTACTTGGGTTTTGCTTTTCAAGGCTTTCACATTTTTCAAGTCTTCTCAATAGTTTGATACACCTTGATGTTTTTAAATCACATTGGAGCAACTTGGTTCGGTTGTCTTTGTTGATGACTTCTACACACCATGGATATGAATGCTTTTCTCAGCTGTTTATACTTGAATCCATACAAGACTGGATTGATAGCAGAATTCACCAAGGTGAGAAGTGCAAGTACAATCCATACGGTTGTATCAACGGTTGTATCAATATGGAAAGGTTGTGCATGTAGAAGCAACGGCATTGAATACCAGATGGCTCCAGGCAAGACAAGTATGAAGAAAGCTGCGGTGATGATAGCAAGAGTGCTGGTGACTTTCTTGTGAGCTTGGTGCAGTTCTTGAGCTGGGCCTCTGATTCCTTGCTCTTCTAGGTTTCTGGCTCCTTGTTTCAGGTCGATGATGATTTTTATGAACATCCAAATGGTAGCTGCAATGGGTAGAAGGAGCAACAACATTGATGCAATGCTAGAGACTACAGGTTTCTGTACCTCATTAATTGCACAATTGTATCTTTTGTACTGATCTATTATGACGACTGATCGAGGCATATACACTGTTACTGGAATTATCCAAATGGCAAGTAACAGCAGTGTGATCTTTTGCCTGGTCAAGTAGCTGGAGTACTGCAAAGGTCGACAAATTCCAACAAATCGTTCATAATTGGCCAATGTGAGACTGAGTACAGAGTGGGCACTAAAGCAGTTGGTAAAGAAAAGATATATCCAAGTACTGTTGAACTGGAAAAGCCTGTCTGCTGTACATTGGCTGCTGTTAGAATGTATTGAACTGTTTCCAAGAAGTAAGTACTGGAATTTAATAGATGCATACGGAGCACAAGATACAGAGACCAATGCATCTGCAACAGCGAGGTTGAGTATCATCAAATTGGTCACATTATGCAGTGTCTTTGTGTAGATTATAGTCACACAAACGAGAACATTTCCAACAAATCCAACACTCCCAACACTTGGCATCAAGACAATTAAGGTTGTGATCAAGTTTATAATGCCATCCATCTTCACTGTGTGTAATCCTTTGTGATACTGGTTGATAGCTGCTCATTCAATGACTGCATGCAGTCTGTGTGTGGCTAGTATCACATTGTACTCGGATCTTAGCACCATAATACTGAACCAATATCACAGTCACCTATACCTGCTATGATATTGATGCTTTCTCTCCTCTATTGTAAGGTCCTCATTACTATTTGTATGAATTTGGAATACCAGCAGGCACACAATGAAGATTTTGTTGTTGATGTAGTTCTGAGTTTTGCATATTATTGATGACGGTAGAAAATTACTGATTACTCTGCAGCAACCCAGCATCCCCAAGCTCTCCCATTGGTTGATCATAATCCCAAGAGCTCGATAAATTAAGTTTATTAGTGTTAAATGCTCCCCCGAGTATTCCTTTGTCAAAAGATAGTTTTAAAAAATTACAGTGGAGGGGGAAAACAAAGTATCTGTGGTATTTAATTAATTTTTGTGTGACTAAGCACCATTTCAGATGGAAGTCCCTTCTGATTATTCAAAGTATGAGACTGCACTGAAGGATATAAAAGCATCAAGCTGAGGAATTGCCGAAATTTATCACAAAATTTTCACCCTTTTGTGTAGTTTCTAAACCAGTTAGACATGGAGCCGCCTCGACCACCACCAAGGGAAATTGGAAACGCTTACCCATTCACGCATGAGATTAAATAATTTACATTCAGTGTCAAAACTAGCCAATTCTGTCAATGCACCCCTTCACCAATGGCTCCAATTACGTACAATAAAGAGACTTTACAGGTTTTTACTTAAGAACGAGCCATTGCACTGTCCAGGGATCCTTTAAACCCCAAAGCTCATTGACAGAGAAGGAAATCAAATTGTATTTCTCCATCATGGGATTGACAAGTGATAAATCCTGAACAATACTTCAGTGTTTGCTTCTAATCGGGCAAAGGCTCCAAAGTGTTTGTTTACTGCACACACAGATCCTTGTAATTTGATTGATGGAAAGCACATCATGCCTCATAACTTGCCACGGCGCTCTGAAATTTAATATAGGAGTCCTATATAGATAATTAAAGAGTGCTTCGGACACTTTGGAGGGTCTTTTTTCCAAATAATTGTTCCCCGCCCGTTCGTCCAAATGAGGCAAGGTCGTGTCAGTGTAGACAAGGTTGGTGCCTTCATGGAGTCTGTATTAATTAGAAGGGAATTTTTGAGTTTTCAGAGTGTGATGTAGACAAATTTCTGTGTTTATTTTTTTATTAGTTTATTGTTTGAAAGAATTCAACTGAAAATGATCTACATGTATGTAAGAGTTATATAAAACAAATATTGAATGCATTTCATTCATACATTGTCCAGAATATTATACAAATACTGAATTATTATGAATTCAATGATGAGACTAGATTAAGGAGTTGAAAGATTGAATATTCCATTTCACGATGTGAAGTTGAAGTGAATGGATCATTACTTCTTTCAACGAACAAAAATACACTAACCTTTGCACGAATGCAGAAACATTCACTATTTTTATTTTGCTAGTGATCTTTGTCATTTTTGAGGAAAAAAGATTGTATTCTGGCTTCCACTACGAGTGCATCTTGTACATGGCTGGTTTATGATTTTTTGTGCAATGATAATCCTCAAACACTAAATGGCTTCAGCGTCTTCAGTGATAAGACACTGACTGCTTTGGCGATAACTATAAATTTGTTTTTATAGGATCTCACGTCAAATGTTCAGCCAGTGGCCATTGTGCGATCAACGGTCTATGAGTGTATGGGCATGGTGGTCTCATGTGTACTAGTGCAAAAAGGATTGAACAAAAATGCACGCGGAATAGTACCAAAAATGCACCCTGAATAGTACTAAAACGCGAGTAGTAACTATGGCAATAACTATGATTTTTTTTTATAGGTTCTTTCATTAAGTTTTTTGCCAGAGGCCATCGCGCAATCAACCAATCTATGCGTGCACGGACATTGTGGTCTCATGTGCAAGAAGGATGGAACAAAAATGCATGCTGAAAAGTACCAAAATGCACTCTGAATAATACAAAATGTACGCTGAATAGTACCAAAATGCACGCTGATTAGTACCGAAATGCCTGCTGATTAGACTTATCAAATTAACTCTTACTGAAATGCAATTTATGCTCTCTCCTAATTTCTTATTTCCACACTTTCTATAAAACTGTTCAATGACACTATTTAACAAAATGTTTACGCAAATGATACAAGCCTAGGGTGACTTCTGATATATCATGGATATTCATCAAATGCACCACAACTGGAACTATCCAAACGGCAGGTATACAACAGCATGATCTTTTTCTAGTGAAGTTCACATGAATAGTGCAAGTGTAAACTGATTCCAATAAACTTAGAACAAAACAACAATATATCTAAGTATTGTTAAACTAAAAAAGCTGTCTGCTGACATATAACATTTCCCACAAACCAAAGATTCCCAACTGGTGACTATTACAAGCCTTCTCTTCTTGTTTTATCCACCTTGGTGTAATCTTAGTTACATTGGACCAACTTGGTTTGGCTGTCTTTGTTGATGACATCTACACACCATGGATACAAATGTTTGTTCTGAGCTGTTCAAACTTGAATCCATACAAGACTGGATTGATGGCAGAATACACCAAGGAGACAAATGACATTACATTCCATGAGGTATCTTCAAAAATGTATACCATACGTACCTTAACTAATTGTTGATATAGGCTACAGAAGACATGAAAGACCAGATTGCTAAAGACAAGACAAATAAAGAAAGCGTGGTGATGATAGCAAGAGTGCTTGTGACTTTCTTGTGAGCTTGGTGCAGTTCTTGAGATAAGCTCTGGATTCTAGGTTTCTGGCTTCTTGTTTCAGGTTGATGTTGAATTTGATGTACATCCAAATTGTAGCTGCAACTGGTAGAAGGGGCAACAGCAATGCTAAAATACCAAGCTCTAAAGATTCTTTTAACAATAGTGTGATATTTTGCCTGGTCAAGTAGCTTGAATATTGCAAAGGCCGTCTGACTCAAACAAATCAAAGATTCCCTACTGGGAACTATATTACAAGTCTTCTCTTCTCGTTTTATTAACGTTAGTCACAGTGGACCAACTTGGTTAGGCTGTCTTTGTTGATGACATCTACACACCAGAGATACAAATGCTTTTCTCAGCTGTTTATACTTGAATCCATACAAAACTGGATTAAAGGCAGAATTCACCAAGGAGAGAAGTGCAAGTATATTCCATATGGTGTTATCAATATGGAAAAGTAGTGCATGTAGAGGCAACGACATTGAATAAATTTGTGACTTTCTTGTGAGCTTGGTGCAGTTCTTGAGCTTGGCCGTGGATTCCTTGCTCTTCTAGGTTTCTGGCTCCTTGTTTCAGGTTGATGAGGATTTTGATGTACATCCAAATTGTAGCTGCAATTGGTAGAAGGAGCAACAACATTGATGCAATGCTAGAGACTACAGGTTTTTGTAGCTCGTCAATTGCACAATTGTGTCTTTTGTACTGATCTATTATGACGACTGATCGAGGCATATACACTATTACTGGAATTAACCAAATGGCAAGTAACAACAGTGTGATCTTTCGTCTGGTCAAGTAGATGGAATACTGCAAAGGTCGACAGATTCCAATAAATTGTTCATAATTGGCCAATGTGAGACTGAGAACAAAGTTGGCACGAAAGCAGTTGATAAAGAAATAATACATCCAATTATTGTTGAACTGGAAAAGCCTGTCTGCTGTACATTGGCTGCTGTTAGAATGTATTGAACTTAATGTATTGTTTTCAAGAAGTAAGTACTGGAATTTAATAGATGCATACGGAGCACTAGATACAGAGACCAATGCATCTGCAACAGCGAGGTTAAGTATCATAAAATTGGTCACATTATGCAGTGTCTTTGTGTAGATTATAGTCACACATACAAGAAAATTTCCAACAAATCCAACACTCCCAACAATTGGCATCACAACGGCTAAACTTGTGAGTAGGTTCATACTAATTCCATCCATATTGTCAGTCTCTGTGTGCAATCCTGTGTGATGCTGGTTTGTAGCTACTCTCTCAATCAAAGCAGTCCTGTGTGTAGCAGGAACATCAATGCAGAACTAGAGGATATTAAAGCAACTTCACAGTCACCAAGATGCATTGTAAGTGACATTGCAGGAACAGTGGTCCATTAGCAGATACTGCTTTGCAAAGACAGAAAGCATTACATTATATAAAACAAGCATCAACTGACAACCCTAATACCAAAACATTAACAAAAAATAATATTTTTCATAATGGGCAATATTGCTGTCCTTGGTTATTTTTTTTATTTCAGAATTTATGACTGCTCTTTTAATGAAAGCAGTCCTTCCTGCAGCCTAGAAGATCAAATTTAATGCTGTGATAAACTTATAACTGGCATTCACTGAGAGACACGGTGGTTGAAATTGCTACAAGGCAATAATTAAAAGCTGCTTTTCTCGATTGTTTTGTTTTCAATCAACAAACCTGACTGCCATAAATTAAACAGACTAAAGTTAGCCACTGGTGATATGCAAATAAGACAATAAGAATTTCTGGATACCTTAAGAACAAAAATAAGGAGTATGTAATTTAAATGGACCTGGTAAATAACAAATATGAAAGAATTAAAAAGGTTCAAGATGAGTTTTTCGGCAATAGTAAAAATGATAAAGTTATTTGATAAGTTGTTTGATAATATACGACCAGCGTGATAACACGCAGTGGTCTCAGCGGCCCAATTTTCCTTGTTTTTTTGTCTGTTCAACGTGTTGTCTCTTGCCGTTTTTCTTTTATCGTCAAGTACTAACGGCAGTGTTGATATACGTACTGTTTGGATGTTTTTCAGCTCAAACCTTGTCTTTAATCAACCGATTCTTAACCCCCTAAAAATGCATCTTCATGTGATTCATGTTATGTACACTTTTGTACCTGCATTGTGTATATTATTGAACAGCGTGGCTGGTACCGACCAGTACCACTCATCAAGTATACTACAGCAATAATTAAACGGGGCACCAGGGCTGGCAGCCGTGGTAGTCGCTGCCCCCGAAAAATTTACGTTATTGAATACCAACGCCAATCACAATGGGAAAAACATGATGACGGACGACCCAACGGCCCTCGCCTGGCTAACTTGATAAAAGTGCAACTGGTACCAGATAAACTCCTACAGGTGCAGCCAAAACGAGCTTCATCCTGATCAATGCAAGATCCCTTGTGCAACGCATTGATGAGCTACAGATAATACTTCCAATCATACCGATATTGCTGCCACCACCGAAACATGGTTTCCAGCTAGTGTGGACCCACATTACTTTGATGTTCTGAGTTACAACTTAGTTAGCAAGCCCCGAGAAAGAAAAGAGGAGGAGGAGGAGTTGCCCTCTACCTATGTATACAGTTGAGAAACCTCACTGAGATAGTAGATGTTCCCGATGAACTTGAGGTTTTGTGGGTCTGGGCCCGCCAAGCTCGCCTACCCAGGTCGGTGGCTGGTTTGATAATATGTGTCGTGTACCATCCGCCATCATCAACACATGATGCCCGTCTAATTTATCATCTATCAACCTCATTGGACTCTCCCATCCAAATATCCATCATCAGGTATAGTAAGTAATCCTTGGAGACTTTAATCAATTAATTACAGATCAAATATGCCGTCTGACTGGCCTTGTCCAGACTGTTGACGCCCCGACCCTTGGTCAGGCTGTCCTGGATAAAATCTTAACCAACATACAACACCACTACCGTACTCCACAAATGACTTCTCCCATTGGTCTAAGTGTCCACAACTCGGTTTTGTGGATTACGCTGAATGCAAACAAGAAACCTAACTCAATTTTCACCGAAGATATGTCCGTCCGATTAGAGATTCAGACATCAATGACATCTTCATCAATGACATCTGGTCACCCATCCTCAAGCCAACCCTTCCAGCAGCAGCTCACCACAAGAATAACACACTCCAACGCACACACATCCAGCCAGCAACCAACTCTCACGCATCACCGGCCAAGAACAGCTTGGACCCTTCCCGCCCAAAATGTGCATCCATCCAGTGCTACTTAAGCTCAACCACCACCAGCAGTCTAGCATTCTCCAAAAAGAGATTTACACATGGTTGTACCCGCAAGTTTACTATTAATTATTTATTTAGTTATAGTTCTTCCTAAAAGAAACTTTGGTCGATGGATCACCGAATGTAGCTGGAATTGTGTTAACTCAGCCTCCTCTACAAATACCAAAACAGATTCCTTTTACCAAACTGTGCAAAGTGCAATTGACCACTTTCTCCCAACAAAGACAGTCTCAGTCCACTGTAATGATAAACCATGGATTACACCCAAGCTCAAGACACTGGTACTTAAACGACAAAAAAGCTTTCAACAGTGGCAAACTTTAATTCTCTCTGGAGATTACTTCGTAACAGAGTAATCAGATTCATTAAACGCGCTAAACTTGCTTTCTACAACTGTAGCGTGTCTAGACTAAAATTATCTAACCCAAGACAATGGCTCCATCAAATACAGAAAAAGAGTGGTCTCAACACAAGAGACAGCCTCAATCTGCCCGGTTCCTCCACATTGGGCATAGCCAATGAGATTAATAACAAGTTCATCTTCACAATAAAGGACATTTCAGCCCTAGATCCCAGCTAACAATTTGACGTTCTCACAACGGTGTAATGAAGTTAGACTTCGGTGTGAGTAACGTTATTATCATAACGTTGTAGCTACGGAACTTTGTTGACTCCCCTATACGTCTTCCGTATGTAATGACGCAACGTAACAACCACGTTGTTGGTACGTTTAAGACACGTTTCCAGTGACCTTATGACAACTTATATTTAATGTTGCAACAACGTTCTCTGTTTGTTTGGTTGTTATATAGTTATCTAAGTAACGTTGTAGCAATGAATCTTTGCAACGATGATGCAACGAAACAACGACGTTGTTGGCACACAACGTTGCATTGTTGTTAATCAATTAAAAAGAGTGTTGCAACATCGTATCTTTTTCCAGTATCCTGAACGTTGTCACAACGTCAGCCCAATATTGTATTATTGATTGCTATATCAATTAATTATACAATAGTTTCATGAATAATATTGTTAAGTGATATGTCAACATGATCAATGAATTACTTTTACAAGTAATTACCAAGGTAGGTCTCTACTATGCATTGTCGTAACCGGACTTCACTGCACCTATATACTATACATCGTACAGCTTGTACTATATATACAGACCAATTTCCTGACTTTTGCAATCACGGGGGTATATATTTTTCAATTGTTTCCATTTAATTAATATTTCTGAACTAAAATTAAATGTACAGTTACTGAATTATATTTATCCATATTTTTCTCTGTTAGTTTAGACAATTACAAGAAGAAACCAGTACACCTAGTTCATAAATTTGGCAAATTTCGTGAAATATTTTGCATGTATTATACAACTTCTAAGCCCAATCTACTAATTTGCATATGTGATATTTACGTTGTCATGACGTTGTCATATTAATTTGTAATAGACATGCAGCATTCCGCACGCTGGTCAATGTAGCAGGCTGATGGGAAACGTATGTCTTTTTTCTTTTTTCTTCAAAACTGAAACAAAACACATTTAGTGGTACCCTAAAGTACTTTAAAATTTGAAGGTGTCTTTGAAATTTAGTAACAAATTTGGTTTTATAGGAAGTTTGTAGCGGGGAACAAAACGGCCTAAGTGAGGATAGAAAATCCTATCAAGGGTAAATGTTTCTCTAGAAGATTCTATCTACAGCTTGGAATGCTGCTGTACAGGTGGTGGTGGTTGGGGGGGGGCAGAATCGAATCTCACCCCTCACTAGCGCACTGCTGCTTGACACAATAAGCTCAATTAAATGCAATTAATGATTAGTAACTGTTCAGATTGATCATTAAAGGCCAATGTGATATTTTACTTATGACAACCGATATTCAAAACTTAATTTAGAACAAACATTGTTTGCGATGTCAAACATTAAGCCTACCAATAGTTGCTAGCTTATAAATGTCCTCCAAAAACCATCCCAACGAGCTGCTTGAACTATTCAACACAATAGTTTTAGAAAAAGTTTTTAGCAAGTGACAAAACGGCCTAAGTAAAGTAAAGTTTTTAGCGCGTGAAAAAACGGCCTAATTAAAAGATAGGAAATCCTAAGTGTTTCTCTATAGAAGATTCTATCTACAGCTTGGAATGCCGCTGTACAGGTAGTGGGGGGGGGGGGTAGAATCAAATCTCTCCCTAGACCGGTGCACTGCTGCTTGACATAATAAAGTCAATTAAATGCAATTAATGGTTTGTTCAGATTGATATCTAAAAGCCTAGATAGGGACGCCGCTCCTCAAGTGCCTATTCTATTGATGACAACCGATATAAAAAAACTAAAATGAGAACAAACATTGTTCTTGATGTCAAACATTAGGTCTACCATGTCCTCCAAAACCATTAAAACGAGCTGCTTGAACTATTCAACAAAATGGTCTAAACATCGCCAGTGCAAACTAAAATACAACGCCAAACGATGTCATAGTCAAAACATTATACTATTGTTTGTACGTTGTAATTAAACTAAAATACATTATGTTACAGCGTGATGGTAAAAAGAAAGATACTAGGTTGTGATAAAACTACAAGGCCACAACGTGGTAGTTACATTATACGTCTGAAGATTAAGACAACGGGCTGTCACAACTTTAATAGTAGGCTACTTTTTTGTGCAATACCAAAATACAACGACAAGACAACATGTAGCCGAAACTTAAATATTACGTTTTAATGTTACCAAAATACATTGTGGAGACAACGTGACTGCCACAACTTAAATGCTACGTTTGAACAATACCAAAACATAACGTCAAGACAACGTGACCGCCGCGATTTAAATATGACGTTTTGATCAAACCAAAATACAATGTGCAGACAACGTGCTTGTCACAACATAATTACTACGTTTTAATGTTACCAAAATACAACTTGCAGACAACATGCTTGTCACAACATAATTACTTCGTTTTGTTGAGACCAAAATATGACTTATCGACAACGTTGTTGCCTTAACTTATTACACCACGTTGTAATAATACCAAAATACAATGTTGTGAACACGTTAGGTATTAAACCTTTCGGTAACGTTGCATAAATTACCAACATGCAACCATTGTACAACATTGGTTGAAGGTCATGTTAAGATCTGACGTTCTTGCAACGTAGTCAAAACGTTGTCATCCCATCGACCAAATTGCAACCTTATCACAACGTTGTGCATTGTTGTAACAACGTATTGTGTAAGCTGGGATCATGCTCGCTTACCAGCATACTTGCCCTCTGAATCACCAGCCCCAACCATCACCCAAGAGGAAGTCTACAAAAAACTGAATAAAATCAAACTTGGCAAAAGTGGAGGACCAGACCGCTTTCCTCCGCGCCTGATGAAGGAATTTGCCTTTGAACTGAGCCATCCCTTAACAGACATTTTTAATTGTTCACTACAAGAGGGAATAGTTCCAGATATCTGGAAAAAAATCTTACACGGTTCCTGTCCCAAAGACCAATCCCCCCCAGATTGGAGAACTTCTGCCCAATTTCACTCACCTGCATATTTGCCAAAATATTTGAAGACTTTGCGGTAGATTGGATACTAGAAGATATTAGAATTTATATAGATAAACATCAATTTGGTTCTTTGAAGGGTTCCTCCACAACACATTGTTTGGTCAAACTCCTTGATGATATTCAAAAAGTCACTGATTTACCCAAGCATTCTGCTGTTCTGATTACTACTGATTTTAGCAAGGCCTTTGATCGTATTGACCACCAGATTGTCATTGAGAAGAAGTTTATCCAATTAGGCGTAAGAACCTCTATTGTGCCATGGATCTGTAGTTTTCTGTCATCTCGAACGCTTTTCTTGTAATGTTTTTTTGACTTTGTTACAAATCCTCAAGAGATAACTCACTATAAATATGTTGATGACATGACCATTTGTCAGTCTTTTAAAGACCTAGAAGAAACTAAATGTATGCAAAACGAGCTGGACCATCTTCAGCAACGGTCCGAGACTAACAATATGAAACTGAACCCATTGAAGTGTCAAACCTTATATATCTGTTTTCAACGCACTCCCCCCTGTAGCTCCCACCTTTCAGATTGGTAGCTCTATAATCACTCAAACTAGCCGTCTTAAAATTCTTGGGGTCCATATTCAGAGTAACCTCAAATGGGATACCCAAATTAATTCAATGTGCAAGGCTTTTAATCGTAAGCTGTATTTTCTGCGTCAACTGAAGCGGTGTTGTACACCTGTAGATGACTTTATAAGTATTTATATTATGTATGTGAGACCTACCATTGAATATGCTTGCCCTGTCGGTTTTCAAGCCTTAACAAATCTCAGCTGGAATGCCTTGAGAAATAACAGCTTAAAGCTTTGCGAATAATATTAACCTTTGACTACTGTAGAACTAGGTCCTTTAGAGAAATTTATATCCAGTTTGACCTGCCCCCAATTCCAGTGAGACCCAAGCAGCTCTTTGTTAGTTATGGTAAATCGATTCTCAACTCTGACAACTATAGACAATGGCTCCCTCCCCCTAAAAACAACAACTTGAGAAACTCTTCAAAACTCTGTTCAATTAAATGCAGGACAAACAGATACAAAAACAGCAGCATTCCCTCCCTAGTTAATTTGCTCAATCAATGATTCTTCTGTTTGGCCCCATTCTGTTCTCGGTTTTTTAAGTCTTTTTTTTGTATTGTTTATTTCTTAAATTGTATGTTAATATATTTATAAAAAAAATATATATATATACATATATTTGTTTCTTAATCCCTAATGCTTTCTCTTAGCCATTTCTGGTCTATTGTATCTTGTCTTACAATTTTTTAATCTGTGATGTATTGTACTGTATATTGAACACAATTCAGCCCTTGGACTGCAATGTTTGAGTTTTCAATAAACCAATAATAATAATAATAATAATAATAATACTAAATTCGGTACTTTTGTTCAAACTTATCTTGAATCATTTGTATTTGCTGATCTGAAATTCCACAGCATGCAGCCTGATACAGTTTGATGAGTTGAGAACAGTGGGTTACTAAAGTTGTAATGGAATAGCTAGAATACTGCAAAGGTCGACTGATTCCAATAAACTGCTTATAATTGGACAATTTGAGACTGAGTACAGAGTGGGCATTGAAGCAGCTGATAAAGAAATAGTATATCAAAGTACTGTTGAACTGAAAAAGCCTGTCTGCTGTACATTGGCTGCTGTTAGAATGTATTGAACTGTTTCCAACAATTGGCATAAAAAAAGTAAACTTGTAAATATTTTTACCACAATGCTATCCATTTCACTGTGTGTAATCCTTTGTGATACTGGTTTTTAGCTGCTCTCTCAATGAAAGCAGTACTCTGTGTGGCTAGTACATCATTGCACCACAATGATTAAACTTGTGAGTAGGTTCATACTAATGCCATCCATATTGTCAGTCACTGTGTGTAATCCTGTGGGATGCTGGTTTATAGCTGCTCTCTCAGTCAAAGCAGTCGTGTGTGTGTAGCAGGAACATCAAGTAGCACTCCGATCTTGGGTATATTAGGCGGAGTCTGGATCAAGCGACTTTGGCTGCGGCTATCGTTGCTGGCTGCAATGACAACGTTGGAGAATATGACTTTTGTTGCATTCCGGCCATAGCCACTGCCGAAGACATTAAACCGCGAGTATTGCGTGGTAAATTTCATTTTTTGAAGATGTTTTTGCATGTAACTCAACAAATTCTCACAAGCATCGTGAATGTATATTTAGTGTGATGGGAAAGTTTAGTTGTGTAGTACAAATGAAACTGAAGTTATTGCTGGCTAACGACCATAAAATGTTCACCTATCAACGACCATTTTGAAAACGTATAGCGTTACGGAGGCCCAAAATGTTAGACCCCTATTAGGCTCACGTTTCTAGAAGTAAGGTCGACTGATTCCAATAAATTGTTCATAATTGGCTAATTGTGAGACTGAGAACAGGGTATATTAGGCGCGTCTGAATCAATCAGATATTGTTGCTGGCTGCAATGACAGTGTTGGAGATCAAGAGATTAGGAATTTTGTTGCATTCCAACCATAGCCCTGCTATTGAGTACTGTTTCCACAAGAGAACTGTTGCAGTTTGATTCACCGAATACTGAAGCCATAGAAATAGGGGGTTACTGAATGGTGTTGGAGTTTTTGGGGTTGAGTATTGTTTCCACAAAAGAAATGTTGCAGTTTGATTTACTGAGTACTGAAATCAACAAGGGGTTACTTTAATGGTGTTGGAAATGGATGGGTTGCGTACTGTTTCCACAAGAGCACTGTTGCAGTTTGATTCACTGAGTGCTGAAGCCAAAAGGGGTTTACTGTAATGGTGTTGGAGTTTTATGGGTTGAGTACTGTTTCCACAAGAGAATCATTGCAGTTTGATTCACTGAGTACTAGAGCCAATAGGGGGTTAATATAATGGTGTTAGAGTTTGATGGGTTGAGTACCGTTTCCACAAGAGAACTGTTGCAGTTTGATTCACTGAGTACTAAAGCCAATAGGGGGTTTCTATAATGGCGTTGGAGTTTGATGGGTTGAGTACTGTTTCTACAAGAGAACCGTTACAGTTTGATTCACTGAGTGCTGAAGCCAATAGGGGGTTACTTTAATGGTGTTGGAGTTTGATGGGTTGAGTACCGTTTCTACAAGAGAACTGTTGCAGTTTGATTCACTGAGTACTAAAGCTAATAGGGGGTTTCTATAATGGTGTTGGAGTTTGATGGGTTGAGTACCGTTTCCACATTAGAACTGTTGCAGTTTGATTCACTGAGTGCTGAAGCCAATAGGGGTTACTATAATGGTGTTGGAGTTTGATGGGTTGGGTACTGTTTCTACAAGAGAACTGTTGCAGTTTGATTCACTGAGTGCTGAAGCCAATAGGGGGTTACTTTAATGGTGTTGGAGTTTGATGGGTTGAGTACCGTTTCCACAAGAGAACTGTTGCAGTTTGATTCACTGAGTATTGAAACCAATAGAATATGGAGTTTTTATAATGGTGTTGGAGTTTGATGGGTTGAGTACTGTTTCCACATTAGAACTGTTGCAGTTTGATTCACTGAGTGCTGAAGCCAATAGGGGTTACTATAATGGTGTTGGAGTTTGATGGGTTGGGTACTGTTTCTACAAGAGAACTGTTGCAGTTTGATTCACTGAGTGCTGAAGCCAATAGGGGGTTACTTTAATGGTGTTGGAGTTTGATGGGTTGAGTACTGTTTCCACATGAGAACTGTTGCAGTTTGATTCACTGAGTATTGAAACCAATAGAATATGGAGTTTTTATAATGGTGTTGGAGTTTGATAGATTGAGTACTGTTAGAGTAAAATTGCTTCATGGTAGCTAGGGTAAAAATTACTTAGGTTTTTTTATTATTAAGGTTTTCACCTTTTTAAAAGTTTTCTTAATAGTTTGATACACCTTGATGTTTTTAAATCACATTGGACCAACTTGGTTTGGTTGTCTTTGCTGATGACATCTACACACCATGGATACAAATGCTTTTCTCAGCTGTTTATACTTGAATCCATACAAGACTGGATTGATGGCAGAATTCACAGAGGAGAGAAGTGCAAGTACCATCCATACGGTTGTATCAATATGGAAAGGTTGTGCATGTAGAAGCAACGACATTGAATACCAGATGGCTCCAGGCAAGACAAGAATGAAGAAAGCTGTGGTGATGATAGCAAGAGTGCTGGTGACTTTCTTGTGAGCTTGGTGCAGTTCTTGAGCTGGGCCCTGGATTCCTTGCTCTTCTAGGTTTCTGGCTCCTTGTTTCAGGTTGATGAGGATTTTGATGTACATCCAAATGGTAGCTGCAATGGGTAGAAGGAGCAACAACATTGATGCAATGCTAGAGACTACAGGTTTTTGTACCTCATTAATTGCACAATTGTGTCTTTTGTACAGATCTATTATGAGGATTGATCGAGGCACACTATTACTAGAGTTATCCGAACAAGTAACAACAGCGTGACCTTTCGTCTGGTCAAGTATCTTCAATACTGCAAAGGCTGACTGATTCCAATAAATCGTTTAATGTGAGACTGAGAACATCAGAGTGGGCACGAAAGCAGTTGATAAAGAAATAATATACCCAAGTATTGTTGAACTGAAAAAGCCTGTCTGCTGTACATTGGCTGCTGTTAGAATGTATTGAACTGTTTCCCAGAAGTAAGTATTGCAAAGAAATAGATGCATACGCAAGGGCGTCGATTGCTACTGAAAAGTAGGGGGGACGGGCGAGTAAGACATGAACAATTTTTTCGTTTTTCTTTTGTTTTAACTGATATTTTGTTTGTGTGTAGGGGAAAAGTGAATCATACATGTAGCCTTGTGTAAACAGACCATGAGACTAGTGTGCCCGCAAAAAAACATTTTGATGGTTTTGTATATAAGCATCATACAGAGTGTTTTTAGAGGACTAGCACTCAAAGTGTTCAAAAAGCTATAATTTATAAAATTCTTCCCTTGTTAATGGAGAATCATGTATGTAAACAAAAGCTTTAAAGGAACATTACACTAATTGGTTTTTCTAACAAAACAGTTGCTGGCAGTGTAAGCACTTTATGTAATCCACCATATACATAAACTGACAAACCTGTTTGAGATCGATCGGCCATCTGGGTCACGAGAAAATAGTGAAAAACCGATTACACATGAAATCATATAGATTCAACAAATGAATAAAACGCTCACTGAGCAATAAACTCCAATCAGAAAATTAGTTTATTCATTTCTCATCCTTTTATGGCATTTCAGACAGAAATATTTTAAGGGATGTTTTCTACTGTCATCATCATTAGACTTTGTAAGTTTTATGTAAATATGTGATCAAAAAGTATATTTTACAAGTTTTTTCTTACCAATTCTGTAACGTTCCTAGGCGATATGTGTAGTTCTTAAGAGGGAAGGAGGGGTTTGTGGTTAAGTTAAAGGGCAAAACCAGAAGGGGAACAGGTGTTGGAAGGGGTGGAGTCTGGAAAGGATGGTTTGTGTGAAGAGGAGACTGCTAAAATAAACCTGAGTGAAATGCACCGTTGAGCGGGAAATTCGGAACCAGATTCGGTGCTAGCAAAGATAGATTGGCAACCAGAGGGAGTGAAGGGAAGACACATGTCGGTGTCACTGAAAAAAATTATCCATTTTAATGTGCTTCCGGAGTCCGGTGTTAACGTGTGTCTTCGAAAAAACACTGCTTCTTCGGCAAATCTTGTCGTGGCCCAAAATGCACTACATTTTGTGCATTGTGTAACAAGGTATGTAAGCGGAATTTTGGCGTTTATGTCTTGGACAAAACTTGTCGGTTATTGTCTGTATTATAGAAATGGAAATAGGCCCAAAATACCATTCTGCGCGTGGTTCATCAGAGCCAAATAAGAAAATGAAGAAAACATTTTTCCGTTTAATGTTCGATATTCTTTTATTTTAACAAAAATTGAAATGAAATATTGAATCAAGGAAAAATTGAATGAAATATTGAATCAAGGAAATGGTGTATATTTTTATATTTTGTTGCATATTTCTGATGAACAGTCAATCAAAAAGTGGGGGGGACATCTGATATGCTGTCCCCCCCAGTCTAAAAAGTGGGGGGGACATGTCCCCCCCGTCCCCCACCCATCGACGCCCTTGTGCATACGGAGCGTAAGATTAAGAGACCAATGCATCTGCAACAGCAAGGTTGAGTATCATCAAATTGGTCACAATATGCAGTGTCTTTGTGTAGATTATAGTCACACATCCAAGAACATTTCCAACAAATCCAACACTCGCAGCAATTGGCATTAGGACAAGTAAAACTGTGGACAAGTTTATAACTCCATCCGTATTGCCCACCGAGTTACTGTGTGTAATCCAATGTGATACTGATTTATAGCTGCTCTCTCAATGAAACCAGTCTTGTATGTGGCTAGTACAACACAACGAACGCAGATCTTTTACTACTATACTGAAACAACCTCCCAGTCACTAATATGCCTTGTGATTGAACCCAGTACACTTATTTTTAAGAGAAGGGATTCTGCCCCTGTGTTTCTTGCAAGGTTGGCTGTCGCAGATTGTGCCACATCACCTTGTAAACCCAACATGCTTCTACTTTGTTACTCGGCAGGATCCATACGTTAGGACATAAATGCCAAGGAGCAAGTATAGTTAAGTGTCTTGCTCAAGGACACAAGTGCCAGGGCAAGGATTCGAACCTACATTGTATTAACTCATCGACCGAAACTTGAATTTGGTGCCCTAGATAGCTCGGCCGCGACATGCTATAAATGAGTCTCATAATTCAAAAACTTTGCATATCATGTCTTAATTGACATGCCCTTAGATAAGCACCGTATATACGAACTGATTATTAATGTTGATACTAAAAGAATTACTGCTCTAGAATACTGGGGTCAAGGGGTCCAATCCTACTTTCATGTTAAGCATGTTGATTTATTCCGGCAGCACTCGGGAATCACACAACGCTAAACACACATCGTTTTGGGGTAAAACCAAGTTAATAATCTTCATCCGTGATGCAATTGTTACATCTGTCAACTCATATCTGCTTTACATGCTTTACATAATTGTGCAATTCAGTCGCATAGAACTGAAATGAAAAGTGAGGGGGGGGAGAGATGATGCCAAAATGTAGGTAATATCCCAGCTAACACAATACGTTGTTACAACGTTGCACAACGTTGTGATAAGGTTGCAATTTGGTCTATGGGATGACAACATTTTGACTACGTTGCAAGAACGTCAGATCTTAACATGATCTTCAACCAATGTTGTACATTGGTTGCATGTTGGTAATTTATACAACGTTACCGAAAGGTTTTATACCTAACGTGTTCACAACATTGTATTTTGGTATTATTACAACGTGGTATTTAAGTTAAGGCAACAACGTTGTCGATAAGTCATATTTTGGTCTCAACAAAACGTAGTAATTTTGTTGCGACAAGCACGTTGTCTGCACGTTGCATTGTGGTTTTATCAAAACGTCACAATTAAATCGCGGCGGTCACGTTGTCTTGACGTTGTATTTTGGTATTATTATAACGTAGCATTTAAGTTTTGGCAGTCACGTTGTCTACACGTTGTAATTTGGTAACATTAAAATGTAGCAATTATGTTGTGACAAGCACGTTGTCTGCACATTGCATTTTGGTTTTATCAAAACGTCATAATTAAATCGCGGCGGTCACGTTGTCTTGACGTTGTATTTTGGTACTGCACATAAAAGTAGCCTACTGTTAAAGTTGTGACAGCCCGTTGTCTTAATCTTCAAACGCATATTGTAACTATCATCTTGTGGCCTTGTAGATTTATCACAACGTAGTATCTTTGTTTTTACCATCACGCTGTGACATATTGTATTTCAGTTTAATTACAATGTACAAATAATAGTATTTATGTTATGACTATGACATCGTTTGGCGTTGTATTTTAGTTTGTATTGGCGATGTTTAGACCATTTTGTTGAATAGTTCAAGCAGCTCGTTTGAATGGTTTTGGAGGACATGGTAGGCCTAATGTTTGACATCGCAAACAGGTTTTTGTTCTCAATTTAGTTTTTTATTAATATCGGTTGTCATAAATTAGGCACTTGAGGAGTGGCATTTCTATCA
The DNA here is from genome assembly GCA_032158295.1 of Pycnopodia helianthoides. NCBI lineage: Eukaryota > Metazoa > Echinodermata > Asteroidea > Forcipulatida > Asteriidae > Pycnopodia > Pycnopodia helianthoides. The sequence continues at coordinate 14,242,247 of CM063245.1, forward strand.
GATTTGCATTTAATGATCAATCTGAACAGTACTAATCATTAATTGCATTTAATTGAGCTTATTGTGTCAAGTAGCAGTGCGCTGGTGAGGGGTGAGATTCGATTCTACCCCCCCTCCCCACCACCACCACCACCACCACCACCACCACCTGTACAGCGGCATTCCAAGCTATAGATAGAATTTTCTAGAGAAACATTTACCCTTGATAGGATTTTCTATCCTCACTTAGGCCGTTTTGTCCCCCACTAAAAACTTCCTCTAAAACCATTGTTAAACAGTTCAAGCAGATCGTTGGGATGGTTTCGGAGGACATTTATTAGCTAACAACATTGGTAGGCCTATTGTTTGTCATCACGAACAACGTTTGTTCCCAATTTAGTTATTTATATTGGTTGTCATCAACAGAATAGTCACTTGAGGAGCGGCCTCCCTATCAAATAGGCATTTAATTATCAATCTGAACAAACCATTAATTGCATTTAATTGACTTTATTGTGTCAAGCAGCAGTGCGACGGTCTAGGGAGAGATTTGATTCTACCCCCCCCCCCCCACTACCTGTACAGCGGCATTCCAAGCTGTAGATAGAATCTTCTAGAGATACCCTCGATAGGATTTTCTATCCTCACTTAGGCCGTTTTGTCCCCCACTAAAAACTTCCTCTAAAACCATTGTGTTAAATAGTTCAAGCAGATCGTTGGGATGGTTTCGGAGGACATTTATTAGCTAACAACATTGGTAGGCCTAATGTTTGTCATCACAAACAATTTTTGTTCTCAATTTAGTTTTTTATATCGGTTGTCAGCAATAGAATAGGCACTTTAGGAGCGGCCTCCCTATCAAATAGGCATTTAATTATCAATCTGAACAAACCATTAATTGCATTTAATTGACTTTATTATGTCAAGCAGCAGTGCAACGGTCTAGGGAGAGATTTTATTCTACCCCCCCCCACTACCTGTACAGCGGCATTCCAAGCTGTAGATAGAATCTTGTATAGAGAAACATTTACCCTTGATAGGTTTTTCTATATTACTTAGGCCATTTTTTCACCCGCTAAAAACTTTACTTTACTTAGGCCGTTTTGTCACTTGCTAAAAAACTTTTTCTAAAACTATTATGTTGAATAGTTCAAGCAGCTCGTTGGGATGGTTTTGGAGGACATTTATTAGCTAACAACTATTGGTAGGCCTAATGTTTGACATCGCAAACAATGTTTGTTCTAAATTTAGTTTTGAATATCGGTTGTCATAAATAAAATAGGCACTTGAGGAGCGGCGTTGCTATCACATTGGCATTTAATGATCAATTTGAACAGCTTATACTAATCATTAATTGCATTTAATTGAGCTTATTGTGTCAAGCAGCAGTGCACCGGTCTGGGGAGAGATTCGATTCTTCGCACCCCCCCCCCCCCCCCCCGACAACCTGTACAGCGGCATTCCAAGCCGTACATAGAATCTTCTAGAGAAACATTTACCCTTGATAGGATTTTCTATCCTCACTTAGGCCTTTTTGTTCCCAGCTAAAAACTTCCCCTAAAACCAAATTTGTTCCTAAATTTCAAAGACACTTTCAAATTTTGAAGTACTTTAGTGTACCACTAAATATGTTTTGTTTCAGTTTTGAAGAAAAAAGGAAGACATACCTTTTTTCGCTCAACCTGCCGCATTGACCAGTGTGCGGAATGCTGCATGTCTATTAAAAATTAATATGACAACGTCATGACAACGTAAATATCACATATGCAAATTTGTAGATTGGGCTTAGAAGTTGTACAATACATACAAAATATTTCACGAAATTTGCCAAATTTATGAACTAGGTGTACTGGTTTCTTCTTGTAATTGTCTAAACTAACAGAGGAAAATATGGATAAATATAATTCAGTAACTAAACATGTAATTTTAGTTCAGAAATATTAATTAAATGGAAACAATTAAAAAAATATATACCCCCGTGATTGCAAAAGTCAGGAAATTGGTCTTTATATATAGTACATGCTGTACGATGTATAGTATACAGGTGCAGTGAAGTCCGGTTACGACAACGCGTAGTAGAGACCTACCTTGGTAAGTCTGTAAAAGTAATTCATTGATCATGTTGAAATATCACTTAACAATATTATTCATGAAACTATTGTATAATTAATCGATATAGCAATCAATAATATAATATAGGGGTGACGTTGTGACAACGTTCAGGGTACTGAAAAAAGATACGTTGTTGTAACATTCTTTTTAATTTATTATTTACAACATTGCAATGTTGTGTATACGTGCCAACAACGTCGTTGTTTCGTTGCATCATTACGTTCTAAAGACGTACAGATTCGTTGCTACAACGTTACTTAGATAACTTTATAACATCCAAACAAACACGCTCTGAGAACGTTTTTGCAACGTTAAATATAAGTTGTAATAAGGTCACTGGAAACGTGCCTTAAACGTACCAACAACGTGGTTGTTACGTTGCGTCATTACGTTCGGAAGACGTATAGGGGAGTCGACAAAATTCCGTAGCTACAACGTTATATTAATAACGTTACTTACACCAAAGTCTGACTTCATTACAACGTTGTGAAAACGTCAAATTGTTAGCTGGGATTAGTGTGAAATAACGTGCATAACATTTTGGTTTAATGTCAAAGTGGATCCAAGTATACTAAAGGGTAAAGGGGCACCGGTGAATACTCATAACAGCGGGAACTATAACATTATTGGGCCCACTGCAGGGATCGGGGAAAATTTTGTGTCCTGAACCATGGTAAAATGCATCTCGTAGTCTACAAGGGCATGGGGTCTCGGGGCGATGTATTGATACTCTTTGGTGTATTCTCAGCCTTTCTTGATTATCTTTTGAGGCAAAATTTGATATGTACGGTGTGATTTGTTTTTCTCTCTTATTGTGTTCTACTTTTGGACAAAAAACTAAGAAGTTTATTTTGAGTAAAGTTGATCACTAACTGTTGCCAATTTTGCTAGGTTTACTCTAATGTTTTAAACAGTCAAATATTAGACATAAATATACAATTTTTTGACAAATTATTTTCACCACTTTGCCACCCCCCCCAATTAAAAAAACAACAGGGGGGATCTATACACCTGTGGTGCCTTTGTGTATTAGACTAAAATCAACGGTCTTTAAACAGCAAGAACAATTATTATTCCTATCTGCTCTTTTCCATTATTTTTATTAACACTTGTATTCCATAGAGAACTGAGAAAGTGAGTGGTGAATATCAAAATAAACTTAATCAAATGCTACACTACATGCTTTCCAATTTTAGAGTTTTTAAGAAATACATTTTTCGGCACTGAATCGGTTGTTCAAAAGTGAAAAGCCTTTTGAGGACTAAGAAGTTTGGTGATCTCTTCCTTGCAAGAATAGATGGCCTTGAAATGGTTGTAACATAGGTCTTGAAACACATTCCAAAATCTTGTACATATAGACCGCTCCATTACACTAAAAACTCATACACATTTAACCACCAACCCATCAAAACCAAACCGCATGTTTTTGTTTGATTCTCAGAGCTTCCAACTCTCCTTGATTCTGCAGAAAGTTCCCGAACATAAACCAATCTTTCCATGTTCTGATGAACAAATTTGAAAGTCTCCCTGATTATAGAAACTTTGTCCCTATTACCGGTATGTTGAATGTAATTCTAAACTTCTTCTCGATTGTTGTACAAAACGTCCCTGATTGCAAGATGCAAATGTTGGCAGCTCTGGATTCTGTTGGATCCAGGAAGGCACTAGTAAACTGATCATGCTTTACATAAGGATCAGGCATACGGTCATAATCATACTCCAACAGTTTTGGTGTAGAGTTGCCATATGGTGTTGGATATTGTTCCCCAACCGCACCCTAAGATTATGTAAAATGTCATTTTATTTGGTACTGTACTCTTTCAGAGCAAAAATTCAAATATGACATCATTGGATGTCGACAACAAATGGGCCTGTACATTCCACACAGGAATTTTTCCTCATTCAAATGGTCAAATTCAACACTATTTTGACTGAAGATCATCAAAACTCAGACTAAAAATCCCCTGCACTCAAATGTACAGGCCTTTAATTTGAAATATGATGTCATTGGATGTTTTGACTCCGACTCTGGTGTTTCCGATCAGCAAAACGTGGGTTTGTGTCCCAGTCTTGACACTTGTGTCCTTAGGCAAGACACTTAACCATTATTGCTCCTCCCTTCAGATATACACTTATCGTTAAGAGAAGGAGTTTGCCCAGTATTTCTGGCATGGTTGGTAGCATTACCACACAGCACCTTGAAACAAGATGATACATGTATCTGTATGCAAAATGGGTCTGATCACTCCAAGCACAGCTCTGCATACTGTAAAAAAAAAATTAGCACTTTGAGATGCCCTTCGGTGTGATATATTGCTATAAGAACTGTGTTGTACTGTTATTATTATCATTATTGTTAATATTATTATTTTTAAATTACAAAGTAAATTATGTTAGAGCCTTTATGTAACAAAAATAATAAACTGAAAGTTAATATACGGTGCAAATCTTAGTGTATTCAAATATTTTTGTGAACTATTTTGTCCAGTACACCTTACTTTAATAATAATTATAATATTAATACTAAGAATGTGCATTTACTATATACTTTTTCAAGCCAAATAGACCCCTAAATATACTATTACCCCTGTTCATTGTGCTTTAAGCATTCCTGAAACCATTTAAACTGCTAAGGAGTATGGCGCACAGGTTGCTGATTGTTCACAACAACATTCTCTACCCTCTCAGTTACCCATTTACTCCCGGGTGTTGAGAAGCAATTATAGTGTTGAGAAGCAAGTATCTTGCTCAAGAAAACAAGTGTCATGACCAGAAATTGAACCAATACTCCAATGACTTATAGCCACAAAAACTTGAGCTGAATTTGCTTGGCAATAACTTTAAACAAAAATCAAACTATGTATTAAATCAGGTCTCAATGTTCGAATATAAACAAGACTTGCACAGTCTACAGATAGTTCCCTATGTACGCCATCTTTACGGGTAGCTTGGGTATTGGTATTTGAGCTGTGTCTAATTAAAAACGGCTGACATTGTGTGACGTCGAGTGGGAACTATTTATTGGGCATAAATAATGGTCTCATGATGCTGGCACCATTTCCCGCTCATCAGCATCTCTTTCTTTCCGTCTCCTCTTCTCTTGCTCTGTCAAAGTGAAAAATGAAACAGTGTGAGCCACATACTACAAAGTGCGAATACTTTCTTGCTCCATAGATAAATGTTTACCAGTCAAAACGTAGCGTAGTGTGATGCTAGTGCAAGGGGTAAATAATGTGTTTACCAGTCTCACAAAGACTGTTTATCAATAACAGACCACCAGGGAAAACTGAATGGCTAAATAATTTTGCATTGAACAAAGAAAAAATGACTAGAGATGGACTTGAACCTGCGACCGCCGGATTAAGATTGCTTGTCAACAGTTTCTCTATCCAACCAAATGGGTGCTAAGAAGGCGCAGGGCTGTGTCTACATTCAGTGTGAAAATTAACCGCTCTGGTCAACGTTTGCTGCAGCCTTCCAGGTTGTATCGTAAACTTGGGTGTGATTCCTGGTTACATGGCAGTTACAGGTTGTATTGCTTCTGGCTGGCACCCCTGAACATAGATGTTGACAAAATGGGGAGACTGCCAACAACACCAGGGCCAGATAGCTCAGTTGGTAGAGCACTGGCACGTTAATCTGGAGGTCACAGGAAGAAGTCCCACTCTAGTCGATTTTTCTTTGTTCAAACCCAAACTGTTCGTTTTTAATTAAACACCCGGGGAACTCCACTTAATGTGAACAAAATGTATTTGCTTTGTTTGCAAAATACAGTCAGGAAGAGGTGTTAGCTGTTGTTGTTATACATTGTCCCTGGTATACACTGTTAATATGTAAGTTTTATTGTACTTAGTTACAAGTGTGTTGAACTGAATCAGTTACTAACATTTTGTACATGAGCAGTATTAGATACTGCACAAAGATGATTCTTATAACAAAGCAAAATGAACATGCAAACACCACTTGAAAACTAGTTTTAAAAATGGTTGGACTGACATTTGCACCTCCAGGAAGTAGATTGAACTATTTCAACAAATCGTGTTTTGATGAGTAGAATTAAGTTGAATTTAAATATCTCCAAGAGACATTTTTTCCCAAGTAAAACTGTTATTGTGATTTCATTCATACCAATTTCAGGAATTTGATCTGTTGGAACATCTGGTAATTGGTCAAGCTGGGACGCTGACTCCTGCACTCCTGTCAGCTGAGCGAGTTCCTCCAAGATGGCTGCCTCATCATCATCAGTCAGGCTACCAGCAAGCAGCTCATCAATTTCCTAAAACCGAGAATAATGGTGAGTTTCAGTCGACAACGAATAGTTTAAGTTATATACCGCTCTAAGAGATCCTTATTATTTGAATGGTGGAACAGGCTGTATTTTGCCATGAATTCTGTTGAAAAATTTAATATATGAGTCCTATATTGATAAATGTAGGACAATTGGGCAATTCGCAGCTATGCTTTGCACGGTCTAATAGATTTTACATTGAGTATCATATGTATTGATTGAGTTAAGGGTTATTAGCGCTCGCGTTATTACCGTTACTATGTGGCTGTACATGGAGTTATGAACTCTAACCAAGCAATTGTATGCGTCCGCCCGCCGCAAGCTGTCATTTCACAAAGGGCGCTGTCATTATTATAGTGATTTGACTGCCAGTGCGCCTGTGCATTGGTTGGGCTAGGGTTCATAATTCCATATACAGCCACAGGCCTGCTATGATCATGATGACAGTGCCCCTTTAATTTCTTATCTTGAAATAGCCAAATCAAAATAAGAAGAACAGAATGGCACAAAATCCCTGACAAAACATCATTGGCATTTTCTCAAAAGTATATGACCAGCGCAGTTGATTACATTTTCGTAGGTTGGTCGTATATGGTTTGTTTAATATGCAGTTATATGCTTTATCACACCTAACGGGTGTCTCAAGCCACTCATTGTTTTAATGACAGGTATTGCGGAGCTATCTTTGAATTATGAGAATCATTTATATAGCACCTTGTAAGGGTTTACAAGTTGATGCTGAACAATCTTCAGCAGACCTTGCCAGATACCAGTGTTGTAGTTGAGTCACCTGTGTCGAGTCCGAGTCCGAGTCACGAGTCACTTGGTCCGAGTCCAAGTCCCAGTCCCGAGTCACTTGGTCCGAGTCCAAGTCCGAGTCCTGAGTCATTTGGTCCGAGTTTGAGTCTGAGTCACGAGTCACTTGTTTAAATGTTGATTGCAAACCAAATGTCGTAAAATAAGAATTGGAAATGATTTACACATTTAATTTTAACAAAGCTCTGTACCTGCAGTTACAATTTTATTTTTGGTTTTACTCCTTGCCCCTTATCCAGAATATCTTTTAAGGGTTTAAAATGATTTTTATCTCTTCAAAATAACCAATTATATACTGATTTATTTATTTCAGAAAGGTTGGTAGCCAAAAAGTTTTACGGTTTCTCTAAACCATAAAACTTGTTGGCTACCTGCCTTTCTGAAATAAATAAATCAGTGTTGGTTATTTTGAAGAGAAAAAAAAATTGTTTTAAATCCTTAAATTCTTAAATTTTGAAGTTGTGCCGGTCCTTTCTTTAATTTTGCGCTTGCAAAATTTGCACACCGCACTCGATTTTGAGGTTTCAACATTTTTGCTAAAGTTGGTGTAACCAAAGGAAACAATACGGGGCGGAACGGCAGAACTTGTTGGTTACCTACCTGATAAAAAAATGTTCATGACCAAACTTGACGTCGTTTGTGTGGGTGCGTGAGTTTGTGTCGACCACGTGTGGAAACTGGTGCAAACAACACACATCCATCACAGTGCAATATGCAGACTGTGTTTTACAGGTACCAGACATGCCATTTCCCTCGTAATATGCATCAAGCACAAGCAGCATTTCAGTGTTATTATGCGTATTATGCGTATTTAACATACGAATCGAACATACACGCGCTGTACGTACATGTCCCTTTACTACACAATAATCACGAACACTGTTACTTGCAACACCATACAAAAGTGTACTTATTTATTGTGCTAGACGTTAATATTCCTCCATGTGCACTTGGATCATCGGAATTGTTTTTAATATTTAAAAAAGGTATTGTTTGTGAAAATACGTGACTCGCAAGTCACGAGTCCTCAGGGACAAGTCTGAGTCATGATAGTCGAGTCCGAGTCCGAGTCCGAGTCTTTTGCAGACGTGACTCGAGTCAAGTCCGAGTCACCAAAATTGTGACTCGAGACGGACTCGAGTCCTAGTCCTGGACTCGAGTCATACAACACTGCCAGAAACACAGCGGCAAACCCCTAATTCTCTTAAAAAATAAAAGTACTTGGTTCTTTTACATGCATTCTTCGAAACAAGAGACCAACCGCTGCCAGCCCCCGTCTGAAGGACAAATATTATGGTTAAGTGTCTTGCTTAAGAATACAAGTGCCATGTCTGGGACCCCAACCCATAGTCTGACCCAATTTCATGGCACTGCTTACCACAGAATTCCAAGTTGACTGTGCTCTGTAAAAAAGCACGTGGTTCTGTAGAACTTGAATCAGGTTAACTTGTCCATTCGACTATACCACAGTTTATGAGACTACCACTGGTTGATATTGAAAGCTTGGCGGCCAAGTTCGCAAGAAAACTATCGTTGAACATTATAGTTCGACTAAGTTGGACTGATAGTTGGACTACGCTAGTCGACTATAGGCTGGTTCCTACATGGTCGCATCGCTGGTTATATACCAATAGCCATTTCATAGCAAAGTGCAGAGTGGACCAGTTATCAAAAAAAGATATCGTACATTGAGCCACTGCTTGCATTGAAATGACATGTCTTGAGTCGTTTGCACTTCAACTTCAGTGCTTATGCCCTACGTATGTCAATAAACAACCACTAGTTAACCATTGGTCCTTGCCCGAAATTGACCCAGGTGAGACTCAAAAGAGAGTATCTGAAGACAATAGGGGGTTACTATAATGGTGTTGGAGTTTGATGGGTTGAGTACTGTTTCCACAAGAGAACTGATGCAGTTTGATTCACTGAGCACTGAAGCCGTTAGGGGTTACTATAATGGTGTTGGAGTTGATTGGTTGGGTACTGTTTCAACAAGACAACTATGGCAGTTTGATTCACTGAGTACTGAAGACAATAGGGGGTTACTATAATGGTGTTTGACTTTGATGGGTTGAGCACCGTTTCCACAAGAGAACTGTTGCAGTTTGATTCACTGAGTAGTGAAGCCAAAAGTGGGTTACTAATGGTGTTGGAGTTTGATGGGTTGAGCACTGTTTCCACAAGAGAACTGTTGCAGTTTGATTCACTGAGTACTGGTTGTTGGAGTTTGATGGATTGAGTACTGTTACAGTAAAAATGCTTTCTGGCAATTAGTGTAAAAACTACTTAAAGTTGAGCTTTTCAAAGTGTTCACATTTTACTAGACTTCTCTACAATTTAGTTCACCTTGATGTTATTTTCAATCACATTGGACCAACTTGGTTTGGCTGTCTTTGACATCTACACACCATGGATATGAATGCTTTTCTCAGCTTTTTATACTTAAATCCATACAAGACTGGATTGATGGCAGAATTCACCGAGGTGAGAAGTGCAAGTACACTCCATATGGCTTCACCAATATTGAAAACGTTTTCTGGCAGAAACAAGGATATGGAATACCAGATTACTCCAGGCAAAACAAGAATGAAAAAAGCTATGGTGATGATAGCAAGAGTGCTGGTGACTTTCTTGTGAGCTTGATGCAGTTCTTGAGCTGGGCCCTGGATTCCTTGCTCTTCTAGGTTTCTGGCTCCTTGTTTCAGGTCAATGATGACTTTTATGAACATCCAAATTGTGGCTGCAATTGGTAGAAGGTACAACATCATTGATGCAATGCCAGAGACTACAGGTTTTTGTAGCTTATCAAATGCACAATTGTGTCTTTTGTACTGATCTATCATGACGATGGATCGAGGCATATACACTATTACTGGAGTTAACCAAACGGCAAGTAACAACAGTGTGATCTTTCGTCTGGTCAAGTATCTTGAATACTGCAAAGGACGACTGATTCCAATAAATTGTTCATAATTGGCCAATGTGAGACTGAGAACAGATTGGGCACTGAAGCAGTTTATAAAGAAATAATATATCCAAGAACTCTTGAACTGAAAAAGCCTGTCTGTTGTACTTTGGCTGCTGTTAGAATGTATTGAACTGTTTCCAAGAAGTAAGTATTGCAAAGAAATAGATGCATACGGAGCATAAGATAAAGAGACCAATGCATCTGCTACAGCGAGGTTGAGTATCATCAAATTGGTCACATTATGCAGTGTCTTTGTGTAGATTATAGTCAAACAAACAAGAACATTTCCAAAAAATCCAATACTCCCAACAATTGGCATCAAGATTATTAAAATTGTGAACCAGTTTATAATGCCATCCATCTTCCCTGTGTGTAATCCTGTGTGATACTGGTGGAAAGCTGCTCTCTCAATGATTGCAGACCTGTCTGTAGTTTGTATTACATTGTACTAAGATTAAGGACCACAATACCGTACTGAAACAATTTAATAATCAATAGTATGCGTCTAATTAATAATTAAGAGTGACACTCCAGGAAAGGTGGTCCATTAGCAGATACCCCTTTTCCTCAGTATGTTGTTAATAAACAAATATACATATTTAAAACAAGCATCAAAAATCTAAAACCCCAAAGCAATTAAGATATGCTTTGAAGCTATTAGCCTTATATTTGTACTTGGTTAATTGCAATTTTATGGCTGCTCTCCCAATAAAAGCAGTCCTTTGTGTAGCTACTCTAATTAAATTAAATCCTAATACAGAACTGTAATAATAAGACTGCTGACAATCACTCATATTTCTGGTGACTTCATTAAGAGACACAGTGGTTGAAATCAGGTCAAGTTCATCATTAGATGCTGCTTTTCTCAGTGGTTTTGTTTTCAACCAAAGCTTATCAATCAATCACCAAACCTAGTTACCACAAATTAACGAACTAAAGGCAGCCATTGGTGCTATGCATTTAAAGATAACAAGGGTTTCAGGGTATTTTTTAAAGAGCTGGGTATATCTGTGCTTTAATTCGTTACTTCGTTACCGCCAGGGATCTTCTATTTTTTCCTTTCCAGTCTGACAGGATTATTTGAGCGGACTTGCTGCAATAATTTTTCTTGGATTGTACCGCTGGCACAAAGAAACCATGACTTAAGAAAACCAAGAGAATAAAGATTGTGTTTGAAGCAACGAAATAGTTTTTTCTCTTTTGAGAAAATACAATTTTCATGCACTGTTAACAGCAAACCTCAGCCATGAGACATGGCTGTGAGACATGGCTGTCAATTTGTCCCATAATCGGAATCAGGAATGAAATGTTGGTCCGCTCGGCCTTACCTCCATTGAGCCGAAATACAAGGAAAAATATTAGTGCAAACCTCTTGATAACACGAATCCATTTCTTGCAATAAAAGGACAAAGGCCTGGAATCAAGGATTACACAATAACCAAAAAAGAGGGGCAGAATTTCAAAACAAAATTCCACCACCAACTGTCTACTTTGTGTGGCTGAAATAAAGGATTGAAGGGGGATGGGGGTTCATGGTTTGACTGTGATTTAGAGTGTAAAGGACGAGGGGCCTTTGTTTCGGTCATCTGATGTAACACGAAAATACAAAATGCATGTCACCTGAATTTCAGCAGGGAAAATGTTTTCGTGTTGACTTGACATCAGGTCCCAATTTCATAAAAGCTGCTTAAGCACAAAAATATGCTTACCAGAATAAGGTTACCAGCCAAATTAGAATTCCACATGTACTATTTGTGACTGGTATCTTGCTTATTTTTCTGTAGCAGAACATTTATAAGCAATATTAGCTGCTAAGCAGCTTTATGAAATTCCCTGGCTTCAACTGGTAAAATGACTGAGCAAATATAAAATATTTGATACATTAGATTCATCAAGTTATTTTGCTTGAAAAACTTCTGTTGGATTCTACTACATTTTGATACTGTGTGCCTCTATTGTTAAAGCTTACATTGGATCATATATTGTACTCACTTCATTGAATTCCAATAGCATGATGCAGATTGATGAGTTGAGAACTGTGGGTTACTAAAGTGTATTGGAGTTGACTGGATTGGCTACCGTTTCCACAGGAAAAATGTTGCAGTTTGATTAATTGAGTATTGAAGCCATTAGGGGGTTACTATAATGACGTTGCAGTTGACTGGATTGAGATCTGTTTCCAAAATGAAATGGTTTTCTGGCAGAAACAAGGATATGGAAAACCAGATGGCTCCAGGCAAAACAAGAATGAAAAAAACTGTGGAAATGATAGCAAGAGTGCTGGTGACTTTCTTGTGAGCTTAGTGCAGTTCTTGAGCTGGGCCCGGGATCTTTTGTCTGGTCAAGTAGCTTGAATATTGCAAAGGTCGACCGATTCCAATTAATTATTCATAACTGGCCTATGTGAGACTGAGTTGGTAGAGAAATAATATATCCAAGTATTGTTGAACTGAAAAAGCCTGTCTGCTGTACATTGGCTGCTGTTAGAATGTATTGAACTGTTTCCAAGAAGTAAGTATTGCAAAGAAATAGATGCATACAGAGCACAAGATACAGAGACAAATGCATCTGCAACAGTGCGGTTGAGTATCATCAAATTGGTCACATTATGCAGTGTCTTTGTGTAGATTATAGTCACACAAACCAGAACATTTCCAACAAATCCTATACTCCTAACACTCCCAAGACAATTAAAATTGTGAACAAGTTGATACAAATGCCATCCATCTTCACTTTGTGTACTCCTGTATGATACTGTTTGATAGCTGCTCTTTCAATGACTGCAGTCCTGTGTGTGTGGCTAGTACATCATATTGTTCTCGGATCTAGGACCCCAATACTGATACTCGATTGGACAAGCCACTGTCACTTAAGGCTGTCAAGCTTCACTCATATAATGCTCAGGATACCGTTCCAAATAACTCCATCTAAATCTGCCTTGCTCATACATGTTTCATAAGCAAGACAAAAATGCTTCACAACCTTATTACTTATAAGTGACAGTTGCTCGACGAATCCGCTGATACCGAGACAACCTCATAGTCACTAATATGTCTTGTGAGTGACACTGCAGGAACAGTAGTCCTTCAGCAGATACTGATGTGCATAGAAATAAAGCATCTTATATATAAAAAAAACATCACTTGACATACCTAATACCCAAACATTAACAAAAAGCTAAAAATGTCTTTAGCAATGTTGCTATCCTTGACTATTTTCAATTTCAGGATTCATGACTGCTCTCCTAATGAAAGAAGTCCTGCGTGCAGCTAATACGATTAAATTAAATGCTGTATAAGAGACACAGTGGTTAAAATCAGGGAAAGGCAATCATTAGATGCTGCTTTTCTTGGTTGTTTTGTTTTCGAACAACTTTTCTCAATCAGTCAACAAACCTGACTACCACACAGCAATTAAACTAAATTAAACCAATAGTGATGTGCAAATAAGGAATCAAAAACTATTAGTACCTAAAGAAATAACAGCAAGGAGGATGTAATTTAATAAACCTTGTAAATACAATTGTGTGAGAACAGAAATGTTTAAGATGTGTTTTTAGCAATTGTTGTAGACCATGTTACATTTGTTTACAGAGTGGTGACCTCGTACATTATAATGCATTTCCTGACGGGCAACACAGGCTCAATGAGAACATTTGTATTTTGTGTCATAATTTTCACATAAATTCAAAATTTACAAAAGCAACAGCTGTACAGCTTTTGAGATGTCCCCCCTACAAGTATGCAGGATTCCTCTGTTAATATATACACAATTTAAGTTATGGCCACTGACCCCAGATAAACTATACTATGGGCCTACTGATGGTCACCGTTACTGCCAAGACATGGCAATGAAAATAAATTGCAATCCCTAAATACAAGGAAGACTTCCCTACTTTTTCCTTAGCTTTGCCATCTGGCAAACAAAATGAGGGGCTGTTGAAGCTGACATGGTGGCTATCATTAAAAACACTCACAGTAAGAGAAACAAATACTTCTCCTGCCACCTCCAAACTACAAAAACTAGCAGCTTCTAAAACAACCGGCTTGATAGTAAGCGGCACAGCCTCCTCAAGAAATACATCAGCTAGATGAAAAATAGAAGGGGAAAAAGTAACTTGGTCAGGTGACTGCAATTCATCAACCCTGTCTGCATTCAAATTTTCAAGACACTCAAAAATATAAGAAAATCTAGCATCTAATGCAGCTTTGATGCTATCGACCACATTTGTGTTAACAGGACATTCATATTCATCATCATCTTCACGTAAAAACCAAGTGAAGGAACTCACAAAGGATTCAGCTAAAGCACTATTTGACTTTGAAATATTGTCTGGCACAGACATCGTTGGAATAAAAATATATCATAAGCAATGTACGTACAAAAATATGACTTGTTAAAATACACTGAGGCCTAAATCATTGACCTTCAAAACAGTCTGCACAAAAATACAAGTCCAAAAGATGTCTTACCACACGGTAGACAAAAAGTACAATTGCAATTCAAAAATTCCCAACTGACACACAGTCTTACAAAGACTTAAAGGTTTATACAGTATTTGCCAAGACAAGTAAAAATGCACAAAAAGTCATAAATATACACCATTCACACAGGTGCAAAAGAAAAGATGCCATTAGCTGAAAACTCAGTTACAATAATATGTGTGCAACAAGAAAACTATTTGACTAAAAAACACTTTATCCAAAGCACAGGCCTACAACTGGCTCTAAAATTATCTGTTCCTCAAAATAATGAATCTTTAAAAGACCCACAAAAGACACAACTGCCTTTAAACTACAACAGATCAAAAAAGCTTGGATATAAATTGTCAAATACATACAATTCTACAAATAGAATTTGTACAATGAAAGTTGCACAACATAAAATGTAAACCAAAATATATAATCATTTGATGAAGTCTTCATTCCTTGCAGGGCAAGCAAAAAGTTAGATGGTGACCATTACATCCAAAGATCGCGACGAAACGCGAAACGATTACATAAATCCGTCCGGAGAAATCCTAGAGTCCGGGTATAAATATATCCACCGAAAGACCGACGTCTTAAAAATAGCGAAAAGATGGTGGAAAATGTTATCAAATGGCGAACACTCAATCCTGTCTACGACGCCATTTGTAGAGACACGGGGAGGAGGCCGGTCCTCTATTTAAAAAGGACGAGGATTCACCAAAAGACAATACAATCAAAGCAACAAATGCTATAGATGACATGTAAAATATAACAATAATCCCCTGTACTGGTTTTAATAGTAACCCATAGCACACATCCAAAAAGTTACAACACAACAGTATGTAGCCTACATTACACAGTGCACAGTAAAAGTTCACAAAAAGGTCAGCACACAGAAGCTAGCTACACGCCGTGATGCTGCCTGACAATACTACACACATGGTTTACAAATAAAACGATCCAAATATGACCCTAAAAATCACAGTAAATCAGGTATACAAAGAGGCTTTAAACGTAAAACAATACTCACAGAGAGCTCCTAGGTACTACCCCTCCCAAATGAATAGCTTTTGGAGCATGGCCAGAGCCATGCTCCCTATAAAAATAGAGAGAATTACCACTCTAATAAATAAGTTACTCTTTCAAGACGAAGCTATGGAAAAAGAGAGAGATTGCCACGTGACAACTCCAAAAGTTTACTTTCCCACAAGTTGAACAATGAGGGCGCACTTGGGATCCTTACATAAACATGTGATGTCACAGGTCACATCGTCTATAACAATAATCTTCTAAGATGATACTAGATTTGGTACTGAATGCTTCTTTTGTTCAAACTTATATTGAGCCGTTTGTATTCGCTGATCTGATATTCCACAGCATGAAGCCTGATACAGTTTGATGAGTTGAGAACTGTGGGTTACTGAAGTTGTATTGGAGTTGACTGGACTTGGTACCATTTCCACAAGAGAACCATTGCAGTTTGGTTCACTGAGTACTGAAGCAAATATGGGGTTACTATAATGGTGTTGGAGTTTGATGGATTGAGTACTATTTCCACATGAGAACGGTTGCAGTTTGATTCACTGAGTACTGAAGCCAGTAAGGGGTTACTGTAAAGGTGTTGGAGTTTGATGGGTTGAGTACTGTTTCTACAAGAGAACTGTTGCAGTTTGATTCACTGAGTACTGAAGCCAATAGAATAGGGGGTTACTATAATGGTGTTTACTGTTAGAAAAAAATGCTATAATGACAGTTAGGGTAAAAACTACTTGAAGTTGTGCTTCACAAGGTGTTCACATTTTACAAGTCTTCTCTTACAGTTTGATACACATTGATGTTATTTAATCACATTATACCAACTTGGTTTGGTTGTCTTTGTTGATGACATCTACACACCATGGATATGAATGCTTTTCTCAGCTGTTTATACTTGAATCCATACAAGACTGGATTGATGGCAGAATTCACCGAGGAGAGAAATATAAGTGCAGTCCATAAGGCCACATCAACAGTAAAAAAATGCTCTTGCACATCGGCAAACAAGGATACCGAATACCAAATGGCGCTAGGCAAGACAAGAATAAAGAAAGCTGTGGTGATGATAGCAAGAGTGCTGGTGACTTTCTTGTGAGCTTGGTGCAGTTCTTGAGCTGGGCCCTGGATTCCTTGCTGTTCTAGGTTTCTGGCTCCTTGTTTCAGGTTGATGAGGATTTTGATGTACATCCAAATTGTAGCTATAATGGGTAGAAGATACAACAGCATTGCTGCAATGCCAAAGACCACAGGTTTTTGTAGCTTTTCAATTGCGCAACCGTCTCTTTTGTACTGATCTATTATGAGGACTGATCGAGGTATATACACTATTACTGGAATCATCCAAACAGCAAGTAACAACAGTGTGATCTTTCGTCTGGTCATGTAGCTGGAATACTGCAGAGGTAGACTGATTCCAATAAAATGTTCATAATTGGCCAATGTGAGACTCAGAACAGAGTGGGAACTAAAGCAGTTGGTAAGTAAAAAATATATCCAAGTACTGTTGAACTGAAAAAGCCTGTCAGCTGTACATTGGCTGCTGTTAGAACTGTTCCCAAGAATTAAGTATTGCAAAGAAATAGAAGCAAACGGAGCACAAGTTACAGAGGCCAGTGCATCTGCAACAGCGAGGTTGAGTATCATCAAATTGGTCACATTATGAAGTGTCTTTGTGTAGATTATAGTCACACATGCAATAACATTTCCAACAAATCCAATACTCCCAACAAATGGCATCAAGACAATTAAAATTGTTATCAAGTTGACACTAACGCCATCCATCTTCACTGTGTGTAATCCTTTGTGATACTGGTTGATAGCTGCTCTCTCAATGACTGCAGTCCTTTGTGTGGCTATAGTATCACATTGTACTTGGATCTAGCACCACAATACATAACCAATCTGACAGTCACTTGCATGCTGCTATTACATTGATGCTTTCTCTCCTTTAATGTAAGGTCCTCATTACAATCTGTATGAATTTTATACAACAGGAGAATTTGGAATACCAGCAGGCACACAATGAAGATTTCTTTGTTGATGTAGTTCTGAGTTTTGCATACAGATGACTATCGATTTACATGCTCACTCTGCACCAACCTAACATCTCCAAGCTCTCCCATTGGTCGATCATAATCCCAAGAGCTTGTTAAATTAAGTTTATTGGTGTTAAATGTCCCCCCCCCCCGAGTATTCCTTTGGCAAAAGACAAAATAATCATTCTTACAGTGGAGGAGAAAACAAATTATCTGTGGTATTCAAATAATTTTTGTGTGACTAAGAGCCATTTTAGATTGAAGTCCCTTGTGAATATTTCAAAGTATAAGACTGCAATAAAGGATAGAAAAGCATCAAGCTGTGGAACTGCTGAAATTTATCAGAAAATCATTTTTACCTTTTTGTTTAATTCGTAAGTCAGACACAGAGTCGCCTCGACGTCCACAAAGTGAATGTGGGAGATGGGTAATGCTTACCCACTCACGCCTGAAATTAAATATTTTGTATGCATCCCTTTACCAATGACTCCCATTACAATGAAGAGGCTTTACAGGTTTTTACCAAAGAACGAGCCATTGCATTGTCCAGGGGTCCTTTAACCTCTTAGCCTCTGGGTAATAGGAAATGTTCACCAGCTTTTGTTTGGAGAGGGGAAAAAAGAAACATCAAAATAAAACTAGATTGTCATTGGTACGCGTTGGTCGAGACAATGGCTTTATATTTGTACATTTTTGTCCTTCACAGTTGGAAGTTGAATTGTAAACATTTTAACGCTAATGGTGATAAATTCTGTAGCTCTTACCAAACC
Source organism: Pycnopodia helianthoides (assembly GCA_032158295.1). NCBI lineage: Eukaryota > Metazoa > Echinodermata > Asteroidea > Forcipulatida > Asteriidae > Pycnopodia > Pycnopodia helianthoides. Next base: position 14,260,720 of record CM063245.1, read on the forward strand.
CCGCTCATTTTTAACAAAATATTTTGTCATTCATCATGATGATACTGTCGAAAACTAATGGTTCAGGATTAGCACTTGATGCCAGGTAACAGCCTTGGAAACTATTTTGTTCATTTCAACCTTATGAAAAATAACCTTCATAAAATTTAGCGGTAGTCGTTACCAGGAGGCACTTATAGTTCCTAGGGATTTATCTCCTCCGAAATTGGAATAATATGTTAATCAATGAAATTAATAACAAAAAGGAAAAAATTGTAAGTAAATAACAAGCCTTGAGATAAATCCTGAACGATACTTCAGTTTTTGCTTTTAATCTAGGCAAAGGCTCCAAAGTGTACATTTACAGCACACACAGATCCCTGTTATTTGATTGGTGGAATGCGCATCATGTGTCATCCTTTAACTTGCCATGTCCATGTATACTTGCCATGTATACTGCCAAGACGCTCTGATATTTAATATATGAGTCCTATACTGATAGTTAAAGAACGCTTCGGACGCTTTGCAGCATCTTTTTTCCATAATAATTTATATCCGCTTGTTAGTCCAAACAAGGCAAGGTCATGTCAGCGTGGACAAGGTTGGTGCCTTCATGGAGTTTTCTCTCCTGTTCAGAAGAGAATTTTAGATTTTTCAGAGTGTTGTGTGGACAAATTTCTGTGTCTATTTTCTGATTAGTTTATTGTAAAAAAAAAATCGAATTAAAATTATCTATATGTACATGTGAGTTATATAAAACAAATATTGAACGCATTTTCATTCATACATTGTCGCAGAATATTATACAATGACTAAATTAATATGAGTTTAATGGTGAGAATATTTGCATCAGTTGAAAGATGGAATATTTCATGTTATGATTTTAAGTTCAGTTGAATGGAACATTCCATCTTTCAATGAATAAAAATACTTTCACCATTGCACGACTGCAAAACATTCATTATTTGTTTTATAAAACACTCTAGTGATCTTTGTCATTTTGAGGGGAAAACCAATCACCAGAATGTTAAAGATTGTATTCTGGCATCTACTATGAGAGCATTTTGTACAAGGCTGTTTATGATTGTTTGCGCGATGATAATCCTCAAACACTGAACGGCTCCAGCGTCTTCACTGATAAAACACTGGATGCCTTGGTGATAACTATGAACTTTATAAACATGCACGGGCATGGTGGTCTCATGCGCAAGAAGGATGGAACAAAAATGCACGCTGAAGAGTACCAAAATGCACGCTGAATAGTACCAAAATGCACGCTGATGATTGGTACCAAAATGCACGCTGATTGGTACCAAAATGCATGCTGAATAGTACCAAAATGCACGCTGAATAGTACCAAAATGCACGCTGATGATTGGTACCAAAATGCACGCTGATTGGTACCAAAATGCATGCTGAATAGTACTAAAATGCATGCTGAATAGTACCAAAATGCATGCTGAATAGTACCAAAATGCACGCTGATTAGTACCAAAATGCACGCTGATTAGTACCAAAATACACGCTCTATGACAAAGGCCATCTGGCTTTTCTGTTTTATTCGGCTTGGCCTCGTTCACTCATATGCATCAAATATTTGTGAAATATTTATCAATAACTGACTATTCAAAATAACTATTAGCTCTAACTGAAACAGAATTTATGCTCTTTCCTAATTTCTTATTTCCACACTTTCTATAAAACTGTTGTTCAATGACACTATTTGATAAAAGTGTACAAAATCACTTTTTTTCAGATTTCATTTTATGTTAACTTAATTAAACGATGTTAACATAGGCCTACAACTTCATGAAGTTTCAACGCTTCATGAGCTTTACTTTTTTAGTTATGGTAATTAGTCTTTGCAACTTTGCACAGAACCTGACATTTTTTGACGCCACAAAGTAGCACTGAGATTCAATTTACCATTCAAACACATGGCGCACATGAACCTCAAAAGTGAAAAAAACATTTCACGAAGTAGCACTGCAATCTTGTGTGTAGCGCGCGAGACCTAGATTATCCAGGTCACAAACACGCATAGTAATACATTGCTGTGCTACTTCGTGAAAACGGAAAATGTCAATTTTTGTTAATTTTTGACATCGGGAAGTACCACACAGTTTTCTTACATTATTGCTTATTAATTTAGGACAAAAAGCATTCAAAAGCACCGTATATGTGAAGTTCAACGCTTCAAGTCTCCACTATAAGAAATCTAGTTGAAAATACCCTGAAATTTTATAGGACAGTTTGATTTTAAATAGCGTTCAACTTTAAACGCCATTTTCTCTGATTGTTACTTTTTACTGGTATCAACCTCTGTGCTACTTCGTGGCGTCATTGACGAAATGATATAAGCCGAGGGTGACTTCTGATCTATCATGAAGATTCATCAAATGCACCACAACTGGAATTATCCAAGCAGCAGGTAACAACGGAATGATCTTTATGCTAGTGAAGTAGCTTGAATACTGCAAAGGTCGACTGATTCTAATAAACTGTTCAGAATTGGCCAATGTGAGAATGAGTACAGAATAGGCACTAAAGCAGTTGGTGAAGAAATAATATATCCAAGTATTGTTAAAGTGAAAAAGCCTGTCTGCTGTACATTGGCTGCTGTTAGAATGTTTTGAACTGTTTCCAAGAAGTAAGTATTGGAAATTAATAGATGCACACAGAGCACAAGATACAGAGACTAATGCATCTGCAACAGCGAGGTTGAGTATCATCAAACTGCTCACATTGTGCAGTGTCTTTGTGTAGATTATAGCCACACATACAAGAACATTTCCAACAAATCCAACACTCCCAACAATTGGCATCATAACGACTTAACTTTTGAGTAGGTTCATACTAATGCCATCTGTATTGTCAGTCACTGTGTGAAGCAGGAACATCAAATAGTATTTAGAACTAGGGGATATTACTAAAGCAACTTCCTAGTCACCAAGATGCATTGTGAGTGACATTACAGGAACAGTGGTCTATCAGCAGATACTGCTTTGCAAAGAAATAAAGCATTACATATATATAAATCAAGCATCACCCAACAACCCTAATACCAAAACATTAACAAAAAGCAAAAACTTTCTTAAGCAATATTGCTGTCCTTGATTATTTTCAATTTCAGAATTTATGACTGCTCTTCTAATGAGATCATTCCTTTGTGCAGCTTAGAAGATTAAATTAATTGCTGTAATAAACTCATAACTGGCATTCACTAAGAGACACAGCAGTTGAAATTAGTACAAGTCAATAATTTAATGCTGCTTTTCTCGTATGTTTTGTTTTCAATCAATCAATCAACAAACCTGACTGCCACAAATTAAACAGACTAAAGTTAGCCGTTGGTGATATGCAAATAAGATGATAAGAATTTCTGGATACCTTAAGAAAAAACAGCAAGGAGTATTTTATTTAAGTGGACCTTGTAAATAACAAATATGAAAAAATTAAAAAGGTTCAAGATGTGTTTTTCGGGAAAAGTAATAAGGATAATGTTATATGATGATACTAAATTTGGTACAGTGTGTTTCTATTGTTCAAACTTATCTTAAATCATTTTTATACTGATAAACTGAAATTCAACAGCATGCAGCCAAGTACAGTTTGATGGGTTAAGACTTTTTGGTTACTTAAGTTGTATTGCAGTTGACTGGATTGGGTACCATTTCCACAAGAAAACTGTTACAGTTTGATTCACTGAGTCCTGACAACAATAGGGGGTTACTATAAATTAAAGGGTGTTGGAGTTTGATGGGTTAAGTACTGTTTCCACAAGAAAACTATTGTTGTTTGAGTCACTGAGTACTGAAGCCATTATGGGTTTTATATTTATACTGATGTTGGAGAATAATAAGTTGAGGAGTAGTAGAATTATAATGCTACCAAGGCAGTAAGTGTTAAAACTTTTTAAAGTTTTGCTTTTCAAAGTGTTTAGATTTGTACAAGGCTTTTCTTCTTGTTACACCTTGATGTTATTTTGATCACATTGGACCAACTTGGTTTGGCTGTCTTTGTCGATGACATCTACACACCATGGTTAAGAATGCTTTTCTCAGCTGTTTATACTTAAATCCATACAAGACTGGATTGATGGCAGAATTCACCAAGGTGAGAAGTGCAAGTACACTCCATATGGCTTCACCAATATTGAAAACGTTTTCTGGCAGAAACAAGGATATGGAAAACCAGATTGCTCCTGGCAAAACAAGAATTAAAAAAGCTGTGGTGATGATAGCAAGAGTGTTGGTGACTTTTTGGTGAGCTTGGTGCAGTTCTTGAGCTGGGCCCAGGATTCCTTGCTCTTCTAGGTTTCTGGCTCCTCGTTTCAGGTTGATGAGGATTTTGATGTACATCCAAATTGTGGCTGCAATTGGTAGAAGGTACAACAACATTGATGCAATGCTAGAGGCTGCAGGTTTTTTTAGCTCATTAATTGCACATTTTTATCTTTTGTACTGACCTATTATGACGACTGATCGAGGCATATACACTATTACTGGAATTATCCAAACAGCAACTAACAAAAGCGTGATCTTTCGTCTGGTCAAGTAGCTTGAATACTGCAAAGGTCGACTGATTTCAATAAATTGTTCATAATTGGCCAAAGTTAGACTGAGTACAGAGAGGGCACTAAAGCAGTTGGTAAAGAAATAATATATCCAAGTATTGTTAAAGTGGAAAAGCCTGTCTGCTGTGCATTGGCTGCTGTTAGAATGTATTGAACTGTTTCCAAGAAGTAAGTATTGCAAAGAAATAGATGCATACGGAGCATAAGAAAAAGAGAAAAATGCATCTGCAACAGCGAGGTTGAGTATCATCAAATTTGTCACATTGTGCAGAGTCTTTGTGTAGATTACAGTCACACATACAAGAACATTTCCAACAAATCCAATACTCCCAACACTTGGCATCAAGACAATTAAGATTGTAAACAAGTTGATAATAATGCCATCCATCTTCACTTTGTGTAATCCTTGGTGATACTGGTTGATAGCTGCTCTCTCAATGACTGCAGTCCTATGTGTGGCTAGTATCACTAGTATATTAGAAGGGAATTTTAGAGTTTTCAGAGTGGTAGGACAAATTTCTGTGTCTATTTTCTGATTAGTTTATTGTGAAAAAAGTTTCAACTGAAAATGATCTACATGTATGTGTGAGTTATATAAAAAAATATTGAATGAATTTCATTCATACATTGTTGCAGAATATTAAACATTAACTGAATTATTATGAGTTCAATGGTGAGAACCTTGAATGGTCCTCTCATTGATCAAGGCCTTCTCTCGTTCAAAATCTGCCTGAGGCAGAGGAAAGGCGATGCCATTACGTCTGAGATAGATCCTGGATGCAGGAACTGCCATAGGAGTCAGCAGTGCTGAGCTCAGATGCCTAGTGGGACCCAGTAGGGGGTTTGAAATCAGAGTTTTCCTTCTCCTAGGTAGGCAGCCAACCAAGGCTGCGAGCCCCACCAACCCGAGTTTGAAATCAGAGTTTCTGTCTCCTAGGTGGACTACCTCCCATGGTTAACGAGCTCCACCTGCCCGGAGCAATCTGGTTTTAAGGCGCCAGAATCTCGCAAACCACACCCCTGCCCGCACTTCTAAACGGGGATCCACACATGAAGCCGGGCAGTAGGGGTTTAAATTAGGAGAGGCTATTTGAGATGCTGACCATATGGGACATTTCATGGATGAGGAGTGGCTCAATCCTCCTCACTCCCCCGACCATCCTAAAAGTTTTAGAAGCCAATAGGGGTTAAAATAATGGTGTTGGAGTTCGATGGGCTGAGTACCTTTTCCACAAGAGAACCGTTGCCGTTTGATTCACTGAGTACTGAAGCCAAAAGGGGGTTACTATAATGGTGTTGGAGTTTGATGTGTTGAGTACTGTTTCCACAAGAAAACTGTTGCAGTTTGATTCACTGAGTACTGAAGCCAATAGGGTTTTATAACTATACTAGTGTTAGAGAATAATAAGTTAAGGAGTAATAGTGCTACCAGGGCAAGTGTTAAAACTTCTTAAAGTTGTGCTTTTCAAAGTGTTTAAATTTGTACAAGGCTGTTCTTCTTGTTTGATACACCTTGATGTTATTTTGATCACATTGGACCAACTTGGTTTGCATCTAGAATGAAAACTTTCCCAGGGCCCTTGAGCGGGCCCCGGACCCCATGCGTAATGGGGGGATTTTAGTAAAATAAAGCTGTCTGCTACTGAGATTGGCATTAATGATAGTTACGTTTAATACTGTTATAATTTCAACGTGTTTGCATTGAGTAGTAGTATAATTGGCCCAGATCCTACCACCAGCGGGGTTCAAAGTGCTGGATATGATCCCCCAAATCGGCACATTTTTTTCAGGCAAGTGCACCTCTTAATTTTACTAACGCTAACAAACCCTCAACAGTAAATGAGATGGCCTTAATTATGAGCTGTTATAGTGCACCCATTACCCAATTATGTCCAGGGATAGTGCCACATGCATCAATACATACAGCACCTTCCCCCTCCCTATTTTGAAGATGGAAATATGAGTATAGAAACATTATTAGAGAGTAAACCAATGAAAATTAATTTTATAATTTGCCCAAAAGTGAGGGAAAAGTGGCCAGGAATTATGTCATATTGCACCACAGAGCATCTAAAATAAAAAATTTCCCGGGGCCCGCTTAAGGGCCCCGGAAAATTGGCTTCGTGCTTCGCGCTGGCATTTAGCTCTAACCCCGCTTCTCAAATGGGCCTGACCAATGTTTTTGAGCTTCCTACGGGCAATGTTAGAATGTATTGAACTGTTTCCAAGAAGTAAGTATTGAAAAGAAAAAGATGCATACGGAGCACCAATGCATCTGCAACAGCAAGGTTGAGTATCATCAATTTGGTCACATTATGCAGTGTCTTTGTGAAGACTATAGTCACACAAAACGAGAATATTTCCAACAAATCCAATACTCCCAACACTTGGCATCAAGACAGTTAAGATTGTGAACAAGTTGATAATAACGCCATCCATCTTCACTGTGTGTAATCCTTTGTGATACTTGTTGATAGCTGCTTCTACAATGACTGCAGTCCTGTGTGTGGCTAGTATCACATTGTACTTAGATCTAGTACCACAATACTGAAACAATCTAAGAGTCACCAATATGCCTCTAATAATTAAGAGTGGCACTCCAGGAAAGGTGGTCCATTAGCAGATATTGCTTGTTTTGTTAACAAACAAGTATGCATACTAAAAACAAGCATCAAAAACCTGAAACCCCAAAGCAATTAAGATTTTTTTTTAAAGCTATTAGCCTTATATTGGTACTTGGTTAATTGCAATTTCATGGCTGCTCTCCCAATAAAAGCAGTCCTTTGTGTAGCTACTCTGATCAAATTAAATCCTAATACAGAACTGTAAAAATAAGATTGCTGACAGTCACTAACGTGCCTTCTGACTTCAATAAGAGACACAATGGTTGAAATCAGGTCAAGTCCATCATTAGATGCTGCTTTTCTCAGTTGTTTTATTTTCAACCAAAGCTTATCAATCAATCACCAAACATGACTACCACAAATTAAACAAACTAAAGGCAGCCAGTGGTGCTCTGGATTTAAAGATAATCAGAGTTTCAGGGTATTTTTAAAGAGCTGGGTATATTTGTGCTTTAATTCGTTTTTGCCAGGGATCTTCTATTTTTTCCTTTCCAAACTGACGGGGTTGTTGCCGCAATCAATTGTCTTTGAGAGTATTGCTGTTACAAAGAAACCTTGACTTAACAAATCCAAGAGAATAAAGATTCTGTTTGAAGCACCAAAATTTGTTTTTCTCTTTTGAGAAAATACCTTATTTATGCACAGTGAACAGCAAAACCTCAGTCATGAGACATGGCTGCAAATTGGGCCCAAGATTCAAACCAAGTCTGGAGTGTCAGTCTGCTCGACCTTACCTCCAATAAGCCGAAATACAATGAAATACAATAGTGCAAGCGTCTTGATAACATGTAATCCATTTTTTGCAATACAAGGACAAAGGCCTAGAATTGAGGATTATGCAATAACCCAAACCAAAAGGCAGAATTTTACCACTTTTTCTCACCACCAACTGTCTTCTTTGTGTGGGTGAAATGAAGGAATATCTGGGGATGGGAGGGGGCTTTGGAGTATAAAGGACGAGGGGCCTTTGTTTCGGTCATTTGATGTTACACGAAAACACAAAATGCTTGTCACCTGAATTCTAGCAAGGAAAAGTTTTATAAGTTGCCTTGACATCTGGCGTCAATTGATGGAATGGACTGAGCAAATATAAGAACATTAACAGTATAGATTATCCAAGTTATTTTGCTTGCAAAACATCTGTTGGATTTTACTACATTTTGATACTGTGTGCCTCTTTTGTTCAAATTTACACAATAAATTGGATCATGTATTGTATTCACTTCATTGAAATTCAAAGGCATTCAACCTGATGAAGTTTGATGAGTTAAGAACTGTGGGTTACTAAAGTTGTATTGGAGTTGGATGGATTGAGTACTGTTTCCACAAGAGAACTGTTGCTGTTTGATTCACTGAATACTGAAGCCAAAAGGGGTTACTACAATGGTGATGGAGTTTGATTGACTGAGTACTGTTTCCACTAGAGAACTGTTGCAGTTTGATTCACTGAATACTGAAGCCAGTAGGGGTTACTATAATGGTGATGGAGTTTGATTGAAAATTAAGGTACTGTTTCCACAAGAGAACTGTTGCAGTTTGATTCACTGTGTACTGAAGCGAATAGCGGTTAGTATAATGGTGTTGGAGTTTCATGGATTAAGGAGTATTTGAGTAGAAATGCTTTTAAGGCAGGTCAAATAAAAACTACAAAAAATTCTGCTTTTCAATGTGTTAACATTTGTACAAGGTTTTTCTTTTTGTTTGATACACCTAGATTTGTTAAATCACAGTGGACCAATTTGATTTGGTCGTCTTTGTTGATGACATCTAGGCTGCACACCATGGATATGAATGCTTTTCTCAGCTGTTTATAAATGAATCCATACAAGACTGGATTGATGCCAGAATTCACCGTGGAGAGAAATATCAGTGCAGTCCTTAAGGCCACATCAACAGTAAAAAAAATACTCTTGCACAACAAACAAGGATACCGAATACCAAATGGCTCCTCGCAAGACAAGAATAAAGAAAGCTGTGGTGATGATAGCAAGAGTGCTGGTGACTTTCTTGTGAGCTTGATGCAGTTCTCGAGCTGGGCCTTGGATTCCTTGCTCTTCTAGGTTTCTGGCTCCTTTTTTCAGGTTGATGAGGATTTTGATGTACATCCAAATTGTAGCTGCAATGGGTAGAAGGAGCAACAAAATTGCTGCAAAACCAAGCTCTAACAGTTCTTTTATTTCTCCAGTTGTGCAATCTTCTCCTTCATATTGAAAAAAGAGGAGGATTAATTGAGGCAGATAGGCTATTACTGGAATTATCAAAATGGAAAGTAACAACAGTGTGATCTTTCGTCTGGTCAAGTAGCTTGAATATAAGGTCGCCTGACTCGAACATATTAAATATTTCCTACTGGGAACTATATTACATCCAAGTATTGTTGAACTGAAAAAGCATGTCTGCTGAACATTGGCTGTTGTTAGAATACAATGAACTGTTTCCAAGAAGTAAGTATTGAAATACAACAGATGCATACGGAGCACAAGATACAGAGACCAATGCATCTGCAACAGCAATGGTGAGTATCATCAAATTGGTCACATTATGCAGTGTCTTTGTGTAGATTATAGTCACACATACAAGAACATTTCCAACAAATCCAATACTCCCAACAATTGGCATCATAACGACTTAACTTTTGAGTAAGTTCATACTAATGCCATCCATATTGTCATTCACTGTGTGTTATCCTATGGGATGCTGGTTTTTATAGCTGCTCTCTCAATCAAAGCATGGTAGCAGGAACATCAAATAGTATTTAGATCTAGGGGATACTACAAAGGCAACTTTACAGTCACTAAGATGCATTGTGAGTGACATTGCAGGTGCAGTGGTCCATCAGCAGATACTGCTTTTCAAATAAATAAAGTTTTACATATATTTAAAACAAGAATCACCCGACAACCCTAATACCAAAACATTAACGAAAAGCAAACAATTTCATAAGCAATATTGCTGTCCTTGGTTATTTTTTTATTGAAGAATTTATGGCTGCTCTCTTAATGAAAGCAGTCCTTTGTGCAGCTTAGAAGATTAAATTAATTGCTGTAATAAACTCATAACTGGCATTCACTGAGAGACACAGCAGTTGAAATTACTACAAGGCAATAATTAAATGCTGTTTTCTCGGTTGTTTTGTTTTCTAATAAATCAATCAACAAACCTGACTGCCATAAATTAAACAGACTAAAGGCAACCATTGGTGATATGCAAATGAGACAATAAGAATTTCTGGATACCTTAAGAACAAAAAACAAGGAGTATGTAATTTAAATGGACCCTGTAAATAACAAATATGAAAGAATTAAAAAGGTTCAAGATGTGTTTTTCGGCAATAGTAATAATGATAAAGTTATATGATGATACTGTGTGCCTCTTTTATTTTAAACGTATCTTGAATCATTTGTATTCGCTGATCTGAAATTCAACAGTATGCAGCCTGATACAGTTTGATGAGTTGAGAACAGTGGGTTACTTAAGTTGTATTGGAATTTACTGGATTGGGTACCGCTTCCCCAAGAGAACTGTTGCAGTTTGATTCACTGAGTACTGAAGCCATAGAAGAAGGGGTTACTATAATGGTGTTGGAGTTTTTTGGGTTGAGTACTGTTTCCACAAAAGAAATGTTGCAGTTTGATTTACTGAGTACTGAAGTCAACAAGGGGTTACTATAATGGTGTTGGAGTTTGATGGGTTGAGTACTGTTTTCAAAAAAGAGCCGTACAGTTTGATCCACTGAGTACTGAAGCCAATAGGGGGTTACTATAATGGTGCTGGATTTTGATGGGTTGAGTACTATTTCCACTAAAGAACCGTTGCAGTTTGATTCACTGAGTACTGAAGCCAATAGGGGGTTACTATAATGGTGTTGGAGTTTGATGGGTTGAGTACTGTTTCCACAAGAGAATTGTTGCAATTTGATTCACTGAGTGCTGAAGCCAAATAGGGGGTTACTATAATGGTGTTGGAGTTTGATGAGTTGAGTACTGTTTCCACAAATGAAATGTTGCAGTTTGATTTACTGAGTACTGAAGTCAATAGGGGTTACTATAATGGTGTTGGAGTTTGATGGGTTGAGTACTGTTTCCACAAAAGAACTGTTGCAGTTTGATTTACTGAGTGCTGAAGCCAATAGGGGGTTACTATAATGGTGTTGGAGTTTGATGGGTTGAGTACTGTTTCCACAAAAGAAATGTTGCAGTTTGATTTACTGAGTACTGAAGTCAACAAGGGGTTACTATAATGGTGTTGCAGTTTGATGGGTTGAGTACTGTTTACACAAGAGAACCTTTGCAGTTTGACTCGCTGAGTGCTAAAAACAATAGGGGTTACTGTAATGGTGTTGGAGTTTGATGGGTTGAGTACTGTTTCCACAAATGAAATGTTGCAGTTTGATTTACTGAGTACTGAAGTCAACAAGGGGTTACTATAATGGTGTTGGAGTTTGAAGTCAACAAGTTTGATGGGTTGAGTACTGTTTCCGCAAATGAAATGTTGCAGTTTGATTTACTGAGTACTGAAGTCAACAAGGGGTTACTATAATGGTGTTGGAGTTTGATGGGTTGAGTACTGTTTTCAAAAAAGAACCGTACAGTTTGATCCACTGAGTACTGAAGCCAATAGGGGGTTACTATAATGGTGTTGGAGTTTGATGGGTTGAGTACTATTTCCACTAAAGAACCGTTGCAGTTTGATTCACTGAGTACTGAAGCCATAAGGGGGTTACTATAATGGTGTTGGAGTTTGATGGGTTGAGTACTGTTTTCAAAAAAGAGCCGTACAGTTTGATCCACTGAGTACTGAAGCCAATAGGGGGTTACTATAATGGTGCTGGATTTTGATGGGTTGAGTACTATTTCCACTAAAGAACCGTTGCAGTTTGATTCACTGAGTACTGAAGCCAATAGGGGGTTACTATAATGGTGTTGGAGTTTGATGGGTTGAGTACTGTTTCCACAAGAGAATTGTTGCAATTTGATTCACTGAGTGCTGAAGCCAAATAGGGGGTTACTATAATGGTGTTGGAGTTTGATGAGTTGAGTACTGTTTCCACAAATGAAATGTTGCAGTTTGATTTACTGAGTACTGAAGTCAATAGGGGTTACTATAATGGTGTTGGAGTTTGATGGGTTGAGTACTGTTTCCACAAAAGAACTGTTGCAGTTTGATTTACTGAGTGCTGAAGCCAATAGGGGGTTACTATAATGGTGTTGGAGTTTGATGGGTTGAGTACTGTTTCCACAAAAGAAATGTTGCAGTTTGATTTACTGAGTACTGAAGTCAACAAGGGGTTACTATAATGGTGTTGCAGTTTGAGGGGTTGAGTACTGTTTACACAAGAGAACCTTTGCAGTTTGACTCGCTGAGTGCTAAAAACAATAGGGGTTACTGTAATGGTGTTGGAGTTTGATGGGTTGAGTACTGTTTCCACAAATGAAATGTTGCAGTTTGATTTACTGAGTACTGAAGTCAACAAGGGGTTACTATAATGGTGTTGGAGTTTGAAGTCAACAAGTTTGATGGGTTGAGTACTGTTTCCGCAAATGAAATGTTGCAGTTTGATTTACTGAGTACTGAAGTCAACAAGGGGTTACTATAATGGTGTTGGAGTTTGATGGGTTGAGTACTGTTTTCAAAAAAGAACCGTACAGTTTGATCCACTGAGTACTGAAGCCAATAGGGGGTTACTATAATGGTGTTGGAGTTTGATGGGTTGAGTACTATTTCCACTAAAGAACCGTTGCAGTTTGATTCACTGAGTACTGAAGCCATAAGGGGGTTACTATAATGGTGTTGCAGTTTGATTTACTGAGTACTGAAGCCAATAGGGGGTTGCTGTAATGGTGTTGGAGTTTGATGGGCTGAGTACTGTTTCCACAAGAGAATTGTTGCAATTTGATTCACTGAGTGCTGAAGCCAAATAGGGGGTTACTATAATGGTGTTGGAGTTTGATGGGTTGAGTACTGTTTCCAAAAGAGAACTGTTGCAGTTTGATTCACTGCGTACTGAAGCCAATAGGGGTTACTATAATGGTGTTGGAGTTTGAAGGGTTGAGTACTGTATCCACAAGAAAACCGTTGCAGTTTGATTCACTGAGTATTGAAACCAATAGAAAAGGGAGTTACCATAATGGTGTTGGATTTTGATAGATTGAGTACTGTTAGAGTAAAAATGCTTCATGGTAAAAACTACTTGTGTTTTTTTAAGGTTTTCACATTTTTCAAGTCTTCTCAATAGTTTGATACACCTTGATGTTTTTAAATCACATTGGACCAACTTGGTTTGGTTGTCTTTGCTGATGACATCTACACACCATGGATATGAATGCTTTTCTCAGCTGTTTATACTTGAATCCATACAAGACTGGATTGATGGCAGAATTCACCAAGGAGAGAAGTGCAAGTACAATCCATACGGTTGTTACATTATGGAAAGGTTGTGATTGTAAAAGCAACGACATTGAATACCAGATGGCTCGAGGCAAGACAAGAATGAAGAAAGCTGTGGTGATGATAGCAAGAGTGCCGGTGACTCTCTGGTGAGCTTGGTGCAGTTCTTGAGCTGGGCCCTGGATTCCTTGCTCTTCTAGGTTTCTGGCTCCTTGTTTCAGGTTGATGAGGATTTTGATGTACATCCAAATTGTAGCTGCAATTGGTAGCAGGAGCAACAACATTGATGCAATGCTAGAGGCTACAGGTTTTTCTAGCTCATCAAATGCACAATTGTCTCTTTTAAACTGATCTATTATGACAACTGATCGAGGCATATAGACTATTACTGGAATTATCCAAACAGCAAGTAACATCAGTGTGATCTTCCGTCTGGTCAAGTAGCTGGAGTACTGCAAAGGTCGACAGATTCCAATAAATTGTTCATAATTGGCCAATATGAGACTGAGTACAGAGTGGGCACGAAAGCAGTTGATAAAGAAAAGATATATCCAAGTACTGTTGAACTGAAAAAGTATGTCTGCCGTACATTGGCTGCTGTTAGAATGTATTGAACTGTTTCCAAGAAGTAAGTACTGGAATTTAATAGATGCATACGGAGCACAAAATACAGAGACCAATGCATCTGCAACAGCGAGGTTGAGTATCATCAAATTGGTCACATTATGCAGTGTCTTTGTGTAGACTATAGTCACACAAACCAGAACATTTCCAACAAATCCAATACACCCAACACTTGGTATAAAGACAATTAAGGTTGTGATCAAGTTGATAATAACGCCATCCATCTTCTCTGTGTGTAATCCTTTGTGATACTGGTTGATAGCTGCTCCTTCAATGACTGCAGTCCTGTGTGTGGCTAGTATCACATTGTACTTGGATCTAGCACCACAATACTGAACCAATCTCACAGTCATGTGTACGCTGCTGTGATATTGATGCTATCTCTCCTCTATTGAGGTCCTATGAATTTCATACAGCAGGATAGTTTAGAATACCAGCAGGCACACAACGTAAGATTTCTTTGTTGATGTAGATCTGAGTTTCGCATAGTATTTCTGATGAGGATTGATTTACCTGCTCACTGTACCAACTTAGCATCTCCAAGCTCTCCCATTGGTTGATCATAATCCAAAGAGCTTGGTAAATTAAGTTTATTGGTGTTAAATGTTCCCCCGAGTATTCATTTGGCAAAGATTTAAAAGACATTTTACAGTGAAGGGGAAAACAAAGTATCTGTGATATTTAATTAATTTCAGTGTGACTGAGAGCCATTTTAGATTGAAGTCCCTTTTAATTATTTAAGTATGAGACTGCAATAAAGGATATAAAAGCATCAAGCTGAGGAACTGCTAAAATTTATCACAAAATCATTTTACCCTTTTGTGTAATTTTTAAACCAGTCAGACACAGAGTCGCCTCAGCCTCCACAAAATGAATGTGGGATATAGGAACGCTTACCCACTCAAGCATGAAATTAAATAATTTATATCCAGTGTCAAAACTAGCCCATTCTGTCCTGCATCCCTTCACGAGTGACTCCAATTACGTACAATGAAGAGGCTTTACAGATTTTCACTAAACAATGAGCCATTACATTGTCCAGGGGTCCTTTAACCTAAGCGCTCATTGACAGAGAAAAAAATCAAACTGTATTTCTCCATCATGCGATTGACAAGAGATAAATCCTGAACATTACTTTAGTTTTTGCTTCTAATCGAGGCAGAGTCCCCAAAGTGTACATTTACTGCACACACAGATCTTTCATAATTGATTGGTGGAATGCGCATCATGCATCATCCTTTAACCTGCCATGTACACTGCCAAGGCGCACTGAAATTTAATATAGGAATCCTATAGTGACAGATAAAGAGCACTTCTGACACTACGCAGCGTCTTTTTTTTATTATAATTGTTCTCCACCTGTTAGTCCAAACGAGGCAAGGTCGTGTCAGCTCGGACAAGGTTGGTGCCTTCATGGAGTTTTCTGTGCTATTTAGAAGGGAATAGAGTTGAATGTGGTGTGGAAAAATTTCTGCGTCTTTTTTCTGATTAGTTTATTGTAAAAAAAGTTTAAAATGAAAAATGAGCTACATGTATGTTTGAAATTTATAAAACAAATTTTGAAAGCATTTCAGTCCTACATGGTTGCAGTACATTATACAAATACTGAATTATTATGAGTTTAACGGTGATAATATTTTCATGAGTTAAAAGATGGAATATTCCATTTTACGATGTGAAGTTGAGTTGAATGGATCATTACTTCTTTCAACGAACAAAAGGACTTTCACCATTGCACGAATGCAAAGCATTCATTATTTGTTTTATTAAAAACACCATAGTGATCTTTTTCATTAGGAGGGAAAACCAGTCACCAGAATGTTAAAGGTTGTATTTTGGAATCCACTACGAGGGCATTTTGTACAAGGCTGGTTTATGTTTGTTCGCGATAATAATCCTCAAATACTGAAGGGCTCCAGCGTCTTGAGTGATAAGAATCTGATGCCTTGGCGATATCTACAAATTTGTTTTTTTAGGATCTCGCTCCTAGTTTTCAGCCAGTGGCCATTGTGCGATCAACCGGTCTATGTGTGCATGTGCAAGGTGGTCTTATGTGCAGTAGTGCAAAAAGGATGGAACGGAAATGCATGCTGAATAGTACCAAAATGTACGCTGAATAAGTACCAAAATACATGCTGATTAGTACCAAAATGCACACTGAATAAGTACCAAAATGCACGCTGATTAGTACCAAAATGCACGCTGATTAGTACCAAAATGCACGCTTAATGACAAGATAAGACACTGATGCCTTGGCGATAACTAAATATATTTTGTGTTAGGATCTCACGTCAAGTTTTCAGCCAATGGCCATTGCGTATCAACCGGTCTATATGCATGTATGGGCATGATGGTCTCACGTGTACTAGTGTAAAAAGATTGGAAGAAAAGTGCACGCTGAGTAGTGACAAAATGCATGTTGAATATAGTACCAAAATGCACGCGGAATAGTACCAAAATGCACGCTGATTAGTACCAAAAAGCATCCTGATTATAGTACCAAAATGCACGCTTAATGACAAAGGCCTTGAAATGGGGAGAATAATGTGGGCCTCATGACCTCCAATTCTTCAACCAAATAACAAGGATCTACCTGGGTATTGTATAAAATCATTGGTGAAATCTGGCTTTTCATTTTCATTCGGCTTAGCCTCTTGGAATATTCCAGATTTCACCTTGGGGTTTTTATTTTGGGACACTGCACTTATTGCATTATTTGAAAAATATTGATCAATAGTTGACTTATCAAAATATTTATTAACTGTTACTGAAACGCAATTTATGCTCTCTCCTAATTTTCTTATTTCAACACTTTCTATAAACTGTTGTTCAATGACACTAATTAACAAAAATTATACGTAACTGATATAAGCCTAGGATAACTTTTGATCTATCATGAAGATTCATTGAATGCACCAAAACTGTAATTATCCAAGCAGCAGGTAACAACAGAATGATCTTTCTTCTAGTGAAGTAGCTTGAATACTGCAAAGGTGGACTGATTCTAATGAACTCAGAACAGAGTAATGATATATATCTAAGTATTGTTGAACTAAAAAAGCATGTCTGCTGTACACTGGCTGCTAATTAGGGAATAACAGTGTGGGGAGCCGGTCTTCACTGCATGGTAATGACCAGGTTGGTGGCTGGCCGCTGTTAATGGACCGAGGGAAAACCAATCATTCTGGCATCCACCACGAGGGCATCTTGTTCATGGCTGGTTTATGATTGTTCACGCGATGATAATCCTCAAACACTGAAGGGCTCCAGTGTCTACAGTGATAAGACACTGATGCCTTGGCGATAACTATAATTTTTTTTTTAGGATCTTGCATCAAGTTTTCAGCCAGTGGCCATCACGAAATCAACCGGTTTATGCGTGTCCGGGTGGTGGTCTCATGTGCAAGAAGAAGGATGGAACAAAAATGCATGCCGAATAGTACTAAAATGAATGCTGAATAGTACCAAAATGCACGCTGAATAGTACCAAAATTAATGCACGCTGAATAGTACCAAAATTAATGCACACTGCAATATTACCAAAATGTGCGCATATTGTACCAAAATGCCCTGAATAGTACCAAATGCAGCTGAATATTACAAAAATGCATCTCTGAATAGTACCAAATGCTAATAGTACCAATCTCTCTGAATAGTACAAAATGTGCGCTAAATAGTACCAAAATGCACGCTGAATAGTACCAAAATGCACATTGAAAAGTACCAAAGTGCACGCTTAATAGTATCTAAATGCACACTGAATATTACAAAAATGCACGCTGAATATAGTACCAAATGCACGCTGAATAGTACCAAAATGCACGCTGAATAGTACCAAAATACACACTGAATTGTACCAAAATGCACGCTGAATGGCAAAGGTCATGAAATTGGGAGTAGAACAAGGATACCTGGGTATTATTTAAAATCACTCTATGAAATATAGCTTTTCTGCTTTATTCAGCTTGGCCTCATGAAATGGAATAGTCCAGATTTCACCTTCTGAATATATTTTGGGACACTACACTAGGCAATTTTTGTATAATATTGATCAATAGTTGACATACAAAAATATCTATTAGCTATTAATGAAATGCAATTTATGCTCTCTTAGTTTCTTATTTCCACACTTTCTATAAACTGTTGTCAGATGACACTTTTTAACAAAATGTTTAGGCAAATGATATAAACCTAGGGTAACTTCTGATCTATCTTGGATATTCATTGCATGCACAACTGGAATTATCCAAGCATTCGGAAACAACAGAGTGATCTTTCTTCTAGTAAATAAGCTTGAATACTGCAAAGGTCGAATGATTCAAATAAACAGAGTAAAGATATATGTTTAACTAAAAAAACCTGTCTGCTGTACACTGGCTGCTAATAGAATGTAATAAACTGTTTGTATAATGCAAGTGTTGCAAAGAAAAAGGTGGAAACAGAGAATAACAAACAGAGACCAATGCATCTGCAACAGCGAGGTTGAGTATCATCAAATTTTTCACTACATGCAGTGTCTTTGTGTAGATTAAAGTCACACATACAATAACATTTCCAACAAATCAAATATTCACAACTGGTGACTATAACAAGTCTTCTCTTGTCGTTTTATCCATCCTGGTGTAATCGTAGTTACATTGGACCAACTTGGTTTGGCTGTTTTTGTTGATGACATCCACATGCCAAGGATACAAATGTTTTTCTGAGCTGTTCATACTGGAATCCATACAAGACTGGACTGATGGCAGAATACACCAAGTAGACAAGTGACAGTACATTTTATGTGGTATCTTCTAAAATGTATACCAGTACCTTAACTAATTGTTGATATACAGAAGACATGAAAGACCAGATAGCTCAAGGCATAGAGAAAGGACCAACAGACAGTGGGTCCTTTCTCTATGCTCAAGGCAAGACAAAAATAAAGAAAGCGCGGTGACTTTCTTGTGAGCTTGGTGCAGTTCTTGAGATAAGCTCTAGATTCCTTGCTCTTCTAGGTTTCTGGCTCCTTGTTTTAGGTTGATGAGGATTTTGATGTACTTCCAAATTGTAGCTGCAACTGGTAGAAGGAGCAACATCAATGCTGCAATGCCAAGCTCTAAAGGTTTCTCCAGTTGTGCAATCTTCCCCTTCATAATGAAAAAGGAGGAAGATAAATTAAAGCAGACACACTAATACTGGAATTAATACCCAAATGGAAAGTAACAACAGTGTGATCTTTCGTCTGGTCAAGTAGCTTGAATATTGCAAAGGTCGCCTGACTCCAACAAATCAAGGATTCCCAACAGGGGACTATATTACAAGTCTTCTCTTCTCGTTTTATCCACCTTAGTGTAAGTGTTATCTTAATCACAGTGGACCAACTTGGTTTGGCTGTCTTTGTTGATGACATCTACACACCAGAGATAAGAATGCTTTTCTCAGCTGTTTAAACTTGAATCCATACAAAACTGGATTGATGGCAGAATTCACCAAGGAGAGAAGTGCAAGTATAATCCATGTGGTTGTATCATCAATATGGAAAAATTGTGCATGTAGAGGCAAGGACAATGAATACCAGATGGCTCCAGGTAAGACAAGAATGAAGAAAGCTGTGGTGATGATAGCAAGAGTGCTGGTGACTTTCTTGTGAGCTTGGTGCAGTTCTTGAGCTGGGCCCTGGATGCCTTGCTCTTCTAGGTTTCTGGCTCCTTGTTTCAGGTTGATGAGGATTTTGATGTACATCCAAATTGTAGCTGCAATTGGTAGAAGGAGCAACAACATTGATGCAATGCTAGAGGCTACAGGTTTTTCGACTCCATTAATTGAACAATTGTGTCTTTTGTACTGAACTATTATGATGACTGATCGAGGCATATACACTAATACTGGAATTAACCAAACAGCAAGTAACAACAGTGTGATTTTTCGTCTGGTCAAGTATCTTGAATACTGCAAAGGTCGACTGATTCCAATAAACTGTTCATAATTGGCCAATGTGAGACTGATTACAGAGTGGGCACTAAAGCAGTTGGTAAAGAAATAATATATCCAAGTATTGTTAAAGTGAAAAAGTCTGTCTGCTGTACATTGGCTGCTGTTAGAATGTATTGAACTGTTTCCAAGTAGTAAGTATTTGAAATTAATAGATGCATACGGAGCACAAGATACAGAGACCAATGCATCTGCAACAGCGAGGTTGAGTATCATCAAATTGGTCACATTATGCAGTGTCTTTGTGTAGATTATAGTCACACAAACCAGAACATTTCCAACAATTCCAATACTCCCAACAATTGGCATCACAACGGCTAAACTTGTGAGTAGGTTCATACTAATGCCATCCATATGGTCAGTCACTGTGTGAAATCCTGTGAGAAGCTGGTTTATAGCTGCTCTCTCAATCAAAGCAGTCCTGTGTGTAGCAGGAACATCAAAAAGTACTCAGATGTGGGGGATATTACTAAAGCAACTTCCTAGTCACCAAGATGCATTGTGAGTGACATTGCAGGAACAGTGGTCCATCAGTAGATACTGCTTTGCAAAGAAGTAAAGCATTATGTATATATAAAACAAGCATCACTCGACAACCCTAATAACAATGCATTTACAAAAAGCATTGTACTTGGATCTAGCACCACAATACTGAACCAATCTCACTGTCACTTATTCGCTGCTATGACATTGAAGCTTTCTCTAATGGAAGGTCCTCATTACACTTTGTATGAATTTCATACAACAGGATAATTCTGAATACCAGCAGGCACACAAGGTAAGATTTCTTTGTTGATGTAGATCTGAGTTTTGCATATTATTGATGACGCCATAAATTACCTGCTCACTCTGCACCAGCCTAGCATCCCCAAGCTCTCCCATTGGTTGATCATAATCCCAAAAGCTTGGTAATCTAAGTTTATTGGTGTTTATTGTTCCCCCGAGTATTCCTTTGGCAAAAGATAAAAAAGACATTTTTCAGTGAAGGGGAAAACAAATTATCTGTGATATTTAATTAATTTTTTGTGTGACTAAGAGCCATTTTGGATTGAAGTCCCTTTTGATTATTCAAAGTATGAGACTGCAATAAAGGATATTAAAGCTTCAAGCTGAGGAATTGCCAAAATTTATCACAAAAATAATTATTAGCCTTTTGTGTAATTCCTAAAACAGTCAGACACAGAGTCGCCTCGACCTCCACAAAATGATTGTGGGAGATGGAAAACGCTCACCCACTCACGCATGAAATAAAATTAAAAAAATTCCAGTGTCAAAACGAGCCCATTCTGTCATGCATCCCTTCGCGAATGACTCCAATTTCATAGAATGAAGAGGCTTTACAGGTCTTTACGAAACAATGAACCATCCCATTGTCCAGGGGTCCTTTTGCTCATTGAAAGAGAAAGAAATGAAATAGTATTCCTCCATCTTGCGATTGACAAGAGATAAATCCTGTACAATACTTCAGTTTTTGCTTTTAATCAAGGCAAAGGCTCCAAAGTGTGCGTTTACTGCACACACGTGATCCTTGTTAGTTTATTTATGGAATGCGCATCATGCATCATCCTTTAACTTGCCATGTATACTGCCACGGCACTCCAAATTTTTATATAGGAGTACTATAGTTATAGGTAAAGAGCACTTTGAACACTTCACAGCATCTTTTTTCATAATAATTGTTGTTTGCCGTTAGTCCAAATGAGGTAAGGTCGTGTCAGTGCAGACAAGGTTGGTGCTTTCATGGAGTTTCCTGTGTTAATTAGAAGGGAATTTTAGAGTTTTTCAAGTCTATTTTCTGATTAGTTTATTGAGAATTTCAACTAAAAATGATCTACATGTATGTGTGAGTTATATAAAAAAACATTGAATGCATTTCATTCATACATTATTGCAGAATATTAAACATTAACTGAACTATTATGAGTTCAATGGTGAGATTTGTTTCATGAGTCGAAAGATGGAATATTCCATTGTACAATGTGAAGTTGAGTTGAATGGAGCATTCCATCTTTCAACGAATAAAATTACTTTCACCATTGCACGACTGCAAAATATTCATTATTTGTTTTATAAAACACCCTAGTGATCTTTGTCATTTGGAGGGAAAACCAATCGTTCTGGCATCCACCACGAGGGCATCTTGTACATGGCTGGTTTGTGATTGTTCACGCAATGATAATCCTCAAACACTGAATGGCTCCAGCGTCTTCAGTGATAAGATACTGATGCCTTGGCAATATGTATGATTTTTTGTTTTTTAAGGAACTTTCATCAAGTTTTCAGCCAGTGGCCATCACGCAATCAACCGGTCTATGCTTGCACAGCCATGGCGGTCTCGTGTGCAAGAAGGATTTAACAAAAATGCATGCCGAATAGTACTAAAATGCATGCTGAAATGTACCAAAATGCACTCTGAATAGTACCAAAATGTACGCTGAATAGTACCAAAATGCACGTTGATAAGTACCAAAATGCATGCTGATTAATACCAAAGTGCACGCTGAATAGTACCAAAATGCATGCTGATTAGTACCAAAATGCACGCTGAATAGTACAAAAATGCACCCTGAATAGTACTAAAATGCACACTGACTAGTACCAAAATGCAGCCTGATTAGTACCAAAATGCACACTGACCAATGGCAAAATGCACCCTGAATAGTACCAAAATGAACCCGGAATAGTACCAAAATGCACATTGAATAGTACCAAAATGCACGCTTAATAGTACCTTGATGCACGCTTAATAGTACCTTGATGCACGCTGAATAGTACCAAAATGCACGCTGAATAGTACCAAAATGCAGCCTGATCAGTACCAAAATAAATGCTTAATGACAAAGGCCATGAAATTGTGAGAAGAACAAGGATCTACCTGGGTATTATATAAAATCACTCTATGAAATCTGCCTTTGCTGCTTCATTCCTCTTGGCCTCGTGAAATAGAATAGTCCAGATTTCACCTTCTGAATATTTTTTGGGACACATGCACTCATAGCCGATTTTTGTATAATATTGATCAATAGTTGACTTATAAAAATAACTATTAGCTATTAATGAAATGCAATTTATGCTCTCTTAGTTTCTTATTTCCACACTTTCTATAAACTGTTTTCTGATGACACTTTTAACAAAATGTTTAGGCAAATGATATAAACCTAGGGTAACTTCTGATTTATCATGGATATTCATTGCATGCACAACTGAATTATCCAAGCATTCGGAAACAACAGAGTGATCCTTCTAGTAAATAAGCTTAAATACTGCAAAGGTCGAATGATTCAAATAAACTCTGAACAGAGTAAAGATATATATGTTAAACTAAAAAAGCCTGTCTGCTGTACACTGGCTGCTAATAGAATATAATAAACTGTTTGTATAATGCAAGTGTTGTAAAGAAAAAGATGGACACAGAGAATAACATACAGAGACCAATGCATCTGCAACAGTGAGGTTGAGTATCATCAAATTTTTCACTATATGCAGTGTCTTTGTGTAGATTAAAGTCACACATACCATAACATTTCCAACAAATCAAATATTCACAACTGGTGACTATAACAAGTCTTCTCTTGTCGTTTTATCCATCCTGGTGTAATCTTAGTTACATTGGACCAACTTGGTTTGGCTGTTTTTGTTTATGACATCCACATGCAAAGGATACAAATGTTTTTCTGAGCTGTTCATACTGGAATCCATACAAGACTGGATTGATGGCAGAATACACCAAGGAGACAGGTGACATTACATTCCATGAGGTATCTTCAAAAATGTATACCAGTACCTTAACTAATTGTTGATATACAGAAGACATGAAAGACCAGATAGCTCAAGGCATAGAGAAAGGGCCAACAGACAGTGGGTCCTTTCTCTATGCTCAAGGCAAGACAAGAATAAAGAAAGCGCGGTGACATTCTTGTGAGCTTGGTGCAGTTCTTGAGATAAGCTCTGGATTCCTTTCTCTTCTAGGTTTCTGGCTCCTTGTTTCAGCTTGATGTTGAATTTGATGTACATCCAAATTGTAGCTGCAACTGGTAGGAGCAACAGCAATGCTGCAATACCAAGCTCTAAAGGTTTCTCCAGTTGTGCAATCTTCCCCTCTATATTGAAAAAGGAGGAAGATAAGTTAAAGCAGACACACTAATACTGGAATTAATACCCAAATGGAAAGTAACAACAGTGTGATCTTTCGTCTGGTCAAGTAGCTTGAATATTGCAAAGGTCGCCTGACTCCAACAAATCAAAGATTCCCAACAGGGGACTATATTACAAGTCTTCTCTTCTCGTTTTATCCACCTTAGTGTAAGTGTAATCTTAATCACAGTGGACCAACTTGGTTTGGCTGTCTTTGTTGATGACATCTACACACCAGAGATAAGAATGCTTTTCTCAGCTGTTTAAACTTGAATCCATACAAAACTGGATTGATGGCAGAATTCACCAAGGAGAGAAGTGCAAGTATAATCCATGTGGTTGTATCATCAGCATTGAAAAATTGTGCATGTAGAAGCAAGGACAATGAATACCAGATGGCTCCAGGTAAGACAAGAATGAAGAAAGCTGTGGTGACGATAGCAAGAGTGCTGGTGACTTTCTTGTGAGCTTGGTGCAGTTCTTGAGCTGGGCCCTGGATGCCTTGCTCTTCTAGGTTTCTGGCTCCTTGTTTCAGGTTGATGAGGATTTTGATGTACATCCAAATTGTAGCTGCAATTGGTAGAAGGAGCAACAACATTGATGCAATGCTAGAGGCTACAGGTTTTTGTACCTCATTAATTGAACAATTGTGTCTTTCGTACTGATCTATTATGATGACTGATCGAGGCATATACACTAATACTGGAATTAACCAAACGGCAAGTAACAACAGTGTGATTTTTCGTCTGGTCAAGTATCTTGAATACTGCAAAGGTCGACTGATTCCAATAAACTGTTCATAATTGGCCAATGTGAGACTGATTACAGAGTGGGCACTAAAGCAGTTGGTAAAGAAATAATATATCCAAGTTTTGTTAAAGTGAAAAAGACTGTCTGCTGTACATTGGCTGCTGTTAGAATGTATTGAACTGTTTCCAAGAAGTAAGTATTTGAAAATAATAGATGCATACGGAGCACAAGATACAGAGACCAATGCATCTGCAACAGCGAGGTTGAGTATCATCAAATTGGTCACATTATGCAGTGTCTTTGTGCAGATTATAGTCACACAAACCAGAACATTTCCAACAAATCCAATACTCCCAACAATTGGCATCACAACGGCTAAACTTGTGAGTAGGTTCATACTAATGCCATCCATATTGTCAGTCACTGTGTGTAATCCTGTGGGAAGCTGGTTTATAGCTGCTCTCTCAATTAGTGTGTAGCAGGATCATTAAAAAGTGCTCAGATGTGGGGGATATTACTAAAGCAACTTCCTAGTCACCAAGATGCATTGTGAGTGACATTGCAGGAACAGTGGTCCATCAGTAGATACTGCTTTGCAAAGAAATAAAGCATTATGTATATATTATAAAACAAGCATTACTCGACAACCCTAATAACAATGCATTTACAAAAAGCAAAAAATTTAATTAGCACTATTGCTGTCCTTGGTTATTTTCAATTTCAGAATTTATGAGTGCCCTCCTAATAAAAGCACTCCTTTGTGAAGCTAAGAAGATAAAATTAAATGCTGTAATAAACTCATAACTGGCATTCACTAAGAGACACAGCGGTTGAAATTACTACAAGGCAATAATTAAATAGTGCTTTTGTGGGATGTTTTGTTTTCAATCAATCAACAAACCTGACTACTACACAAATTAATCAGACTAAAGGCAGCCATTGGTGATATATACAAATAAGATAATCAGAATTTCTGAGTACCTAAAGGAATAATGGCAAGGAGTATGTACTTTAAATGGACCTTGTAAATAACAAATAAGAAAGAATGAAAATTACCAAGATGCGTTTTGGGGCAAGAGTAATAATAATAAAATTTTTATATGATAATACTAAATTTGCTACCGTGTGCTTTTATCGATC
This sequence comes from Pycnopodia helianthoides, assembly GCA_032158295.1. NCBI lineage: Eukaryota > Metazoa > Echinodermata > Asteroidea > Forcipulatida > Asteriidae > Pycnopodia > Pycnopodia helianthoides. Next base: position 14,286,907 of record CM063245.1, read on the forward strand.
AAACTTATATTGAATTAATTTTATTAGTTAAACATAAACCAAACAACATTCAGCCTGTCATAGTTTGATGAGTTGAGAACTGTGGATTACTAAAGCTGTGTTGGAGTTAACTGGATTGGGTACTGTTTCCACAAGAGAACAGTGATGATAGCAAGAGTGCTGGTGACTTTCTTGTGAGCTTCTTGCAGTTCTTGAGCTTGTCTGGCTCCTTGTTTCAGGTTGATGAGGATTTTGATGTACATCCAAATTGTAGCTGCAATTGGTAGAAGGAGCAACAACATTGATGCAATGCTAGAGACTACAGGTTTTTGTACCTCATTAATTGCACAATTGTGTCTTTTGTACAGATCTATTATGAGGATTGATCGAGGCACACTATTACTAGAGTTATCCTAACAAGTAACAACAGCGTGACCTTTCGTCTGGTCAAGTATCTTCAATACTGCAAAGGCTGACTGATTCCAATTAATCGTTCAATGTGAGACTGAGAACATCAGAGTGGACACGAAAGCAGTTGATAAAGAAATAATATACCCAAGTATTGTTGAACTGAAAAAGCCTGTCTGCTGTACATTGGCTGCTGTTAGAATGTATTCAACTGTTTCCCAGAAGTAAGTATTGCAAAGAAATAGAAGCATACGGAGCGTAAGATTAAGAGACCAATGCATCTGCAACAGCGAGGTTGAGTATCATCAAATTGGTCACAATATGCAGTGTCTTTGTGTAGATTATAGTCACACATCCAAGAACATTTCCAACAAGTCTAACACTCGCAGCAATTGGCATTAGGACAAGTAAAACTGTGGACAAGTTTATAACTCCATCCGTATTGCCCACCGAGTTACTGTGTGTAATCCAATGTGATACTGATTTATAGCTGCTCTCTCAATGAAACTAGTCTTGTATGTGGCTAGTACAACACAACGAACGCAGATCTTTGACTACTATACTGAAACAACCTCCCAGTCACTAATATGCCTTGTGATTGAACCCAGTACACCTGTTTTTAAGAGAAGGGATTCTGCCCCTGTGTTTCTTGCAAGGTTGGCTGTCGCAGATTGTGCCACATCACCTTGTAAACCCAACATGCTTCTACTTTGTTACTCGGCAGGATCCATAAATTAGGACATAAATGCCAAGGAGCAAGTATAGTTAAGTGTCTTGCTCAAGGACACAAGTGCCAGGGCCAGGATTCGAACCTACATTGTATTATTAACTCATCCACCGAAACTTGAATTTGGTGCCCTAGATTGCTCGGCCGCGACATGCTATAAATGAGTCTCATAATTCAAAAACTTTGCATATCATGTCTTACCGGTAATTGACATGCCCATAGATAAGCACCGTATATACGAACTGATTATTAATGTTGATACTAAAAGAATTACTGCTCTAGAATGCAGGGGTCAAGGGGTCCAATCCTACTTTCATGTTAAGCATGTTGATTTATTCCGGCAGCACTCGGGAATCACACAACGCTAAACACACATCGTTTTGGGGTAAAACCAAGTTAATAATCTTCATCCGTGATGCAATTGTTACATCTGTCAACTCATATCTGCTTTACATGCTTTACATAATTGTGCAATTCAGTCGCATAAAACTGAAATGAAAAGTGAGGGGGGGGGGAGAGATGATGCCAAAATGTAGGTAATTAGTGTGAAATAACGTGCATAACATTTTGGTTTAATGTCAAAGTGGATCCAAGTATACTAAAGGGTAAAGGGGCACCGGTGAATACTCATAACAGCGGGAACTATAACATTATTGGGCCCACTGCAGGGATCGGGGAAAATTTTGTGTCCTGAACCATGGTAAAATGCATCTCGTAGTCTACAAGGGCATGGGGTCTCAGGGCCCAGGGAAGGGCCCTGCGATGTATTGATACTCTTTGGTGTATTCTCAGCCTTTCTTGATTATCTTTTGAGGCAAAATTTGATATGTACGATGTGATTTGTTTTTCTCTCTTATTGTGTTCTACTTTTGGACAAAAACTAAGAAGTTTATTTTGAGTAAAGTTGATCACTAACTGTTGCCAATTTTGCTAGGTTTACTCTAATGTTTTAAATAGTCAAATATTAGACATAAATATACAACTTTTTGACAAATTATTTTCACCACTTTGCCACCCCCCCCCCAATTAAAAAAACAACAGGGGGGATCTATACACCTGTGGTGCCTTTGTGTATTAGACTAAAATCAACGGTCTTTAAACAGCAAGAACAATTATTATTCCTATCTGCTCTTTTCCATTATTTTTATTAACACTTGTATTCCATAGAAAACTGAGAAAGTGACTGGTGAATATCAAAATAAACTTAATCAAATGCTACACTACATGCTTTCCAATTTTAGAGTTTTTAAGAAATACATTTTTCGGCACTGAATCGGTTGTTCAAAAGTGAAAAGCCTTTTGAGGACTAAGAAGTTTGGTGATAACCACGTAAAAAGTGATCTCTTCCTTGCAAGAATAGATGGCCTTGAAATGGTTGTAACATAGGTCTTGAAACACATTCCAAAATCTTGTACATATAGACCGCTCCATTACACTAAAAACTCATACACATTTAACCACCAACCCATCAAAACCAAACCGCATGTTTTTGTTTGATTCTCAGAGCTTCCAACTCTCCTTGATTCTCCAGAAAGTTCCCGAACATAAACCAATCTTTCCATGTTCTGATGAACAAATTTGAAAGTCTCCCTGATTATAGAAACTTTGTCCCTATTACCGGTATGTTGAATGTAATTCTAAACTTCTTCTCGATTGTTGTACAAAACGTCCCTGATTGCAAGATGCAAATGTTGGCAGCTCTGGATTCTGTTGGATCCAGGAAGGCACTAGTAAACTGATCATGCTTTACATAAGGATCAGGCATACGGTCATAATCATACTCCAACAGTTTTGGTGTAGAGTTGCCATATGGTGTTGGATATTGTTCTCCAACCGCACCCTAAGATTATGTAAAATGTCATTTTATTTGGTACTGTACTCTTTCAGAGCAAAAATTCAAATATGACATCATTGGATGTCGACAACAAATGGGCCTGTACATTCCACACAGGAATTTTTCCTCATTCAAATGGTCAAATTCAACACTATTTTGACTGAAGATCATCAAAACTCAGAGACTAAAAATCCCCTGCACTCAAATGTACAGGCCTTTAATTTGAAATATGATGTCATTGGATGTTTTGTCAAGCGCTCTGGACTCCGACTCTGGTGTTTCCGATCAGCAAAACGTGGGTTTGTGTCCCAGTCTTGACACTTGTGTCCTTAGGCAAGACACTTAACCATTATTGCTCCTCCCTTCAGATATACACTTATCGTTAAGAGAAGGAGTTTGCCCAGTATTTCTGGCATGGTTGGTAGCATTACCACACAGCACCTTGAAACAAGATGATACATGTATCTGTATGCAAAATGGGTCTGATCACTCCAAGCACAGCTCTGCATACTGTAAAAAAAAAATTAGCACTTTGAGATGCCCTTCGGTGTGATATATTGCTATAAGAACTGTGTTGTACTGTTATTATTATCATTATTGTTAATATTATTATTTTTAAATTACAAAGTAAATTATGTTAGAGCCTTTATGTAACAAAAATAATAAACTGAAAGTTAATATACGGTGCAAATCTTAGTGTATTCAAATATTTTTGTGAACTATTTTGTCCAGTACACCTTACTTTAATAATAATTATAATATTAATACTAAGAATGTGCATTTACTATATACTTTTTCTAGCCAAATAGACCCCTAAATATACTATTACCCCTGTTCATTGTGCTTTAAGCATTCCTGAAACCATTTAAACTGCTAAGGAGTATGGCGCACAGGTTGCTGATTGTTCACAACAACATTCTCTACCCTCTCAGTTACCCATTTACTCCCGGGTGTTGAGAAGCAATTATAGTGTTGAGAAGCAAGTATCTTGCTCAAGAAAACAAGTGTCATGACCAGAATTTGAACCAATACTCCAATGACTTATAGCCACAAAAACTTGAGCTGAATTTGCTTGGCAATGACTTTAAACAAAAACCAAACTATGTATTAAATCAGGTCTCAATGTTCGAATATAAACAAGACTTGCACAGTCTACAGATAGTTCCCTATGTACGCCATCTTTACGGGTAGCTTGGGTATTGGTATTTGAGCTGTGTCTAATTAAAAACGGCTGACATTGTGTGACGTCGAGTGGGAACTATCTATTGGGCATAAATAATGGTCTCATGATGCTGGCACCATTTCCCGCTCATCAGCATCTCTTTCTTTCCGTCTCCTCTTCTCTTGCTCTGTCAAAGTGAAAAATGAAACAGTGTGAGCCACATACTACAAAGTGCGAATACTTTCTTGCTCCATAGATAAATGTTTACTTGCTCCATAGATAAATGTTTACCAGTCAAAACGTAGCGTAGTGTGATGCTAGTGCAAGGGGTAAATAATGTGTTTACCAGTCTCACAAAGACTGTTTATCAATAACAGACCACCAGGGAAAACTGAATGGCTAAATAATTTTGCATTGAACAAAGAAAAAATGACTAGAGATGGACTTGAACCTGCGACCGCCGGATTAAGATTGCTTGTCAACAGTTTCTCTATCCAACCAAATGGGTGCTAAGAAGGCGCAGGGCTGTGTCTACATTCAGTGTGAAAATTAACCGCTCTGGTCAACGTTTGCTGCAGCCTTCCAGGTTGTATCGTAGACTTGGGTGTGATTCCTGGTTACATGGCAGTTACAGGTTGTATGGCTTCTGACTGGCACCCCTGAACATAGATGTTGACAAAATGGGGAGACTGCCAACAACACCAGGGCCAGATAGCTCAGTTGGTAGAGCACTGGCACGTTAATCTGGAGGTCACAGGAAGAAGTCCCACTCTAGTCGATTTTTCTTTGTTCAAACCCAAACTGTTCATGTTTTTTAATTAAACACCCGGGGAACTCCACTTAATGTGAACAAAATGTATTTGCTTTGTTTGCAAAATACAGTCAGGAAGAGGTGTTAGCTGTTGTTGTTATACATTGCCCCTGGTATACACTGTTAATATGTAAGTTTTATTGTACTTAGTTACAAGTGTGTTGAACTGAATCAGTTACTAACATTTTGTACATGAGCAGTATTAGATACTGCACAAAGATGATTCTTATAACAAAGCAAAATGAACATGCAAACACCACTTGAAAACTAATTTTAAAAATGGTTGGACTGACATTTGCACCTCCAGGAAGTAGATTGAACTATTTCAACAAATCGTGTTTTGATGAGTAGAATTAAGTTGAATTTAAATATCTCCAAGAGACATTTTTTCCCAAGTAAAACTGTTGTTGTGATTTCATTCATACCAATTTCAGGAATTTGATCTGTTGGAACATCTGGTAACTGGTCAAGCTGGGACGCTGACTCCTGCACTCCTGTCAGCTGAGCGAGTTCCTCCAAGATGGCTGCCTCATCATCATCAGTCAGGCTACCAGCAAGCAGCTCATCAATTTTCTAAAACCGAGAATAATGGTGAGTTTCAGTCGACAACGAATAGTTTAAGTTATATACCGCTCTAAGAGATCCTTATTATTTGAATGGTGGAACAGGCTGTATTTTGCCATGAATTCTGTTGAAAAATTTAATATATGAGTCCTATATTGATAAATGTAGGACAATTGGGCAATTCGCAGCTATGCTTTGCACGGTCTAATAGATTTTACATTGAGTATCATATGTATTGATTGAGTTAAGGGTTATTAGCGCCCGCGTTATTACCGTTACTATGTGGCTGTACATGGATCAGTTATGAACTCTAACCAAGCAATTGTATGCGTCCGCCCGCCGCAAGCTGTCATTTCACAAAGGGCGCTGTCATTATTATAGTGATGTGACTGCCAGTGCGCCTGTGCATTGGTTGGGCTAGGGTTCATAATTCCATATACAGCCACAGGCCTGCTATGATCATGATGACAGTGCCCCTTTAATTTCTTATCTTGAAATAGCCAAATCAAAATAAGAACAACAGAATGGCACAAAATCCCTAACAAAACATCATTGGCGTTTTCTCAAAAGTATATGACCAGCGAAGTTGATTACATTTTCATAGGTTGGTCGTATATGGTTTGTTTAATATGCAGTTAGTGCTTTATCACACCTAACGGGTGTCTCAAGCCACTCATTGTTTTAATGACAGGTATTGCGGAGCTATCTTTGAATTATGAGAATCATTTATATAACACCTTGTTAGGGTTTACAAGTTGATGCTGAACAATCTTCAGCAGACCTTGCCAGAAACACAGCGGCAAACCCCTAATTCTCTTAAAAAATCAAAGTACTTGGTTAAAAAATAAAAGTACTTGGTTCTTTTACATGCATTCTATGACACAAGAGACCAACCGCTGCACGCCCCCATCCGAAGGACAAATATTATGGTTAAGTGTCTTGCTTAAGGATACAATTAAGTGCCATGTCTGGGACCCCAACCCATAGTCTGACAACACTGGGGGCCCAATTTCATAGCACTGCTTACCACAGAATTCCAAGTTGACTGTGCTCTGTAAAAAAGCATGTGGTTCTATAGAACTTGAATCAGGTGCACTTGTCAATTCGACTATACCACAGTTTATGAGACTACCGCTAGTTGATATTGAAAGCTAATGGGCCAAGTTCGAGTAAAAACAATTGTTGAACATAGTTTGACTAAGTTAGCGCGATAGTTGGACTACGCTTGTCGACTATGTGGAACCAGCCTACCGGGCATGGTCGCATCGCTGGTTACCAATAGCCGTTTCTTAGCAAAGTGCAGAGTGGACCAGTTATCAAAAAATGAAATTGTACATTGAGCCACTGCTTGCATTGACATTACATGACTTGAGTCGTTTGCACTTTAACTTAAGTGTGCATGCCCTACGTATGTCAATAAACAACCACTATATAGTTAGACATTGGTCCTTGTGCGAAATTGACGTAGGGGAGACTCACAAGAGAGTATCTGAAGACAATAGGGGGTTACTATCATTGTTTTGGAGTTTGATGGGTTGAGTACTGTTTCCACAAGAGAACTGTTTCAGTTTGATTCACTGAGCACTGAAGCCAATAGGGGTTACTAAAGGTGTTGGAGTTTGATGGGTTGAGTACTGTTTCCACAAGAGAACTGTTGTAGTTTGATTCACTGAGCACTGAAGCCAATAGGGGTTACTAAAGGTGTTGGAGTTTGATGGGTTTAGTACTGTTTCCACAAGACAACTATGGCAGTTTGATTCACTGAGTATTGAAGCCAATAGGGGTCACTAATGGTGTTGGAGTTTGATAGATTGAGTACTGTTACAGTAAAAATGCTTTCTGGCAGTTAGTGTAAAAACTACTTTAAGTTCAGCTTTCAAAGTGTTCACATTTTACTAGACTTCTCTACAATTTGGTTCACCTTGATGTTATTATCAATCACATTGGACCAACTTGGTTTGGCTGTCTTTGACATCTACACACCATGGATATGAATGCTTTTCTCAGCTTTTTATATTTGAATCCATACAAAACTGGATTGATGGCAGAATTCACCAAGGAGAGAAGTTCAAACACACTCCATATGGCTGCATCAGGAATAAAAAGTTTGTTTTTGCAAAACAAACAAGGATATAGAATACCAGATGGCTCCAGGCAAGACAAGTATAAAGAAAGCTGTTGTGATAATAGCAAGAGTGCTGGTGACTTTCTTGTGAGCTTGATGCAGTTCTTGAGCTGGGCCCTGGATTCCTTGCTCTTCTAGGTTTCTGGCTCCTTGTTTCAGGTTGATGAGTATTTTTATGTACATCCAAATTGTAGCTGCAATGGGTAGAAGAAGCAACAGCATTGCTGCAATGCCAGAGGCTGCAGGTTTTTCTAGCTCATCAAATGCGCAATTGTGTATTTTGTGCAGATCTATTATGAGGACTGATCGAGGCATATACACTATAACTGGAATTATCCAAACAGCAAGTAACAGCAGTGTGATCTTTCGTCTTGTCAAGTATTTTGAATACTGCAATGGTCGACTGATTCCAATAAATCGTTCATAATTGGCCAATGTGAGACTGAGAACAGATTGGGCACTGAAGCAGTTTATAAAGAAATAATATATCCAAGCACTCTTGAACTGAAAAAGCCTGTCAGTTGTACATTGGCTGCTGTTAGAATGTATTGAACTGTTTCCAAGAAGTAAGTATTGCAAAGAAATAGATGCATACGGAGCATAAGATACAGTGACCAATGCATCTGCAACAGCGAGGTTGAGTATCATCAAATTGGTCACAATATGCAGTGTCTTAGTGTAGATTATAGTCACACAAACAAGAACATTTCCAACAAATCCAATACTCCCCAAAATTGGCATCAAGACATTTAAAATTGCGTACAAGTTTATAACGGCATCCATCTTCACTGTGTGTAATCCTATGTGATACTGGTGGAAAGCTGCTCTCGCAATGACTGCAGTCCTGTGTGTGGCTAGTGTCACACTGTACTCAGATCTAGGACAACAATACTGAACCAATCTCAGAGTCACTAATATGCCAGTAAGTAATAATTAAGAATGACACTCCAGGAAAGGTGGTCCATCAGCAGATATTGCTTTTCCTCAGTATTTTTTGATACCAAACAAGTATACATATAAAAAAACAAGCATCAAAAACCCTTAAACCCCAAAGCAATTAAGATTTAAAAAAAAAGCTGTAGGCCTAAGCCTTATATTAAGATTTTGTTAAAAGCTTTTAGCCTTATATTGGTACTTGGTTAATTGTAATTTCATGGCTGCTCTCACAATAAAAGCAGTCCTTTGTGTAGCTACTCTGATCCAATTAAATCCTAACACAGAACTGTAATAATAAGACTGCTGACAATCACTCATATGTTTGGTGACTTTATTAATAAACACAGTGGTTGAAATCAGGTCAAGTCCATCAATAGATGCTGCTTTTCTCAGTTGTTTTATTTTCAACCAAACTTATCAATCAATCAAAAAAATGACTACCACAAATTAAATAAATTAAAGGCAGCCCTTGGTGCTATGCATTTAAAGATAATCAGAGTTTCAGGGTATTAAAGAGCTTGGTATACTTGTGCTTTAATTATTTACCGCCAGGGATCTTCTATTTTTCCTTTCGGGCCTGAAGGGAAAATTTTAGCAGAATAGCCGCAATCATTTGTCTTTGATAGTATTGCTGGCACAAAGAAATCATGACTTAACAAATCCAAGAGAATAAAGTTTGTGTTTGAAGCAGCAACATTTTTTTTTTCTCTTTTGAGAAAATACCTTATTTATGCACAGTGAACAGCAAAACCTCAGCCATGAGGATGGCTGCAAATTGGGCCCAAGATCCGAACCAAGTCTGGAATGTCAGTCCGCTCGACCTTACCTCCAATAAGCCGAAATACAATGAAATATAATAGTGCAAGCTTCTTGATAACATGTAATCCATTTCTTGCAATACAAGGACAAAGGCCTGAAATCGAGGATTACACAATAACCCAAACAGAAAGGCAGAATTTTATAATTTTTTCCACCACCAACTGTCTTCTTTGTATGGATGGGTGAAATAAAGGAATATACTGGGGGGGAGAGCTTTGGAATGTTAAAGACAAGGGGCCTTTGTTTCGTTCATCTGATCTAACACAACATTACAAAATGCATGTCACCTAAATTCTAGCATAGAAAATTTGTTTTGTTGACTTGATATCTGGTCCCTAAATTCATAAAGTTGGTTAAGCACAAAAAAATATGCTTACCAGAATAAGATTACCAGCCAAAATAGAATTCCACATGTACTATTTTTGACTGGTATCCTGCTTGTTTTTGTTTAGCAGAAAATTTACAAGCAATATTAGCTGCTTAAGCAGCTCAATGAAATTGGGCCCTGGCATCAACTGGTTAATTGGACTAAACAAATATTTTAAAAAATAGAAACAATAGATTCATCAAGTTATTTTGCTTGAAAAACATCTTTCAGATTCTACTACATTTGATACTGTGTGCCTCTATTGTTCAAACTTACATTGGATCATGTATTGTACTCACTTCATTGAAATCCAACAGCATGCAGCCTGATGCAGTTTGATGAGTTGAGAACTGTGTGTTACTAAAGTTGTATTGGAGCTGACTGGATTGGAAACCGTTTCCGCAAAAGAAATGTTGCAGTTTGATTAATTGAGCATTGAAGCCATTTGGGGTTACCATAATGGTGTTGGAGTTTTTAAACTCCTTAAAGTTGTGCTTTTAAAGGTGTTCACATTTTTCAAGTTTTCTCAATAGTTTGATAAACCTTGATGTTTTTAAATCACATTGGACCAACTTGGTTCAGCTGTCTTTGTTGATGACATCTACACACCATGGAATTTAATGCTTTTCTCAACTGGTTATACTTGAATCCATATAAGACTGGATTGATGGCAGAATTCACCATGTAGAGAAATATGAAAACAGCCCATAAGGCCAGATCACGTTTAACAAATATTCTTGCACAACAAGCAAGGATAGGGAATACCAGATGGCTCCAGGCAAGATAAGAATGAAAAAACTGTGGTGATGATAGCAAGAGTGCTGGTGACTTTCTTGTGATTTTGGTGCAGTTCTTGAGCTGGGCCCTGAATTCCTTGCTTTTCTAGGTTTCTGGCTCCTTGTTTCAGGTTGATGAGGATTTTGATGTACATCCAAATTGTAGCTGCAATGGGTAGAAGGTACAACAACATTGCTACAATGCTAGAGGCTGCAGGCTTTTGTAGTTTGTCAATTGCGCATCTGTCTCTTTTGTACTGATCTATTATGAGGATTGATCCAGGCATATACACTATTACTGGAATTATCCAGACAGCAAGTAACAAAAGCGTGATCTTTTGTCTCGTCAAGTATCTTGAATACTGCAAAGGTCGACTGATTCCAATAAATTGTTCATAATTGGCCAATGTGAGACTGAGAACAGAGTGGGCACTAAAGCAGTTTATGAAGAAATAATATATCCATTTACTGTTGAACTGAAAAAGCCTGTCTGCTGTACATTGGGTGCTGTTAGAATGTATTGAACTGTTTCCCAGAAGTAAGTATTGAAAATTAATAGATGCATACGGAGCATAAGATACAGACACCAATGCATCTGCAACAGCGAGGTTGAGTATCATCAAATTGGTCACATTATGCAGTGTCTTTGTGTAGATTATAGTCACACATACAAGAACATTTCCAACAAATCCAACACTCCCCACACTTGGCAACACAACGATTAAACTTGTGAGTAGGTTCATACTAATGCCATCCATATTGTCAGTCACTGTGTGTAATCCTATGGGATGCTGGTTTATAGCTGCTCTCTCAATCAAAGCAGTCCTGTGTGTAGCAGGAACATCAAATAGTACTCAGAACTAGGGGATATTACTAAAGCAACTTCACAGTCACTAATATGCATTGTGAGTGATATTGCAGGAACAGTGGTCCATCAGCAGATACTGGTTTGCAAAGAAATAAAGCATTGCATATATATAAAACAAGCATCAACCAACAACCCTAATACCAAAACATTAACAAAAAGCAAACAGTTTTCATAAGCAATATTGCTGTAATGTCCTTGGTTACATTTAATTTAAGAATTTATGGCTGCTGTCCTAATGAAAGCAGTCATTTGTGCAGCTTAGAAGATTAAATTAAATGCTGTAATAAACTCATAACTGGCATTCACTGAGAGACACGGTGGTTGAAATTACTACATGGCAATATTTAAATGCGGCTTTTCTCGGTTGCTTTGTTTTCATTCAATCAATCAACAAACCTGACTGCCATAAATTAAACAGACTAAAGGCAGCCAATGGTGATATGCAAGTAAGGCAATAAGAATTTATGGATACTTTAAGAACAAAAAAAAGTAGTATGTAATTTAAATGGACCTTGTAAATAACAAATATGAAAGAATTAAAAAGGTTCAAGACGTGTTTTTCGGCATTAGTAAAAATGATAAAGTTATATGATGATACTAAATTTGGTACTGTATGCTTCTTTTGTTCAAACTTATCTTGAATCATTTGTATTCGCTGATCTGAAATTGAACAGTATGCAGCCTGATACAGTTTGATGAATTGAGAACAGTGGGTTACTTAAGTTGTATTGGAATTTACTGGATTGGGTACTGTTTCCCTAAGAGAACTGTTGCAGTTTGATTCACTGAGTACTGGAGCCATTAGTGGGTTCCTATAATGGTGTTGGAGTTTAATGGAATAAATGCCATTTCCCAAAGAGAACTGTTGCAGTTTGATTCACTGAATACTGAAGCCATTATTTTTAGGGGGTTCCTATAATGGTGTTGAAGTTTGATGGAATGAGTGCCATTTTCCCAAGAGAATTGTTGCAGTTTGATTTACTGAATACTGAAGCCATTAGGGGTTACTATAATGCTGTTTGAGTTTGATGGAATGATCGAGTGCCATTTCCACAAGTATGGAGTGCATTCTTAACATTTAATCCCGAATAGAGATATCTCTATTAATAGAGATATCTCAATTCATAATCGAGATATTTCTATTATTATCAATAGAGATATCTCTATTGTTAATAGAGATATCTCTATTATTAATTGAGATATCTCTATTAATAGAGATATCACTATTTGGGATTAAATGTTAAGAATGCACTCCATCCACAAGAGAACTGTTGCAGTTTGATTCATTGAATACTAAAGCCATTAGTGGGTAACAATTATCATAGTTTGAATCACCTTGATGTTTTTTAAATGATATAACCCAAGGGTAACTTTTGATTTATCATGAATATTCATCGAATCCACAAACCTGACTACCACACAGCAATTAAACTAAATTCAGCCATTAGTGATGTAAGTCTTGGTACCTAAACAAAGAACAGCAAAGAGTATAACATTTAAATAGACCTTGTAAAGACCAATGTGTAAGAATAAAAATTATCAAGATGTCATTTTAGCAATTGTTATAACAATAATGTTCTGTATGGATGCTAAATTGTGTACTGTATGCTTCTTTTGTTCAAACATACATTGAATCATTTGTAATCGCTGATCTGATATTCAACAGCATGCAGCCTGATACAGTTTAATGAGTTGAGAACAGTGGGTTACTGAAGTTGTATTGGCGGTGACTGGACTTGGTACCGTTTTCCCTAAGAGAACCGTTGCAATTTGATTCACTCAGTACTGAAGCAAATAGGGGGTTACTATAATGGTGTAGCAGTTTGATGGGTTGAGTACCATTTCAACAAAATAACTAGTTGCAGTTTGATTCACTGATGAGTACTGAAGTCAAAAGGGGGTTACCATAATGGTGTTGGAGTTTGATGGATTGAGTACTGTTTCCACATGAGAACCGTAACAGTTTGATTCACTGAGTACTGAAGCCAATAGGGGTTGACTAAAATGGTGTTAGAGTTTGATGGATTGAGTACTGTTTCCATATGAGAACCGTCGCAGTTTGATTCACTGAGTACTGAAGCCATTAGGGGGTTACTATAATGGTGTTGGAGTTTGATGGGTTGAGTACTGTTTCCACAAAATAACTGTTGCAGTTTGATTCACTGAGTACTGAAGCCAAGAGGGGGCTATACTATAATGGTGTTGGAGTTTGATGGGTTGAGCACTATTCCACAAGAGACCTGTTGCAGTTTGAGTCACTGAGTACGTAGCCATTAGGGTTTTATAACTATACTAATGTTGGAGAATAATAAGTTTTAAAGTATTAGAGTAATAATGCTACCAAGGCAGTAAGTGTTTAAACTTCTTAAAGTTGTGCTTTTCAAAGTGTTTAGATTTGAACAAAGCTTTTCTTCTCGTTTGATACACCTTGATGTTATTTCGATCACATTGGCCCAACTTGGTTTGGCTGTCTTTGTTGTTGACATCTACACACCATGGATATGAATGCTTTTCTTAGCTGTTTATACTTAAATCCATACAATACTGGATTGATGGCAGAATTCACCAAGGTGAGAAGTGAAAGTACACTCCATATGGCTGTATCAATATTGAAAGGGTTTTCCATCAGAAACAAGGGTATGGAATACCAGATGGCTCCAGGCAAAACAAGAATGAAAAACGCTGTGGTGATGATAGTAAGAGTGTTGGTGACTTTCTGGTGAGCTTGGTGCAGTTCTTGAGCTGGGCCCTGGATTCCTTGCTCTTCTAGGTGTCTGGCTCCTTGTTTCAGGTTGATGAGGATTCTGATGTACATCCAAAATGTAGCTGCAATGGGTAGAAGATACAACAGCATTGATGCAATGCCAGAGGCTGCAGGTTTTTGTAGCTCATTAATAGCACAATTTTGTCTTTTGTACTGATGTATTATGACGAATGATCGAGGCATACATACTATTACTGGAATTATCCAAACGGCTAATAACAACAGTGTGGTCTTTCGTCTGGTCAAGTATCTTGAATACTGCAAAGGTCGACTGATTCCAATAAATTGTTCATAATTGGCCAATGTGAGACTGATTACAGAGTGGGCACTAAAGCAGTTGGTAAAGAAAAAATATATCCAAGTATTGTTGAACTGAAAAAGCCTGTCTGCTGTACATTGGCTGCTGTTAGAATGTATTGAACTGTTTCCAAGAAGTAAGTATTGGAAAGAAAAAGATGCATGCGGAGCATGAGAAACGGAGACAAATGCATCTGCAACAGCGAGGTTGAGTATCATCAAATTGGTCACATTATGCAGTGTCTTTGTGTAGACTATAGTCACACATACAAGAACATTTCCAACAAATCCAATACTCCCAACACCTGGCATCAAGACAATTAAGATTGTGAACAAGTTGATAATAATGCCATCCATCTTCACTGTGTATAATCCTGTGATACTGGTTGATAGCTGCTCTCAGTCCTGTGTGTGGCTAGTATCACATTGTACTTGGATCTAGCACCACAATACTGAACCAATCTCACAGTCACTTATACGCTGCTATGATACTGATGCTTTCTCTCCTCTAATGTAAGGTCCTCATTACAATTTGTATGAATTTCATACAACAGGAGATTTTTGAATACCAGCAGGCAAACAACGTAAGAATTCTTTGTTGATGCAGTTCTGAGTTTCACATAATATTTCTGACGACGATCGATTTACCTGCTCACTCAGCACCAACCCAGCATCCCCAAGCTCTCCCATTGGTTGATCATAATCCCAAGAGCTTGGTAAATTAAGTTTATTGGTGTTAAATGTATTCTTTTGGCAAAAGATAAAAAATACATTTTACAGTGAAGGGGAAATCAAATTATCTGTGATACTTAATTAATTTGTGTATGACTGAGAGCCATTATAGATTGAAGTATCTTTTATTTATTAAAAGTATCAGACTCTAATAAAGGATATAAAAGCATCAAGCTGAGAAACTGCTAAAATTTATCACAAAATCATTTTCACCCTTTTGTATAATTTCTAAACCAGTCAGACACAGAGTCGCCTCGACCCCCACAAAGTGAGCGTGGGAGATGGGAAACGCTTACCCACTCACGCATGAAATTAAATAATTTATATCCAGTGTCAAAACTAGCCCATTCTGTAATGCATCCGTTCACCAATGACTCCCATTACGTACAATGAAGAGGCTTTACAGGTTTTCACTCAAGAACAAGCCATTGCATTGTCCAGGGGTCCTTTAAACCCAAGCGCTCATTAACAGAGACAAAAGTCAAATTGTATTTCTCCATCATGCGATTGACAAGAGATAAATCCTGAACAATCGAGGCAACGGCTCCAAGGTGTACGTTTACTGCACACACAGATCCTTGTTATTTGATTGGTGGAACCCGCACCATGCGTCATCCTTTAACTTGCCATGTATACTGCAATAGCGCTCCAAAATTTAATATAGTAGTACTATAGTGATAGGTAAAGGACACTTCGGATGCTTCGCAGCGTCTTTTTTTGTATAATCATAGTTGTCTGTCCCTGGTTCAAATGCAGCAAGGTCGTGTCCTTGCAGACAAGGTTATGGTACCTTCATGGAGTTTTCTGTGTTAATTAGAAGGGAATTTTAGAGTTTTCAGAGTGTGAAGTGGACAAATTTCTGTGTCTGTTTTCCGATTAGTTTATTGTGAAAAAAAATTCCAAGTGAAAATTTACAAAATACAAAAAATATTGAATGCATTTTATTCATACATTATTGCAGAATATTAAACATGTACTGAATTATTATGAGTTCAATGGTGAGAATAGTTTCATGAGTTGAAAGATGGAATATTCCATTTTACAATGTGAAGTTGAGTTGAATGGAACATTCCATCTTTCAACGAATAAAAATACTTCCACCATTGCACGAATGCAAAACACTCATTATTTGTTTCATAAAATATCTTCAGGATCTTTGTCATTTGGAGGGAAAACCAATCACCAGAATGTTAAAGATTGTATTCTGTCATCCACTATGAGGGCAACTTATACAAGGCTGGTTTATGATTGTTCGCGCGATGATAATCCTCAAACACTGAATGGCTCCAGCAGCGAAGACACTGATGCCTTGGCGATAACTATAAATTTGTTTTTTAGGATCTTGCATCAAGTTTTCAGCCACTTGCCATCGCGAAATCAACCGGTCTATGCGTGCACTAGTATGGTGGTCTCATGTGCAAGAAGGATGGAACAAAAATGCACTCCGAATAGTACTGAAATGCATAATAAATAGTACCAAAATGCAGGCTGAATAGTACCAAAATGCACTCTGAATAGTACCAAAATGTACGCTGAATAGTACCAAAATGCATGCTGAATAGTACCAAAATGCACGCTGAATAGTACCAAAATGCAGCCTGATTAGTACAAAAATGCACACTGAATAGTACGAAAATGCACCCTGAATAGTTTACTTATAAAAATAACTATTAGCTATTAATGAAATGCAATTTATGCTCTCTTAGTTTTTTATTTCCACACTTTCTATAAACTCTTGTCCAATGACACTATTAAACAAAATGTTTAGGCAAATGATATAAACCTAGGGTAACTTCTGATCTATTATAGTTGTCTACGTCACTCTACTTACCTGTAGAGCAACTACATTTGCATATTTCCCAAGCCGGCAGGTGCAAAGGCTAAGATTTTTACACACAATAGCGCCCCCTGTTGACTCCCCAATGATGCCCAGCAGCCAACTTTATGCAGGCTTTTCAGTCTATAAATGCCTCGCTGTCAGCCATGGCCTCGGCCAGCTTCCAAACGAATCGCCCCCCACTGCCAGACCCTTCTCAGAGTCGGCCGTTGGAGGTACCGGACAGTCACGAGCTACCGCATACGGTCAGCCGTGCCCCGCCGTCTGCACCCGGATTGAGCATTCATCCTTCGATGGCTTTTGCCTCTGAGCTGGAGGATCAGTCGGTTACGGGGCCCCCGCCCATCTCGGCCCAACCGTTAGTTCTACACTGTGATTTGGCCCAAACCGCACATTCGTCCCATCAGTCGGCCTCGGATTCAGCCGGGGACAGGGACGAGGTGGCCCAACTGCAGCGGCTTTCTATTTCTGAAACCGAGTTGCGACTGGTGCAACGGGACATGATCGGCGTCCTTCAGCTACCGCAATCAGATGATCCAGCCCCCAAAAAAGAACGAAAGTCCTTCAAGTGCAGGACAGCTGTAACCGGATCACAACACGGCCCAGTCTTTCCAGTACTCCCGCTGGACCGCATGTGTACCGACTGGATCAATGCTATAGCGGGCGAGGCATCCTGGAAACCATACTGGAAACGGGACTTATCATATTACCGTTTCCCGGTAACAGACTTCGAGTCATTTTTCTCTCCGCCGGCCCTACCGGACTCTGCAAAGGATAAGTTGGCAGCCGACTGTGGCCCTTCATCTGCCAAGTCGGCCTTTTTACAGATCAACACGGAACAAGTTCGAGGATACCTTACGCAAGGTGGACTCGGCCTCCCGTTTCGGGATTAGAACATCATCCTTCCTCCTTCCCCTGACAGAGTATTTGGTCTCTGGTTGTGAGGAAGATTCCTCCATCCCGACTGATTTATTGACAGCGGCTTTCCATTGCCTAGACCTCGGTGTCCGCACGGTACTAGAGCAGTTCACCCGTGTGTGGACTTTGGCCACCCCCTGCTACCCTTTGAGCTAATGTCTTGGATGCACTCCTCCCGTCGGGGGGTGCGCGCAAATGTTTCGATGCTCTCCCTCTCTTCGGCAATGACCTCTTTGCCGGGAAATTCCAGGAGTCCATGGAAGCGGAGGCCAAGCGCATTGAGGCTACGGATAAGATAAACTTAAGGAAACCGTCGGCTCAGGGTGCTAAGTCGGCCCCTAAAGCCAAATCGAAGTCGACTTTTCAGATCCCCTGCCGCCAACCTTTCAAGGCACGCGGCGGTCCCCGTAGTCGGGGCAGTGGCAGGGCTGGTTTTCGCAACATCCAAAGCCAGTCCACCACTACCCAGTTCCAAAAGGACAACCCTACCGCCTGCGCATCAGCCCCCCGTTTCTCTGGGGGCTGGCGCAAGTGACGCCCCTCTCTTAAGGCGGCCCCCCCATCAACGGACCTGTGGGCGGCCGCCTCCGCCTCTTTATGGGGTCTCGATATCATCAGTCGCGGTTACGCGCTAGAATTTACGAGTCACCCCAGGGTTATGGGGGAAGCACTACGAAGGCGCGGCTTGGTAGTGTTTATGTACCTTGGCAGAGCTGATTCCAATAAATCGTTCAATGTGAGACTGAGAACATCAGAGTGGGCACGAAAGCAGTTGATAAAGAAATAATATACCCAAGTATTGTTGAACTGAAAAAGCCTTTCTGCTGTACATTGGCTGCTGTTAGAATGTATTCAACTGTTTCCCAGAAGTAAGTATTGCAAAGAAATAGATGCATACAGAGCGTAAGATGAAGAGACCAATGCATCTGCAACAGCGAGGTTGAGTATCATCAAATTGGTCACAATATGCAGTGTCTTTGTGTAGATTATAGTCACACATACAATAACATTTCCAACAAATCTAACACTCGCAGCAATTGGCATTAGGACAAGTAACACTGTGGACAAGTTTATAACTCACCGTATTGCCCACCGAGTTACTGTGTGTAATCCAATGTGATACTGATTTATAGCTGCTCTCTCAATGAAACCAGTCTTGTATGTGGCTAGTACAACACAATGAATGCAGATCTTTGACTACTTTAATGAAACCACCTCCCAGTCACTAATATGCCTTGTGATTGAACCCAGTACACCTGTTTTTAAGAGAAGGGATTCTGCCCCTGTGTTTCTTGCAAGGTTGGCTGTCGCAGATTGTGCCACATCACCTTGTGAACATGCTTCTACTTTGTTACTCGGCAGGATCCATAAATTAGGACATAAATGCCAAGGAGCAAGTATAGTTAAGTGTCTTGCTCAAGGACACAAGTGCCAGGGCCAGGATTCGAACCTACATTGTATTATTAACTCATCCACCGAAACTTGAATTTGGTGCCCTAGATTGCTCGGCCGCGACATGCTATAAATGAGTCTCATAATTCAAAAACTTTGCATATCATGTCTTACCGGTAATTGACATGCCCATAGATAAGAACTGTATATACGAACTGATTATTAATGTTGATACTAAAAGAATTACTGCTCTAGAATGCAGGGGTCAAGGGGTCCAATCCTACTTTCATATTAAGCAGTTGATTTATTCAGGCAGCACTCGGGAATCACACAACGCTAATCACATATCGTTTTGGGGTAAAACGAAGTTAATAATTTTCATCCGTGATGCAATTGTTACATCTGTCAACTCATATCTGCTTTACATAACTGTGCAGTTCAGTCCCATGAAACTGTAGTGAAAGTGAGGGGGAAGGGGGAGAGATGGTGTGAAAATTTAGGTAATATTAATGTGAAATAACGTGCATTTGGTTTAATGTAAAAATGGATCCAGGTATACTAAAGGGGCACCGGTGGATACTCATAAACAGCGGGAACTAAAACACTATTAGGCCCACTGTAGGGATCAGGGAAAATTTCGTGTCCAGAATCATGAAAAATGCATCTCATATCTTACAAGGGCGTGGGGTCCCTGGCTTGCGGAATGGCCCTGCGAAGTATTGATACTCTCTGGTATATTCTCAGCCTTTCCTGATTATCTTTTGAGGCAAAGTTTGATCTGTACGGTGTGATTTGTTGTTCTCTCTAATATTGTGTTCTACTTTTTGACAAAAACTAAGGAGTTTATTTTGAGACAAGTTGATCACTAATTGTTGCCAATTTTGCTAGGTTTACTTCTAATGTTTTAAATAGTCAAATATTAGACCTAAATAGACAACTTTTTGACAAAATATCTTCACCACTTTGCCACCCCCCCCAGTAAAAAAAACAACAACAGGGGGGGGGGGATCTATACACCCGTGGTGCCTTTGTGTGCTAGACTAAAATCAAACGGTCCTTAAACAGCAAGAACAACTATTATTCCCATCTGCTCTTTTCCATTATTTTTTATTAACACTTGTATTCCATATAGAACTAAGAAAGTGACTGGTGAATATCAAAATAAACTTAATCAAATGCTACACTACATGCTTTCCAATTTTAGAGTTTTAAAGAAATACATTTTAGAATTAGTTGTTCTCGAACATGAAGCAAAAATCTTTTTGAGGACCAAGAAGTTTGGTGATAACCACGTAAAAAGTGATCTCTTACTTGCAAGAAATGATGGTCTTGAAATGGTTGTAACATAGGTCTTGAAACACATTCCAAAATCTTGTACATATAGACCGCTCCATTACACTAAAAACTCATACACATTTAACCACCAACCCATCAAAACCAAACTGCATGTTTTTGTTTGATTCTCAGAGCTGCCAACTCTCCCTGATTCTGCAGAAAGTTCCTGAACATAAACCAATCTTTCCATGTTCTGATAAAAAAAATTGAAAGTCTCCCTGATTATAGAAACGTATGTTGAATCATGGAGGTAGAAATAGATCTACCTCCATGGTTGAATGTAATTCTAAACTTCTTCTCGATTGTTGAACAAAACGTCCCTGATTGCAAGATGCAAATGTTGGCAGCTCTGGATTCTGTTGGACCCAGGATGGCACTAGTAAACTGATCATGCTTTACATAGGATCAGGCATACGGTCATAAAATCATACTCCAACAGTTTGGGTGTGGAGTTGCCATATGGTGTTGGATATTGTTCTCCAACCGCACCCTAAGATGATGTAAAATGTCATTTTATTTGGTACTCTTTCACAGCAAAAATTCAAACATGACATCATTGGATGTCGACAACAAATGGGCCTGTACATTCCACACAGGAATTTTTCCTCATTCAGATGGTCAAATTCAACACTATTTTGACTGAAGATCATCAAAATTCAGGGACTAAAAATCCCCTACTTCAATTGTATATATATTTAGGCCTATATATTTGAAATATGTTATTGGACGTTTTGTCAAGCGCCCTGGACTCCAACTCTGGTGTTTCTGTTCAGCAAAACGTGTGTTTTGTGTCCCAGTCTTGACCCTTGTGTCCTGTAGGCAAGACACTTAACCATTATTGTTCCTTCCTTCGGATTTACACTTATCGTTAAGAGAAGGAGTTCGCCCAGTATTTCTGGCATTGTTGGTAGCATTACCACACAGCACCTTAAAACAAGATGCTACATGTTTCTGTATGCAAAATGGGTCTGATCACTCCAAGCACAGCTCTGCTTACTGTTAAAAAAAATCAGCACTTTGAGACGCCCTTTGGTGTGATACATTACTATAAGAACTGTGTTGTACTATTATTATTATTATTATTATTATTATTATTATCGTTATTGTAAATATTTTTTTTAAATTTCAAAGTAAGTTATGTTAGAGCCTTTATGTAACCAAAATAATAAAGTGAAAGAATACACGGTGCAAATCTTAGTGTATCCAAATATTTCTGTGAACTATTTTGTCCAGGAAACCTTACTTTAATAATAATTATAATATTAATACACAGAATGTGTATTTACTATACACTTTTTCAAGCCAAATAAACCCCTAAATGTACTATTCCCCCATGTTCATTGTGCCTTAAGCATTCCTGAAACCATTTAAACTCCTTAGGAGTATGCATCACCGGCAGCCAATGGCGCACAGATCACCGAATCATTCACATCATCAGTCTCTACCCTCTCAGTTACCCATTTACTCCCGGGTGTTGAGAAGCAATTATAGTTAAAGTATCTTGCTCAAGAAAATAAGTGTCATGCCCAGAATTCGAACCAATACTCATA
The DNA here is from genome assembly GCA_032158295.1 of Pycnopodia helianthoides. NCBI lineage: Eukaryota > Metazoa > Echinodermata > Asteroidea > Forcipulatida > Asteriidae > Pycnopodia > Pycnopodia helianthoides. Next base: position 14,309,108 of record CM063245.1, read on the forward strand.
TAGCCACCAAAACTTGAGCTGGATTTGCTTGGCGATGACTTAAAAAAAAATTTATACTATGTATTAAATCAGGTCTCAATGTTCGAATATAAACAAGACTTGCACAGTCTACAGATAGTTCCCTATGTACGCCATCTTTATGGGTAGCTTGGGTTTTGGTATTTGAGTTGTGGCTTATTAAAAATGGCTGACATTGTGTGATGTCAAGTGGAAACTATCTATTGGGCATAAATAATGGTCTCATGATGCTGGCACCATTTCCCGCTCATCAGCATCTCTTTCTTTCCGTCTCCTCTTCTCTTGCTCTGTCAAAGTGAAAAATGAAACAGTGTGAGCCACATACTACAAAGTGCGAATACTTTCTTGCTCCATAGATAAATGTTTACCAGTCAAAACGTAGCGTAGTGTGATGCATAGTGCAAGGGGTCAATAATGTGTGTACCAGTCTCACAAAGACTGTTTATCAATAACAGACCACCAGGGAAAACTGAATGGCTAAATAATTTTGCATTGAACAAAGAAAAATTACTAGAGCTGGACTTGAACCTGCGACCTCTGGATTAAGATTGCTTGTCAACAGATTCTCTATCCAACCAAATGGGTGCTAAGAAGGCACAGGGCTGTGTCTACATTCAGTGTGAAAATTGACTGCTCTGGTCAACGTTTGCTGCAGCCTTCCAGGTTGTATCGTAAACTTGGGTGTGATTCCTGGTTACATGACAGTTACAGGTTGTATGGCTTCTGATTGGAACCCCTGAACATAGATGTTGACAAAATGGGGAGACTGCCAACAACACCAGGGCTAGATAGCTCAGTTGGTAGAGCACTGGCACGTTAATCTGGAGGTCTCTAGTCCATTTTTCTTTGTTCAACCCAAAACTGTTTATGTTTTTAATTAAACACCCGGGGAATGGTAGAATTAAGTTGAATTTAAATATCCAAGGGACATTTTTTCCCAAGTAAAACGGTTGTGATTTCATTCATACCAATTTCAGGAAGTTGATCTGTTGGAACATCTGGTAACTGGTCAAGCTGGGACGCTGACTCCTCCACTCCTGTCAGCTGGGCGAGTTCTTCCAAGATGGCCGCCTCATCATCATCGGTCAGGCTACCAGCAAGCAGCTCATCAATTTCCTAAAACAGAATAATGGTGAGTTTCAGTCGACAAAAAATAGTTTAAGTTATATACTGCTCTTAGAGATCCTCATTATCTGAATGGTGGAGCAGGCTGTATTTTGCCATGACTTCTGTTGAAAAATTTATAATATATGAGTCCTATATTGATAAATGTAGGACAATTGGGCAATTCGCAGCTATGCTTTGCACGGTCTAATAGAGTTTACATTGAGTATCATATTTATTGATTGAGTTAAAGGTTATTAGCGCCCGCATTATTACCGTTACTTCGTGGCTGCATGGAGTTATGAACTCTAACCAAGCTATTGTATGCGTCCGCCCGCCGCAAGCTGTCATTTCACAAAGGGCGCTGTCATTATTATAGTGATGTGACTGCCAGTGTGCCTGTGCATTGGTTGGGCTAGGGTTCATAATTCTATGTACAGCCACAGGCCTGTTATGATCATGACGACAGTCTCCTTTTAATTTCTTATTTCGAAGTAGCCAAATAAAAAATAAAAAACAGAAGGGCACAAAATCCCTGACAAAAACATCATTGGCGTTTTCTCAATAGCATATGACCAGCGAAGTTGATTACATTTTCATAGGTTGGTCGTATATGGTTTGTTTAATATGCAGTTAGTGCTTTATCACACCTCAAGTGTGTCTCAAGGCACTTATTATTTTAATGACAGGTATTGAGGAGCTATCTTTGAATTATAAGACTCATTTATATAGCACCTTGTAAGGGTTTACAAGGTGATGCTGAACAATCTGCAGCCGACCTTGCCAGAAAGACAGTGGCAAATCCCTAATTCTCTTAAACAATAATAGCACTTGGTTCTTTTACATGCATTCTATGACACAATAGATCAACCGCTGCACGCCCCCATCCGAAGGACAAATATTATGGTCAAGTGTCTTGCTTAAGGATACAAGTGCCATGTCTGGGACCCCAACCCATAGTCTGAAAACACTGGGGGCCCAATTTCATGGCACTGCTTACCACAGAATTCCAAGTTGACTGTGCTCTGTAAAAAAGCATGTGGTTCTATTGAACTTGAGTCAGGTGCACTTGTCCATTCGACTATACCACAGTTTATGAGAGTACCACTAGTTGATATTGAAAGCTTGGACCAAGTTCGCGTAAAAGCTATCGTTGAACATAGTTCGACTAAGTTAGCATGATAGTTGGACTACGCTGGTCGGGTATGTGGAACCAGCCTACCGGGCATGGTCGCATCGCTGGTAACCAATAGCCGTTTCATAGCAAAGTGCAGAGTGGACCAGTTATCAAAAAATGATGTTGTACATTGAGCCACTGCTTGCATTGACATGACATGACTTGAGTCGTTTGCACTTTAACTTCAGTGCCCATGCCCTATGTATGTCAATAAACAACCACTATATAGTTAGACATTGGACTCACACGAGAGTATATGAAGACATTAGGGGATTACTATAATGGTGTTGGAGTTTGATGGGTTGAGTACTGTTTCCACAAGACAACTATTGCAGTTTGATTCACTGAGTACTGAAGCCAATAGGGGTTACTAATGGTGTTGGAGTTTGATGGGTTGAGTACTGTTTCCACAAGACAACTATTGCAGTTTGATTCACTGTGTACTGAAGCCAATAGGTGGTTACTAATGGTGTTGGACTTTGATGGGTTGAGTACTGTTTCCACAAGAGAACTGCTGCAGTTTGATTTACTGAGTACTGAAACCAATAGGGGTTACTATAATGGTGTTTGAGTTTGATGGATTGAGTACTGTTGCAGTAAAAATTCTTTCTGGCAGTTAGTGTAAAAACTACTTAAAGTTCAGCTTTTCAAAGTGTCCACATTTTACAAAACTTCTCTACATTTTGGTTCACCTTGATGTTATTATCAATCACAGTGGACCAACTTGGTTTGGCTGTCTTTGACATCTACACACCATGGATATGAATGCTTTTCTCAACTTTTTATACTTGAATCCATACAAGACTGGATTGATGGCAGAATTCACCAAGGAGAGAAGTTCAAACACAATCCATATGGCTACATCAGGAATGAAAGGTTTTTCTTGCAAAACAAACAAGGATATAGAATACCAGATGGCTCCAGGCAAGACAAGAATAAAGAAAGTTGTTGTGATAATAGCAAGAGTGCTGGTGACTTTCTTGTGAGCTTGATGTAGTTCTTGAGCTGGGCCCTGGATTCCTTGCTCTTCTAGGTTTCTGGCTCCTTGTTTCAGGTTGATGAGGATTTTGATGTACATCCAAATTGTAGCTGCAATGGGTAGAAGGAGCAACAGCATTGCTGCAATGCCAGAGGCTGGAGGTTTTTCTAGCTCATCAAATGCGCAATTGTGTATTTTGTGCAGATTTATTATGACGACTGATCGAGGCATATACACTATTACTGGAATTATCCAAACAGCAAGTAACAACAGTGTGATCTTTCGTCTGGTCAAGTATCTTGAATACTGCAAAGGTCGACTGATTCCAACAAATCGTTCATAATTGGCCAATGTGAGACTGAGAACAGATTGGGCACTGAAGCAGTTTATAAAGAAATAATATATCCAAGAACTCTTGAACTGAAAAAGCCTGTCTGTTGTACATTGGCTGCTGTTAGAATGTATTGAACTGTTTCCAAGAAGTAAGTATTGCAAAGAAATAGATGCATACGGAGCATAAGATAAAGAGACCAATGCATCTGCTACAGCAAGGTTGAGTATCATCAAATTGGTCACATTATGCAGTGTCTTTGTGTAGATTATAGTCACACAAACAAGAACATTTCCAACAAATCCAATACTCCCAACAATTGGCATCAAGATTATTAAAATTGTGAACAATATTTTAACGCCATCCATCTTCACTGTGTGTAATCCTGTGTGATACTGGTGGAAAGCTGCTCTCTCAATGACTGCAGTCCTGTGTGTGGCTAGTATCACACTGTACTCAGATCTAGGACCATAATACTGAAACAATCCCAGAGTCACTAATATGCCTCTAAGTAATAATTAAGAGTGACACTCCAGGAAAGGTTGTCATCAGCAGATATTGCTTTTCCCCAGTTTGTTTTGTTATTAAAATAATTGTACTCGTTGAAAACAAGCATCAAAAACCTGAAACCCCAAAGCAATTAAGATTTGTTTAAAAGCTATTAGCCTCGTATTTGTACTTGATTAATTGTAATTTTATAGCTGCTCTCCCAATGAAAGTAGTCCTTAAATCCTAATACAGAACTGTAATAATAAGCCTGCTGACAATCACTCATATGTCTTGTGACTTCAAAAAGAGACACAATGGTTGAAATCAGGTCAAGTCCATCATTAGATGCTTCTTTTCTCAGTTGTTTTATTTTCAACCAAAGCTTATCAATCAATCACCAAAATTGACTACCACAAATTAAACAAACTAAAGGCAGCCCTTGGTGCTATGCGTTTAAAGATAATCAGAGTTTCAGGGTATTAAAGAGCTGGGTATATTTGTGCTTTAATTCATCAACGCCAGGGATCTTCTATTTTTCCTTTCAAGCCTGATGGGATTATTTTAGCGGAATGGTTTGACTGTGCTTTGGAGTGTTAAGGACAAGGGGCCTTTGAATCAGTCATCTGATGTAACATGAAAGTACAAAATGCATGTCACCTAAATTCTAGTTGGGAAAATGTGTCCCTGTTGACTTGACATCTGGCCTCAACATGTCAAATGGACTGAGCAAATATGAAGAAAAAAATTGATAGAATAGATTTATCAAGTTATTTTGCTTGACAAACTTCTGTTTGATTCTACTTCATTTTGATACTGTGTGCCTCTTTTGTTCAAACTTACATTGGATCATGTATTGTACTCACTTCATTGAAATTCAACAGTATAATGCAGTTTGATGAGTTGAGAACTGTGGGTTACTTTTGACTGGATTGGGTACTGTTTCCACAAGAGAACTGTTGCAGTTTGATTCACTGAGTGCTGAAGCCAATAGGGGTAACTATAATGGTGTTGGAGTTTCATGGAATGAGGAGTGTTAGAGTAAAAATGCCTTCAAGGCAGTTAAAGTAAAAACCACATAAAGCTGTGCTTTTAAAGGTGTTCACATTTGTACAAGGCTTCTCTTCTTGTTTGATACACCAATATGTGTTAAATCACAGTGGACCAATTTTGTTTGGCTGTCTTCGTTGGTTACATCTACACACCATGGATATGAATGATTTTCTCAGCTTTTTATACTTGAATCCATACAAGACTGGATTTATGGCAGAATTCACCAAGGAGAGAAATGAAAGTACACTCCATATGGCTGTATTAACATTGAAAAGGTTTTCAGGCACAAACAAGGATATGGAAAACCAGATGGCTCCAGGCAAGACAAGAATACAGAAAGCTGTGGTGATGATAGGAAGAGTGCTCGTGACTTTCTTGTGTGCTTGGTGCAGTTCTTGACCTGGACCCTGAATGCCTTGCTCTTCTAGGTTTCTGGCTCCTTGTTTCAGGTTGATGAGGATTTGGATGTACATCCAAATTGTAGTTGCAATGGGTAGAAGATACAACAACATTGCTGCAATGCCAAAGGCTTCAGGTTTTTCTTCAGCAATTGCACAATTACTTCTTTTGTACTGGTTTATTATGTAGACTGATCGAGGCAGATACACTATTACTGGAATTATCCAAACAACAAGTAACAGCAATGTAATCTTTTGTCTGGTCAAGAAACTTGAATACTGCAAAGGTCGACTGATTCCAATAAATCGTTCATAATTGGCCAATGTGAGACTGAGAACAGATTGGGCAAAAAAGCAGTTGATAAAGAAATAATATATCCAAGTATTGTTGAACTGAAATAGTCTGTCTACTGTACATTGGCTGCTGTTAGAATACATGGAACTGTTTCCAAGAAGTAAGTATTGTAAAGAAATAGATGCATACAGAGCACAAGATATAGAGACCAATGCATCTGCAACAGCAAGGTTGAGTATCATCAAATTGGTCACATTATGCAGTGTCTTTGTGTAGACTATAGTCCACATAACAAGAACATTTCCAACAAATCCAATACTCCCAACAATTGGCATCAAGACAACTAAACATGTGAATAAGTTGATAATAAAGCCATCCATCCTCACTGTGTGCAATCCTGTGTGATACTGGCGAAAAGCTGCTCTCTCAATGACTGCAGTCCTGTATGTGGCTAGTATCACATTGTACTGAGATCTATGACAACAATACTGAACCAATCACAGAGTCACTTATATTGCCTCTAAGTAATAATTAAGAGTGACACTCCAGGATACATGTAATTAAAAGTGACACTCCAGGAAAGGTGGTCCATCAGCAGATATTGCTTTTCCTCAGTCTGTTTTGTTATTAATCAAATAATATTATAAAATAAGCATCAAGCACCACATCTAACTACCCGACAGTAATTAAAATAATTATAAAAAGCCATTAGTGATGTCTGAATAATAATAATAATAATAATAATAACAATAATAATAATAATAATAATAAACAGCACTTATAAAGCGCACAGTATCTGACCTCAAAAAAATACTTGCTTTTTGCAATTGTGAGTTTTATGACTGGTCTGTCAAAGAAAACAGACTGATCTCCCAATGAAAATAATCCTGTGTGCAACTACTAAGATCAAATTAAACCCTAATATAATGACCTAAATACTGTGACAATTAACGGTTAGGGGACACAGCGGTTGAAATCAGGTCAAGTCCATCATTAGACGTTGCTTTTCTCAGTTGTTTTGTTTCCAAACAAATTTGGTTAATCTATCACGAAACCTGAATACCACACAGTAGTTAAACTAAAGGCATCCATAAGTCATATGCATATAAAGATATACAAAATTTATGAGTATTGAGGATCAGCGCATATTTATGCTTTCAATGGATTGGGTAAATACAACAACAAATTGATTCAAAAGAAATCTTTAAGATGTATCTTCTGCTTAAAAACATATGTTGGATTATAATACAGTTCATATTGTTTAATGTGGCTCATTTGTTAAAACAAACAATGTTTAGTATGTACCTGTTGAATGAAACCCAACAGCAAGCAGCCTGTCGCAGTTTTATGAGTTGAGAACTGTGGGTTACTAAAGTTGTATTGGAGTTGACTGGATTGAGTACTGTTTCCACAAGAGAACTGTTGCAGTTTGATTCACTGAGTACTGAAGTCAATAGGGGATTACTATAATGGTGTTGGAGTTTGATGGGTTGAATACTGTTTCCACAAGAGAACTGTTGAAGTTTGATTCACCGAGTACTGAAGCCAATAGGGGTTTCTATAATGGTGTTGGAGTATGATAGGTTGAGTACTGTTTCTAAAACAGAACTGTTGAAGATCGATTCACCGAGTACTGAAGCCAATAGGGGTTACTTTAATGGTGTTGGAGTTTGATGGATTGAGTACTGCTACAGTAAAAATGCTTTCAAGGCAGTTAAAGTAAAAACTACTTAAAGTTGTGCTATTCTAGGTGTGCACATTTTTCAAGTCTTCTCCATAGTTTGATTCACCTTGATGTTTTTGATCACATTGGACCAACTTGGTTCAGCTGTCTTTGTTGATGACATCTACACACCATAGAAACGAATGCTTTTCTCAGCTGGTTATACTTGAATCCATACATGACTGGATTGAAGGCAGAATTCACCAAGGTGAGAAATATGAGTACATCCCATATGGCCACATCAACAGTAAAAAAATATTCTTGCAGAACAAACAAGGAAATGGAATACCAGATGGCTCCAGGCAAGACAAGAATAAAGAAAGCTGTGGTGACGATAGCAAGAGTGCTGGTGACTTTCTTGTGAGCTTGGTGAAGTTCTTGAGCTGGGCCCTGGATTCCTTGCTCTTCTAGGTTTCTGGCTCCTTGTTTTAGGTTGATGAGGATTTTGATGTACATCCAAATTGTAGCTACAATGGGTAGAAGGAGCAACAGCATTGCTGCGATGCCAGAGGCTGCAGGTTTTTTATGCTTCGCAATAGCGCACTTGTCTCTTTTGTACAGATCTATTATGAGGACTGATCGAGGCATATACACTATTACTGGAATTATCCAAGCAGCAAGTAAGAACATCGTGATCTTTCTTCTAGTGAAGTAGGTTGAATACTGCAAAGGTCGACTGATTCCAATAAATCGTTCATAGTTGGCCAATGTGAGACTGAGAACAGAGTGGGCACGAAAGCAGTTGATAAAGAAATAATATATCCAAGTATTGTTGAACTGAAAAAGCCTGTCTGTTGTACATTGGCTGCTGTTAGAATGTGTCGAATTGTTTCTAAGAAGTAAGTATTGCAAAGAAATAGATGCATACGGAGCACAAGATAATGTGACCATTGCATCTGCAACAGCGAGGTTGAGTATCATCAAATTGGTCACAGTATGCAGTGTCTTTGTGTAGATTATAGTCACACATACAAGAACATTTCCAACAAATCCAATACTCCCAACAATTGGCATTAGGACAAGTAAAACTGCGGACAAGTTTATAACTCCATCCATATTGCCCACTGAGTCACTGTGTGTAATCTAATGTTCTACTGATTTATAGCTGCTCTCTCAATGAAACCAGTCCTTGGTGTGGCTAGTACACCACAATGAACGCAGATCTTTGACTACTTTACTGAAACAACCTCCCAGTCACTTATATGCCTTGTGAGTTAATTAAGAGTGACACTCCATGAGAGGTGGTCCATCAGCAGATACTGCTCTTCCTCAGTCTGTTTTGTTATCAAACAAGTATTATTACAAAAAAGCAACCAGCATCACATCTCACTACATGCAGTAATTAAAATATTACAAAAAATAGTTAGTGATCTCAGTAAACTAGCTGTTTGCAATAAAAACAATTATGACTGGCCTTCTAATGAAAATAATCCTGTATGCAGCTTATAAGATCAAAATAAATCCTAATATAGATAGTCCCTAATAGACGGCATCTTTATGGGTAAATTGCATTTTGGCTTGTACGCGCATCAACCACTCAAATTATTAATGCAGGCACAATGATCAGTAACCAATAGTGCAATGAATTTTGTGAAATGCGCGCTTGCTGCAAACGCATGACTGTGTGTTTCAAATTGCCTGTGAAGATGGCCGATTTGTTTCCACAAGAGAACTGTTGCAGTTTGATTCACTGAGTGCTGAAGCCATAGGGGGTTACTATAATGGTGTTGGAGTTTGATGGGTTGGGTACTGTTTCCACAAGAGAACTGTTGCAGTTTGATTCACCGAGTACTTAAGCCATAGGGGGTTAATATAATGGTGTTGGAGTTTGATGGGTTGGGTACTGTTTCCACAAGAGAACTGTTGCAGTTTGATTCACTGAGTACTGAAGCCAATAGGGGGTTGCTGTTGCCATGGTTGCGGATGTGTAAATTTGCTTGTCTTCGACGACCAAATCTACAAAGTTTGGACAGAAATGCTCATGCTGTCTTCACTAAAATGTGTGCCCTTTTTTGTATTTGATTGTATTAGCATTCAATATAGTCTTTTCTGAGAAGAGTGACCGACTTTGGAGATGAGAGGCAGAGTTGACTACTATATTGTAGATACAACATGTTTTTTTTTTTGCGAGTCATGGAGAGTGAAAATAACCTCTTGTCATGTATTACTGACTTCCAAGGACATCCTTGGCTTCACTGATTTGTATAAGTTGTACATGTATGATTTAGTTTTGCCCTACAGTTATCTATGTTATAAATAAGCACTATATTCTCAGCACTCTCCAAGTCCTTACCCAACCCCACTACTACCCCAACGCCCCCCCCCCCAAAAAAAAGGGAAAAAACTCACCAAGAATTCACATCCACAGCCATCTCCAACAGATGTCTAACCCGCTAGACCATCTTACATGCTCAGTGACAAGCAAGTGGGTACCCCAATTAAACAATTTAACTGATGTAATTAAATAAAGAATCTACACAAAAGTTGCGAGATCGTCTTCTACTCCCCCAGAGTGAAGAAAGCCCGCTGGACCCAACTCCGTCGCATCATCTTGAAAACAACCCAAAATTACTAGCCCTTCAACTTGCAGAGAAGATGGAGCAACCATGTGTGGCGCCCTGAAGCTAACCATCTGAGCATCATAAAGAAGGGCATTTTACACTGAAACTTGCCCCTAAATAACATCAAGGGCTTCTACAATTTGCATCAGACCAGAAGGCATGGAGAAATACTACTCTACTCTCGCCTCTCACTACTGCAGCCCTGGTATGATTCCCAGCTAGGGCCATATGCGAGTAGAAATATCATTGGTTCTCTGCTGTGCTGGTTTTCCTCCCTCTGGAAAAATCAAACACTTTTGATCGCTGGCTGTGCTCCGTGGTCATATATGGGTTGATGTGGCTGGCTGCCACAAGGTCCCTTTTAAATGCATGCATGCGGCTCAACCAAGTTGTGGGCGCGTCCTTCGCAATTCAGCTGATCAGCTGCGAGTAAGGATCATTAGCCTCACAAATTATTAATTTTACTGACACAACTAAGATACAAGGCAATTGACGTGTTTCTTTAATTTTAGAGACGGATCGTAACTTAACCCTTTCAGCCCCAAGGGCGACTATAGTCGACTGTGCACTATACCCTGCTTGAGCCCCAAGGGCAACTATAGTCGCCCAAGATAACACACAACAAAGTACTCAAGCCTGGGCACAAAGGCCATTTGTTAAAAAGCTGTAGTTTTGTCCATGTTCACCCTCGATACCCAAGCTTACCATCATTGGAAAGAGAAAGATCGGATCTTTCCAGTGACGGTAAAATAAAATAGGGTTGTTATTTTGCAATTGCTTCAAATTAGAGTAGAAAGATCCGAAATGCAAAACACCTAAGGAGCGCCATTAGGTTGTGTGCAAAAAAGTGCTTGGGTTTTCAGAACACACTGAGGAAACAAAGACCAAGAACTTGGACATTGTTTGGCTGATTTCAATAATTTTTGAATTATATGAAAGGAAATTCAATAAGTAAGAAAATTTTTATTACTCATTATGCTGTTAAATAAAATCTTCAAGGTAACAATAGAGTTTGTAAAATCAAACTTTGAACACCAGCTTCCTGTTGTGTGAGGAAGTGTGCTTCACGCTTGAGTGGTCAAAGAACGTGGGCTCCAGTGGTTGTTTATGTCAAAAAGAACTTGGGGCTGAAAGGGTTAAAGCTGTTTTTAAGAACAATTCAAGTGTTAGAATGGTTCTTTAGTTTGGATAATATAACTGAATAAATGCTTGAACTGTTGTCAAAACCCTCATTTATTTTCTAAAAACTGCTCATTAATTTTGGGTATATTTCTGTGGCAAGGGAAAGAGTCTGCCAACAACATTATCTCACCAACGTGTACATGCATTGTAAATCTTGCAATTGTACACACAAAAATAAATCTAGGAGCATTGGTTTTGATGTCAACATTTACCCTCTGGTACTCAATTCCATCCTGGGTCTCCTCCATTATCCTCTCTACGTCATCCAGTGACATCATCTGTAAACAAACAATGATCATTTGCATATTGTTTACAAAAAAATACAGGTATTCATTTTAGCAACTTTTCATTTCAAGGTATTAATACAGGAATGGTAAGGATAAAAAACATTGTTTTTGAAAATTGTACATAGTTTTTCACTATTTTCTCCTGACTCGTACAACAGATTAAGCCCAAATTGTTATTTCATGTATATGGTTGATCGCAAAAAACATGAACACTGTCTGCGACTATTTTGTCAGCTCTATCAATCCTGTATAATATACCTTCAAAGGAAATCAGCTCATTTGGAAAATACATGCACACCCAAAATAACGGTGAACTTTTCAGATTAATCAAAAGCTTTTGACTGAAGACATCCAAAAATGAGATCTAATAAACTGATTTTAGGCAAGTAAAGCTTTTGGTGCATAAAAAACTAGATTCACACTCGACTTTTGTCATTTGTGAAAATAAATCCTGGTTAACTGTCTTCACGCCATACTCTACAACAAGAAGGATGTGAAGAAATTCAACATCATAACAATAAAGGTGCTCTAAAATCCGTTTTCTTAGTGTCACATCTCAACCCCTCACTCACCTAAAGTTTGATGTATTTTGACATTGAGACAAAATTGTATTAAATACTTGTTCTCCCTCTTCCCACCTTTGATTTTTGTCCGTTGTGTTTTCAACCTCTTGTGGTCAAACCAGCCCCCCTTCCCTCTAACCCCCTCCCCTCCTTGTCAACCCTCTCTGTTGTTTTTTATGTGCGCTTTTTGTCTCTCTCTCTCTCTCTCTCTCTCTTCATCTCTTTCCACTTCTATAGTGCATTTTACAATAACGTATCAATGCGCTTTACACTAGTGCCCTGGTCATTGGGCCAATAGCATTCCTGTAATCTTTCTCAGCTCCCTGGGGAGTATACAGCCCTGTGCTGCCGTGGCGCTCCGAAGGCTTGACAGCTTCAGTTACACCAGTGTACCAGTTTATGTGCGTTGCGTTGTCATTCAATCTTCAAGAAAGACCCTGCTTGGCTCGAAACATCAGGCCACTTATAAACTATTTTTTGGGGCACAATATTGTATGCTTAGAGCGACAAGATGATCAAATTAAGAGGCAAACCTGGTGCATCTTCTTGAGACATTCATTGCCGCTCTTCAGACCCGCCACGACCTGCACCTCAATCTGGGCGAACTCAATCTCCTGAACCAGCCGCTCCAGGTTCTCCAACTGGTTGTCCGTCTTGGTCAGCACCTGCTCCTGGTAGCGTTTTTTCTTCAGGAGTGATTTGGCTTTCCTGAGCCGAGGAAAAGGCAAACATAATTATTGGGGAAATCCCGTATGTTAAAAAGACAAGCAATAAACCATAAGTCAGTTTCCATTGTGGTTTAATGATATTTGAAATAAAAAGTTGCATGCCGCTTCCCAGGCTGTATCGTAAATTTGGGTGTGATCCTTGGCTATACAGCGGTCATTACAGGTTCAATGGCTTCTGACAGGCAACTCGTAACAATGATATTCACAAAACAAGGATGCTGCCACCATAGGGCTAGATAGCTCAGTTCATAAATTATATTGAACAGACGCAAAACCCTGGTTTTTGAATGGACATTCTTTCTTATAAAATGTAACATTTCACTCCGGTAATTTTTAATCTCAGAAGTCCAGATTCAAATGGGGGCAACCATGGTGGGGGGGGAGCACAATCTGCCTCTCTCCCTCTCCCCCCCCCCTTCCCCTGATGCCCCCCTTCCCCCTGATGCCCCCCCTTCCCCCTGATGCCCCCTTCCCCCTGATGCCCCCTTCCCCCTGATGCCCCCTTCCCCCTGATGCCCCCCTTCCCCCTGATGCCCCCCTTCCCCCTGATGCCCCCCTTCCCCCTGATGCCCCCCTTCCCCCTGATGCCCCCCTTCCCCCTGATGCCCCCCTTCCCCCTGATGCCCCCCTTCCCCCTGATGCCCCCCCTTCCCCCTGATGCCCCCCTTCCCCTGATGCCCCCCTTCCCCCTGATGCCCCCTTCCCCCTGATGCCCCCCTTCCCCTGACCTCCCCCCCAAACTAGCATAAAACATGTACACTATGTGACTGGCATCCTGCTCATTTCTGACTTCACTTTTGGTAACAGCTCAAAATCAGTGTCAACATTTTGTGTGATTCAACATAAGCGTGAGCAAACAAACCTGTAAAAGTTTGAGCTTAATTGGTTATTGAGGTCACGAGAAAATAGTGAAAAGAGACCTTATGTGTTTTCTGTTTTTTCAAACATCAAGTTTTTATCACGCGTGATAAAAACTATTGTTTTACTCATTTCTCAGAAACGATAGCTTTTTAGGCAGAAATATTTTAAGGAACCCTTTCTACCATTACTTACTTTAAATCATGTAATTTATTTGAACATTTGTGTTTTTCGATCTTACCAATAGTGTAAATGGCCTTTAAGCAGCTCTATGAAATTGGGCCATGATGCATGGAGGTAAACCGATGATGATGAAACAATGGAAAACGCACAGAATTGTACACACGACGCACTGAATGGGCCAACCGCCTTTTGACCTTGAGGGGGCCCACTCAAGTGGCGTTATGTGCATAAGGTCTCTACTGATTTCAGTGGATAAAAAGCAAGATGGCTGCTTCTCCACGGTTTAAACAACTTACTCCTTCTTCCCATCTTTTAGCAGCTGTTTGGCCACTCCTCTTTCCCTTGATAAGTTGTTCTCTATCTTTCTCTGGTATTTTTTCAATTGATCTCTCTGTTCTTTCAGTTGCTGTGGGTAAAATAATTAAACACTTTGTCATTATAAATTATTGTTATTGTTATGATCTTTCTGGTAATAAAACCAAGGAGCCCTGCCAAGACACCCGGCAAGAGGAGATGATAAAGAAAAGTCAGGTTTTTTTTTGGGGGGGGAAAACACCAACTTTGACACTGGACCGAAACCGGTGTTTTTAGTGTCAAGTCAGTAAACTCATGACCGGACAAGTTCGACAGTCTTACAAGTGTTTTTCAATTAGATAACAAAACCTCATTGTGTAATAACATGAACAAATTATGTTCAAATGTTGATTTTGGGACTGATAAATTACCTTTCAATTCAATGTGCAGTCAAGTATACTTAATACCATTAAGACACATGAGATCGTTCCTCTCTTACATGTCTTAGTGCTTGTTCATAAACAAGCAGTTTAAAAGCATGTTAAACTCTGTCAGTAAGGTTTTTTTCTCATTTTGATTCCGGTCTTGTAAAAAAATGTTTGGTCCAGTGAACATTTTTAGCTAAAAGCCTTGCAGTCTTGTGGATTTCCCCCACAAAAATTCGAGCTCTGCAGGGAAAAACCCACACAATCAGGTAGGGACTGAAAACCAAATCAACATACAAGACTATTTGAGCCCACAAAGGTGAAAGGCAGGGCAAGATACTACTAACTCAGACGAATCCCCCTTTGTCATGGTGAATGATAAATTGAATGGTCAGACATTAGGAGGGTTTTAAGTTAATAAAGGAATCTCAAATGAAAACAAACTTTAGAGATACTAAATATCAGAACTAATAACAACTTACCAGGACAGCTTTATCCTGCTCGTTAACTCTGCTCTTTTTCGCAAATAAGCCACCCATGATGCATCAGTACAAATCTGAATCGTCCGCCACTTCTCGTACCTTACTCAGCATGTGTAGAGTAACGACGCATAACTGATGAAGAATTAGTAAATTGCTTATAATTTCCAAAATATAATAATGGTCGACAAAGTTAACTTTTGTGAATGGCTGGCATGGACTGGATAGTAAGTGAAACTGAATGAAGTAATCTACCGAGATGTTGTCCTGAATGATTCTAAAAGAAGTTCAACTAAGTTCAAGAAGTTCAGCCCAAGTGTCAGAGTCACAAAAATACTTTTATTTATTTTATTCCCTGAGCACTAAATGATTCAGTCCTTAGTTTAAAGGGAGGGTTTACCTTTGGTAATTACTCCAAAAATGAATGGACATAAAAACTTCCTCGGTAAGAAGCACTGCAGCTGTTGAAAATATATAACATATTGAGAAACGATTCCTTCTAAGGAATGTGGTTTAAGAGAGAGGAATTCAAAAACATTTCAATCTGATAAATATTTCTGCATGAAACATTTATCAGATTGTGTATTCCAAATACGGATTATTCTTCCTGCGTGGTCACAACTGCTCAATATATTCGGCGATACCTCAAAAACGCTACCACCTTTTGAAAAAGAATTTTCACAGGTTAGTTTCATTGTACATGTTTATGTCCAATTAAAACGGTTCCAAAAACCAAAGGTACACTTTGCCTTTAACTTACCTTTTAAATTTAATGGAGCAGTCTAATTTGCATAATCCCCACTATTTTTGACTCCAACCCTTAACCAATTAGATTATGTTGACCAGGCCATGGATTTTGAATGTGCTTTGACTTGTTATTCTGTTCTTTTGTTAAACCCTGCCTTATGTTTGTACACCTGCACTTACTTTCGCGATTTTTAAAAATCTTGTCGCTAGGGTAATACAAGGCTTAAGGTATTACTTTCAGAATATTTAGTGTTTAGCTCGGTATGTGGCTAGTTGTGATTTTATCGTACCCCTTCGCCCTCCCGATGATGCTTGAAATGCTCTAAACTGAATTCATTACACAATGGAGATCAAATTTGTGTCCCTAAAATGTGTGTTTTGGTTTTTGAAAGTGGCAAATATTGGGCAAATCTGGTCACTAGTCTGACAGAAATGGCTGGAAATGGCTTAATAGCCCCACAAATAGTGCCAATACGCTGGACTCCCTCTTCTTCTTGGCCGGCCTAGTCCCAAAAGATTTATAAACGAGTAATTTTCAGCTCAGAGATTCTTCATAAATTTTACTAAAACGAGCTAGTACAAAATACTTTCCACAATCGTACTTTGATTAATATTAGGTAAGTAAATGTTGGGAGGAAAATTTCAGCAACAAACGCTAGTTTCCAATCGAAAGATCCTCGCAGCTCCTCGTCCTATGGGGGCTAGGGCCAAGAAGCGTATTGGCACTGTTTGTAGGGCTAGATAATCATCCGATCTTACGGAGGATGGAGGTTAATACAATTATCACACCTATATTTGGGGTACTCCTAGTCCTAGAACTATGGCGAGGTTTGTTCTGATACGATGGCTACGAATCGGACATGGTATTATTATATTATATAATATGAAGGATTAGGGCCTACATTTTGCATTTGTCCTTTTGGCAGTAATGTGGTAGATTCAAGCTATTTCTACCTCCATGATTTAAGTAGTGTATCATGTTGTTATGTTAGTGACAGTAGACAAATGTAACACTAATAATATTGAACTCAGTGGACAGTATTCACTCTAATTTATATAAACACCCAGACCGTAATTTATTATCTCTAAAAACATGATCAGTGATACACAGCGACACCTAAATCAAGAAGTAGGTGAATGCTAAAACAATAAGTGAGCTCATCTTGAAGTACCCTTCTAAATAATCATTATTTAGCCAGAAATAAACTTCCCCAAGAGAAAAACTCACCCAGCAATCCACATTGTATAGTTCTCTTCCCACTCCCAGGCAAATTGTAAATGGGCTCTCCCTCAATGTTGTGATTCATGATCATCACCTCGTTCTCTGAGTGTACATCTTGTTTACAATCCAGACCAATGCTTATTTAATCAAGAGAACGAAGTTACAGGCAACGAGGTTGACTCCAACATGGCAGCCTCCGGTTGCAAACTTTTTTTCACCACAGTTTTGTATCTAACGATTTTAGTCTTAGTTGTGGTCAATGGTAAGTTTTAAACACCTTTATTCGATGTTGAATTCTTTTTCTAAAGCATCCACTTAATGTTTGGTATGTTTTGCATTTACTGCCGTTAACATTGGGGGAAATGTTTCTGCCCAGATTCCGGACATAAAACGTTACGCCTGAAAACGATGCTGAGTTAGTCTTTGATGAAACATAATTGGTTTATTTTGTTTTATATTTCAATATACCTATTTAAGGAAAATATTATGAATGAAAAAGTGAAAGTCTTAACTAATTTATGTAGTAAAACCAAAACCTAACGTTAGCACAAGTTATTAATAATACAAAATACTTAAATAAAATACTAAATAAAATAGGCCTAGTAAAAAAAAGTAAATAGATTTGGCCTGGCACTGGCCAGCTGAAAGTGAAGGTAAGGCCATTTTCGATTTGCGAAGGAAAAAATCTTTAAAAGTCTATGGACACCTTTAAAGGGGCACCAAGGTCAAGGACAAGGTCGGGCCAAGACAAGAGAATTAGAGGCCATGGCCTCCGTGTAATTCCAGGCCTGAGTGTATAGCATCCTTCCTAGGCAAATTTGCAGATTGTGCAAAATGTTTTCCATCTGCAGAGTAAGTTGCTGCGCAATCTGCAGATTGTGGCACAACTATTGCAATGGAACGCTGTCTTACTTTCTGAGGATTACTTTATGCAGGAATTGTCATCCACAAAAGTGTTTACTAAATTATGAATTGGATGCTTTGCATGGCGTAAGAATATTACAAATTAGAATTTAGCTTACGCCTGACAACCTGATGTGGATAAAATCTCCCTTTTTGGAGCACCGATAAGTGGCGGTTCTTGGAAGATTTCTGGTTCTTCTCAGAGTCAGAACCACCAATTCTTTCAAATATAATACTTTACAAACTCACTTTTTAGTTGCGATAATCGTAACCCTCAATCTTTCAAAGCCACGTCAGACTCGAGCTACCTCTGTTTGTACTCCTTTAAAAAAAAGAAATGATCAGTACAGTAGTACAATTAAGAGACTGATGTTGCATCTAAGACGTATTTTGAATACAGTACGCGATTTTTGAGCTATTTTGTTTGGTCTTTTTGTAATTTTGAGGAATTTGTTGTGGCCGGGTGTCGCAAAACATCATAGCAAAATAACGACTGTGTCATGAAAGTGAGAAGTTTCCTGGGGCGCTAGTTAGCATGACTGAAGAAGTCAAAATTATATTTTTAAAAAGGAGTACAGCACACCAGTTACTGGGTCTACTCTGTTAGTAGCTTTGTCAAGGCCTTCTTGTCTTAATAGACAAAGCTGTGTAAACCATGAAGCAAATGGAAGGGGAGACCCACATGCGCATGTGTGAGTGGCGAGGCCACAAGGCCTTTTCCAGCTTAATTTTGCATTTGTTGTCGTTGTCGATGTTGTTGTCGTTGTATTATAATTCATAAAGTTTCAAACCTAAATTGTTCATAATTTATATGCAAATGTGTAAAGTGCTGAAAGGTTAACCAATCACAATGCATAATACTATTAACCCTCTTGCTGCCTTTCAATACCATTCAAGTGGTTTTGAATGATAGATAAACTATGCCAGCCTGAAATATGATACCATGAGGGAATGCATGTACACAGTACACAGTTAGCTCTGTGCACAGTTGTGCCACCGTACACAACCTTGGCAGTCGAATGGTTTCAAATGGTTGGTCAACTCACTGGAAAATGTTGCCAAGAGTCACTGACAGTAGGAGGGTTAATAGGTTTATGCTGACCCCATTGCTTAATATGATTGGGTTGGAATTTCGCTACTCCGTTAGGGTGGCAAAAACAAAGAATAAAATTAAAACATTAAAAATTCCTGAAAATGTGGAAAAGGACTTCTTGCGTCTCAGGTTCCAGTCGCTTTGTGGCTACAAAGCTGTCTAAGCCACTAAGGCCTTGACGAAAGACCTTCAAATCTAAAACTGGGGACTTAGCTGTCTTAAACTCTTAGGTGGGCGGGGGGGGGATCTATAGTGGGAACCTACTCTCTTAACTTTCGGCTAGCCTCAAATCATGCCTGCACCGAATTATTTCATCGTGGAATTTGACTGCAGTTCTCGATAGTTATACAGACAACAAGACCTGCGGTTAAGCTGCCTATGGTCTAGAGTTACATGTACGTAAATGTAGATTTTTCTTGGAATTCAAGCCTAGCAAAGTACAAGCACTTGGGCTGTGATACCAGAGGCACATGTAATTATTTAAAGATTCGCTGACAATTTGAACAGTGTGGAATATATTTGTCTTTCCAAGAAAGTTCAATAAAACCCTTACAGCATACAGACTAGGCAGTTTGGCAAGCATGTGGCTGCAATTATACAATATCCTGCTTCTCCTATGTCACCCCCCCCCCCCAAACAAATTGTTTGGACTTGGATAAGATTGGAATGCCTGACCCTGTGATAAGCACTCCTTCAATTTGGCAATTGGATATTGAAGGAATCAGGACTTTGTTAAGGGTAAATCTTACTAAGTGAGTTTTATTCATCATTTATGCAGATGGAAACATTGTCTCAGCTCGTCAAGTCAAGATGAGAATGGTGGATGAACCGATAAACACCGGGTAAGATCATTATGAGTGTGAAGTCTCAAGTACTGAGATTCACATCAAGTCTGTTGTCGGCGTGAGAGGAACCTTCGTAGATCAAATTCACAAAAAGCGTCAATATAACACCATTTAGAATGCCTCAGATTACACAGTAGGGCTTTAAAACCAAAGATGAACACCACAAGTAAAAACATTCAGAGGACCTCCTTTCAATTCAGCATGCTTTAGGTAAAACTTCCAAAATTTGGGTTCAGAATGCCCAACAGTTTTGAAAAATGCTGAGGAGAACCCTGAGTCCGACTCCTCTTTTGTCCAAGTCGGAGTCCCCCGTGTGCCTATAAAGTTAGTTGCGAAATTCGAAACCTTCGATCATCGACCGGTCATGCCTGTGGTGACCTTCGTTCAGCATTGAACTTATTATTGATTGATCTTTGTACAGGCAAAACTGGAATAACAACAACGAGCCCGAAAGCCTTCAGCCAAAAGTCAAACCCTCCAATTTCTCAGGTACGTTTACTTGCATGACGATTCACATGATCGCATAAGGTTTGTATTAATTAGTGCTGTGAGCACTTTTGTGGATTTGTGTGCTTTATAAATGTTCATTATTGTTTGAGCAGGGTGGAACGGAGTGTTTGTTGGTGCACTATAGTGTAGCTTTGTCATTGAAATAAATCTTTATGTATTTATGTAGGTACACATTTTTTTAATTACCCCTCGTCTTTAACGCAATGGTACATGTAAGACCACTCCAAGATGAGACGTTTGTCAGAGAGATTATGCTTGTACTGTCCTCAGGGCTCGCAATTAACACTTGACCACAGGACCGAGGCCAGTGATTTTAGCATCGGGCCAGTAGACTCACGACCGGACAAGTCTTGTGTTTTTCAATTGAATAGTAATAAACTACCTCATTGTGTAATATCGTTGTGCTAATATGTTGATTATGAGTCTGATAAATATGTTTCAATTCAGTTGAGTATAGAAGCACATAGCTTACACATAAGATAAACGAGATATTTCTTGTCTGAGTACTTGTACAACTCATTTTGATTCTGGTCGGGTGAAATAAATTCTGCTCCAGTAAACATTTTGAGCTACATGTACAAACCCTGGAGTCTTGTGGATATTCCCCTCCCCCAAATTGAGCCCTGGCCCTAAATCATAGTGCAAGAACTAAAATCAAGGTCGAGTGTAGAATTTAGATTTTGTTTTAAGTAATGTTTTCCCAATATATCAAAATGAAAATATTTTAAGTTAATGACACTAAAAGATTAATTTCTTGAACTGCAGGTCCACCTCATCTGAAGAGATTGTTTGGAAGGTGCTTCTCAAAAATTATTGACTCGTAAGTTCAATTCAGCAGTTAAATGGTACAACTATAACTATTTGCTACTTGCACGGATCCGCCATGTGCGTGTAGAGCCTCGACTTCATGCTTCATTTGTATTGTATTCATGTATCTATTTTTGGATGAAAGTGTTATTACATTACCATGACAATACAGAGTTATATAATGCTTCTATTCACTGCTGTCCCCAATCGAGGCTCTACACACAAATGGCTGACCGTGCATAGGGCGAATTGTACAATGTTCATGGTTCTGATAATGTACATGTAGAGGCAACATTACAAATCGTCAGTCACACCATGAACCGGCGTATGGGTAAAACAAAAGAAATCAAACTGGCAAATCAGTTTAGTACAAATATACTCATTACTGTCAACAATTTCAGCAAGTTTCAAGACCTAACACGTAATAGTTTTGTAATTACACTATACAGCTATATAGCATGACTGTATCACTAATAATAATAGTGGATACTTATATAGCGCACGTTCCGTCTTTCGACGCTCGCGGCGCTTTGGGAAAAGGGAAACGAATAAACAAATAACCAGACAAACATACAAAACCAAATTAGAGTACACCTATTGTTCAAATAAATAGGTTTTCAACCGAGTTTTAAAACTATCCAAGGAAGGTGATTGGCGAATTTCAATGGGGAGATCATTCCAATGTTTTGGGCCGAGGTATGAGAAGGAACGATTTCCCCATGAGCGTTTTATTCTGGGTACTTGAAGGGATAGTGTGTTTGATGAGCGAAGACTACGTGAAGGAGTGTACATTGTGAGGCTATTCTGTAAGTAGGCAGGGGCAGATGAATGAAGTGAATGATACACAAGTAATAAAATTTTAAAGGTAATGCGTTTCTCAACAGGAAGCCAATGGAGGGATTGAAGGATTGGTGTTATGTGTGAATATTTCTTTGTGTATGTAAGTAGTCTGGCTGCAGAATTCTGTAGACGTTGGAGCCTATTAACTTCTTTTTGGGGGAGATTACCAAACAAAGAGTTAGAAAAGTCAATGCGAGATGAGATCAATGCATGAATCAAGGATTCAACAGCAGAGGGTGACAAATACTCAAATTGCGTAATTGAAATCGAACACTCTGTGATACATACGATATGTGGTTATTGAAAGTAAGATTAGCATCAAAAATAACACCAAGATTACGAGCAGTTTGGGCAGGTTTTACATAGCAATTTCCAATCCTAATTTGACACTTGTCATGATTGATCTTTGACAACATCTGTTTTGAACCAAACAATACAAACTCTGATTTCCCGTCATTCAACTTCAAACCATTACTTTCCATCCATATTTTAACATCATCAAGACAAGACTCAAGTCTTGTGATTGTGTTAGAAAGGGCATTGGTAGATGGGGGAAATGAAACAAACAGTTGAATGTCATCTGCATAACAGTGGTAACTAATATTGTGTTTACAAAAAATATTACTAATAGGTTGGAGATATAAAGAAAAAAGGAGCGGTCCGCCTACCGACCCCTGTGGAACTCCACATGTGAGGATAGTGGGGTCGGATGTTGCTTCATTAACTCTAACACATTGTGAGCGATTTGATAGATATGATTTAAACCAGTCAAGGGCGAGACCATGTACACCAAAAGATTGTAGCCTGTGAATCAGAATGTCATGTTCCACCGTATCAAAAGCTGATGACATATCTAGTAGTACAAGAGCTGTGATATTTCCATCATCCATTTCTTTCAAAACATGGTCAGTAAGATTTGTGAGAAGTGTTTCCACACTATGATGTGGGCGATAAGCTGACTGACGGTTATCTAACAAATTTTTCTCCTGCATGTACATCAAGAGACGAGAAAAAACTAGACGTTCTAAAACTTTACTTAGAAACGGCAAGTTTGATATTGGACGATAATTTTGCATAGATTCTTTATCAAGATTGGCTTTTTTGAGAGTGGGGCGTATCACAGCTTTTTTCAAATCTTGTGGAACTACACCTGAGTCAAGGCTAGCATTTACAATGTTAACAACAGCTGGTGCAACAGCTGGTAGACACTTTTTTACAAGATGTGTAGGCAGTGGATCTAATTCACACGATTTGTTTGGCGATTTCATAATAACACTTTCTACTTCATTGAGGGTTACAGGGTGAAATGAGCAGAAAGATGAGGGTACATCATACATTTCTTCATTTAATTTGATTACAGGCAGGTTTGCTCGAATAATGGATATCTTATCAACAAAATACTGACTAAACTGGTTGGCTAAATCTTTACAAGACTGGTGCTCAGGAAGTGGTGATGCTTGGTTTCTGTTCAGAAGCTGATTAACAACTATAAAAAGTTGTTTCGCATCTTTGCCACATTCCTCGACTTGGCTCGAGTGGTGTAAAGATTTTGCTTCTTTGATAAGCGATTGAACAAGTTGACGTTGGCTGTTATACATCTGCCTGTGTATCTCCAACTTAGTTACACGCCACTTTCTTTCTAGTTGTCTACGACAAAGTTTTGCCTTAGCTATTTTGTTATTATACCACTGTGTGTTAGGACGAACAGTGACACAAAGTCGTTTCTGTGGAGCATATTTGTCAAGGACAGTACCAAGGTTAACATTGTATATACTGACAGCTTCTTGGACAGTGTCAGCAGTGGAACAGACTTCTTTGAGTGATGTTATCATTATGTCTTGACGGAGTTCATCGACATCAATTGACTTCAGGTTACGAGATACAAGGTACTGTTTGTTGGCAGTTCTTATTGGCATGTCAAGTTCACACAGGATAGCAGAGTGATCTGAGATGCCATCCACTATGGTTACATTGTTCACTCCTGCTATGTCACCATTCCGAGATATAAGTAAATCGAGTGTGTGGCCGCGGTTGTGTGTAGGTTGTTGAATATGCTGTTGGAGACTGTAAGATGTTAGTAGTTCGGTGAAGGATTTGGTGCTTGCAAGTGACGAGTCCATTGGAATGTTAAAATCTCCGGATATGATAAGGTCAGATGAGTTGAATATTTGATCATCAAGTATCGTAGAGAACTCCTCCAAGAACATTTTAAGAGTTGATGAATTGGGTGGTCGGTAGATGATGATCAGTCGTAAATTACGTGATTGATGATTAATGTCCAATTGAATAAGTTCGAAAGTTTGCATGTCCAAAGAGTCTATGAGCTTGACCTGAAGGTCACTACGAAAGAGCACACCAACTCCTCCTCCACGTCTACCCTTTCTTGGGACATGCTTGAAACTGAATCCGTGAGGAGTGAAATGACCAATGGGTGCCATGTCATCTGCAGTGAGCCACGTCTCACAGACGCCGACGATGTGCAGATCGTGCTCAATTACAAAGTCAACAAACTCGGAAGTTTTGTTTTTCAATGACCTTGCATTGAGCATGGCGAAAGACAAGTTCTTGGAAGATTCATCTATATCCCCAGGATTACCTGTGGTCTTGGGTTGAGGCATCCTCTGGGGCTGAGCTGCTGCTGGTTCTCTGGGATGTTGCCTTCGTTGTCTCTTCCTTCCTCGGTGTGTCTTCCTCCTTCTCTTTATGCCCAGGCTGAGAATCTGTCTCTGTAAAGATGGGTTAAGTTCGTGAAATCTTGTCATTGGTGTATTGGAGTTGATCATGCGTAGAGAGTTGATGTTGTAGGTTGTGCGTTTCCGGTGTTCATGGCCGTTGGTTGTGTCAGATACATTGGTGGGTGGGCCTGGATTGGGGTTGATATCCCCGGATTGCATTAGATGGATCTGAAATGTTGAGACTGAGTTTGCATAGTAGGGTATTGGACCTCCAGTGTGCTTTGGTAGTTTTGTTGGTAATCTACACTGTGCACTGTGCATATGATTGTCAGTCAGCACAGTTAGACAGTCATCCTTTGATTGTAGAAACCCTCCTTCCAATAGAAGCACAATACAGACAATAGAGAAGTAGCTTGTCATCTCCATTGTGATGGTCCAGTCTCTTGTGCAGGAACAATAAGATGCTTAAGAGTCCCTTCACGGTCGGTTGAACGGGTTACCCTGTGTGCTTGAAGAACATGGCTGCAAGTCTGTACATATCAGTGCAATGACTGCAATAACTTTAACTGCTTACTGCGATGAAGGTTTTTATTTTCCAAGCTCCAAGTTTGTCCAGAAGTTTCCAGGTTAAATACTCAACATATATATTATAAACAAAGCACATACAAGGTCAATAAATCATACAAATACACAACAAATGACAGAGCTGAGCAAGCGGGCTACCGCACAGGGTGCACACAGCTTAAATGATGTGTTCATCATGCTTCTAGACAATGCGTAAAAGCATGAAAATACACGCCAAATAGATTTTTCATTTTGCATTTCCACGAAGTAACGTATCAGGATGCGTCACTTTTTCCTTTGAATTACACAGTGCTGGCAAGGTGCCAAATACGCATATTGACATATCTGTTGACCTTGGGCGTTTTCACACCAAGCGTCGTATCTCAAAATGCATTGTTATGTATACGCCGCTCGACGTGCACATCTCATTTCTCATTTTTATGAAATTACTTTTATGTTTAGGAATCTATAACTCATGATTGAAAACACTTAGAGAGTTCTGTACGAATAAAGAAGTCAGCTTTATTTTGGTATTCAAAAATAAAAATGTTAATTTTTTTTTTTTTTTAAGTAACTAGTTTTTGAATCATCAGTTTGAAAAATAGGTCGGTTTGTGGTGTGACCGACAAAATGCATGATGGCGGTAGTACTGGATAGCAATAAATGTTTAATATGGAAGTCTGAGACTTGGTTATCCGAGAAATGGAAGTTTGATAAATGGGATTCAGAGACATGGAAGTCTGAGACTTGGTTATCCGAGAAATGGAAGTTTGATAAATGGGATTCAGAGACATGGAAGTCTGAGACTTGGTTATCTGAGAAATGGAAGTTTGATAAATGGGATTCAGTGACATGGAAGTCTGAGATATAAGAATTTGAGAAAAGGAAGTCAAGTCAGAATAATGGGACTCTGGGGTATGGAAATCTGAGACATGAAAGTCTGAGATGTAGTAGAATTTTACATGTTGCATTCTAGGCCCGGTTTCATAGAGCTAGCACAGCAAGTAGCTAAGCACCAAGAATATTATGCTGACCAGAATGTGGGTACCAGCCATAATTCCATGTCGCATGTGCAATATGTGACTGGTGTCCTGCTCATTTTTGCTTAGCCCCCCCCCCAAAAAAAGATAAGCAATCTTTTCTACTTTATAAGCAGCTCTATGAAATTGGGTCCCGCTCGGGATATTTACATAGTCTAAATTAGTCTTTTGTACTTTTCTTCCCCCCACAAGGTACAAGTATGAGTTTTGTCCGTTCCAGAATGTGACACAGCATGAGCAAAGCTTGAGATGGAACCCCTACAGTGGTATTTTAGGGTAAGAGTAAGGTGTCTTCTTCAGTCTTTGAAATCTGTGTGTTTGACTGACATGACTGAGGCCTTCACAGCCCCAGGCATTGGCCTCGGTGCCCCTTCAAAATGATCATGCGAACCTCAAGTTTTTCTCGAAGAAGTGCCCTTTGCAAAATGAAAATGCCCCTTGCGCCCTCAAAGACTAAGTTTTAGATTTGCGGTATTTTGCATACATCCGTGTATTTTGTAATCGTCTCAGTTCCCTTCTAGATCTGTTACTAATGACATACCTGGGGAGTTACGTAGCAAGGTTCTGTTGAACTTGGGGGAGGGGAACTGAAATTTGTTCAGTGAGAATCCGATGTGCAATGAGGTTTCTTTAACATTCAGTACTTTTGTGACCTCTTAAAGGATATGGCAAGAGTGGAGTATAGACGGGAACACCTTCAAGCAAATGCTGATGAAAGAAGGTGATGAATGTGGTGATAAAAACAGACAAGTTTCAGTAAGTGGTCATAACAGTAAAACGTATAATACGCAGTTCTTAATCCAGAGCTTTATCACACTCAAAGGGCATCTCAAAACACTCAGGTATGCAGAGCTGTGTTTGAATTATGAGACTCATCACCTTATAAGGGTTTACAAGTTGCAGCCAACCGTGCCAGAAACACCGGGGTGAACCCCTCCTTTGCACGGTAAACAACTGGGTTCTTCTACACGCATTACACATCACACGAGACCTACAACTTAACGTCCCACCCAACAAGTATGGTTAAATGTCCTGCTCAAGGACACAAACAGGACTGGAACCCACATTCTGACAACACCAGAGCCTTTTCTTTTTTTTTATTTAAAAAAAACATTCTCACATTTTTAATGGACCTTTCCCATGAAATATGCTAAATACATAAATACGTTATTGGTTGGCAAACGCCGTAGAGTTGTGCACTAGGCAGACGCACAAACGCATGTGCGTCACGTCACCATCAGTCCCATACAAAAAGGCGCAATGTTCACTCATTTTGCCAACCAGTAGGGAGAGTGCGCACGGGCGATGTACAATTGACATATTTCATGGGAAGGGTCTATTGTGTGGTTGGGTTATAGGGTGTGTATTTTCGTCCATTTGTCCTATTATGTAATGGTCCATTTTTTAATAACAATTAAAACAAAAAAAGTAATTATACACTTTCTGCCAAAGTCTTGTCAATAAATATACATTCCAAGTCAGAGAAACTTCTTTTCGTTTCATTGTTTAAGTACATACATGGCAAAACTGTTGAAATGTTCAAAATTTTCATCTTGAGATCTTTATTTTTGATTTCTGTGTAGGTGCAGCTAGCCTGTGGTGCCTTGAATTCCATCGTCAATGTGTCTGAGCCTTCTACCTGTCAATACGCCATGGTCTTTAACACCCCGCTTGTCTGCCATAAGCATTCATTACTTGGTAAGTCAAGACTTTAAACACGTGACCAAGAATTGTAAGAATCATTTTGGGTTTCCAGGCCTGGAATAGACCTTATGAACACAATGTCATTTGAGTAGGGCGCCCTCGGCTAGATGTCAAAGGAGGATATCACATTGGCTGATCCTGTGCGCGCCGCGTGTACATAGCTGCGCATTTTCCATTGTTTCGTCATAGTTTTACCTCTAAGATGGCGACTTGATGACGTCAATGCATAAGGTCCATTACACAGAGGCCATGGCCTCTGTTGCCCCTGGTCTTGGGCCTTGGTGCCCCTTCAAAAGTTTCCCATAGACTTTTAGATTTTTCGATGGAAGTGCCCTTTGTAAAATAAAACTTGCCTTACCCTCTCAAAAATTAAAGTCCAGGCCTGAGTTTCTGCTTCTGCTGAAGTACTGGTCGGACTCCCCGCTGAGTTTGAATGCCAGGCGCAAGCAGGGGGATCGAACGGGGGTGATTATGCTATTTGGGATGATTCTGTTTTGAATCTAGCGATGGATGCTGATTGGGCAGCAGATTTCGATAACAGCAGCAGATTCCAGTTGGTAAAAACTTGGGCTGTGACGTTGCAAAAGAAAGGTCTTTACCGGTATTAATTTCCTTGCCTACATTTCGACTCCCAAAATGGCGGACAGGATAGGCGCATGTAAATGGGCTGCATGTCCTGAATTTGGTCCATACCATAAATATTTAAAATTTATTGTCAATTTTGTTTGTTGCCTTTTCAGTTTACCCAACACTCACTGGATCTCTCCAGAGCAGATGGGACGAGATCGAGGGAGAATTATTCAATGAGGAAATAACACAGCAGGTGAGTCTGACCTCAACCTCAGTATTAGGCAGCAATTCATCTGTACTGCGCAGAAACCTCCTCTGAAGTACACTGGCACATTGCCTGTTGTTCAGGCCTGATGTTTTGTTCTTGAATCAACCCATCAACCCATTGAATCAACCCATTGTCATTTGACATTTGCCATGCTATTCGGCTAGGTCTCAACAGGGAACTTGGAATCGTTGAGAATTGTTGACCAAATTTTGACGGAGTACACAGCATTTGTTTACAGCCGTACTGTTGGCCACAATGCGATGGCACCATGCAAGGTTTTAAAGCTTGTACACCTGATACGTTTACATTCCAGGGTTACCAGAAGAAACTCAATCGAATCTTCCAAGATGCTGGTTACATCATGGATCCAGCAAAGAAAGAGCAACATAAACTCTCTGAGAAGGGCAACACACACGCCAAGCCAGTGGGTGGTAACTTTGACTCACTGGAGGCCTGCTCAGTGGTAAGCAAATTTGTTGTCTTTAGTTATATGCAGGACCCAATTTCATAGAGCTGCTTAAGCAGAAAGTATTGCTTAACAATTTTCTGCTAAGCAAAAATGAGCAGGGTACCAGTCACAAATTCAGTACGCGTGACATGGTAGTTTGGCTGGTAATCATATTCTGGTAAGCATAATTGTGTTGTGCTTGGCTACTTTTTGTGCTTTATAAGCAGCTCTATGAAAATGGGCCCAGATTGGCTCAGTGATATTTCCCCCTTGCCGTTTTAAATACTGAGGTTCAAATTCCTTCTGAAACTGGACAGGTATGCGATTATTCAGCCGATCCGCTGATTTCCACATTGTGGGTTTCTGAGTGGTGCCATTGAAAACTGAGAAACACTTCATACAAAGTCTTGCTGTGCCTGGAAATTTCTGTTGACAGACTGCAGTTGAATGCCTGACTGGAGCCTTGTGTGGATTCAGGCCCTTTCTGATGGAATTTTTTTCCGTTTGAGGCTTACTTCCCACATCGTAAAACCCGGCAGTGAGGACCGGTGTCAGCACGTGCTGACATATTTTAATATTTCCATTGAACATTGCGCCTTTTTGTATGGGACTGATGGTGGCGTGCCACACACGTTTTGTGCGTCTGCGTAGTGCACAATTGTACTGCGTTTGCCAACCAATATGGTCTGTACGCATACGTGAATGTAATTAACATATTTCATGGGAAAGGTCCATTGTTATCACTGCAGTCAGACTACCTCCTGAAGAGATCTTGGGTGGGTTGTGGGAAAAATACTGCCTTGAATGTTTTTTTAAAGTGACAGATCATTTTTAAAAGAGTGTGAGTGTAATCGAGCTCCCCCACACTCCTTAATCTTCTCCTAGGAGTGCGAAAAACAGCACTCCTTAAAATTTGAACGTGAGTTTACGAAAAATTCGGAAACACAGAATTTTATTCACAGCAAGAAATGTACTGCTGTTGTGGCGTTTATTTGATTTGATCATGCAAAAAATAAATAACAGTTCGTAGGTCCAATGCTGCCAACCTGTACACGCACATGAATCATCAGAGGTACCTAATTTGAACATTATGGACAGACATTTTTAATAAAAATCACATTTAAAGTTAAATTTTTTTAATAATTTTTTAATGTGTACAAACCAATTGGTCCACCTTCGATTAGGAATAAACAGCGGCACAATCTAGGACGCATTGCCGTGATTGCGCAATAAAGAGTTTGTTTCATGGGGTCAGATTTACCAATCTTAAAACGTTAATTATCATGAAACTACATTGTATTTAATTATTTTTAATGGCCTGGAATATCTCTTAAATAACTTTCAAAACACTATATGTGATTTAGAAAACTAAAAATTAACTTATTCAGAAAAAATTGTGTTTTTGACCAGCAAAATAGTTACACTTTTAGCGCCATGTGTTTTGTACACAGATACAAAACATGCAGTAAATGACGTCATTGTGACGTCGTCTGTAATTTTAGGCCGGAAAGCACATCTACAGTATTCCAGAAGTCTAAAACTGAAAGAATTTTGTGGATCGGATGTATACTTCTCGAGCTATGATTGATACAAGATTGACTAATTAAATATTCACCTCGTTAAAACGTGAATAATTAATTACAAATTGTAATCTAGTGACATTTTAGAAACTAAGTCGAGGCTCAAGCTTCCATATGGTATACAATTTGACTGGTGTTTTGTTACCCTTAAATTGAGTTATGGCGGTCAGAAAAGTCATACGTTAAGTCAATGGGGTTTGGGTTAGAAAGAATAATAACAATAGCTGTTTCAGCTAATAATAAAAATCTTGACGAAAACAAAACCTGTTCCGACAGTAGGTTGGATTAGCTAATTGCAAACTCAATCAAGCTGTTACATGCCTGAAACTAGGATGCGTTGGCCTGGCAACTTGGATGCGTTGGCTTGGCAACTCCAAGGCTTTCACCTGGCATCAAATGCTCTTTTTGACTATTTTCCGAGTCATTAGATTTTGACATTATCATGATGATGTAAGAAAAAAACATTAAAGCTAAATATATTCATCTTCATTAACATTTGTGAAGGGGGAAATTAATAATGATCTATCAAAGCCTTTACAAATGTGTTCATCCTTATTAACCCTCTTGCTGTCTGACAATTCACTGTGGTTTTGAATGATAGATATACTATGCCAGCCTGCAATATGATACCATGAGGGAATGCATGTACACAGTACACAGTTAGTTCTGTCCACAGTTGTGCCACCATACACAACCTTGTTGCACTACTAGTGACTAGTAAAATTGCTGAAGGGGCAAAAACATAATTTTTTTTATAGATTTGGTTGAAAAATTCTTGCAAATACATGCAGACCGGTTCACAAAATAAAAACAAATAAAATAAAGGGAAACCCATGACACATTTGTAATAGACTTTGCAAGTCATGCGCCTATTCGGACTTGCGAGACAAGGTTGGTTGGTCCTAACCATGTTGAGTTTCAGGTGTGCACAAATCTGCTTCTTCAATTTAGTATAACATAATTTTATGCCTATAAAAACTGATTTGTAAAATTTAGCCAAGAAGTATATATTTTCGCAGGTTTGTTATTTCATGTATGTGGTTGATCACACAAAGCATAAACACTGTCTGTGACTATTTTGTCAGCTCTCCCAATTCTGCATGATACCTTTAAACAACTTTATAGGATCTGACAATGGCAAGTTGCAATATAAAAGCTGAGAACAAAGAAATATTGCTGCTTAGGCGAGATGTGACAATTTTGTATGGCTGGCATTGATTTGATTGACATTAATCCTCTCATAGTAATCCTCTTAAGGAAACAATAGGAGATACATGGTCTTAAGCTAGTAGTTAGGTAGAACTTTCACATGACCGTGAAGTAGGGTACAAATACAATTTTATTGCTGAAAATGATAGTTGAGGGTGTCTATATTCAAAATCTGGCGGGTGCCAATTTGGCACCCTTGGGCAATTTTTTTTATTGACATTGTAAGCCACGCCCACTTTTTTATTATGTAATAATTATGACAAATGTAGTCTGTCAGATAAACATATCATGCTTGGTATCAAATTAAAGCTATTGGTGCATGGAATGCAAATACACAGATGAGAAATCAATTACATAAAATGTTGGTAATTTTACGGTCATTTAAGGTCATACAAGGTCAAATATGAAGCAATACAGTGAAAAATGTGCACATAAATATGTCACCTGTATTGTCATAGCAGGCAATCAAAATTACCTTACTGTCAGTTGAAAATATGCATGTGTACAATTTAAACTCATATACAATCATTTGTATGCAATGGGGTAACTCATATGGGCCCCTGTGGATCCTGCACCCAAGATTCATATGGGGGCCCATATGGGTAGGCCCAGATAACCCATATGGGATACATCTGGTCCCATATGGGATAACTCATATTGGCCCCTGAGGAACCTGCACCAAAGATTCATATGGGGCCTATTTGGGTAGGCCCAGATAACCCATGGGATACATCTGGGGACCAGCTGGGGAAAAACAACCTGTGTAAATTCTGGGTTATCCCATATGGGCATTACCTGGGATTCATATGGGCAAGTGGGCCAAAATGAGGGTTCAATACTAGGTGGCACATATGGGACCCATGTGGAGCACATGTGGGCCAGCCCAGATAGATAATTCTGGTAATTATGTAATGTTAATGAGAAGTCTAATTATATGAACTCATTACATGTACGCTAAGTACAATACCATTAACTAAATACAAACAACACTAGTCAGTAATATTATGAGTCATAAGACGTATAAGTATATACTTCTCAATACATGGCATGTCTTATAGTCCAGGAACCGAAGACTTTACAGGCATGGTTAACATTTTTTCATTAAAAAGTTTTGTTTTAATTTGCATGTTTTAAAGAAAAACGTAAACTTGTAAAGTTTATGTATGTATTTTTCTTACGGACGAATATCATACAAAAAAAGTACAAAATTTCACTCAATTGTGATAATTATTGTCAATAAAAACACACTACTTTAATGCCTGGCCCACTAATTTGAATATGGTCAATATGGGCTTGCCCAGGTCTTTCCTATGTGACACCCTTATCAGACTTTGCATATCCTGCCCATATGGGACTGGCCCAGGTCTTTCCCATTATCTAATGATACATGTCCATAGGAAATTACAAAACCCATATGGAGGATCATAAACCAATGGGCCTGCTAAACTAAACTAAATCTAAACTAAACTAAAATATTCACCCCATGCTTATAATGACCGAGGTTTTTCCCATTTGATACCAATATGAGTCTTTGCATATCCTTGCCCAGATCTTTCCCATATGACACCCATATCAGACTTTGCATATCCTGCCCACATGGGCTTGCCCAGGTCTGTTCCATATGATACCCAAGTGGGCCAATGCATATTCTACCCACATAGGCTTGCCCATGTGTGCCCATATGATACCCATATGGGCCAACGCATATTCTACCCATATGGGCTTGCCCAGGTCTTTCCCATTATGATACCCATGTGGGCCTATGAATTTTCTACCCACATGGCTTGCCCAGGACTTTCCCATATGTTACCCACATCGGTCATTACAGATTCTTCCCACATGGGTTTGTCCTAGTGGGGCCCGTATGGGACCCATGTGGGAATAAACCTCAAAACCTAAACCCACATTGGCCATATATGGGATGAATATGGGCTGATAATACCTAATGGGTGGTAATATGTATGACAAATGTTATACATTTGTTATACAACTGTCTAGAATGTCCATAACATTATTGATCTTTTATGCAAGAATATAATTAGAACAAAGTCACTTCCTAGCATCTATAGAACATTTAGCCGAGTATATACCTTGTACATATGTACATTGAAGAAGGTCGATGCATTGACACACCTTACAGGCGAGTCAGAAGAGTTTGCCATAGCCTGTCATCCTCATAGCTTAATACTGCAAAATGTACAGTGTTCTGTAGGTGCCATGAAGTGACATCTACATATTATTATTCTTGCATAAAAAATTGAACACCTTATGGACATTTTAGACAATTGTATAACAAATGTATAACATTTGTCATACATATTCCCACACATTATGTGATCATTGATTGCTGCACTATCCAGTCGACTGGTTTGCATTGTACATAAAGTCTCATTTTGATTGCCTGCTATGACAATACAGGTGACATATTTATACGCACAATTTATACTGTATTGCTTACATTTACCTTCATATTTGACCTTGTATGACCTTTAATGACTATAAAGTAACTTACATTTGTTGTTATTTTTTTTAATCTGTTTATTTGCATCCCATGCACCAATAGCTTTAATTTGATACCAAACATGATATGTTTGTATGACAGACTACATTTGTCATAATTATTACATAATAAAAAAAGTGGGCGTGGCTTATAATGTCAATAAAAAAAATTGCCCAAGGGTGCCAAATTGGCACCCGCCAAAATTTTGAATATAGACACCCTCAACTATCATTTTCAGCAATAAAAATTGTATTTGTACCGTACTTCACGGTCCCTCCACAATTTGACTCATATCCACCTGACTATAGCTAATGCCAGCTAATGCCAGCTAATGCCGGATGTTTTCCTGCATTCTGAAAATTGATAGAATTTAGGCTTTTTTTTGTGTAGGTTTTTTTTCTTTCTTCAAATAGTGGTGGCAGATTTAAAGGTATAGCCGAGGGATTGTTTTTTTCCTCAGGGAATTAATTTAGAGTGATATGGACACATTTTCCAGTGATGGGTCATTTCAGACTGTTATCTGTGCAAGTGTCGCACATACTGGAAGTTTGAACACTCGCGAGACTTACACAGTCTGTTCAGAGACTCTTTTTAATTTTCAATTTGCTTTCAGATGTAGTACGCAATAAAGAAAGCATGCGCTTTTGATTTAAAATGTCACTCGTTATCGCCGAGGATTCTGTTCCCAGAAGCTCCTTGGCATCTATAACTCCAGGGTTGCTGAGAGTGGAAAAGCCATCATTTCTGTCAACATACCTCCTAAAAATGAGGCTCTTAGTTTGAGACCTTTTTATCTCAGCAGTGACCCTCAACACTGTTTGTTTTAAGACCATAAAATACCGTGGTCTTTACTAAATGTCACTGAATTGGAAAGTAAAGGATTGCATGTATGGCTACAAGGCCATGGAAAAAAATATCACTTGGGGATTGTGTTCCATGTAGCTCAAATCTGTATACCATGCCTGATATGGGGCAGTAGGTAACCCCCCCCCCCCCAATGATCCCATACTTTAACACACTATTTTCCTCTCGTACAGAAGTAAACAAAAAACAACAACAACAACAACAATAACAATAGTAATAATAGTAATTTTTAAAAATCCTGAAATTCCAGGCACACATTGAAGACATAGTAGGGGGTAAACCCAAGCCCCATATCGAACACCAAATGCAAATCTTGTAAGATAAACATTTTGACTGGGAAGTTGAGGGAGGGATGTTGGTGAAGATGCTTTCTCATGGGTGGCTGTGAAACAGGGAGCAGGGTTAGTCAATGAGAAGCAGGTATCCCAAGGCAGTTCTTCCTCTTTGAGAAATACGAGGAGAGCTATAAACTGCTCGCCTTAAATTATTAACCAAACGTCACACAGAAGTGAAAATTAAAACTGTTTTTTTTTATCAAATCTGGTGGTCATAGTATTTGGGCATTTAAGTACCTGATACGATTGACATGCGTGTCTGGCATTTCAGCATTGGATTAGCAGATCGCTATCTCTGTTACATGATCAAAGCGAACAAACGCCACATTTTCTCAAAAACCACACTAAATTTTAAGGAGTCCTATTTCTCGCCCTCCTGGGACAGGGTTTACAAGTGCAGGTACAGTCGCTCTCCTTAAAAATGACAAGGGTGCATTCACATCGTCGCGGCCCGGTGGTTCAGGGGCTGATGATGAGATAGGTGTTTCGGGTAACAAGGAATTTAAACAGAAAGCTTTGTCACAAGAAAGGTGTTCCGAGTTGTGTTATTCTCAAGGAAACTTTCCTAAGGCTGGAGAGAAAGCATTAGGGAGAGGGAATGATATTTAAACGATGCCGTCCTCGTGGTCGGCATGCAGGCTAAGAAGATGGAAGCAGTGATTCTCAGAGGTTCTTACACTATAACTATGTCTTTGGTTTGTTTTTTGTTTTCTTCACTGATCACAGGCATATCAAACACTTCAAGATGAAATAAGGAGACTTAAGGCTCAATTAGAACAGCAAGGACAGGGTAAGTTATGAGACTCGTCAGTTCATTTCAACTGCTTTAATGATAGCGGTACATGATTGCTGGCAATGTATATCTATTGGAGACTACGGGACACTCGATCACATGGTGGCAGCAGACAAACAAGCTCATTTTCCATTGCTCTGTGGCAATTTTCGAAACCACAGGTTATGCTTTGCCTCTGGCTTAGACACTGTCCACCTGATAGAAGTACTGAAAGTACGTTTTCAAAGTAACCGACGGAGCCCTTGCCTGGTTTTGAAAAGAGCCGGTGATTCTGACTATAAACACAATGTTGGTCAGGGCTAACACTAGCCGAGGCTAGTAAACACCAATTCTCAGCTTGCCCTGTGGGCTACTCAAAACTGTGCAACCTACTTGTTTACAATGCTCATATTTCTTCCTTTTCAGATGTGAATAATAAATTTACAAAACTGTGTAAATTTTTTGTTGAGTGTGTGAATGTAACTTCATTCAACCATTAAACTGGTTGTGATCGCTGCCATAAATACATCAGCAAAGATACATTTATGACAGTACAGGTTTACAATCTGGCCCAAAGAGCCTAAGCGCAAGGCCTGTTGGGAATGATAAATTACCAAGGTACTGTTAAACTGTCTACTGTTGAACTGGACCCCTTGGCTTTATCCTGCACTGAAAAAGACAGGCTTTTATTTCATGGTATCATTTGTCGAGTAAACGCTGCATACAAACACGACATGTGCATAAAAAAAAAATTGCCTTCAAGGCAGCGAGAGTTTAAAATACCGCTCGGTGTGCTTTGGACGTACTGCGACATCATCCAAAAGATCAAGGGTACATGGCCCGGCAATTCCGGCCAAATCAAACGGGCCGACGTATAATGCATGTTGCGTATTTCACAAGCTGCTAAAGTAAGACGCCAGATGTTTTTATGCTACTACATCCAATCCTGCCCCACTGTACCCCAGTGAAATGTGAGTAAAGTCCAGTGTTCATTTTAGAAGATGTTATTGCTTTACAGTTTGCAATTTTCAGGCATGACCTTTTTTTCAGGGATGCAACTTCTCAGCTGATCTGGGCCCAATTTCATAGAGCTGCTTAAGCACAAATACAAGCTAAGCACAGCCAAATTATGCTTACCAGAAAAAGGTTACCAGCTAAAAATACCATTTCACATGTAGCACCTGTGACTGGTATTCTGCTTATTTTTGCTTAGCAGAATGTTTTCAAGCAATACTTTCGGCTTAAGCAGCTCTATGAAATTGTGCCCAGGGCCCACTTTCATGGCTCTGCTTACCGTAATAAAAAAAATTGGTGCTTACGGGAACAGGGAATTCTGCGCTTACGTCAAGCGTATTTCATAGGTTAGCATGGTTCTTTCCTTTGTGCGTGTGTACTCCACGTTACTCGGCTAATGGAGAAATTCGGCGCTTGCCCTGTAAGCGAAGAATGGTGATCGCAAGCGCAGAATTTGGCAGTAAGCAGAGCTGTGAAATTAGGCCCTGCTAATTTCCTATATTCAGAAAACATAATAACACTTTGTACGAACTTTTGTATTCCAGAGTACCTTGACAATTTAGTATATGTAGCATTAGGATATTAAGATATAATTTTTGTTTTTACCCTACACAATTATTAGGATTCGAACTATCCTCTTGACAGAGGGCAAGCTCTGTGGTCTTAGTGGTATGACATCTGCTCTAGAATGATGGGGTCCTGGGTTCGAATCCCACCGAGTAGTACAATTTAGTATATGTAGCATTAGGATATTAAGATATAATTTTTGTTTTTACCCTACACAAATATTAGGATTCGAACTAGCCTCTTGACAGAGGGCAAGCTCTGTGGTCTTAGTGGTATGACATCTGCTCTAGAATGGTGGGGGTCCTGGGTTCGAATCCCACCCGAGTAGTACAATTTAGTATATGTAGCATTAGGATATTAAGATATAATTTTTGTTTTTACCCTACACAAATATTAGGATTCGAACTAGCCTCTTGACAGAGGGCAAGCTCTGCGGTCTTAGTGGTATGACATCTGCTCTAGAATGGTGGGGGTCCTGGGTTCGAATCCCACCCGAGTAGTACGTCTGTTGATTTTTTTTTTTCCGCAGGACTCAGGGGGAAAGCACAGAGTATACATTGGTGTAGGGTAAAAAACAAAATGACATTCTTTATCCCTGAAGCCAGAGCTCGAATTTGGGGAGGGGGAATCCATAGGACAACCGGGCTTGTTGCTCAACATATTTACTGGACCAGAATTGTTTTTACAAGACCAGAATCAAAATGAGAAAAATAAACTTGCTGACACAGTTTAATATGCGTTTAACTGTTTTTTATTTGAACGAGCATGAAGACATGTAAGAGAAGATTGATCTCATTTGTCTTTATGGGTATAAGTGAACTTCATTATTCAATAGAATTACAAGATATTTATTCAGTCACAAAGTCAACATTTGAACATAATTTGTTTTTTTGTTAAAAAATATTACACAGTGAGGTTTTATTATTCAATAAAAAAAACAAAATACAATGCCGCTGGACATGCCCTGTCATAAGTTTACTGACCCGACAATATAACTACTTGCTTCGGGCCTGTGATCCAATGTGAAGTTCAAGCCCGTGGATACAATCGTTACAGTACAATCGTACAATACATTAAGAACGTTTTAACCTCAATGCATATTTTGTTGTGGTAATTTTAACCGCTTTTTTGTTTTGCACTCGTTTTCCTTTGACAGATGGTGAAAATGGTCCATTGTTCAACTTGGATAACATATATACCTGAGGTCCATTGGTGTACAAGTAGAAAAAGGATGCATGCTTCTGATTTTGTCGTGGACCTTTATCGTGCTGCTGCCATCTTGCCATGTTCCTTGTATTCTACAACAGTTAGAAATACAGATATTTATACTATCATATGTGGGCCAGACTATACAGTTCCTACGAGCCTCACTATGGCTCCATTCATTTGAATGGGAGAACATCAAAATGGTAGCACCATGGAAAGGGTCTGAATTGCACGTATGAAAGGACAGCATGGATATTAAGTCGCTTAATCAAAACAATTTGGAATATGGGGTTTATGTACAGTTAAAACTGAAGTACCCACAGGGAAGAAAAACCGGAATTTACCGTTTTTGTTTATAAATATAAGAAATAAATTGTCAATACTTAAAGGAACATTACAGAATTGGTAATTGTAAAATATACTTTTGGTCACAGATTTACATAAAACTTACACGGTCTAATGATGATGATAGTAGAAAACATCCCCTGAAATATTTCTGTCTGAAATGCCATATGTGATGAGAAATAAATCAAACTAACTTGCCGATTGGAGTTTATCGCTCATGAGCGTTTTATTCATGCATTGTATAACACATGCAAATTTGTAAACGGTTTTGCACTATTTTCTCGTGACCCAGATGGCCGATCGATCTCAAACTTCTACAGGTTTGTCAGTTTATGTATATGGTGGATTACATAAAGTGATTAAACTGCCAGCACTGTTTTGTTAGCAAAAAAACCAATTCTGTAACGTTCCTTTAACTCATCAAGTCAGAGGCCAATTTCATAGAGCTGCTGCAAGCATTAAATTTTGCTAAATAATGTTCTACTATTTAAAGGAACATTACAGAATTGGTAAGAACAAAATAATTTTTGATCACAGATTTACATAAAACTTACACGGTCTAATGATGATGATAGTAGAAAACATCCCTTGAAATATTCTGTCTGAAATGCCATATTTGATGAGAAATTAATAAACTAATTTTCCGATTGGAGTTTATCGCTCAGTGAGCGTTTTATTCATTTGTTGAATCTATATGATTTCATGCAAAATGTGTAATCGGTTTTTCACTATTTTCTCGTGACCCAGATGGCCGATTGATCTCAAACTTCTACAGGTTTGTCAGTTTATGTATATGGTGGATTATATAAAGTGCTTACACTGCCAGCAACTGTTTTGTTAGCAAAAACCAATTCTGTAATGTTCCTTTAAAAGAATGTATCTCTTTCCCAATTTTGTTTGAAATATTTGTTTGCATTTTTATAATTTCAAAATCCTAACACTTTTCATTGTGCCTTAGAAAATGACAGGAACAATTTATACTGTTCCCCCCCCCATATAATTCTTCATATTTGGATATTGCAATATTTATAGAAAAGTATTAGCAGTGCGAGGATATTAGTTAATGTATAAAATGGCAGACTTGCACGTTATAACAAAAAATTATATATAAACGAGCTCAAATGGGTGTCTTAT
Source organism: Pycnopodia helianthoides (assembly GCA_032158295.1). NCBI lineage: Eukaryota > Metazoa > Echinodermata > Asteroidea > Forcipulatida > Asteriidae > Pycnopodia > Pycnopodia helianthoides. The sequence goes on from CM063245.1 coordinate 14,349,994, forward strand.
GTGATGTTTTGTCCATGTTTTGTCATTTTCTTCTTTGTTGTTGTAAATATGCATCCCATTTTGGACTTTATTTCCTTTACCTTGTATATATGTTATCGGGAATTGAAGTCAGGCAGTTCTGTTTAGCCTTTTGTTTATGTACATGACGTGTCTTGTACATTTAAAAAGGATGGTTCATTTTGCTTCATAACAAAGCCAGGGACAGATTTCACAAAGAGCTAAGATTGAGCTTTTAGAGGCACTGGACACTATTGGTAATTACTCAAAATAATTGTTGGCATAAAAACCTACCTAGTAACAAGCAATGGAGAGCTGTTGATAGTATAAAACATTGTGAGAAACGGTTCCCTCTGAAGTAATGCAGTTTTTGAGAAAGATGTTATTTCTCACTCAAATAATAAAAGACTTCAGCGAAGCCTTTTATTATGCATCTGAAAGCACACAAATTTGTGCAACGAGGGTGTTTTTTCTTTCATTAGTTTCTTGCAACTGCGATGACCAATTGAGTCCAAATTTTCACAGATTTGTTATTTTATGCATATGATGGGATACACCAAGTGAGAATACTGGTCTTTGATAATTACCAAAGGTGTCCAATGCCTTTAAGTGCGAATCAATCTGAACTGCTAAAGCATAGTGTGATGTCAATGTCACAATTCAAATCGCTATGGGAATACTGACAACTCAGATCTGGTGATAAATCTTAGTGCTTTGTGAAGTCGAGTACAGGCCAAATTACTCAGGTAGAGTAGAAAAAAACATGCTTGGCTTCATTGTACTCTGGGCTTTTGAAGAAGAATCAGGTTTGGGGTTTTTTCTTTCTTTTTCTCTCTCCAGATTTCAAATTGAGAAATCAGAATCTACTTTCATTTTGGCTTTTCCAGCACTCCTGCTTGGCTGGCCAACGTAATCAAGGAAAATCGGGTCAAACAAGAAGTTGGTTGTGATTGAAGTCAATACAAATACAATGATAGTATTATTTTAGTTGGAAGATTAGATTGTGCAGTTTGAATGCTAATAGTACGTGTATTCGGCATGGGGTGAAGCTTCAGTGTTATTTTTGGAGAAATAAAAAGTAAAAAGGAACATAGACTATAAAAGAATCATGTTTTATTTCAGTCAGCAAATGGTTTATGGTTGATTTAAAAGCATGTTTAAAAGTTTAAAAGTACATGTTGTACACAGAAAAGATTTAGACGAAATTGAAAACCTAGAGGCCATTGAGAATAATCAATTAAAAGTTGTTATTATTGCTATTGTATGTTTTTTTTTAAATAATGTTTTGACCCACCAACTCGCCTCACAAATTTCGCTTTCACGTCGCCAATTATCGGGCAAAGGGAAAAGCACTTTAGACAGCCTTGCAATTGAGACCACTATTGAAGAGGTATGTTTAGGAAACAGAATTAAACACTAGCTTCTTCTTAGACATTACAAGCATTGTAGTAATTTGTTCAGTGACATGAACATTCAGATACTGTTTAATCTTACTAATATTATGCAAATGGTAGATTGCATTACGAGAAACCTCACGGATATGGGCTTGCATGTTCAAGTTGCAGTCAAATACAACACCAAGGTTCTTAAGTTCGGTATGTAGGTGTGACACAACTATCCTCAATTCTGAAACCGTGTTACATAGGAAACGGAATTCAACACCAGCTTCTTCTTCCGTTGAGATTTCCCCTTGAGGTCGTACACGTACACACTAACAAAAGATGAACAAAAGATATCAATTTCAAGACCAGTGGGAAATTCTTGTTTCTTTTCCGTGAAAAGGCCGAAATTATGTCAACAACATTCCCGTTTCGATCAGCTGAGAATCGTTTCCGTGATGACTGTTGTCACCGCGGTTGAACGGCACCATGAGCCACTTTCAGTTTCTGCTTCCGTTCGACAGCTTGTAGAAAGTGATCGTACACATTATTGGTTCATCCTTTTCAGTGAAGAATTTGTTGTTGAACACGCACCGATTTACCTTGACATTATGACTCCTTTGAAATGTCAGTTGTAAAAATTGAAATGGAAAAAAAACCTATGCATGCCGCATACCATAATCAATCGAAAAGTTTGGTGTGAAACTTCTGCAAGCAAAAAAACAAACAAACAAACAAACAAACAAACAAACAAAGAAACAAAGAAACAAACAAAACAACTGTTTGCGATAATCGAATAAACTACAAATCTTGTTAAGGTTAAATAAAAAACAAAACATGTTTAACATCCCCGCCCGCTTCCTTCTTAGAGGCCGCCTCCTATTTTCTTCTCCTTTTTACGAAAAAAGGATCAATTTTTACGAGCTCCGACGATTTTGTTTTGTTTATATATATTTAAGATCGTAATTTTAGACTTTAATAGCACACCAAAAAAGCACATCGAAAAAGGTCCTCCTTTTCCAAAAGGCAGGACGCTAAACATAAATGTTTTTTGTTGCCTTGTATTTGTAATTAATTTTGTCAAAACAGAGGTGGGAACCAACAAAACCGATTGGTCAATCAAGTGTTTACAGTTTACCAATTGTGATGCTTTTGGAGTGACATGAATGTGTTTCTCTTCCATGACGCAACAATGTCTTTGAAAACAAAATCCCATGGTAGCCGTCAGACTTATAGTGATTTAAACCGTAATGGAGGAGGAATTAACAGGAGGAAGGAGTTCGAAGGAATGTTTTTTAAAGGCACAGTATAGGCCTACACGTTTGGTAATTGGAGCCTACTGATTGTGTCAATCCTATATAAATGTAGGATACAATAAAACTAACCCGTGAAAATTTCACTTGGTCGCGTTTTTGAGATATCACCGAAAAACCGGAGCGAATATTTCTATGCAGGAAGAATATTCCCCATAGGAATACACAGTCTGGGAAGCGTTTCTGACAGAAACGCTTTTCAAATTCAAATTTTGGGGAATAAAGAGTGATATATTTTTCATAACCGTAGTACCTCGAAGTTAAAAGTTTCTCAAAATTCATTTTACTACCCAAAGCTGCTGTAATTCTTACCAAGTAAGTTTTTATTGCAATTAATATTCATTACCAAACGTGTACTATGCCTTTAAACATGCATCATCAACATTGACTCATTCATTCCCCGATGTGCCCTCAAGGCATGCATGCCTTGGTTTGTATCTTAATCTCTCCCCTTGCCTCCAGAGATCTCAGCTTGTTATATTCGAAGACAAAATCATGTCTGGCCGTCTGGTACTCGAAGTCCATGTCTTCGTAGTAATGGTGGGGAACTCTGGCGCCGTTCGGGCCCTCGTTGAACGGGTAGAACCCGTACAAGGTAATGTTGGAGCAGAATGTTCTAGCTACCGCGAATATGTCCAAGCCGAGGGTGGCGAAGCCTTCAATGCCCCATTCTCTGTGTGAATGATGAAAGAGAGGTGAATAATACATAAATCGGGTCTTTTCACATGTACGATCTGTCACTGGTACCCGGCTCAGCTATGCCAAGCAGAACATTGTTAAGCAACGTTTGTTGCTTGAGCAGCTCAATGAAATTGAGCCCTGGAGCCAATCAAAGAAAGTTTTTTCTTAATGTAAGTTAAAATGTAAATTTTACAATGTAAATTACACGGCATTGTTGCTGGCACTGAGTACCTGCCAAGCAGTATACTTTTGTGCTTATTTGGTAAGTCTCGCACGCCTTTATCGAAAACGAGAAAGCAACTCGAACGAAGACTAACTTTTCCTGTGAAATCAAGTCTTCTTAATTTTAAATACCCATAGCAATTTGTTAGACATAGGCATACAATTATAATGTTTCGTATGACAAATACTTTTTTATATATTTACCATTGAAACAAAATGAAAGCTTGGGACGAGGATGGTTGTATTTTAGAAACCTCATTTCCCAAATACGCCCGAATTTGCGCGACCACTATATAGACCTTTCGATTGCAACGTCACAGCCCGAGTTTTTGCCAACCGAGGTCGGAAAACTATGGAAAGCAGCCAATCATGAAAGGTACTTTACTTGTTTGAAAGTTTGCAGAAAATGTTGAATTTTGTTGAAACATCTGTTAACACGAGTTAGTGTTTTAGCTAACCTTCGGCCTTCCCTGCCAACCAGCGCGGTTTGTTTATCAACAATGGAAAGGTCTATAGGTTTAATGATAACACCAACGTCAGTTGGGCAAACTTTTTAATTGTTTACAAGCAACCGGAAACAGAGGTCAAGTCTTATTCTCGGGTTTTCTGTGTTGGTTTGTCAATTTATTGAAATTTCATAATGTTTAAGGGCTAAATTTTACTTTTCGAACAATACGACAAAAGTTTTATAGCCATAAACTGCGTTAAACTAAAGTTTTTGAGGAAAAGGAATCGCGCACACGTAAAACGCACACGTAAAACTCCGGATGTTCGAATACGCACGAGATTTTGTCAACAGCGATTTGCAAAATTACAATTAAAAGTACTTTAGTAGAATTGACCGTCTTACTTTTCTATACTGATTGACTTCCAGCTATATGCCATGTGAACATCCATGTATTGATGATCAATCAGTTTCTCGTTCAGTTTACGAATCATTTCCCTCTGGTACAGTTTACCGAGAGATTTGGGATACCACAAAATGGAATTCTTCAGCATCTTGATTCGCTGCAGGAGAACCCGATTGTCCAAGTTTGTTGGTCCGCTCTGGACAATCGAGGAGTACATTCGGTTTAGCATCTCCAGGTTGAAAGCTGTCATCTGAGTCCGGCTACCAACGTCTGACTGGTAGCCGTCGACTGGGGCCAGGTTTGCCCGCATGACGAAGTCGTGCTGGTCAATATTCGGACCGCACTCGCTCCCGGAGAGTATACCCCCGTTGCCCACTACGGCACACGAAGCTTGCCGTGGAATGAGGTACATATCCGGGAAGTGGTCGTCCATGATGCACCGCTCGATGTCCCGGAAGGGCGGGAGGAGCTCGTCGGGGGGCTCGGGGACGTAGATAATGGGGTAGGAGTTCTGGTGGAACTTCATGTAGTTGGTGGGCACCTTGGCTCGGTAGACTAGAACGGCTTTGTCCAGGTGGTAGCAATCTCGACCAAAACCACTGTATCAAAAGCAAAGTGTCTCTATTTAAACTACATGTTTACCGAAATGAAGTTCACACCCTGGAACACTTTAACACCTCAGTGCATGCATCATTCAATAAATAAAATAAATTAAGTCAAAAGGAAATACAGGTTGTAGAATATTGAAAACTATTTGACATACAAACTATTGCGCCCTGACCATTTCGCTATTGACTTTTAAGTTTTTAAGTTATAGTAAAGTTGACCGTCTATAGTCAGATGACGTACAAATGATGCTGGTTGTCACATTATAATTTGTAATGTAATAAGAGAAAAATGTTGTTTTGCAATAATGTACCTCTTTCTATAACAAAATTTCGGTTTAGAGTCACTGCCTTAAAGGCACGGTATACCTTTGGTAAATACTCCAAAAAATAATGACCATAAAAACGTACTTAGTAAAGAGCACTGGAGAGCTGTTGATATTTATATGAAACATTGTTAGAAACAATGTTTGAAGTAATGTAGTGATAGAGAAAGAAGTAAAGGTTTCAGGCATGAAGCCTTTCTCAGGCATCTGGAAGCACACCACGTCTTGCAACAAGGGTTTTTTTGTCTTTCCTTATTTTCTTGCAAATTTGATGATCAACTGAGCCCAAATTTTCACAGGTTTGTTATTATTGTATGCATAATAATGTTTGGATACACCAATTGAGGATACTGGTCTTTGACAATTACCAGAGATACACCCTCCCTTTAAAGGTATTGTACACTTTTGGTAACAGCCCAAAATCAATGTACACATTTTGTGTGATTAAACATATGCATGAACAAACAAACCTGTGAAAGTTTGAGCTCAAATGGTCATCGAGGTCACGAGAAAATAGTGAAAAGAGATCTTATGTGTTTTCTGTTTTTTTCAAATTATCGCGCGCGATAATTACTATTGTTTTACTCGTTTCTCAGAAACGATAGCCTTTTAGGCAGAAATATTTTAAGGAACCCTTTCTACCATTACTTACTTTAAATCATGTAAGTTATGTGTGAATCTGTGAACATTGTGTTTTTCGATCTTACCAATAGAGCACAGGGCCTTTAAGTTGCCTCTGTGTATTTCCAGGCTTTTATGAAATACTTACGCCATACACACTTGCTTGCAGTGTAGAGACACTGGCACCACCTTCTCAGTGGGTGGATCATCATCCTTCCGAGGGGGAACCTCAATTATCTGTGGCGTCACTTTAACCCTGGCCGACCCCTTCCCTGGACGTCCATCCCTGTGGATGACGTGCGTGCTCTGAGTTGGCGCATAGCGACGGCGTAGAAAGTAGGTGTTGGCCAGCGAGATGATGGCCACCAGGCTAACTAAGGCTGCTACGGTCCAAAGTCTCGTTGCTCGGGATCGCATGGTTGCGGTATCGGGCAGACGTGTTTGATGCTTCTCCTCGTTTTATGAAGACTTTCTCCCGCTTTACGAGTAAAACAAAAATTATGTCAAAAAATACACTCGAGAGAGAGAGAAGGAGATTTGGAGAACTGGTAACGAAACTCGGAAGAAAATGTTCAAGTATAGGTGTTTTTCTCAATGATCTTGACACCATGTTTATTCTCTGATGGCATGTGATATATAATTTAGTGTTAAAGTTTCAAGAGGGGATATCAGATTTAAAATATTTTAACTTTTCCGTGATTTAAAACTATTACAGTATGGCATTTACAATCTCTTTGAGCATTGAGGTTAACCATGATACGACTTGAAGGAAGACTAAGCGTCTTCAAGGTCAAGTCCATATTTTGTTATGTATACACCATGATCATCACCTCTTCACTCATTTAAACTATAAACCATGTACCTGCACTCTGAAAATTAACCGCTCAACATTGGGTACAATTTTTACTCTTTCGGTATTAAAAAGGGAACATGGTCGTTCACTTGTGTAAAATTATTGCACAACATCCAAAGTGTCAAAAATTACCCATTATTGTGTAACTTTTAATGCAAACCTGTATGTGCACAGCACAGTTGGGTAAGAAGTTTACCCATGTGACGACCATGTTCCCTTTTCACTCCAAAATTTGGTAAACTTTACCCAAACTTCATTTTACCCAGGTGTTGTGTCATTTTCTTACCCAGTCATTGGGTTATATTATTTTACCCAGCACTGTTGTGTAGTTAGTTTACCCCTTACCGTTTTTTGTGCACAAATTAAGTTGTACAGTTGCGTTCCTTTTGGAAGGGCTGTTGTTGATTTTTTTGGTAATTGAAAACGAACAGTAACAATTTAGTTTAAACTCTTATTCAACAATACTATCATGAAAAGGATGAGGATGGGGATGTGCAATTTTCTGTATGGCCAGTGCGGTAACTTTTTGTAAACAAAGGTAACTTACGTGGTCCAGTCTGTTATCTGTCAATAAACACATCGAGCAATCAGCCTTTTAAATTTTCAGCAGTTAGGTGGTCGTGTTTTGGAGAAAAAACGGCAAAAAAATGGGCCATTTTGAGATATGGTGCATGGACACACCAATATAATGACATTATGTTTAGGCTTGAGTAAATTTGTCTGTGTACACCCAACGGCTACGGCTACGGCTGGATAGCCGACAAGACGTCAACACCTTAGCCACAGTCGTAGCTGTAGCTGTAGTCAATTCGGATATGGCCCAAGTGTTTATTTCGATTTGCCAAATTGACGTAGAAATGAGTTTCGAGGGACAGTGTTTTCTTGTGTAGCTTTATGTCAGATGAATATTTCTGAGGACAGTTACTCGCACCAAATTTTGTTAACTCTTTCATTTTGTTGCTCTGATCATTTACCATTCATGACTGTCTCCCGTGGTGAAAGCCTGCCATTTTATCCAAGGGCCAGCAGATAAGATTCAGTGATAACATTCAAGGAAATGCTCACGACTAAAATGCAAAGCGAGTCTCGCAAGCAAACAGTGAAACACAGTAAAATAAAACAGTACTCCACTGTTGTCTTGGCCCAAAGTATTGCTGTTTGATTGAGACTGGGGAGGGGGTGAGATACTTCCGCAAATTAATACCGCAAACAACCGGAACTATGACACTATACTTTCACTATAGTGTGTTTCAAGGACTCATCTGGGCACATTTTCTCGGCTCTGCTCGAGGAGCCATGTAAGTAGAGCACATAATTTTACGGGCCGTATAAGCGCAGAATTCCGCTGGAAGCAGTGCCACGAAATTGGGCCCGGATGATCATCTTGCAAAGCCATGTGCGAAACAAAATGGTTTCCCCTCCCCCCAAAAAGTAACACATACCTTTTTCTAGGACAAATGATTTTGCATCATTCGTGGACAGCCTCAGACGTTGCTCCTCGTTAAAATGTACAATTTTAATTCACGCACAGGTATCTGTACCCTTTCGTCGCCATGTTGGTTGTTTGTTTTGGTCAAAGTCCAAAAGGTGCTGTACCAACACGGCTGTCCCGTATACTGTTAGTTGAATTATTTACACAATGTGTGAGTGCATACTTTAGATGAATCATTTAGTTAAGTACATAAAAACCAGCTTGAACGAAAACGTCATCAAGTAATCTGTGCTGAAACTCATCCACATGTTTTCAATCAATAAGAAAATTGAGTTCACATATGAGAGTAAGCAGATTTTGATACTGTAAAACAAAAAGTTTACAAAAAATCATTTTGAATATCCTTCTCCGGGCGTTGCGATTAAGAAAAATTCGCAAAAAAGCCCCGTGACGTCATCACTCATGCTACGTTGTTTGTGGGAGCTCCGTTTTGTAAAGTCGCTCTGTTGCAACATGGAGGTATAACAAATGAATCCTTTCACCAATTACGCAAAGTACATGTATAGATGGGTTGCAATAGACGTCATCGGCCGCCATCTTTGATGAATTGTGCACAGCGTGAAGGGCTATCATTGGCTGAGAGTCGTGCGTAGCACATACACGCCAGCACTTTTCCATTGTTTTACATCAACGACGTCAACGGCAGAAGTGTAACTATTTTTTTTCAAAACCTTGAGGTTGGGGCAAAATTTAGATCGATAATCACGAACAATTCAGAAGTGTTAAAGTATCAAAACGCTCTAGTGGCTGTTTAGATATTGTATTTTTGGTTTGCGTACCATGTGTACATCTACTTTGCTGTGTAGATTTTGTTCTTTAGAAAACTTGTCTTGCTATTTGTTCTACTACCACGGAGTAGATTTTCGGAATTCGGGTGACTTCTCAGTTCTGAAAAGAACTGTCCTGCTTAACTACTACCTGTGGGCGAAATTGGCCTGGACTACTACTTTAGCTTTGTGGATCGGGGGGACTTCACGTAATTAACTGCACTGCCGCGGAGTGGGTTATTTTTGGTCTCTGTTTATGTATTGCTTTAAACATTCGGTGTTTTTTTTTCAAATGGTGGAGGAGTTTTATGGTTATAGTATCATTGTAAGATAGGTCTGGATTTCAAATTGAGAAATCGGAATCTACTGTCATTTTGGCTTTTCCGGCACTCTTGATTGGCTGGCCAACGTAATCAAGGAAAACCCGGCCAAACGAAGAAGGTGGTTGTGGTTGAAGTCAATACAAATACAATGATAGTATTATTTTAGTTTGAAGATTAGATTGTGCAGTTTGAATGCTAATAGTACGTGTATTCGGCATGAGGTGAAGCTCCAGTGTTATTTTTCAGAGAAATCAAGAGTAAAAAAAGAATATATACTATGAAAGGGTCGTGTTTTATTTCAGTCAACAAATGGTTTATGGTTGGTTTAAATAACATGTTTAAAAGTTTAACAGAAAAGTACATAGAAAAGATTTAGACGAAATTGAAAACCTAGAGGCCATTGAGTATTATCAATCGAAAATTGTTATTAATGTAGGGATTCACGCGAGGGGCGAAACCCTTGGGTAGTGATCACGGGTAGCAGTCATCACTGGGTTGACGGATTACTCCATCGGCAAGGGGACAATTATTAACTCCGATGACACAATCATTCAATAAAAGGAGCTCTCATTCTTTTAATCCTCCATCTCCATATAGTATTTGTGTCTTTATACAAATATCCAAATCCCTAATGAAAGAAAGGTTCACAACATAAACGTTGCTTTTTATAATCACACTTGGATAACTTGAAATAAACTCAGACAGTATTCTGTTATGAAAATAATCAGACAATTTGATTTAGAAACTTAGAACTTTGATTGAAAACTCACCCAACACCAAGGTAGTGAGTGAAACGAAACTAGCACATCAGTAGTGGCACATCGCCCCTAAGGCCAACACTGAAAGAAAGTACACACTACTGCAATTACCAAACTCCGACCATTCACTTAAAAAGTTTTCATTACTCTTAAATAACTGTCTGTTCATCAATAGTAAGTCTCAAGCTAACCTAATAATTAGTACTCACCGACACCCTGCAAATAAACAACTCAACGAGATTCTTGGCACAATTCCCCTATCAAGGAGAGAGATACACCGATTCAACACGTTAAAACAAATCGTAAATCGGCATCCTCGAACTTCTACGGCCAAGTGCCTTTCAAGTTCACGCTATGGCCTATAGTGGACTGACCACTTTACATGCCCCTTGAGATATCAATGCGCCAGGTGCGATGATTGAATAGAATAATGATATTTTATATCCATAAAAGAAACTTAATGTGGTTAATGACGTAAACCCACTATAATTACATAATAAACAATTAACACAATAATAAGCAACAGTAGTTATAAGGTGTTGATTAAAACAATGAACATGCACTACTTTAAGCTGTATGAGTTCAATCAGGTGGATTTGTGAATAAACTCCCGCAACTAGATTAAAGGAACACTCTCTATAAAAGCTTAACTTCTGAGTCCCCACATTAATACTATTTTTTTTTGTTTTTTATAATGTTTGCCCCACCTATACCCGCCTCACAAATTTCTATTGTTTTTATCATTTTGCCTTATACATATGAAAACGAAATTAAACACTAGCTTCTTTTTTTCACTTGAGATTTCCCCTTGAGGTCATACACATTGACATAAACAAAAGATGAACAAAAGATATCAATTTCAAGACCAACGGGAAATTCCTGATCCTTTTCCGTGAAAAGGCCGAAATGATGTCAACAACATTGCCGTTTCGCACGCAATCAGCGGGGAAATGTTTCCATGATATAATGTTGTTGTCACCGCGGTTGAACGGCACCACGAGCCACTTTCAGTTTCTGCTTCCGTTCGACAACTTACCGTTCGACAAGCGAATGTACACATTATTAGTTCATCCTTTTTCAGTGAAGAATTTGTCGTTGAACACGCACCGATTTTACCTTGACATTATAACTCCTTTGAAATGACAGTTGTAAAAATTGAAATGGGAAAAAAAACCTATGCATGCATGAACCGCATACCATAATCATTCGAAAAGTGTGGTGTGAAACTTCTGCAAGCAAAAAAACAAACAAAACAACTAGTTGCGATAATCGAATAAACTACAAGTCTTGTTTAGCCAAATAAAAAACAAAACATGTTTAACATCCCCGCCCGCTTCCTTCTTAGAGGCCGCCTCCTTTTTGTTTTTACGAAAAAAAGAATAAATTTTCACGATCTCAGAATTGTTTTTAATTATTTTACAAATAAGATCGTTTTCTAAGACTTAAATAGCAAACAGAAGAAAACACACCGAAAAAGGGCCCTCCTCCCTTTTTTCCCAAAAGGCAGGACGCTAAACATGTTTGTTTTTTGTTGCCTTATATTTGTAATTTTGTCAAAACAGAGGGGGAACCAATAAAACAGATAGGTCAATCAAATGTTTACAGTTTACTTTAATTTTGATGGTTTTGGAGTGAAATTAATGTGGTTCACCTCCCTCAAACCAATATGACGCAACAATGTCTTTGAAAAAAATAATCCCATGGTAGCCGTCAGACTTAAAGTCAGTTTATGTATATGGTGGATTACATAAAGTGCTTACACTGCCAGCAACTGTTTTGTTAGCAAAAACCAATTCTGTAATGTTCCTTGAACAACATTGACTCATTCACTCCCCCCATGTGCCACTCAAGGTATGCACGCCTTGGTTTGTATCTTAATCTCTCCCGTCGCCTCCAGAGATCTCAGCTTGTTATATTCAAAGACAAAATTATGTACGGACGTCTTGTACTTGAAGTCCATGTCTTGGTAGTAGTGGTGGGGAACTCTGGTGCCATTCGGGCCCTCGTTGAACGGGTAGAACCCGTACAAGGTAATGTTGGAGCAGAATGTTCGAGCTACCGCAAACATGTCCAAGCCGAGGGTGGCGTAGCCTTTAGTAATGCCCCATTCTCTGTGAGAATAATGAAAGGGAGGTGAAGAATACATAAATTGGGTCTTTAATAAATTGGTCGCGGAAAACAAGCAAAACAACGTGACATGTTTCGTCAGTAACATGGGCCCAGTTTCTAAAGAACGAAAAGTAGCTAAGCCCCCAAATTTATGCTAACCTGAATAAGGTTAGCAGCCAAAATACCTTTCCACATGTACGATCTGTCACTGGTATCCTGCTCAACTATGCTAAGCATAGCATTGTTAAGCAACATTTCTCACTTAAATTGAGCCCTGGAGCCAATCAAAGAAAGTTTTTTCTTCAAAAAAAATGCAGCTTGCAACAGTCACAACAAGGTAAGTTACACGGCATTGTGGCTGGCACTGAGTACCTTCCAAGCAGTATACTTTTGTGCTTATATGGTACTGGTACATTTTTATGTTTACCAGCATGACATAATTGTGGCCGGTTCCAAGGTCAGCAAAATGTGTTAATCTATAAGTCATCTATAGACCGTGCAAGTCTCGCACGCCTTTATCGAAAACGAGAATATTTTTTTCTGTGAAACCAATTCTTCTCGAATATGAAATACCCATAGCAATTTGTTAGAGATAGGCCGACAATTACAATTTGATGTATGACAAAAACATTTTTTTTGTATTTACCATTGAAACAAAATGAAAGCTTCGGACGAGGATGCTTATTTTTTAGAAACCTCATTTCCCAGTCACGCCCGAAATTGCACAGCCACTATAGGCCTATAGGTTTAATGATAACAACAACGTCAGTTGGGCAAAAATTTTAATTGTTTACAAGCAACCGGAAACAGAGGTCAAGTCTTATTCTCGGGTTTTCTTTGTTGATTTGTTAATTTATTTAACTTTCATAATGTTTCATGGCTAAATTTTACTTTTCGAACAAAATGATATAACTTTCATAGCCATAAACTTCGTAAAACTGAAGTTTTTGAAGAAAAAGAATCGCGCACACGTATGGTTGGGACTAACTCTGATCCGGACGGTCGAATACGCGCGAGATTTGTAAATATGTAGTCTATTGTCAACAGCGATTTGCAAAGTTACAATTAAAAGTACTAGTATAATTGACCGTCTTACTTTTCTATACTGATTGACTTCCAGCTATATGCCATGTGAACATCCATGTAATGATGATCAATCAGTTTCTCGTTCAGTTTACGAATCATTTCCCTCTTGTCCTTTTTACCGAGAGATTTGGGATACCACAAAATGGAATTCTTCAGCATCTTGATTCGCTGAAGGAGAACCCGGTTGTCCACTTTTGTTGGTCCGCTCTTGACAATCGAGGAGTACATCCGTCTTAGCATCGCGTTGTTGAAAGCTGTCATCTGAGTCCGGTTACCAACGTCTGACTGGTAGCCGTCGACTGGGGCCAAGTTTGCCCGCATGATGAAGTCGTGCTGGTCAATATTCGGACCGCACTTGCTCCCGTTGAGTATACCCCCGTTGCCCACTACGGCACACGAAGCTTGCCGTGGAATGAGGTACATGTCCGGGAAGTGGTCGTCCATGATGCACCGCTCGATGTCCCGGAAGGGCGGGAGGATCTCGTCGTGGGGCTTGGGGACGTAGATAATGGGGTAGGAGTTCTGTTGGAACTTTGTGGAGTTGGTGGGCACCTTGGCTCGGTAGACTAGAACGGCTTTGTCCAGGTGGAAGCAATCTCCACCTAAACCACTGTATCAAAAGTAAAGTGTCTCTATTTAAACTATACATGTTTACCGAAATGAAGTTCACACCCAGGCATACAAAACCTTTCAGTGCATGCATCAATAAAATTAAAAATTTATGTCAAAAGGAAAAACAGGTTGTAAAATATTGACAACTAGTTGACGTACAAACTATTGCGCTCTTTACCCTCTGACCCTTTCGATAATGACTTTAAAGTTTTGTATAGCAAAGTTGACCATCTATAGTCAGATGACGTACAGATGACGAACATGTTGGTCGTCAGATATTATTTTGTAATGTAATAAGTGAACAATGTTGTTTTGCAATCATGTACCTCTCTCTATAAAAAAAAAATCGGTTTTGTATTGTGCCTCGTCCGGAACGATCGACGCAAGCTCAGCTTTCGTTGCAAAAGAGCCATTGCCTTAAAGGCACGGTATACCTTTGGCAATTACTTCCAAAATAATGACCATAAAAACCTTCTTGGTAAAGAGCACCGGAGAGCTGTTGATATTATGAAACATTGTTAGAAACAATGTTTGAAGTAATGTGGTTGTAGAGAAAGAAGGAATGTAGTTTTAGAGAATCAAAGAAGATAAAGGTTTCAGGCATGAAAGCCTCTCTCAGGCATCTGGAAGCACACAATATTTTGCAACAAGGGTGTTTTTTTCTTTGATATTTTCGTGCAATTTGACCAACTGAGCCCAAATTTTCACAGTTTGTTATTATTGTATATGCATATTATGTTGGGATACACCAAGTGAAGATTGTCTTTGACAATAATTACCAAAAGGTACACCCTCCCTTAGTTGCATCCGTGTAATTCCAGGCTTGTTATGAAATACTTACGCCATACACAGTTGCTTGCAGTGTAGAGACACTGGCACCAACTTCTCAGTGGGTGGATCATCACCCTTTCGAGGGGTGACCTCAATTATCTGTGGCGTCACTTTAACCCGGGCCGACTCATTCCCTGGACGTCCATCCCTGTGGGTGACGGGCGTGCTCTGAGCATAGAGTAAGGACAGAGTTGCCGTAAAGCGACGGCCTAGAAAGTTGTTGGCCAGCGCTGCGATGGCCATCAGGCTAACTAAGGCTGCTACGGTACAAAGTTTCGTTCCTCGGGATAGGTATCGCATGGTTGCGGTATGGGCAGACGGGTTGGATGCTGCTCCTCTTGTTTTATATGAAGACTCTCTCCTGCTTTAAAAGTAAAAACAAAATGTCAAAAATACACTCTGAAGAGAAAGGAGATTTGGAGAACTGGTAACGAAACTCTGAAGAAAATGTTCAAGTAGGCCCTGTAGGTGTCTTCTCAATGATCTTGACACCATGTTTATTCTCTGATGGCATGTGGTATATCAAGTAGTGTTAAAACTTCAAGGGGGATATCAGATTTAAAATATTTTAACTTTCCCTTGATTTAAAACTATTACAATATGGCATTTACAATCTGAAATCTTTTTGAGCATCTGTCTCTGTTCGTTACTGTGCAAACTCCATCTGGTGGATATCCAGCACAGGGCGGTGACGCGAGGCAAGGCAGTTGAATTAGGAGTTGTCAGATAACCATAAACACGGATAATGTGAATGATGGCATTTCACATTGAACATAATGCCATTGAAGAGTTGTATGGTTGTTGTGCAAATTATATGTTTCAGTACTTTATGTTGATACACGTTCTATGGTACACACAGAGGAAAGATTACACAGCTAGTGTAAAATATTATATTACCCTGTTTAGATGTAGCAGGTGAACCTCATAAGTATTAGGTAAAACTTTACCCAAACAGGCGTTGGGTTAAATCTTACTCTAAATAGTTGTGTAAAACTTTACCTTAATATTTGATAGTTTTGTTCACTGAATTGTTGGGTAAGCCCAATCATGTAAAATATTACTTTAGTTTGAAGTAGAGGCTTTATCTCATTACCTAATAAACAGGTATCTGTTTACACAATGCCTGGGTAAAATACCAGCAATGTGTTATGTAAAAGGTCTTTAGAGGCTAATGTCAATTAACACAACTGTACAATATGAGACTTGGTGCAGATTCTGAGTCAATCCCCATAAAAGCGGTTGAGGGCCACCTGTAGACAAGTCAATACATCGTTGGGAATGACTGGATTTTGCCGAGCTCACAGTGGTTTAAGACCTAGACATCGGGTCCGATTTTTTTTTCTGAGATAATTACATATATTTGTTTACTTGAACATGAAGAACTGTTTTTTAGAAGAAAAACAATTTTTTTAAATTTATTAACCTGTTTTTTTAAGGAATTGCAGTTCGTATGTATACAATGACATAAATTTAAACAGTAAAAATCACACATCCTAATATTTAAAAAAGTGTCTGCGAAGGCATATAAACAATTATTTGAGAATTTTTTTTTTCTATAAACTACCTTTATAAGTAACCTTTCGAACTGTAGAAAATAAAATATGGACCAAATTTTGATGATACTACGAAAATGCTTTGAAATCTTCGACTAAAATGTCCCAAAATAGTACAATTTGAAGAAAAAAATCGTCACACATTTTCAAAATAAGCCATTAACGGCCTTGATGAAATGCCAAAACTGCATCATAGATTGATAGAGTAACCACTCGTGGTGGTTAGAAATTCCCGTCAAATTAGCGACAATGAGGTTTTACTCCCGAAAATGAGATTTTTCAGAACGTTGTTTTTAACAAAAAATGTCGTTTACGCGCGGGAAAAATAGCGCCCTCTGTTGACATAAAATAGTCAATGCGATGCAGCACATCATCAGTGGAGCAGCTAGTCTATTGGAGCGGTCAACGTTCGTGACTAGATACTAGATAACTTTTGGATTGCGTGTGCATTAATTCTCAATCTCCAGCAAGGTAAGAATGTTAACTGTTGATAGTGTTTGTATAGATAATGTAGTTAAGGTTGACTTGATGATGAGCATTTCAATAAATGTACAAATATTGAGTTAAGTAAAACAAGTTTGCAAACCTAACTTCACAAGTAACGCTAAAAAGAAATACAAAAAATACTCAGTATATGGGCAAACTGCCATAGTTGATTTTCCAAGCCTGTACACTTTCAATGATATCTTTTGTTGAATAATAAACTCCTAGTTGAACCTGTCGTTTGCATAAATCTAGGCTTAGGATATAAACCAGACGTTGTTTTTTCGTTTAGTTTTTGCGGTTAGTTTTTTCGGGTTGGAGTGCTGGCGATCATTCTAATGATAGCGGCCGGCTGTGATAGCTCTGAATGCAGCCTGACAATTTTTCTTTTTTTTTCTTTAACGACTCTGTCCTGGTTACTATTAGTATTAACTTCGTATTTCTTCTGTTCTATTTCAAATAGCTGTCGCAGTTACAAATGGATCAGTCCGAAAACCCACCTTCCAATCGGGAGATCTTTGATAAATACATGAAAGGGAGATGGGTCGGCCGCAAGAAGCCAAGCTTTATAACAGTGGCCAGAGAAATAATAAGTGATTACAATCTACATGAACATTTTACAGAGGCGAAAATTTCACGCCGGGTAAGGACATTGAGAGACAACTTTGTGAAGTTCAGCAAAAGCCCAAAGTATCACTCAAAACCAAGGAGACTTTCTTAGACGAACCCTTTGTAATTTATGAGATAAGGACGTCTCATGAAAACCTACCGGACACTTCTTCAATGACTGTCGTGGAGGGTATGAATTTATCGACTTTGTCGGAAGGATCTCAAGCTGAAGTTCAAGACACTGGGTTTGATCGCCCAAAAATTAATCCCTTAGACGAAGTGGGCCCACGTCAGCAATTCAGACGGACGAGTGCAATATTAGCAGAACTAAGAAAAGAAGCGGAGGAAAATGGTGTTTCCCCAACTCAGTTACTTGGATTTCTCATGCACAAAGTGAATTACATCAACAACAGAAAATAGCTGATGTGGGAATGAGGCTGTTTACTGCATCATCGATAGTTATGATATATCAGAAGACAAAGGACTTTACTTCCTTTCAACTTACAATTTAGGGAGGACGGGTTATACCAATCTCAGGCGGGACATGAAGGAACATATTACACTTCCTGCACATTACAAGTTAATGGAGAAGAAATGTGCTATTACGCCCGAACTGAGCCGTTATTGCCTGGGGGAGTATGAAGGTGTAACAGCTTCGCTGAAGCAATCTTGCGCTAAACATGTGACCAGATTAATTGAGGCTAATCCCGAAATTCTACCAGGACATTACAAAGTAATATGCAAGGATGGATTAGATGGTTCAGGGCGCCATTCTATTTATCACCAGACGGGTCAAGTTAATACATATAGCATGCTTTTGTACATGTTTATATTTCTTGAAATCACCAAAGAAGATTGCAGTGCGGCAGGAAGTTCGTCACAAGCTCCAGGTTTTATATCGTTCTACATTTCTATACTTGATTCAATTTCTATTTAAAATTACAAAACTTATATTTCAAATAATTTAAATAAGATGATAAAATTTAATAATCTTATGAAATCATGTTTTTATACATACAAAACAAAAAATAAAATACTTCAGTTGCAGAATATGTTTTTATAGGGTTATTATTCAAGTTATGTATAGTTTGAGGTTCGTGTTATCGGTGAATTATTTTTTAATTGACAACAGGAGGGTCGACAGTGTGGAAGGAGAATGCTTCAAATAGCCCTGAAGCTGCCGTGCCTCTATTCCTTATCAAGGGCAAGGAGGACAGAGAGCTCCTCGAATCAGTGATTCCTCTCATTGAAGCAGAAAAGACAGCTCTGTCTACTAGTGGCATCGAAGTCAGTATCGCTGGAAGAACATATCATTTCCTGTTTGAATTCAGTCTGACAATGGTTGATGGGAAAATGATAAAACTGTTGACTGGAAGAGGAGGGGCATATTGCCTCCTTTGTCCAGCATCCAGAGAAGAAAGTCACAATCTGGAACGTATTGACGAGGGCTTCCAAATTGGAGAAGTAAGTAATGAAGTTCTGAGAAACATTTTCCAAGATCTTGAGGAGGAAGGAAGAGTTAAGAGCAAACCCGGCGACTACGATCGGCGATTAGGACTCACTCAAAAACCAATCACTACGTGTGAGATCCGGGTATTTCCAATACTACACGCAACACTACGCACAATGGACTGGATCTTGAAGATAATTTATCACTTAGCTGCCGGTGTGAGAAGATGGACGGAAAACTTCCGAAATGAGGAAAAAATCAAGAGAGCTAAA
Organism: Pycnopodia helianthoides; assembly: GCA_032158295.1. NCBI lineage: Eukaryota > Metazoa > Echinodermata > Asteroidea > Forcipulatida > Asteriidae > Pycnopodia > Pycnopodia helianthoides. The sequence continues at coordinate 14,369,187 of CM063245.1, forward strand.
GATAAAGTGAAATCATATGTACATGACAAAACCGGAATACGGGTAGATGAACCTGACCCAGTTGGCAAAGGTGGAACTTCCACGACAGGACCAATCTGCAGGCGCTTGATTCACGAAAACACCTCTCGCCAAGTTCTCCTAGAATGCGTCCCTGATAAGGATGGAGACAGACAGCGACTTGCAGATATTGTATCAAACATGTCATTTATTCTCCGTCTCGTGTCATGTACAGACTTTGTAAACTCTGACAAATTGGATACACTATGCAAAGAAACAAGCAGGATGTTCCTGGAACGATTTCCAAACTTCAGATTCACCCCCTCCGTGCACCAGGTACTCGCACACAGCGCTGAGTTGATCGCAGCAAACAGAAGCCACGGCTTAGGAACACTTTCGGAGGAGGCTCTAGAGAACAATAACAAAAACATTCGCAAATACCGGGAACAGCTCTCCCGGAAAACTAACCAGGAGGACAATCTTGTTGATGTTTTTCATCGTCTCTGGCTAAAGTCTGATCCAGTAATTCGTGCATTTCGCCATGTGAACAAGTGCTCCTATTGTGATAACGACCACCACGTCCGTTCATGTCCCCAGAAAAAGGCAGATTTAGGCCAACTGCAAACTGAAGATGAACTCTTCAATTTCTTCCGGTGTTAATCACTAATTGCGGAATCAGCATGCCTAAATACATTCCATGGTAACGTATAATTTTCTTATAACTTGATTAAGATTTATTTAAAAATTGATACAGTAACGGAAAATATTCGAGCGTCTGTCAAACTAAACATAACATTAAAACAAACACACAGGACACAATTATATATTTCTTCCTTAAGCAGAACTTAGAAAATATTTGGAAAATCTTACAAATAAATTTTAAAACCATAAATTCTGAAATCGAATTAAGTTTCGCCTTTATTCATCAACTTGATTACAACTGATCCAAAAGCGTCGTCGCCGGAAGAACACTAAATGCGGATCGTTATTCATACCACAAGAGGGCGCACTTTACTTTTTACTTGAATTGCGCCCTCTTTGGAAAAGGAGTCTCATTTTAGACAAAATTATCGGAAATGGTTACTTCTGTTGACGTTGAAATGTATCCTTCTAGTCCAGAAGAGGTATGTTAACATGCTTGGTCATTTTTATAAACGTTTTGACAATTTTTTGTACTGAAGTGTACCGATGTCTGGGTCATATAGGTTTTAAACCACTGTGGAGCTGTATTGTATTAGTTAATACATAAACAGACCATCAGTCTACAACAATGTCATGTAAACTTGACAGTTGCAATGGCTGGAAAAGCGTATACGCTGACCTTTGACCGCGCTTTGTTTTTTCACATTTTTCGTTAATTACGTGACATTTTGATGATTTTCTTTTACAAAAAACCATCTAAAAATTATTGTCTGTGATTCCACATCACTAAATTAGGTAAACAGTAAGCCGGTATGTCCCTTTTAGGCGACTTTAGTCGACTGCACTCATACCCCTCTTCTTACCATTGGCGACTTTAGTCGACCAAGCTTACACAAAAAAAAAGCATTCAAGCCTGACCACAAAGGCCATTTGTAATAAAGCTGTAGTTTTGTTCATGTTCGCCCTCCATATCCAAGCTTACCATAATTGAAAGAGACAGATCGGATCTTTCCAATGATGGTTAAATAAAATAAGGTTGCTAATATGCAATGTCTTTAAATTAGAGTTGAAAGATCCGAAATACCAAACAGTTACGGAGCGCCATATGATTGTGTACAAAAAAGTGTTTGAGATTACAGACCACACTGAAGAAAGAAAGGCAAAGAACTTTGACATTTATTGGCTGATCTCAATGATTTTTTGATTATATGAATGGGAATTCAATAAGTTAGAACTTTTGTATTTACTTATTTTGCTTTACAACAAAATCTTCAAGGAGATAAAAGAGTTTGTAAAAATGGCCTTTGAACAAAAGCTTTCTGTTGTGTAAGAATGTGTGCTTCACGCTTGAGTTGTCAAACAATGCGGTCACCAGCAGTTGTTTATGTCAAAACATTTCGGTAATAAAAGGGTTAATAAAAACGGTCTCATATAATTCGTCCCACTCACAACGCTACAATAACCACAGTAATACACTTGAAAGGATTACAGCATACCGATATACGTTGCATGGGTGTGTACGGAAGCTTAAATTGCCATCACGTTACTGAGATAATTTATCTTAGAAACACGGAATATTTTGTTGGAAACATGGAATTCAATGACACCGTATCTCCGAAACTCGGAATTCAATGATAAGTATCTTGGAAACACGGAATTCAATGATAAGGTATCTTGGAAACACGGAATTCAATGATAAGGTATCTTGGAAACACGGAATTCAATAATAAGGTATCTTGGAAACCCGAATTCAATGATAAGGTATCTTGGAAACACGGAATTCAATGATAAGGTATCTTGGAAACACAGAATTCAATAATAAGGTATCTTGGAAACACGGAATCCAATGATAAGGTATTCTGGAAACACGGAATTCAATAATAAGGTATCTTGGAAATTCGGAATTCAATGATAAGGTATCTTGGAAACCACAGAATTCAATGATAAGGTATCTTGGAAACACAGAATTCAATGACTTGGAAACACAGAATTCAATGATAAGGTATCTTGGAAACACCGAATTCAAGAATAAGGTATCTTGGAAACACCGAATTCAATGATAAGGTATCTTGGAAACACAGAATTCAATAATAAGGTATCTTGGAAACACCGAATTCAATGATAAGGGATCTTGGAAACACAGAATTCAATAATAAGGTATCTTGGAAACTCGGAAATTCATGATAAGGTATCTTGGAAAAAACGGAATTCAAAGATAAGTTGAATAATAAACTCCTAGTTGAACCTGTCGTTTGCATAAATCTAGGCTTAGGATATAAACCAGACGTTGTTTTTTCGTTTAGTTTTTGCGGTTAGTTTTTTCGGGTTGGAGTGCTGGCGATCATTCTAATGATAGCGGCCGGCTGTGATAGCTCTGAATGCAGCCTGACAATTTTTCTTTTTTTTTCTTTAACGACTCTGTCCTGGTTACTATTAGTATTAACTTCGTATTTCTTCTGTTCTATTTCAAATAGCTGTCGCAGTTACAAATGGATCAGTCCGAAAACCCACCTTCCAATCGGGAGATCTTTGATAAATACATGAAAGGGAGATGGGTCGGCCGCAAGAAGCCAAGCTTTATAACAGTGGCCAGAGAAATAATAAGTGATTACAATCTACATGAACATTTTACAGAGGCGAAAATTTCACGCCGGGTAAGGACATTGAGAGACAACTTTGTGAAGTTCAGCAAAAGCCCAAAGTATCACTCAAAAACCAAGGAGACTTTCTTAGACGAACCCTTTGTAATTTATGAGATAAGGACGTCTCATGAAAACCTACCGGACACTTCTTCAATGACTGTCGTGGAGGGTATGAATTTATCGACTTTGTCGGAAGGATCTCAAGCTGAAGTTCAAGACACTGGGTTTGATCGCCCAAAAATTAATCCCTTAGACGAAGTGGGCCCACGTCAGCAATTCAGACGGACGAGTGCAATATTAGCAGAACTAAGAAAAGAAGCGGAGGAAAATGGTGTTTCCCCAACTCAGTTACTTGGATTTCTCATGCACAAAGTGAATTACATCAACAACAGAAAAATAGCTGATGTGGGAATGAGGCTGTTTACTGCATCATCGATAGTTAATGATATATCAGAAGACAAAGGACTTTACTTCCTTTCAACTTACAATTTAGGGAGGACGGGTTATACCAATCTCAGGCGGGACATGAAGGAACATATTACACTTCCTGCACATTACAAGTTAATGGAGAAGAAATGTGCTATTACGCCCGAACTGAGCCGTTATTGCCTGGGGAGTATGAAGGTGTAACAGCTTCGCTGAAGCAATCTTGCGCTAAACATGTGACCAGATTAATTGAGGCTAATCCCGAAATTCTACCAGGACATTACAAAGTAATATGCAAGGATGGATTAGATGGTTCAGGGCGCCATTCTATTTATCACCAGACGGGTCAAGTTAATACATATAGCATGCTTTTGTACATGTTTATATTTCTTGAAATCACCAAAGAAGATTGCAGTGCGGCAGGAAGTTCGTCACAAGCTCCAGGTTTTATATCGTTCTACATTTCTATACTTGATTCAATTTCTATTTAAAATTACAAAACTTATATTTCAAATAATTTAAATAAGATGATAAAATTTAATAATCTTATGAAATCATGTTTTTATACATACAAAACAAAAAATAAAATACTTCAGTTGCAGAATATGTTTTTATAGGGTTATTATTCAAGTTATGTATAGTTTGAGGTTCGTGTTATCGGTGAATTATTTTTTAATTGACAACAGGAGGGTCGACAGTGTGGAAGGAGAATGCTTCAAATAGCCCTGAAGCTGCCGTGCCTCTATTCCTTATCAAGGGCAAGGAGGACAGAGAGCTCCTCGAATCAGTGATTCCTCTCATTGAAGCAGAAAAGACAGCTCTGTCTACTAGTGGCATCGAAGTCAGTATCGCTGGAAGAACATATCATTTCCTGTTTGAATTCAGTCTGACAATGGTTGATGGGAAAATGATAAAACTGTTGACTGGAAGAGGAGGGGCATATTGCCTCCTTTGTCCAGCATCCAGAGAAGAAAGTCACAATCTGGAACGTATTGACGAGGGCTTCCAAATTGGAGAAGTAAGTAATGAAGTTCTGAGAAACATTTTCCAAGATCTTGAGGAGGAAGGAAGAGTTAAGAGCAAACCCGGCGACTACGATCGGCGATTAGGACTCACTCAAAAACCAATCACTACGTGTGAGATCCGGGTATTTCCAATACTACACGCAACACTACGCACAATGGACTGGATCTTGAAGATAATTTATCACTTAGCTGCCGGTGTGAGAAGATGGACGGAAAACTTCCGAAATGAGGAAAAAATCAAGAGAGCTAAAGATAAAGTGAAATCATATGTACATGACAAAACCGGAATACGGGTAGATGAACCTGACCCAGTTGGCAAAGGTGGAACTTCCACGACAGGACCAATCTGCAGGCGCTTGATTCACGAAAACACCTCTCGCCAAGTTCTCCTAGAATGCGTCCCTGATAAGGATGGAGACAGACAGCGACTTGCAGATATTGTATCAAACATGTCATTTATTCTCCGTCTCGTGTCATGTACAGACTTTGTAAACTCTGACAAATTGGATACACTATGCAAAGAAACAAGCAGGATGTTCCTGGAACGATTTCCAAACTTCAGATTCACCCCCTCCGTGCACCAGGTACTCGCACACAGCGCTGAGTTGATCGCAGCAAACAGAAGCCACGGCTTAGGAACACTTTCGGAGGAGGCTCTAGAGAACAATAACAAAAACATTCGCAAATACCGGGAACAGCTCTCCCGGAAAACTAACCAGGAGGACAATCTTGTTGATGTTTTTCATCGTCTCTGGCTAAAGTCTGATCCAGTAATTCGTGCATTTCGCCATGTGAACAAGTGCTCCTATTGTGATAACGACCACCACGTCCGTTCATGTCCCCAGAAAAAGGCAGATTTAGGCCAACTGCAAACTGAAGATGAACTCTTCAATTTCTTCCGGTGTTAATCACTAATTGCGGAATCAGCATGCCTAAATACATTCCATGGTAACGTATAATTTTCTTATAACTTGATTAAGATTTATTTAAAAATTGATACAGTAACGGAAAATATTCGAGCGTCTGTCAAACTAAACATAACATTAAAACAAACACACAGGACACAATTATATATTTCTTCCTTAAGCAGAACTTAGAAAAATATTTGGAAAATCTTACAAATAAATTTTAAAACCATAAATTCTGAAATCGAATTAAGTTTCGCCTTTATTCATCAACTTGATTACAACTGATCCAAAAGCGTCGTCGCCGGAAGAACACTAAATGCGGATCGTTATTCATACCACAAGAGGGCGCACTTTACTTTTTACTTGAATTGCGCCCTCTTTGGAAAAGGAGCTCATTTTAGACAAAATTATCGGAAATGGTTACTTCTGTTGACGTTGAAATGTATCCTTCTAGTCCAGAAGAGGTATGTTAACATGCTTGGTCATTTTTATAAACGTTTTGACAATTTTTTGTACTGAAGTGTACCGATGTCTGGGTCATATAGGGTTTTAAACCACTGTGGAGCTGTATTGTATTAGTTAATACATAAACAGACCATCAGTCTACAACAATGTCATGTAAACTTGACAGTTGCAATGGCTGGAAAAGCGTATACGCTGACCTTTGACCGCGCTTTGTTTTTTCACATTTTTCGTTAATTACGTGACATTTTGATGATTTTCTTTTACAAAAACCATCTAAAAATTATTGTCTGTGATTCCACATCACTAAATTAGGTAAACAGTAAGCCGGTATGTCCCTTTTAGGCGACTTTAGTCGACTGCACTCATACCCCCTCTTCCTTACCATTGGCGACTTTAGTCGACCAAGCTTACACAAAAAAAAGCATTCAAGCCTGACCACAAAGGCCATTTGTAATAAAGCTGTAGTTTTGTTCATGTTCGCCCTCCATATCCAAGCTTACCATAATTGGAAAGAGACAGATCGGATCTTTCCAATGATGGTTAAATAAAATAAGGTTGCTAATATGCAATGTCTTTAAATTAGAGTTGAAAGATCCGAAATACCAAACAGTTACGGAGCGCCATATGATTGTGTACAAAAAAGTGTTTGAGATTACAGACCACACTGAAGAAAGAAAGGCAAAGAACTTTGACATTTATTGGCTGATCTCAATGATTTTTTGATTATATGAATGGGAATTCAATAAGTTAGAACTTTTGTATTACTTATTTTGCTTTACAACAAAATCTTCAAGGAGATAAAAGAGTTTGTAAAAATGGCCTTTGAACAAAAGCTTTCTGTTGTGTAAGAATGTGTGCTTCACGCTTGAGTTGTCAAACAATGCGGTCACCAGCAGTTGTTTATGTCAAAACATTTCGGTAATAAAAGGGTTAATAAAAACGGTCTCATATAATTCGTCCCACTCACAACGCTACAATAACCACAGTAATACACTTGAAAGGATTACAGCATACCGATATACGTTGCATGGGTGTGTACGGAAGCTTAAATTGCCATCACGTTACTGAGATAATTTATCTTAGAAACACGGAATATTTTGTTGGAAACATGGAATTCAATGACACCGTATCTCCGAAACTCGGAATTCAATGATAAGTATCTTGGAAACACGGAATTCAATGATAAGGTATCTTGGAAACACGGAATTCAATGATAAGGTATCTTGGAAACACGGAATTCAATAATAAGGTATCTTGGAAACCCCGAATTCAATGATAAGGTATCTTGGAAACACGGAATTCAATGATAAGGTATCTTGGAAACACAGAATTCAATAATAAGGTATCTTGGAAACACGGAATCCAATGATAAGGTATCTTGGAAACACGGAATTCAATAATAAGGTATCTTGGAAATTCGGAATTCAATGATAAGGTATCTTGGAAACACAGAATTCAATGATAAGGTATCTTGGAAACACAGAATTCAATGACTTGGAAACACAGAATTCAATGATAAGGTATCTTGGAAACACCGAATTCAAGAATAAGGTATCTTGGAAACACCGAATTCAATGATAAGGTATCTTGGAAACACAGAATTCAATAATAAGGTATCTTGGAAACACCGAATTCAATGATAAGGTATCTTGGAAACACAGAATTCAATAATAAGGTATCTTGGAAACTCGGAATTCAATGATAAGGTATCTTGGAAACACGGAATTCAATGATAAGGTATCTTGGAAACACGGAATTCAATGATAAGGTATCTTGGAAACACAGAATTCAATAATAAGGTATCTTGGAAACACGGAATTCAATGATAAGGTATCTTGGAAACCCCGAATTCAATGATAAGGTATCTTGGAAACACGGAATTCAATGATAAGGTATCTTGGAAACACCGAATTCAATGATAAGGTATCTTGGAAACACAGAATTCAATAATAAGGTATCTTGGAAACACGGAATTCAATAATAAGGTATCTGTCCTGACAGACCAATGCAGACCAATTTTTAGCCCGATCCGACCTACCGACCTACCATGTGGTCAGGACAGAAACATTTTCACAACTCATGTAAATTGCCCGTTTTACTCACAGAACGTGTTATTTTTCAATTACACAAATGTTTTGTTTTATTTTTTCGATGACTCTTACTTAAAGGTATTGTACACTTTTGGTAACAGCTCAAAATCAGTGTCCACATTTTGTGTGATTAAACATATGCATGAACAAACAAACCTGTGAAAGTTTGAGCTCAATTGGTCATCGAGGTCACGAGAAAATAGTGAAAAGAGATCTTATGTGTTTTCTGTTTTTTCAAATTATCGCGCGCGATAATTACTATTGTTTTACTCGTTTCTCAGAAACGATAGCATTTTAGGCAGAAATATTTTAAGGAACCCTTTTTACCATTACTTTCTTTAAATCATGTAAGTTATGTGTGAATCTGTGAACATTTTGTTTTTCGATCTTACCAATAGTGTACAGGGCCTTTAAATTAAGTATTTTCTTAACCAACGTTTTTAACATAAAAACTTGTTTTACCATTTATTTTCGCGTGTACCAAGAACAACAAATTTCGCACTACCTTCCTTCACACACGAATGTTACATACAGGGCAAGTGTCAAGGTCAGCATCAGGGGGCCGGGGTTCAGTTGGATGTCGCCGGAAATAAGGAGTAGTAAAATAGTCTGGGTTGTCATATCGGCAGATTTGGCTCTATTCTCCATTAGATATCCATTTCTCCTGTACAAGCTAACCCCCATAGGCTTAGTATACAAGGAAGTATTCATTCAGTAATATTTATTTCAATGCTGTTATTCATTACAATAATGCACATAATATGTTGAAATTACCCAAGTGATACATTAGCATGAGATATGAAATAAATTTTGTGCACAATGATTCAATAGTAATCAGCAGATAAATGACAACATTTCCGTAACAGGACGAAAGAAGCAGACAAGACAAACTCACCAGGTTGCAGTCTCTGGAGGGGATTTACAAAACAAATGAGTCTATCAGTCTATCTCCAGATGTCTTACATGCGGAAAAATCCCAATCCCAATCCCGAAACATCCATCCTTCAGGTCAAATAATATCACTGTTGGTGAGGAAATTGGGTTGGTGAAGCTTGGAGTAAACCCAATCGGGGTCCTACTAAATACCGTCAACACCCTCGGTACCGTCAACTCGCTGTCAACACCTCCAATATACATTTTAAATCGACAAAAGAGGCATAGAGCTGTAAAGTATGGGCTAAAAGAGAATATACATTAATTGGTTTGAGGTTACATTTCTTTCACGAAAATTGGGTTTATTTCACGAAAAAAATTATCTCTGAGCAGCATAGCCATTGGCGGCCATCTTGCCTTCCCACGCAGCTTGGACCATACCATTACGCTAAAGGGGCGATTGTGAGTCTGGCAAACGGCGCAAGGCGCCCTCTGTTACGTGAATGATACAGTCCAAGCTCCGTGAGAAGGCAAGATGGCGGCCAACGGCTATGCTGCTTAGAGATAATTTTTTCGCGTGAAATAAACCCAATTTTCATACAAGAAATGTAACTTCAAACCAATGTATATTCTCATTTAGCCCATACTTTACAACTCTATGCCACTTTTGTCGATTTAAAATGTATATTGGAGGTATATGGGTTTTGAGGCATTGCATGGTGAGGTATCAATATATATTCGGTTTGCGGTAACACCATGTGTAGCTTGCTGTGTAGATTTGTTCTTTAGAGAACTTGTCTTGCTATTTATTCTACTACCGCGGAGTAGATTTTCGGAATTCGGGAGACTTCTCAGTTCTGAAATGAACTGTCCTGCTTATCAACTACTACCTGGGCGGGAGGTAGGAAATCGGCCTGACCATTTGGTAACTACTCACATCGCAGGACGCTCAGCAAGCATAACACACGGTACAAAGGTCACAATGAGGGAAGCTCGTGATTGGACGTCATTCATTTATTTCCCATCCTGCGTTGTCTGCAATAGGTCCGATGAAATATTTGAATATTCATGATCTGCATACCAGAGCACCCCCCCCCCCTTTTTCGTCCAATAGTAGACGGTGAAAAGAGAAAAAACATTAAACCCAGAAGTTACAGACCCTACAAGGCTGTCGGACTGACGGCCTCCGCATGCGGACAGTAATACGAGTGCGGATGACCTGCGCACAGTAGTAGTACGGGCGTCGTGCGATGTGATACACACAGTGATAGGCAACGGGTGGGTTTTACGGCGTCTTTTTCGGAGTGAAAACGTAGAGTAGAAATCCAAATCAGCTCCCTTCTCTTAGTCTGCTTCCCCCACCCACTCAACACGACAACTACTAGACATTCATGCCACACATCAAGGGTCGCGGGAACGAGGTCGCCCGTCGCTGCAATTATCTAAGCCTGAAATCAGCTTGATTCAAATTCTCCTTTTCGCCGTCTCTTTAGTTGTGGGGCGGCAACGCGATCAACATAAAGTTCTTGCCGACTGGCACTACTACCACAGAGCTACTACAAGCCTTCACTAAATATTTAATACTTTCCAGAAAATATGGGACATCCATTATAAAACTCATTTTTACAAGTTAAAAGAGCAAAAGAATCACTTGGTTCAATTACTTGAATTTTCTCTCTGGTTTATGCGCTGGACGCATATTTAATTTTATCCACTACTTTTTTTTCAAATTGGCGACTGCGGCTGCGGCTGTGGCTTGACCTTCACGTGAACATGCGCTGAAGCACATAGGATGCCCACGGCGACATCCTTAACAACACCCACAGCCATAACCGTAGCCGCCAATTCGGGCAGGACCCCAGTCTTAACATACTGGGGAGTTTCCACCAGTACGCGGGAGAGGATGTCAACCCATACCTGCCGAGCTGTGGATAATCACGTAGCTATTTTCGTTGAACCAAGTTTCCACCGGTACGCGGACTGCGGTTAACTTCTCCTCTTTCAAAATGAATGTTTCGCCATACGCGGATGTATAATGTAGATTATCTATTAGTGTATGACGTCACGTTACTGTGGCGTTTCTGTATATATACGGATGTTCCCTGAGGATATTCCACCATTTGAATCGACTGCTCAACGGAGTACAAATCTCTCGTATACCAAAACTTTAAACACCTGGTAGTGACACAAGTTTCAACAAAGTTAAGATGGGCGAACCACATTTCAGCATGGTGTGGTCGCTGTTTTCTTTATGTGTGATGATTTTTAACGAGGGGCAACTGGTGAGCTGTGCGGGCAATATCCCTACCGGCCTGTGCGACAGAATCTTCGTTGATGCTGACCCTGAGTACGTTGGGTACGTTCAGCTAGGCGGTGCGTACAGTCTCCAGCCGTTTACCTGGTCGGACTTCCCTGTGTTCAAACACGAGCAGCATAGTCTGTTTCTCCACTTCGACCGTTCCAAGAGGCAAATGCTGATCGGTACGGGGGAAGGGGAGTCGTCAGGGCTCGGTGCAACCACAAGAACATTCTCCGACACCAATTGGCTTTTTCGGGGCTCGACGCCCTTTCGCAACGTGATCGACAGGTGGTTTTACTACGACTACGTCCGACAGGGTAATTTTTACGTTGAGTCGAACGCAGGCCTGGGTCCTCGGTGCATACCGGACGACGTACAGTTCAGGCCGTGCAGTTCCGGGAAGTTTGCATTCAACCAAGTCATTCGTCAGGACCTGAGCAACGGACAGTTCGTTCACATCAATCTACTCGATTATTACTACGAGCGGTTAGCTGGTGTTTATAGGTATTTACGCCCGGTATTCTTGCGTAGAGGCTCCGGGGAAAATACGGCGTACCTCTTCTACTCCGAGTCTTTCTCCGGGTGGGTTGTTGGGCCGGATTATAACACCGATTCCGTCTTTATGTACGTAACCACCAGCGTCTTGCGGCCAGAATTCATCACAGAAACATGGTACGTCTATACAGGCAGTCGAATCCAGTCAAACTCAGCGATCAAACTGGACTGTCGTGGGATACTTACAAATCGCACATGTGTGGAACACAACCCCTGTAAAAATAATGGAACCTGTCATCAGAAGGACAGTAATGAGGCAATTTGTGATTGCACTACATTCTTCACTGGGCAGTTCTGCGAGAAAATACAGCAACCCGTGTGCCCCGATCTCCGAGATGACCCAACGAGCCATAGAGTCTTATGGGAATCGAGTAGCATCGACGGGGCACTCGCAACCTGGTTTTGCCGGGACGGTTACTCTCCCAGCTATTATTTCGCCGTGTGCCGTGGCCCGACAACGGGTGCCATCTCACCCTTGGACGCCGGTGATTGGATTTCTGACGGCTCGTGCTCTAAGACCACCACGCCACCAATGACCACAACCATCCGGTCGAGTTGGTCAAGTTGGAACAGTTGGAACAGTTGGAACAGTTGGAACAACTGGAACAGTTGGAACAACTGGAATAGTTGGAACAACTGGAACAGTTGGAACAACTGGAACAGTTGGAACAACTGGAATAGTTGGAACAACTGGAACAATTGGTCGAGAGGGAGAGACCGCTACGGAGGTGATTCGGGTGGCAGCAGCAGCGACGGTAAGTCCGTGGAGCCTGCAGGTCTATGGATATTCACACTCGTGTTAGCCGTGACCGTGACTCTGATTTTACCTTTCGTCGTTTACGGCATCTTGAAATGCAAAGAAGAACCCGATGAACCAGAGAGAGAAACACTAGTTGAGATGGTTACCGTAGCTGTCCCAGAACCTTCCCAAGAAGATCAAGACCAGCACGCTGCTGGTCACTTAGCCATTGATTCATCCCAACCAGAAGACGGTAACACGCAAGCCAAACAGAAACGAAAGAGGTTACGTCGTGTAAGAAACATCAGCCTTGCCAGGATTCTGTCCATTACTTCCTTCTGCTCGTTGTGGTTTTATGGTCCTTGGGTGGCAGTTTGCTTTGCGACAACATGTGGTTATAGTTCAAGTTTGTTAACTCTGACCATTTTCGGTGTCATCGTAGTGCCTTGTGCGTATCTGTTCATGCTTTTGGAGTCGATCCGCTCCAGGGAACAGGCCTACCTAAGCAAACTCGGAGAAGCTGGCACTGTCGGTAGGCTTGTCTCTCAGATGCGCCAGGCTCAACCCATAATTACCTGGCATGCCGTCTGCTATCACTACGAGACACGGACAAGGACAGTTTACTACACGGACGGGCAAGGCAACCTTCAATCCCGCACGGAGACCTACCAGGAAAAAGTTGTAACGCACCAAGACTTCAAAACGTTCGTCTTCAAGTACTGGTCGGACGAATCAGCTGAGCAGCTGGAGGGGATCAGTAAGTCCGGCGTCACGAGAATCCGCCTCGACAAAAAGATTTCACCCGGTGATATTGAGACCACTGCGGTTTACTCGTCCCAATTTGAAGAGTTCAAGCAAAGAAACGAGCACATGGACACGTTTATGGACGTCGATGCGGATGAGGGCGTGCCCGGATTCGAAAGGCGAGTGGCGGCTTTCGTAGACGAGAACACGGCCTCGTGGTGGATGAAAATGCGTTTTTACGTATTGGCAACGGTCCTCGGACTCACTTGGCCCTACCGTTGGTTCTTCCGGGCGAAAACGGGCAAGACGTACTATTCCATCGTCAAAAAGGTCTACCTGACTCGACCGGAGGAGGGTGTCTTCAATCCTTACGACGTCGTAGTGGGGGAGAGGTCTGAAAGAGAGGTGCGTCAGAGCATTGCAGTTTTGGATGAAGCCGCCGCAGGCATAGCCAAGAGTTCCGGTACTTGGACTGACGGATCATCGAGCGAGGACGAAACTTCTATTGCTGTCGGTGTCAGTGGTCCCTCTATACATGTCGCCCTTTAAAATGTCTGGGTAATTTCCTCTGAATGGGCCTGTACATCATCTCGACGTGTTTTGTTTACATTTGTCATGATTTGTTTTCTCTTTTTTATCCTATAGAAGACAGTGTTGTAGAATAATGTTGCATTATTGATTGTTATTAGTGTGTGTATAGTGGTAGTGTGTCTCGTTGGAACTGAGCACTTGGACAAAGGTCATTATGGGTGTTTTGACGGAGCGAGGACGTCCTAGCTTCATTTTCGTGTACAAAAAAAAACCAAACGAACAATTGGGACGTCAAGGAACAAAGAGAAGTCCTCGGTTTGGCAAACATATGTGTTTGGGGTACCAGTTGAAACCGAGGACTTTGTAACAAAAGGGATCTGGGTGTTTTGACAGAGCGCGTACCTCCTCGCTTCGGTTCCGTGTACAAAACCAACGGGTAAGCCGCTTTCAAAAAAGCTAGGTCCAAACAATGGGAGAACTAAAATAAGTCCTCGATTTACGGGGTCGACATTGTGTGGGTTTTGGATGGGTAGGTACTCGCATTCAAACTGGGGACCCATTACAAAGGGGACAAGAGAGCCCTGACTGGGTGAATGTCCTTAGTTTTTGTGGAAAGTGTGTGGGAGCTGTTGCCAAAAAGTACAGAGTACAAACAAAAGTGCGGCAATGGTATAGGCGGGCCCCGATTGCATACAATGTGTGCGGACAAGGTATACCGAACAACGATTAACAATGTGTCATACGATAATATCTTTTGGTAATGAGTTTAGATTAACTGCATACCAACCAAAGTGCTCCTTTATAGTAAGTTTGTTATAAAATTAGATTCTTTCTTAAAACACCATTTTTGAAAAATAACTTGCTTGTATAGTAGACTTTACATGTCATTGTTATGTGGAAAGTGGAAAGAATTTTTAAAGAGGGGCTCCAAGGTCAAATTGAAGTTTGTGATGCATCCATTTAACGATACATAAATAGAGTCCTTGTGAAAACGGGGAAATGTTTTTAAAGTGTCTATAACCTCGGGTTAAAACGGTTTAAATTGCCACTGTGTTTTGATACCCTTCAAGTGCATTTTTTGTCAAAATCCAAAAATTTTCGATGTTGTCTTATTTAAAATGTTCTGTTTTTGTGCAGAGAAGTTATAGTTCAATCCTGAGTTTTGATGATATTTAATCGACGCGGCATTAAAATGTGACCTTTGGACGGGTGCAAAAATTCCTCTTTGGAATGTACAGACCCATTTGTTTTGATGTCCGATGACGTCATGTTTCAAATTTTTATATGTGAAGCCCCTCTTTAACGTCCCTTCTCTTTGATGTCATTTCTTTAAGCGGTGCGTGTAATTTGATTGTTTGTAAGTTTCTTTTTTTTAAGCATTTCCTTACACAGTAATCTCAATGGCCTTTCTGTGTGATGTTAATTGTCTTCCAATTCGTTTTGATTTATAGAACATTATTCAGTTTTACCACTTTTGTTCGGGCAGTCAGTGACTAAACGCGATTTTATTCTATTTCGCACGAAATTAGTCTCATAAAAGTTGCACATTGAAAGAACCCTTTCAAAGCAACGAGCCGTGCTGTAGGTTTTGGGTTCCTGTTTCGAATAATGTTTTTGCTTGAATAGTTCATCCTGAAGTTTTTTTTAAAGTTTTTTCTGAAGTTTTTTCTGAAGTTTTTTCTAAAGTTTTTTCTGAAGTTTTTTTCTGAAGTTTTTTCCTTACGTGTTGATCAATCACAACAAAAGTCCGACACGGTAAAATCCCATTAGAAAAGCGTGGGCGCGTATACTTATAAAGCGCGCACATTCATCATGCCGTGAGTGTGGCATTAGCGAGATCCACATTGTGTTGCCCACGACCGTGTGCAGTGGCCATGCAGCCAATGCTGTGATTGGTCAATATGTTAAGGGGTGGGGCTTAATGGATCGGTCTATTATCAGTGTCATTGTTTTCTTCCATGTATACCCTGAAGTAGCATAATAATGGTTGCACGTGATGGGAAGAACTCTCGTAGGCCCAGTAGTAGTAGAAGCCTTTAAAAGTATGGGTTGATGCCCTGGTCATTAAATTTCGGCAAATAAGCGGTCAGTCTAAACGTCGCATTGTTCTATTTAGTGCGCAATTGAAAGCTCCTCAACACAGTCATTACATTTCTAACTAATGCGTAAGCAAATGTTCTTTTAAGTTGAGAAGAGATTCAATTATAAATAAGTTCACTCGAGCAACATTCAAACTCGAAGCAGCTTTTCACAGAAATCTGTGGTTTGGCCTCTGCTAAAGTGAATGCCAATTTCGCATGAATTTGCAAAGTTCAGTTGAATGATGTAAGTACAAACCTATGAAAGTGAAAAAGGCTTTTTTTTGCCGGAAATGACCGGGGTTCTAATGCAAAACCCAGTTTACTGTATTTGTTAATTACCGCAGGAGGCTAATATAAGAACTTGGACATTAGTTTGACAATTTCTTAGTGTTTTTCCTAGTCTTAGTGTCTGGACTCTTTCCTTAATGATAAGAAAATTATAAACTACACAACTTGTTTCAGCTGAAGTAAATGGTATCTTAATTGCACAGGAATTTATTGATTAATTTTTACAAACATTAACGAAACAATCCAATAGATGGATTGCAATACGCGTCATCGACCGCCATCTTTGTTGTAAAACAATGGGAAAGTGCACGCGTGTACACGCTACGCACGACTTTCAGCCAATGATAGCTCTTCACGCGTGCACAATTCTTCAAAGATGGCGGCCGATGACGTCTTCTGCAATCCATCTATAATCCATCGGGTTCAAAGGCTTGTAAAGACAGAGATTGTGCTTTAGAATAATTAAGTTGTCAGTGCTGTGTTTTCTTTCAATGTGCGATACAGTGGCTTGGCGGCAAATCCTGTTATTTTCAATAACCAACTCCCAATCGAAATTTCCAGTGCGTATAACTTTGATATGTTGCTAATAGGCGCGACTGTTCCTTGATCTCAATTCGGCCAATCAAAAATACAGAGTGAGTGACAACACAGAATACTGATCGAAACGTCAGAACCACCAAAGCTCATAAGAAATGTGATCATGTGGGTGGGGACCGAGGGTAGACGTGCACTTGTGGCTATATCGAGCCATTCGATATGGCGACACACCACAGTCCAAAACATGAAATAAGAAAATAACATTTTCTGGGTTTTATAACTTAACTGTTCTGCAATCATATTCCGTAAATTACGCACGCGCGATGTCTTTACAGACTTCCCAGGTTCACGGTCGCGCAAAGTTCATGCACTGGACCTTATGCACGTGATGTCACATGTTGAGTAGTGCGCCCTCAGCTATAGAGGTCAAGATAAGGTAGCTCATTGGCTCATCCTGTGCGCTGTGCGTACATAGCTGCGCGTTTTCCATGGTTCATCATCATTTTACCTCTACGATGGCGGCGTGATGACGTCAATGCATAAGAACCATTGATCTTTGTAATGTGGAGATCAACTATTAACCATTGATCTCAATGATGAGAACCTTTAGTGAACCCCACGTGACCATGTTTTAGCCAATCCCGATTGGGTTATACACAAAACTATAGACAAGACAAACTGGGGTAACAGCCTGTATATTTAGCATTGTATCGAGTACTCTCAATCGAAAGTAATTAACTTTCTCCCCGCATCATACTTCAATATAAATGGTACAAAATCAATTGACATCACATATCGGGAGCAATCATTGCCCTGTTATCGGAAGTTAATCGTATTGAAATTAGTTCAACTTTATTTGAGATCGATGAATTGAAATTGACAACGATATACATATTGATTGAAACGGTGATAGGTATTTGTAACCAAATAATATGTAAACTTAATAAAGAAAATGAAAAAGAGGAATGTGTTATTAAATTTAACATCGCTCCTGCTTGCTATAAATGCATATACAATCAGTAAAATTATTGTATTAGTGTTTCTCTATGTGTAAGTGCCTAGGCGTGTAGAGTAATAAAATTCGATTGCAAAATAGGGCATCAACCATGTGTTTCTGTTTGATGTAAATGTAAATACTGGGTTTGCTCCCACCTAGCCTAGCCAGCCTGACCGGTCAGGTTTCCGTTTCACAAGTCTTCCAGTTTTTTTTTATTCTCTGCGTATATTATCTTGGAGTGTCCTTTGTACGGTGGCTGATCTCTGCCAACAACTAAACACTTTTTCGGTACGGCGTTATAACGCCCTAATAGGGCGTTATAACGCCCTAAATTATAAAGCCGTATAGGGCGTTATAACGCCGTACCGAAAAAGTGTTTTTGTTGGCGGAGATCAGCCACCGTACCTTTGTGTACAAATAAACCTTATGCACATGACGTCATTGAGAAGGGCGCGCTCGCCTAGAGGTCAAAAGGAGGTTGTTCACTGGCCCATCATCAGTGCTGCGCCATACACTCAAGCCAATTGGAAGCAACCCACTTCGACTAAACTATGTTCTAGTCCTTTAGGCTTTCTTGAAATACATCTGTCCAACTGACCTTCAGTGCACGATGGTGCAATTCCTGATGGCAATGCCACATGCACAGACCTCCCCCTCCTAAACTTGTTAAGAGTGTGTATGGGTGTACGTTTAAAACAATTAAATGTGACCGTACTAGAACGTCATTCTGACGATATTTTGCACTGATTTGTATTAATGCATTTGACCCCTTGCACAACGCGCAGCGCACTTACACGCGACTGTCCTGTCCTCCATTTTGGGAGTCAAAATAATACAAAGGAATTGACTCCCGAAATGGTGGAAATGGTAGACGCGCATTGTGCAGAGTAGACTTGTGGACAAGTCGTTAATGTCTGTCGCGGCGCGGTAGCGAAACGGCTCTGTCGCAACTATCTCGCGAGACTGCTGCGATCCGCGCGAGGGGGAGGGTCCCCCGTAGTCGCGAGAGCAGTAGTCTCGCACGAAGCAGCAGTCTCGCGAGATAGTTGCGACAGAGCCGTTTCGCTATCGCCGCGACAGACATTTTTATACGACTCAGTGTCCACAAGTCTATGTGCAGAGGTGCGTTTCGCAATGTGCCAGGGTCAAAAACTCTTTATTATGGCTATACCCTGGGCCCAATTTTATAGAGCTGCCTACGAAGAAAATAAGACTTGAAAAAGATTCTGCTGAGCAAAAATTAGCAGGGAACCAGTCAGAAACTGTGCACATAACATGTTTTGGGACTGGTAACCTTTTTCCAGTAAGAAAAATTGTTTGGTGCTTAGTAATTTGTTGTGCTTCAGCAGCTCTACGAAATGTTGCCCCGTCAGTAGGTCAATACGTCACATCACACGCGCGCGCATCCACTGTACGTACAAGGTTTTTGCTACTTCCGGTGTCATAGGGAAATCTGTCCCCCGGATAAAAGCCGATTCACTATTACAACTGCGCATGTCCGTCACATGACCTGACAACTGCTTTTGGAAGATAAACAATACTGCCACATACCATTTTACCACGTACACCATGCGTACACCAATGCCTGAAACTCTACCAGGGTGCAAAATTAACGGTTGCACGTTGGCACGGGGCAACCAGAAAATCATCCAGGCAACCTGTGATTAAGTCGCCGTTGCCCGACGGTTAACCTTATGAAAAACAACAATTTAGGCCTAACCTGCTTATTGTGCTAGCTCAAAAGATCGTTTGAATTTTCCACACAACAAAATATTTTTTAACGTTTGAACCGCTGATCCTGGTCGCGCACGCGCTTTCCAGCGACCGCTGGTGCCGCGCAGTTGTCATGCTGCCAGTGTACGAGCGTGGGACCAGCTTACAATAATGATGCAAACACGATGAATGGAGGCTGCAAGCACGCGCGCTTTCTAGAAATTGCGCTTTCCATGGATCACTGGTGCCACGCACTCGTTATGCTGCACATAAACAAGCGTGGGAACAGCGAGCGACCATGTGTTGAGCGCAGATCCACTCGCGTGGTTGTTGACAGTTCTAAAATTTACAAAAGTTTGGGTTTGGGTAAAAAAAATCTGTAAGGAGCAATACCGATGCTGGATTAACGGATGGTGAAGAAGATTGTATTGTATCTAAAACAGCAACAAATACTTTAAATCACAGCGATGCGTCCCCTTCACGATCGGAGATTTCTGTTTCGATGTCAGCAAACTTTCTTAATCTTGTAGTACCCTGTCTACCTTTTTCTTATGCTTTTTCCCTGTTACTTTTAGGTCCCTTATACGTAAAAAATCCTTTAGTGAGCTTACTGTCCAGTGATTTATCTCTTCTAATGTAAGATCTTCCATTCTACTTAAGAAACAAAACAGAAATATCGCATGTTACGCCCAGAAATTGCCACACTATTGTTAGTTTTCTGCACGGGAGTTAATACGTTTTACTGCTGGCAACGCAATTTGTTTATCTCCCGTGACCTTTGACAATACCCAGCATGCCTTGCGCCGCAATAAATAGTGAATCGGCTTATTCTGTCCCCCATTAGGCCTATTATGGGAAATCAACATGGGCTGAAGGAGGTTGATTCAAAAGAGGGCGCTATCAGAAGAAATTATTTTGTACACATAGCACGCAATAATGTTGTGCGTACATGAATGGAACTACGCACACTTAAAAAAAAAACAGGATACCGGCTATAGATGGTTTCGTGTAAATTACAGTACAAGATACACACTAAGCTGATATTGGACAAAAACATTCCAATCCAGTAAATTATGTTTTCAATGAAGGATTGCAAAATAATGTACAGTCCTAAAACGTCGGTTATCATAATGCCTAAAGGTTAATAAAAAATGATAATAATAATGGAAATTTACGCTCGTTAACGCTGCTCTTCAAAACAACAACAAAATCCAATAATTGAAAGTAGAGCCCGCATTTCTAACGATATTCTTTTTTTATAGACCTTAATGCATTGGCGTCACCAACCCGCCCTCTTAGAGGTAAACCGATGATGAAATTATCGAAACGCACATTATACGTGCGGCACACAGGATTGGCCAATGAACACCTTCCTTTTGACCTCTGGGCGAGGGCGCCCTACTCAAATGACTTATTGTGCATAAGGTCTATTGTCGTACAATGGTTGGAATTTTAAATTGCTTCCCTTATTTCACATCCTCTTTAATAAAAGCTACTAACTAGTCAAAACATCTAAATCATTCCCTCCAAGCTTCCAACATAAGATTGACGCCGCTGGCTACTAAAACCACTTGTTCGAAACAACTCCTCGTTATCAATGGTAGGGTTCTGCCTAGACACGGATGGAACTCTTAACGAATTCATTTCCGTGGTGACGCCTCGTCTCCCTCCACCAACAGTCTGACCATCGGGCCCCGCCCGGGTCAGATTCCCTCTCCGCTGGTGCGTCACCGGTGCGATTGTTTTGCCGCAGAACAACTTCATGAACGCCCGGCGAAAGTCCTTACGAAAGATGCCGTAGATGAAAGGGTTCGTTGCGCAGGAGATGTAGAAGAACCACGATGAAATAAGACTGAGATATGACGGCATACGGCTGGAGGTGAGGAACATCTTGATGACTTTGGTGAGGCAGAAAGGTGTCATGCAAACGAAGAAGACGATGACGACAATTGCCAAGCTCCTCATGACTTTCATATTCTTGGAGATCTGGCGATCTAGACGTCGTGAGTGCTGCTGGAGGGGCCCGGCTGAGCTGGCCCTCGCGGCGCAGCCGATTTGTACGTAACAGAATACCATAATGCATGTTGGGCTCAGAAAGCACAGAACAAACGCAACGAGGACGTAGACTCGAGTGGCTTCCTGGTATATGTCGTTGTCCCACTCAATGGCACATGCCACTTCCCCATAGTCATAGACAATCCAGGTGTTGATGGCTGGGACAACGGCGAAGGCCAGACCCTTCAGCCAGGCGAATGCGACTGCCACCCTGGTCACTCGTGGGGTGACGATGCTGTGGTAGTGAAGTGGGCGTTTCACGGCGAAGTACCCGTCGATGCTTATAATTGCCAGAGTTACCATCGACACGATGATAAAGCAGTAGGTCAGGCCACACTGGATGAAACACAAGGGCATACCGAGCCGCCATCCGTCCGCCAACAGAGCTGTCAGGGAGCTCGGCATCACCAGAGTAGCGTTCATCAAGTCCGTGAAGCTAAGGTTGATGAGGAAGGTGCTTGAGGGTTTTTCCCGTAAGCTGGGGGTCTTCAGTACCGCTACGATAACGGCCAAGTTACCCAATATCGAAAGTATAATGATACAGATTAATGCGATTGCTGGAACGGCTATCCCGACGAAACTACGGAGTTCTTGGACTGACGCATCCGTGGAATTCTCCTCAAACCCATGCGATGTAAATTCCATAGTTGGGTTTGACTTTTTGGGTCTAAAAATTACGTTCCAAACAGTCAGACAAAAGAAGCTGCTCTTGGCATCTTGCTATACAGTTTGAAGAACTCAAGATGGTGAATACACATTTTTGAATACACCTTAAGCATTACAGTGATGACGGTGACTCTCCGAAGTCAAGAGTAAGGTTACAATAAGTGTAGGCTTACACGTCATCAACTTTAGAAAATTATTCAATGTCAGAATTCACCTTCCTTTCCAATATGTTAATTGCTGTAAGAAACCGTTTTCAGAATCTTTTCTAAACAAGTGTTAAAAATTGAACACATTGTGTTATTAGTGTTGGGTCCATGTTTCATTTGTATAGATGGTTTTCACCACTGACTGAGTGATTAAGCCGGACTGAGTGTCGGCCGCAGTGACGTCCCATGTCCGAAGTTTCGGGTCGCAACCAGCGACAGAGGACGTCCCTATGTTCTTCGTGATTTTGAACGGCTGTAACAGCAATAACGATTTGAACACGTCACCTAGCTTGGTGGAAGAAACGTGAACTTACTGCACAAGATTATTTGGTGAAAGAACACTACGCCATTTGGTGGTGGGATAATTTTATTTAGAATAAGTTTACCATACAGTTGTGGACAAGAAAGTTCGTAAGTTTATAGGCATCAATTTAAATCTTCTATCATACTAAGAGTGATGTTACATATAGGGCAGTGAATACCCTAATGTCGGACCCTTCGGATTTGGGGCCAAAGTTATAGCTTGTACTTGATGCTTGGAAGAGAAGCGCCCGTTAATTAATTATTTGCACTGCAGGTGTGGTGCATTGATGATTGCTTTGCTTGAGATTAATTAATAATTATACCAAAGTATTAGAGCTTTGATTTTTATTACTTTTTGGACATAGCCTGACTACAAGGAGTAGTCCCTCGGAATTAAAAATTCAAAGGAAATAATTGACCCAAAGTGGAGTGTGAACATTGTACAAATGAGAATTGCACCAAAATAAGAATTGTAAATAAAATGTTGTAAATAGTCATTGTAAATATAATCTTGAGTGTGTCCGCGTGCATCCATTACTGTTTTGCTATTACAGTCTTTCGGTCATGGCACATTACGAGAGCTAGCTGTGACATTCAAATCAATCGAGAGTCGTCCGCATCGAAAAGACAATCAAATAGCATTTCTCGTTATGCTAACTTACATTCACGCATGCGTACAGACACTATTGGTGTGCAAAACGCCGCTAGCCTTTTCGTGGACACATGACACTGTTTGGTTTGGGTAAATTTGTCTTTAAACACAAAAACCAAACAGTTCATTCAGGCGCGGTTCTAGAGCCACAATTTTAGGGGGGCTAGACCTTTTGCACGTGACGTCACCCTCTAATTTTCGCTACTGCTATTTCTTTTTGGGAGTCGAAAAGGAACATATAAACAGCGCATTTTTCATGTATTTGTCGCATAATAAGTAGAACGATACAATAATCATACAACACATGATGCAGTTGCGTGCAAACTATTTTGACTCCAAAACGGTAGACAGAACAAAAGCTTGCAGTGGTTTAACGAATTGATTGAGAATATTATGGGATGTTTACAGAGGGAAGAGTGAAATCATATGTAGCCGTGTGCAATCAAGTCAGGATGAGATCATGTGGCCACAAAAAATATTTTGATGGTATTCGATATAAGAATCATATAGAAAGGTTTTATTAATGGACAAGCAAAGAAAAAAAATAGGACCGGGACGCACTCAAAATGTTCAAAAAGCATACAAATTTGTCAGTTATGAAGATTCTCTCCGTGACGAGTGAGAATCATGTATTGAAAGGCAAGCTTTAAAAAACATTTGAGGCGTCAAGTATAGTTCTTTATAAAAAACGGGGAGGGGGAAAGGAAGGGCAAAAATCGCCGGAAGCCAGGGGATGGACGGAATGGAGGGAGGGAGGGTGGTGAGAGAGAGAGAGAGAGAGAGTGGAGACCGTATAAGGCCAGGTAAACAAAGTAACATATTTCTCGTCTGGACTTTTTCAAAAAGAGGAGGCAGGGCGTTACTATTTACTATTTTCCAATTTTTTATATATTTTATCCAAGATGGCCGCCATGCTAAATACGGCTGGCCAAGGTATATTTATTCACATTTTTTCTATTTGAGTATACTGATGCAATGTATGACAAAACAAATTATTTGTATTTTTAGTCCACTTTCTAAGCAAGTTTCAACATTCAAAAACAGTGAAATGTACATGTGTTCAATATTATTTATATCGCGAACATCACAATTGAGGTAGAAGAGTCGACGCCGGGCTCATGCAGCGATCTGTGGCTCATACTCAAATACTCTTCGCATGCGATGTTAAGTTAAGAATACTTAAGGTGAAAAAAGTATAGACAAATTCTTAGTCAAAAATAAACCAAGGAACTTCGTTTTTTCGAATTTTCCTTTTTTCCCCCCCCCCCCCCCGTTTCCCCCTTTTTGTTATAAAATAGTAGACAAGAAAAGAAAAGCAAAGGGGCGGAAGCCAAAAAGGAGGCGTGCGGGGACGAGAAACGTGTTACTTTTGTTACTTGGCCTAACCAGTCTGCAGCGAATTAGTGATGTGTTAATTGGAGTGCGGAAAAATGGAAACTATTATCTCCAGAGGTAGCCATCGAGAGATAAATAGGCAGAGAAACGTTGTTAAAACTAATGTAACATGGCTCTGGTGTGGTCTCGTAATCAACCGTCCTATGACTGTTTGTTGTTTAAGTGGGAGTCAAAGGTCTCTGTTTTTTTAAAGTCAAAAGGCGATGTTTAAAACAGACATTTTCTTTGATGTTTTCAAGCCTCCTTATACTCTAATAGAAAAAAAAGGAAGGCTTTTAGGAAGGGAGGGGAGGGGGAGGAAAAGAGGTTAGAACTTACTAAAAAGAACATTGTTCCGGTGATAATATGTTGAGCCACTTGTGTTTTATCACCGCATTGTCATTTCCAAACTGAGATTGGTTTTTATGTTCATGTAATACAAAACAAAACAAGGCGGAAGCGCGCGCCGGCGGAAACCGCAAATTCTAAGCACCGCGCTTGTCCCTGTCCAATATGAAACATTTAACCGTACAAGTCATGTATTCTGGGCCAAGACTTATAGTATGTGAAAAGACCGTGCAAATCTAGTCATTTTTATTTTTAATAAAGATCCAGTATTTTCCAGCTTGTATCTTCTTCTTCTTTTTTTCCCTTGCACTTTTTTGGGGGGGCTAGACAAAAATTTGGGGGGGCTTTAGCGCCCCCCCCCCGTAGAACCGCGCCTGAGTTCATTCCTATACTGTCAACCATATCTCAAAAAGATCAATAGAGTAAATGTGCACGAGGCAGACACAAGAACGTTTTCACCACACGCCAAAATCAGTCCCCATGATACAAAAAGGCGCGATGTTCCCTCATTTTGCCGGCGCAAGCTTCCCTAAAACAAGATAGCGTCTAGTCTTCACAGATTTGAGTAGTGTTTTGAGGGACGTGTAACATTGCGATACACATCAGAACCTTTCCTCCGTGATCAGACTGACTTCCTTGTTTTTGTCTCGCATTTTGCTGTATAACTTTAATGTCAAAATTACTCACTTTTCCTTGAGAATGTGTGGAGCTATACACCTACTGTGCCTTGAAGTTCTGTTGTTATCTCAGCTCAAAAGCAACGATTGGTTTGACCTCTGGGCCCAATTTCATAGAGCTGCTTGAGCACAAAAAGTAGCTAAGCACAACAAAATTATGCTTACCAGAATAAGATAACCAGCGAAAATACTATGTAACATGTACAGTTTGTGACTGGTATCCTGCTGATTTCTGCTCAGCAGAAAATTGTTAAGCAATATTTTCTGCTGGAACAGTGAAATGTGGCCCTAGTATGGTTTCAAGAGCATTATAGGCTATGCTCATTATCGTGTTGGCCTTTTTCCAGTAAGAACCTTTTTCCAGAAGAAAAATTGTTTGGTGCTTAGTAATTTGTTGTGCTTCAGCAGCTCTACGAAATGTTGCCCCGTCGGTAGGTCAATACGTCACATCACACGCGCGCACATCCACTTACGTACAAGGTTTTTGCTACTTCCGGTGTCATAGGGAAATCTGTCCCCCGGATATTCTGTCCCCCATTTAGGCCTTTTATGGGAAATCAACATGGGCTGAAGGAGGTTGATTCAAAAGAGGGCGCTATCAGAAGAAATTATTTTGTACACATAGCACGCAATAATGTTGTGCGTACATGAATGGAACTACGCACACTTAAAAAAAAAAACGGATACCGGCTATAGATGGTTTCGTGTAAATTA
The DNA here is from genome assembly GCA_032158295.1 of Pycnopodia helianthoides. Lineage (NCBI taxonomy): Eukaryota > Metazoa > Echinodermata > Asteroidea > Forcipulatida > Asteriidae > Pycnopodia > Pycnopodia helianthoides. Next base: position 14,395,734 of record CM063245.1, read on the forward strand.
CAGTACAAGATACACACTAAGCTGATATTGGACAAAAACATTCCAATCCAGTAAATTATGTTTTCAATGAAGGATTGCAAAATAATGTACAGTCCTAAAACGTCGGTTATCATAATGCCTAAAGGTTAATAAAAAATGATAATAATAATGGAAATTTACGCTCGTTACGCTGCTCTTCAAAACAACAACAAAATCCAATAATTGAAAGTAGAGCCCGCATTTCTAACGATATTCTTCTTTTATAGACCTTAATGCATTGGCGTCACCAACCCGCCCTCTTAGAGGTAAACCGATGATGAAATTATCGAAACGCACATTATACGTGCGGCACACAGGATTGGCCAATGAACACCTTCCTTTTGACCTCTGGGCGAGGGCGCCCTACTCAAATGACTTATTGTGCATAAGGTCTATTGTAGTACAATGGTTGGAATTTTAAATTGCTTCCCTTATTTCACATCCTCTTTAATAAAAGCTACTAACTAGTCAAAACATCTAAATCATTCCCTCCAAGCTTCCAACATAAGATTGACGCCGCTGGCTACTAAAACACTGAGCTTGTTCGAAACAACTCCTCGTTATCAATGGTAGGGTTCTGCCTAGACACGGATGGAACTCTTAACGAATTCATTTCCGTGGTGACGCCTCGTCTCCCTCCACCAACAGTCTGACCATCGGGCCCCGCCCGGGTCAGATTCCCTCTCCGCTGGTGCGTCACCGGTGCGATTGTTTTGCCGCAGAACAACTTCATGAACGCCCGGCGAAAGTCCTTACGAAAGATGCCGTAGATGAAAGGGTTCGTTGCGCAGGAGATGTAGAAGAACCACGATGAAATAAGACTGAGATATGACGGCATACGGCTGGAGGTGAGGAACATCTTGATGACTTTGGTGAGGCAGAAAGGTGTCATGCAAACGAAGAAGACGATGACGACAATTGCCAAGCTCCTCATGACTTTCATATTCTTGGAGATCTGGCGATCTATACGTCGTGAGTGCTGCTGGAGGGGCCCGGCTGAGCTGGCCCTCGCGGCGCAGCCGATTTGTACGTAACAGAATACCATAATGCATGTTGGGCTCAGAAAGCACAGAACAAACGCAACGAGGACGTAGACTCGAGTGGCTTCCTGGTATATGTCGTTGTCCCACTCAATGGCACATGCCACTTCCCCATAGTCATAGACAATCCAGGTGTTGATGGCTGGGACAACGGCGAAGGCCAGACCCTTCAGCCAGGCGAATGCGACTGCCACCCTGGTCACTCGTGGGGTGACGATGCTGTGGTAGTGAAGTGGGCGTTTCACGGCGAAGTACCCGTCGATGCTTATAATTGCCAGAGTTACCATCGACACGATGATAAAGCAGTAGGTCAGGCCACACTGGATGAAACACAAGGGCATACCGAGCCGCCATCCGTCCGCCAACAGAGCTGTCAGGGAGCTCGGCATCACCAGAGTAGCGTTCATCAAGTCCGTGAAGCTAAGGTTGATGAGGAAGGTGCTTGAGGGTTTTTCCCGTAAGCTGGGGGTCTTCAGTACCGCTACGATAACGGCCAAGTTACCCAATATCGAAAGTATAATGATACAGATTAATGCGATTGCTGGAACGGCTACCCTGACGAAACTACGGAGTTCTTGGACTGACGCATCCGTGGAATTCTCCTCAAACCCATGCGATGTAAATTCCATAGTTGGGTTTGACTTTTTTGGTCTAAAAATTACGTTCCAAACAGTCAGACAAAAGAAGCTGCTCTTGGCATCTTGCTATACAGTTTGAAGAACTCAAGACGGTGAATACACATTTTTGAATACACCTTAAGCATTACAGTGATGTCGGTGACTCTCCGAAGTCAAGAGTATGGTTACAACAAGTGTAGGCTTACACGTCATCAACTTTAGAAAATTATTCAAATCAATCGAGAGTCGTCCGCATCGAAAAGACAATCAAATAGCATTTCTCGTTATGCTAACTTACATTCACGCATGCGTACAGACACTATTGGTGTGCAAAACGCCGCTAGCCTTTTCGTGGACACATGACACTGTTTGGTTTGGGTAAATTTGTCTTTAAACACCAAAACCAAACAGTTCATTCCTATACTGTCAACCATATCTCAAAAAGATCAATAGAGTAAATGTGCACGAGGCAGACACAAGAACGTTTTCACCACACGCCAAAATCAGTCCCCATATACAAAAAGGCGCGATGTTCCCTCATTTTCCCGGCGCAAGCTTCCCTAAAACAAGATAGCGTCTAGTCTTCACAGATTGGAGTAGTGTTTTGAGGGACGTGTAACATTGCGATACACATCAGAACCTTTCCTCCGTGATCAGACTGACTTCCTTGTTTTTGTCTCGCATTTTGCTGTATAACTTTAATGTCAAAATTACTCACTTTTCCTTGAGAATGTGTGGAGCTATACACCTACTGTGCCTTGAAGTTCTGTTGTTATCTCAGCTCAAAAGCAACGATTGGTTTGACCTCTGGGCCCAATTTCATAGAGCTGCTTGAGCACAAAAAGTAGCTAAGCACAACAAAATTATGCTTACCAGAATAAGATAACCAGCGAAAATACTATGTCACATGTACAGTTTGTGACTGGTATCCTGCTGATTTCTGCTCAGCAGAAAATTGTTAAGCAATATTTTCTGCTGGAACAGTGAAATGTGGCCCTAGTATGGTTTCAAGAGCATTATAGGCTATGCTCATTATCGTGTTGGCGCATGTGGCCAGAGAAACTAGCAACTTGACATCAGATGGTCACTTGTATGCAGCAGGGATTGTGGTCAACTTGAAAGAAAATGGTTAGGTTGCTTGGCAACTAAGATTAAAGCTAGCTTTCTCGTCGTGTCTCAAGTCCGTGTCCCGTGAGATGCATTCGATCGTCTAATCGACTTCATCACCTGCATCAGGCAGTGCCGTAACCAGCAGGGGTTGGGCGCGGGGGAATCCCCCACTCAAAACCCTTGTCCCCGAACGAGATTGAAAAAAAAAACACAAATTAATGGATCGATACATTAAAAAAAACAAAACAACAACAACAACAACTAGGGATGGTAAAAAAGTTGTGCACCAAGCCAAATGAAAAAACGTAAACCCGCATTTTCTTCTGTGAATCAAAGATTTCTGAACCACAAGGTCGTGGCTTTGGGATTGTTAAAAAAAAACATGGTCCAATGTGGTGTCAGCCTGGAGCATTTTGGTACACTTGTCCTTCAGTAATGGCCCTACTTTGCTGGAAGGTGTGCGTAGGTCCCCTCTTCCAGAAACCAAATTAATAGAGTCACCAGTTTGCTCGTTCGGGGGGTGTTTTAATTTTGGATGGGCATAGCTCAACCGTTCAACAGCTAACCAACTGAAATTTGAAAGAACAAAGAAGTTTAGTTGTCAAGAAATATATTTGATTTGATTTCAAGGGGCTATGAAACTTTTAAGTATTTTTATAAGTATTATTAATACTCGGCATGTAGCTAGTTGGTTGATATGCTGGGTTTCAGTGTTGCTTGCACATTACTGCACGGCGCGGTTGTTAACACAGCGCCCTCTTTTGTTAGAGTGCGTCACTGGCAAGACGCAGTCTGGTTTTAGATAGATAGATACATTTATTCAATGTTGCAAATAGTGTATAATACAGAGTAAAATGGTCAACATTACTTGAAAAATATAAAAGAGATTAAAAGGTGAAACTTTAAACAAAGTGCAACATCTAGGTCCGGGGAGAAGCATAGCTTTTGTTCCCCAGCCTATGAACGGACAGACAAAAAAACAGACAGACATTAAAATACAGGACAAAACTAACAGGTGTAAGACAGAAAATAAAGCCGTTACTATTTCCACATACAAAAAATTACATCAGTATCTTAGTATTCATTTAGAAAGCGAGTTTTAAGTTTTTTGGTAAAAGTTGAGAGAGTACGCAATGATTTAAAAGAGTCATCCAGACTATTCCAAAATAAAGTGCCACGCTGGACAACACCATTTTTAGACAACATGGTTCTACGAAAGTTAACATAAAGATTTTTCCTAGCAGTGCTGCGGGTATAATAGGAATGGATGTTTGAGGTTAGTGTAAAACTGGAGTTGAAACAAGCAGGTAAAAGATTATTCATATATTTATACATAAATTTTCCTAAGTTTAGATGATAAAGGTCAACGAATTTTAACAGTTTTAAATTATCAAAGAGAGGCCCAGAGTGCTCACAATAGTCAGCTTTGGAAATGACCCGAACTGCACGTTTCTGGAGAGTGAGCAGTTTGTTACACTTGGGAGTTGGACTACCCCATGTCAAAATTGCATAATTAAGATAAGGTAAAATAAAAGAGTTGTACAAGGTCAGTAATATGCTACAGGGAAGGAAATGTTTTAGCCGATTCATTATACCTATATTTCTAGATATTTTAGCTGTTATAGTGTCAATATGTTTCTTCCAAGTCAAATTTTCATCAATATGAATTCCCAGAAATTTAGTACCCTTAACCTGCTCAAGATTGGTATTATTTAAAATTAAAGGAACAGACTGAGTGTACTTGAACTGGCTAGCACAAAATATAATATAATTTGATTTGAGAACGTTTATACATAATTTATTTGCTAAAAGCCAAGTAGTGATTTCCCTGAGCTCAATATTAAGGTTCTGCACAGCTAAGTCTACATTTTTATCTGCATACAACAAACTTGTGTCATCAGCAAACAAACAAAATGTATTTTTTGTTTATGTATTGCAGATGTCATTAATGTACAAGATAAATAATAAGGGACCCAGAACAGAGCCTTGAGGTACACCGCAAGTAATAGGCTGATCTGAAGATTTTACAGAATTATACAAAACGTATTGGGATCTATCACATAAGTAACTTTTTAACAAGTCGAGCGCTATTCCTCGGACACCATAATGTTCTAATTTACGCATCAAGATATTATGGTTAACTGTATCAAATGCTTTAGATAAATCCAGAAAAATGCCAACTGAAAAATGATTTACATCTAGATCATTATACAATTTATTAACAACAAAAGATGTAGCTAAATCAGTCGAGCGGTTATGTCTAAAGCCAAACTGAGATTCTGTCATGCCCTAATTTCCCTGTTGATAACAACATTCATCTCCTTTAAAATGTAGGTGGGTAGTCGAGCTTTAAAAAACAAAAACATCACCACCATTATATTTATAATCACGTGCAAATTAATTGCAACGATAAGGTTTGGTTTCCGCCTCTATGTCTACTGATCTTTGTACATTAATGCCATATCAAAAAATTAAGTTTGTCACATTGGGTGCGACTAATAATGAAGAAACCACCAGTCTATTTTAACCCACATGTTTTGAATTGTTGACAATTATGCCTATAGTCCTCTTTACTCAATTAATTTCTTATGTATTGTACCAAGAGAAATCCCGATTGCAAAGCAAAACAAACTTCTTGTGATTTCAAACTTGAGTACTTCGAAATCTAAGTTTTTTGTCAACTGATGATGTGACACATTATTAATTAAACGTGGGGGCGCAATGATGACGGAAAATTAAAAAATATATTTCTTATTGGAATAGACAGGTATTAGAAGAAAATAAGCTAAATACCCTTGTAATTGAATTTAGCTGAATGAGTCGCTGGTTTCATTGTGGAGAAAAGGGAACCGTGCACTCGATGGACTTAACAAGTTTAGGAATTCGTTCATAATCGCTTTACACAGCGGAGACCAGACTACGAAATCTAGGTCATCGTGGGTAATACGCACGGACATGACGGATGGATAGAGCATGCATGCAGCACAGAAGGATCCGAGCAACATTTTATTAATAATAAATAAATTTTAGCTAGTGGGAGAGAGTGAAGCACCGAATCTCTCTCGAAAAGTCTCAACAACACTTTGAACATGGCTTCGACTTCTGGGGCCACGAAGCTTGTGGAGCCGCCTGCCGAGAGATACCTGATGATTAGGCAGCATGAAGGTGAGTATTACTGTCGTATTTTATTATTGAATATTATTAATTATTATTTCTGCTGTGCGTCTCTGACCATCTCTAACTTAATATTAACTAAACCATCCTCCATTTGTCTAACCGTGTTGTGGCCGGTGATGCAGTCATAGTTTGACATTCCATTGCACTGTATAGTGCATAAATCTACCCATCCTGCCCATTGTTTCTAGTCATATCGTAGAGGAACAAAATGCAAAGCCTACTCCCAATTTAGACCCAGTAACTGGGGCGCTGTATTCCTTTTTCGAAATTTTGACATTATCTGTCATACTATGACAGATAATGTCATACTATGACAGATAATGTCAAAATTTCGAAAAAGGAATACAGCGCCAGCGCCCCAGTTACTGTGTCTAATGACAGATAATGTCAAAATTTCGAAAAAGGAATACAGCGCCAGCGCCCCAGTTACTGGGTCTAATGACAGATAATGTCAAAATTTCGAAAAAGGAATACAGCGCCCCAGTTACTGGGTCTACTCCCAATTAGCCTTTTTGAGATATGGTGGGCACTACAGGAGTGCACTTTTTGGTTTGGGTGTACATTATACAGACTACCCAAACCTGTCCTTGCTCTATGGACTATGCTGTGTTATGGCTGTGTCACTGACACTGTGTTAGAGTACTACGCAGTAGCCATAAACCAAAGGACAGCATAGACCCAGTAACTGCGGGGCGATGTACTGTACTCCTTTAAAAAAAACTTGGACACTGCAGACTGCAGGGCCCAATTTCATAGAGCTGCTTAAGCACAAAAAGTAGCTCAGCACAACAAAATTATGCTTACCAGAACGAGGTCACCAGCCAAAATACCATATTACATGTACAATCTGTGACCGGTATCCTGCTCATTTCTGCTCAGCAGAAAAGTTTTAAGCCATGTTTTCTGCTTAAGCAGCTCTATGAAACTGGGCCCAGATGTACAAACATTTACAGTTGCAACAATTTTGAAAAAGGAGTACAGCACCCCAGTTTCTATAATTATTATACACTTACAGCATACAAAAAGAGTACCCTATGGAACATACACTGTACACACATGTAAGCAAGTTTTATTCACTAATATTAATTTTAAAAAAGACACTATTCCTTTGCAAAGTTGTTGAATTTTCAGTTCAGTTCAGTTCTTTAATAATTTTTTTTTCCACTCTAAGCAAATTATACAACAAGCAAAAATACAGTGATCTTATAAACCTAAAGGTTAGACAGCAATAAAGTAAGAATAAATAGAAATATGAGGCAGACAATTTAAATGCATGTGGAAGGAGGCCTTCAAAAAGCAGTGTTTGTCAAGTAAGGGCCCCAGGAAAGCACGTTTTAAAGCAAAAAGAGCGAACAATTTTATGCAGCGTTAAAGGAACATTACAGAATTAGTAAGAAAAAAACTTGTAAAATATACTTTTAATCACAGATTTACACAAAACTTACACGGTCTAATGATGATGATAGTAGAAAACATCCCTTCAAATATTTCTGTCTGAAATGCCATATTTGATGAGAAATGAATAAACTAATTTTCTGATTGGAGTTTATCGCTCAGTGAGCGTTTTATTCATTTGTTGAATCTATATGATTTCTAGTTGCGATAATCATAACCCTCCATCCTCCCGACGGTCGGAGACCGGAGGGTTACGAGTCATGCAGTGCAAAAAAGTGGCGAAATTACAATTTCAACTATTTTGGTCAGACTAGTCACCAGATTTGCCAAATTTTTACCACTTTCAAAAAACATGAAACATTCTAAAAAATATGGACGTGATCATCAATGTGTCATGAATCCATTCGTATTACTCAAAACATCATTGAGAAAATATTTTAAGAAAAAAAGACAAAAACTTACCAGAGACTGAGCGTAGACAATCTCAGGTCCGGTTTTCGAACCTCGCGATTCGTGACCTAGCAACATCTCGACCATCAGCGTAAGCGGACTCGTCGTTGGGCGCATTTTGTTGAGTTGCACAATCACAGGATATTTGTGAGGAAAAATTTCCAGATTGAGCACGCATTCTGGAATGCTGTTCCTGCAATTAATCAGCGCAAACTGCAGATGGCGCAAATCTGTTGTATACATTAACTGCGTGCACGCACAGTCGCACATGGACGATCGCCACGCCTACACAACGGTTTGGTTTACGCTGATTGGTTGATTTAGGGGAAGCGCGGTCCACGGACATTTCGGTAAGTTTCTGGTAAGTTTTTGTTCGTTTTTTCATCAAATAATTTTTCAACGATGTTTAGAGTGTTATGAATGGATTCATTACACATTGAAGATCAAATCCATGTTCTTAGAATGTGTGTCATGTTTTTTGAAAGTGGTAAAAATTTGGCAAATCTGGTGACTAGTCTGACCAAAATAGTTGAAATTGCAATTTCGCCACTTTTTTGCACTGCATGACTCGTAACCCTCCGGTCTCCGACCGTCGGGAGGATGGAGGGTTACGATTATCGCAACTATATGATTTATGCAAATGTGTAATCGGTTTTTCACTATTTTCTCGTGACCCAGATGGCCGATCGATCTCAAACTTCTACAGGTTTGTCAGTTTATGTATATGGTGGATTACATAAAGTGCTCACACTGCCAGCAGCTGTTTTGTTAGCAAAAACCAATTCTGTAATGTTCCTTTAAGCATTTGTGAACAATTAGGACAAGCACAAACATACAGATACATACCTGTCAATCTCATAATCCAGGTTAAATTACTTACAAGTATTTTCTCAACAAGGAGTCCCTAATTGAAGGACTATTAAAGTGGAAGCACTTTTAAGACTAAGAGTACTATCTAGTGAATACCACAGCCTGGGTCTTCGTGCTTGATTGTTCATACAAAATGTCATACAGGCAAACCATTGATCGGAATTCATTACAATGCCTGTAAAATGACCATAGATCTTGTTTGTTTGTAAACAAGGAACAAATATAATTAGGAAGATTATTAGAATTTATTTCAAACATGAACATCCCTTGAAGCTGAAAGGAGATAAATGTGATCTTCAGACTATTGTGTTTGCGGAAGAGGAGGCCACAGTGAGCCAAGCAATCAGTATGATTGATATAACTCTAAAAGCTTTTTTGTAGGATCAATAATCTGTTGATTTGAGCTGTGCCCAAGTTTCCCCATTCTATAATGCCATGGTTGATTTAAGGCAAAATAAGTGCATTGTAATGTATGAACAGAACATCCCATGGGAAAAAAATGCTTTTAACATGAAGCCCATTAATCTCCAATATTTCTGGAAATAATTTAACATTTAATTCACATGTTGTTTCCAAGAAAGGTTCTGACCAATATGCAGGCCTAGAAATGTAATGCAATCTATACTAGGAATTTGATTATTATCGATAAAAATAGTCGGAGGGGGTGTCTGGGTGTCTTTTGGAAACCCTGTTTTAAATTTGGACACCCTGTTTTATCTGTCATTTATATGCAAATGGAATGTAACTAAATAATTTGGACACCCAGTTTAAAATTTTCCAGCAAATTTGGACACCCTTTTACCAAATCCTGACTGAAATCTTGTGAAGGATCTGTGAGTTACTTTCTTGCCAAATAACATTTTTTTTTAAATGTTTATGTTGAGGGATAACTTGTTAGCTTTAATCCAACTATAGATATTTTTGAGTTTGGAATTAACAGTTTCAAAGAGAACATTCAAATTAGGATGAGTGTAAAATACAATATTGTCATCAGCACAAACAGTAAGTGATAATAAATGAGAGGATTTATCAAAAAATCATTAACACGAACAGAAAATAACGAGGGGCCGAGGATTGATCCTTGTGGGACACCACGGGAAATTTCTGTTGGAGAGGAGATCTATGCAACCATTGGTGGAACAAGATTGGAGCTGTTTAGTGAGGTAACTCCTGAACCACTCTTAAGGCAATACCTCTAACACAATAGTGAGCCAATTTGGTCAAGGAGAATCTCATGATTAACAATATGGAATGTCTTGGAGAGATCCAGGAATATACCAAGTGTGTATCATTAATACTGACTGGAGATTTTATCAAGTAGCTTCTGAATTGCTTGCTAATCACGTAAACCAAATTGAGAGTCTGACAAGATGTTATAAATGATTATCGAGGAATTTACTAGTACGTGTATAAACCATACGTTCTTCAATTTTTGAAAATGAAGTTAGAACAGAAATAGGCCTCTTGAAGATTGATGTGATTCTGGTAATCTTCATATCACCGGGCACAACTCCAGTACATAGAGAGAGGTTCATAATGAATGTAATGGGCAGAGATATTGCATGGATCAAAGATTTAAGAAGAAAATGATATATACATGATCGTGACCTGAACCTTTTTTTGTTGGGTAAATTGTGAACAATATCTAGGGTTTCCTGTTTAGTAACCGAAGTTTTGAAAAAATAATTAGGATTTAAAAGAGATAATCATGAAAGTTGTGATCTCTGGGAGGAATTTTATTGCTAAGGATATCACCCAATAGCGAACATGTACATGGCATCAATTATAGTCGAGTGGGATATTTATGATACAGATTATGTTTGTGAGGGATAGACCTACACCATGCTAACTTAGATCCAAGGAGGTTTCGGTTCATGTGTACTTGAACTGGAAGTATTGAGCTAGTCTTTTGAGGATTTATGTTGGTCCTATTTTTGGTTATTGGTCTTGGCTTGTCATGTATGTTTTGTAAAGCAAAGACTCTTTGTCTTGTTGGAATTATGACTTTCTGTCGTATGTAAGAAATGCCCAGTTGAATTGAGTGACTTTTGGTCAAATTACATTCGCAGACAAAACGTATGCCAGCTTTGGAGCTCGATGGAAGTAGCGCTAGCTTTGAGTGTGCAGCAAATACGTACGCGTGCAGGTGACATATTGACTTGCCAAAAATACCAGTGAAGACACCACCCCTCTGCTCCCCAGTCCATCACTGTCAGCTCCAGTCATTGATTTCATGTGGTTTTCATTCATCTCGTTTCAGAAAGTTCACAAGAAGGTCTGGGATTTTGCATCTATGTTCTCATGTTTTTCTCCGTCGTGCTGATCGTATTCACCATCCCTATATCCATTTGTATGATATTCAAGGTATGGTAATAACGTATAAAGTGGTGTAACCAGAGGGTAAGCTCTTAATTACCCCCCCCCCTTCCCTCTTGCCCCCCCAACCCCAAATGGGATCCCCCCAAAAAGTAAACTAGGTTTTGTTTCTATTTAAAGAGGTTGGGCCACACTAGAGGTCACTCTTTAAAAAAAAGTTTTACATCCCTAAATACACCAATATCTACCAAGAAAACACTGTGACGGAGTTATGAATGGTTATTCGTTTACAACGCAGTTTCCAAGCCTCTTTTCACCCCCACCTTCAGGCAAAATCGGAACAACAGCAGTCGGTGCCAGAAAGCTGTCTCCAAAAGTTCAAAAGAATAGTGACGTCGCAGTACGTACCCCTCTGTCAAACGGCTGTTTGTTGTTACTCATTGAAGCATTGCTCAGTACAGACCATCCGGGGATTCAGTACATATAGTGACGTCATGTTTGTTTAAGGTTTCATTTACGGGATTTTGATAAATTTAGGCGGCGGGCTAGTGAACTGAGTAAAAACTCCCTGCAAATATCACTTCTTTTGTTAATGTAATGTTACAAAAGATGCAACAAATTATAGAAAGCAGAAAACTAAAAAATAGCGTAAACTTCAATCACCATGGCCCATTCTCTTTAAAATATGAGATTCAAACTGCCATGAGCTAGCTAGCTCGTTGGTCTATTGGTAAGACATCTGCTCCAGAATGGCAAAGGTCATGGGTTCGAATCCCACCCGAGTTTTATGCCTGTGAATTGCTTTTTTTCACAGGACTCGGGGAAAAGTACTGAGTACATGTATACAGTGCTTAACACACATCGGTGATTCGGTGTATGGAGAAAAACACAAATTGTATTCTTTATTGTTGATGCAAATTTCACATCTTTTGTTTTTGTTTTGTTTGTTTTTTCGCAATGAAAGCATCTTTTGTGCATAACCTATAAACTAGTTAAGACTGCTTGGAAAATACGGCAGTGTGTGATACGTAGTACATCAACTAATTTAACTAATGTCTTGCACTTTTTGCAAATGTGCACAGCCACAATCATGGGTACACATTTTTTTCGTGTCCATGTTATGAACAACCCTTTGAAAACCAGTGATGTAACAGTTATTTCAATGTTGTTCGTAAATTGATTAACCAGCAGTGTGTGATTGAAGAGTAGAAAGTACTTGAGTTTGTCGAAAACGAGATCTGCAAAGAGTTACTCAATATCTATGTGTCGTTCATTTGGTGTCTTTGTAACAAAAAGTGTACCCATGATTGTGGCTGTGCACAAATGATTTTTCCTGTTAAAGCCACACCCTCCATCCCCCGCAAATGAAAATATATCTGGTTACACCACTACATTAATACGAGAGCAATCCAAGCACTCTTCCTTTCCTTTAATGATCATCCTTGTTTTTTTCTGCAGAATCATTTATGACAATTTTTGTCCACGCGTATGAACTGCCTGCCTTACTCTACCTCATCAATATCAAGAGTAATCATCACCCATTATGGGTCCTCTTTTTGTAGCTCCCTTTTCCCTCTTTTTGTAAAACCAATGGCCTTGAAGGGCCTCCAACTTTGGGGCCTTTTCACCGGCCTTGTCATGAAGAAACTGAATTAATAATAGAATTTACCCTTTTACATACAGGGTTTCTGTATTTGACCCATACAGCATTATTGAACTATAAATTAGGAACATTAGTTCAATTAGGCCTAGGAGGCTGTGGAGGCCATGAACTGTGTTGCCCCTGGTCTTGGTCTTGGTGCCACTTCAAATATTCCCGCAGCCTTTATCAAAATTTTGAAGTGGAAGTGCCCCTTGCAAAATAAAATAGGCCTTGCCCTCTCCAAGATGATATCTGGGCATGTATGCAATGTCTCAGCTGATTGCTTCTCATAGAATCATTAAAATCATTTTTGTACACTTTTTGCCTGTCAACCTTTGACCTATTGGGTTCTTTTCATAAACGTGTGCGTGACGATACAAGTCAAACCATCTTAACCATTTTTATCCATTACAAGGACTGTGTCATGATCGAAGCAGGCCTGTGGCTGTACATGGAGTTATGAACTCTCACCCAGTTACTGCACGCACGCGCGTTCTCTCTGTAGAAGGATATGGAGGGAGGGCGCACACGTTCGTGCAGGAACTGGATGAGAGTTTATAATTCCATGTACAGCCACTGGCCTGCTTTGATTATAACGACAACACAGCCCCTTTAAGATTCTTTGTCCCTCATTTAAAAGACACTGAGCTGTGGATAATTCCGCTGATCACTATTCGTCAAAGTGGCTCAAAGTCTAGCTCAAAATTCAAAAACACAATTTGTATGTCATAATCTTTGGTTAAGGGAAACTGCTAAATTTGACATAATTCTCGCTGCTTTTTTTTTTAAAAGTCCATACGATCTTTGTTTGTTTTCATCCTGCAGACAGTTGCTGAATATGAGCGAGCAATTATCTTCCGCGCAGGTCGGCTTCTGCCCGGTGGACCTAAGGGACCAGGTCTGTTCTTCATCATCCCATGCATTGATGAATTCAGAGTCATAGATCTCAGGACGCTGTCATTTGATGTACCTCCACAAGAGGTAAATGGCCTTGCAAATAGTAACAAAAATTAATAATCATAATGACTTATTTAGGCGCTTTTAGACATTGTATTGAAACGCATTTCACTATTACTACCACTCTTCATTTGGCCTTGAGTATTTCTGAAACCACCTCAGCTCCTTCAGAGTATGCAGCACCCTCAGCCAGATAGGCGGACAGGCTGCTAATCATTCACATTAACAACCTCTACTTTCGCAGGTACCCATTTACCTTGGGGTGATGAGAAAAAATTGTAGTGAAGTGTCTTGCCCAAGAACACAAGTGTCACGACCGCGACATGCTACAAATAGATCCAGGCAACTTGGCTGTTTGGTCAGAGGCCCTTGGGCCCACTGTCATAGAACTGCTTAAGCACAAAAAGTAGCTAAGCACAACAAAATTATTAAGGTTACCAGCCAAACTACAATATCACATGTACAATTTGTGACTGGCATCCTACTCATTTCTGCTTAGCAGGCAATAGTTAAGCAATATTTTCTGCTAAAGCAGCTCTATGAAATAGGGCCCTGGTCTTGTCCTTGTATGCAACACAATACACAGATAGTTCTGTAAAACTGTCAAGTTGGATACATCATAGACTTACTACCAAATGTGTTTTTAAAGTATGACAAAGAAGAATTAACCCTCCTACTGTCAGTGACTCTTGGCAACATTTTCCAGTGAATTGACCAACCATTTGAAACCATTCGACTGCCAAGGTTGTGTACAGTGGCACCAACACCAACACACTACACAAAATCATGTTGTTATGTAACATAAAAACATGATTTTTTCCTCCCCATGTTGACAGCTACTCTCCAAGGACAGTGTTACTGTTACTGTTGATGCTGTTGTGTATTTCCGTGTCTCCGATCCCACTATGGCCGTGCTGAACGTAGAGAACTACAAGCGGTCCACGGAGCTCCTGGCTGCTACAACTCTGCGTAACGTCCTGGGCACCAAGACCCTGGCGGAGGTGCTCAGCCACCGCGATGAGATCAGCGCAACACTCAAAGGTCTTCTTGACGTGGCTACAGACCCGTGGGGAGTGAAGGTGGAGAGAGTGGAAATGTGAGTTGAGAAAGAACATCAGCAGTGAGACCTTTATATGGCGGTGTGACTTGGTTCGCCGCCATTCAAAGCTACATAAGGGCCACCACTGTGTATAGCCTGCCTGATATGGGGTAGAGGGTCCCCCCCCAATGTTCCCATACTATAACACACTATTTTCCTCTTGTATAGAACTACCCCCCCCCCCTAAAATCCTCAACAGAATTCCTGAGATTCCAAGCACACAATGAAGACACAATAGGAGGGGGGGGTTCCCTCTGCCCCATATCGAGCCCCAATTGCCACTGTGAGGCTGGACAATAGTCTGGTACCTTCTAGGATGAGAATATGTCTGTGAGGATACATGTAGTTTTCAGGGAATACGGCAGAGATGTCAGTGATGAAAAGCAAACAGGCTTAAATATGTCTCTAATGCAAGGAGAAGTACGCATATTGCAGCAAAATTAGGATCTGGCTTTCCTATCATAATTTGTGTGACTTTGATAGATTTGTTTCTACACAGGCAATACTTAATTTGTAAACTGCTAGATTGGTTTAGCCCCTCCCCCCCCCACCCCCTCACCTCAGTGCTTCCCTTGTAACTTTTGTTTTCACTTGTCAACCGAACTAATGAACCTGACCTTTGAGGAGTCCCAAACGATTTTTCACTTGACCGCATTACATTTATATACTAGGCACTATGGCTTGAAACCATGCAATGTACATGTGCCTATATTCCTAACATTTGATCTCTGGTGAAATTGGTTTGCCTATCCCCATGGTGCTGGCTCCAGGCTTCTGTAAATGGTCTTTGCGGGGGGAAAATCCACAAGACCACAGGATTTGTTGCTGAAAATGTTCACTGGACCAGAATTGTTTGTTTCACAACAAGACCAGAATCAAAATGAAAAAAAAACTTCCTGACAGAGTTTAGCATGTACATTTAATTGTTTTTATTTCAACAAGCACTGATACATGTAAGATTTATCTCATTTGTCTTTTTGCGTGTTAAGTATACTTCCTTACTAAATAGAATTAAAAGGTATTTTATTTGACTCAAAGTCAACATTTGAATATAGTATGTTTTTTGTTCAAGATACTACACAGAGTGAGGTATTATTGTTCAATTGAAGAAACAAGACCTCCGGACTTGTCCGGGTCATGACTTTACTGGCCTGACACTTAAACTACTGGCCTGACACTTAAACTACTGGCCATAGGCCTGTTGTCCAGTGTAAGAATGGAGCCCAGGAGGCCATGCCCTCCGTGGCCTCTGTGTAGTTCTAGGCATGAACTCATGGGAGTGCTTTCTAAAGATTGAGATAGATAGACTTAATGAATCTGCAATCTCATCAGCTGAATTTCTGTCGAGCAATAGCAGACATTGGCTGTGGACATTGCTTCGTTCAATAGCTTTGATCAAACACCTGATGTCAAGTAATGAACCACAGGGGAAACTGACTGGGTAAATTATAAAAATAATTTGGGGTTGAACAAAGAAAACTTGACTAGAGCAGGATTTGAAACAACGACCTCCGGATTAATGTGCTGGCGCTCTACCAACTGAGCTATCTAGCCCTATGTTGGCAGTCTCCTTATTTTGTCAATATCTTTGTTCGGGGGTGCCAGTCAGAAGCCTTACAACCGTTAACTGCCGTGTAGCCAGGGTTCACACCCAAGTTTACGATACAGCCTGGGAAGCTGCAGCCACGGGATCACCTTAAGGTGATGCAACTTTTTATTTCAAATGTCAAGTAATAAGCCACAAGGGAATTCAACGGGGTAAATTTTAAATGATCAGGAATTTTACGAAGGGTTTCATGGATTTTGCTTGCAGTAACGGTTAAAGAAAATTATGTCTCATGGATTGTTCTAAAGCTCCTGTGGTTGTGCCCATGATTGACGTGATTGTTGATTTTTCAATTGTTATTACAGTAAAGATGTCGTCTGCCTGTGCAGATGCAGCGAGCCATGGCTGCCGAGGCTGAAGCATCCAGAGAGGCAAGAGCCAAGGTCAGGAACTTTTCTTGTCATCTTTGTACTCAAGTCCATAATAATACAACCTGGAGAATGTAGACCCTTTAAGAAACCATGTGTCTTAATTTTAAAAAGTCAATTTGTTTCATTGATATTGCTCAAATTTCTTATGAAAATGTTCAAATGCGCATCATGTAAACTATACTCCAAACTTGCTAAGAGAGGGCGCA
Source organism: Pycnopodia helianthoides (assembly GCA_032158295.1). Classification (NCBI taxonomy): domain Eukaryota; kingdom Metazoa; phylum Echinodermata; class Asteroidea; order Forcipulatida; family Asteriidae; genus Pycnopodia; species Pycnopodia helianthoides. The sequence goes on from CM063245.1 coordinate 14,412,608, forward strand.
TGATACAGTTGATCCGGAAACACTGCGACAAGCCCCTTCTCTTTCACGATTAAGTTTCCAGGACCTACAGTTTCAGGTCCCATCCTCAAGACGAGGCTTGATGTTAAGAAGCCCTAGGTCGTTCCAGACAAGCAACCAACCATGACAATACATAGAATGGTCTCCCATCCATCAATGGTGCCTCTAAGACTTGGCAGTTACTGGCAGTTACACCACTAGCTGCAGCGTTCCCCCAAAACAGCGATCCGCTGGCCAATGGCCAGTTCAAACATTATGAGGACCAGTCAAAATTCAGTGTTGAAAAGCGTGGAGCCTTCTTCATTTGAAGAAGCTGACTCGTGAAAAAGCTGATGGACTAGTAAGTGACAAGCTAACTGGTCCTGTGGGCTAGTCACTAAAAAAGTTGAGGGCAAACCCTGTAGCTCTTACGTTGAGCTCACTGTCTTGGGCAGTATTATGAATCATCAATCATAAATCATCAGCTCTTTTCAACCTTGGTGAATCACTTCTCGGCTCCGACAATTGCTTGCTCCGTCCCCCTCAAAAGCACAATTTAAGAAATTATGACACCTTCTTAAGTTCACTTAAGTGATGGATCAACCGCTTCAAAAACCGTGGAACCCCTGCTTAGTAAATTTACCCAATCAATAAAATCCTATGTCCCCTTCGTTGATTTCTTTTTTTGTGTGTCTATTCACTCTCTGATAATGTAAATGTAAACTCTCCAGTAATTTCCTATTTTAAATATTCTTTTAACTTCTTATTTTGTTTTATTGTCTTGTTGTGGTCTTTTAAATAAATTGTAAAATTGACAGTGTCTTTCTGTGATGACATGTCTTGTGTCTTTAACACAAGTCAGCCTTTGGGTTGCAATGTTTGACTCTTCAATAAGTCAATAACAATAAGAATTTGTGATTACATGCGCACCTTTACGATTATCCACCCAGGTGATTGCCGCCGAGGGTGAGCGGAATGCCTCCCGGGCCCTCAAGGAGGCGGCCGACATCATGTCCGAGGCTCCCAACGCCCTCCAGCTCCGCTACCTCCAGACGCTCAACGCCATCTCGGCCGAAAGAAACTCCACCATCATCTTCCCGCTGCCCATCGATCTCTTGTCTGGTATGATGAAGTAAGTCCTCGACGGTTTGGGCGTCGTGCGGAGATCCAGGTTTTGGCGGGTCGGTGAGTAGACAAATAAACATCCAGTGTTGTAAACACTGTCATATGTAAGTAGCACGGAGACCAGACTGACAAACTTTTTCAAGACCAGCACAAAAGAAGTGTCAGGAGTTTCAGTTTCTACCCGGAGAAGGCTAGGTAGTAAAACGTTACAAATTTCTTCATGTAATTATTAAATGTAAAACACAAAAAAAACCTGCTGTATTTCTACAACAGCTCATGTGTTTAAGAATAAACACAACGACATCGATGCTAGAGTACCTGACTTGTTCGATATAGAATTTACTGGTGAACACTAAAACCATCTTATAATGTTAACAATTTGTGAAGCTCGGAGCTTGGCGTACACAACAATTCCTTTGCAAAAACTGGTTACAAGTCAAAATGTTATGTTATTTTCATACATTGTGACATGGACATTTGTATTCCGCCGGTCAATTTTGACGCCCTTAGCGCATAAATATTATTTTCCCGGTCATTGGACCATTTATTATTTTGTTTCTGAAACCATCTCATCTCGCTGAAGAGAATGCAGCCTGTTCTGTCAATTGTATAGCGCACAAAGCTATAAATCAATCACTAGAACCATCTGTGCCCTCACAGGTACCCATTTACCCCTGGGTGAAGAGAAGCAATTGTTTTTTTTTTATGGTTTAAGTGTCTTGCTCAAAGACTACAAGAGCCATGATCGAGATTCTAACCCACACTCTGATGACTCAGCCACTAGAATTTGAGTCCGTTGCACGAGACCACTCTCTGGTTAATGGCCTCTCATTATTGGACCAAACGTCAACAGTCTGTTGAGCTGTGACTTTTGAATTCGACCGTCAAATCTACATTAAAATTTTTTGCTTGAAAGAATAAATGGAAAAGAATTGCATTTGACTTGCCAGTTTTGCCTCCAACGCCATCTTCAATATCAGGGCCCAGTTTCCTAGCTCTGCTTACCACAGAATTCTGCCTTTTTGGTTACCATTCTCCGCTTACAGGATAAGCGCCAAATTTCTGTGCTAGCTGTGTAAAGTAAAGAATGGCCCAGTAATGTGAAATGCGCTTAGCGCTGATTTTGTTGGCTTCTGTAAGCGCCGGTTTTTTTTTTCGCTTTTTAGCAAGCAGAGACAAGAAACTGCACCCTGGTGCTATTCAACAATGATATCCATCGTTGAGTAATGTATAAACGTCAACTGTCCTTATTGAGTTTGGTTTAGTATTCATCAAACAATTCATCGACACAAACATAACAGGCAGGAAATGTTCGCCAGACAGAACGATTCTGCATGAGGAACTTTTAAAATGTCTAGCATTCTCTTTATTGCTTTATCAATTGTTATATAATCAATTTCTAGTAACGAAATTTGTGGTAAATGTTTGTACTGATTTTCATTGAATTGGTGTATTTTCTACATAAACACAACTCACTCGTTCTGGCACCTTTTGAACGGATTTTGTACTATTTTTGACATTTTTTGAAAAAAAGTGTTCATTATATTTCTCGATGAAATTCGGCCCATATTTTAGTACTGTAGAGTGTGTAATTTAAAACTTGTAAGATTTGACCTTTGAAATCAATTTTGTTGTTCTTGCCCTGTTTGCTCATGCTATCCTGAAATTTAAAGTAAAAACTGTGTTTCTCAGCACCATATTTTTTGCTCCTATTTTTGGACTTCAAGGGGGGGGAGGAATTGAGATTTTTTTTTGTTGAATCAAGAAACAATACCTTATTCACACTGTCATATTTCCTGTATACAAAAGCAATAATGACTACTGGTTCTTGTTTAAGAAAAAGGGCCAGTCTGTTCTGCCCTCACAGCCTCGGTTTGGTTACACTTACTTGAATGGGAGGAAAATACAAGATGGCACCTAGGGAAAGGGGGTCACTTACACCTCTGACCATTAAACCCTCCAGAAATCTTCCTCAGGAAGTTGTCTAGTTGGGGAGGATGGTGAGGACTGTAGGCCCAAATATCAATTGCTTTACCTCTGGGCTAGGGATACCAGTCAAATAACCAGGTACCAGCAGTTTGGTGTTGAGTGACATAAGAGTGGAGGATAGTGGTGGATTGAGGTAGGCAGTGAACCAGTAGGCCCTGGGAGTAAAGGGTCGTAAAGTGGTCTTGCTGTACAATCGATAACATACTTGGAGGTGTATTTTGAACTGACGAACACTTTAACATTCATCAAATAGAAAGTGAACGTTTCTCGTGTCCCATACTCTCACCAGCTAGGCTTTAATCAAAGGCATACATTGCTATGAGAAATGTCACCCTTTTATTCAACTTTTTGTTCAAACAAAACATACATCAACATATATAACATAACACCCCCTACAAAGATTCTTCCTTTTGATTGGTTCAGAGTGTTTTTACCAGAAACCACGCAACGTGCTGTACACACAGCAAACATTGTACTATCCCATAGCAACCAATGTACTATCTCATAGCAAACAATGTACTATCCCATAGCAAACAATTTACCATCCCATAGCAACCAATGTACTATCCCATATCAACCAATTTACCATCCCATAGCAACCAATGTACTATGCCATAGCAACCAATGTACTATCCCATAGCAGCTAATGTACTATCCCATAGCAACCAATGTACTACACCCATAGCAACAGCAGCTTCTTGTTACCTAGACGCCCAGGCACAATATGTATGGAGTGTTATAAACCAATTATTGACTGCTTTTACTTGTGCTAGGGTTAAAACTACGACTCCCTTGGTGATCCCTGGAGCAGTTTAACTTCCCTCGGCTTCGCCGTGGGCTTATAGACTGTGCCAAAGTTCACCTCGGGAGTCGTAGTTTTAACCGTAGCATTCCAAGCAGTCAATAATTGTATACTAGTCCAATGTTGCACAAGGTATTTCTTTCTGTTCCTGTGCGACTTTATTTTTTGTCTTACAATCACTGCTTAGAAAATGTGGCATTGAACATTTTTGCAATAGTTAACATTTTTGGGGGGAAAAAAATTTAAACACTTATTGTGCTTAATTTGGTGTAACATCACCACAGCCCACCGGCTTTGCACTGCACATATATTTTTTGTAAGGATATTCTGTACAAAAAAAAATAAGGGTGAATTAGTTGTCTGTATCATTTCAGTAGCTTTTGTCTTTGTCAACTGGGCACAGTTTCATAAAGCTATAAATCTTAACGCCCCCAAACCCTTCAAAATCCACCTGCGCCTTCAAAATCCACCTGCGCCTTTTTTGTTTGATTCTGTTGGATTAGTAAAATGACCATGCTTAATGGGATCAGGCAGGCCACCATAATTAATAGAGGGCACTTAATGATAACCCCCCGAAGCGGTTTGGACATTTTTGAGTGCACTCCGAACTTTTCGGGTACACTCGGCCCCCGTATACACCAACACGATCTATCTAGGGCCCTCACCATGGAAGACAGCGCGAGCTCACTCAAGAACGTCTGAATAACGACAGGGGTTAATATTTAGTGCTGCCCCTCCAACAGTTTGGGTGTTGAGTTACCATATAGTGTTGGATTTTGTTTTGAGTGAGGAAGGATCCTAGTGAATCACTCTTTAAAGGGAGTCAGGATTAAGCTGAAAATATTGCTAAGCATAAATCAAAACAGGGCACCAGTCACGACCGTGTGAACAACACAGCATTTGGGCTGGTAACCTGTATGCGCTTCACATTTGTTCGTCTTTTTCCAAAGGTGCATGCCATCTTTTATCTAATTTAGGCCCTGTACCGGGGCCCTGTAACTCAATCTTTTTTGTAATGTGGTAAATTGTAAAATACAGTGAGAGAGAGAGAGAGAGACAGACAGAAAGAGAGAGAGAATGTGGGTGCGATTCCATTAGAATAGAGCTGCACATCTGGGTTTACTTTAAAGGGAGGCTTGTGTCACCTCCTCACCCCCAAAAAACCAAATTAAACAACATAACTACAACAACTATTAACCCTCTTGCTGTCTGACCATTCAATACCATTCAAGTGGTTTTGAATGATAGATAAACTATGCCAGCCTGCAATATGATACCATGAGGGAATGCATGTACACAGTACACAGTTAGTTCTGTGCACAGGTTGTGCCACAGTACACAACCTTGGCAGTCGAATGGTTTCAAATGGTTGGTCAACTCACTGGAAAATGTTGCCAAGAGTCACTGACAGTAGGAGGGTTAATTGAAACAAATGTCAAAGTTTGACCACTTGTCTGATTTTGTCCTGGCAAAACTTTTACAGGAGTGGTAAATTGCTGTAATTTGATTGACTCTTGGAATCAAGACAAATAGAGACAAGTATGTGAAATATAGGATTGGGGTGGGGGGGAGGGAGTCAGCTAAGTTCCTTTTGAATTATTGTTATTCATTAGAGGATAGAGTAAAATTTAAGAGTTGGTTGGTTTAAGTATTTAACATATCAATATACTCATTTAAGGGTTATAGTAAATGTAAAAACAGTAATTTTTTCAAGTATTTAATGCAAATGTAAATAGTAATAGATGCAATAATTCAGCTACATTTTGTTTTCATTACCAAAAAAAAAAAAAAAATCAAATTTAAACTAATTATCGGAGCTTCTCAAAATTGATGTAATTATTATTATTGTATGTATTTTAAAATGTTGACAGATGACGATGTTTTTAAAATGAAATAACGTAAACGTAAATAAACGTTGCTTATGCCACCCAATGCATGAAATACATGTAACATATACATTGTTTGTACATGGCTTATGTTAGATAACGTCCTGACAACAACTCATTTGCATCTTTGAACCATGTTTTAAAGGTATTGTACACTTTTGGTATCAGCTCAAAATCAGTGTCCACATTTTGTGTGATTCAACATATGCATGAACAAACAAACCTGTGAAAGTTTGAGCTCAATTGGTCATCGAGGTCACGAGAAAATAGTGAAAAGAGATCTTATGTGTTTTCTGTTTTTCAAATTATCGCGCGCGATAATTACTATTGTTTTACTCGTTTCTCAGAAACGATAGCATTTTAGGCAGAAATATTTTAAGGAACCCTTTCTACCATTACTTACTTTAAATCATGTAAGTTATGTGTGAATCTGTGAACATTGTATTTTTCGATCTTACCAATAGTGTACAGGGCCTTTAAAGGCACTGGACACCTTTGGTAATTGTCAAAAACCAGTATTCTCACTTGGTGTATCCCATCATATGCATACGATAATAACAAACCTGTGAAAATCTGGACTCAATTGGTCATCGCAGTTGCAAGAAAATAATGAAAGAAAAAACAGCCTTGTTGCACAAATTTGTGTGCTTTCAGATGCATAATAAAAGGCTTCTGGCCAGAAGTCTTTTAATATTTTAGTGAGAAATTACCTCTTTCTCAAAAAACTACGTTATTTCAGAGGGAGTCGTTTCCCACAATGTTTTATACTATCAACAGCTCTCTGTTGCTCATTGCCAAGTAAGTTTTTAAGCTAATATTTGTTTTGAGTAATTACCAAACGTGTCCAGTGCCTTTAACTAGTCTTCGAAAAATACAATTTTATAACTTTCACGACTATAGGAAAAAAGCCATCTAATTTAAATCATTGTTATAATTTTTTTCCCATCAATATGGCAAAACAATCGGGTGATGGCATCTTTAAAAACACTTCTTCTTAACTAGAGATGGTGTAAATCATCTATTTTTTGAGCTGTCATTTTGTGTATTCAATTTCTCTAGTTTTCTACAGACACTTTGGAAATGTAAAAGTTTCAGCTGATAAGGGCCCATTTTCAAAGAGCTGTTCAAGCACCAAAAAAATAGCTAAGCACAAAAAGTAGCTGAGCACAACAAAAGCTATGCTTACCAGAATGAGGCTACCAGCCAAACTACCATGTCACCTGTGCAATATATAACTGGTATCCTGCTTATTCTTGCTTAGCAGATTTTTTTATGCTTAAGCAGATCTCAATGAAATTTGGCCCGGGTGCTTGATTTTCAGAGGGAACTGTGAATAAAGGACATTTTTGTATGTACGCTTTTTAGTGAGTATGCATGTGGCCTCCAAGGTTCACTGGAATTAGGCTGTATTCCATGTTCTGTCCTTGATGGAAACATTTCTCATGGTGCTTGGTGCAAAATGTACCAGTATTAAAGCGTGAAGACAACATTGTCAAAGAGCAGTATCCACACTTTATGCGACACAAGAATATGTACATAGAAAAATAACAAACCGGTGAAAACTTAAGCTCAATTGGTCATTAGAGTCACGAGAAAATAGTTTTTAGAAAATCTTGATACATTGTCACTGTTTTTTGGATATTGTGAGATCATAACTGATTGTTTCACTCGTTTACCAAAAATGTAGTGTTCCAAGTAAATATATATTTCAAGGGAAGTTCTCCACAATGACCGTCTGTATGTGAAAATCTGTCAACATATATTTTTTTCAAATTACCAGTGATGTGCACACCTTTAAACTGGACACCTATAGCGGTGATTGAATAACCCAATCGTCTTTCTCTGATAATTAAGTGGAAAAGATACTGAATCCGGCTGCACTTTTTCATTCATTATGACCACAAAAACATAATCTTATTAACCCAGATGGGATTATGTTATTGGCTTTAGCCGTATCGGTGGAAAAGTCGGGGTCGGATTCTGGTTTTGTTTTTTGTTTGTTGCTCTTTTTTTTCTTTTTTTTTGCAACGAAGCTCTACCATGTTTCTATAACAGTAGTAACGAAGGGAACTTGCTTGACTCGTAAGGGTGAGTCAACAACATGCAGATGTCGTATGAAATTGTTAACCATGTGTGAAGTATCACCACTTGGTTTCCAGGGAAATGCCTGATCGGCAGAGATGGAATAAGTTAGCATTCATTACGCGCTAAGGTAGCAGATAATTTGTGCACAGCATATCAATTTCAAAACACTCAATGTAAAAGGTCCCTGTTTTTTCCCCCACTGCGTTTTATTTATAACTATTTTCTTGAAAGTGTTTTAAACATTTCATTTTTGTATTTAATTTATTTTGTTCGTTAACTTATGATAGTATTGAAGATGATGCTTAGCATTTGCTGAATTTTTGAAGTTGAAAGAAATTAGTGGCATAAAAAAAATACTCTGGACTAGACAGTCACTGAAATTAAACTCAAAGGACATTTGATCATTTGCCCGACAATATTATTTTCATTTTGCCTGGTGTCCTGCTGTCATGATGCACTTTAAGAACCAGGGCAAGTGAATTGTGAGTCATGAAAAGCTATAAAATAAAAAAACACGACCCTGATGAAATTGTATTGAATCGGCTGACAGGGTTAAGGATCTGTATGCCCGACGAGGTGGTGGGATGCAATCATTGAATGCATCAGTGATCCCAGCATACACGCTGAAAATTGCCTCTCCCATTTGATGATGATACACTTAACCAAATCCCGCTTGCAATAGAACGGGTGGGTAGGGGATCGGTGCATTGCAGATGATAATCTTCATTAATAAACATACACCAGAGATACACACGCTGCGCCGTTCGCATTTGTTTCTGTTCGACCAGTTATAGCACACAAACACATCAAATGTTAATGCGATACCTGATGAAATATGCAAGTGCTGGTATAAAATGTTTATTGTACGCTAGTGAAATAAAAGAGAAATATATTTACATATGCATGACTCTTTCCGGGCGAACATTTTTGGCTGGAACGTCGAAGGTGCTGCTTACTTTTTTGGTGGTAATTTATATTAAGATCCAGCATTTTTGTAGTTTAATAAGAAATGCAGCTGAGATATATGGATGTTGTGAGGTGTTGTGAAATGTGAGAGCCCCCTATAATTATTTGATATTTTCTTGGTGACAAGGGCAGGGTGGAAAGGTGGGGGAAGTTGCAAATCTATACATGCAGCAGTGACATTGTTGTCTTGATCGAGTGTTGTGCAGAAATAGAACAAGTTAACCCTTTAGAGACCATTCATTTCTGTATGACCACCGCCAAACGCCCTGACATTGCTAATTTTAGAGGTATTTTGCCCCGTTTTTTTGGGGGGGGGGGTGGGTTTCAGGAAAACATTTAAAGAAAATTAGTAAGAAACAGAAATATATTGTTTTGTTTTAGAACTGTAGATTCTATGTTGACACTGAAAACGTTGGAAAGTGTCAATTCGCTTTGATACATTTTATCTTTGAGCCTCTGGTTTGAGCGAAAGTAGGTCAAATCTTGCGGCTGATAGCGGCCGCTGGGGGCATTTTGGGTAAAAGCCATTTGCAGCCGCTATGGTCTCTAAAGGGTTAAACATGAAGAGCATAATATTCCAGGAGATGGGGTTGGTTTCGAAGAGCACAATTTCGTCCTTCATATCTGAAGAATGTTTAGAGCTTCTGATGGCCCATGAACACATTTTCGTAACCACTTATTGGATAAATAGCGTTGAACACATGGTTTCAATAGTTATGACCTTGAAGGCTGACTCCGGCTGGGCTGCGTTTTGAAGTGCCTTCACTCTGTGGTTGAACTCATTTGCAGATTGTAAACGATAAAAGGTGGTAATTAACACTTGCCATTTCATCAAAATCCATTTTTTTTTCGTTGAAAAATAATGGACTTAATGTTGTGAGGTCAAAGCAGTTGTGAGGTTTTGAAATTTGCTAAAACTTAGGATCAATTTCATAGAGCTGCTTTAAGCACAAGAGGTAGCTTAGCACACCAAAATTATGCTTACCAGAATGAGGTTACCAACCAAAACACAAAGTCACGTGCACCGTATTTGACTGGTAGCCTGCTCGTGTTTGCTTAGGCAGTGAATTGTTAAGCAATGTTTTCTGGTTAGGCTCTATAAATTAGGCCCAGCTGGTCAGAAATTTGTGTGGGTCAGAATTGTTTGTGCTTCTTCATGAGTCAGGTATCCATCTCCTTGTATCCAAAGCTCTTCAAGTAAAAAATTTCATCATTAATAAACCCAATATTATTTCCTTATTGTTGTACAGGGCCAAGGGGGTATATTTGTTCCCCAAAATTATGTCCAGAAATGTTTGTTTGTGGTTTTTTGTTGGGGGGGGAAATGTCTCATAAAGGGGAGTGAATTAGTCTTGATTGGCGATGTGTCGTTTGTAAACTTTGCAGTCGCCAATGTAATCACAACACAAATTACTGGAGAAGAGATATCTGTCTATAACTTGCCCAGTCCCTCTGAGCCAGCAGTAGTCCCCAACGAGCCAGTAGATGTGGCGCCCTCTACCAGCGACTGATACAAAAACTAGTGTCGCCAATCAAGGCTAAAAGTGAACTAGAAGTTAGGTGTAATGTTACGTGATGTCAATACAGTGGATATTATTGTCAGTGCAGAGTTAGCTTCTGGATTTTGAGATGTAAATTTTGGTGAATATATTGTTTTCTATTCTGTAAAAACTAAAGTAGACTTATATTGGTATCTCTGATGGTGATTGGTGATCTCCTTACTGCTGCTTCCCAGACTAAACGGGGTGGTGCAAAGAGAAGGAAGCCCGATTTTGACAGAAATTTTAGCCTATTACTTAACTTATTTGAATTTTATTATTTACTATTTTTAATGTAATGAAGTATATAGCTCTTCAACCGTATTGGTGACACAAATCTTTAAAAAATCGCAAGAATAGTGTCATTGTGCTAATTTGAATACAAGTCACCAAATTCACTTTGTCCAAGTGTAAGTTGAGGTGTATAAATTCGTTGTTTCGCGATTCACAAACATTTAAGAAACACAATTTATTAACTAAATCATCAAGAAGATGATCTTGATGCTGGCTGATTATCTACTTAAGAGTCAAGATTATGTACCCAAAGGAAAAAGAAGTAACAATTATTGTATGAAGTGTATTGTTTTTTTGTCTTAAAATCAAGCTCTGAAGCTCAGTCAAGCGGATAATATAAAGCCGTCCGCGGACAGACAGGCTTGCCACATGAAATGTTTTAGTGTCCATGTCTAAGAGACAAATTTGCAATCATTTTTTCACCCCCTATGTTTAAAGATCAATATTTTAATACTATTGTATTGAGTTTTTCAGATATGCTCAACAAATGGGTGCAAACTGCTGTCAAAAGTGGGTTTTCTTCTTTTCGCACCACGCTGTATTGTAACCTGGGTATATGTCAGAATAAGATTGAATGACTTCTGACTTGCCAAAAGATATTGACAAAGTAGGGAGAGTGCCAACACTTGGGCTATGTAGCTCAGTTGGTGGACCGCTGGCACCTAAATCAGGTGGTCGCAGGTTCCAATCCAGCTCTAGTCAATTTTTCTTTGTTCATCCCAAATTGATAATGGTTTGGGAAATATTACAAAATCATGGTATGTAACAAAAAAAAAGGAACTGTTATTTTCTTTAAAAAATAAAATAATGAATCATTAAAATTATCTTTTGAAGTTAGCTGCTTTTTTTATTACAGATTGTCTTTAATAAGATTGTGTATTAAGTCATAGCAAATGTCTTACTTTTCATATTATTGGGTCACAGATGTATGTGATAAGCAATTGAAATATCGAAATAAAGATTTTAAAATCTCTACTTTATGTGAAATTTTCCTTGTCTGCTTTAAAATTTTTTATTCAATAGCATGTGTGTGCTCAGCCCACCCTGGATCACCCCAATGCTGGATGTGCAGAAGTTTGTCTTATTTCTGAATTCAGGTTTTTTGTTATGTCTGCCATGTGAAAAAAATGCTCTTATTTTCACCAAAACAAATCCTGCTCTTGGATCTATTTCTTCAGTGCTGAAGGTGCTGTTTCCAGAAGCTCCTTGAAATCTATAACTCCAGGGTTGCCAAAAGGTGGAAATGCCATCTTTTCAACTCAACTCCTAACATTTGGATCGCACTTTCGGACCTTTTTCTCGGCATTGACTCTCACCCCTGTGCTTGTAATTATCTTCAAGCAAACTGTAATCAATACTTGATTCTGATTGGGCGATCCATGGCAACAACAGCATGATTCTAAACCATGTTGCCCGGGTCGATATCACACCCAGTGTTTTGTGCTCCTGTAACTTCGCGTAATGTGCTATTTTAAGCTGCACGACAAGTTTGCTTGAAGATAAATTCGTTATCAGTCACACGCACACTCAAGGAATACATTGAAATACAGTGCGTCTGTAAACTCTGTATCCCATACTCAACGCGGCCTTCAGTCTCATTGGATTTGAGGTGCAGAAGCGCTATATTTTTTCCGTATTCCACTCGAGCTTGTGTGAACATTAAAAGTGTGAGGTGTTCCTTATACCACGGATGTGATTGTACAAGAAAGAAAAGTCTTGAAAAAACTGGAAGCAGTGTCCTCTTTGGTCAGGACTTGAAAGCATTTGAACTTCAAGGAAGTTGTGTAGCTTAGAATTGACAGACTCTGTACATCCATCACGAGTATAAAACTAGAGGTTAAAAACAACAGGCCTCAATTTCACCAACGACTAAGACTCGTCTTAAGATGAGTTGTCAGTGTTACCATAGTGATTTGTGTTGTGACATCACACTTTGCTTTAGCAGTTCAGATTGATTCGCACTTAAGATCAATCTTAGCTCTTTGTGAAACTTGCCCCGGTCTGCATCCTCTTTTTTTTAAAGACTTTAAACATATCGTCAAAGGTTAAGGTTAAAGGCAAATTGAGATCTGTGAAGGAAAAAAAAAAACTCCTTAAAATCCTTAAAAAGCTGGACAGTTCACTTTACAGTAAGAGCAAGAAGATCCTGGAGGCTTCATCTCTGTCAATACTTGTTATTCATCTTTAATTCAGCCCATGGGCCAACACTAAAGCAGGTTTATTTATGTAAGGCAGAAATTGAATCACATGCATGACATTAACAGATGATATATTTACGTTGGTAAAGAACATCGCTCGGGGAACCATATACCCATCAGTCCATCCAAGCAGTGCAGATTGGTTAATGGCACTTGTGGGCTGTTTGTTGTTGTAACACCTTCTTAGATATGTCACTGAAGAGCTGTTGGCTATGACAAGATCTGACAGAAGTGCACTCAAAGGATGGGGATATTTTCAGGGGCTCAAGTCCCTCCCCCCCCCTCGACCCTCTTCCCTCTCATTAACATTTAATAAGAAGGCAGAGAAAAATAAGACGGAAAGGAAGAACTGTTGCCCTGAGGAGAATTCAAAGTGTTAGGAATCATTGATCAGATTTACTCTCGCTGTTCCGTTTGTCTTTATCTTTGTCCATTTTGGTCTCTGTGTCTTGTAACATGTTGCATATTTTATGTCGTCTCTCCAGAGGGAAAGTTACAAAAGCGAAGCTTCCTCATATCCCTACATGCTGACATGTTATCTTTCCTAGTCTACATTACAGGCAGGATACTCGTCCTACTTTAGTCTGATTTCCGATTTTGCTTTTGCCCTCAGCAAGATCATTATTAACTAGCATGAAAAGTATGAAACCTCTGGATCCCTATAAAGAGACCAGCATCTCAAACACTCTTCAGTCTCCTGACGATGACTAGAGCAGGCTAGTCGAAACGTTGAGACCAATTAAGAACTCACTCCGCGGCAGTGCAGTTAATTACGAGAAGTATCCCCTTCGAAACCCACAAAGCAAAAGTAGTAGTCCAGGCCGATTTCCTACCTCCCCAGGTAGTAGTTAATAAGCAGGACAGTTCTTTTCAGAACTAAGTAGTCTCCCAAAATCCAAAATCTACTCCGCGGCAGTAGAATAAAGAGCAAGACAAGTTCTCAAAGAACAAATGTACACAGCATAGTAGATATATTCACATGGTGTTACCGCAAACTGAACATACACTGAGACCTCACCATGCAATGCCTCAAAACTCATATATGAGAAGCATATCAAAGCCTATACCATAATACAATGTGCATGTAGACCAGCCCTTGCACTACTTTGTCCTTTTTTCAAGGGCCAAAACTGACATTATTTTTAGTCACAGTTGTTTTGAATCACTACATCTGTTTTATAACTGTTTAACTTTTGAATGCTGTTAGAGTCATTGTCAACCAATGCCGTTAATTAATGCTGTTACACTGTTGTATGATTTTTGTTCTTGTAGTTAGGCAGTTTTCTTGTGTCCTTCCTCAGATTGACTTCTGTCACTTGCATAATGATAATAATAGTGATAGGACATTTATATTGCGCGAAACCGATATGAATATACTCTACTGGGCATAACAATCGATACAAAAAATGCAGAGAGCAAAATACAAATTACTCTTACTACAAAGAATTAAATTGTAAACAAATGGGTTTTTAACTTGGACTTAAATACATCAAGTGAGGATGATTGATACAAGAAAGGAGATTATGTTCCCTTAATTCACTAAGTTGTTCCCCCCCCCCCATCCCATGATGATAATACTGCTTATCTCCTTGCTTGTCTGGTTACCCTCCTGTCATCATCTCTTGTTTTTATGTACTTTGCAATTCTGCATGTATTTTGGGTTAAGGCCTATATTTCACCTTTCAATGTTTCTGTTTTAGTGTTCAGTTTTTTCGATTTGCTTTGTATTTTGTTGTACTTGTATTGTTGAGGTCGAATTAGTTAATCAATTTATCATTAAAAACATGTTTAAAAACAATGTAACTTTTTGTTTCAATAAGTTGACATGAAATAAACGTTTCCTGAACAAGAGAAGAGGAGAGGCCGAGAAGGGGGAGGGGGACAGGGTTGACCCTACCCCCAAAATAATGTTGTTCCCCCCACCCCCATTCCCAAGCATATAGGTGTAAAATTTACCCCTGAGCCTTCCCTGCCCCTCCTACTATTTCTGGTCTTGGCAGGGTGTGCAACAGTCCAGCTCATCTATTGTTCATGGTTCTTTTGTCAACTCCTGTGGAGGTCCATTCAAAAAAACCTGTGCAGGCAGTCTGCTTGGAGCTGTGCTTGAGCAAGGTACTACTACTACAGGCCAATACTGTGGATGGCTGGGCTGGGCTGGGCTGGCGGGGCTGGGCTGGTGTTCTGCCTGAGGTGTGTAGCAGGAGAAATTCTTACTGCTAAGACCAGGTAAGTTGTAGACAAAGACAATTAACTTTAAAAAGCCCCCCTTGTGTATGGCAAAGAATTATGGCATTTCCACCATAGCCTGCTCATACCATTAAACCATCATCAATCCTCATTTTCTTTGTAATTATTTGTAGTTTGTTACTACTGTCTTTAATTCTCTAAAACGACATTATTACCCTTAAGCTGCTTGGAATTACTTGTTAGTTGTAATTTACTAAATAGAGGTGTAGGGGTAGAATCTGGTTAATTCCTTAGTTTTAGATTATGACCAGGACCAAATAATTTAATTAGTTGCAAGCACATGAAATTCCAAACTGGTTTTCTCTGATTTATTCTGTGTGTCGCAATCTAGACAGCGATTTCTTTCCAGCCCCTTTCCAAAGATGCACCCTAAGCTCAGGTTGGACTCCTCCGTTGCAGTGCAACAGAGACTGGCGTCCTACCATGGCTACATGCACCCCCAAGAGCTTTGAATTTGTATAGGAACCAAATCTGTTATTAAGAACATGCAGCAGCGCCCTCAATTGTAATGATTGCATTAGGGGAAATTGCCTGGTTACTCATGTGGAGTGTTGTGGCCGGGCGGTCTTGAGCACTGGACTCAAGTTCCGGTGTTGTCTGAGTGTGGGTTCAAGTCCCTTTCATGTCACTTGTGTCCTTGAGCAAGCAATTAACCACACTTGCTTCGTCCTTCAGATGGGGCGCAAAGCAATAGGTCCCATTTGTTGTTATTTATAATGCATGTAAAAGACAACCTGTTCTACTTATTGTAAAGAGAAGGGGCTAATTTCCCCGGTGTAGCTGGGGGAGGCCTAAGAATATTACTACTATTTCAAAATATCAGATTCTCAAAGATAAAGTGAGTGACGGGCACCATACATCCTCTAGCCTAACACCTAGGCACCAAAAAACTAGCACTCGGTCACCACAAACCCTATTAACCGGGCACCACAAAACCTAGCTATGGCACTGTTTCTGGCATGGTCTGCCAGCATTATGCGCCACTTCGCCTTGTATCCCTTTCAAGGTGTCGTGTCGGTTGCTTCGTCTCATAAAATTATTCATAGCAAGCTCCACCTGACTTGATAATTCCACGCCTGGTGTGTTATTTATGACGATATATTGGGTATTGTTAATAATACATGACTATTATGTTGATGACCAAAAATTTGCCATATGAAGTTTTGGCAATCACTATAACTTATTATAATAATGTGTATTATTAAAAATAATAATAATACGCACTTCTTATATAATATAAGCAGTATAATATAGCGCTTTATCACACCTGAGGGCGTCTCAAAGCGCTCATTACCTTTTCTGCAAGGTATGTAGAGCCATGTTCAAACATGAATGACCCATTTATTTACATACATACATTACATACATGTAGCACCATGTAACAGTTTTCAAGGTGGCCCAATCTGCTGCCAACCATACCAGAAAACACCGGGGCAAACCCTCTAAGCATTCCTGAAACCATCTCAACTCCTTAGGAGTGTTCATCACCAGCAGCCAATGGCGCCCAGATCATCCACATCATCAATCTCTACCCTCACATGTACCCTTTACCGTTTGTAGAGCTGCTTAAGCAGGAAATATTGCTTAGCAATTTTCTGCTAAGCAAAAAGGAGCAGAATACCAGTCGCAAATTGTACATGTGACATAATACTTTGGCTGGTAACCTTTTATGCTAGTAACTTAGTTATTTTGTGATTAGCTATTTTATTTTTTGTGCTTCAGCAACTCTATGAACTTGGGCCCACGACCTAGAACACAAATATACTCCTACAAATTTACATTCCAAATCAAAGTCCCTTCTAGTCACTGCCAACCCCTTTACGAAACCGTTCAGAGCTCGCTTATACCAACTAAGAGCTGAACTGTAGAATGGCATTATACCTTAGTTTGTTGAGGATTCTGTCACAGTTGAACAATTCAGAAATCACCTTTAAACTTATCTATTCACCGTTAGTCAGCAATTGCTAGCTCCGTTGGTATTTTCTCTTTTGTAGCTTGTGTTTTCCTAACAAGTGCATAGGGACTTAGCAGTGATATGCACTACACAAATGCGGTTTGTTATTATTATCATTCACTGGGTGATGAGAAACAGTTATATAGTCATGTGTTTTGCTCAGTGACACAAAAGTAATGACCAGGGCCCAATTTCATAGAGCTGCTAAGCACAACAATTTGCTTAGCATGAAATTTCTTCATTGATAAAAACAGGGTTACCAACCAAATTTCCATGTGTTGCATATTGCTTGTTACTGGTATTTACTGTTGTTTGCTTATCCTGAAAATCATGTGGAAATTTGGTTGGTAATCCTGTTTTTATCAATGAAGAAATTTCATGCTAAGCAAATTGTTGTGCTTAGCAGCTCTATGAAATTGGGCCCTGGATTGATCCAACCCATGCTAGACCGCCTAGCCATGACACGCCACATAAACGTGTTATCACTCATCACTTGTTAGGAAAACAACAAGCTACAAAATAGAAAATACCAACGGAACTAGCAATTACTGACTTACTCATCAGTAAAAGGGAAGAAACAAACGAAAATCCTTAAAGCACAATAAACATGAAGCAAAATAATGAAACTATTCCTTTTTTCATCTGAACCGATGTGCTGCTTATTTATTGACCTTTGTTAAACTGATGATAAGGCCTTTAATTAGTTTAGGAAAAACTTTGGTTTTAAACACGTACATGTATTCTATGATTTTTTAATGAACCTCAACACCTTTCATAAGTTATTTCTTACCAATAAGTTGTCACTAAGAATAAGACTTGAACACATAAAATCACTTAAATATTCAACTTCTCTTGATGAATATGGTTTTTAGAATAATCATAAATCAAGAAAAAGAATTCAACAGTTTTTATCTAGGAGACAAAACTTTACCCTTAAAAATTGAACTCATTCCGATATTGCAAAATGCAGGATTCGCCTTATCATCAGCCTGGTTTATCTACAGTAAGCCGGCTTATAGAAGATTTATCTTAACCCATTGTGATTTACATTACATAAGAATGATTAACACAAACCATTCATGAAATATTCTTTAATTTCTTTATCAAACCAGCAAGATTTGCAATTAATGCAATGACAGTACAGTGCATTGCATATAAAACGTCGAAGAATACAAACGGATTTAAGCTGATAATTTGCACGCCTGGATACCCTGTTATTTTGTAATCAATGCATTTAATTGTGACCAGTGCAACGGGCTAGGTTGTGAACCTGAGATACTTTACGGCTGAACCTTGTTCATTTTTTTTTTTAATAAATAAAACAAGTTTGTATCTATCTTAAAATTCATGGATGTATGCACAAAACCAAATGACGAGGTGGCCTGATACTTTGTAGTCTAAAGGGCAAGGCTCTTTCCCTTAGTAAAGGGGACCTCTGTGATGGAACATTGCAAGGGGCACTAAGGCAGTGACAAGGAGCAAACACGGAGGCAATTGCCTCCGCAAGTATCAGGCCTTGATGCCTGGAACAAATCCATGTCTTCAAGAGTGCAAGATACTATCTTTGAGTTATGACAGATACTTGTGGCCAACAATTTTTGTTGTGGCCTTTACACACAGGTTTGATATCGGATTACTGTTGATGAATTTAAAACTGGTTTTGAAGTTTTGCAACCTTGGAAACTGTAACTTTCATTTTGTTATTGGGTCCATCTTTTTGTTTTTGTCAAAGAATAATGAAAACAATCTTGTTAACCTTTTTAAACCATCGAAAGCATAACCATAACAAGCTTAAACCATAGAAACCGTTCTACACTGAAACTGGGCAAGTAAAGAATTAAAACCGAGTATGTAACCCAACTCATACATAAATAAACAAAGTTTGAATGTTCTGACAACCTCAAATTTTAATTTGTGACCTTCACATCAATGATTTCAAGATTTATTTCAGTAGATTAAATGATCTCCTTGGGAAACGGAAAAATTTAACAAATTTTTAATTGTCCTAGTTGAATCAGACAAAGCTTTTTGAAATTTGTGATGATTCAACCGATAGTTACAAATTATTAACGAAAACAAAATGTGAATACAATTTTGTATAGCAGTGTAATTTAATGCACATGTTCCTGTGTTACGCTGCCACCATATTGGTCATGTCCCCTGCGTGCAACAGCAATAATAAATACTTGTTTTTCATGAAACCAAGGGGGGCAGACTATTTTGTCCTTTTGGATAGCACTGATTGGATAGCACTGATTTGATAAGAGAGAAAAAAGATGCCTGCAAAAAGATGAGAGTTTATAACACTCAGCTCTTATAAAGTGCATTGAAAATGTCCAAAACTTTTTTACACCATGGCTTAAATTGTGTAAACTTAGGGGGTAACAATTAGAGTACTGTTTAAAGAATATGTAATTAAGAAAATATAAATTACACAATGCATGGTTTACAAATATTCTTTTTGTGAGAAAATAAAGTTAGCAGTACGCAGAAAAAAATCCATGACAATTAAGGCACAAGAATCTCCAATGCAACAGAGGCAACAACAGACTAAGAACAATTAAATAAAATAGACCTTAAATGCATTGACGTCATCCAGCCGCCATCTTTGAGGCGTGTGGATGATGGAACAACAGAAATGCACAGATTTGTATGCGCGGCGCACAAGATTGGCCAATGAACAACTTCGTTTTGACCTCTAGGCTTTACCCAAATGACGTCATATGCACAAGGTCTATTTGTGGAATCCATGTTTTTTTTTACGGATTTCAATCCTGGGCTCAATTTCATAAAGCTAGTAAGCAGAAAATGTTGCTTAGCTGAACAAAAAGTGGGGCACCAGTGTCAACAATGTGGATTACATGGCATTAATGGCAGGAGCCTGCTTCTGCTAAGCATGATCAGGGTTTGCCTAAAGGTTTTTTTTCCGTGACTAGCCAGCAGGACCAGTTGGCTTGTCATTTCACTAATCCATCAGGTAATTCACTAGTCCATATTTGATATTATACAGGGATGCTATTCAACACTGAACTAGCCAGCTGGGCTTGATTACACAGACTCAGAGATTCATCACAAAGATGAATATCACCATAGTGATTTGTATTGTGACATCACACTTTCCTTAGCAATTAAGATTGATATACATCTTAAGATCAATCTTAGCTCTTTGTGAAATCGAGCCCTGAATCTTGGGTGTTTTCACGAGCCAGCGTCTGTGTGGCCAGTGGACTACTGTTAAGGGAGAATGCTGATGTCCCGTGCTACGTAAGTTTTAGTGCTTACAAGTGTTACAAAATTGGGCCCTGTGGACTATGCTCAATATGTTACATAAAAGCATGTAAATTCAATGAACCAAAATTTTGAAGATCGACTACAACCAAAGTTTTAAATTTACGCCACTTTGCACCGAAATTCTTTTCTCTGTTCTTTCCCTTAGCACCCTCTCAGAAGATGAATAGTCGAAGCTTCAACTTCTTCCAGTCTGTTACAAAACCAACATCTTTGGTTGGTTACCGTTGTGGAGGGAACGAGAGCAGCCTACTGGAATCCAGGCAGAGGAAACTTGCTGGCGAAGGCTTCCACTTCTTCTCTCAAGACGGTAATCTTTGCTTGGACCTCCTGGTTAGTGGCCACCATCTCACGGAACTCCTTCAAGGTAGGACCACAGAGTGGCTCAATTTCCTTCGTCAGCTTGATGCCTGTTTTTGAGTAAAAGCAAAATGATGTTTTTTGTTATCAACAACCAGATGTGAAAATATAAAACTGGCTGCAGGTTATCATTATATATTCGACCTCGGCAATTACAGATTACAACAAAATACCGAGCACCGATTGAGTCATGTGACTTTACAAAAAGCTAGACAAATATTACACATATTTTGTCAAGTTTTTTTTCTGTTTTTGAATCATTGTAGAATTTAAATAAGTTGCTGCCCATTTCATACCACTCAATGTTTTGTTTTTTTGCGACCGTTGCATTTGCTGAATTTTTGCTTTAATGGGAACAATTCTCAACAGATCTGAATTAACTTGAACCAAGATGACCACAGGACAGCCCCACTACTCGCAAGTCTAAGCTGCATCACGAATTGAAAAAATCCCATGATTTCCATTTAACAAAAAATCTATTCATTGGAAAAAAACAAACCATAATTGCTTTGTCCACTAGAAAGAATATATTACAAAATCAATCAGCCATGTTAAAAAAGAGTATTTCTATGGACACTTAACACAGATGTTTGAACAAGGCCAGGTTTTGTTTGTCTTGGCAGATTGAAACAACCATAGCCCCCTCCCTCCCCCCCACACACACACATATTCCATTGTGTTTGTTTAAAGGCGATAGCTAATCTGACTGTCCCTGAAAAAATACTGAAACCTTTTTTTACCATTGACCTCACTTGTGGCTCTCAAATCTTTTGTAGAGCATTTGTTGTGGCCCACGAATAGGTCAAAGATAAGAAATCATGTTAAAATATTAAGAAGACATTAGAAAAATTTTGAAGAGAGTACCTTTTACTGATGCCACAACAAATAATACGAGAAAAACATTTTTCAATGTTCAGCAAGTATTGCTATCAAACACTACGGCACAATTTATCAACACACTGCAAAATCAGAGTGACGATATTTCTAATGCAGGGCTCGAATTTGACACTGGACCGCAGGCCCGAGGCCAGTGATTTTAGCATTGGGCCAATAAACTCATGACCGGACAAGTCCGGCGGTCTTATGTTTTCAATTCAATAACAATTCATGTACCTCACTCTATAATATCTTGAACAGAAACAAATTATGTTCAAATGTTGACTTTGAGTAATGATTTGAATACACTTAATACCCTTAAAGGCAATTGAAGTAAATCTTCTCTTATATGGCTTAGTGCTTGTTTAATTAAATGCAAGTTAAACTGTGCAAGGAAGTCTTTTCTCTGTTTGAATCTGGTCTTGTAAAATTAGTTCTGGTCCAGTAAAACTTTTGAGATACAAGTCCTGTGGTCTTGTGGATTTTCTCCCCAAATTCGAGCCCTGTAATGACATATTACCACTCACCCTTGTCAATGAAGTCGACCACCAGCTCAAAGTCCTTGGCGGTCAAATTACGAGAAGTCAGGGCAGCAGTTCCAAAGCGTAGGCCGCTTGGCTTCAGAGCACTCAGATCGCCCGGACACGTGTTCTTATTGCAGACCACCGAAATGTCCTCGAGAATTTTCTCGCAGCGAGCTCCTCCCACATTGGTAGGTCGGAGGTCAACCAAGAGAAGATGGTTGTCAGTGCCACCTGTCGGACAGTAATATACCATTTTAGAACCTCTTATGACAAACGATTGACCCATTAAATTCTGCTCCTTTTTAAAATGGCTCATAAAAATTTGATTACGATCCCGTGATAAAATGTGAAAAACTCCTACCATTTGGAGGCCTGTAGATAAAGTGCTGTTTCAAAATTGTGTGTCATCGTTATTATTGCTAGAAGAGAAATATTGAACTCAAAGATACTTTCAGGCAAAGAAAAAACAGTTTGTTTCATTACAAGCAGCATTTTCCTTCAACATCCCTGGGTCTCTTTTGGTTTGCTGTGAAAGTATAAATGGCCGCCATCTTGGATTTTTTTCTTCAAAATGGCCACCAAACATGAGATATTTTTTAATACCCCGGCTTCTAAATGAACCAGGATCGTGATTTCACCAACCAAATCAACATTTTCATGGGCAAGGAATCCCAAACTATACCATGCCTGTAAAGGTAACCATTATCATTTGTGTTTTTGAAAACAGATTTGCTGTACAGATTTTGCCTGCATCGGATGTTAAACAAATAAAGAAAAAAAGTCGGGTAAGTGATCATCAATACTTTATTGTCCCACTGTCTATTTTAAGATTGGTATTAGCCGGACATGTTTTTTAAGTAAACACTATCGAATTGCCACACGAGGTCAAAGTCTATCTGAGTATGCTTTGTGTTCAGAATATCACATGAAGCAACATGCTTGACTATTTTTACAGCTGCCATCTAATTGAACTTATGCATCAATACCATGGCTCTACTGCAAGGTTTTTTCCATACTTGAATGAGCTGAACAGTCCTTTTTAATCATGGTTTGAGAAAATTGTTAGGTTGTAAAATGTGTGTAGATTGAACCACAATTGACAAGTATCTGTGGAAATAACAACCGAATTTGTGTTTTAAAAAATATCGCTTATTGGTAAATACTCTAAAACTGAATAACCTAAACAAATTACTTGGTAAGAAGTACTGCAGCTGTTGAAAGTATAAACTTGTTCAGGCAAGTTTTTGCTTAATTAGTAAGAGACGGCGATCACCATACACAATTCTGAATGAACGTGTATGGCACCAATGGTACCGGGGTTTTGCATATCTGGAGATTGCTATACAAAAAAAATTGCCCTGAACCATTTGACATAACAAATGTCTTTAGAGTCTGAAGAAATCAAATTCAAGTCAGTAACTTGTGACCAAGTCATTGTACCAGAAGTTATTCAAATCTAACTCGCACATGGATTATTGGAGCATGTATATTTGGTGGCCAATAAATTTAAGTCATTTTTTTAAGGGTCCCTCTACAGTATCTCCCATGCTTAGTTATACTTCCCGCCACAGTGTTATGATTCCATACATTTTTGGCAGATTTGTTGTACATTTATTTTTGATAATGGGGGGAGGGGGGGGGGTTACAAATAACCTTTGCCCCTTAGAAGGACAGGAAAAACAATCTAACAACTGTTGGCTGCTGTGCCAAACAAATACACAAGCACCAGACTAAGATAACAGTGATTAACAAGTACCTGTGACGATCTTGTACCCAAGGTCGACGAGTTTCTTGCACATGACCTGGGCATTTTGAATGACATCGGCTGCGTATTTCTTGAACTCTGGATTCATGGTTTGTTTGAGAGCAACGGCAACACCTAAAAAAAATAGGAAACAACAAATAAAAACTTTGAACAATTGTTTAGGGTGAATTGGTTCTTGAAAAAAAAGTGGGTCAAAATAAAAATGTGCAGAGGTTTTTTATCAAAATAACAACTGTTGTTGATGAATGCAACAGCGCTGCTGAGCATTTAGAATTATTGAGCTGAGATTTTGCGCCCCCCCCAAAAAAAATTAATGGTTCCCAGAGTTGAATAACAAATGAACCTGTCAACCCGAACCCCTTTAAATCCAACAGCATGTTTTGTGTGATTTTGTTGGGTAGCAGACAGCACCAGTAAAACCTTTCCTAGTGAATTTGATGAAAATGTCTTTCAGAATGCGGCCTTGCTTCTAACAGGAGTGGATCCCAAAGTTGGGTAAACTTTTTCCAACTTACCAGCGACAGCGTGCATGTGGGGACCACCTTGCAGACCAGGGAAGACTGCTTCGTTAATTGGCTTCTCCACGTTGTACATCACTTCTGTACCATTCTTGAGTGTCTTTCGGACACCTAGTAATTGAAAACAAAAACAAAAAATGTAAAACTTAAGTCTGGAGGCGACACTCCAGAGGGAAGGTACAATGATACAAGTATTACAGGATGCAAGTAAACAAAATTATCAAATTTTCCCAAGGAAGCGCCTTGTACACAGAACATGGTTTTGTTTTTTAGCTTTCTATGCCAGTTTATTGGAAAAAAAACAGCCCGAATGATGGTTTTTGGAAGAATAGTTTTTTGTTTTGTTTTTTTCATTTTTATTGGCTACTTCAAGAAAATGTTTATTTGTTTGGTTATTAAAAGAGCATATAGCTTATTCATTGGTTTAAACCGTAATGACTTGAGCACCCCGACTGTTGTGTAAATCCATATAATGTTTGCTACAGTAACCTGGCTGCATTGTCTGTGCCTTGGGGGTCTTTACTTTCAATTTTGGTTGTACTTTTTTTGCTTATGAACATTTCATTTCTCCTTATCTTAAAGTCAATGTTACCTCTACGGAAGAAGATGATCCCAGACCTGGGTCCACGCAGTGTCTTGTGGGTCGTGCTGGTGACGATGTCACAGTGCTCGAAGGGATTGTTAACGACCCCAGCGGCAACGAGACCGCTGATATGAGCCATATCTGCCATCAGGTAGGCGCCATGTTGATCGGCAATCTTACGGAACCTTGCATAGTCCAGGTTACGTGAATAACAACTGATGCCTGCAATGAGATGAAAAGACAATCATACCAACATGTTTAATGGAGTGCCACAGGGGTGGGGGAGGGGGGTCTTTTAGCACAGTGGACTCAAGTCCAAGTTGAATCAAAATACTACAACACAACCCAAGAAAGAAAACTCATAGTGGACTGCCTTGCTATTTTTCACTACGAACTTGGACCGTTTGAAAATGCTGACTTTTTCAGCTGCATTCATTTTTGTAAAGCACAATTTCAACTTCTGCCAGACAAAAGTTAGTTTGTTTACAGATAGAATCCATTAGCTGACTCTTCAAGACATAACAGTAAACAGCTATTGTATTTGGTAAATATTTTTGTCTCAATAACCACACTGCTCAGGAATGCTGGCCCAGTGTGTCAATTGTAACATTGGTTAAAATAAAATGCCCAAAACGTAATGTTTTTAAAACAATTTCTGCACCTGGTTAATCAAACAATTAATCAGGTTGATCATCACCCCCCCCCCCCCAAAAAAAAGGGATATTGGCTCTTTGCCAACAAATTTGCTATCTCCAGCAAACACTACATTTAAAGTCTGGAGGCTAATTCCAAACAAAATATCCAGACAAACATTAAAAACATTGACCAAGTAGAGACATTGTTTGCAGTTTGTCTGGAAACAAGATGTTGATTCTATCTGAGCAAGATAAACTTTGTCTGGCATGGAGCTGTAAACAGTTTTGTTTCCCTGCAGTGGTGGCAGACTGAGGGCAGGTGGGGCTTGGTGAATTAAAACAAACTTTATAATGCAGCTGAAAAACACTCCCGCAGGAAATGCATTTTGATGTTGAGTAAAGTAAACGACTGAGAATATTTCTATTCCCCTTGGACAGGATGCCAGTCCATCGCAGGTTACTCCCCAGCTCTCACCAGTACCCATTTGTACTCCTGGGTGGAGAGGAGAAATAATGATTAAGTGCCTTGCTCACAGGCTCAAGTGTTGCAACTGAACAAACCAGGATTTGAACTCACATTCTGTAAATTACAGAGCATGAGTCCATCGCCCTAGAACACTCGGCCATGACACCCCGTTGAGTACTTAAAGTAAATTATTTCCTTGTTTAGTATTTTGTTGCAGCAAGCCGGTGATGTTGGTGAAAATTAGAGACACACTCATTGAAATTAGCTTGAGTGGACACTAAGACACTGCATGCAGTTGACCATTTGAAATTTGAAACCATTTGACCATTTGAAACAATTCCATAGCACAGGTTAAATTATGGAGGAGAACCTGTCCACAGAACTTTCTGTATGGATGCATTCTCTACATGATATCATCTGTCTTTCTAATACATGTGGATGAAATTGAGTGGTCACAACAGTAGGAGGGTTGAACAATAGATTTAGCTTCCAGTTGTCAATACCGATTGTTTACCTGCAATGATCATTTGTGGATGGAATAGTTTAGCATTCTCCTCCAAGCGATCCATATCAATCAAGCCTGTGGTGGGGTCCACCTTGTACGGCATGGATTCAAAGTACATGGATGTTGCTGAGATCTTCTTCTTACTGGTCATGAACCCGTGGGTCAGATGACCACCGTCCGGCAGGTCCAACCCCATGATGCGACCGTGGGGGCCGATGAGGGCAGTGTACACTGCAAAGTTTGCTGGGGAGCCAGAGTATGGTTGGACGTTGACGCCCCATTCTGCGGGGTCTAGGCGGTAGGCCTCTTGGGCACGCTTTATACATAGGTTTTCCAACTCGTCAAAATGTTGGGTGCCTCCATAATACCTGTTAGAGGGGAAACAAAAAAAGGGTTTAAAACCTGCATCAGTATAATCGGGGAAACTGTCAAACAAATAATTTGTCAAAACTACTTTTCCTTTAAGCCGGCTAGTTTGGCTATAAGATCTCTTGCAAGCTTTTTATGCAGCAAGCAGCTTGACTGTTTAAAGTATTGAACACCCTCTGTAAAAATTGATTCCCGAGTTGATTGAAATTTACCTGTTTCCTGGGTAGCCCTCACAATATTTGTTCTGAAGACAAGATCCGAGCGTCTCCAACACGGCACGGCTTGTAAAGTTCTCTGAGGCAATCAGTTCCAGCCCGCATCTCTGTCTCTCCTTCTCCTTGACGATGATTTCTGCGATGGCTGGGTCGTTGGTTGCCAGGGGTTCACTTCCAAACCAATCCCCCGCTGCGCCATTTGTTTGTCCGTTTGTAGTCATACTTACTGATGTTTTCTATACCCAAAACAATAATAAGACGAGTTATTTAGAAATGCATTTGTCATCATACAGAATCATGAACACTCATGGCATTGTTTTGTCTGATGGGAGTTCAGCTAGTTCACATGTTGTCTATAAACCATGTGACCTGTGACATCACATGTCTACAAAAGAGCCACAGAGTCTGGACCTCCTGCAGGCATGATTTGTACACAGACAGCCCAATGGAAGAAACCATTTTTAAAGGTCATTATATACCATTGGGACGGCACTGTACCACACTGTACCACAGCTGTTACTTTTATAACTCTTGAATTTATGTCAAAATATTCACACAAAATGTAAAATTTCCCATGGATAATGACGTGGTGAATGTATTTACACAGACAGTGCACAGATGAGATAGCTGTGCATGCACACCCCCGACAGTGACACACTATTAATTATTATTAAATTATGTGCAATCATTCCCTACTAAACACTACAGTAACACAACCCATCACTTTTGTTAATAAGTTTTAGCCTACTAAACTAGTAGTACTACTTACTACTAAATACAAAATACTACTAGTGTAGTCAGTAGTAGTAGTACTACTATTTACATTCTTAATACAACCTGCCTGAGTGTAGCTTTAACTAACTGCAAATGGTTCCCTGCTTGGCGATTGATCTCTAGATCCCAACAGTATCACACTAGTAGTGTACTACTTCTTGTACGTTAGTATTGGGACGATTCTAAAGTTGGGACGGAACGGAGCACATACACACAAGACTGACTAGGAACCACTGACTACACCAATAAAAACTGTTTCTGCCCAGAGTGCAATGTACTGTGCATGATTGAGGTATGCCAATATGTTTTCACGCTCCGAGGTTACACGCCTACACCATAGATGAAGGACTGCCTACACGGACTGCGGAGTAATTTTCCACCACGAGCGAAACACTGCATGCATTGCTGAAATCTCCCACTGCTGGGCATACACAAAATTGACATTGAGAAACGTTAAGACTAGAATAATGCAATTCCATGATTTGAGATTGTGCTCGATCATTCGATCTTGCCTGCAACTGAATTTCTTATAATTTTAATATATATATATACTTTTTTTAGCCTTTTTTTAAAAATTATGATTAGCGCTTAGGGGGACAAAGCCGTCGTACTCGTCGTAGCGTAACCTTCCGTGCATGACAAACTGAAACATGTCGACACTGTTTACGAAAAAGCAGTGGAACTTACCGTCTCTTCACACAACTTCTGTCTCTTTACGATCGTTGAATCTTGTTGCACTGCTGTAACTTGACTCATTATGATGTTCAATTCAGTTGAGCGACTCTGAAGTTAAGATAAAAATATTCTGATCAGCCGACAACGATTGACCAATAATAGATAAACATACAATCGACTTAGTTTTTATCTATGCAAATTGTCCCCAACATGTGTGCATGTGGAAATACTCGCGCCACTTCTTGCGCTTAGAGTTACTGGTACCCAGGTACTACACGTGATTTGTGAACTGGCATAGTCTAGTGACCAGCGAAGCAAATTGGCGCGCCAAATGCAGTGTGCACAAAATCTCGAACCCATTATTGCGCAATCCAATTTCGTCCCCGCATTTAAAGACTCCATTCACGTGCGTTTTGGTTAAACATTCTGGGGACGAGCAAAAATGGGAGCGCCAATGTTATCTTTTTGTTTATACATTACGCCCCCCCCCACCCTCCCCGTGTCAAAATTTAAAGGGAAAGTACATCAATTTGGAATGGAATCAATTCACATTCATTGTCAATTTCAATAAACTATTAGTATTAAAAATTAACACACAACCAACCTGGAAAAAATTCCATCAAATATCGATGGTTATTGATGACTGAAAATGGCGCAAACCACACTAAGTCTTAGAATATTGAGCACATTACACCATGAACGATTAAAAGTATAATGACCTATCAGTTTGAAACAAAAAGTATTGGTTACCGAAATATCCGGATCGGTTTTACTCTGTAATCTTTTTAATTAGTGAACTTTCTGATTGAAACTAATGATTATCAATTCGGCAAATAATAGTTAGCTTATTTAAAAGACATTTTAAAATTTGCAATGGACTTTTGAGTATTGACTCAAATGACTGTAATAATATGCAAAAGGTTTACTTTTTATGAGTTGAAAGAAACTCGCATGTCATGCAATACAAAATAGAGACCGTAAACTTGTCATAGCGCCCTCTTCAGCTTTCGAGATTCATTAAGCAATTGTGTTAAAATTGATAGCACTTAGGGGGTCTTTATGTCCATGTGCGCATCAAAATGGCGGAGGGGAGCGCTGAAAGAGAACGACAAGGAGGTCGAAAAATGGACAAATCTCACGAAAATGCGCCCAACGAAGCCGATCAGAACGGCGAAGAAATAGAGCCAAACTTCGATGATCCGGAGGACTACGTTGATACTGTGAAGGATGATGGTAAATCTAGATTTTTGCAATTTGTGTTCATATCAATTATCCGTATGTTTCGCGCAAAGCCGCAAGTACATGTACGCTGCCAAGCGGGAAGTAGTGCTACTGCTAGTACATTGCGGGTATAGTGTAACGAATACCGGACAAACTCGGTACCCACAAACTCGGCACCTTGCAAACTCGGCACCTTGCAAACTCGGCACCTTGCTAACTCGGCACCTTGCAAACTCGGCACCCACTCGGCACCAGAATGTCGGCACCATACAAACTCGACACCGGCCTATTTTTGACTAACAAACTCGGCACCAAGCAATCACTACGTGTTCGTTGGAATGGTCAATGTACTTACACAATAACAATGAGGGATGTTTCGATCCTTACATTGAATTTAGTCAAAAGATCTCGTCATGATAACTTCCTTTTGACATGATATTCAGCGGCGTAGCAAGGACTATTTCAGTGTGTGTAGGGGGGAGGGGGCATTGCTTTCAAGTAGGGGGAAGGGGAATGGGTTTGGCAGTCGTGGGGGTCATGCTTTTATTCTGGGAGGGGGACGCTTATTATGTATTCATTTTTGTTTTATTTTCTATTTATAAGTCTACTTTTAAATTAACTGCAAATTTATTTGTAAAATTGCGTTATTTTTAAATATTGATTCATTCAGTTCAACAGTCTTAAACATATTTATTAATTAAATATTTATTAGTTATTATTATTATTATTTTTTTTTTTAAATAACTACAATTTTATCTTCGTACTACATTTTTGTTTGTGTTTTTTGTGTTGTGTAGATGAAAATAAACATCTTGCATGTATATAAAAATATCAATTTTTCATTGTGTCAATTTCATTAATTGCATACCAACCAAAAATAACCTATATTCAAAATGCCATTAAAAGTAAGGTTACATTTGTGGATCGCATTCACATTCCAACCTTCATTGATGTACATTTCAGCTTCCAAAATTATGCTGGAAACGTTCCGGTAAATCGGCAGAAACTGTATTGTGCATGTGCCGAGTTTGTGAGTGCCGAGTTTGCTAGGGGCCGTTTTCGACAGGGTGCCGATTTTGTATTTGTGCATGTGCCGAGTTTGTGGGTGCCGAGTTTGCAAGGTGCCGAGATTGTTGTGCCGAGATTGCAAGGTGCCGAGTTTGTGGGTGCCGAGTTTGCAAGGTGCCGAAGTGACCGGTTACCAGTGTAACACTATACCATAGAGAAAGACTATACAGTGCAACAATCAATCATCATGAACGTAAAGTCCATGTTAATTGTGTTGTAGGCTACAGTGAAAAGAAGTCCAATCCACTGCATTTGACCTCTTCTGATGTATCCTTGGCCTTGTTTCGTATGTCCCAAAATTACATATCGCTTATTTAGAATTAGATGTGCAATTTTGACAATTTTGACTCGTCCCGAATTGAATAATCTGTAGACTGTAGTCTGGTGGTAGTGTACAGATGTCAGCAGACTGACACTACAGAATTTGACACTACAGACAACATGAGACAACAGAGTTAAACGTCAATCGTTTCTTATTTTTTCGCCAACCTAAATTTTGAAATATATGTTTAAACTTGTACTGTGAATTGGGAAGTAATCAAAACAATTTGTAATTGTTTTATTTTTTTATAAAGTTAAGTCCTACTGAGTACTGCTTCAAATATATGTGTTAATTAAAAAAGTAGTTTATTTTTCACATGCACGATTGATAATGATAGCGGTTAAAAATCTCAAAACATAATATAGGTTATCACTACCAAATAATATACCGTAAACCAGGGTAGTAAATAAGCAAACAAAGTAATTAATTAATTCATTATATACCACCATAGAGTAAGAAGAGCACATACTGAATGAACATTTTTTTTAAAACTCCATTACAGAAAATCTTGTTAAAATTAGAAATCTCAAAATCACTATACAACAAATATAAAGACAACACAACAGAAGATCTTTTTTATTTTTTTCCCCAAAACTTTGTTTCTTTTTTTTGATCTGCCAAGTTATTCAATGTAAGCACAAAAAAAAAAAAAAATGGAAACTAGACTAAAGACTTTCTTACACAAATTATGGTGCTCACGTATGTCTTTGCTAGTTGTGTAAAAAGTGGATATATGACTCAATGGAGAATGATTACTTGAACCTTACAAGCTTCCATTTATAACTCAGATATTCAGTTTTTATTGATCACTGTAACAGCCATTGTTTGCGAAATAAAAAAACGGTTTCTCAAAACCTTTGCTCTCAGAACTCCTCGGTGATATCCTGAAGCAGCGCCCTCAAAAGGCCATCGGCAGCGACTCGGTCATCGTTGTTGACAACATCCCAAATGTCGCTCAAGACCGACTGCCAAAACTCAAGAACGTCATCCGACGAATCTTCAGCAAGTTTGGTGAAATCATCACCGAGCATTACCCAGAAGAAAATGGCCTCACCAAGGGGTAAGTAGGCCTCGGTGTACAGTTGACCTGAGGATGTTTGTAAGTGACGGCCTTCCAAGAAGAATGCTAAAATGCACATCAAGACAGTTGTCTTCTTTGACCACGGGTCTAAATTCTTGTTTAAACAGCAATAGACTCGATCCACTAAGCCAATTTCCTACCTTCCGCCCAGATAGTAAATAATCAGTGCTCAGGACAGTTCTTGTCAGAACTAAGTAGTCTCCCAATTTCAAAATCTACTCCGCGGCAGTAGAATAAATAGCAAGACAGGTTCTCGAAGAAAGACAGGGCATAGTAGATATATACACACGGTGTTAACGCAAACCGAGTATACATTGATACCTCACCACGCAATGCCTCAAGTGGCGTTGAACGATAAAAATGTTTGGCTGACTTGTGAAAAGTGGCCTTTAGGGGAATCCCCTTTGCTATTTGTTTAAGCAAGACACTTCACCATGGTTGCTTCGTCCTTCGGATGGGATGTAGAGCCGTTGGTCCCTTGTGTTGTGTAATGTTTGTAAAAAGAACCCAGTTACATTATCGCTAAGAGAAGGGTTTGCCTTGGTATTTCTGGCAGTGGCTGCTAATGCGCCGAAGTACCTTGATTTAATTAAAGAAAAAAAACCTGTCTCAAAATAAATGATGATTAGCGCATTGAGATGCCCGTAGATAAAGCGCTAAATAAAAACTGATTTTTATTATATTTGAAGAATCATTGTCAGCACAGTTTCCCCGACACACCTAGAGGAAATGATTTTAAAGAATTACTAATTGAATTATGATTGTTTTCAGGTTCATATTTTTGGAGTTCTCCTCACCAGCCAACGCAATGGAAGCTGCTAAACAGATGAATGGGTACCGGTTGGATAAGACCCACATGTTTTCTGTCAATCTGTTCTCAGATATAGACAAGTAAGTTTGAGTTCCCAAGAACGCCAAAAATTTGCACAACATCTTTGTTTAATTTTAGTCTGAAAGCTTTACTGATTATGAAGTTCAAACTAGAACCATTTTTTTTCCCTGTAATATATTTCCATCTGAAATGAAGTCATACTCGAGAAAACTGTACTTGAAAACCTGAAAATAAGCGCAACAGCTGATTTTGGTTGTTACAACCAGAATTAAGGACAATGTTTTTACATGCTTAACATTGTGCATGATTTCATTATTTTCTCCTGACTCGCGCAACGGATTAAGCCCGAATTTTCACAGGTTTGTTATTTCATGTATATACAAAGCATGACCCTGTCTACGACTATTTTGTCAGCTTGACCAATCCTGTAAATACCTTTAAGACCGGCTTGAACGAAAACGGCAACAAGTGATCTTTGCTAGAATTCATTTAAAATGTCTTTAATCAATAAGGAAATCGAGTTCACATGAGTTAAAACATATTGTGAAAAAAATTGTTTGGAATACCTTCTCAGGTGCTTTTCAGAAATATTTGCAAAAAGCCCTGTTTCGTCATCACTCATCTTTTACATCATTTGTGGGAGCTCTGTTTTGTATCGCCGCCTTGTTGCAATAACAAAGTAACGCCCCACAAATGACATCAAAGTATTGTCTTTTGACGCACAATGTCAACGGCAGAGAAGTGTAGCTGTTTTTGTTTTCAAAACCTTGAGGTTGGGGCCTTTATTTGTGATTGATAATTACGAAAAATTAAGAAATGTAAAAATGTCAAAATTACATTTAAATGATAAACTAATATGTTACAAACAAGTTTAAAAAGCATTCCTGTTAAATAATTTGTTGCTTATGTAGCTGTTTAATACGTTGTTGTTTTTTTATTGTCATCAGGTACACCCAGATTGAGGATAAATGGGAGCCACTGCAGCCTGAGACTTACAAAGACTATGTGAGTAGCTCCAGCCTCCTTCTAGAACCTCGTTCAATAGAGACATAGGCCTAGTTATCACATTCTCCATTTGGCTGTTCGGGGAAATTTGTATTAGGCCCCAAAAAACATGGTTACCGTCGCCGCCCGCTTCCTTTTTAGAGGCCGCCTCCTTCCGAAGAAAAAAAAATAATTTTAAAATAAATGAGAACATATTTTTAGACTTTAGCACAACGAAAAAACAAAGACAAAAGCTGGTAACCATCTTGAAAAATAGCCAGCACCGGATGTCTTGAAGAATGTGACAAGCGGCCATTTAAAAATTGCGGGCTCTTGTAGTTGGGGCAACGTAAAAGAGGTGTTGGTTGTTTATTTCTTACCTTGGTTTGATCCTCCTCTAGGGCAACATGAGGTACTGGCTGCAGGAGCAAGACTGCAATGACCAGTATAGTGTCATCTTTGACGGTGGGGAGAAGACGTCCATCTTTGCAAACTCCTCGACAGATGCCACTCTTGTGGAGGAACGGAAGGTAAGAGAAAAACCACCAGTGACTTGTGCTGGAGTTAGATTTGTTGTACTTTTATTTGTTAGAAGTCAGTTGTGCTACTTATGTTTTCAAGAAAACTTGAACTTGATTTTTTTTTTTTATTTTTCTTCTTTAGTCGACCCAAATATTTGTGGATGTAATACGCAAAACTCAATTGGAAATGCCGTAAAAGTTGAGAAAATAGCATTTGAAAAAACGCTGTTGCTCATTTTTCTTGCGACAGCAGAAATAAACATCTGTGTTAATGCACAAAATCCCAGGCAACAAATAAACCCTTTTTTCTCTTGTACTAAAACGGAACCCCCTAACTTGATGAAATTTTGACATGTTGGATGATCTAGAGGTGGAAGGCAAGGAAAGAAACCACTACGCCAACTCACGGCCCTAGAAGATGTGAATGAATAATCTCTTCCAAAAACCAACAATGTTTCATCCCTTTGAATCAATCAATTTTTTCGAACAGCTGACACACTGTCGTGGTCTAGTTCACAGGACCCAAGCTCTGGTGTTGTCAGCAGCACAGTGTGGGTTCGAATCCCGGTCATGACACTTGTGCCCTTGGGCAAGGCACTTAACCATTATTGCTTCGTTAAAAGTTGGGAAGGTAGTGCATTTCAACACTGAACTAGCCAGGCTCCCAGTGGATGATACCCATGCCTACATCCGTATGGACTGTGAAGGAGGTAACCCTGTTTCAACCCCAGGAGTAGGTGGCAACGTGCCTCTGGTGTCAGTTGATTTGGGTCAACAGACCAAATCAGTTAAGTGTCGCCCTCACCTTGAGTGGCCTTGTGAAGTAGGCGATATCTCCTTAAAAAAAAAAACACCTTTGTGATTTTTTTGTTCAGCATTGGACAGAGACGTATGTGAGGTGGTCACCACAAGGCACCTACCTGTCCACGTTCCACCAGAGGGGTATAGCCCTATGGGGAGGACCAAAGTTTGAACAGATCAAGAAGTTTCTTCACCCCGGCGTCCAGCTGATTGATTTCTCCCCCTGTGAGAGGTAAGTCTTGTGTCCTGGTGTTCTGTCCCTATGGCCCACTGGTCTGCTAGCCTTCTGGCCAATTGGTCTGCTGGCCTATTGGTTCTGCTGGTCTGCTGGTCTGCTAGCCTGCTGGCCCATTGGTCTACTGGCCTATTGGTTCTGCTGGTCTGATAACCTGCTGGTCCATTGGTCTGCTGGCCTATTGGTTCTGCTGGCCTGTGGTCTGCTAGCCTGCTGGCCCATTGGTCTGCTGGCCTATTGGTTCTGCTGGCCTGCTGGTCTGCTAGCCTGCTGGCCCATTGGTCTGCTAGCCTGCTGGCCCATTGGTCTGCTGGCCCATACATTGGCCTGCTGGCCCATTTGTTCTGCTAGCCTGCTGGCCCATTGGTCTGCTGGCCTATTGGTTCTGCTGGCCTGCTGGTCTGCTGGCCCATTGGTCTGCAGGCCTGCTGGCCCATTGGTCTGCAGGCCTGCTGGCCCATTCATTGGTTCTGCTGGTCTGCTGGCTGGCCCATTGGTCTGCTGGCCCATTTATT
The DNA here is from genome assembly GCA_032158295.1 of Pycnopodia helianthoides. Taxonomy (NCBI): domain Eukaryota; kingdom Metazoa; phylum Echinodermata; class Asteroidea; order Forcipulatida; family Asteriidae; genus Pycnopodia; species Pycnopodia helianthoides. Next base: position 14,448,822 of record CM063245.1, read on the forward strand.
GATCTGCTGGCCCATTGGTTCTGTTAGCCTGCTGGCCATTTGGTCTGCTGGCCCATTGGTCTGCTGTCCCACTGAACCACTGGCTAGCTGGTCTGCTGGTCTGCTGGCCCACCGGTCCACTAGTCTGCTGGCCAAATGCCAGACCTGACCTGTGAAACTTACATGCAACAGTAAAAATACTTTTCCCACTAAGGGCAATCGAGGCCATGGCCTCTTGGCCTCCTTGTACTTTTCAACACTGAACTAGCCAGCCGGACTGCTTGCAGATAAGTTTTGACTGGTCCTCAGGTTTTTCCACTGCCATTTGGCCAGCGGATCACTGTAAAGCGAGAACCCTAATAACCACTTTCTGTATTATTATTTTTTTTTCTTCTTCAGATACCTTGTGACATTCAGCCCACTGATTGATATGAGAGACGAACCTCAAGCCATTATTATATGGGACGTACTGACCGGCAAGAAGAAGAGAGGTTTCCACTGCGAGAATGCAGCACACTGGCCAATATTCAAGTGAGTATGGAGTAGGGCTGGGCGACTAGGGAAATTTCTTACCCGACTAGTCGGGTTTCAACTAGTTGTGACTTTGACACTAGTCGCGACTAATTTTTGTTTTCCCAGAAGCTTTGCGGTATATTTTTAAGATTGTAAAAGTCTGGCGGAAATGTAAAGTATGCATTGCAATGGACGCCGTTGCAGTAAGCAACTCATTTGATGCACTGTGCCGGATAGATGGTTAACTGACTGACCGTCCGGTTACACGTTTACATTTTTACAGTTCGGATACTCCTCGAAAAATACACTCAAAAGTGCCTCAGAATGCAGACCACATTGCGATCACGATGTACACGACGCACAATCTGTGCGACACACAAGCAGTCACATCGTTTCAAATTTTCAGGCTTGTAGTCTTTGTTATCTTGTTACTTTGCGTGTTACCTTTGAACCACGTTTTAACCAACTTTTAGTCATCTTTGATAATTTTTTATATATTTTGTTCAGTGTCTCAAATGAAAGTTTATAACTTCCTCTACTAAAAGAAATAGTTATCAAATATTTCAATCAATTCTTGCCATAAGTTTTGTTTTAAAAAACTGAGCAATGTATGGTTAGCATGTAAATGGTGGATAGAATGGGGATGGCAAAAAAATTCCAACTTCAGAACAGGGTGTCAACACAAGTGGGCCAAAGCTTCAAAAATCAGACGTTTTGATCGGCAACATTTTATTTTTTGCATTTTCTTTAAATGCCTCCAGGTGGAATCATGACGGCAAGTACTTCGCTAAGCAATCTACGGACATGCTGAGCATCTATGAGACGCCATCCTTCGGGTTACTGGAGAAGAAGAGTATGAAGATAACAGATATCAGGTAGGCCAAGAGCGACACAGAGATGGGTTGCACAACCTCGTTCCCGGGGATGACACCTTTCATGGAGTCCAAATTAAGACGTTTTGTGCCAAGTTTGATTGAAGGGGGTCAATACAAATCCCTTCTTTTCAAAACAAAGGTCTCTTTAAAGTCAACCCCTAACATGGAACCCTTGCAGGCGCGCGTCGACCATTTCCACCATTTTGGAAGTCAATTCCTTTGTGTGCATTTTGACGCCCAAAATGGCAGTCAGGTGAGGCGCGTGTAAGTGCACTGCGCGATGTGTAATGGGTCAATACACAGGTACCACAGACTGGTATTATCAGGAAACCCCATGGCTTGTGTACTGTGGACTTAGTCTCCACAGTCTCCTGTGATTACCGTACCTTCTAGGCTAGCATTGGATACATGGGTTTCTTCTGTTTACACAGACGGTATTATCAGGAAACCCCATGGCTTGTGTACTGAGGACTTAGTCTCCACAGTCTCCTGTGGAATTTATGTGGAAAGAGCCAGTTAGGCAGGAGAGTGTATCGATAGTGATATTTATTTCTTTCAGCTTGGGTCCCTCGTATTTAAATCTTCAAGTCATTCTTTGCCGCCCTCAAAAGTTTATTTACGACAGTACTAATGTACACTTCCCTCATTGAGGTGGACTTTACTATAAGGAAAAACAGCCTTGCCCGAACAGGTGCAAAGTATCGGGCCTTGGCGGTTTAAATCGTAGCAGTGCGTCCAAAAAGCCGACTCTCAAGCTAACAGCATGTTTCCATCCACAGGGATTTCGCCTGGTCCCCGGCCGACAACATCCTCGCTTACTGGGTGCCGGAGTTGAGCGAGAGCCCGGCGAGGGTCACCCTCGTCGATATACCCTCCCGTAAGGAGCTCCGAGCGAAGACCTTGTTCAACGTCGCCGACTGCAAGATCCACTGGCAAAAACAGGGAGACTACCTCTGCGTCAAGGTGGACCGCTACAGCAACAAGAGCAAAAAGGTGATGACTTCTGGGCTCAAATTATTTTCCTCGCAGAAAGGCAGAATTTTAGCATTATTTCTACCGCAACTTGTCCTTTTTGTGTTGGTGAAACAAAGCTGTGCACAGTGAGTGCATGCTCTGTGCTTCGCTCGGCCCCAGCGGCCTATCCAGGACCGCTGGGATGGGCTAATCAGTTTGCACAGATTCTTGTTCAGGAAGTACGTCATGCGTGCAGTGCTTGCAGTGTGAGTGTGATGCATGATGGGACTGAGCATTAACGTTAACGATACGTTTGCCCATCCCAGCGCCTTTGGTTTTAAGGCAAGGCGCTGGGGACGAGCGAAGCTCTGTGCACTCTCTGTAGTGGAAAGTACGGGGCAACCTTTGTTTTGGTCATCCAATTTGACACAAATATAAAAGTCAAGTCCTGCAGAATGCATCCGTGGAAGAATTGGCTTATTAACACGTCATCCGGCATTAACTGGCTGAGCCACATTGAATATGGTCAGGAATGGGATGGGAGACTGTTCCATGTATTGTCATGGTTGGTGGCTTGTCTGGGACATGATAGGGCTTCTTCCTACCACGCCTTTTTCGGATAGGACATAAAACTGTAGGTCCTGTGCATTGTGTTGTGCACATAAAACACCCAGGACACTTATCATGAAAGAGAAGGGGCTTGCCCCGGTGTTTCGGGATCGGCTGCATAATGCGCCCTCTCTGAGCAAGTTTGGAGTATAGTTTTTACATGATGCGCATTTGAACATACTCATATGGAATTTGCACAATATAAATTAACAGATTTATTTTTCTTAAAAACAGGACAAAGTCTTCCAGTTGGTCTGTGAAGTTTAATTTTACTTCTGTTAAGTCTCAAGTTGATTGAAACGTTTGTTATATTTTGCTCGTTTGTCACCAGGTGTCACTGTGGAACTTTGAGCTTTTCCGTATGCGAGAGAAGCAGATTCCTGTCGATCAGGTCGAGGTGAAGGAGACCATCACTGCCTTCGCCTGGGAGCCCACCGGCTCCCGATTCTGCTGCCTCCACGGAGAGTCCCCGCGCATCTCGGCGAGTTTCTACAAGATCCATGAGAAGGGGAAGGTGGAACTTGTCAGTAAGTGAAGAGAACCCTTTAGTTTATTCAGTCGCCCTTAAAGGGTGCACAAGATTGGTCAGATTGAAAATATAAATGTTGACAGATTTGCGCGCAACTTTACCTGGTATAAAGATTGTTATGGTCAAGAACTTCCCTTGAAATATGTTTGCCTGAAATGCGATAGTTTTTGAGAAAAGTAAAAACAATTAGTTTTGATCTTGCAAAACCCAATGTTTGAAAACATATAGTGGGGTTTTGCACTATTTGCTCTGTACTCCGATGATCGACTGAGCTGAATCTTTCACTTTTGTTATTTCATATGTTGGGTCACATAAAGTGCAGAGACTAGTCTTTGACAATTAACTTATTGACATTACAAATGTTGTCCGCGTGCTTTGACCTTGGTTAGCCGGCCATATGCCAGTCAAAAAATATCAGAGAGCTATTTAACCACATGTCAGAAGCAATCTTGCTGAAGGGCAGAAGTGTCATGACCAGGATTTGAACACAACCTCAATGACTTAACCACAGTACGCTCGGCCATGACATGCTACGATTGGATTTACAGTTCTCCATGGATAATTCATGCATGGAGGCCCTTGCCGATAATCGTCCAATGAAAAAGCTGGTGTACAAGCTTAATTGGTCCGGTTATAAAAGAGACTGAAAAGTTTAGGGCCAACCCCTGCCTTTGGAATAATGTAATCATTTGAATCTGAGTAACAGCAAGTTGAACTGTTTTGTAAATTAACGAGGTAGGAAGTTCTGTTGTGTCATTAACGCTCCTATTGATGCCTTGCATGACGCACAGCGCACTTACACGCGCCTATCCTGTCCGCAGTTTTGGTATTCAAAATTTACTCCCAAAATGGTGGAAACGGTAGACGCGCATCGTGCAAGGGGTCAACAGTTTCATACTCCAAGATGCCTCAAAATCTCCCATGTACTATGCACACAATGGTGAGGTAACCCATGTCACACTTTCTTATCATTGTATTTCTATGTGTGATCACTCAGTGCCACAGACTGCCACTGTAGAAATTGACTAGGGTTGAGAAACCTTATCTCTTCCAACAGTGGCCCGAATTCCATTGCAATTGAGCACAGCTGGTGGCTTTTACAGTTTATCACTCTCAGTCTCATTGAAGCACCTCGGGGCAGTGGCTCTACTCTCTACATCAGCATGTGTTTCTGCCTCAAAATGCCACCGTTGTGTAGTAGTGGGGTTACGGGTGGTTGTCTTGAGATACACACCAATAGCAGGAGGGTTCAAATGTATTTTTTTTCCTGGAATTTTCTTTTGACAGAATGCCTGGAAAGAAAGCAGGCCAACACCATCTTCTGGGCTCCTACTGGTCAGTTTGTGGTGCTTGCTGGTCTAAGAAGGTAGGGTGTTAACTTTGTTACTTCCAAAAGATCATTTTCTGAGATAAAAAATGTTTTGTGTAATATCCACGTTAACCCATAGATGTTTATTCAGAGAGTTGCAACAACTTAGAAGTCCAGGGCTCGAATTTGACACTGGACCGCAGGCCCGAGGCCAGTGATTTTAGCATTGGGCCAGTAAACTCATGACCGGACAAGTCCGGCGGTCTTGTGTTTTCAGTTCAATAACAATTCATGTACCTCACTCTATAATATCTTGAACAGAAACAAATTATGTTCAAATGTTGACTTTGAGTAATGATTTGAAATATACTTAATACCCTAAAAGACAAATGAGGTAAATCTTTTTTTTTCATATATATATGTCTTAGTGCTTGTTCAATTAAATGCAAGTTAAACTGTGCAAGGAAGTCTTTTCTCAGCTTGAATCTGGTCTTGTAAAATTATTTCTGGTCCAGTAACATTTTGAGATACAAGTCCTGTGGTCTTGTGGATTTTCCCCCAAATTCGAGCCCTGAAGTCTCTAACCTTTTGTTAAGTCAGTGTAAAATGCCACTGTGTTTGATACCCTTCAAGTGCAATTTTTGTCATAATCCAAAAATAACCGATGCATCACATTTCTAATACATGGTCTGTATGTTTTTGTACAGAGAATTTGTAGTTCATACCCGAATTTTGATGATATTCAATCAAAATAGAATTGGATTTAACTTCTTGACTAGAGCAAAATATTCCTCTTTGGAATGTACAGACCCATTTGTTTTTGATGTTTGATGACGCCACGTTTCAAATTTTGCTAATGAAAGAGTTTCAGATAAAATGACATTTTTACACCGTTTTAACGTGAGGTTGGAGACTTGTAATTTTTTCCTGACTTACATGAGGATTCTATCCATTGAAAAATGAGTGCATCACAAAACTGAATTTTAACTTGCAGGCCTTCTTTAAAGGCCCTGTACACTATTGGTAAGATCAAAAAACACAATGTTCACAGATTCACACATAACTTACATGATTTAAAGTAAGTAATGGTAGAAAGGGTTCCTTAAAATATTTCTGCCTAAAATGCTATTGTTTCTGAGAAACGAGTAAAACAATAGTAATTATCGCACGCGATAATTTTGAAAAAAACAGAAAACACATAAGATCTCTTTTCACTATTTTCTCGTGACCTCGATGACCAATTGAGCTCAAACTTTCACAGGTTTGTTTGTTCATGCATATGTTGAATCACACAAAATGTGGACACTGATTTTGAGCTGTTACCAAAAGTGTACAATACCTTTAAAGTATTGAACTGGGAGCATGAAGTATGAACTGGGCTTTAGCGAGTCATTTCGCTGGTCTGACAGCTTTTTCACTGGTCCGTATTTTAAGGTTACCTATCAACATTAGCATTAGACTTGTAATCAAAGTAAAATGAGCAAGGAATAGTTTACATGTAGTGATGGGAAGCAATAAACTAGCCAGCTAGATTAGTTGGACTGAATTCTGACTGCTCCTTGGGTGGGTGTTTTAACTGGCATTTGGCATTTTAAACTGAATTTTAACTTGGAGGTATTCTTTAAACAAAAAGTTATATTGAATCTTGAGATAACTTTGGAGAAGGGCAGCTTGGTTTATTATTAAGTGTTCTTTGTGGTTATGTGGGTTGTGTTGATTTATGAGGCTTTGAAATGCTCTTTGCAGAACAAAACTCATACCTGCCAACCATTTTGATTTAATTGGAATTCTCCATATTTTGAAATTTAAAAACCCTCACAAAAATCAGAACAATCTAATTTCTGGAAATTGGAAAACAATTAAAAGAGGGCACTGTTTTACTGAAAGTTGGAGAAAATCAACAAAAGAGGGAACTATTTACTTCAGGTCAAGTCGCCATTTTGTAACAACTAGGGCCCAATTTTATAGAGCTGCTTAAGCACAAAAAGTAGCTAAGCAGATCAAAATTATGCTTACCAGAATAAGGTTACCGGCTAAACTACCATGTCACATGTGAAATTTGTGACTGGTATTCTGCTGATTTTTGCTAAGCAGAAAATTGTTAAGCAATATTTACTGCTTAAGCAGCTCTATGCAATTTGTTTAAGCAAGATGGGTAATAAAAAAAAGAGCAGTCAGAAATTTTTGGAGGACTACATGCAATATGGTCGCTTTTTTAAAATTGATTTAAATTCTTTTATTTATTTGTTCATGTAGTATGAATGGCACCTTTGAGTTCATCGATGCTGCAGATATGACCGTCATGAATATGACTGAGCATTTCATGGCCACAGACGTAGAGTGGGATCCCACTGGACGCTACGTAATCACAGGGGTCAGCTGGTGGAGTCACAAGGTCAGGGGTCAATTTAATCATAGGAATACTAGCCCCCCCCCCCCCCTTCTAAAGGTTCTTTTCAATTGTAATCGAATCAAATCTGTATTTACCATTTTGGGTGATGTAGAGTGTCTGTAGGTCCTCCAAGATGTAGCCAGCCCCAAAGTTAAGACCGATCCTCAAAAGGCCCTTAAGTTTAGAAAATTTTTCTCAGATGGTGAATTTGGACAAATGATGATGTTTCACACGGAAAAAAAAAAAACCCGCAACTACTTTCTTGCACGCCATACCCAACGCACGAAATACTTGTAACACGCACATTGTTCGTGGCTGCTGGTAGCTTGAGATAACATCGGGCATGCGCACGCTGTATGAAAAATTATGTTATTGATTGTCGAACGAAATCGTTATCAATTTTAAAATGACATCAACCAGCAACGCCTAAATTAATATTACTCGAGGCCAAAAACTCAAGTAAAAGTGGAATGAATAGGGGTTCTAGAAAAAATTGCATGGAAATGGGATCGACGAAAAAAACAAGTTAATGATATTCGACCAGCCTGTGTATAAGAAGGAGATGAGCATGGCAGCCATGGATTCAAGACATCATCACTTTACCTGATTTCCAAGCATAGTCGGGAGTGAGCAAATGTGAGCATATTGTTCATAAGTATTAAACATTTGGACAGAAACAAGCATTTTATGCAACTTCATATACAAAGAATTCCAGACTAGTAAGCTTTAATTATCCTGAAGGTTTTTACCCAGATGGTCATAAGATTCTGAGACCGTATTAAAATTCGGAATTGTGGGCTCTGGAACCAATGAACCTGATTGCATGTATTGGCTGTTTCTTTTTAGCAATGCGTTCACAAATTATTATGAGCTTGTCATCATTGTCCTTTGTTTTTGAGTTGAATACTTTTGTCTAAGTTGCGTACCTAATCAATTGACTACTCCAATACTGTTGTTCTATGATCAGTTGAATTTATGAGCTTGAGAGCAAACGTTACATTAGATTTCCTGCTTTCCGGCTTGCAGGTGGACAACGCTTACTGGGTGTGGAGCTTCCAGGGTCGTCTGCTGCAAAAATGTAACCGGGATCGCTTCTGTCAGCTGCTGTGGCGCCCTTGCCCACCATCGCTGCTTAGTGAAAAACAGATCAAGGTAACTGTTGCTTTCAGGCCACGTCACAAGCCCTGCCATAATGATATAAATAAATAGTCTTTTGATATAGTGCTTTAACTACGGGCGTCTCAAAGCGCTTATCATTATTTATTTTTAGACAGGTTGTTGAAGTTTTTAAATTATGAGACTCATTTAAAGGAACATTACAGAATTGGTAATTGTAAAATATACTTTTGATCACAGATTTACATAAAACTTACACGGTCTAATGATGATGATAGTAGAAAACATCCCTTGAAATATTTCTGTCTGAAATGCCATATTTGATGAGAAATGAATAAACTAATTTTCCGATTGGAGTTTATCGCTCAGTGAGCGTTTTATTCATTTGTTGAATCTATATGATTTCATGCAAATGTGTAATCGGTTTTTCACTATTTTCTTGTGACCCAGATGGCCGATCGATCTCAAACTTCTACAGGTTTGTCAGTTTATGTATATGGTGGATTACATAAAGTGCTTACACTGCCAGCAACTGTTTTGTTAGCAAAAACCAATTCTGTAATGTTCCTTTAAGTAACTCCTTGTATCTGAGCCTCAGTTTGGTTATTATTGTTTAATAGAAAAGGACAATATGGCTGCCAGTGGTAACGTTTCTAATTCTTATTCTTATCTTCTCCTTCAAGGACATTAAAAAGAACATGAAGACGTACAACAAGCAGTTTGAGTTGAAGGATCGTATGAGCCATTCCAAGGCCTCCAAGGTAAGTTCATCTTGTAGGCACTGTCATACCAAATGCAGTGACTGTATAATCATAAAACATATAAATAAAAAAACATGTTTAGCGTCCTGCCTTTTTGAAAAAAGAAAGGAGGAGAATTTTTTTTTTTTCTTTTTTTTTTTTTTAAATGGCCACATTTTTTCAAGACAACCGGCCGGCCTATTTTTCAAGACAGTTGCCAGCTTTTTTCTGTGTGTTTTTTTTTGGTGTGCTAAAAAAAAAGATCTTATTTATTTTATAATGTATTTTTTCGTCAAAGAGCGGTAAAATTTATCCTTTAACAATAAAAGAGGAAAAAAAAAAGGAGACGCCTCTAAAAGGAAGTGGGCGGGGACGCTAAACATGTTGGTTTTTGGGGGTTTTTTTTTGGCCTAATGAAACTATGCCAGAATCAGGCTTGGGATTTTTCAGGAGTTTTCCTGATGTCAGATTTTTCTCCAAATCTCCTTGAATTGTAAACATCTGGAGGAATCCAGTCCCGCATGCCAATTTTCACGTTTTTGTGAAAACCTCATCCCTGTTTAATGTACGAATTTCAATGAAACTTTCATAGATGGCAGGTCTGGAATTTTGTCTTTGAAGGGGCAAGGCAAAATTTCATTTCACTGAAATTACTTCCTGCAAGTCTGTACCCTGCGAGCGGAGGCTCTCCCAGTTAATATCTAGCTGACAACTAATGCCTCATTGGAAGGCACTTTTAATTAGAGGACAATTAAGTCTGTTTGGGGTGTGTGGGGAGTGGGCGGGGGGATAGTTGTTGGAGTGGGCGGGGCGGTGATGGGCAGGGGAGTGGGGGGGAGGCGGGAGCGTGTGTGTGGGGTTGTAGAGCAGTGCACAATTTGGCTCTTTAAAGCACTTTTAATTATAGGGCAATTAAGGCTGTCATGGTGACCTGTTAATGAACTCAACCCCATGGATGACTACACTATCTCAAAGGGGGTGTTCTAATAGAGGATTTCATTGAGTTTGACTGGATTTGACCGAACGGTTCTTATGTTATTGATAGAAACACAAAAAATGTGCCTTTCGCTATCGCCCCCTAGCTTGACGCACGGTTTAACCCTCGGAGAAGCGGGCCCTTCTGTATAACGCGCGTCCTCCAGGTGGAGCATTTTATCACCACTCAGTTTTGTAGGTCAATGACCCCCTCCTGCAAGCCCAAAGCAATTTTAATCCCCACAGGGCTTTTGTCTGGGCCAGCAGTGTGTGTTATTTACGACCTGTTTTAGCTCTGGGCGGCACAGGGTTGACACAGAGATAATGGCACAAGGAGTTGGCTCACTAAGATATCAAGTTACAATTCCCAAGGGCATAGCTGTCACTCTAACAATGTGGACCGGGAAGTGCTGTATTCAATTTGTCGGACCAGTAATTTTGCAGTATCTGTAATGATTATTTTGTGTGTTTATCAATGTTTTGTCATCTGCTGTCAACAATGAAAAACATTTTATGAGTCATGACTGTCAACACATTTGTAAACAAGCACAATTTCGCACCATGACCAGAATTTTTGTCAGGGGTGATATATAGCATACGCTAGCACCTCTCTAGACAGAAGTTCACAAATTTTGCAAACAGCTTTTTGACCCAACGCATTTTGGTTTGCGCAAATTGTTGGAAAATGTTTGCGTTGTCTGCCAGAGTGGTGCACCCCTTGGGTTTAGTTGGATGATGTTTCTTTGAGACTGGTCTCAGGGAATGCACTCAAATTATTTGTACCATTCCATCAACAGGAGCTGATAGAGAAACGACAGCAGATGCTGGACGAGTTCACCCAGTTCCGCCTGGCTAAGAAGGAACGCTATGAACAAAGCAGGCAAATGCGCATGACTCTGCGAGACGGTAAGAATGCACCCACTGCCTTCCAACAGAAATACATGTTCACAGATTTATATACGACTTACGGGGCTTAAAGATGTCATGGTGGAAAGCTCTCCATGAAGTATTTTTGCCTGAAATATTTTTAGTTTTTGAGAAACTAGCAAAACAAATAGTTATGATCTCGTGATTTTATTTGAAGATTTTTTTTAAAAATTCCACTATTTTCTTGTGACTTTGATGAGCGGTCTAGTTTAAATATACACAGGTTTGTTTTTTGATGTATGTATTGGGTCACATAAAGTGCAGATTCTGGTTACTGACAATTACCAATAATGTTTGTGTGCTGTATTATGAACAAAAATGAACTTGTGATTGACAGAGATGGGTTTTTTTTTCATTGGGTATTCCAAAAATTAATGAGCATAAAAAGTTACTCGGTGAAGCTTTGCAGCTGTTGATAGTACATACTATTTTGAGAAAGGATTCCCTTCAAGGTAAAATATGGTTTGGATAAATGGTCCACAAAAATCATTTGAATCTGAGAAACGATTCATGCATGAGTCGTTTCTCAGATTTTTGAGCATTGGTGTCTGTTTGCGAATGCTGCGGGCAAAGTTGAGGTTAGTACCCTCTGTCACCTCGCTAAATGTGGATGGATTCGACGTAGTTAAAGGAACAATTACAGAATTGTTTTTTTCTAACAAAACAGTTGCTGGCAGTGTAAGCACTTTATGTAATCCACCATATACATAAACTGACAAACCTGTAGAAGTTTGAGATTGATCGGCCATCTGGGTCACGAGAAAATAGTGGAAAACCGATCACACATTTGCATGAAATCATATAGGTTCAACAAATGAATAAAACGCTCACTGAGCGATAAACTCCAATCGGAAAATTAGTTTATTCATTTCTCATCAAATATGGCATTTCAGACAGAAATATTTCAAGGAATGTTTTCTACTATCATCATCATTAGACTGTGTAAGTTTATGTGATCAAAAAGTATATTTTACAAGTTTTTTTCTTACCAATTCTGTAATGTTCCTTTAAGACACTGTATTCAACTGTAACTTTCACAGGTGACTTTTATTGTATCTTTCTTGATAATGTTGCCTATTAATCAGCATTACGTAGACAAAAAACCAAACGATGACCCTAACTTTAAGGAAATAAATAGAGTTTCTTCGTAGTTCAGCCACGACATAAATTCCTTTTTTCTGTTTTGATCCCTACCAGGGGTGGACACCGACAACATGTACACCGGCGAGGAAGAGGAAGAGGTGGTCGAGTTCTTTGTAAGTGAGGAAATCTTTGAAGTCAACGAATTCGAGTACGAGTAATCCCCAGGCCGCCCTCCGAGACACGTACCTCCCCCTTCTCTCTCTCTCGCTCTCTCCCTCCAGTGGCGGAGACATTCCAACCATTCCCGCTACTTTTGAACAATTTCTTCTTTTGCTCATCTGCAACCAACGAGAGATTTTGTTTGCGGCAGAGGGAAATCAATTTTATCGTGTTGGACTATTATTCGCTTTTTTTTTTTGGTTATTTGTGTCTGTGTGGCATTGGTTCAGAGACCTTGTAACCACTTGCCTGTGGATTGCTCTTTAGAAAGTCACTCGTGGTAACAACTTCTGTATTATACATCATCAAATTGAAGGGATCGAGCATTTTGGGGGGAATTTGGATGAGCTGTTTTGCTCAAAAAGTAATATCAATTTTATCGAAACTTGTTTGATATTAATCTTAAATTGTGCAACCTTTAAACACACACACCGAATCTCTGAATTATTGTTGAGATTTAGTTTTTCAGTCTAACGGTTATTTCACGAAATTCTTTAGAATAGACAATAAATTTTCTTGAAAAGTTTGAAGGGCACAATTTTACCGATTCATTAGGGTCATTACAAGTAGCTAACCACTGTAGAATATTTAATAGCTTACATATCTATTACAAGACTTAACTATTCATTTTTTTCTTCTTGTTAAAACAGACTTGAAACAAATTTGCTGTCAGACGAGTTGGGTCATATAAATGTTTGCTTCTTTTTTGTTAGTAATTAATTGAATCTAGAGTTTGCCTGTCTGGATTGTAAACCATGCCCAAGTATAAAAGCATCGATAACCCGAACCCTAGCCCGAACCAAAAGTGTTGTTTCTCAGGAACACCCGGAACACAATTTCGAAGTTATTCAAAAGCTCGGGCACCCGGCGATGTCTTTGCTTCGGATCCCAGTAGAGGAGTCTATTTGAATGGAGGGGAAACCCAGACAATCATGAAGCTGGTTGCAAGGGTTGTGGAAAGCTACAGTGCCTGTCTACCATTGCCGATGCTCATGTGTTGTCAAGTTTTACCTCACAGATGTAAACTGGTTTCTTTCTATGGAATATATCCCTCGCCCTTTAGGATATCTTGATCCACAATAAATACCTCTCAGTAGAAGTAGACAAAACTTTGTAAGGAAATCACATTCTTTAACTGCAGTTAAATTTTTTGTCTGTGGCTTCAGGGCCCAATTTGTATGGAGCTGCTTTAAGAAGAAAATGCTGTTTATTACTTGATGTAATAATTTGAAATAAAAAAAGCAACATCCCCTTAAGGTGATCCCTCTGCTGCCGCTTGCCAGGTTGTATTGTAAACTTGGGTGTGATCCCTGGATATACGGCAGTTACAGGTTAAATGGCTTTTGACTGGCCACCCTGTATAACGATATTGACAAAATAGGAAGACCGCCAACATAGGGCTAGATAGCTGGGTTGGTAGAGTGGTCTTCCTAGGTTACTCCTGAGGTCGTAACCTCTGAGCTTAACAATTTATGTTTAGCAAAGATAGGCAGGATACCAGTAACAGATTGTACATGTGACACAGCATTTTGGCTGGTAACCTTTTAGTAAGCATAATTTGTTGTGCTTAGCTACTGTTTGTGCTTTAGCAGCTCTATCGAATTGGGCATTTGTTTTTTACCCCAGTGGGTCACTCTAAAAGGATGTAAGAAAAAATAGTAGCAGTTCCAGCATTGTAAGCATGTTGCAAAAGGTATCGGGGTGAGCGTTTCGCTAGATTCCTTTCGCCCCAATGGGTTTTACATAGATCAAAACAGAAGAAAGAAAAAAAGGCTGGTCAAATTGTACGGTTACCAGGGAATGATAAAGTGCTCTGTCAACATTTATTCTAAAACTGGGGGGTCCAACAAACACTCGGACGCCTCTTTTCAACGCCATGGTTGGGGAACACCTTGGCATCCACCAATATTTCATAGAGGTTGTAAGCACAAAAACTTGCCAAGCCCTCAAAAATCTTGCTTAGAAGAAACGGGGTAACCAGCCCAAATTCCATGAAGTTTACATTGATACGACTGGTGCCCCACTTGCTTATTTTGTGAGCAGTATTTTTTGCCTGACAGCTTTTATGAAATTGGGGATTGGCAATATGGACAACTCGTCTTTAAGATGAGTCTTAGTGCTTTTGTGAAATCGAGTCCATGGTGCGTCGTCTTGGTGGGTCCGGCTTTGCCCACTCCAGGTTTCCTCCTTGAGTGATGATGTTGTTTTCCTTTAAGCTCGACTTTTGTTTGCCCTGTGGATGGGACTGATAAACCGAACCTAATGTCATGTTTACTTGCCCTTCAGCACAAAGTCAGTAGCCAGTGAACACCAGCCATATTCTTAGAGCTGCTTAAAGGAGATGGTTTGGTTATTCACAACTTTCAATAATATTCAACCAAAACAGCTTTAAGTTTGACCTTTTGACTGACAAAGTATTCCTCCTTGAAATGTAAAGACTCATTATTTGTTGAAATCAAATGACGTTATGTTTCAAAAATCAGGAATAAACCAACAATTTCCCGTACAAAAATGTACAGACCCATTTATGCCAGAATGACGTTACTCATTGGATATTTTCACCAATAATATTTTGCAAGGGAAAGGTATCGAATACAATGGCAATTTACACCATTTTAACGTGAGGTTAGAGACTTGTGATTTTTCCCCACTCACATGAGGACTCGTATCTATTTGAAAATGAGTGCGTCACGAAATTGAATTTGACCTTGTTAGTTCCTTTTTCACTCTATAGCAGACGTGAGAGAAAGACAATAATGCTTTCAATACAACTATTGTATTATTTAAAGCAAGTCTCTAACCTCGTGTTAAAATGGTGTAGATATACAAAGGCAATTTACACCATTTTAACGTGAGGTTAGAGACTTGTGATTTTTCCCCAATCGCATGAGGACTCTATCTATTTGAAAATGAGTGCGTCACGAAACTGAATTTGACCTTGTTAGTTCCTCTTTTACTCTACAGCAGACGTGGGAGACTGGGCAATAATGCTTTGAATGACTATTGTATTATTTAAAGCAAGTCACTAGCCTCGTGTTAAAATGGTGTAATTACACAAAGGCAATCTACACCATTTTAACGTGAGGTTAGAGACTTGTGATTTTTCCCCACTCACATGAGGACTCTATCTATTTGAAAATGAGTGCGTGACGAAACTGAATTTGACCTTGTTAGTTCCTCTTTCTTTTACCAGACCAGCAGTGGGAGAAAGACAATAATGCTTTCAGGGACTATTGCATTCTTTAAAGCAATTTACTGCTCAGCAAAAATAAGCTGCACACCAGTTAGAAACAGTACATTTGACATGGTATTTTGGGTGGTAATCTTAATTGTTTGTTTGTTTCTTTGTTTGTTTGTTTTTTGGTAAGCGCAATTGCGTTGCTAGTTTGTTTGCCTGTTGAATGGAGGAATGCAATGCTCCGAGTGTAATTTCTTCCACTGGTCCGCAACGTATTTCTGTTCAGTGAAGAAAGCTTGTTGATGCACTTTAAATCAAAAAATGAAACATAGGTTGACATGACGTAAACTGAATTGTACCAAATGTGTAATATTGCTATCTTACACCCCCCCCCCGAGCACCATTGCCATTCAAACTACATGTACATGTACATGCATACTGAGACAGCTGAGAATGCAAGCGAGAATCATTCGTTATGATTCATGCGTAAATACGTTGTCCTAATATCTAAAGGCAGTGGATACTCATTTGGTAATTACTCGGGAAATACATTACCATGAAAACTTACTTGGTAAGGAGCACCTGAGAGCTGATGATAGTATACAACATTGTTAGAAACGACTCCCTCTGAAGTAATGTAGTTTTTGAGAGAGAGGTAATTTCTCACTAAAATATTTTAATCTGAGAAAGGCTGAAGGCATAGTTAGAAATACTTCGCTTCAGGCGTGAAGCTTCCTCGGTCGGGCATTTGAAATCACACAATTCTATGCAACAAGGGTTGGGTTTTTTCTTTCGGTATTTTCTTGCAACTCCTATGACCAATTGAGCCCAAATTTGCACAGTTTTTTTTTAACTATTTAATTCACATGTTGGGAAACACAATTTTACACCAAGTAGGGACAGTGGCGGCACCAGACCTGTTAATCTGGGGGGCAAGAGGGGGGCAAACTTAAATTTAGGGGGGCAAACAAAAGTCTATAATGTACTGTATAAGCCTACAATTCACTCTAGAAATAAGATTTTGCACTGTGTGAATGTGACGTGTTGTGCGAACTGCGTGTACAATGGCTGCTTATACGGTTTGGGGCAGACAATGCATTTCTATTTATAGCAAGTTTCCATGCTTGTACAGATAAATAAATCCACATTTTATTAATATTGCCGGAGATGGAAAGTGTATTGGGCTTTTTTGATGAAGCCAGCTAATTATGATGGATGACATTGAGATTATTATTTACAGCGCAAACAACATTGTAACAAATTGGGTGCAATCGTTTGGGATTAAACTCAATTTCCGCCATCGGGGAAAAAAACGGGGGGGGGGGCAAAAAAATTACTGGGGGCATTTGCCTCCGTGCCCCCCCCCCCGTGCACGCCCCCCCCCCGTAGCGCCGCCACTGAGTAGGGATACTACTAGTCAGTAGTATATCCTGCCTTTAAAAGCAATGCTAATTTTATTATAATGTTTGCATTTCCTCCACAATCATGCGTGCAGAAACGTTTTAAGTGGCTTTTTACCAGGAAAGTAGAAAATCAAACAATGATAGAGTTTAAGATCAACAGTCACTGTTAATTCTTCTCTACCGCTCTCTGCAACATTGCACTATGAGCACCGTGTTGACTGTTTATATTAAAACTCATGCACTTATTAGTCACTTTAGTGGGAGTGTTCAACGTAACGATAATTTGTGAATAATTATCCATAAGCACACAACTTGTTACGTAGGAAGATAAGAGTTAAATATGGTAATTCTATACACAAAAATACGATAGTGAACCTCTGTGTATTATTGTGGAAAGAAGTCACGCTAAAAATATTTAGGTTTGGCGTAACCTCGATGACATAAAAATGTTGAAATTTGAAAGGCAATTTTAGAGGAAAAGAAAATGTTCAATAATTGCCCATGTTGTTATAAACAGGTTTACCATTTTGTTATGGTTCTAACTATGTTCTTTTCCTAAAGCTTTATCATTTACAAAACCAGACCTGCCTGCGGCGCGCTGTATTCTGATGTATATTGCCACTGGGCATGGAGCTATCCTTTTTAATAGCTCCATTGTCTGTATTTCCTTCCGCCATGGTCTGAGCATGGAGGAAGGAAAAATGGTCTGAGCAAGGAACTGTAAATCCTTGCGCTCTATGGTCTCAGTGTGAAAGAAAGTCGAACCAAAAAATTATTACATGTTCGGTCTGGGAAACATTGTGTACGCTTAAAACGCAGTGTGCAGATCAAGGAGATGTTCAACAACAACAAAAACGATGGAAGGATTTTTGACGGCCATTATTATTATAGTCGCTTCGTGAAAACGGTTGCGATTAGTTGATTCGAAGTTGTTTTTGTTTTTTGAACACATTGTGCAACATTCTTACCGCACCGTCGCTATACCAACGCATGAGAGACAACTACCATCCTCCGAAGAGAAACAAAAAGCGTTATGAGCATATTGAAGAAAAAAAAACTGAAAAGAAGTAATAACAGCGATATTTGGTTGATCCGTTACACCAAACATATATTTCTGGGGGGTTGGCCTTGAAATGGAAGCTTAACACGAATGTTTTATGATGGCCGTGGAAAGAATGTGTACGGCGACGTGGTGATGATTCCTGGGTCATGGACGAGGGCGTGTTTTTGGTAACGTACAGGAAGTGATTGGTATTGGCATTGGTGACTGAACGTTCGATACTGTTTCACAAAACGCGCTGCAGCATATTGGAAGCTTCTTCATTCAGTTATTCGGAGCGGGACGACGTAGTGTGTTGGATTGTAATAAATTGTACTATGATTAGCATCGGAAGCATCAAAATGGACAATACCAGCTATGAGGTGAGGAATCTAAAATGAGATTACACACGGCAGGTAAGTTAACTGTTCACTTATTTACCTTGTCTTAGCATGCAAAGTACAGGACAATTCCCAGGTCTCGTGTGTGACATAATCATTTGGAAATACTTAGTACGTAGTACTTAATAGTAGCATGGAGGTAAGAGCCAAGGACCAGATTGTTTATGGTCGTATTGATACAATCTGAAAATCGATCTGACAATAGAGATATCCTTTCTTAATGAGAATAATCTCTTTAAAAACATGGACTAAAAATATCCCTGTTTCGCTAAACGAATGTCTCTATTCCAGTAGTATAATTATACAGGGATATCTAGTTCTAGTTTATATACAAGTTAAAAGATATCTCTATAAAGCCAAAGGAAATGAATATCTATAAAAGAAATATTGAGATCTCTAAAATATATATTTATAAAGGAGATATATCTCCCTAGATAGTATATACAAAAACACATGTGATATAGATCTAGCCTATCTCCATTGGTATTAAACAAATAAATATGTGTTAATTAATAATACTATACCGATCGCTATACTGTAGAGAAGAAGTCTCTAATGATAATGATAGTAATTAATATTAATTCACGGTGGAGCTATCCTAATATTATAACTACTGATGTCATGTCATGATTGATAGCCAATGTGAAAAAGTAAAGGAGCTGCTGTACATGTATATATATATATATATATATATACCCTCACTGTGTGTATCTGCTATCCGGCCGTAGCATGCAGAGGAGCCAACAAACTCCCTCTGACCATGGCCATGGAATTCCCTTCATCCATGCTCTGACATTGTGGCTTGTGCACATCATAATTGATTGACCTCCAACTTGACATAGTACGTGTATTTATCCATATACCGTTGCGTTGAAGCCTTCATCATGGAGGTAGTTATTGTGCAGTGAATGAAACAAGACCTTGCCCTGCACAGTAATGGCGACCAATTTCGTTGGAATTGTTTAGGCACGAAGAAATTGTGGGGGTAAATGCACTCTGCTCAGACCATGGAGTATTCCTACATCCATGCTCAGACCATAGAGCAATGAACAGGAGCAGACTGACCAGCAAGTCATGACGACTGCGGATCAAGTGACACTTTTATGATATTTTAATAGGGTTGCTGACGTTTGTGTGCTTGGGTCATAAAAACTCAAAAATTGAACCGGGTCTCGTGGGCTATATTTGATCCATTGATTTAAAAAAAATGTAAACAAAAAGATTTTGACTCGGTTTCTGTGTCAAGTTAAACACAAATTCTAGGGCCCAATTTCGTAGAGCTGCTTAAGCACAAAAAGTAGTTAGAGCAACACAATTATGCCTACCAGAATAATGTTACCAGCCAAACTACCATGTCACATGTACACTTTGTGACTGGTATCCTGCTGATTTCTGCTGTAAAGCAACAAATTGTTAAGCAGTATTTTCTGCTTAAGCAGCTCTATGAAATTGGGCCCATGTCATACTCATGCCCATTGGTATACCCGGATCCTGATCAATTCTGACCCTAGAGTGGTCAGTGTGTAAAAGCCTACCGTGCCCGTCCCCCCCCCCCCCCCCCATCCCCACCGGCTGTGTTGCGTGGGTTTGATGGCACTTAAATTAAGACACATTTAGGTGCGTCACGTTTGGGTCTAAATACTTCGTCGTCTAAATTGCTGTTCTCTTTCCCATGTACATACAGGCAGTGATCAGGGAGACGATCTTGGACTCTGTACTAAAATACTCATGGTATTTTCGTACTTCCTCGTGGTCATTTTTCCACTCGCGCTATGCTATTGCATAAAGGTAAACAACCGGGCAGTTGCCCTTAACTCAGTGACTATAGTCAGTGAGACCAGTTAAAGACACTGGACACCTTTGGTAATTGTCAAAGACCAGTCTTCTCACTTGGTGTATCTCAACATATGCACAAAATAACAAACCTGTGAAAATTTGAACTCAATTGGTCGTCGAAGTTGCGAGAAAATAATGGAAGAAAAAACACCCTTGTCACACGAAGTTGTGTGCTTTCATTCAGATGCTTGATTTCGAGACCTCACGCGTGAGGTCTCAAAATCAATTCAAATATTTTACTGAGAAATTACTTCTTTCTCAAAAACTACGTTACTTCAGAGGGAGCCGTTTCTCACTATGTTTTTAAACTATCGACAGCTCTCCATTGCTCGTTACCATGTAAGTTTTTATGCTAACAATTATTTAGAGTAGTTACCAATAGTGTCCAGCAGTGTCCAGTGCCTTTAACTTGCAATGTCACCAGTCCGCCAGCTTGTTCACTAGGTCCATACTTCATTTTGAATAGGGATGCTTTTCAACATCTATAGGAAACAACTCTAGACTGGTCCTCGTGTGTTTTAAATTGACTAATACTTAATAGTAATAGCAATTGGCCAGCGGACCGCAAATTTATGTTCTGCAGCACACGCTGGCTACGGAGTCAACAGTTAACTGTTGACTCCATAGCCGACGCGTGCTGCAGAAAAAAAATCGCCAGCGGCCCACTGTTAAAGTCAGGGTATACCTTTACTCCAAAAATAAATGACCATACAAACTTACGTGGTAAAAGAGCACCCGGGAGCTTTTGATATTTATACAAAACAATGTTAGAAACGACTCCTTTTTAAGTAATGCAGTTTTAGAGGAGGTAATGTTGTACCCAAAGATTTGAATCTGAGAAAAGGCTTCAGGCATGAAACCTTTCTCCGGCATTTGAAAGCACACAAATCTATGCGACAAGGGTGATTTTTTCTCCAACTTCGATGACCAATTTGAGCCCAAATTTACACGTTGCCTTGGATCGGGCGAGTTGGTCTATAAAAAGCGTATGTAACTGTTTGTCATAAGATGCATGGTTAGAAAGATGTTTTAAAAGTAGAATACAATGATCCACACAAAATATGCCTCGAAATTGCGTGGTTTTCCTTATACATCGTGAACTATTAACAACAAAATGGCCGACCGTGTTAGTTCGCAAAGTTAAAGGAAAACCACGCAATTCCGAGGCATTTTGTGTAGATCATTGTATTCTACTTTTAAAACATCTTTCTAACCAAAACATTTTATAACAAACAGTTGCAAACGCTTTTTATAGACCAACTTGCCCGATCCAAGGCAACGTGTACCTTTAATGAAAAAAGGCAACTTGAGTGAAAACCCAATCCACATGGTCTGAACAAGGGTTGGCCTGTACTGAATATTATAGACAATTCAACTAATTCACAACATGTTCCCCTCGGTGATCGATCACCAGTAGGTGTTTACATGTGTCAATACGAACTCCAATTCCTTGTAGGCCTACAGTACATGTAGTTTTGATTCTCTAATTGCAGTCCAAAGTTGGGCCTATTTATTGTTGGTTTATCTCATAGCTTTTGCTCTTCCTCCAGACGGTGGCGGAGTACGAGCGAGCCATCATCTTCAGAGCCGGCCGTCTGTTGCCCGGTGGACCTAAGGGACCCGGTCTGTTCTTCATCCTCCCTTGCATCGATGAGTTCAGAGTCGTAGATCTCAGGACGCTGTCATTTGACGTTCCACCTCAAGAGGTTATTACTTAGGCCTAATCACCGGTTTCGTTTCCTTTTTCTTGAACTGTTTATTTTCATTTCGAAACAACATTGGCTATTATTTTGTTTGATCTCAGGGCGCTGTCATTTGATGTGTGACACCTCAAGAAGTCTTACATCGGTTATTTGAAGAATTAGAAACCCTGTTTGTTTTTTTGATACTTATTAAAGTAGATGACGATACATTATAAGCGAAGGTTGTGTTTTATTTTTTTCCAATTCGAGGTGAAGCATCCAGTCCACTATTCGTTGTTATTGCTATAACATGGTTTTCTTTAATTAGCATTAAAGTTTTGACAGTATAGAATAAGACTAGAATTCTATCCCCTCAGATTCTGTCCAAGGATAGCGTAACGGTAACCGTGGACGCCGTGGTATACATCAGGGTGGCCGATCCCACCATGGCCGTGCTGAACGTCGAGAACTACAAGCGTTCCACGGAGCTCCTTGCCGCCACCACGCTGCGCAACGTCCTGGGCACCAAGACCCTGGCCGAGGTGCTGAGCCAAAGGGATGAGATCAGCAACAGCCTGCAGACTCTGCTGGATGTTGCTACCGACCCTTGGGGAATCAAGGTGGAACGGGTTGAGATGTAAGTCCACGTATACTTCGACCAAACCGTATAATATACTCGAGTCTGATAAGTTTGTATGCCCTCAAAAACATCCACTTCATTCGACCAGATGCAAAAATCTGCAGACCCTGGATGAGTTTGAGATGTAGGATAACTTGAGGCTGGCTTACAATGTGTAAAATTCCTGTATTTCTTTTTACGAAATCGTCGAGGGCTCTAAGGTTGGTTTTTTAAACCCTTTTTTCTTTCATGGCCCACGGTTTGAAGTGAAAGCAACGGCTTTGGTTAAGTTGATAGCCAATATTTTATTTTTGTGATTTCCATTCTTGCCCCGTCACCTAGACAGTGGACAAGATCGATATTAAATAACCAAGGTACGGTGGCTGATTTAGAAAATGTCATTGTCATGTTTGTCTACACAGTAAGGACGTCAGTTTGCCGAAGCAGATGCAGCGAGCCATGGCTGCCGAGGCTGAAGCCTCCAGGGAGGCCCGTGCTAAGGTATTTATTTTCAAAAATATTGTTTTTGTATTATATACCTTAATATTTGACAAGAAAATTCAAGACACACAAAAAAAAGTCGTAGAAAGTTTCCAAACACGAAAAACAACTTTAATTGTTGAAAGTATGTTGGCTGAGCTTATGGGTTTTCTTCGTTTTATTCAAGGTGATTGCCGCTGAGGGAGAGCAGAATGCCTCCCGGGCCCTCAAGGAGGCAGCTGACATCATCGCCGAGTCTCCCAACGCCCTCCAGCTCCGCTACCTCCAGACTCTCAACTCCATCTCGGCCGAGAAGAACTCCACCATCATCTTCCCGCTGCCCATCGACCTCCTGGCCGGGTTCATGAGAAAGTAGTACCGGTATAGTGTGTTGCCAGTATGAAGAAGTCCTACCATCACCCTTACAGATATTTCACGAAAGGCATGTTTCTGGCCCTCGTGACTCCAAACATTATTTCAGACGTAAAATTCACGTACCGGTATATTAGACCATAGAGAAAGGACAGACGTACACAACTTTGTACCAGCCGCCTGAAAAATCCGTAACTATGCATTTCATGACGTAGGCACTTCCTTCGCAAATTAATTTTTTTTTTCAAATAACGGCATTCGTTCCTTTCCACGTAACAAATTTACTCACTTAAAATTTACTCAACACTATTGGATTGTTATAGATCCATGGTTAGTTGATATATTTTGTAAAATAAGTTCTGTAAACACCTTTTACTTTGTAGAATCTAGCCACTGGAAACTATAGTCTAACCCCAGCCAAATATTCCGTCACGGTTTGCCCAGAAAAACTACGTCATCGTAGGGTACCACGGAACTCTCTTACGCGAGTATTTAAAGCTCAAACTTCTTCATGTCCCATGTTATTATTCTCATGAATATGTATATGAATGAATGATTTGTTGTCTTTCTTTTAATTCAGTAACCTACCGGTAACTCGGCATTGGTCAGAGAGCAATTTCGATCTCAGGAATTTATCTTCGAGACAGTGTAACTGTTTATTTTTCAAGACACAAGAGAAATGGGAATGGGTACCGGTATCTTGGCAAACATGGTTGTTATAGGCCCCTAATATGCGCTGTTTTCGCAAAGCCCCAGTTTCGGTGATTTATTTGTAGGCTTTGTATTTAATTTCCTTTGCTGTAAAGGTTTAAATTAAATGTTCTTTCTCTATTTGTCGTTATGAGACATTGTAATTAATGACAAATACACTCTCAAAAGGCCCGTGCTCAGAATTGACCGGGATCCAAGACCCACTGACCAAATGAGCCGATTGTGGGGTCAAAGTAACCCATATTCTTCCCCGGAATCAGGTTTAAACTGATCCGGAACCATGATCGAGCGTGACCCGGATTATGGATCTTAACCACTGGGACCCGGATCCTCTGACGTCAATTGTAACCAAGAATGATTTAAGAGTGTACACTGTATACAAATTAGACCCGGATTCTGGGTCCCTGGGTGCCTGACCCATTTGTGGGTCAGGCTGACCCGGAACCTGGTCAAAAGGGGGATTTTAACTCAGATTGTGCAATTAAAAGTTTCAGGTCAGTTTGATACAGTCTCCAGGTGTAACTGACCCCAGATACGGGTCGGTTCCCCCGTGACCCGGAATTCGGGTCAATTCTGACCCGGGAATTGGTAGAGTGTTGTTCCTTTTTGACATTATCATGTTTGTATAATTTTGTATTGGTTATAATAAAAGTAATAATAAAATTCCAAGCTATTATTGGTACACAAATTGTCGTTGATTTGTTTTTTGGGGCTCGGTATAGATGAGTGTTCACAACTACTGGTATGGCTGGTATGGACTCGCGTGGTTTTATTTCTGCTGCGCTCACTTTAAGCAATTGTCGTGGGAATCAAAGCTGCCCCAACCAGACTGCCCCAAGCTGTTCGAATACTATTCGTTGATTGTTGTTGTTTCTTATTATTGACACTGCTAAATATGATGATACAGACTGGTCGAATGAAACAATGATTCGACATTTGGAAATACCAATTTTTGTGCAATTTTCTAAAAGTGTGTCCCAAGATTGTGCTTTTAAACATAAGGTTTATTTCAAAACAAACTTCGTTAATTATTTTGTGGGCGTTCCCTTTAAGATGCCATTATGATTTTCAACTCTCAAAATTGCGACGAATCCCAATTGCATTTCCGCAATCCATCACATCATCCTGATCAATATATTTTTCAAAATAAGTTAACATCCACCGTGAGTGTCGTTTTAAACTCATTTTCCCAGATGCCTACTGTTTTTATGTTAGGGCAATGGTTCATCCACATGAATAGGAATAGTCAAACTCGGGGGGAACAGCTGTTCTTCTACGATTTCAAAGTGTAGGCTACAAAACGATAATATCAAAACGTTCTCTGTAGTCGACTGTTTCCATCACACGCAGTGCCGCGTGTCATGGTTCGCGGTCTTTTATATGCCATGCAGTGCGGAACACATCCTTCATGGTGAGAAAAACCCATCATCTTCCAAACCCCCACGACTCTAACACTGAGCCTGCCTCCACTGCTGCATAATATTCTGCACGAAAGTGACTCAGTGAGCACAGAGTATAGTATGAGACACCCCCCCCCCTTGAACTTTATTTTAAACATTTTAGAGGATCATATTCGAAATATGTCGATCACTGATAATCTCACAATAAGTTTCCATTCGTTTGATATGAAAAGAGCAAACCACACGTCGGTCTTCGATTGCGACGGTTCTTTCGAGTTAGAAACTGATTTGACACGTGTTTGTGTATGTTATTGTATTTAGCAACAACTTACTATTGTTTATTTGAAAACTTTACATAAAATACAAGTTATACAATTATGACATCTACTCTAAAAACATTAAAACCTTAAGAGAGAGAGGGGGGGGTAGATTTGAAAACATTAATAAAGTTCATGGTGGGATTCCTTCAGAACATTTCCAGAAATTTAGAATGGGATATTTTCAATGCACGGCAATTTGTTATTATAATTGTTTTTAGCAGTGCGTATACACACGCCGTAAACAAAATGGCACGGAATTCTGCCTATATGACATAACACGGTCAAAACGTAGCAGACGACAACGGAACTACTGGACTCGCACAGTCTTGACCACGGGGGTGTTATTCACACCAGTTGTTTGAATCGAAAAATGTGCATTGTGTTTCCCCTTTCTTCTATCCAGTGTTAGCTGATACAATTTAAAAAAAAAAAAAAAAAAAAAAAAAAAAAACAAGCTAACTTGATATAATTTTTATTCGAAGAGGTTTTTTTCGTATTAATAATTATAACAAACAAAACAATAATAGACAAGTACACTGTCCTTGCATATCTATCAATCTTCCCACACACTGTCTGCGCTAAAGATGGGAGACCCTCATAATCCTCCTCATAAAAAGGATGTCATAAAGACGCCTCTCATACTACTTACATCACAGTGTGCCGTCCGTCTGTGGACTGCTGTGAACTGGAGCTATAGCGTTCATGCTTGATTGACTTTGCTCAGCGTCTGACGCTCATCGACGGGAGATGGTACTAATAGCCGATACCTGCTGCTTAGTCATTTTAATATCGAATATAACCAGGCCCGTAACCAGGAATTATTATTTATTTATTTATTTTTCGGGGGGGGGGGGTGGGGCGAATATGAAATAAAAAGTACATCGGCGCGTTAGCACCGCCCGACGCAGGGGGGGGTCTGAGGGGTGCTGCCCCCCCCCTCAGAAGTTGGACATTTTTTGGATTGAAGGCCTAATTCAAGCATTTGTGCATTGGGAGGCGGACTTTTTTGGGGGGGGGGCGGACTTAAAACAAAACAACATTGGGGGTGGGGCGTCCGCCCCGCCCCCCTGGTTACGGTCCTGAATATAACATCACACTGACTGACCATCTATGGCTGACACAAGTGATCATAACAACATTATGAGGGTAAGCTGGTTGCCGTTTGGAGTAATGCATTTTCTTTGGTCTTGACCTGAATGTTTTCGTGGTTGAACTTCCGACGTAGGCCTACTTCTCTTCTCAGAGAATCGCGGTCATGTCAAAACCCAAGGACAAATCGATGTCGGTACTATCAAATTATAATGTTAGTGTTGAATTCTATTCAGCTATGTCATGTTAGATCTGTGTCATCTGGCCACCATGTTTGGTTCCCTGTGTTCAACAGTAATGATAAATTACCATTCCCAGCTTGCCTAAGGGGGATCTAACGAATATGCCATCCCAGCCTCGATTTGGTTACGTTGGTTTATGGTGTGTATACAATCATAATGATGAAGGTTTAAAAAGGTATACAGTGCAATAGTATAATGGTATACGACATTATGGATGATATGTTGTTCTTGTCCAGACGGTGGCGGAGTACGAGCGAGCCATCATCTTCAGAGCCGGCCGTCTGTTGCCCGGTGGACCCAAGGGACCCGGTCTGTTCTTCATCCTCCCGTGCATCGATGAGTTCAGAGTCGTGCATCTCACGGACGCTGTCATTGACGTTCCACCTCAAGAGGTTGGTGCTGTCCTTGTTTCATTCCTCAGTATTTGTTTAAAGCGAATAATGTGTGGGACTTCTCAGTGAAATTCGCTTCATATTTTTTATTTCAGATCTTTATCTTCTTAGTCTTTCTTTCTGTTCGAAGGAAAAATGGCTTATGTTTCACGGACCTTTTGTTATAAACAAGTTCACTTAAAGGTATTGTACACTTTTGGTAACGGCTCAAAATCAGTGTCCACATTTTGTGTGATTAAACACATGCATGAACAAACAAACCTATGAAAGTTTGAGCTCAATTGGTCA
The DNA here is from genome assembly GCA_032158295.1 of Pycnopodia helianthoides. Lineage (NCBI taxonomy): Eukaryota > Metazoa > Echinodermata > Asteroidea > Forcipulatida > Asteriidae > Pycnopodia > Pycnopodia helianthoides. Next base: position 14,476,494 of record CM063245.1, read on the forward strand.
TCGAGGTCACGAGAAACTAGTGAAAAGAGATCTTATGTGTTTTCTGTTTTTTCAAATTATCGCGCGCGATAATTACTATTGTTTTACTCGTTTCTCAGAAACGATAGCATTTTAGGCAGAAATATTTTAAGGAACCCTTTCTACCATTACTTACTTTAAATCATGTAAGTTATGTGTGAATCTGTGAACATTGTGTTTTTAGATCTTTCCAATAGTGTACAGGGCCTTTAAAATACAACTAGGCCTACTGGTATCAAGTTGGTGTTGCTACAGAGTTTAACTTGACATCGTTTTCATTTTAGCATTATGCAAAACATGACTCTGTATAGTGGAAAATTCCACAGCAATACGTTGTGAGTCACAATGTTTATACACAAAAAGAGTCATTGAACCGGTGTCATGCCAAAAAGTGCCCCGCTGCCAAATAGTGTCCGCTGAGCATGCGCAGTGGAAGCAGGACGCTATTTGGCAGTACATCCGTGTCAAACATGTGCGCAGTGGAAGCAGGATGCTATTTGGCACGTACTGTACGTGCCAAACAGTGACAGGTGCCAAATAGCGTCCGTGCGAAATAAACTGGCACAGGAATGGAAACCAGGGGCGGAGCCAGGATTTTCCAAACGGGGGGCGTGAAAATTTACCAAGCAGTAAATGGTGAATGCAATTTGTGGATCCTACGAGCGCGTAAGGCAAAGCCCTTACGACATGGGCCAGTTCCGGGACCCGCTTAAATGCTCCGAAACAGTTAGGTTTCTAGATGCTCTGTGGTGCGATCCATGCAATATCTGAACACTTTTGTTTAAACAAGATCATTATTAAAACTTTATTTTCGAGTTGGGAGTCATTGATTTGAATCAACCATCCTGAGTTATAAAAATCAAAATGCAGGCTACAATTAATACTTATTCAAGGGGAAAAAACTGTTGGGTGAGACAAACGATAGTGCAGTTTTTAATATAATTAACCAAAAAGGGTCTCTTTGTCTATAAGTTTTCACATACTTGAGGATTAGAATGTGACACAAAATATGTTACTGCTGATATAGTGATAAGAACAAGTTGTGCTTGTCTTCAGTGACAGCGCGCTCGAGCAACAATAACATTAACGTACGAAAATGTGAGGGTATAGTCCAAGAGGCCTAGCCCCCTCCCCATCAGCCCTGCATCGGTGTACTATCTGCACTATTGATAATTACTAGTTTGAAAGAAGCACAAAAGATATTAACCCTCTTTCTTGAATACAAAAAAAAAGTTGTGATTTTCTGAACAGAGTGAGACACGATTATACGATGCTACGATGCTGGCCAATCCACTTCGTTCGTATCCTTGCCAATTTGGCCTAGCACCATTGCAATCCTATTTTTGTGCCCAATGTAATATTTAATTCGGGTAACTTACCGATCAAATGCTACTGTAGGCCTACTTGTAGAAAGCCCTATTATTAAACTTTTTTTTTTAAACATCACGGATTTTTTGGGGGAAATTGATTACCTTTCGAGTCGCGAGAGTGAATTTTTTGTCACGTATTAACAACTTGCGCGAGAACCATACTAGTTGGGTTCCCTGAACAATTTCACAACATTTATACAATCTAATGGGGACCAGACTGATTTCCATAACGCGCTGAGCATAATATCCTTTGCGCAGACGGCGGGCTTAAGATGCACACCGCATTACACGTATTTCACAAAATCTTGATGGCACGCTGATGATTGAATCAGTCTGGTCCCCATTAATTTTCAACAGTTGATCGTATAACTGTTGTGGATTGTTGAGGGAACCTGACAATAGTTTTCGTGCAAGTTAATAATATGTGGTAAAAAATCACACTCGCGATTCGAAAAGCAAACAAGGTTCACAAAAGATCGGTGATGTTTTTAAAAAACAATTAAGCATTATAGGCTTTCATACAATACATTAGCATTCGATCAGCCATAACCCGGCTTAAAAATTTAATCGGGCACAAAAATAGGAATGCAATGGTGCTAGAGCCAAGGATTCATGGGGCTATGTCTTCACTTTTTAAATCTTTATACTAGTTTCCGAAGTTCATAAATTATTGTAAAAGTCACATTGTATTTAGCGCGCGCGCGTGCTGACCTACAGCCAGAAACTTATTTGCACGATGTACACACACCTGAGTTGCCATGGTCGACTCACGCTGCAGGTGAATGATCTTCACGCCCCCGGACCCCACGCCCGGCATTTGCAGGTGTTTCGCGCTTATGTTCAGTGTGTGAGAAAAACATTATAAGTAGCTTTTATGAAAACAAATAATAGGTAGGGCCTATATGTCATTAACGTTGTCTCTCCCTCATTTTTCCCCTTGATGGTTTTTTTTTTTCTCTTTTTTTTCGTCAAGCAAAAGGGGGGGCGTGCGCCCCCACGCCCCCCCCTGTATTCGCCCCTGGAAACATTGACAGTATTTGCCTAGAACTTACCGGACAATATTTGACAAAAAATGGTCGTCAGGCTAGGAATGGACATTATTTGACAGAAGTTAACGGACGTAGGCTGTAAATGGACAGCATTTGGCAAGACCAGAGTATTTGGCAAGAAGTTATCGGGCACTTGACTGGGGGTTCCTTGATCTATAGAATAAGTCTATGCTGAGACCCACAAATCATTTCAAGTTAATTTAACGCAAAGTTAATGTGAAAAGTGAAACTGTAAAACGTCACACTTTAATACCCTAATAATATATATATATTTTTCAAACAAGAGAAACTCATCATAATTCTGAGGTGCGTGTTATCTGCATAGTACAGGTCTAAAACTACGAAATCAGATATCGCCATGATCGAGGGGGCCTAGAAAGTGAAGATGGTGAAGTGTTGAGAATCCTCAAATCACAATTAATTAAGACAGTTTTCAAAACCAATAAAATTGTTAACGACAAACTGAGATGAAAAGATATAACTGAACGACGTCTAAATAGTTGGCAGAAGGCACGCCATGGGATGCCGGGGTCAAGGACGCATGACCAATCATATCACAGTATGCTAATGAGCGGACACTATTTGTTGGCAGCGGACACTTTTTGGCATGACACCGGCGCTGTCCAAGTTTTATTCCTCAGCATTTTTTTTAAAGCAAATAATGTGTGGGACTCTGGAATCAAAGCAGAGACAACCACCTGAAAGTTAAAACTTAAAAGTTATTCTCAATTCATTTTTTGAAAATACTTTCGCAATAGAGTTCTTTCTACTCCCCCCCCCCCCCCCCCCCCCAAAAAAAAGAATTGCCATGTAGGCCTAATTGGTGGCTCCAACAGTAAGGTATAGGCCCCCACTTGTGAGGGACCCCAAACAAATTGCAATAAATAGCGTTATATTTTTTTTTTGTACATCATCACGTATTCCATTGTGGATGGAAGTGCAATTTACCATAACATTGTACCCTATGCCCCGCCCACTGTTCTCTTTGGTTAATGTGTCATTATATTCATGCATGACTCAATGCCGTATTTGACGATGGCATTATAATGATCAAGGCCCAAATAATGTGGCCACATAATGATTATCATGACGAGACTATGCAAAACAAACAAGGACTGTTAATTTGATGATTTTATGTGTGCCATTATAACTCAGCCCCCGAAAGTGCCATTCGCTGTTGCGAGATAAAGCCGCCCATATCCGAATTGTCGACTTTGGCTACAGCTACGGCTGTTGCTAAAGGGGTGTTGCTATGGATGTTCCATACTTCAACGCTTGATGACGCCGCGGCGATCCAATCATAGCCAACTCGGACACGGCCTAAATTGCCGCAGCAACATTGCCTATGCCTATGTGATGTAACAAAATATTTATTTATAGCTGTGTGGCTATTCTACGCCTCTGTTATACTTGCTTTATAAGTTTGAATTATAGTTGTAGGCTACATGAAACTGATGATTATTTTTTTGTGCGATAAGTTTTTTGTCGTCAATTTGCTACCAACGTGTTACGTTAATTCTTAGTTTTTCAGATAACATAGGTGGCACGCCCTTGTGCAGGTGACTCTGTTACATGTCTCTTATTAGGTACGGCATCGAACACCGCGCTCCTGCAGTGTCGAATGAAAACTAGGTATTTTCTATTCGACACTGATAAGATCAGCTTGAAGACGAGCAGAATAGAACTCCTCGAAACGTCAAGACCATACCAGCAGCTCTTTTAAAAGCCAACACTCATCCATAAACATGCCTACGTGACAATTCGTGTGTAAATACCTGCGCGGAGAAATGTTGTCTCTGACAAGAGTAGATATTATTATCAGATGGTGTTACCGAAAATCAGTATCGATATACTCCACCATGCAAAATTCACATCATTAGATATTCAAAATGACATGAAGGGCGAACGTCACGAGGAGATCCGTCCACGAGCGGTTATGTAACAGTCTATTGTATCAATATTTGCTGTTGCCGTTTTCCTGAATGTAGCATGTACGACAACAAATAACGCTCTTCCACGTCAAAGCTTGCACATATTTCGTCAAGGCACTGCTGCAAGACGTATGTAGACGGCTTTACCTCATCCGAAAGGACGAAGCAATAACGTTAAAAGTGTCAAGACCGAGTCTAGAACCCACACTCTGCTGATCAGAAACATTATAGCTTGAGTTCGGCCACGACACACCACTAAAATTCTGATATTTCCTCTCTATAGTGTAGCCTGAATCTGTATAATAAATACACTAGCCGATTCAGCTAACTTCTTGTATCGAGTATAGGGATATATAATCTTCCACCATGGGCTACGGAGCAACTAGAAACATCCACGATGAAGAGCAAAGTGAGTGTTTGATATGATTTTTCTTTATTAATAATCGACAATGGGTTGTAATTATGATTTTTCTTTATTAATAATCGACAATGGGTTGTAATTAAACAAGTGCAATTACTGTACACAATGCTTAATGAAAAATATTCCACTTAATAAGATTGTAATTTCGTGTGCTTCCCCGTGTCTCGTGAGTATCATCAGAAACGTGGGACGTGGGGGAATGGGGTTTTGTCAAGATATTCGATTGTCATATCGTTGACGAAATTTCTCAGCTATTCATTGCCACACCCAAATTATTTGCCTTTTTGAGATAGTAATGGTGGACACTATACAGGCGTGCACTGTTCGGTTTGTACAAACATTATTTACCCAAATAGCGCCCCGCATAATGTGTCCACCTTAAGGTTAAGGCTAAGGGTGCACCCCACCAAATAATCTCCCATAGCACACAGTGCAAAATGCTAAATATTCAAAAATACACGAAAAATACTTAAAAGTCTCACAGCTTTTAACTTGAAAGGGAAAATTATTGATTGACTCTTGAACTTTTATTCTCTGCTCAATTTTATATGGGGAGTCCCTGGGCCCTTCGAGTTATTTTCCCTCCAAGTAAAAACACCCCTTCACAGGTCTAATTTTCAAAACGTCCGAGCATCAATCTTGAAAAATGTCCCTACACCTCTCAGCAAATAGGACCATTTATTTCAGGGCCTATGTCATCCAAAATACCTCAAGCTGGAAGTCAACGACCCCCATGTCACAATTGGGCAACATTTTTTACACTGAAACACTTTCTGGGGGCTCTCAAATCTGTCTAATATAGAATATTTTGAGGGCCTACAAAATATTAATGAGCTCGACGCTCTGTTTTCTCCTATTTGGTGGGGTGCACCCCTAAGGGCGGGTCTCCATTGAGTACAAACACTGAACTCCTATTCTCCACCAGGGTACAACTCCGGTATCGCAGCTATTTTTTAGAAAGCTTTTGGCTTCCTCTTGTACAGAAATGCACCCCCTAAAATCCTGTAAAGAATTCCTTATTATTCATGAGATCAGATGGGTCGGGGTACCAACCGTATTCCCCAACTAGCATGGAGGAAGAAATAGACTATTTCTGCCTCCATGTTACCAGTATTAAAGCGAAGACTCAAAATGTACGGCATATAATGATTTTGTTTTTTTGTCATTCTTAAGGTCAAGAGGAAGGTCTAAGTTGCTGCACCTACGTGTTGATGTTTTTCTCCTTAGTCATATTCGTATTCACACTGCCATTTTCTCTCTGCTATTGCATCAAGGTAAACATTCATCTTTTCATTCAATTTTTTAGCTTTTTAGCTTTAATTTAAACCCTGCGATGCTAGTTATTGTAAAATTGTGTTTTAAAATTGCGAAACTGCACATTTCTTTTTATACCCTATAATTATAGAAAGTGTTTTATAAATGGGGATTCGTTATGCGACAATTCAAACAGACACACGACTAGACTGGAGGGAAATATCAAATTGAGTTCAAATAACCCGTAATGGAACGAAGTGAAGAATTAAGTGTCTATTCACTTATTACACAAAGCATGACCAACAGAGGGCCGAACGGCAAACTGCCGACATACAAAGTTCCCCAAGGACCATGTTGTCGACAACAGGTTGATATTGCCTGCATGGTTACCCAAACATTTTTTTGAACACGAGTTTAGTGTTAAAGGAACATTACACAATTGGTAAGAAAAAAACTTGTAAAATATACTTTTTGATCACAGATTTACATAAAACTTACACGGTCTAATGATGATGATAGTAGAAAACATCCCTTCGAATATTTCTGTCTGAAATGCCATTATTGATGAGAAATGAATAAACTAATTTTCCGATTGGAGTTTATCGCTCAGTGAGCGTTTTATTCATTTGTTGAATCTATATGATTTCATGCAAATGTGTAATCAGTTTTTCACTATTTTCTCGTGACACAGATAGCCGATCGATCTCAAACTTCTACAGGTTTGTCAGTTTATGTATATGATGGATTACATGAAGTGCTTACACTGCCAGCAACTGTTTTGTTAGCAAAAACCAATTCTGTAATGTTCCTTTAATATCAGCCGCTAGAGTCGACAAAATTGGTCATGGTACGAACTTTTTTGTTCCCCACACTTAGAAAGTATTACTATTTCGCAGTGATTATGTGATTTCCCATGCATTCCTCCCAGACGGTGGCGGAGTACGAGCGAGCCATCATCTTCAGAGCCGGCCGTCTGTTGCCCGGTGGACCTAAGGGACCCGGTCTGTTCTTCATCCTTCCGTGCATCGATGAGTTTAAAGTCGTAGATCTCAGGACGCTGTCATTTGACGTTCCACCTCAAGAGGTTGGTGCTGTCCTTGTTTTATTCCTCAGTATTTGTTTGAAGCGAATAACGTGTGGGACTTCTTTGAAATTCGCTTCGTATTTTTTCTTTAGGTCTTTATCTTCTTTATCTTCGTTTCTTTCTTTCTATACGAAAGAACAACGGCTTATGTTTCATCGCGTTTTGTAATAAATAAGTTCAATTAAAAATACAACTAGGCCTTCTGGTATCAAGTTTGTGTTACCATATAGAGTTTAATTTGACATCGTTTTCATTTTAGCATTGCGCAAAACATGACTCTGTATAGTGGAAAATTCCACAGCAATAGACGTTGTGACTCATCAACGTCAAAATGTTTACACCCATAAAGAGAGTTATAGAACCGGCACAAAGTGTGCACAGCTAGCTCATTGGGAGAAACATAAAAGCTAACATCTTGGAGATAGCATAATGTTGATATCATACTTTTTCAAAGCTTATATCCTTTTTCCAAAGAATAGATATAGTTCGGGGAAAAAAATCAATCAATAAATAAGTAGGATTTGAAGCTTTGCATGGTGGGAGTATAACTAAGAGAGGATAACTAAGTTTGCGGTAACACCATGTTAAAATCTCTTTTTGAGTAACTGTTGGTTCTGAACCACCGTTTTTTTTCAGAACCAACAGTTACTAAAAAAGAGATTTTAACATGGTGTTACCGCAAACCTCTTTTAGTACTAAATAAATAAATTTTTCAATTTTGTTTAAATTTAGGTTGTGTTTTAATTGTGAAACCGCAACATTTTTTTGCACGCCCCATTATATAGAAAGTGTTTTTTAACATTATGACTGTTTTGAACGTTTTAATCCGAAGAAAAAGTAATACAAAAAGAGGTATTTATTTCTTTATTGTTATTAACCCGATTTTCACAAAACTTAGTTTGGGAAAATTTAAAATATTAAACTTCCCTTATAAAACTAAGCATCTTGCCTTCCAGGATTTGCATAATAGGAATGCTTTTCTAGTTTTTTCTTTCTATCCACCGCCCTCTCCGACGCTCGTGTTGTAATAATTGTTTTGAAAATCTATTTGCAGACTTTTATCCAAAGACAGCGTGACGGTGACCGTTGACGCCGTGGTCTACTTCCGCGTGAGCGATCCCACGATGTCCATCCTGAACGTGGAGAACTACAAGCGGTCCACGGAGCTCCTGGCTGCGACCACCCTCCGAAACGTCCTGGGCACCAAGACCCTGGCCGAGGTGCTGAGCCACCGCGATGAGATCAGCGCCAGCCTGAAGGGCCTGCTGGATGTTGCTACCGACCCTTGGGGAATCAAGGTGGAACGGGTTGAGATGTAAGCCTTCTTACAAAGCACCTTAAACGTTTCACCATAAAAGATCGAATTTTTGTCATTTTTGGTCAAATTTAAATCAATGTGGTCTACGTTCGCCCCTTATGCCATTTGTTGCTGCCCCCGTTAAAGAAAATAGCAAACTAGTGGATGCTGTGCTCTTGCATTAATGGTATACATTTTTTTCTTTGGCTGCAGTAAGGACGTCCGCTTGCCAGTCCAGATGCAGCGAGCCATGGCCGCCGAGGCTGAAGCCTCAAGGGAGGCCCGTGCTAAGGTAAATATTCTCTTTATGCTTTATTATCATTAAATATGACTACCATTCTTTTTATAACCACCTATTGTACTAATTATTGTTATTATTTCATTTTATCACAGCAAGAAAAAGAACGAAGAAAAAATCCTTTGTGCTGGTAACTCCTTGAGTCGGGCTACGTCCCGTAGCCTTAGATCTCAAGGTTTTGTCACATTATTATTGGATATTTTTATTACTATTATTACTGTAATTATTTTTATACTTTTGTTGTCAGAGTATTTTTTAATGTTTATTTGAACTGGTGTTTCTATACCTTAACATTGTTTTCTTTCGGTCAGGACTCTTAATATATAAAATTTCTATTGCAATCTTTACCTTCGCTAGGTGATTGCCGCTGAGGGAGAGCAGAATGCCTCCCGGGCCCTCAAGGAGGCAGCTGACATCATCGCCGAGTCTCCCAACGCCCTCCAGCTCCGCTACCTCCAGACTCTCAACTCCATCTCGGCCGAGAAGAACTCCACCATCATCTTCCCGCTGCCCATCGACCTCCTGGCCGGGTTCATGAAGAATAGTGGGTCCCAAAATTGAGTATAGGAAAATGTGTAACAATTTCAATAGATTTTAAAACAGCCCGTCTGGATATCAAATAAGTCAAATGTTATGTCCCATCCTGTAAACTGATGACCACGAGGAGCCTGGGTGTCGATGGGCTCACTTTTACTAACCTTTAACCCTTTAAAGACGGTGTGCAGCTATGTAGACCAATCGCATTGTGTTTCATCTCGCGCTATTATATAGACCGTTTTTTGTAACGTCACAGCCGCGAGTTTTGTCAAACTTGTGGTTGGCAAAATTATGGGCGGCCTTACTGCAAAAAAATACAACAGTTTCTTATTTGGCCAATAATGCTATAAATTAATACCCATGTTACTGATAAACAAAATTGACAATCAAAACAAAAGGTAAACTTACGTTTTCATAAAAAAAAAGTTGTAATGTTTTGCTAAAAATTGATTATTTTTGCCAAGCCATTTTTATACATTTTTAGCTACTCAAGGCCTTCCATACAAATTGGTGGTCAATGTTTGTAAACAAAAAAAAGTATATAAATCAATCAATTAATCAATATAACATTTATTTCCACATTTGCACATGGAGGCATCATCCTGAAAGCCGAAGCTTGTGCCCGTTACAACAATACAAAACAAGATAAACAACTCTAATTGTAGAATTAATAAATTATAACAGTTATTAAATATACAACAATTAAACAAAGTATAGACACAGCTCAGAGAAAGAATTAACTCCAGTTATAGAATGAAGAATTCAGAAATAATGGCAATAACTAAATGAAAAACTGAAGAACAAGTGATAATAATATAGGTAACGGCTAAACCAACTAATAAGATATCAATTACTTTGAGAATTTATCAGAAATGTTTTTAGTTTGTATTTAAACGAAGTACTTGATATAGCACCCAATTGCTGGATGGATGGAAATGGATGAAAGTGACCCACACAAACTCAATGCTCACGTATTCAGGGTAGCCCAAACATACCTCTATGGCTCGATTTTGTGTGTGTGTATGGGGCGTGTCAACCCTCATTATCGAGGACTTTAACAAAATGAACTGGGGTGATCTAAGGACGTCCTCGATTACATTTTGTGTTGTAACACATGATGTCATTGATTGTTTTGTTATATATAATTCATGCTAAAGGCGCGTATAATATCATATTTTCTCTTTACCGTCAAAGTGTAGGCCTATGTTACATTCTTCTGGGATATGTTTATATTCAATTTTATATTAATCATAGTGCCTATGTTGTTATTAATCATATACAATTATATAATCAATAATGTTTACTATGCGGTGCCAATATTTATCTTGGGGACTGGTACTGATGTGAGCTTCATGCTCGCAGATTTGAACTTTTTGGGGGTCATGCTTACCCCACGCAGTGACGATCCTAAAGGTCCAACCATTTCACGATATTCTTCACTCTAAAAACGTGGGGTCATAATAGACCTTATGCATTGACGTCATCACGCCGCCATCTTAGAGGTAAAACGATGACGAAACAATGGCAAAAGTACATTTTTGTACGCGCGGCGCAGAGAATGAGCCAATGAGCAATCTTCTTTTGACCTCTAGACGAGGGCGCCCTACTCAAATGACGTCATGTGCATAAGGTCTATTGACCCAGATTCCGAGTCTTAGGGGGAACTGACCCATTTCTTGGTCAGGCTGATCCGGAGAGTGTTGGTTTTTTTTAAAAATAGATTCTAACTCGAATTCTGCATCAGTTTGACCCATGTCATGGTCATTTTAGCACAGGCCCTTTTCGAATTCACGGCTTCGGCTCCAAAATCGGCTCAGGCTAGCTAGGCTCCCTCAATTATTTTAACTTACACATGCTTTGCAGTCAGGGTTTCAGACAAGAAAACTGAGCCTGAAGCCCAATCCGGAGCCGAAGCCGTGGATTCGAAAAGGGCCATAGATTCCGGGTCAGCCTGCCCCAGTATAATGGGGCAGGCCCCATTGTACTACCAAATATCAAGACATCAATAAAGTGTTTCTTTGGAGATCTACGGTGTCTTTGTGGACTTTATTTGTACCCCGTAATGGGGAGAATGAAAGGGGGTGCTCAATACAGCTGTAATGCTGGGTCAGCCTAGTACCCTCACTCGATGTATTCCAACATATGCATAAAATAACAAATCCGTGAAAGTTTGGGCTCAAATATTGGTCATCGAAGTTGCAAGAAACTAATAAAAGAAAAAACACCCCTTGCTGCATAGAATTTTGTGCTTTCGAAATGCGTGTGAAAGTGAGAAATTACCTCCTTCTCAAAAACTACATTACCTCAGAGAGAGTCGTCTCTCACAGTGTTTTATACTGATACTATCGGCGGCTCTCGGGTGCTCTTTACCAAGTAAGTTTTTATGGTAATCTTGAGTATGGCCTAATTACGAAAAATATCCACAGCCTATCTCTGCTTCTATCGCCAGAGCTCCAGTTTAGAGTGCCACTTATTTAGATAACGAGAAATTCAAGTCAACTTATTTTTTTGATTATGTCAACTTCTCTTGATATAAAAAAAAAACCGACTGATTGAACCGAAGAGGTCGACTCGTTATAATTTTATCCCGCCAAGACGATTTACTGAAATTACAAGAAGTCGCCTGCACGCCCTGCCATTCTCAGATTTCGTTGATTCAGTATACATAAGTAGCCTTTTAGCAACTATCAGGACAAGTCGATATGGAACTCTGAGCATGTGGATTTTGCGAGTATAAGTTGACAAGTCGACAATTTAGTTTCCCTTATAATAAAGTCGACTTGTTATTTGGATCGGGGGGTTATGGCACTTCTGAAGCTCCGTACCGCTGGTACGAGAAGTTGAGTGATGGATGTTCCATTCAGAAAGAAGGGGACTCTTTATTTACGCGGTGTTATTGTGCATCAGGTTGACCAATTATTGGGACTAAAACGAGTTATCATTAATTTTAGTCGTCTCGATGTTTATGCCTGACTTCATCGATCAAATTGTGGAGTGTGTATGACCATTACAGAGGGCGCCCACACCGGCAATCAGACATTTTCATTGGGGGGGGGGCGGCAAGCAAGATCAAGGATTTTTTGTAATATTCAATTTTATTTACTTTTTGGGGGGGGAGGGGCTAATTAATTTTTCGACCAATTCATTTATTTTATTTTTTTGTCTCGATCTCATATTGGGAAGGGGACAAACGGGGACAAGGGGGCCGAGAGTTAGGGGTGGGGTGGGGGGGGGGAGCTCTTGCACTCTTGCACTGCCCCCCCCCCATCACCTCCCCCGGTCACGCCTTTCCTGTGCACACAAAAAGACGTTAGTTGACAGCATGGAGACAGAATGAAGTTTTAGTTTATAGGGCCTGTCCCAACTACAATTCACCGAAGTGAAACTGCCAAACTTTGAAAGTGGTTTTTTTTTTCAAAATATAATCCCAAAATTCTTAGGCCTAAATTTGTCTTAATCATTATAACTTGATATGAAGCATAATTTTTACGCACTCCGATGAATTTTGGCCACTATAGCCCATCACAAAATACATATAAGTTGAACGATACACGACGGATCAGGCATGCGACCGCATGTTTTCAATAAAATCTTAATGCTTTAATTTTTCTGCATCAAATTGTGTTTGATTACACTAAGCTATCAAGTCAGTCTACTAATTAATAAACTCATCAAAACTAATTGTTTAAAATGTTGTTGTCGTTTTTTAAAAGTTTTTTTTACTGTCGTATATTGTTAGAACTTCTATTCCTACCTCCATGGTTGTACAATGTACAGTTCAATGCTGTTTAGTACTTGGATTCGATTGGTGTACAACATGTACAGTGTACGATGCTGAAGCACACAAAACCATTCAAGTGGTGGCCTGAACTAGCGAAAAATTCATCTTAAGATGACTGTTCAATTTGTATGGTTACATCACACTTTGCTGCACAGAGTCGTTTGTTTTATTTCGTTGCTAATCGCACAATGTACATGTACACGCAATTCGGCTGCTACGCACCATAGAGATGGAATGTTTTAATTATGAAGTGCCTATTATATAACTCTATGCTACGCACACACTGTACTGCGCGCGCATTATCGTCATATCGATCGATCGTTTGTGGGTCGGGTCCCAGATACTGCAGCAAACAACGTTATGTCACGTGTGTACGTTTGGACGCTATTTTGTTTATAAGCGCTAGCTAGCTGCGCAACATAACTAAACAACTTTCTTCGAGCTGCCAGCCATTTCAACTGTCTGTAGAAGTTCGCTTTTAATTTTTACCGTTCGTCATGGGAAGGACAGGAAATCAGATCGAAAGGTTCGATGGCGAACGAAGTAAGTAAAGTAGAAATAGAATAATGTCAAGGTCGATGCTTTATAATGAATTATTACTAATAATTTTAGATTACGAATTGAGCATTGGCTATGCAAGGACACAGAGTTACGTCATGGTCAATTCACCAGTTAGTTGGTTACCGGATTCCGATTCCGACAGTCATCGTCTGTCAAGGCCAAGGGTATTCCCGTAGATCCTGTCACCACTTTTTCACTCATTTTTACCAAAAGGAATATCTCATTTGAGTAAATTAGACACTATTTTATTACATAACGAATGAAAAAGTAGTGGCAGTGTACGGAAATATTTCTACCAACGACCTCCGGATTAACGAGGTATAAATGCGAACAGACGTATGAAGCCCAATTCCTCGCTTTTTTCTATGGCACAACCATGCATGTTTATTACTTGGTTGGGTTCTTCCATGGTGAAAGGGGGGAGTGTTCATCACCCTAACCCTAACCCTACCCCTACACCTAACCCTTCCCCTAGCCCTACCCCTCACCCACCCCTACCTACCCCTCACCCTACCCCCAACCCTACCCCACCCCTACCCTCCCCTACCCCTACTCCTCCCCTACCCCTACCCCTCCCCTACCCCTAACCCTCCCCTAAATCTGAGTCCCAAGTTCAAATCCAGATCATCAGATGATCAAGTCTGAGACCAAGTCCGAGTCGCAGACCATTGTGACTTGAGTGCTAGCCCAAGTCTAAGTCATTGACCATCGTGAGTCAAGTAATTGACTAGCCCCATAAATAGGGCCAATCCACTACGTATCCTTCATGTCCTTGGCCCTACGCCTCTACGTACCTCCAAATTCTGAGGCAATGAATTTGTTGATTAGAAACCCACATTTTTATTACGAGATTTTTCCCTCAGTTCCCAGTTGTTACTTACCAAAGAGCAATTGTGGACAGCACATTAAGACGAAAATGTGTGTGCACATTTTGGTGTAATTTATGAAGAAAATCAGAGGCAATTCTGACACGATGAAACTGACCGGCATCCATGATGTTTGCACTAGCTAGCTAGTCGGTGCTTCAGCAGTTTTTGGTTTACTTGGAAGTGATTACGTCAGGTTTCCAAACAGCCTGACTCAAGTCATTGACCATCGTGACTCAAGTCATTGCCATCGTGACACACGTCAGAGTCCAAGTCTAAGTCATTGACCATCGTGACTCAAGTCAGAGTCCAAGTCTGAGTCATTGACCATCGTGACTCAAGTCAGAGTCCAAGTCTAAGTCATTGACCATTGTGACTCAAGTCAGAGTCCAAGTCTAACTCATTGACCATCGAGACTCAAGTCATTGACCATCGTGACTCAAGTCATTGACCTTGTGACTTAAGTCATTGACCATCGTGACTCAAGTCAGAGTCCAAGTCTAATTCATTGAACATCGTGACTCAAGTCAGAGTCCAAGTCTAAGTCATTGACCATCGTGACTCAAGTCAGAGTCCAAGTCTAAGTCATTGGCCATCGGGACTCAAGTCATTGACCATCGGGACTCAAGTCATTGACCATCGTGACTCAAGTGGGAGTCCAAGTCTGAGTCATTGACCATCGTGACTTGGGTCCGAGTCCAAGTCCGGGGCATAGACCAGTTATCGTGACTTAAGTCTGAGTCCAAGTCTGAGTCCAAGTCTGAGTCCAAACCTGAGTCCAAGTCTGAGTCCAAGTCTGAGTCCAAGTCTGAGTCCAAGTCTGAGTCCAAGTCTGAGTCCAAGTCTGAGTCCAAGTCTGAGTCCAAGTCTGAGTCCAAGTCTGAGTCCAAACCTGAGTCCAAACTGAGTCCAACCTGAATCCAAGTCTGAGTCCAAGTCTGAGTCCAAGTCTGAGTCCAAGTCTGAGTCCAAGTCTGAGTCCAAGTCTAAGTCATTGACCATCGTGACTCAAGTCAGAGTCCAAGTCTAAGTCATTGGCCATCGGGACTCCAGTCATTGACCATCGGGACTCAAGTCATTGACCATCGTGACTCAAGTGTGAGTCCAAGTCTGAGTCATTGACCATCGTGACTTGGGTCGAGTCCAAGTCCGGGGCATAGACTAGTTATCGTGACTTAAGTCTGAGTCCAAGTCTGAGTCCAAGTCTGAGTCCAAGTCTGAGTCCAAACCTGAGTCCAAGTCTGAGTCCAAGTCTGAGTCCAAGTCTGAGTCCAAGTCTGAGTCCAAGTCTGAGTCCAAGTCTGAGTCCAAGTCTGAGTCCAAGTCTGAGTCCAAGTCTGAGTCCAAGTCTGAGTCCAAGTCTGAGTCCAAGTCTGAGTCCAAGTCTGAGTCCAAACCTGAGTCCAAACCTGAGTCCAAACTGAGTCCAAACCTGAGTCCAAGTCTGAGTCCAAGTCTGAGTCCAATCTGATCCAAGTCTGAGTCCAAGTCTGAGTCCAAGTCTGAGTCCAAGTCTGAGTCCAAGTCTGAGTCCAAGTCTGAGTCCAAGTCTGAGTCCAAGTCTGAGTCCAAGTCTGAGTCCAAGTCTGAGTCCAAACCTGAGTCCAAACCTGAGTCCAAACCTGAGTCCAAACCTGAGTCCAAGTCTGAGTCCAAGTCTGAGTCCAAGTCTGAGTCCAAGTCTGAGTCCAAGTCTGAGTCCAAGTCTGAGTCCAAGTCTGAGTCCAAGTCTGAGTCCAAGTCTGAGTCCAAGTCTGAGTCAATTGACCATCATGACTCTGATGGTCATCAAAATTGTGATATGGGTCTGACTCAAGTCTGAGTCCAAGTCTGAGTCCAAGTCTGAGTCCAAGTCTGAGTCCAAGTCTGAGTCCAAACCTGAGTCCAAGTCTGAGTCCAAGTCTGAGTCCAAACCTGAGTCCAAACCTGAGTCCAAACCTGAGTCCAAGTCTGAGTCCAAGTCTGAGTCCAAGTCTGAGTCCAAGTCTGAGTCCAAGTCTGAGTCCAAGTCTGAGTCCAAGTCTGAGTCCAAGTCTGAGTCCAAGTCTGAGTCCAAACCTGAGTCCAAACCTGAGTCCAAACTGAGTCCAAGTCTGATTCCAAGTCTGATTCCAAGTCTGAGTCCAAGTCTGAGTCCAAGTCTGAGTCCAAGTCTGAGTCCAAGTCTGAGTCCAAGTCTGAGTCCAAGTCTGAGTCCAAGTCTGAGTCCAAGTCTGAGTCCAAGTCTGAGTCCAAGTCTGAGTCCAAGTCTGAGTCCAAGTCTGAGTTCAAGCCTGAGTCATTGACCATCATGACTTGATGGTCATCAAAATTGTGATATGGGTCTGACTCAAGTCTGAGTCCAAGTCTGAGTCCACCCTAATCGGGTAAGTGCCTCTTGTGTGGGGTTGACATTGATGATCAAACTGAAACTTTATATTAAGCAAATTTTTATTGTTTCTTTCTGTCCGTTTAGACGAGGTGGACCCGGAGCTTGGACCAGAAGTCCACTGCGCAATGTTCATATCGGCCATCCTACTACTTTTAACATTTCCTTTAACCATCTGGTTTTGTTTCAAGGTATAGTTACTGGGGTTGGGATCTCATTGATTGTGATTGTTATTCCTATTGTTTGTTTGTCAACAAAATTGGTATACAAGTTAAACAAATATTCAAATAAGTAAACCTTAACGGGAACTGAAAGTATAAACCAAGAAACTGTTCCCTCCGAAAAAACAAGAAAGTTTCATTTTGATTTAGAGTCAAGAAAAAACCAAACAAATAAAACATCAATTCAAATCATTAAAGTAGGGCTCTCTCTTAGAAGTGGTCCGCAGGCCAAATGCTAGTTAAAAAACCTGAGGAGCAGTTAAAATTGTGTACAAAACCTAGTGCTGCCAGCACCCCAGCAATGGCGATGTGGAATGCAGCATATTTGCGCATACTGATTCGTCTATATAGATGAAACGGGGCACCCGGTAGAAACAAACTTCCCAATAGAAACAAAATGGACTCCAAGGTATTGTCACATAAAACAGGCCTGGAATTTTATCTTTGAGAGACCAAAGCAGTTTTAATTATGCAAAGGGCACTTCCATTGGAAAATCTTAAAGTCTTTGGGAAACTTATGAAGGGACACCAAGGCCTCAATGTAATAGACCCTTCCCATGAAATATGCAAATTGAACATTGCGTGTGCGCACTCTCCCTACTGGTTGGCAAAATGAGTGAACATCGCGCCTTTTTGCATGGGACTGATGGTGGCGTGACGCACACGCGTTTGTGCGTCTGCCTTGTGCACAACTCTATGGCGTTTGCCAACCAGCAGCGTCTGTACGCATGCGTGAATGTAATTTACATATTTCATGAAAAGGGGTCTATTCCAGGCCTGGTATGGGAATTATTTGATTGGAACTCAAATGTGCACTATAGACCTTTCTATTGCAACGTCACAGCCCGAGTTTTTGCCAACCGAGGTCGGAAAACTATGGAAAGCCATAAATGCAAAACAAAAACAGATCGCCACAGTTTTTAACATTGTTACACAAATTTTTTTTAAATAGTGTTGAATTTGTTGGAAAGAAAGCAACCAATCATGAGAGGTACTTTACTTAGTTGAAAGTTTGCAGAAAATGTTAAAATTTTGTTGAAACATCTATTAACACGATTGAGTGTTTTGCTAACATTTGGCCTTCCATGCCAACCAGCGCGGTTTGTTTATCAACAATGGAAAGGTCTATAGTTGGTAATGAAGAACTGCAGGATGTTGGTCGATCATTGTCTTGGGTATCAACACAGTGATCACTTCCACCCAGTATACACCATTGCAGCCTAGTGTTTTTACCTGTCCTCCCAGACGGTGGCGGAGTACGAGCGAGCCATCATCTTCAGAGCCGGCCGTCTGTTGCCTGGTGGACCTAAAGGACCCGGTCTGTTCTTCATCCTCCCGTGCATCGATGAGTTCAGAGTCATCGATCTCAGGACGCTGTCATTTGACGTTCCACCTCAAGAGGTTGGTGCTATCCTTGTTTTATTCCTCAGTGTTTGTTTTAGTTTTGGGTTGAACAAAGACAAATTGACTAGAGCAGGATTTGAACCTGCGACCTCCGGATTATCGTGCTGGCGCTCTACCCACTAAGCTATCTAGCCCTAATGTCTCACTGTTTTTTCAATATCTTTGTTTTGAGGGTGCCAGTCAGAAGCTGTTCAAACTGAAATTGTCGTATAACCAGGGATCACACCCAAGTATACAATAAAAACCTGGAAAGCAGTATGTTTGTTAGGGGATGCGACTTATCAATATCAGGTGTGGTTCATTTCTTAGTTCTTGTTTTAAGTGAATAATGTGTGGCGTTTTTTTTTTGTTGTTTAATGTTATAATTTTTCTTTAGATCTTGTCGAAAGACAGTGTGACTGTGACAGTTGATGCTGTTGTCTACTTCCGCGTGAGTGACCCCTGCATGGCCGTGCTGAACGTGGAGAACTACTCGCGGTCGACAGAGCTCCTGGCCGCCACCACGCTGCGTAATATTCTGGGCACCAAGACCCTGGCCGAGGTGCTGAGCCAAAGGGACGAGATCAGTGCCAGCCTGAAGGGCCTGCTGGATGAAGCCACTGACCCTTGGGGAATCAAGGTGGAACGGGTTGAGATGTAAGTCTCCTGTCCAAAGGAATACTGTTTTAATTGTGTTCTTTCAAGAGTGTCCCAAAAGTAAGTCATTTGTGTGTTTAGTTTGAATAATGTCTGGTACAATGAATTGCTTGGTCACAAGCTACCCCTTAAATTTGAAGCAGAGACACTGAATTTGAAACTAGAGGCAGTTGAGTATGTCAAATGAATTTGAGTAAGCTTTAGCAATGCAACCTCCAGATGAGCAAACCCTGGTACCATTGGTGCCGTACACATTCATTCAGAATTGTGTATGGGTGATCGCCGTCTCTTACGTAACTATGCAAAAGCTTGCCCCGAATCACGTCGTGACATCCTTTTATCTGAGGAATACAAATTAAACGTTAACTTATGACTGAGCAAGTCATTGTACTAAACATTCAAAATCTAACTCGCGAATGGCTTATTAGTACTTTATCTGAACCCTCTTCATACTATTGTGACTATATCAACTGAAGAAATGGCCATCAGGTTAACCTGTGAGTAGAATATGACAGGTAGGAAGCACGTTGAAAACTTGTGTTTGGTGGTAAATTAATACATACTATAGACCCTTTGCAAATGAAGTCATAAAGCCCAAACGGCGCCCTCACTGAGGTCAATAAAGAGCTGAGAGTTGTGCATGTTTCGTTTGCTTTGACCTCAGCAATGGCGGCCAATGCAAGGGGTCTATTGGTTTTCTAATAACCCAACAATATAATTTCTCTATTGATTTGCCCTGGTTTTGAAAAGAGTAGTGGTGTACCAACCCAACTCTTGGTAGATTATTTAGGGTCCATTTTCATGGCTCTACTTAGCGCGGAATTCTGCGCTTACGGCGTACAATAAAGCCCATAGATCTGAGGACTGTAAGCGCAAAATTCCACGGTAAGCAGAGCCATGAAAATGGGACCTGGCCCGATACTTCATTCTCGTATGGTCAATGCAGTTTTCCCTACTTGTACGATGGGAACTGAAATTTTTACTGTTGCCTTGGTGATCAGGACCCAATTTCATGACTCTGCTTGCCGCTGAATTCTGCGCTTACGATCACCATTCTTTGCTAACAAGGCAACTGCAAAATTTATGCGCTAGCTGTGTAAGCGAAGAATGCCTAGTAAGGTGTAGCACTCACGCGTGCAAGCGGAAAACAATTCCTGCTAACCTGTGAAATATGCTTGAAGTAAGCGCGGAATTCCCTTCTTCGGTAAGTGCCAATTCTTTGCTTACAGTAAGCAGAGCCATGAAATTGGGCCCAGGTGTGCTATTAATGTATGGTGTCACTGCAATCTTTAGTTCTAGAGAATATGATACAAAAATGACAAGTGTAGAAGAGATATCAGAAAACCAATATAATATATCTTTTTTTTTTTGTGTTATTAGTAGGGTGCTATTTTATTTATTTATTGATACATTTTTTGTGGGGAGGGGCATATTGGGCATTTTCCCCACCCCTTCATAGCTGAATTAAATAGAACTGATCTCCAAAGAATCAGAATACCGCTCCAGAAGATATTTACGAGGGTACAACTGGGTAACTGAAATTTAATTAATCCCTTACCTTTTCAGAATTCTTGAATGCATTTTCCTCTTTTTTTTCGTTGCAGTAAGGACGTCCGTTTGCCGCATCAGATGCAGCGAGCCATGGCCGCCGAGGCTGAAGCCTCCAGGGAGGCCCGTGCTAAGGTAAGCCTAAAATTGAAAGATACTGCACCTTTGGTGAGATTCGAACCCTCTGCATTTTAGAGCAGACATGGAAGTCCTGTGTCAAATTAAGATCCATTGGTACTTTTAAGTGGTATTCGAACCCTCTGCATTTTAGAGCAGAGACGGAAGTCGGTGTGAAATTAAGATCCACTGGTACCTTTGTAGTATTTGAGCCTTTGAAGCAAACTGAAGTCCTGCGTGAAACTATGAACCACTGGCACCTTTAGTGGGATTTGAACCCTCTGCACTCTAGAACAGAGATGGAAGTCCTGTTTGAAATAAGATCGATTGGCACCTTTGGTGGGATTGGAACCATCTGCATTTTAGAGCAGAGACGGAAAGCCTTGATTATACAGTGCTTTTTCCTTTTCACTTATTGGTATAGGGTTAAACTGAAACTGCCACTAATTCCTTCACTTGAAGACAACAGTTTCATGTAAATAGATTTGAAAGGTTTAATCTGAAAGCTCACTGGTCACAAATTTTATACCAGTAAAATTCCCTCGGGAAAATATTTCCATTCGAAATGCATCTACTGTCAATGAAGGGAAGGAAGATAATGGCATTTGGAGACATCTGGAGCATTTGAAGCACAAATCACCCTTGCAAACAAAATAAGACCAATATTGAATCCAATACACAAAATGCTTGACAGAGCAACATATGACAGTGTTAGTGGGAGTTAAAAGTTTTTTTGGACTTAGCCAAAGGAATGATGACTTTCCCAAAAAAGCTTACCAAAAGCTCCTCCCTGATTCTGCTGAAAGTTCCCTGAAAATAAACTAACCTTTCCATGTTCGAATGAACAAGTTTGAAAATCTCCTTGATTGTGGAAACCTTTTCCCTATTATGTTAAATTCAATTCTAAATATCTCCCCGATTGTTGTACAAGATCTCCCTGTTCGCAAGATGCGAATTGCCGCTCTGCTTTAACAAACACATCACAGTAGGATGTGAGGTTTTTTAATTTGTTCAATCCAGAATCAAGGTCCGCAAATATTTATGGTTTTTTTTAATTATTTGTAATATTTGTTTATTTACCAAACAGGTGATTGCCGCTGAGGGAGAGCAGAATGCCTCCCGGGCCCTCAAGGAGGCAGCTGACATCATCGCCGAGTCTCCCAACGCCCTCCAGCTCCGCTACCTCCAGACTCTCAACTCCATCTCGGCCGAGAAGAACTCCACCATCATCTTCCCGCTGCCCATCGACCTCCTGGCCGGGTTCATGAAGAAATGACAATCAACTTCAAATACAGGCGGCAGGCACCGTGGGCATAAGGATGAAGGTATGCCGATGCTGGATATGTAAGTAATTGGGGAGTTTGGGGAGTTTGTACCACTGCTACGATTTTGATATTTTAACATTTTTAAATTTTGTTTGGGTGGGTCATTTAATGGACCAGAAAGCTGTGACTAATTAGTGTGAAATCAGAGGGTTGGCGTCAAAAAATGAAAATGAAACTCTTTAGTCTTTTTAATCATTACAACAAGAGAAATTCATCAATGGTCATCATTGAGAAATTTTGAAATATGGAATGTTCAGTTGCCATAATACCAAACAATGGCAGCAGAACAGTGCCTCGTTTTGAATTAATAATTAAACCCACAGAATCTTGGGAGTGTAAGATTGTTAGATAAATAAAAAATTGATATTCCCACCGAACAGTGGGACATTTTACTGTGCTAGTTTTTCATCTCTGCATTATAAAAATCACGAACAAATCTCCTAGATTTTTAATGCACCCCTGGGCTCTTTCCAAGTTATCATTAATGTTAAAGGTATTAAACAGGATTGATAGAGCTGACAAAATAGTCGCAGACTGTGTTCATGTTTTGTGTGATCAACCATATACGTCAACTCTCGTTAATACGAGCTCGGAAGATACGAGAGGCCGGTTTATACAAAGTTTTTCACTGGTCCCGAACTGTCCCATGCGTGTTTTTATGTCTTAAAAAATGGAAGATGCGAGCACGGTCGTAACGAGAACACGGATAATACAAGGTATTTTAACGGTCCCGTGATGACAAAATGTATTGTTTTTCATACTTTTGTAGCATGATTTGGAAATATTGTTGTGAAACAAAAGCTTTTCGTTCAGCTAAGGTTCAGAAATGACATTCTTGTTGCCAAACTATTTATCAGATCGGACTGGCCACAAAGCTCCCTTCAATCTAAACACCAGAAACATTTAGCTGGTAACCTATGCTTGAAATGCTACTTCCCTTGCACACTGGACAACTACCAACGAAAACAACGTTTAGCATAAGTGCTACGCAGTACCGAATTTGTAAAATTCCTATATTAAATTTCTGTGGTTAATTAGTCAATAAAAATGCATTTATGATTGATATTCTTGTGTAATGGATGCTCATTCCGTTTAAGCCTATACACGTGTGTATAGTGCATGCACTAGGCTATATGACGACATGTGTATATATCTATAGTGTGCTGCGTTTAAGACGAGGTTCGGATAATACGAGGAAAACGGGCCAGTCCGGCGAACCCTGTTAATGAGAGTCGACTGTACATGAAATAACAAACCTGTAAAAACTTGGGCTCAATCCGTTGTGTGAGTCAGGAGAAAATAGTGACAAACCATACACAATTTTCAGCATGTGAACACAATGTCCATAATTTTGGTTGTAAAAACCAAAGTAATTTCACAGGACGCTTACCACCATTACCATCTTTATAACAAGTAGGTTTACATATAAAAAAAATTCCCAAGTTCTTTTTGGAGGTCATTGCAAAAGTTTGACCCTAACCTTTAAATTAGAAGAGTCCAGAAATGCATTGAAAATTAGGAATGGTTAAAAAAAAAATCAATTTTTAAATGAGAATTTATTTCATACTTCTCTATTCAAAACAAGACATTTTTATGCCTGTAACTGCTGCTTCCCAGGTTGTATCATTGCAGGTTCAAACCCTGTTTCTTTGTTCACTCAAAAACTTGATTAATTTAACCCAGTTAGTTTATTACTTGATAATTGAAATAAAAAGTTGCATCACCTTTTAAAGGTGATCCCTCTGCTGCCGCTTCATAAGTTGTAATGTACATTTGGGTGTGATCCCTGGCTATGGCAGATACAGGTTGTAAGGCTTCTGACTGGCACCCCCGAACGAAGATATTGACAAATTAGGAAAACCGTCATCATAGGGCTAGATAGCTCAGTTGGTAGAGCGCCGTCCTGTTAATCCTGAGGTTGCAGGTTCAAATCCCGCTCTAGTCGGTCTTTCTTTGTCCACCCAAAAATACTTACAAAAGGTTACATAGATGAAATCATATTTATAAAGGCAAACGAGGAAACAAAAAATAAATAATAATCTATGTACAGCAAAATTAGTGTGATTATGAGGCTGTCAGATTATTAAAGCCAAGTCTTGTAGAAGACAGTGTAGATCAAGTTCGATCAAAGACCAATTGGTTAACTGTTGTTGGTTTGTGACATATATAGCGCACGGGCACTGAAATTGAAGTGCGAACAACTCTAATCAGGTTATATCAACACGGCCATGAGAAAATGACGGTGGCCAGTTTGTTTTTTGACGAGTTCATTTGACAGACGGATGGTATATGCTCAGTATATCAGCATATTTTACTATTAAGTGGAACTATGCCTCAGACGATTGTGGACGAACAGTACCCCAAAATTAATGGCAAGCTTTTTTATTAGAATGAACAAATTATTTGAATAATGTTGTTGCAAAAGTTGGTAAAATCACATCTACGTGATTGTTTTAACAAAGTCAGATCAACTTTAAACTGGTCCCCCCCCCCTGTGTACTGTGCTATTAAAATGACTTTTGGTAACCGGCAATGCGACCAGCCTCGATACTCAAGAGTCCTGGTCCAACAGTGATAGTGTGTCGTCCAGCACTAGACTAGTCCAACCATCTGTTGACTAGTGTGTGTTCGATCACATTGTCCACTAGACTAGTCCAACCATCGTTGACTAGTGTGTGTTCAATCACATTTCCACTAGACTAGTCCAACCATCGTTGACTAGTGTGTGTTCGATCACATTGTCCACTAGACTAGTCCAACCATCGTTGACTAGTGTGTGTTCAATCACATTGTCCACTAGACTAGTCCAACCATCGTTGACTAGCGTGTGTTCGATCACATTGTCCACTAGACTAGTCCAACCATCGTTGACTAGGTGTGTTCGATCACATTGTCCACTAGACTAGTCCAACCATCGTTGACTAGGTGTGTTCAATCACATTGTCCACTAGACTAGTCCAACCATCGTTGACTAGTGTGTTCATCACATTGTCCACTAGACTAGTCCAACCATCGTTGACTAGCATGTGTTCGATCACATTGTCCACTAGACTAGTCCAACCATTGTTGACTAGTGTGTGTTCGATCACATTGTCCACTAGACTAGTCCAACATGTTGACTAGGTGTGTTCATCACATTGTCCACTAGACTAGTCCAACCATTGTTGACTAGGTGTGTTCGATCACATTGTCCACTAGACTAGTCCAACCATTGTTGACTAGCGTGTGTTCGATCACAGTTAGTCGAATTGTGGTGGTCCTTGATCGAACTTGCTCCTCCATATAGATAGACAAACAACAAACATAGGCCCTTTTCGATTTCACGGCTTCGGCTCCAAATCGGCTCAGGCTAGCTAGGCTCCCTCAATTATTTTCACTTACGCATGCTTTGCGGTCAGGGTTTCAGACAAGAAAACTGGGCCTGAAGCCCAATCCGGAGCCGAAGCCGTTGATTCGAAAAGGGCCATAGAGACAATACAGACTGTGAATGCAATGAAAGGAAGGCCTAAACGTCATGGTTGATAATGCAGAGATGGAAAATGGTCATTATATTAGTGAGTGTTTGCTTTGGAATTTTTCATAGATTTTTATTTCTTTGTTACTATTATAATATATAGGCTACTCAAGAGATACACTTGACATATTTATAACGCTTTATCTTATCTCTGTATATTATTTGTTACCACATTTTAACTTTACCCAAGTACATGCTAAATGCTAAATAGAAGTAAACTTTGTTGTTACGATTTAAGCCTGGTTCATACTTTATGCTTAGTGCGAAGCGTTTTTGACGTCACAAGCCTATATTCGCAGCAAATGTTCCGCAAGAGTTGAGCACATTTAAACTTTTCAGCGAATTGTTCGTTGTGAACGTGTGACATCAAAGTCTTTTCGCATCTGCACAAAGTATGACCCAGGTTATCTCCTTCAAATCTTCCACCTGGGTACATGTAGGTTTCCACACGAGTATATTTCCACCTGGGGTAGGTCTCCACCCAGTCAGGTTTTTATTTTATTATTTTTTATTTTTTTATTTTTTTTATTTCACAAATAAAAGCTTCACAGCCTTAAGGAGGCTGAATTGAGTTTTATTTTTACAACATTTTTCACAAAGGTAGGCTACCCTGGTAGATTTCTACCCGGATAGATACCATCTGGGTAGGTGTCTTTGGGTAGGTCTCCACCCAGTCAGGTTTCCAAAAGGTAGGCTACCCGGGTAGATTTCTACCCGGGTAGATACCATCTGGGTATGTGTCTTTGGGTAGGTCTCCACCCAGTAAGGTTTCCACAAAGGTAGGCTACCTGGGTAGATTCCATCTGGGTAGGTGTCTTCGAGTAGGTATCCACCCAGTCAGGTTTTCACAAGGGTTGGTTTCTACCCCAGGTATATTTTTACCGGGGTAGGTGTCCACCCACCTGGGTAGGTTTCCACTCAGGTAGCTTTCCATAAGGAAAGGTTTCTACTGGGTAGATTTCTACCCAGTCTAGGCGTCCGTCCATTTTGGTAGGTTTCCACTTGGGTAGGTTTTGATCCAGCTAGGTCTCCACCTGAGTACCTTGCAATATTCCCCCCCCCACCCCCACCCCCCATGTTATAATGTTATAAAGAATTAATATTGGCAATTGAGCAATTTTTCATGAAAAGAAGTAGAATTTTTACAAAATTGTTATTAATGGTAGTGAGTTTTATTAATATAGTTGTATTTAGACACATTCCTTTTTTTTCAAGTTGTAACTGTTGAAAGTATTCACTACAAGTACCTTGATATGATCTTTAAGAAATAATAAAGTGTTTCTGTTTTGATTGAAGCTTTCTGATCAGTCTAAAAATTCTTTTGTTTTGTCGAGGGTTAATCTTTTGTATTGACTTAATCCTTCAAGAAGATTGGATTGTTTTAACCGCTAATTAGAAAATTATTTGGATAAATACCGGTGCGGCGTTTCGAAAATATCCAGGGTGTTCCTCGATGAACAATTTCAAGATCTTTGCGAAACATGAGTTTTTAGGTTCGGGAAAAATTCTTGAAATTTGGTTATTCCAGTGCAGTGTTTTGAAAATGTGCTTTTCCCTATTAAAATATTAAAGATCTTTGAAAAATGTAGGTTTTAGGCTCGGAAAACCAATTGGGAGCTTGGTTATTCCAGTGCTATGTTTCGTTAAATATCCAGTGCTATGTTTCGTTAAATATCCAGTTTTCACAGTGGAACAAAATTAGAGTTTTGTGAAACACAAACACAAGAATGTTCAGGAAGCTTGGTAGGTCCGGTGCGCCTTTTCAAAAATATTAAAGTTTTTCCAAAATTGTTCAAATTAAAGATCCTTGCAAAGCACAGGTTTTCCGGCTTGGAAAAAAATGGAAGTTTTGTTATTTCAATGCTCCGTTTTGGAAGTTTTCTTTGATTATCTGTCATATTGTAAAAGTATGGAAGTGAAGTAAATGAGGGCGCCCTTCATACCAATTTTGACGGCTAACTTAGGCCTGTGTACTGTACTACAGCAATGTCTGATGAAAGAGGAAATAACTTAATTAAGAAATGATAACGAGAGCGTATAAAGTTGTTTCTTGTAGCGTGGAAGCTTGAGGAATGCTACTCAGATCGCGGCACTCGTTATCGGGCAAGCGTAGTGATCAAGAACTTGCATCATCACAGACATTGCTAAATTTTACCAGCCGATATGAGCGTGGCAGTTCATTATGTATAATTTCACTATGGGTTGTCGGTTTTCAAAGTTATTAATTGACATACATTCGTGCGAGTGCTTTTGAAAGCGAGAAAGGAAAGCAGTCATCTATAAACACGCCGGATGTAGATTAACGAGAATGAACTACTATTACGGAGAAAGCTCTCAAGCTGTCAGTGCATCATAAAGCATCACCTCACCTCATTCGCCCAATGCTTGCCCTTATCAAACAGAGCACGTCTAATTGTAAATGTTCCCTTTTCGTCAGATTTCCTAAAAATTCAACATCTCAGTTCCATCAGTGTCATCTCATTTTTATCATCTCCATAGAGTAAATTAATTCCCGGCCGGAAAGCCACACCACCACTGTATACCACTGAGACGCATCGACACTTTTTTTTCTTTTTTTTATTAATTTTTTTATGGGTTCATCAAAAAAGTGATGTGCTTCACCGCGTCACCATGCATTGAAGTATAGGACGTCCTTAGCAACACCATTAGCAACAGTCGTAGCTGTAGCTGCCAATTCGGACACTGCCTTCAATTCAAATTGGATTATAGGAGTAGCCATTTTGTTTTTATTCTGTTCAACAAAACGGGAGCTGGAAGGGCCAGAAAGCCTGTTCCCATTCTGGCTTGATGAGAATCCATGGCAGTATTCATTGTTGCTGTAGTATAGACCTTTCTATTGCAACGTCACAGCCCGAGTTTTTGCCAACCGAGGTCGGAAAACTATAGAAAGCCATTAATGCAAAACAAAAACGGATGCCACAGTTTTTAACAATGTCACACAAATATTCAAAAATGGTGTTGAATTTGTTGGAAACAAAGCAACCAATCATGAGAAGATCTTAACTTAATTGGAAGTTTGCAGAAAATGTTGAATTGTGTTGAAACATCTGTTAACACGATTGAGTGTTCTGCTAACATTCGGCCTTCCATGCCAACCAGCGTAGTTTGTTTATCAACGATGGAAAGGTCTATATCGGGGACTTGACAAAGATGGCTGCCATTATGATCAATTCTAACAATGAGAGGGCTTTAACCAGGGCCCAATTTCATGGTGCTGCTCAGCTTACCACAGACTTCTGCGTTTACGTCCTGAAAGCGCTGTTTACGGCCCTGAAAAGCGCTGTTTACCGTGCCCTGAAAAGCGCTGTTTACCGTGCCCTGAAAAGCGCTGTTTACCGTGCCCCGAAAGCGCTGTTACCGGCCGAAAAGCGCTGTTTACCGTGCCCTGAAAAGCGCTGTTTACGTGCCTGAAAAGCGCTGTTTACCGTGCCCTGAGAAGCGCTGTTTACCGTGCCCTGAAAAGCGCTGTTTACCGTGCCCTGAGAAAGCGCTGTTTACCGTGCCCTGAAAAGCGCTGTTTACCGTGCCCTGAAAAGTGCTGTTTACTGTGCCCTGAAAAGCGCTGTTTACCGTGCCCTGAAAAGCGCTGTTTACCGTGCCCTGAAAAGCGCTGGATTTCGATGAGCCATAAGCACAGAATTCCGCGGTAAGCAGTGCCATGAAATTGGGCCTTGTACGCTTTGGGTTAAAAAAAACTCCTTTTTTTCCCAGTTGAAAGCATTTTATTTCTGGCCATGGATGATTTGTTTTTTTCAATGAAACTCTGTTTGAATACCCTTCTATTTTCTCCTGTTATTTACAGATGTGAATAGCTTGTATTTTTATTTTTTACAGAAACCAATTGCCTGTTTATATGACAGCTGCTGCGTGCTGCGTTAGAGTTTTGCACATTATTGTGTCCTCCGAAGCAAACTGGTTAACTGAAAAACCGAACAAATCCCGACATTGTTGATCGAGGTTAAAATACTACCGAGTTAATTTATTCCTCGGTGTGTTTAGGGTGCGAGAAGGCCCTGCCTTTATTCTTCTCCTTCTTTTCATTTTTTTTTCCACCACACACATTCACCAAAACCTGAGTAATAAACTATATAACACATTATATAATTGTAATTGATTGCAACACAGAAAGTGTGTAGATGGAGGTCCTCCAAAAAGCACAGATTCTTCTTCTCTCGAGTTGTTGCCATTGATCATTTGTCAGGGCAGCAGTTTATCAGCCACCTTATTAATGAGGAATCAAGGGACTCCAGTCCAATGCGGCCTGGTGGGGGACAGTACAAGGGGTGGTTGTCAATTATGTGGTCGGTCCTTGGTACCCTCCTCTGTCTGCATTCGCATAGGGGGGAAGGTGCCAAGTTCCACCGGTGCACACATGAGGCGTAGCTTGTCGATTGGAGACCCCTCTTTATACAATAACAAACACCCCCCCCCCTCTCCTAAAAAAAAACCAACTAAGTTCCAATTAAGTTCCAATGAAAGCTTGTTATGACAATCAAAGTGTAAATTAAATGATATCGGATGACTTTGAGGTAGTGTTACGGAACATTTGTTGTGGTGAGAACATTCAATTGACGTCAGTAAGTGCAGAGGGCCGTGAAGATTTGATTAACTTGATTGGGCAGCCGTTTACTGGCACGAGCATAAATCCTGAATGAAGCTCTTCCAAAAATCTATTGCCTGTATTATATATATATATTTTTTTATCTCTCCACTTAGGTCTGATGTTACTTCTTCTAATAATATGTTCATTATCTATACAATGCCATAATTACTTTAATTAGCTTGATGTAGGTGTCAATTACATTTCAAATTACCTTCTTTTCTTTTTTTCATTGTCATGCAGGGGTGGTTCGAACCTCCCCCCCCCCAACTACGCCAGGCACAAGAGATTTATTTACATTAAAAAACAATCACGACAAGCAACCAGTCAAAAGGGTGTTAGGATTATCTGTTATTTTACCAAAGCGCATAAATAATAGCATGCAAACTCGATCAAGGGTATCATCGGGTGGGTATAGATTGCGAGGAATCACTGCAGATCATTTCACTTTGATGTGTGACGGCGACAAACGTATGTATTTCTCCGGTTTTGTTCATTTGTGTATTTACATGGGCCTTATCTTTCGTGTTTATTAACAAGTTAATAAGCTGTATTGAGTTGTTTTGTAGTGTGGTGCAAATTTAAATGTTAGTGTGACACTGGACGTAGACCTAGAGAGTCCCTTTGCAGCAGTGCAAGGACAATGCCTTGGGTTTGAATGCG
This sequence comes from Pycnopodia helianthoides, assembly GCA_032158295.1. Classification (NCBI taxonomy): domain Eukaryota; kingdom Metazoa; phylum Echinodermata; class Asteroidea; order Forcipulatida; family Asteriidae; genus Pycnopodia; species Pycnopodia helianthoides. The sequence goes on from CM063245.1 coordinate 14,507,378, forward strand.
GCGATTTGCGGTGATCACAGCGGATTTGCGGTGATTTGCGGTGTTCTGTTGTTACGGCATTTGTACACAGAGCTTGTGACGGGCTTAACTTCTTGCTCCCTAACTTATTTCACACAGGCTGGAGATTGTTCTGACGAGTTACCGACGAGGCCTTCAACAAAGCTAATGTCATCCACCACTAGCCTGGCAATGGAACCGATGCATAATGGAGAATCCGGAGAGAGGATCAACTTTGTACACCCTGGGAAGGAAAGTAAGAACTGTTATCAAGTGTTGTTTTAGGACCTTTGCCAGTAAGCAAATATTGCCCTCCAAAATGATTGATTTGTGTGATGGCGAAAGCCTGTGCACCCAATTTCATAAAGCTGTTAAAGAGGGTCTCCACAGTCAAATTTTGTGACGCACTCATTTTTCAATAGATAGAGTCTGTATGAATGTGGTAAAAAGACAATGATTGTATACTACAACCCTAACCACCTCAGATCCACCCCAATCCAATAGCAGATTGTGCCCCCTGGTCAAAGTTTCTTGTAGAGGCACAGCAATTTGTTCCTTTTCAAATTGTGCTTCTCTTAGGGATTATTTCTAAATTGTAGCTTTACAAAAAAAAACATGGTAGAGCAGAAGAGCCATCCCACAACGAATGGGGTGATTTTGTTTAATTTGAGGCCTGTTCTGTAAAGTAGCTTTGTAGGAACAGGCGTGTCTTGGCCGAGCGGTTTTATAGAGCACTGGACTCGAGCTCTGGTGTTTCTGATCGGCGGAGTGTGGGTTCGAGTCCCGGTCAGGGCAATTGCGTCCTTGAGCAAGATACTTTACCATTATTGCTTCGTCCTTCGGAATGGGACATAGAGCGGTAGGTCCCGTTTGTTGTGTAATGCACGTAAAAGAACCCAGTTACACTTATCATGAAGAGGTGGGGTTTGCCCCGGTGTTTCTGGCACTGGCTTAATGTGTTGCAGCACTTTGTAAACCATTGGAAGGTGCTACACAAATGGGTCTCATAATTCAAAACATAGCTCTGCTTATTCTGTTGACAAACAAATAATGACTGCTTTGATACGCCCGTAGGGGTGTGATAATGAAGCGCTATATAAGAACCCAGTATTATTATTATTAACATTAGCATGGAAACCAGACCATCACCGTGGCCGAATTTTAGAAAGCCGTTATAATCCCAAAGTTAAGTACAAAACAGTATAGCTTACTGAAATACAAGCCAACATACTATGTCATGTGTAGGCCTACTGTTTATTACTGACTCCCTGCTTAGGATTCAATATTTTTTCTGCTGAGTGGGTAATTATTTTTCCACACTACTGTGCCTTTCCACCGCGTAGATCTCAATACAAGCATCACACAACCAACAATAAAATTGCTATTTCAGTTGATTATTCGTTTTAGTTGGAAATGTTTGAGTGAAAGTGACAAAAACAAATGCTTTTGTTTCGTCAGGGATTGTGTTTGTGTCAGGGGTAGTGTTTGTGTCAGGGGTAGTGAACATAATCTAGAGAAATCCTTTCAGATCCACTGATCTACATGTACTCCAGAACTCCAGAACTCCAGGATTAGTCCTTATCTGAACTAAACTTCTACTCCGAGGAAGTAGATAAACACACGGTGTAACTGAAAACCAAAAACCATATTTTTTAGTTCAGTTGATGCAATATTTAATTGAATTTAAGCATAATTTTGGTTTTTACCCCCCAAAAAGTTACACCTATGTGTATTAAGCACTGTATACTCGGTTACTTTCCCGAGTCTTGTGAATAAAATCGACAGGCATATCACTCAGATTGGATCCCACCCAAGTGATTAAAAAAACTGTGGATTCTTTTTTCCACAGTACTCAGGGAAAGTACAGTGCTAATTAATACAAATCGGAGTAAGGGCAAAAACCAAAAATTATTCATCTTTGGTGCAAAGTTAACATCTATGAAGTTGTTGCAGTACCCACTGCTTAAAAAAAATATGATTGGAACTGCCTCTAGCTATTGGGCTAGTTGGATTGTTCAGCGGTAAGACATCTGCTCTAGGATGGCATTTAAGGTCATTGGTTCGGTTCCCAACCGGGTGATTGATATGCATGTGGATTTTGTTCACATGACTCTGGAATGTACGTAGTAGCGAGTGCTTAATACACATCAGTGTCTTTAAAGGCACTGGACACTATTGGTAATTACTCAAAATAATTGTTAGCATAAAAACTTACTTGGTAACGAGCAATGGAGAGCTGTTGAGAGTATAAAACACTGTGAGAAACGGCTCCCTCTGAAGTAACGTAGTTTTCGAGAAAGAAGTAATTTCTCTGTAAAATATTTCAATTGATTTTGAGACCTCAAAATCGAAATCAAGCATCTGAAAGCACACAACTTCGTGTGACAAGGGTGTTTTTTCGTCCATTATTATCTCGCAACTTCGACAACCAATTGAGTTCAAATTTTCACAGGTTTGTTATTTTGTGCATATGTTGAGATACACCAAGTGAAAAGACTGGTCTTTGACAATTACCAAAGGTGTCCAGTGTCTTTAAAGGCAAAAACCAAAAGAATTCCCAATGTAAAATTCACGTCTAGTAAATGGATTTAAGCAACTCAAGTTGTCCAATGCTAATCTCTTGACTTTGAAAGTGATTCAGACTGGAAAATGTTTCTCTGGAGGATTTTCACTGGCATAAACATTATTATAATCAGTGAGATTCCAGATTGAGACTATAATTATTAATGTTATTTCTATGACTTGCAATCCTGATACAAATTTCAGCCAAGCAACTCAACGAAATTGGGCCATGTAGAGGCCATCAGAAACCAGCTGACTCCAGCAGTCTTGTTGTTGATTGTGTCCTGAAGCAAGCCTGGAATTACACAGGGGGCCACGGAGGCCATGGCCTGCCTTGCCCCTTCAAAAGTTTTCCATAGGCTTTAAAGATTTTCCAATGGAAGTTCCCTATGCAAAATGAAAATGGCCTTGCCCTCTCAAAGATGAAATTCCAGGCCTGCTGAAGGAATCCCTTGTGAGTGACAGTTCAAAATCCATTGAACCCTTACAATCCCAAATCCTTTTACATCAGGGCCCAAATTCATAAAGCTGCTTAAGCAGAAAATATTGCTTAACAATTTTCTGCTAAGCAGAAATGAGCAGGATACCAGTCACAAATTGTACAGGTGAGATGGTATTTTGGCTGGTAACCTTATTCTGGTAAGCATAATTTGTTTTTGCTTAGCTAATTTTTGTGCTGAAGCAGCTCTATGAAATTGGGCCCTGTTTGCCAAAGTGAAGGATTCAGAAGGACTGGGGGTCAATTGGCCCGAGCAACAATTGCTTATTACATGGTCAGGCATTCCAATCTTATCCAAGTCCAAACAATTTGGTGTGGAGTGACACAGGAGAAGAGTATATTGAAGGATTGAGGCCATATGCTACTAAAACTGCCTAGTCTGCTCTAAACAAGTGTGTGATTTCTGAAATATTGTGGACAACAAATAATTCCTTGTGAAAGAGTGCCATCTTAGAATTGTTGTTAAATAATGTTTACCTTTTTTATTCGAAATTCATAGTTCATTGATGATTGTTACACTTACAGTTCGGCTGTCGACTGAAATCTCTGAGGAAGCACAAGACCTCCTTTGGAATCTTGCAATGGGGAAATCAACGACCTACGCCAAAAGCGGAACAGAAAAAGGCATTTATGTGCCGGCGCTCTACCAACTGAGCCATCTTGTTGCCCTAATGTTAACTTTCTTCCTATTTTGTCAACATCTCTGACAAAACACAGGGAGACCACCAACATCAGGGCTAGATGGCTCAGTTGGTAGAGAGCCAGCCATTTCAGATCCCACTTTGATTCATTTTTCTTTCAACCCAAAATTAACTAACATTTACCAAGTCTTTTTCCCTTGTGGTTTATTACTTCAAATTAAATGATTTAGTGACAATCAACAACTAACATTTTTTTCCATTTTTTTCTTTTTCTTTCTCTGTTCATATACACGTTTGTCTTCATTTTGGTTGCAATCAAAAAGGCAATGGTGATTTCCTGGTGACGTCCCATTGATCAAATTAGGCTTGATCAAAGTTTCTTATTTTCAAAAATTCAAATCTTTAGAACCACAATGAACTTCTCTGATACAGATATTTCTTAAAGAAATTTTTCTCATTACATTTCACCAACTCAGCTAGCTTTTACATGTCTACACCGAACACCTCGTTTTTGTTTCAACAAAATCTTGTGTCTAGTTTGTTTTTGTTTCAAAAAAATATTGTGTCTATTTTTTAATTATTTTTGTATATTATTTTTTTTTAAACAATTACCAATCCTGTTATATATTTTTTATCTTATACTTTTTATCATATACACTTAGAGTTAGTGGTTAAAAGTGTTGGTTTGTGTTTTATAGTTTTAAAGAAAATAGTGTTTGATTTTTTTTATTCCCACACAGAGGTTGATGTGCTACTTGAAGATGATGAACGGAGTTCAGGTATTTTTTAAACAGTTATTTGCATTCCTAAATATTTAAATTTGTTTTACGTCAATTGGTCTTTGAATCCCCGAGTTTCCAATAGACCTCTTGCATATGACGTCACAATCCCAAACAGCGCCCTCACTGAGGTCAGAGAAAATCATTGGCTTAGAGTTGTGCGTGGAGCGTACACACCTCGCGTTGATCACACTTATATTCATAGAAATGGCGGCGGATGCAAGGGGTCTGTAAACAGCCTGTGAAAATGTCATGAAATGAATCGGTCCAAAACAACGAAAAATGGTTTGATATGAGTGGGTGTTTGTGCACTTGCATGTTGGGTTTAATTCAATCGTGGAAATCAAAACAATAAATTTGTGGTTTGTGCAGGTCATCAATTGCATTTTCTTATTACTCTGACAGTAGTTCAGATGGAAATATTTCTCTGGAGAGTTGGTACTAGCAAAGTTTATGGAGTGCCGATGGCGCAAGATGGGGTAATAACTGGAACTCTATCTAGTGTTAAAACGTGAAATACTCATGGGTGCCATTTTTCAAAATGTTTTGTTATATTGAAAGCAATGGTCATTGTCTGCACTGATCTGTTGTTGCATCAAAAGAGTTACTTGCTGAAATGGCGTCCAGTGCACATTTCACATTTCAGCCCGAGTTCCCCATAGATCTTGTTATATCATTGGCAGCAATGGTCGTTGTCGGCACTAATCTATTGTTGCATCAAAAGTTTTGGTGTGTCGTGGCCGAGCGGTCTACTGCATCGGACTCAAGTTCTGATGGTTTGAATTGATAGAGTGTGATTCCGTATCCTGGTATCCTTGAGCAATGCACTTAACCATAATTGCTTCTCTTCACCCAGGTGTATAAATGGGAACCAGATAGGGCTGAGACAGTATTGTGTTGGATTAACCCCCCTTAGCGCTAATTTAAGCAGCTTGGGGTTGTATGCTCCCCAGGGAGTTAGAAAGTTAGAGGGATGGTCTATGCCCGATGAACAGGGATAACGATCTTTTAAAGCTGTTGTAAAGTAATGCTGTAATAACTGCTTAATATTATTACTATTTAACTGGTGTTAGTTTTGACAGTGGAAAACCAGTCCCTATCTTGGTGCACCTACGTCATGCAGCTGTTCTCCCTAATCGTTGTACTCCTTACTTTTCCATTCACCATCTGGTTCTGCTTCAAAGTAAGTCTTTTGAATAAACCATTTGCGAGTTGGATTTGAATAATGTCTGGTACAAAGACTTGCTTAGTCACAAGTTCCTGCTTAAAGGAACATTACAGAATTGGTTTTTTATGTAATCCACCATATACATAAACTGACAAACCTGTAGAAGTTTGAGATCGATCGGCCATCTGGGTCACGAGAAAATAGTGAAAAAACGATTACACATTTGCATGAAATCATATAGACTCAACAAATGAATAAAACGCTCACTGAGCAATAAACTCCATTCGGAAAATTAGTTTATTCATTTCTCATCAAATATGGCATTTCAGGCATAAATATTTCAAGGGATGTTTTCTACTATCATCATCATTAGACCGTGTAAGTTTTATGTAAATCTGTGATCAAAAAGTATATTTTACAATATTTTTCTTACCAATTCTGTAATGTTCCTTTAAGTTTGAATTCCTCAGACTACAGAGACAGTTGATATGTCACATGGTTCGGGGCAAGCGTTCCGCATACAGTTATGTTACAGACTGCGAACACCCATACACAATTTTGAATGATTTGTGTATTTGCACAATGGTACCAGGGTTTGCTCATCTGGAGGTTGCTATGCAAAAGCTTGCCCGAACCAAGGAACATAGCACCTGTCTTAGTCTGAGGAATTCAAAGATTAAGCAGTAACTTATGCCAAGGAAGTCATTGTACCAGACTTTGTTCAAATTAACTCATAAATGGCTCATTGATCATTAGTCACATATGTTCATCTTGGTATTGCTCCTTGTGTGCACTATCAGCTTTGAAATACGATTTTCATGTTAGTTAAGTGGGACCAGTCCTGCCTGCCTCCATTGATTTGAGTGAAATTAAAGGTGACTGCATTATGATAACAGTATAATGAACATTGGTGTGAAACCTCAGGTGAAGTGAAACCCCTTTAAATTGAAGTATCTTAAACGAGGATCCCACAAGGCAAAAATTGTAAGAAAATTTTGGGCATTTATTTCATCAACTTGCTCATATTCTGGTGAAACATCATACATCGGTGTAGGGTTTAAACCAAAAGAAAATTCTATATCGATCCCAAATGCAATTATAATATCTATTAAACTGTCTGTGGTACCTGCTACTAACTGCAAGTTTCGAACTAGCCCCTTTTCACCGAGCACACTCGATGGTCTAGCGGTAAGACATATGCTCTTGAATGGCGGGTGTTGGTGGTTCGAATCCCACCTAAGTAATGTATGCCTGCAGATTGTTGTCCTCGCAGGACTATTTGCAATAATTGTTTGTGGTACCCGCTATTAACTGCAGGCTTTAAACTGGCCCCTTCACCGAGCACACTCGGTGGTCTAGTTGTAATTGACATCTGCTCTTGAATGGCGGGTAATGGTGGTTCGAATCCCACCTAAGTAGTGTATGCCTGCAGATTGTTGTCCTCGCAGGACTATTTGCGATAATTGTTTGTGGTACCATATATTAACTGCAGGTTTTAAATTGGCCCCTTTTCACTGAGCACACTCGGTGGTCTAGTGGTAATTGACATCTGCTCTTGAATGGCGGGTAATGGTGGTTCGAATCCCACCTAAGTAGTGTATGCCTGCAGATTGTTGTCCTTGCAGGACTATTTGCGATAATTGTTTGTGGTACCTGCTATTAACTGCAGGTTTTAAATTGGCCCCTTTTCACTGAGCACACTCGGTGGTCTAGTGGTAAGACATCTGCTCTTGAATGGCGGGGGTCTTGAATGGCGGGGGTCGGTGGTTTGAATCTCACCTAAGTAGTATTCCTGCAGATTTTATTTCCCGCAGGACTTCGGGCAGGGGTGCACTGATTATTCAGTGGTTATCACACAGTAAATAATATCTCTCGGATGCAATTATGACATCTATCGAGACAAAAAATAAAGTTATTGATAACTGGACCGATTAATGCTACAAAACTTGAACACCTGCATGACGTCACCTCCTTCACGACAAGAATTGTGGCGATCGAATTAAGCACTGCACGCCCATTTTCTGGTATGGGGGCTGATCGTCAGAATAAAAGACAAACAAGAAACTTGTTAACATCCATGAGATGACTTATTCTTATCGTCATCTGGTAGTTGACTTTCTGATTTCTTGTTGATTGCAGACAGTCTCGGAGTATGAGCGGGCGATCGTCTTCAGGTTGGGCCGTCTTCTTGGCGGTGGGCCTAAAGGACCTGGCATGTTCTTGACGATCCCCTGCATGGATGAGGTACAGGTTGTAGACCTCAGGACACTGTCGTTTGATGTGGCACCTCAGGAGGTGAGTATTCCCCACAAATGAGGCGGCATTATAAGTACGGGCGCGGATCTAGGGATGGGTAGAGAGGGGTCCGGACCCCTCACTTCTCTCTCTGATTCTGTGGTCACTTGAGGAATTTTAAAGCTTGGGCTCAGGTATTTTGCTCGACAGTTATTTTGAGTTTTCCCCACAAATGAGGCTCCCTTATAAGTACGAGCACGGATCTAGGGATGGGTAGGGAGGGGTCCGGACCCCTCACTTTTCTCTCTGATTCTGCAGCCACTTGCTTGGGCTCAGGTATTGGCTCGTCAGTTATTTTGAATGCTTTTGCTTTTGGTATGAGGCTTCAAACAGGCCGGCGTGGCTCATGGACTAGCAGCAAAGAATACCGGTATGCAGAACCACGAAATTGGGTTTAGATGTCGCAACTCCCAGACCGCCGAGCTCACCTAAATTCGTTTCTGATTTTTGTTCTCATGAAATCATCCTTACTATTTTAGTTTGGGGTTGAAGAAAGAAAAATTGATTAGAGCGGGATTTGAACCTCCGGATTAACGTACCGGCGCTCTACCAACTGAGCTATCTAGCCCTATGTTGGCGGTCTCCCTATTTTGTCAATATCTTTGTTCGGGGTGCCAGTCAGAAGCCATGCAACCGTTAACTGCCGTGTAGCCAGGGATATCACACCCAAGTTTACGATACAACCTGAGAAGCGTCAGCCACGGGATCACTTTACTATTTTTAATCAAACGAGGCTCTCCTCTAATCTTTGCGTAGATCCTTTCGAAAGACAGTGTGACCATCACTGTCGACGCAGTGGTCTACTTCAGGGTTTCCAACCCTACAATGGCTATCATTAAGGTGGAGGACTACAAGAAATCCACAGAACTCCTGGCTGCAACCGCGCTGCGCAACGTTCTCGGCACCACGACCCTGGCGGAGTTGTTGAGCCATCGGGATGAGATCAGCGCCACTCTTCAGACGCTCCTTGACGTTGCCACAGACCCCTGGGGCATCATGGTGGAGCGTGTGGAAATGTGAGTCAAACTAATATAGTCTTGATTCCCCCTTTTTTTTTAGTGGTAATAAATGTACAGTTTAAAGGAACATTACAGAATTGGTTTTTGTTAACAAAACAGTTGCTGGCAGTGTAAGCACTTTATGTCATCCACCATATACATAAACTGACAAACCTGTAGAAGTTTGAGATCGATCGGCCATCTGGGTCACGAGAAAATAGTGAAAAACCGATTACATATTTGCATGAAATCATATAGCTTCAACAAATGAATAAAACGCTCACTGAGCGATAAACTCCAATCGGAAAATTAGTTTATTCATTTCTCATCAAATATGGCATTTCAGACAGAAATATTTCAAGAGATGTTTTCTACTATCATCATCATTAGACCGTGTAAGTTTTATGTAAATCTGTGATCAAAAAGTATATTTTACAAGTTTTTTTCTTACCAATTCTGTAATGTTCCTTTAAATGATGTTGTGGAAATCGTATTGTTTGATTTTTTGCAGCAAGGATGTCCGTTTGCCGCAGCAGATGCAGCGTGCAATGGCCGCTGAGGCTGAAGCCACCAGGGAGTCTAGTGCTAAGGTAAAAATGTTGTTGTTTGCCTGGAAGAAGGGGGCATAAGGCTCTTCTTGCGAGCACACACTGTACTATTTGTGCCAATAACAGAAGGTTGTAAGCAATAAAATGGTTCTTGAGAAAAAATGTGACATCAATGTTTTATTGTAGTTTCTAGAGTTAACCCTCCCCCCCAAAAAAAAGACGATGTTTTTTATTCTCATGCAGAATTTATCCTTCCTATCTAGTGAATTATGAATGGCAGAAAACCGATCAAACTTTCACGTGCAGTTTTCTTGAAATACAATATTTTGCTCATTAATTGCTCTACACCCTCTCTCCTGTAACTTTTCATTTCGTCCTTCTTCCGGGCACACAACGAAATGTCCATGAACTCCATTAAGCAGAATGGCATTTCAATTTTGGCTTAAGGTATTATTCATTGAAGCTGAAATGAAACAAGAGTCGCGCAAATTTGCCTCAAGTTAATCTTTGACACAGAAAATGGATGGGGTACCCCCCAAAAATCCCTCTGAAATTCCAGATTGCATTCCACAATTATGTCAATCTTTGTAACATTCCCAGACTCATCGCACATTTTTGTAATCAGGAAACGAGTTGAACACTGAGTGGCCTGTCTGCTTCATCTTGGAGCTCTGTGAAAATAGTACTCATGTGCTGGGGTGTGATACCCTCAAAATAATGAGGTTGCTACATTCATAGTGTTAGCCAGAGGGGTGTCTGGTTGTCTTTTGGACACCTGTTTTAAATTTGGACACCCTGTTTTATCTGTCATTTATCTGTAAATAAATGTTGGTAGGTGAACAATTTGGACACCCAGTTTATAAATTTCCTGCAAATTTGAGCACCCTTTTACCAAATCCTGGCTAAAACCTTTGCTACATTCATGGGATGTTTTTTCGGTTTGGTCTCTTCTGTTACAGGTGATCACTGCACAGGGGGAGCAAAATGCCGCGCGTGCCCTCAAGGCAGCAGCAGACATCATCTCCAAGAACCCCATTGCCATCAAGCTCCGCTACCTGCAGACTCTCAACACCATCTCGGCTGAGAAGAACTCCACCATCATCTTCCCGCTGCCCATCGACATGATATCTGGTCTTATGAACAAAAACTAAAATGTACGTTCAACTTCGATTACTCAGATATGGAAAAAAAAATTCTTTCGCATCTTAACATAAAATACAACAAATCTAGGGAGTGTAAGTGTATGCTGGGCACGAGACCTAAGCCTTTGCTTGATGTAATAACTAAATCTACATCAGTGAGTCTTTATAGATTTCAAAAAGAGCTAAGCTTGATCTTAACGGTGAATCAATCTTCATTGCTAAGCAAATTGTTTGATGTCACAATACAAATCACCATGGCACTATTGACAACTCATCTTTTAGATCAAGCTTAGTGTTCTGTGAAATAGAGCCCTTGCGTGGAGTTAACAAGATGTTACTACATAATTTGATTGTTTTATTTCACAATTTAAGGATTTTTATAAGTGCAGAATTCGTCACTGGTACTTAATTTGTGCTTTAACAAATTTATTATAACTATTGTTTCTGTTTGTTTAAGCGATACTGTAAGATTTGCTTGTTCTCAGACTCTCATTTCGCGGTCTGTGCTCCAGTTGGGGTGGTTACTATTATGATTATTGTACCCATTATTATTATTTTTTATTTGCCAAGGTTTCAACTAACATGCGACAATACAAGACAGTAATATTTGTTACTGTTCCATTATGGCGTGTCGTGGCCGAGCGGTTAAGAGCACCTGACTCAAGCTCTTGTGTTTCTGATCAGCAGAGTGTGGGTTCGAGTCCCACTCGTGACACTTGTGTCCTTGAACAAGACACTTTAACATAATTGCTTTGTCTTTCGGATGGGACATTAAGCCGCAGGTCCAGTGTACTAGGATTGGTAGTGCGCATAAAAGAACCCAGAACACTTATCGTGGAAGATTAGGGGTTAACCCCTGTGTTTCTGGTTCACATAGCAAGCACCCTTGTTTACAGGTTTCCTCAGGCTTGTGAGCTACATTGATTAAGTTCACTCATGAGGCATCCTTGGTTTCATTACCAGAAATATAATAATACTTATACTAATAACAATACTAATACTAATGTGTAATGGAACAGCAACAGAAAGGCAAGAACATCTATTAGAATCAGATGACAAGACAAACCCATTCTAAAATGGCCAGGATTAATACAAGTAAACCTATAAAACCACTGTGATTCGAAAGCCTATTAATCCAATCTTAAAATGAAAAAGAATCCTACACAAATAAATCTAAAATGATTAAAACATTGAGCTGGGGACAGGGAAGGGTATATTTCTTGTCATGTGGCCCAAGCATTTTGGCCAGAATTGTAAAAGTTAAACCCATCTCAAACTTTGACAGTGCCACATTTTTGACACTTGAGGGTATGGACTGCCTTGATAGTCGGTTCATGTGCTTCAGGAAAGTTTAAAAGCAAAAGGAAAATTCTGAAAACAATATACCTGACCAGTCACTGACCCGAGTTTGTATTCACAGTAGTTTAAGCGCGGAATAAACAAAAGTTCTGCATGTGCTTGTTTTCCTTTATATTTCCATTTTTATTGCCGGCTCTCATTAATGATTTATTAGCTACTACTTTATGCAGCATTCATTGCTTAAAACAATGCAGAAGATAACATTTTCATTTAGCTGTATATAAACAAAAATATTTGTTACATGTTGTACAGTCGTTTTGTTGCCGTAATAACATTAGAGTTGGCTCTTTTCTAGGTTGATGTGGATGGACTTAGACATGAGCTCTCATATCACCCATGTCAATTCAGAATTACAGTGTTAATTTTTTAGGCTCACGGCTCACAAAGGAAACCTGATAACCAGCTCATCATTAGAAGCATGACATCCGTGTCTGTTCTAAGAATATCATTTAAAGTGATTTATATTTGATGATTGAAAAAACACTACTTAGGTAATTAGTCTGCACTTCATGAAAAGATGAGGTTTCCAGTTACCTGAGATCCCCCCCCCCTGCCTTCACTGAAATGTCATGTGTTTCTTTTCTTTTCTTTTCCTTTTTTTTAATTGCAATTAACAAATTGACTATAGTTGAACTGATGTAATAATTTCATCCCTTATAAAAAATATGACTTTATATTGTTTGCTTACACCAATGTGCGATAAGCCAATGGCGTCAACAGAGGGGGTGGGGCAAGGAGGATGGGAGCCCCTCCACCCCTGCTCAGAACCCTTGCCTCCCCCTCCAAAATGAAATCAATAAAATGCACAAATAAATGGTTAGATTCATTAAATAGCCCCTCCCCCTCAAACCCAATTATGGCTTTGCCCCTGCTTATCCCCCCATGAAAATGTTGGATTACACCACTTGTGATAGGCAGTGTAAACTCAGTGTTTACGAAGTCCTACTGGAAACAAATCCACAGTTGCTTGGGTGGGATTCAAACCCAGGACCCCCTGCATTCTGGTGCAGATGTCTGTAATGGTTTAATAGTCTGTTGAAGGGACTGAAGAATACACCCGTATTTAAACAGTGCAGTTTAAACCATCAAAAGCAGACACTGAGACTGTGACTGGTTTGTGTTTGTTTGTTGGGGTGTTGGGGTGTGTGTTGGGGTTGTTTGTTGGGGTGTTTGTTTGTTTGTTTGTTTGATTTAGTTTGTTTGTTTGTTTGTTTGTTTTTTGAGATGGGAACTTGGGTAATTTTATGAAATTATTTGATTAACTAATTTATGGTGATCTATTGCTGTTCAGCCAATCGTGGAGTCCCTTGAGCCAGATTAATTAACCACTAAATGTTGCACAATCTTTTTTTTTCTTCTTCTTTTTTTCGATCTCTTTTTTAATTTTTAATTTTATTTTATTTTTTAAAATTGTTATTTTAACTATTTTTTGGTCCTTTTTAAAACATTATTTCATGGGGTTAAACCATGTTCGTTGTTTGAATTACCAAAGTGTGTCATATAGACATGTGTTTATCTTTATTTAAATTAAACGAAATAGCCTATATTACACAGATGATGCACATGCATGTAATCACAGAAAATAAACAAGTGCCTTTCAAAATTTTATGGAAAATTGTTTGTACCGTTTTTTTCTGTTTTGTTTTTCGAGATTGTTTTCGTTGTTGTAGTTGTCGTCGTCGTTTTTATACGACCATACGATTCAAGAAAAGAGTTTTTCTTTCTGACGCCCCTTCACGAATCACCTAACTGCAGTACACAACAAAATAAATATTATTATTGTACAAAATAAATATGATTGTGTACCAAGCGATCGACCTTGCCTGGCTTATTAATAACAGGCACATTACCTGAATATCTGGCAGCTATGACAATTTGAAACAATAATTAATCACATAAATTATTTCATCACAGCATCGAGTTGGCCTAAAATTGCATGATTTAGGGCTGATAAAATTGGAGAGAACCCTTTTTGTTATAGTTCAACTTTAAAGGTATAGGCCCCCTATAGTTGCGTCTGAAAAGAAAATCAAATTCAAGATTTCACAGTTTCTTTTAATTCTCGTGTGATTATAGTTTGTTCGAGATCCTTTGCCCGAGTGATCTCCTTAATGTGTAAACACACGGAAACTTCTTTTCAAATAAAATCGTCATTATCATGTATCCAGCGAGGGGAAACATATAGGCCTACTGATGACAGTGCAGCAGATGAACTATATAATTGCCAGATCGGTTACCATGGTAACGATCACGGCGCACTGGTCATAATTCAATTCATTTTATCAGTCATGATGTAAGTGGCTTAACTACACATTTTCTTTCCATTTGGGGGTAAGCGCGGGGGCTAAGAAATAATGCAGATGGGGGTCTTTTGCTGTATATTTTCTTCCTCCATGATCAAACCAATCATTGTTGCACATTTTGTGCACAAGGGTTGAGCGGGGAGACTCCCCCCCCCCCCCGTTACGCCCATGATGGGCAAAATAATGACAAATGCTTTATTGTGCCGCACCTTTACAAGATAATAAACTAAACAAACATTCAACCATTACAGATATACAAATAAAGTGCGAAGTCAAATAATAATGTAGGCCACTAAATATAATAGGTCTAAAAAAAGAATTACACGGAGCAGAAATAAATCGTTAGAATTTATATATGTATATACTTAGGCCTATATTTATAAAAAGAAGAAGAATGAAATTCTTCAATAGTAAAAAGATGAAATAGCACTTGTAGAAAAAAAGAAGAAAAACAGACAGGCGGTGGCAGTTTGTGTTGAACTGTATTTTGATGATTTTGCCGGATATGATGATGATGGGTTTTGTTTAATTCATTGGCCGTTTGCTCTGAACGACTGACAATAGAAGTGACTCACTCTGTCCCATGGTCCCATCATGGTCCCATCGAAAACAGAGTCACTGGAAAAGTACGTCGATCGAGTGTTGACGTCATGTAAAAGCGGCGTGTGTGATATCACATGACCCAAAGCCAGGGTTGCATTTATAACTCGATTATGAGGAAGTCCACTGAGCCGTGGTAGTGAAGTGGAGATTTATACCCTGGAACAGTTAGATATCCCTTCAGGGCTATCCATTGTAATCATTTTGAAAAGAAACTGGAATTGTACAGTAACTTTCCATGGAAAAAAAAAGTGCGCTACCCGCATTCAGGAGGCCAAGGGTGATGATTATGATGAGTCTCCCTTCCCTTTTTCACTTCGGTTTAGTGGTCAATTTAAAATCATCCGGGGGGTGGGGGGGGGGGTGACAAATAAACTTTTAAGGCCCAGCCTACACCCGAGAAACTTGGTGATGATGACTTCCATTCAACGGATGTTCTTTGGGTTTCAAGTTTTAAAAAAACAACAACAACACACACACACAATAATTAATAGTTAGTTAACCATCATGCAATCATGCGAACATACTCCAATATGGCCCCGTTTGAGCGAAAACAACAAAAACGATTTTTTTTTCTTTTTCAGGAATCATGGTTCACGTTCACGTGCTTATTTAAATCGCTATAAACAATGGTGATTTCGTTTGGGAGGTCTCACGCGTAAAACCAGGCTTCCTTCGAGCATATAAAATTTTTCGCATTTTTCGGTATTGAAATCTCATGAGGCACAAATACACCCAAAACAAGAGGCAGCCCAGACACTAACTCATTTCATGGAGCTATCTTTTTATAGCTCCATGCTCATTTACAGAAAACCGTCACGATTTAATAGACCAAATGCCCTCAATTAGCCTCGATAAATCGAACCAGCCCATTACTCTGTCCTTGCTCTATGCTCTGTCTTATTATAGAACATGTTTTCACTACATCGGCCTAAACATTGATATCTCTACCATCAATCGGGAATCATTTCCTCTATTTAGATGGAATTATTTTAAAGGCAGTATTGCAGACACTTAATTAACGTTATTTATCAGGATTTATAGGCCATAGGCCATAGGCCTAGGCCTCCTTGATGTACCCGACTCACATCGGCCTAACTATTGGCATCTCTATCATAATCGGAATCATTGCTCGACGATGGAATTCAAAAATGGCAGTACCGCAGGATATCCGTTGAGCAGTTCGTATAGGCCTAAACGCAGTCGATAGGGTATTCCATAAAAGTTTGTCAACCCAATCCCCCCCCCCCCACGACCTGGGTGATTTTAAATTTACAAATTAAACCGAAGTGAAAACGCTTTGGGCAAAGGGAGACCCAAAACACCCTCAGGGATTATAGGCCTTAGTGGATTTAGTTTCCGTGGAAATTTACAAGATGTAGACCATAGAGCTATATATAGCTCTATGATGTAGACCCATTTCACAACGCGCAGCACGCATATACACGCGCGTCTCCTGTCCGCCATTTCGGGTGTCAAAACGCGCACAAAAGGATGGTACACGTGTTTACGCACCAATGCGCGTGTAAACACGTGTACCATCCTTTTGTGCACGTTTTGACACCCAACTTATTGGCAGACTGGGAGACGCGCGTGCAAAGTGCGCTGCGCGAATTGTGCAATGGGTCTATAGTCTGAAAATTATTTTTTAAATTTTATTACATTTCATTTGGTTGACAATGACAACAGCTGTATAATTATTATTATTACTTTTTTTGTTTTAATCCCGATACTATATTAACTACCAATACTGTTGCAACTGTCTTTATTTGGTTACTAAAAACCTCCTAGGTTTAACAACAGAGCAACATTGCTATTGTTATTATTATTTAACATCATCATCAACTACGCGCTCGCTGCCGTATTTACCAACTGCGTGTCACATTACAAAATCCAACTACGGACGTACGTCCGTACACAGTGTGTGCATGATATATGCGGGTGCTCTTTCACACAACAATATTGTCACCAATATGTACATCGGCTCGCTCTCTTTGGTGTCATAAATAGAGTCTCCACTAGTATAAACATAGTCGTTCATAAGGGAGGATTGAGTTGTGTAAACAGCTAGTTAGTTATTTCTAATTCTGTGTACCATATCGACAAGGAAGGAAACACATTTTGAAGGGAAAATGTCGCGACGTTCTGCAGAAATGGACACATGTCAAACGACTCAACTTCAGGGAGAGAGCGGTAGGTAGAACACATCATGTTGTCATACACTTCCACGTTGATAATGTCAGTAAACAGGCCTATACTATAGCATAGGCCTTGTTGGAATTTAAACCGCTCACTTTTTTGCGAGCAGCTTATTTTAGTTTTACTGCTAGTACTACCATTGCGTACCAGTCACTATCCAACAATTATGTGTACTTTGGGGTTCAGGTAGTTGCGATTTAATCGTAACCCTCCATCCTCTCCCGACCGTCGGGAGGATAGATAGATAGATAGATACATTTATTCAATGTTGCAAATAGTGTATAATACAGAGTAAAATGGTCAAAATTACTTGAAAAATATAAAAGAGATTAAAAGGTGAAACTTTAAACAAAGTGCAACATCTAGGTCCGGGGAGAAGCATAGCTTTTGTTCCCCAGCCTATGAACGGACAGACAAAAAAAACAGACAGACATTAAAATACAGGACAAAACTAACAGGTGTAAGACAGAAAATAAAGCCGTTACTATTTCCACATACAAAAATTACATCAGTATCTTAGTATTCATTTAGAAAGCGAGTTTTAAGTTTTTTGGTAAAAGTTGAGAGGATCATCGGGAGGATGGAGGGTTACAATTATCGCAACTAGGGTTCAGGGCAGGGGGTACGTACACACATGCATGTACTGTAAATTGGTAGTTGTGATAATCGTAACCCTCCATCCTCCCGAATCGTAACCCTCCATCCTCCCGACCGTCAGGAGGATGGAGGGGTTACGATTATCGCAACTACAGCAGGGTTCAGGGTGAGTGGTTACATGTACGTCTGATTAGAATGGTGACACTGACATGTACCATGTAGGTTAGCTTCAAGTTATATTCAAAATTGCATCTTTGGATAGTTAATTGGTTTAGATTACATGGAAAGGAAACTGTAGAAATTGATGACTTGACAGTTGACACTATGTGATTAGACAATGCAGGTCATGGTCCTGTGGGAATATGGTAATGATATGTAGCTGCTTTGGTAATTGTATTATATTTACATATTGATCAGTTTGAATTATCCTGCACTCAACAAAATTACAGGGCTTGAAATTTACACTGGACTGCTGGCAGGCTCGTGATTTAAGGTTTTAGATTTTTTTTTTTAGATTAGTGTTCAAACGTTGACTTTGAGTCTGATAAATATCAGATAAAGGTTTGAAACCTGTCTACAATGGGACTATATAGAGCAAGATGAACTGGTCCTAGCTCTATTGGCATGCATGACGGGGCAAATGTGCTTCTCAGTGACAAAACCTTTGCAAACAATAGGTTACTAGCCAAAATGCAGTGTGTGACTGTGATTCACTGCTTTATATTCATTGCTGGTCCCGCATTGAGTTAGCAAATATTTAGGCCTATATGTCAATGACAAAAACCCTTGCATGTACTCCCTAGGCCTACTGACCTACTGCCAACCTCATTCCACCACTTTCCTTTCTACTCTGTGATTCACCCTATAACAAAATGTGTAGACTTGGATAGATTGGTTACAGTACTTGTATTTGGTATGCCTGGCCCAGTGATAAGCAATTGTTATCTGGGCCTGCAGCCCTCATCCTCTGCACACAAGGGTTTTAGCCAGGATTTGGTAAAAGGGTGTCAAAATTTGCTGGAAATAACAAAACTGGGTGTCAAAATTGTTCACTTACAATACATTTACAAACACATTTACATGTAAATGACAGATAAAACGGGGTGTCCAAATTTAAAACAGGGTGTCCTAAAGACACCCATACACCCCCCTCTTGCTAACACCATGTCTGCACAATCAGACAATCAAACTTCTTAGAGATGAGGAATTTGTAGGATATGGGAGTGTTTAAGGTTTTAAGCAATATTCCTACATATTAATATTAAAATGAAAGTACCTTGCGTGGTGATGAATCGTCCTTTAAAGGAACATTACAGAATTGGTAATTGTAAAATATACTTTTGATCACAGATTTACATAAAACTTACACGGTCTAATGATGATGATAGTGGAAAACATCCCTTGAAATATTTCTGTCTGAAATGCCAAATTTGATGAGAAATGAATAAACTAATTTTTCGATTGGAGTTTATCGCTCAGTGAGCGTTTTATTCGTTTGTTGAACCTATATGATTTCAATGCAAATGTGTAATCGGTTTTTCACTATTTTCCCTTGACTCAGATGGCCGATCGATCTCAAACTTCTACAGGTTTGTCAGTTTATGTATATGGTGGATTACATAAAGTGCTTACACTGCAAGCAACTGTTTTGTTAGCCAAAACCAATTCTGTAATGTTCCTTTAATTAACAGCCTGTTTTTCTGAACTGTCATCTTTGAAAATGATTGTTTGAAATCAATCTTGTCTCCTGTGCCTAGTCAGGCATGGGAAATAAGTATTATGTACATGTACACTACGTGTCACGTACAAAAATTGCCAGCAAATGCTTT
The DNA here is from genome assembly GCA_032158295.1 of Pycnopodia helianthoides. Lineage (NCBI taxonomy): Eukaryota > Metazoa > Echinodermata > Asteroidea > Forcipulatida > Asteriidae > Pycnopodia > Pycnopodia helianthoides. The sequence continues at coordinate 14,526,894 of CM063245.1, forward strand.
AAATTGTTATTCCATGGTGGAAGTGAGCAATTACTTAAATGTGACTAATGTTTTCTTCACATGTTAGTTTTCATGTATTGAAATGAACTTAAATTTATACATCATACTCTTCAAAATGATACCCTAATAACCCGTTTAACGCCTGGTTCATACCTCCTGGGAATGCGAAGCAAATGTGACACGTCACAGCTCTGTTTGCCGCAAATGTTTGTTTGTAGCGAAGTTGTGACATCAACTTCGCTTCATCTGTTTCACAATCGCGGGAATTATGAGCCGGGCTTAACTCTCCCAAATCCTCCAAAATGCTCTTCATGAAGCTGTTGGATTTCACCAATCTAATCCAAGTCCAAACATGTTGGTTGGAGGTGACATACATGTAAGAGTGGAGGATAGCCGAAGATAGAGGTCATCTGTGGGAAATAGACCGATCCATTAAGCCCCACCCCCTTAACATATTGACCAATTACAGCATTGGCTGCTTCACCACAGTTACGCGTGCATGCATTTATTTGTCGGACTTTTGTCATACTTTCGTTGGCATAGCAAGGTTGTGATTGGTCAACTCACAAAGGGCGGAGCTTAGTGGATCAGTCAATTTTAATGACATGCTCTTGTTTATGTTGTACCATATCTTGCAGATAAATCAGTTCCTCTTTCAGGCTTGTTTCCACCTTTGTTTTTGAAGGTATTCAAACTTTAGGAACCATTGTGGTCCCAACCATAATGGAATTTAACAAAGGCCGGATTTTGTTTTGTTAGCCTAATTATTTTAGTTTCATGTAGTTTATGGCCATGAAAATTGTTGGGAATGACTAAGTAACAAACAGCATGAAAGTACATAAAATCAATTCAACAAAATAACAAAGAAACCCAAGAATAAGAATTTTGCCCAACTGACAGTCATGCTGTCATTAAACCCATGTGATGGACCAAACCCAAGAACAAGAATTTTGCCCAACGGACAGTCATGCTGTCATTAAACCCATGTGATGGACTCCATCACGATGGACACACAAATTTGGGCGCGACTGGCAAATGGGGTTTCTAAGATTTAAGCATCCTCGTCCCAAGTTTTATTTTTGTTTCAATGTTAATTTGAACAAATTGTTTATATTCTAATACAAATTGAAGTTTTATTTCTATCAACTTGCCATGGGTAGTTTATTTTCAAGAATTTTTTCTAAAAGAGAAGATTGGATTTCATAGAAAAATATAGGCTTCATTCGAGTTGTTTTCTCGCTTTCGATATGTGCACGACTTGCACAGTCTGTTCCCATTATTGGTCTGATCTGGACCTTTAACCAAGTGACTGGCTATAATCAGTTTTTAGGCTACCTTTTGAACACATTCAGGGCTTGAAATTTACACAAGACTGTAAGCCCGAGAACAGTGATTTTAGCATCGGGCCAGTTAACTCATGACCTGGAAAAGTCTGATGATCTTGTGTTTTTCAATTGAATAATAACACCTTCACTGGGATGTAGTTTCTTTAAAGTCTTGGCCGAGCAGTTAAGAACACCGGACTCAAGCTCTGGTGTTTCTGATCAGACTGTAAGCCCGAGGTCAGTGATTTTAGCATCGGGCCAGTTAACTCATGACCTGGACAAGTCTGATGATTTTGTATTTTTCAATTGAATAATAACACCTTCACTGGGATGTAGTTTCTTTAAAGTCTTGAGCGGTTAAGAACACCGAATCGAGCTCTGGTGTTTCTGATCAGCGGAGTGTGCGTTCGAGTCCTGGTCATGGCACTTGTGTCCCTGAGCAAGATACTTTACATAACTTACCATTATTGCTTCATCCTTCAGATGAGTTGTAAAGCCATGAGGTCCCGTATGTTGTGTTCGTAAAAGAACCCAGGTTACACTCATCGCAAACAAAAAGGGGGTTGCCCCGGTGTTTGGGGCAGTGGCTACTGAATGCGCCGCAGCACCTCGTTAACCAGAAGAAGTGTGCTACATAAATGGGTCTTTTAATTCAAAAGATACATGTACACGTAAACTACTTTTTCTCCATGAAGTAAGGCAAAGTATTAAGTGGAATATATCATCTCATAAATGATACCTGTACATGTAGCTCTGCTTTCAATCCTGTTGAAAAATAAATAATGAGCGCTTTGGTATGCCCCTAGGGGTATGATAAAGCGCTTTTAGAACCCATTATTATCATTATCATTATTAAACCAATAATTAGTTATCAGCCACACCTTTGACAAACTAAAGGTCTTATTGCTGATGGTACATTGATTGAATGTATTAATAGTTTTAAAAGCAAATTGATTTCTCATGGGGGCACTATAAGGGCCCTCAAAAATTGGCAATAATAATAAAGCATTTCTTAGCGCTTTGCCACGCCCGAGGGCATATCTCAAAGTGCTTATTATTTTTTCTACAAGGTATACAAAGCTTTGTTCGAAAGATAACACCCATTTAATTATAGCACCATGGTAACAGTTTACAAGGTGCTGTGGCACTATCTGCAGCCAACCATACCAGAAAACACCAGGGCGAACCCCTTCTTTTAACGTTGCGTACTTGGTTCTTTTACATGTATACATGTATGTTTAAACACAACACACAGGACCTATGACTTTACGTCCCATCCGAAGGACAAAGCAATAATGGTTACATCTTAGAGAAACATGTAATGTCTTGCTTCAGGACACAAGTGTCAAGACCGGGACTTGAACCCACACTCCGCTGGTCAGAAACCTTTTAAGGTTGAGTCCAGTGCGTTTGACTGCTCGGCTTTGTATGGGAGATAAACAAAGCACTAGCACAGTAGATGCATGCCTGTGCACGCTACACGGGTTGTCTGGGGCGTAGCCGGTCGACCGACTGCAACTCAAAGAGAATGCCCCAAAGTTGTTCCAGGCGTTAATAAATGTCAACCATGTATTTCTACCCCAAAATGTTTTGCATTACATCAATGTCTGAAACGTCAACTGACCTGAATTCGTTAAAACCCTTCTAGACAAACATTTGTAGAAACATTATGTACACTGTACATCATCCAGAGACCTGGATCATTCTAACCCCAAAACTGTAGTATTTTGAAAAAGAAATTATTATAAAATCTTGATCTAATTCTTGCACCTTAGCTTATCTTTGGTTACTTAATTCCCTGTCATAGCCTAGGTTGGTTGAAGTACTACCCCAGCTCCATGTACAGTACATTGTATGTGTGGACCACAGGCCTACAATTTCTTTCATTCACTATTGCTCATTACCTTTTTTCCTTTTTTACACACAAGATGCCTGGAATTTCATAATTGAGAGGGCAAGGCCATTTCCATTTTGCAAAGGGCACTTGCACTGGCAAATCTTCAAGTCAGTGGGAAGCTTTTGAAAGGGCACCGAGTCCAGAGGGCAACAGAGGCCCCGCGGCCTCCGTGTAAATTCTAGGCCAGCCACAACAATGCAACTGTTCACAGTGTACGATGTGTGAACAACATTTCAGTTTTATAAGATCACATGCAATTTGATCCATCCACATAGCCAAGACATCCTACAGGGGGGTTAAATATCAGGGCTCAATTTCATAGCGCTGCTTAACGGTAAGCAAATTTTCGTGCTAACTGTAGCAGACAAATTTGCTTAAGCATTTAAGCGTGTTTCACAGGTTAGCAAGAAAATAAGGCAGTCATCTTGCGCGTTCACCATGTAATTGCATTGTGACGTCATTCATTTTCGGGCAGTAAGCACCGGAGGGTTAGCATACCTTTACGTGTGCTTACGGTTAGCAGCGCTATGAAATAGAAATTCGTACGTAAGCACAGAATCGGCCGTTAAGCAGCTCTATGAAATTGGGCCCAGGATATGAATGAATATTTAGGTTCTCCATTCAGTTGTTTAGGCGCAGTACAAAAATTTACACTTTTTGAAAGTAGCAACCATACCGCCGTGCATCTAGAATAAAACAATTTCCTCAGTTTAACATTTCTAAAACAGGTTTGGTTTTTTTTTCCACACAAAAATGTGACATCCTAATTAGATGACATTTCCACAGGTTGGTTGAACACTAGAGGATTGCATTGAACGGGAGACCAGACCTTTAGTGTGGACCGTGCATGCATGTTGGAACCGTTGTTGGACCCAAGCACTTCTTTAATGTGAAGGAAGCAAAATTGCACTTTTACAGCGACTCTATTGTAATGGTTAGTGTTTTTCTGGTGGGCATAATACAAGAAGATCCACCAGGCCTAGAATTACACAGAGGCCCCTGGTCTTGGCCGAAGTGCCCCTTCAAAAGTTTCCCATAGACTTTAAGAATTTTCAATGGAAGTGCCTTTTGCAAAAATTTAAAAAGGATTGCCCTCTCAAAGATGAAATTCCAGGCCTGGATCCACATCTTGATAATAATAATAACATGGAGCATTTATATGGCGCTCTATGTAAAGAATACTGTGCCTGGCATCTTTCACTCCAAATCTGGAAATGGTATCATCCATCAATTTTGCATCGGCAAAAATACATGCAAACATTCAGACTGAACATGGTTCGTGCAGACAGGCACTAATATATTGAGTTAGTAAATGATGATTTTTGAGTAGCGACTGATTCACTTTGTGTGGCATTTTGCTTATGTGTAATGCGCTGTATGTCTACATGGGAAATGCAGCCACTGACTAATTACATTTATCTATTAAGCGAATTCTGATTGGTCGATCTACACGTATGGCAACAGCGGTGTGATATTTTACCATATTGCACGGTCCATATCACACCCTGCATATTGCACTGCGCTAACTCCGCGTATCATTTTAAATCAGCGCGTCAAGTTTCCTTTAAGATAAGTTCGTCATCACACAAGCGCGAGTTCAATACGGAAAAAATATAGCGTGTACGTGTCCCATCCGACTCGTCCTTCAGCCTGGGCCCAATTTCATAGAGCTGCTTAAGCACAGAAAGTAGCTAAGCACTACAAAATTATGCTTACCAGAATAAGGTTACCAGCCAAACTACCATATCACATGTACAATTTGTGACTGGTATCCTGCTCATTTCTGCTTAGCAGACAATTGTTAAGCAATATTTTCTGCTGAAGCAGCTCTATGAAATTGGGCCCTGGTTGGACATGGGATACAGAAGCGCTGTCGTCCGTATTTCACTCGTACTTGTGTGTAATGCATACATGTAGACTCAACATGTTTTGTGCGTTCTGGTTTGTAGAGTTGGCTGGCACACATGCTGCATAAGGGATATCATTCACTGCACTGCCAGGCCTGGAATGTCATGATCTTGGAGAGGGCAAGGCCAGTTTCATTTTGCAATAGGGCACTTCCATTGGAAAGTCTGTTAGTCTATAGGGGAAAACTTTTGAAGGGGCACCAAGGCCAAGACCGGGGCATTGAAGGCCATGGCCGCCGTGGCCTCCATGTAATTCCAGGCCTGCAATGCATTCAGATGGAACATGATTTCTGCATACTGGATGATGAGTAACAAATGATGATTTTTGAGTAGCAAAAAAAAAAAACCACCCAAAACAAAACTGAAAACATAATGTGCAACATTCTGCTACACTGTACATGTAATACAAATTTACACAGAAATTATTCCTGGCACTGTAACTGTCATTAAATAGGCCCTATATATTTTTTTAAATGGCAGCTTCATCTATTAGTTTTGTGTGCGCATTATAATACTTGATTCAATTACCCGGCCGGACAATTTGAATAATGGTAGCAGGCCTTGCTCCAATCTTTTCCCCCTGACTACCCCGCAAGCCCCAGTTACATTTGATCAATAGCCCATCAAGTTTCACTGGTCTGTTAAATATCATTTAGTGTTTGATAAATTCTGTTGCTGTGATCAGGGCCTAATTTGAAAGAGCTTCTTTTAAGCACAGAATGCAGCTAAGCACAACAAATAATCTGTTGACCAGAATAAGGTTATCAGCCAAAATACCATGTCAGATGTAACATCTGTGACTGGTACTCTGCTTTTTTTTTGCTTAGCAGAAACCTTTCTCAGCAGAGATCGGGTCCAGAACTGAAACACATAGTTGTTGTAGTCAGTCAAAGTGCATGTATACAGAATAATCACACCACTCTGATTTTGTTTTAATCACTTCTTGAAGATAATTAATAATATTGTACGTAAACACAGGCCTGGAATTTCATCTTTGAGAGGGCAAGGCCATTTTCATTTTGCAAAGGGCACTCACATTGGAAAAACTTAAAGTCTATAAGAAATTTTTGATGGGGCACCAAGGCCAAGACCAGGGCAACGGAGGCCATGGCCTCCCTGGCCTCCGTGTAATTCCAGGCCTGTAAACATACAGTACCTGTACACTAGTGGTTTTAATCAAGTGGGCTGTTAATTTTTTACTAGCCTATATGTGTAGAAACACATGTAAGCTTGACTGCATTCTTAGTGTTTGCATGCCAGGCAATGGCGATACCAGTGGGGGCCAGGGGTGCAGGAGACCCTGAGCCCTACCCCCCACCCCCCCCTACTCAGGACCCTTGTCCCTCCACCTGATATTGGAAAATGTTCAATCAACTAAGCTTGGGCGATACCACGATATTATCAAATATCGCGATACTAGTTCTGAAACGATTACGATATCGGGTCACGTTTTTTTAAATCGTGATATCGGTAAATCGCGATATCGTTAAGTATCGCGATATATTTCCTAGCCAAGACGATCTTGCAACAATAAATCTCCTTGTCGAGACGATCTTGCAACAAGAAATCTACTTGTCGAGACGATCTTGCAACAATAAATCTCCTAGTCGAGACGATTTGCTGCAACAAAGAGCTGCAAGTCACAGACCGCAACTGCAAGATTCCCCAACAGATCCGATCCGACGACGGGGGTTTACCAACATCAAAGCCTTAACGATCAGGGGGGCTCACGCAGACGGGTGTTATCACGTGCGTGTTGCATACGTGCGAGTAGCGTGATCTAATTAGTTATGCACACATAAAGAACAGTCTGTCATGCGCAGTTAACACATTAAATGTGCGTCAGTAATAGGCCCAGGTTTTCCTACCATAGGTCTAGAGTAAAACCCGAAGAATACTTTATTGGAAGAACAGTGTAAGTGATAAGTCATTCATAGCCACAACTCACACCGTGAGATTTGTAGAATGACGTCATCAAAAATTAATCGCGATAATATCGAATATCACGATATATTCTCGACGATATATCGTGGCTGAAAAGAGGGATATTGCCCAAGCTTACAATTAACCGGCTTAATACCAACAACCCCCCAGAAAAAATTTGCCCTAAATGAAATTGTTATGTTACGCCACTGATAAACTGGATTCAAGTTTTCCCTTTCCTTGCTATTCTGCCCAGTTTTATCAAATGCAATCTGCAAACATTATCAACGGCTTCATGTCCGAACCAAGAAAGTCAAATTTATTTCAATGTTTATCAATGTAGCTTGTTATAATATAATACAGTTAGACTGGACTTTGATCTCAACTCATAAATCCATCATTCCAGTCAAAAGGTTTGTTTATTCATAATAGTATTTACCCTTTGTTGCATACTCTGCAACCAGCTGACTTAAATTACAAGTGACATTTTAGAAATAAAGCAAATGGACCCCTAAAATGTGTTCAGTACCATCATAATTGTTATCATGGCTTTTAATTACTGTAATTAAAATGTACATTACCTGTACGGCATGCAGTTGTGGACCAAGTATTTGCCTATACAGTAGGTTACTTTGTGTGTATTAACAAAATTACACATGTATGTAAACTAGGCACGCAAAAGTGCAGGAACTTCTTTGAGCAGTTTTTTATGCATATAAATATAAAAAATTAGTTCTACCTCCACAAAACCAATGTGATGATGTAAACATATCACAAGACAAGGTCATAATATCCATCAGGCACAAAGAGCGGACACTTCATTTTTTTAAATACGTATTTCATATAAATTTATGGCACAATTCAGTGTTCTCCAACTCTGAAAATTAAAGGTTGGTTCTTGGGGGCGGGAACCAATGCGAGCGCGAAGCGCAAAGTCCTTACGGCGTGGGGTCCGGGGCACGCTTAAGGGCCCCGGTAAAATGTTTGACTCTACATGCTCTGTATGCATTCTGAGATGATTCCTGAGGGCAATTTCTCCTGTTTTCTAAATAAAAAAGTTTTAAACATTGTAAGGAAACTTTTTTTTGTTTTGTTCACTCTTGCACTTATAAAATTTATGTTGTACTCAAAAATGAGGCACTACTTACCGCTGGGAATAGCTGGATATTTGGGAGCAGTAACAGGTTTTGTCTTAAACAACATCAGTTTCCCTTAACTTGTTTTTTCACTCGCCGGCCGGACGAATCAACCAAAATTTTTGGTCGACTAGCCCACATGCAACAATTTTAGAAATGTAAAAAAAAAAAAAAAAAAAATTAAGTTTGTAAAATTGCATTTTGGACGATCTTTTTTCATAATTTATGCCCTTAATAATAGTGTTTTCATCAACAGCAATTTTCATAGGTTTGTAATGTGAGGATCGGTTTGAAAGAACTTCTTTTGCACTGAAATCTTCGTGATTTATAACGATCGGTTGACGACGCACATTGGGAAAAGATTTATTGTGGCGAGAGCGATGTGTTTATGAGTACGAGGTTGTAATTTTGCATAAAATATAACAAGAACGAGGTTAACATTAGACTCCATCGCGCGGTTTTTGCCCCTGGAAATTCGAGTTGTACACATGTTTGTTTCCCTACTCGCCTTCGTGTTATTGTACGGAACATGGAGGAAAGAGCCAGACTATTAATGTGCATGGGTGTTTTACTGGAAACAAACGATCGCAATTCCTGTCAAACCGTGTGGATGTAAAGTTATTTTAATAACTTTATGACAGGCAGACAGGTAGGCCGGAAGAACAGCGTGAAACCTTGGTTTTAATAGAAAGTACTGTGGTCTTTCTTGTTTCTAAACTATTTCTGTTGTAAATTTACAATGCAGAGTCAAAAAATGTAAACGTGGCGGCAACATTTTAAAGCTTGGCGGCGATTATAAAGCGTGGTGCGCACCGCAGAAAGCAAGCATGGCGGTGCGCCACGTCTTTTCTATAGGTTGGAGAACACTGCACAATTGCAGGAAAATATGAATGGGTCCACATAATGCTACAATATCCTAGAAATATGTATGTAAAACTTTTTGACCAGGTCAAATAACATTTGGGGGATTTTTTATCGTAAAAATAATGAGAAACTACTTTCCGTTTTCTCATGGATGCTGTCATCTCGGAAAAGAACTTGGCAAACATGACAAGCGCCCTCTATAGTTTTTAAGGTGCACTACACCTTCGCTCGTCCCCAGCGCCTTGCCTTAAAACCAAAGGCGCTGGGATGGGCAAACGTATCGTTAACGTTAATGCTCAGTCCCATGCTCAGTCCCATCATGCATCACACTCACACTGCAAGCACTGCACGCATGACGTACTTCCTGAACAAGAATCTGTGCAAGCTGATTAGCCCATCCCAGCGGTCCTGGATAGGCCGCTGGGGCCGAGCGAACACTTCACCCTCTATATTGTGGACATTATGCAAAGGAGGGTCGAATACTTATACATTATATCTAATTCTTAATGGTTTTTAAAAGGATGTCCATATTTGTTGACCGTATGCAACAAAGATTAAAAGAGTCCTGACATTTATATACTGCTGGTATCAACCAGTTCTGATGCTCATTAGGCGTGAACATTACCATGCATCCCCCCCCCTAGTCACTGGGCCATTTATTTCTTTCCTTACACCATCTCAGTTCCCTGGGGATAGCCTGTGCTGCCAAGTATGTGGCACACCAAGCTAAATCAATCACAAGAATCATCTCTGCCCTCGTAGGTACCCATTTACTCCTGGGTGAAGAGAAGCAATTTACAGTTTATTGCCCTGCTCAAGGACACAACTGTCACAACCGGGGTTTCAAAACCACACCCCAATGACTGCGACTAGGGTCTGGTGTACATGTACTGGACCGCTGGGCCGTGACACACCATATGTAGTGTCATACATTCCTCCCGTATAATTTTGAGTTGAGTAGTTCACTAAATGTATATGACAGAACCAGATGTCATCATAAAAACTAATATAATCAATTAAATAGACATTTATAGTACACAAGACAGACATGCCATTTTTGTCAGCAGATCCAGTCTTTATTAAAACATTTCAAGAAATTCTTTAAAAAAAAATGTAAGTATTTGGCAGTATTGTATGACTCGTGACTTGAACACCTACATGTAATTCAACAATAGTGACCATGGCTCGCCCTTAACACTAGCCCGGCGTACATTGTCTTGTAAAAAATGCTATGGGCTAGTAAACACCACTTCTCAACTTGCCCTGTGGGCTACTCAAAACTGTGCAACCTATTTGTTTAAAATGCTCATTTCTTCCCTTTCAGATGTAAATAATGAATATATGAGATGTGTTAATCATTATTGAGTGTGTGAATATAACTTCATTTGATCATTAATCATTAACACATCAGAACATTACATTTGTATGGCAATTCCTGTTTAAAATCTGGGCTACTAAAACTTCCTGGGGGCAAGTAAAATGCACAGTTTACTGGCCTGGCGGGCTACTTTACTAGAAGCTGAAGCGCAAGGCCTGGTGACTCACAACTCCGACTCGGACTTGACCAAAATGTCTTGTGTTTTGGACTCGGACAAGACACTGATGACTCTGACTTGAGGATTGTGGCCACTGGCTGCCAAGATTGTGTTTCTTGCACCAGCTACTCCTCATCACCTTTATCACAACAGGCCTGGAATTTTATCTGTGGGAGGGCAAGGCCATTTCCATTTTGCAGAGGCCACTTCCGGTTGCAAAATCTTGAAGAGGCACCGGGGACAAGACCAGGGGCAACAGAGGCCATGGCCTCTGTGGCCTCCATGTAAAATCCAGGCCTGTCAGAACATTCAACTTCCTCAAACCACACAAAATGTGTGACAGTCAGGAGGATAAAGGGAGGCTGATTACAACACCACTGAATGGTGGAAATGTTGATCACAGGATTTGGTGGTGTGGCATAGCATTACGGACCCTGTACTTAAGCTTTTTGTAAAGTAGCCCACCGGTCTAGTAAACTGTGCATTTAGCTAGTTTTAGTAGCCCAGATTTGAACATTTATTGTCATAAATGTATCTTTCTGATGTATTAATGTTAGCAATCACAACCAGTTTAATGGTCAAATGAAGTTACATTCACACACTCAAAAATAAATTAACACATTTTTAAAGGTTATTATTCACATCTGAAAAGGAAATAGTGAGAGCATTTAAACAAGTAGGTTGCACAGTTTTTACATACAGAAGTAGCCCACAGGGCAAGTTGAGAAGTGGTGTTTACTAGCCCATTAAAGTTTTTGCATGCCGGGCTATTGTTAATGGTGGGCCCTGACAAAATTGTCGAATAGAAAATGTCGATCATGTGATTCGATTGTGTACATACAATCGTCATGAGGCATTCAGTTTTAGGTCAAGCAACTTTTGATATTGACATGTACAAATGAAAGTGGAGAGGTAGAAGCATTGATCAAAGGATATGATGGTGTACTCGTCCAGTCATTACAAGAATTGTGTTGAAGGTCAAGCAACCTTTGACATTGTAAGTCTACAGATTGAAACAATCATATCACATGATTTGGTGGTACATGTACACCTAGATACAATCGTCACAAAATTCAGTTTTAGGTCAAGCCAAAGTTCGGTAAAAGGGTATCAAAATTTGCTGGAAATTTCAGAACTGGGTGTCCAAATTGTTCACTTACAATACCAGGGTTCTGTCCACAGTGGTCGGTGCCGGAAAACCTGCCAGGCACTCAGGATTCCCCAACCACCACTGGCAGAATTTTCTCTTTAAATTTTGGTATACCAGTAAAAATGGTATCCGAAGCCATTAATTTTAGTACATGTACTTCTTTGATTTGAGTATATTTATATGATCTACCGTGTAATTGATCCATCTAACAATAGTTTCCGGTGAAACATTTTTCCACCACTAAAAAAATCCTGGGCAGAACCCTGCAATACATTTACATATAAATGACAGATGGAACAGGGTGTCCAAATTAAAAACAGGATGTCCAAAAGGCACCCAGACACCCCTCTGACTAACACTATGGGTCAAGCAAGTTTTGACATTGTAATATACGTTGTAAGTCTAGAGGTGGAAGCGTTGATGATCACTGGGTTTGGTGGTGTACCGGGATACAACCATTCATATGAGTTCAGAGTTAGGTCAAGCAAGTTTTGACACTGTACAATGGAGGGTTGAAGTAGGAACAGGAGGGGGTTTTCTAAAGCCCCATTTCACAGAGCTGCTTCAAAGCACAAAGAGTACAGTAGCTAAGCACAAAACAGTTTTACTTACCAGAATAAGGTTACCAGCCAAAGTAAATATCACATATTTTGTCTTTGACTGGTTTCCTGCTTTTTTTTTTACTTTGCAAAAAGTTATTTAAAAGCAAAATTGTCTGCCTAAAGGTAGGGTCATTCTTAAGGGTAACATAAGTACTCCAACAATTAATGGCCATAAAAAGTATAAATGTACTTGTACTTGGTACATTGTAAGAAGCACTGCACAGCTGTTGATAGTATAAACTATTTTGAGAAAGGATTCCCTTCGAAGTAATATGGTTTGGATAATTTTTCACCCCAAACCATTTGAATCTGAGGAACGATTCATAAATCATTTCTCAGATTTCTGAGGGTTAGTGTCCGTTCCTGAATGCTGTGGCCAGAGATGCCGCTGGTACCTACATTGTACGCTGGTACCTACAATATATATACGATGTCACCTTGCTAAACGTGGATGGATTTGGCGTTCGTGTGAAAGTGACGTGACAGTTTTTTGCTGTTTTCTCAGCAAGTATTCAGCTGAAACTTTCACATGGGACTTTTATTAATACTTTCTTTATAATTTTGCCTATTAATCAGCATTATGTCGACTAAAACCAATCTCTGACCGTACCTACAATGTATTCCAAGCAGCTCTAAGAAATTGGGCCGAGGTTCCTTTAGCAATGAAGGCCAATTATTTACTAGAGTTTAATGGAGGCTTTATCTTTTAAATGGAAAAAAATCTTCAGAGTCGGCAGTAAAGAAAACACCAAAGGAACATTGTAAATAGTGAGAGCACATTAAGACTGATAACATTTTTTTAAAAGCTACTGTCGTAGCAACAAGTACTTCATCAGATGAAGTAGTTGTTGCTACGACAGCTCATGCGGTTTTTCTATAATATATTAGTGAATCTTAAAGCGCGACCACTACCTTCCTCTGTCAGACTAACACAGCTATCTCTACCATAAGGTACATTATATGTATTAAATGTTCATTTTTATACTCCTTGGTATACTGATAGGTGAGTAGAGTTCATAAAGCGAACCCAAACATTAAAAAGGTCTTACTCCAAGGAAGGACTTTAGACAGGGTTGGCTGGATGCCAAATAGAAAGGGCTGCCTAAAACCTGGGAAGAAGCTTACACCACACATTACTGTTACATGTACATGTACATGTATTTATGAATCTGACATTTATAAGCAAGTTCGATCAAGAACCATATGTAACCATAGCTTGACTAACTGTTCAAAAGCATGCTAGTCAACGATGGTTGGACTAGTCTAGTCGACGATTCGTGACCAGCTTATCGAGGCTGGTTGCATTTCTGGTTACCTTTAGCCGTTTCAATCGCACAGTACACAGAGAGGACCAGTTTAAAGTTGATCTGACTAATATTGTTACAACAATCATGCAGACGTGATTTGACCAACTTTTGCAACAACCGTACTCCGATAATTGAATTATTTTGAGAAAATGCTTGCCCCCCTTAAATTTGTGAATACTGTTCGTCCACAGTCGTCTGAAGCACACGTTACCACTTAGGAGAGCAAATATCGTCTGTGTTGTTTTTATCTTTGAACTCATCCAAAAGCGTCAACAAACTAGCCACAGCCATTTTCTCACGGATGCGCTGACATGACATAACTTAGAGTGTTTTGCACTTCAACTTCAGTACATCACGAACCAACCACTTAATTTTTAACCATTGGTCCTTGATTGGACTTGTTCTATAGTTAAAAGAATCCCAGGTTTTTGAAATCACTTGACCTCGATGTGACTCTGAGACTCAAATCGTGTACAAGCTGCATTTCTTCATACATGAAGTTTTGAAATAATGAACTTACATATATGAAAAATTGTAATTTCTTATCATCATTACGCCGTTCCAAGGCTTTTAATAATAACAATCATCGGCTCTTGTATGGTGCTTTATCTATGGATGTCTCAAAGCGCCTTTTTTTGTTTGTTTTTGTAAACAGTTAATAAGTTTTTGAATAATGGGACCCATATACGTATAAATATCACCTTTTACAGATATACAAGGTGATGCGGCACAATTTACAGCCAACCTTGCAGAAATTCTGGGTCATACCCCTTCTCTTAATGATGTACTGGGTACTTTAACATGCATTACCTAACACACGGGACCAACGGCTTTACGTCCCATCCAAAAGATGAAACAACAATGGTCAAGTGCCCTGCTTAAGGACACAAGTGTCACGACCGGGACTTGAACCCACACTCTGCTGATCAGAAACACTAAAGCTTGAGTTCGTTGCGCTTCACTGCTCGGCCACGAGACCCCTTGCTTACGGTGTCACAAGCTCAAACGTCGCCCTCACTGAGGTCAAAGGACAACCTATCGTTGGTTGAGGGTTGTGCTGTATTTTTTCATTGGTTGACCTCAATAATGGTGGCCTGTAAAAGGGTCTATTAAAATTTAAATATGTGCCAAGTTTTAAAAATTGTAAAATATAAAACCTGCCATTAGAGGACGCTATTTCGTATGATGACATCATCATTTGTGTAATGTAATTAACAGTAAATATTAGAATGAGCAGAAAATGAGCAGCAAAGCCTAAAGGGGAGATAGCTATAAGCAAAGCTTGTATGTATCTGGGTTTTTTTTTTTTTTTTTTTTTTAATGAGATATCGCCTAACTCACAAGGCCGGACGGCCACTTCAAGGTGAGGGCTACACTTACCTGATTTGGGCTGTCGACCCAAATCAATTGTCACCAGGAGCACCTACTCCTGGGGCTGGACGGGAAACAAGGATAACCCCTTCACGATGTAGGCGTGGGTATCATCCACTAGGGCCTGGCTTGTAGAGCAGAATGCACTACCTTCCCAACTTATTGAGTGACTGTACCTTTAAGAAATCTTTTTACCGGCAGACTGAACCTTCAGTTAAAGGAAAATTTACATTTTCCTCCTCAGTCTAGCCTTCTCCATATCTATTTTGGAACTCTTTTGTGTGTACATTTTTATTGAACTTGTAGAGAGAAATAAAATAGTAATAAAATAATTATGATGACACGAGGGCTCGACCTCGTCGGCGATCAAAATCCCAAGCTTGTGGAAGTAAATATTTCTTTTCTTTTCTCTTCAAGATACCTCTCTGTCATGTTGCACCTACGTGCTGTGGTTCTTCTCAGTACTGATCATCTTTTTAACGTTCCCGTTCACCATCTGGTTCTGCTTTAAGGTGAGATTTCTTCAAATGTTGTTGTGTACAGAATGCTGAATTTGCTGTCTTCCCCCAAAATGGGTAGGCCCTAGCCCAGGGCCCAATTTCATTGAGCTGCTTTAAGCACAAAAAGTAGCTAAGCACAACAAAATTATGCTTACCATAATAAGGTTACCAGCCAAACTACCAAGTTACATGTACAATTTGTGACTGGTATCCTAGCCCAGGTTGGACTCTTCTGTTGCATATAGCGGGACGGAGTCCAGGGTATAAAGGTTTTCTACCATTGCACAAATTTTTATAGCAGAATATTTTCATATTTTTATACCTGATGTAGGAAGCTGAAGCTTCGTTCACATATTCCTTATGTCCAGAATTCCAAAGAGGCTGGGTTCAAAATTGTAAATTTTATCTTTGGGCTTCGGCTTAGGCTCTGGCTTTGGCTCCATCGGTTATTTTGAAAACGTGTGCTTTCGGTATGGGGTTTCAAACAGGTGGTCAAAGCCTAAGCTGGAGCCAAGCCCAAGCCCAAGCCGTGGGTTTTGCAAAGGGCCATAGCTAGAAGTAAAAATCAGATTGATTAGTGGATGAATAAGGAGCCCTCAATAACTGTGCATTACATGTAGATGACGGTTCAGTTTGTCCCACCTTGAACCTATCCTCCAGCGAAGGGCACTTCAATTTGAAAATCTGAAAGTCTATGGGAAACTTTTGGGGCACCAAGGCCCAATTTCATAGAGCTGCTTAAGCAGAAAAATAGCTAAGCACAACAAAATTATGCTTACCATAATAAGGTTACCAGCCAAACTACCAAGTTACATGTACAATTTGTGACTGGTATCCTAGCCCAGGTTGGACTCTTCTGTTGCATATAGCGGGACGGAGTCCAGGGTATAAAGGTTTTCTACCATTGCACAAATTTTTATAGCAGAATATTTTCATATTTTTATACCTGATGTAGGAAGCTGAAGCTTCGTTCACATATTCCTTATGTCCAGAATTCCAAAGAGGCTGGGTTCAAAATTGTAAATTTTATCTTTGGGCTTCGGCTTAGGCTCTGGCTTTGGCTCCATCGGTTATTTTGAAAACGTGTGCTTTCGGTATGGGGTTTCAAACAGGTGGTCAAAGCCTAAGCTGGAGCCAAGCCCAAGCCCAAGCCGTGGGTTTTGCAAAGGGCCATAGCTAGAAGTAAAAATCAGATTGATTAGTGGATGAATAAGGAGCCCTCAATAACTGTGCATTACATGTAGATGACGGTTCAGTTTGTCCCACCTTGAACCTATCCTCCAGCGAAGGGCACTTCAATTTGAAAATCTGAAAGTCTATGGGAAACTTTTGGGGCACCAAGGCCCAATTTCATAGAGCTGCTTAAGCAGAAAAATAGCTAAGCACAACAAAATTATGCTTACCATAATAAGGTTACCAGCCAAACTACCAAGTTACATGTACAATTTGTGACTGGTATCCTAGCCCAGGTTGGACTCTTCTGTTGCATATAGCGGGACGGAGTCCAGGGTATAAAGGTTTTCTACCATTGCACAAATTTTTATAGCAGAATATTTTCATATTTTTATACCTGATGTAGGAAGCTGAAGCTTCGTTCACATATTCCTTATGTCCAGAATTCCAAAGAGGCTGGGTTCAAAATTGTAAATTTTATCTTTGGGCTTCGGCTTAGGCTCTGGCTTTGGCTCCATCGGTTATTTTGAAAACGTGTGCTTTCGGTATGGGGTTTCAAACAGGTGGTCAAAGCCTAAGCTGGAGCCAAGCCCAAGCCCAAGCCGTGGGTTTTGCAAAGGGCCATAGCTAGAAGTAAAAATCAGATTGATTAGTGGATGAATAAGGAGCCCTCAATAACTGTGCATTACATGTAGATGACGGTTCAGTTTGTCCCACCTTGAACCTATCCTCCAGCGAAGGGCACTTCAATTTGAAAATCTGAAAGTCTATGGGAAACTTTTGGGGCACCAAGGCCCAATTTCATAGAGCTGCTTAAGCAGAAAAATAGCTAAGCACAACAAAATTATGCTTACCATAATAAGGTTACCAGCCAAACTACCAAGTTACATGTACAATTTGTGACTGGTATCCTAGCCCAGGTTGGACTCTTCTGTTGCATATAGCGGGACGGAGTCCAGGGTATAAAGGTTTTCTACCATTGCACAAATTTTTATAGCAGAATATTTTCATATTTTTATACCTGATGTAGGAAGCTGAAGCTTCGTTCACATATTCCTTATGTCCAGAATTCCAAAGAGGCTGGGTTCAAAATTGTAAATTTTATCCTTGGGCTTCGGCTTAGGCTCTGGCTTTGGCTCCATCGGTTATTTTGAAAACGTGTGCTTTCGGTATGGGGTTTCAAACAGGTGGCCAAAGCCTAAGCTGGAGCCAAGCCCAAGCCCAAGCCGTGGGTTTTGCAAAGGGCCATAGCTAGAAGTAAAAATCAGATTGATTAGTGGATGAATAAGGAGCCCTCAATAACTGTGCATTACATGTAGATGACGGTTCAGTTTGTCCCACCTTGAACCTATCCTCCAGCAAAGGGCAAAAGTCTATGGGAAACTTTTGGGGCACCAAGGCAAAGACCAGGGCCCAATTTCATAGAGTTGCTTAAGCAGAAAAATAGCTAAGCACAACAAAATTATGCTTACCATAATAAGGTTACCAGCCAAAGCACCATGTCGTATGTACTGTAGCATACGTGACTGGTATCCTGTTTATTTTTGCTTAGCAGAGAATTTTTAAGCAGTATTTCTTGCATGAGCAGCTCTAACATGAATAACTCCTCCCGATATTTGCGTTCATCGTTGCCATGGACTATGCCAATGATAGCCGTGTCATCAGCATATTTAACAATGGAGGCATTGTCATTTGACGAGATACAATCATTTGTATACATGATAAATAATGGTGCTGACAGCACGCAACCCTGGGGGGAACCTGTATTCGTAGTAACGTAATCAGATAAAACATTATGCAGCTTTACTCTTTGAATTCTGCCGGTTAGAAAATCATGAAACCAGAGTATCAGAGAGGGTTTTACATTCATAGCGGTAAGCTTATTCATCAAGAGGTGGGGCTGAATTGTGTTGAAAGCCGTACGAACATAGCGACCCAATGTATCAATATGCTGTGCAACCAAGTGAGTTAGCAATAACACGGCATCATTAACAGACTTGCCTGGTTGGTAGGCAAATTTTTAAGGATCTATGTCAGGCAGTATCTGTGGGAGAATGTGCTTCTGAAGAATTATGCGTTCAAAACATTTCATCCCCAATGAGGTGAGGGGTATGGGCCGATAGTCATTGGGTTCAGATGCTTGGGGTGTTTTGGCTGCTGGTATTATTGTCGATGATCTCCAGCACAATGGGACATGGTTTTGGTTCAAAGATTCTTGAAAAAGAGTGACAAAGGGGGTGGCTAATTGCCAGGCACATGTTTTGAGTACTTTCCCACAAATACTGCCCAGTCTAATAGATTTTCTTGGATTAATAATAATAATAATAATAACTGTATTTATATAGCGCCTTTTGCCAAAGGATACAAAGCGCTCAGTATTTTTACCGGCCATGTATGTGGAGCTACGTTTTGAAGTATGAGACCTATGCATTTATAGCACAATGTAATGGTTTACAAGGTGCGGTGGCGCAATATGCTGCCAATCAAACCAGGATTAGGGCGTGTGAAGTCCCTGACAACATCATTGTACTGATATACATGTACAATGGGTGTATCATTGAACTGTTTCAAAGTATTTACAATCCTATTACTTTCGGCATCAAAACATTTGTCATCAAATCTTGCATAAAACGTATTAAATTCATTGGCTGTATCATGAACGGATCTAGATTCTGACACTGGCGGAGATTTCTGCTTCTTTTTATATCCTGTCATAAATCTTTTATTCCTAACTCAATCCATCTGTACTACTCTGTAATCAAGTGGTAAATAGCATATTTCTCGCATCCACTGGAAAGGATAGGATGAGCAATTTTAAGTTTTGCAATTTTAAAAATGTTATAATTTGTCAACTCATGAGTTTTGCAATTGTGTGTAATTGTAAATAAATTGTATTTTTCTTTATTTTGGGGACACTAAGGTGATGATCTTCTCAAACCATACAATCCTCCTCGCAAACTCCGGTCTTACAATTCTAGCCTCCTTATTGAACCCATATCTAATCATTCATGGGAGACTGATCTTTCTTACATGCTGCCCCACGCCTATGGAACAAATCGCCAGCACTAGTAAAATCATCTGTTTCTTTAACCCAATTTTTAAAAACCAACCTTAAGACACATCTTTTCAATCAAGTATTTGAGTAAAATGGTTTGATTTTCACCCTTCTATGTTTTCTTAGATATTGCATTGTATTGTATTTCTCTACCACATGTTCTGGATCTCTTCTTAGCTTAGGCTTACGTTTCAATTTTGGTTATTGTACATGTGTATGTTATTGTTTGATGGATTTGTGCGCTTTATAAGTTATCATTATTATTACTATTATTATTGTTATTATTTATTATTATTAATGGCAATTTACCTGGTATGTCTGCTGCCATCTAGCATTCAAAAGTCTCCCATTGCCGGTGGAACACAATTATCTGTATTTTTAATGCAGACACAATAAAGAATTATATTCATTTTCGTACTCATTTGAAGCAGCTGTAGTGAGATTGAGCCCAGATGCCAATGTCACCATCGTTTGGTTGGTTGTTGATTGCCTGTGACTTTCCTCATCCCATCCTACTTCGATTTAGCAGTTTAGTTGTTTCTAGTTCAACAAGCACTCAGTTTATCCCCCCCCTGGGTTTTTTTAGATTAGCTAGTATCACCTCCTAATTCTATTTGTTTTTCTTTTAACAGACGGTAGCGGAATATGAGCGAGCTATTATCTTTAGAGTCGGCCGTCTCCTTCCCGGAGGGCCCAAGGGACCTGGCCTGTTCTTCATCATTCCGTGTATTGACGATATCAACGTGGTGGATCTTAGGACGCTTTCGTTTGATGTTCCACCTCAGGAGGTAGGCCTTATGACTTCCCCCCCCCTCCCCATTTTATGGACTCCACCTTTATTTGCTGATGGATAAATGCATTGCATCCGTAGGAATAGAGACAGGAGAATGCTTGACTGCACTCTCCGTCCTGCTGTGGACACAGTGTATCGATACCACATGCAAAAAGATATCATAAGCATTGAAGCATTTCTACGCCGGTTACCGGTCGATGTATTAAGAAGTAGTATCAGTTTGGCGATTTTTCTCCATACACGCGCATGTCACGTAGTATCTTTTTTTGCCGGACGCGCAGAAAGAAAGCAGCGTAGTAATAAAATGGTCTCACAAAGAGGAAACTGGCAATCGACGCTCACTGTGATAATCTGTGCGAGTGTGGCTTCTGCATTGCAGTTATGTAATGTACATTGCAAATGCAGTTCTTTACATACAGTCACATGTGTCAAATGTGACACAACGCTGCAGTTGTACAATTTAAAAAAGATTTTTAGGCTGGCCAAAATGTCCACCAAAAAATATCGCAGAATATATTGACTCAGTGAAACCTGGCTTTTTCTTTTCACGAGGCGAAGATGGCACCTTGTGATTATATTCTGCGACAATGCACTAATAAAATAATAATAATAAGTAGTATTTAGTACGCTCTCCATAGTATACAAATAATGAATGTTTATGAGTGCAATGGTGCGAATATTTTCATGAGTTGAAAGATGGAATGTTCTTTTCAACAAGGCGGAGCCGAGTTGAATTGAACATTCCATCTTTCAACGAATGAAAATATTCTCACTATTGCACGAATGAAAAACATTCATTATTTGTTTTATATAACATCCAAGTAGATCTTTGTCATTTTGATTGGAGGATACAACTTTCAAAACAACAAACGTTTAATTGTGACATTGCACCCATTTAATTTAGTTCGGCTTGTTTGGATTCAACAGTGACCAAGTGCAGACACGCGCACGTAATGATGTGGTACGCACCGTGCAATAGAGCAAATCGGATGGAACGAAAAATGTACGGTGAATGGAACGAAAAATGCACGGTGAATGACGTAGCGTGGAATATAGTACGTTTGTTTGCTATCACGTGAAGGACAATCCTCCAATCAAATGGCAAGGATCTGCTTGGGTGTTATATAGTACACTATATCACAGAGTTTACACAAAATAATCATACATAACATATGCGTCCAGTATTTGAATATTATGTTCCGATTCCCAAATATGTTTATCAATCACTGAATATTATAACCGCAGATTCTCTCCAAAGACAGTGTGACCGTCACTGTCGATGCTGTGGTCTACTTCCGCGTGTCAGGCCCCACCATGGCCATTATCAACGTGGAGAACTACAAGCGGTCCACGGAGCTCCTGGCCGCCACCACGCTGCGCAACGTTCTCGGAACCAAGACCCTGGCCGAGGTGCTGAGCAACCGCGATGAGATCAGCAACACCCTGCAGACTCTGCTGGATGTTGCAACGGACCCTTGGGGAGTCAAGGTGGAGCGAGTGGAAATGTAGGAATGAAGTTATTTTGCCGTCAATTGTAGAAAAATATGCAAATATTGGATGCGTATAATCACAAGGTGAAATCTGGATTATTCCTTTTCACAGTTGGAAGCCGAGTGAAACGGGAAAAGCCAGATTTCACCAAGTGATTATATTCAGCGACAATGCATAATTGAAATGCGTTCAATCTTTGTTTTATATAACTTACACACATAGATTCTTGTCATTTGAGCAATCTTTTTTACAATAAACAGAAAAATAGACAGGGAAACACGACCCACCCCACACTCTGCAAATTCTGAAACCCCCCTACTAAACAGCATGGTTGACTCCATGTAGACACCAACCTTGTACCCCATGTCACAACCTTGCCTCATTTGGACAAACGTTTTGAAACGACACTGCAAAGCTTCCAATAACTATTCATATTGGACGGGTGCCTGTCCAGTATTAAATTTTTGAGTGTCGCGGCCGTAAATACATGGCAAAATAATGAATGACACACGACGTGTGTTCAACCGATCAAATGACAAGGATCTCTGTGTGTGGTACATATGGAGTGATGTGTGTGGTACTTATATTTATTATGCACTTTTATAAACCCAAAAGGCCCCCTCAAAGCACCCTACAGTCTGATTACACGCATTCACCTGGCCTTTTGAAAGCATTCGTAAAACCATTGTAACTCCTTAAGAGTATGCAGCACCGGCAACTGAACGAGCACACGAGTTTGCTAATCGATCACGTCAATAATCTCTACCCTCGTAGGTATCCATTTACTCCAGTGGGATGAGAAGCTATAATGGTTGAAGTGCCCTGCTGGAGGACACAGGTGCCATGACCGGGACCTGAACCCACATTCTGGTGACTCAGCCACAAGAGCTGAGTCTGATGTGCGTTAAGACTCTCTTGGCCAAGACCTGCCACAGCATATTCCAATGTCAAATCCTACATGTTATCAAACTATTGAGAACTATAGACCCTCTTGTATTGGCCGCCATCTTTGATGAAGCGTGTACGCATAAAAGGCTCTCATTAGCTGAGAGTTGTGTGCAACGCGTACAGGTGCCTGTCCAGTATTAAATTTTGGAGTGCGCGGCAGTAAATACATGGCAAAATAATGAATGACACATGACGTTTTTTATCAAAGATGGTGGTCAATGATGTCGTGTACAATCCATCTATTATTGCTCCTTGATGAAGCACCCAATACATGTATGTCTCAGCATTACCAGTGCTGTAGAATTCAGAGGGATGTAGGTTCGAATCCCACAAGAGGTGTCTGTGGGATTTTTCCCTGAGCAACTCGAGAGAGCTGAGTGGTGCTCTGCTTGTCATGCATCGTACTGGCCTGGTGCTTCGTTTTTTAAAGGGCAAGGGCACCGAGGCGTTTTTTTCCATGGGCACTTCTATGATGAAAATTGTAAATTTCTTTTGGAACATTTTAAGGGGCACCAAGGCAATGACCAGGGGCAACAGAGGCAATTGCCTACAGGAAGTATTGGGCCTGATTGTACATTTGTGTCAGGCAGACATAAATCATTCATATGTTTCATCAGTCTCATGTCCCTACTTCGGGCAAGCTGATTTTGCAAGACAATTAGGAGTTTTTTTTTTTTTATCCATTTATCAA
This sequence comes from Pycnopodia helianthoides, assembly GCA_032158295.1. Classification (NCBI taxonomy): domain Eukaryota; kingdom Metazoa; phylum Echinodermata; class Asteroidea; order Forcipulatida; family Asteriidae; genus Pycnopodia; species Pycnopodia helianthoides. The sequence goes on from CM063245.1 coordinate 14,550,562, forward strand.
TTTTTCCATTACAGTTAATAACAAAGATGTTTGTGTCCAAATTTGTCTGGTTTTTTTTTCAGAAAATGAAAATGTAATGTTTTGGATATTAAAATGAACAATACAAATGTTAGACTTTGTTTTGTCCCTTCAGATTGATTTTAATAACCTGATGCTTATCTTTACAGTAAGGACGTTCGTTTGCCAAAGCAGATGCAGCGAGCCATGGCTGCCGAGGCTGAAGCCTCCAGGGAGGCCCGTGCTAAGGTAAGCGCAGCTAGAAAAGAAAACTTTGTCTGCGACTATGTTAAGTACTTTTTTTAATCCCATATTCGAAGACTTTCTAGGAACGGAGAAAAATTTGTTCCAAAACAGACAAGCGGAGACTAGGGGGCTTTTTTTTCAAACCTTGGCTCTTTTTCAAACCTTGGCTCGGGGGTTCAGCACCGTGCTATGCTTGATCTTGAAGTACCATGCAAAATGCACACTCCTCTAAAATTGATGTAGGGCCGGAGCCAGAGCCCAAGCCCAAGCCAAGGTTTTGGGAAAGGCCCAAAGTCATAGCCATTTCAGTCTGGGATCAGATCCCTTCCTACTTTTTTTTCATTATAGAATAGCATTAAGATAAGAAACTGTATAAAGGTGTCGATTTCCAAAACTTTTCAAGTTCAATTTTAAATTCAGGGATGATTTTTCTTTGACATGATGCCTAGACTTGGTTCAGGTTGACTCTCATGCTGAATCAGTAGCATCATGTATGAGGTTTTGTGTAGCGTGCGCCCTCAAGTGTCATCTAGTTGCCAATTCCAGTGAGTTGCTGAACACTGTAGCGGAGTTGATTTGGCACATTACCGGCGAGTGAGGGCGTGTATAGCTTGGGCGGTTATTCAGTATAACTGAGTAGTCACAGTGTTTGTTCAATGCCGAACAACACCAAGAGCTGTAGTTCCACTGTAAACCATGCCCAGTTCACACAAACTGGCTCCATTGATTACCAGAAGCTCATAGGAGTTGCATTGAACTAGTTTTTTCTTCGATGAATTATGCAAGAGAAGATTAATAATTTGACTTGGCTTTTGCCTACGTTCTCCAAAGACTGTGGTCTTCTGAGAATGAAAGTTTCTGTTATAAGAAATTCTTTTGAGCAATGAAATGGGTGGTGTTTGGAAAAGTTACACACAAACGTATGCCAGTTTTGGAGCCGGAATTTGCAAAAACTGTGGGCATGCATGCGTGTGACACAATGACTTAAAAACACTGCCCAATTTCATAGAGCTGCTTAAGCACAAAAACTATCTAAGCACAACAAAATTATGCTTAGCAGAATAAGGTTACCGGCCAAACTACCATGTCACATGTACAATTTGTGACTGGTATCCTGCTCACTTCTGCTAAGCAAAACATTGTTAAGCAATATTTTCTGCTTAAGCAGCTCTATGAAATTGGGCCCAGGATTGTTGGTCGTTAAATGTGTGCGATGGTCAGGAAAACGATGGACTTGTATTTGATCGGCTCTATTTGACAATTTGTTTTTTTCCTTCCACCAGGTGATTGCCGCTGAGGGAGAGCAGAATGCCTCCCGGGCCCTCAAGGAGGCAGCTGACATCATTGCCGAGTCTCCCAACGCCCTCCAGCTCCGCTACCTCCAGACTCTCAACTCCATCTCGGCCGAGAAGAACTCCACCATCATCTTCCCGCTGCCCATCGACATCATGGCCGGGTTCATCAAGAAATAAATGTAATGCATCGTTTTTGGACAAAAGCTGCGACAGACAGCGTAGATTTCTACTGGCGTAAATTGTTTTCCTACAAACATTTTTTTATGCCAATCGATGCCTTTTTTCATATAATTGATAATCGTTATTTGAATAATGTAACAACAATGTTATAACTACTCGGATTGTAATTGTAAATTTGTATCAGTCACTACAATGCACTCAATTCAACCCAAAATTACTTTTTAGTGTAAAAAGCCCACTATCAAAACATGTCGGGTACTGCTGTTGATCCTGTGCCATTGTGTATCCACTATCAGAATGGTGCCATGGTATGTTGAATATGGTCAGTGCTGCCTCGGTCTTTTAAAAAAAAAACTGTGGTCTCGGTCTTGGACTGTGAAATTCATCTGGTGTGGGACAGAGACATGAACTTCGGCATTTTTTATTGTTGATATTTTCCAATATTTAGCTGCGCTTTATAAAAGTACGACCTCATTCGTCTGCTAAGCCACCCGGCCCAACTTGCTGCTTACCGCAATATTTTGCGCCTACGTGCCGGAATGAAAATTGATCCCTGGTTGGATGGTGGGCATAGCACTGCAACCCACTCAACCCTAAAGATTTTATGTGACAGCAAAACCTCTGTTTGTTGGGCTGTTGGTTTTGATTCTTTTTTTTCTTTAAGCATCAGAGGTACATGTATAAAACCAGATAGGTCAGATATTGCTATGACATGGTTTTTTGGCTGGTAACCTTAATCGGGTAAGCACAATTTTGTCATGCTTAGTTGTTTTTTGTGCTAGAGCAGCTTTATGGAAATGTTTCCAGGTCTCAGTTCTGTTTTTCGGTCTTGGAAGTCATTCTACAGTACTGATTGTAAATACAGAGTGGAAAAAAACATGTACAAATCGTTACGTCAAACATGATAGAATAATCTCTACCAGTTTAATGATTTTGTTTTTCTCTTAAAAACTAGAGGACTGGAAAAAAGGTACATTTCCGGAAGGCAATGTGGTGCTTTAGCAGACCAGGTAGGAAAATTGTCCTGAAAAATTAGTGAATTACAGATATTACAGCCGGCAGGATTGTGGCTGTGTGATAAAGGACCAAGCTGAAGGTCCTTTATTGTATGGCCACGGCACTGCAAGGTTTAAAACAGCCAGTGAAGACCAGGTCACTACTCTTTTATTCCCATTCATAAATACCCTTTGTGTGAAAAAGCATAAAATTAAAGAAAAACTGATATTGAAGTTTTCCTGTTTGCAAAATTGTTTAGTTCCTGTCCTCGGGACGATTCATGCAATGCTCAAGGTCGCGCGCATGCTTCAGAACCGTATGTATTGATTGCATTACGCCTTATTAGCACGCGCATAAGCTTGCACGCAAACATGCGTTTGGCTATGAGCGCCGGACGTGCTTCAGCCAACCGGTCTTAAACAGTTCAAACTACGTCGTAATCAGCCGTTTAGTACAGGTAAAACACAGTCATGTGACCACCTATCAACCAATAGGACTGCCTAAACTGTCTGGGGGTGTTTATGAATGCTAGTTGAAATGAGCGACTTTTCTATGGCATCTAATTTTTTGATATGATTAATTCTTGTGATCATGTAATGTTGCATATATGCATATGATGGTATTAATGAATGTTTAAATATTATTCTTTTGTATATAGAGATGTGAGGATACATATTTCCCAAGATGAATTACAATGACGTACTTTAGTACACATAGCTGAAAGGCCCTGTACACTATTGGTAAGATCGAAAAACACAAATTTTCACAGATTCACACATGATTTAAAGTAAGTAATGGTAAAAAGGGTTCCTTAAAATATTTCTGCCTAAAATGCTATCGTTTCTGAGAAATGAGTAAAACAATAGTTTTTATCACGCGTGATAAAAACTTGATGTTTAAAAGAACAGAAAACACATAATGTCTCTTTTCACTGTTTTCTTGTGACCTCGATGACCAATTGAGCTCAAACTTTTACAGGTTTGTCTGTTCGTGCATATGTTGAATCACACAAAATGTGGACACTGATTTTGAGCTGTTACCAAAAGTGTACAATACCTTTAAAGAGGGGCTCCAAGGTCGATTTCAGTTCTGTGATGCACTCATTTTCCAATAGATAGAGTCTTCAAGAAAGAGGGGGGAAAAAACAAGTCTTGTGATAAAATGGTGTAAAATGCCTATGGGATGTATCCTTCTAGTGTGAAATTTGTTAACATTACAGGGTTCTGCCCACAGTGGTCGGTGCCGGAAAACCCGCCGGCACTCAGGATTCCCCAACCGCCACTGGCAGAATTTTATCTGTTTCCGACCTCCACACATTTTCCAAATTTTATTGCAAATTCCTTTCAAAGGTTTTCAACGAAAAAGAAATTGGGTATTTACCAGTAAAAGTTATATCCGAAGCCATTAATTTTGAGCACTTCTTTGATTTGTGTCTATTTATATGATCTGCCGTGTAACTGATCCATCTCGCAATGGTTTCCAGGGAAACATTTTTCCACCACTAAAGAAATCCTGGGCAGAACCCTGATGACATTAAGAAATGCCCAATAATGTCACATTTCAAATATATGGCTCTGCACAAGGAATGTTTAGTTTGTCCCTGAGTTTCCATGATATTTAGTTGAAACAAAGTTGAATTTGACCCTGTGACCTACGACAAATTCCTGTGTGGATTGTATAGTGCCGCAAGCACAGGATGTGCAACTCTGGCTGAAATAAGTATGCGCTGGGCCCAATTTCACAAAGCTGTGAAGCAGAAAATTCTGCTGAACAAATTTCTTTGTTAAGCAAGAAATGAGTGGGGCACCAGTTTCAGCAATGATAACTGTACGGTAGTTTGACTGGTAACATATCATTGCTAAGTAAGAGTTTTCTGTGCTGAACAATTTTGTTGTGCTGTCTGGCTTTGTGAATTGAGCCCTGGCACCATGGCGCGCCATTTTAGTAAGCAGATCTTTTGATGCATTATAGATCAGTGCAGACAATGAGCATTGCTATCAAAGCTGTTGCAAAACATTTGCTTACTAAAATGGCGCCCATGCTGTACTTTATGTTCTAACACAAGATACAGCTCCAGTTGCCCATCTTGCCTCTTGCGGCGCTGTAGGATCTTTGGTACAGATCCACTTATTCTTGACATCCAACTGGGTCATTTTTTCAAATATATCAGACTGAAAGAGTATCCAATTAAACGACAGGTTACACCGTGTTAAGGCGAGGTGAGAGACTTGTAATTGTTTGTTCCACTTTCAGAAGAACTGTATGTATTGGAAATTGAGTGCATCACAAAACTGAAGTTAATCTTAGAGCACTGCATACAATACTCGAGTTGTAAGCTCATGAAAAACAAATTAGGGGTTTTTAATATGTAAGTTCTTTTTTTTTTTCCCCCTTCAAATTTATACCAGAACCAATTTTCATACAAAACGTTTCTTTGTGAAACCGTTTTGGCAAGTGCGAGAAGATATCCCACAACTTTAAAATCTCGTAAAGCACATGAAAATGCAGGAATTGCCTGACAGCATAGATTTCAATGTTCTGTGTTTTCAAGTGAAGGTGATCCGTTATTTTTCACCAGATTTCCATAGGTTTGTTGGAATGTGTGGTTTGTTTATTGAAGTGTAGAAGATTAGAATTCATTTACTCATAGGTAAGGGTGCATTATATCTTTAAATATATAATAAAATAAACGGAGCACTTTTAAATCTCCGATGAACAAATATTCTGATTTTGAAAGTAAAGTTGGTACCAGGGGGGTGTGATCCTAGAGAATGGCTTGCTGAAGGGGGTGGGGTTGGGAGTTGAGAGGCGAATGGTAAGGGACTGGGCAGCCACTAATCCAGCCCAGTGATCATAATGTTACTCAGTCATTGTGTGAACCTTTTTTCTTTTTTTTTGGTGGGGAGCGCGGTGGGCTTGGACCCCGACACTGGGCACAATTAGCTGTCGCCCAGAGAAGGAGCCCTGCTTGAGTGTGTTCATTATTTATTTATTTATTTTTATTTTTTCGTTTTGGCATAATTACTGTAGTTAACGATCTTGCATAACTTTCTTGGTAAGACTAAGAGTGGTTTATGATTTTTATTACATTTTGTAACCAAGTGGACTCTGATATTCAATCGAAATGGTGAGCAATAAATTCATTTAGGCTCAAATTTCTCTGTACTGATAATCCTCTCGTTAAAGTCTGTCATTAGATTCGGCTGATTTGTGTTCATTTATTTTATGCTCGGACACGCCATCCGTAATTTCTCCTGATTTTCGTTTTCGTTTTTATTTATTGTTGTTTATTCACCCTTGTTATAAACAAGTTTTTAAATACTGCTGATAATTCCCCTGATAAAAACATCTTTGATTTCGAGAATTTCTCTTTCCTTGTGGGTCATTTCCTCCAACATTGGCTCTTTATCTTGAGATACCGTCCTCCGTGGTCGTTTTATGTTTCTGAAATCTGAACTGCTTTGCCTGAAGAGTAATGATTGTGCTTGCGAATTGGGAAGTGCGGACGTTTCAATAGAGGGCGGTATACATTTTTTTTTTAGTGCAGTCTCACTGTGGCGTCGTAGGTAATTCTGTATAAATAGCGACGCAAAGCTGTGTCTTGTGCTTACGGATACCGATATGCGAACTGGATATGATTTCATGTAGCTGCTTAACTAAAGTATATTAGCTAAGCACAAAACATATTTGCTTACCAGAAAAAGTAGGCCAGCCCCAATGTCATGTCGTGTGTAACATTGTGACTGGTTCCCCATCTTAATATTTTTCCTCGGCAGAAATTGTCAGAGATTTTCCTGAATTTGTCCTGAAACTATAGAGCATTGATCTTTTCTTGATCCTGAATTAACCTTTTCGTTGTTTTCAGCCACACATTATTTCAATTTCGGAGGAGATGCATGTATGTGCCGAGGGAAATTAACAATAACAACAACAGGGACATTTTCTGTGGAGGATTGTTGATTGGTATTGATCAAATTATACTAAGAGGGGCTTTTTCCAAGCCTCGGCTCCGGGCTCCGTTTGATGTTGGAAACACCGTACAAATTGTACTCTGCTCCAACCAAGCCGGAGCCAAAAGCTGAGGTTTAGAAAAGGCCATTGGCTTCATTGATTTGTTTGCTTGCTGTAATTACTACCAATCCCGTCAGTGCTTTTAAACGATTAGAAATGAACGCCTTACGTTGGGCCTTTACTCACAAGTTCGTTTTTGGAAACCTACGAAATGTCTAGTGTCTTACAGCTAGGAGCTGAGAGATGGTTTTAAAGGAACGTTACAGAATTGGTTTTTGCTAACAAAACAGTTGCTGGCAGTGTAAGCACTTTATGTAATCCACCATATACATAAACTGACAAAACTGTAGAAGTTTGTGATCGATCGGCCATCTGGGTCACGAGAAAATAGTGAAAAACCGATTACACATTTGCATGAAATCATATATAGATTCAACAAATTAATAAAACGCTCACTGAGCGATAAACTCCAATCGGAAAATTAGTTTATTCATTTCTCATCAATCATGGCATTTCAGACAAAAATATTTCAAGGGATGTTTTCTACTATCATCATCATTAGACCGTGTAAGTTTTATGTAAATCTGTGATCAAAAAGTATATTTTACAAGTTTTTTTCTTACCAATTCTGTAATGTCCCTTTAAAGGAACATTACAAAATTGGTTTTTGCTAACAAAACAGTTGCTGGCAGTGTAATCACTTTATGTAATCCACCATATACATAAACTGACAAACCTGTAGAAGTTTGAGATCGATCGGCCATCTGGGTCACGAGAAAATAGTGAAAAAACGATTACACATTTGCATGAAATCATAGATTCAACAAATGAATAAAACGCTCACTGAGCGATAAACTCCAATCGGAAAATTAGTTTATTCATTTCTCATCAAATATGGCATTTCAGACAGAAATATTTCAAGGGATGTTTTCTAGTACCATCATCATTAGACCGTGTAAGTTTTATGTAAATCTGTGATCAATATTACAAGTTTTTTTTTATCAATTATGTAATGTTCCTTAAACATTATTATTATTCATGGTTTATTGAAATTAACACTTGTTGCCAGAGGCAAAATTGCATCGAATTGCAAATTAACAAGAATGATAGTACATTTTTAAATATTAAACATTATAAATTCGGCATATAGGCAAGACAAAGAGAAAAACATTTATAACCATTACATATAAAACACGAAACAGTTTTGCTATGTTTTCAAATGCTTTTAAAAATACAATAAGCAACATGATCACGTGCCTCGAGAAACCGGGCCCGGTCGCTTTGTATTTGCCTCAGTCAGAAAGGCCTTTCATCGTATCCCAAAGGGGGTGTTTTGAAGGACGGAATAAAAAAAACCTCAGGTAATGGCTTGCTATATCAAGTCAAACACCGAGCAATTCAATTATTTATGCCCTCGTTTTGCGAGGCAACGTAATCAGTCACAGAAAGCGATACCATTAGACCTACATTATAGGTGTGGGCTTGTCCTACCGATTTAGATTTTATTATTATTTTTTTTTTAGCGTTATGAAAGAGGGGCTCCAAGGTTAAGTTGAGTTTTGTGATGCATTTATTTTCCAATAGATAGAGTCCTTATGAATGTGGGGAAAAGGTTCCAAGTCTCTAACCTCACGTTAAAATGATGTAAAATGTTGTTCTATTTAATCCTCTTTCAGAGCGACATTTGAAACATGACGTCACCGGACAGCAAAAACAAAATGCGTCTGTACATTCCAAGTAGGAATTTCTGCGCCAGTCATAAGCTCAAGTTCATTGCCATTTTGATTGAATATCACACAAATTCAGGAATGAACTGGAAATTCGTTGTACAGTTACTGTACAGACCATATATTTGGTGACGTCATCTAATGTTTTGGATTTTGACAATAATTGCACTTGAAGGGTTTCAAACACAGTGGCATATTACACCATTTTATTGTGTTAGAGACTTGTAATGCTTTCTCCATTTTCATAAAGACTCTACCCATTGGAAAATGAGTGCATCACAAAACTTAATTTGACCTTAGAGACCCTCTTTAAGGCTGCCTGTACTTTTGCTTGTTGGCAAAACACGAGGCTGTGACGTCGCAAAAGAAAGGTCTTACAAAAGACCCACTGACGTCACACTCTGACCATGTGCCGCGTGCTATGATTGGCTGTGGTCGATATCAACCACGATAATAGTAGTCTTCATGGTCGACGTTCGTTAACGTAGTCGCCGTATATCACAACACGAATAACTGGAGAAGAACAAAACCCGGTGTCGTAATTATTTGCCCCGTGGTAAGACTAGACCCACACCATTATCTGTTGAGTATACTATGTGCATTACTCCCATAAACGGCAGACTGTAACCACGTTTGGCGTCAATGCAAGCAAATCTCCCGCCTTCATGTTTTGATTTATGGAGCAATCAAATAATTAAATTGAATAAATTCTCTGTAAAGTATCGGCTTCACCAGGTTGTAAATGCTATGTAATCAACCACGCAAGATTTCGCCACCTACACAAACAAATATAATATACACTTTTATTACGAACGTGAAAATAAATGATTGACTTTTGAAAGAGTAAATTCGTTCATTTCACTCGTCCGCACGAGTTTTCAGTTTCACATCGGCATTAATTTATGTTGGTGTTCCGGGGGAAGTTTTAGTGTTGTCAAGTTGTTTGTGTCCATGATCACGGGTTCTTGGGTGGACCAATACGGTTCTTTAAAAGACCAATACAGCTCTTAACAAGGTCAATTCATGGGTAAAGATCATTGCGGTTCTTGGGTGGAACGATAGTTTCTGAAGATGACCAATACGGTTCTTAGGAAGACCAGTACGGTTCCAAAAACAAGATCAGAACATGGCGGTTCCCGGGTGGACCAATACAGTTATATTAAGCAGATCAATATCCTGAAGAAGAACAACACGATTCTTAAGATATTTCAAAACGGTTCTTATAAGAACCATGTCAGCTAAAATCTCACAAAGCAATAGTGAGATAACTCACTTGTACTCCGAATTACAGCACATTACGGTATCCTTCATGCAAACCCTCGGTTGTTTTTTCCATTTTGGGGTGAATTCTTTAATATTTAAGTCAGTGTTTATTTAGTTGAATTGTCTAACGACGTGAAGTTTGAAATCATCTTCAATTTTTTTAAACACAATACAATGACATGTTTAATGGATCTAATAACACTACAGCTATTTGCCTAACCACACATCTAAAATAGGAATTTACTTCTTTTTTTTTGCTAGAATCACCCCATACATAGAGATGTTTTCCCATTCCCATGCAGAATTTAACCTTCCTATGGTGACCAATGAATGGCAGAAAACCGAACTTTCACAGTCAGTTGTCTTGAGTCACAATATTTTGCACGTTGATTGCTGGCGCCCTTTCTCCGGTTAACTTTTCGTTACGTCCTTCTTCCGCACGTACACGACCCGATTCCACAGTCTCGCTTTGCTCTTGGGATGAAGTGTATTTCGCAGCCACTTCGGGTTCTCGAGTTTGTGGTCGTCGTCGTTTTCCACTGCTTCGCAATCGTAAGATCCTCATAAAAGCCGCCTTGAAAGACGAACTCGTGAAGGCGTAAATGAAAGGGTTGACTGCGCTGTTGACGAAGCCAAACCAGCTGAGGACAGCCCTGCTCATGTTGCACGTGCTACACCAGGGACTGATAGCAAACACGACGAAGAACGGAAACCAGCAGATCAAGTAGGCCCCGATCACAAGGCCGACCGTCTTGGCTGCCTTGTATTCAACTTTTAAGTTGGTGTGGGGTCTGCTCTCGTCGTTACCCGCGGCTTCGCCGTTGCCGCTACCGCCGCCGCCACCGCCCCCTCGATGGATCCGCATGGCATCTTGGCCGACGCCGCTGAGCTCCAGACGACCGTTCTGCAGCCTCCTGGAGTGAGTGCGGGCCGTGAGGAAAATCCTCCGGTACAGTACGATCATGATGGCGGTCGGTAGATAAAAAGTCAGAACGGCCGACACCAAGTTGAAGGAGACCGAGTTGGGAACGGGGCACGTGTTCTCCTGCGCGACAGGTGCGACCACGGACCCGTAGTACATCAACGGATACGATAAGCCCAGACAGACGCACCAGGCCGAGCCTATCAGAAACATAGCAACCCTCTTGGTCATTTTCACAGGGTACTTCAGAGGGTGAACGATTGCCACGTAACGGTCAGCAGATATCACGCACAGGTGTAAAATGGACGTGGTGGTCGCCGAGACGTCCAGCGCGAGGAAGAAGTAGCAGAGAGCCTTCCCATGGTACCACCGGCCCTCGTTGGTGAAGTAAAAGTAGATGTAGAACGGAACGATGACTCCTCCAACTAGTAAGTCTGCGCACGAGAGGGACACCAGGAAATGGTTGGCGATGCTCCGTAAACTTTTGTCCGTGAGGAAAGCCGTTATGACGAGGAGATTGCCAGAAATAATCACAACCACTAGAAGTGAAGCAGCTACAGTGGCTAGCACCAATAACGAGGCCCGTGTGTGATGTCCACTGGCATCATCTTCAGATGAGTCCAGGGACACGTTGATGTTGACATGAGGCATTTTGGCGTCTTGGATTTCTGTGCTGTAACTTTCCCTTTTATCCTGGAAATGTTTCCAAATCTCTCCACGGAAATATGATAACGCGTTCGAAGAATCGTGCTGTGTTATTTTCAATTAAGGGGAGCATAGGACCGACCACCATGCGTGTTTAGTGCTTTACGTCCAGGCTCATAATTATATTGCTGAGCTCAAAGTAACCGTCGCGGGCGGATAAAATGCACGGCTGGATAATTCGATTTTATGAAGAGCACGACGACTGTTCCATACTTGTTATGTGTCCTTCGGGCCACGACACTTTCACCAATTTGCTTACCGTCAGTGCCTGATTTCATAGAGCTGCTTAAGGCTTTTTCAACACAAACAGTAGCTAAGCACAAAATAGTTATATTTACCAGACTACTGTTACCAGCCAATACACTAATGTCACATGTACTATTTGTGACCCGGGTATCCTACTATTTTTTGCAGAAATTATTTAAAGGAACATTACAGAATTGGTAATTGTAAAATATACTTTTGATCACAGATTTACAAAAAACTTACACGGTCTAATGATGATGATAGTAGAAAACATCTCTTGAAATATTTCTGTCTGAAATGCCACATTTGATGAGAAATGAATAAACTAATTTTCCGATTGGAGTTTATCGCTCAGTGGGTGTTTTATTCATTTGTTGAACCTATATGATTTCATGCAAATGTGTAATCGGTTTTTCATTTTTTTTCTCGTGACCCAGATGGCCGATCGATCTCAAACTTCTACAGGTTTGTCAGTTTATGTATATGGTGGATTACATAAAGTGCTTACACTGCTAGCAACTGTTTTGTTAGCAAAAACCAATTCTGTAATGTTCCTTTAAGCAACTTATAAGCAGCTCTGTAAAAGTGCGGCCTGTTACCAGCAGACGATGTATAAATCCCAAGAAAGAGGAATCAGAGGATGTAATCCTGCGCGGGTTGTGTTGCTCAATGGGTTTAGCAACATGTTCGCCCATCTGTTGCCGTTTACTACAAACTCCGAAGGAGCTGAGAGATGGTTTTAAAGGAACATTACAGAAGTGGTTTTTGCTAACAAAACAGTTGCTGGCAGTGTAAGCACTTCAGTGACATGTAATCCACCATATACATAAACTTACAAACCTGTAGAAGTTTGAGATCGATCGGCCATCTGGGTCACGAGAAAATAGTGAAAAACCGATTACACATTTGCATGAAATCATATAGATTCAACAAATTAATTAATAAAACGCTCACTGAGCGATAAACTCCAATCGGAAAATTAGTTTATTAATTTCTCGTAAAATATGGCATTTCAGACATAAATATGTCAAGTGATGTTTTCCACGATCATCATCATTTGACAGTGTAAGTTTTATGTAAATCTGTGATCAAAAGTATATTTTACAAGTTTTTTTTCTTACCAATTATGTAATGTTCCTTTAAGAATATACAGGAAGTAGTGTCGGACACTTTGATACTGTAGTTATAAGTGCCTCTAAAATGTCATGTAATTATTGTTGTCATTGGGCAGTGCCGCTGTGTTTTTGGTTTGTTGTTGGTCATTTAAAAAAAAAATCACATGCAGTTATCCTTTGCTGTTATTATTGTCGTAAACATCATATACTCCCAAATGAACCAACGGTTTACGTTTCTAGAGTGTATTGACCCAATTCACCTGACGTCATTATCAAAAAATGAATAAAAAAATTGCACTATTTTTGGAATCAATGTCCCCGTGTGTTGTACAGTGTAGTGCGAATTTTAGGCGACGCCGCGTTTACAATTATACACGCTTAACATAATTTATAAATGCAACTTTTGACTCACAGAATTGTAAGCGTGCCAGACAGTGTACAATAGCCGCTGTCACTTTTAATAGAGAACATCATCAACACCGATTTCTACTACACCAATCTTAATGAACAGCTTGTTTTTTTTTTACAGAGACTAAGAAAGTATGGTAGGCATGGCCTATGAAAGCAAAAGCTTGTATGCTGAGATGTCTTGTACAAAACAACACAAAGATGGAAAGTAATTATATAATATTACAATTATATAGCAAAACAATTAACAACATATCATGCAAAATATCCGAACGAGACTGGAATACTAAACGAGCGCAAAAAAACATATAAACAGACAAAGACAAAAACCAATGAGCTCAAGACAAATGAGCTAACTAACCTTTCAGATAAACATTTCAGGCCACGGATCTGTTCTTTTGCCCGTACGCAATTTAATGGCTTAATAAGTAAGAATAATAAAATGGTAATAACAGTGTGTTTTTTAAGGAGTTATTTACATTTTCTCTATGGTTTTTTATTTATCATATTTATGGTGAACATACATTCAGTTAAATTTTAAAAACACACACAATACCCGACTATGATCACCTATACTTGAAACCCTATCCAATTATACTGTGCAAAGCCGAATGTCGTTTGCACTTAGGTATTGCTAATAATGCTTTTACGAAGCCTTTCTAAATATCCATGTCTGTGTTCTGACCTTGTTTTTTTAAATGTCGATCTGATAAAGATTGGAAGAGGATGTTGCCTAGCAACATTCTTTACGAAGCAAAATGGTAGCTGGGCACCAGTCGCAAACACGTAGTTATGACATTTAAATAGCTGGTTACCCATTCCTGCCAAGCAAAGAACAACTGAACAAAATCATGTTTAATGTTCTTACAAGCTTTCACGATGAAATTGAAATCAGGTTGAGAAATGACCCTAAAGATTAGAAAGCAACAAAGATATGCCTTAATGGTGGCAACTTGGGTAGGGCTTTCTTGCTGATCCAACTGCTGGCCCGACTGCTGATCCAACTGCTGGCCCGACTGCTGATCCAACTGCTGGCCCGACTGCTGATCCAACTGCTGGCCCGACTGCTGATCCAACTGCTGGCCCGACTGCTGATCCAACTGCTGATCCGACTGCTGATCCAACTGCCGATCCGGCTACCGGTCTTCTTGCTCAGTGTCGTAACACTAACCATGGAGGTAGGAATAGGAATATTCCTACCTCCATGCACTAACCAGGGGCACGGGTGAGAGAGCAGGCCTACTTAATTCGGTTGTTGTTGTTGTAGTTTTGTTTGTTTTTGTTTTTTTATTCGTTATTATAACTTTTGAATCTTGACAACGGTACAAAAAAAACATATTCAAATATATAAACTGATAGGGAAAACCTACGATCAGGTAGGGACTGAAAACCAATGCTGAAAACCTTCTCCCATCAATGTGTCAAGCTCTGGGTGAACAAAATAAAACAATCGCTTGTACTAAAATGATCATCAGGAGCCATTTTATTTGTCTTTCCTTTGACTATTACAAAAAATATAGGTGTACTTTCCTATTTACAATCGTGTTTTTTTATTGCGACAAACATTTGATCTTTATTATCGTAACCTTTTGTTTTGGGCTATTTTATGCCTGATCTCTGAGCCTATCGGTGTCAGGACACTTCGTACCTTGGACACTTCGTACCTTCTTACAAGACACTTCGTACCTTCTCACAAGACACTTCGTACCTTCTTACAAGACACTTCGTACCTTCTTACAAGACACTTCGTACCTTCTTACAAGACACTTCGTACCTTCTTACAAGACACTTCGTACCTTCTTACAAGACACTTTGTACCTTCTTACAAGACACTTCGTACCTTCTCACAAGACACTTCGTACCTTCTTACAAGACACTTCGTACCTTCTCACAAGACACTTCGTACCTTCTTACAAGACACTTCGTACCTTCTTACAAGACACTTCGTACCTTCTTACAATACACTTCGTACCTTCTAACAAGACACTTCGTACCTTCTCACAAGACACTTCGTACCTTCTCACAAGACACTTCGTACCTTCTCACAAGACACTTCGTACCTTCTCACAAGACACTTCGTACCTTCTCACAAGACACTTCGTACCTTCTTACAAGACACTTCGTACCTTCTTACAAGACACTTCGTACCTTCTTACAAGACACTTCGTACCTTCTTACAAGACACTTCGTACCTTCTCACAAGACACTTCGTACCTTCAGGATTTCTGCATCGTTTCTACTAGGGTCACACCGCTAAAATTAAGTGATGGCCCGTTGTCACTAGACTTGAGTTCAAGTCAATTGTAGTTCAGCATCGGAAGTATTTAATATCATATTCACGTGTCGAGAAAATGAAAACATAAAAAAAATATAAAGGGTTTCTCAAATACAAAACCAGCACACTTTTAGATCAACTTTATAACAACCAATTTTTAAAACAATCATTGAAATGAAACATTTAAAAATCATTTGAAAAGTTTGAAAGTATTCAATATCATATATGCGAGATAATGAGAACATAAAAACAAAAATATAGGGTTTACAAAACACGGACAAAATAAAGGTATTTTGAAGATATTTTTATACAATAAAAATAATAACATTTCAGATTAAAAAGGACATTCACATAATTAAGCAAAATGAAAATTCATTGAGTATCTCAACGAACATTTGTTATTGAGGAAATACCCATTTTACTGAAGGTACGAAGTGACTCGGCTTAAGGCACGAAGTGACTAAGCTGATGGTCACTTCGTACCTCACCCACGGTACGAAGTGACCAATTTGGTTACGGTACGAAGTGGCAAAGGTACGAAGTGTCCGACATCCAGCTTATCGATGCGAAAACGAGTCGCAGTTGAAGACGCAAGAGGGCGCACTAGTCAGTCCGATCACATTGCCAGAAATTATTTAAGGTACAATCGGAGAGTGGAACACGCTGAGTATTTTTAAAGGCAAAATTGCGGATTTTTAAGATAAATCTTGTTGTCAATTTGCCAACTTACAAGATGCAGAGCATTGTGGCAAACGTGGAGGGCTTAAGGTTCGATTTGGAGACGGCTTTGGAGCAGCAAATCGGATCACAACCTCTCCCCTTCCCAGGGATGGATAGTAAGTTGAAAACATGTTGAACCGGTTAAGTGATAATTGTTTTTTACCTTTCAGTTTTGTGCACCCATATGTTAAGTCTGCTGTCATTTAGTATGGTTCTTTTTTACAATATATTTGATGCACCAGTAGCAACCAAAATAAAGATGTCACTTCAAAACACTTCGAAAAATACTGACATTTCCAACATAATTGAATGGTAAAACTAAAAAATCTTTGTATCGTCATCATTCAACTAACTTTCATTTTAAAAATCATCATAGGCTTACTTTATTCATAAAAAATAATAATGATGTCATAAATTGTTTTCAAAACCTGTTAAAAAGTTGTACATTGCATGGCTCCATGTCCATGAGTAGGCCGTAACTATACGCAGTATTCATTTTGTAGCCACTCGCACTCACACGACACAGTGGAACATTTTTAGCGATGAAAAAAAAATTCAATTCTGTCACATGCATGTTGTAGGCCTATCTCAAATCAAGTATCTGTAACTAAACTAGACCATAATTTAAATACCCAAATAACACAGTTGACTTTGGTGGATAAGCTTTGTAAGTTTCAGTAATGCTGGCCCTCTTCCTTGGTTGAACTCTATCTTACAAGAATTACAATATATTGATAATAATATTTTAAAAAATGTTGCATTCTTTTATCTAAATTGAGTTACAAATGTAACTGATATTTATCCTTAAAACGTTATTAAAGTAAACACATAAAGACCCAAACTATGAATCATAGCCTGCTGGCTCCCAAATCTTGCACAATTCTACTCCAGAAAACACAAACATAATGCTATGAACCTAAACCAAGTAAAAAGCCAAGAAGACCTCAGGGTATGATTGTGTTTCTTTTATTGTGTGAATCAACAGAGTCCGGCTCTGCAGTGTGCCAGTTCTACAAACAGAACAACTGCCATAAAGGGAACATGTGCCCATTCCGTCACGTCGGTGGAGAGAAGAGCGTTGTATGTAAACACTGGCTGAGGGGACTGTGTAAGAAAGGAGATGAATGCGAGTTCCTCCATCAGTTTGACATGACCAAGATGCCCGAATGTTTCTTCTTCACAAAATTTGGTAAGTTCTGAATTTTGAATAACTGGAGGTCTTTGGTCTAACGATAAAAATTGGAAAGTATGGTCATAGATTGGTATACAGGCTTGGAATTTCATTTTTTTTAGAGAGTAAGGCAATTTTCATTTTGCAAAGGGCATTGGAAAATCGTCAAGTCTATGGGAAACTATTGAAGGGGCACCAAGGCCAAGACCAAGGGGCAACAGAGGTCATGACCTTCGTGGCCTCTGTGTAATTCCAGGCCTGTAAATACTTCAAGCATTGCTGACCATAAAACTTACTTGGTGAGAAGCACTGCAGCTTTAACTAATTAAGGAAAGGATTCCATTTGAATTGAAGTATTATGGTTTGGAAGATTTTCACCCAAAATCATTTGACTCTGATAAACGATTCATGTATGAATTGTTTCTCAGATTTCTAAGGGTCGTTGTCCATTCGCGAATTCAGGGTTCGACCTTAGCGGTGGTCCGCTGGCCAAATGCCAGTTGAAACGGCGGCGGACCAGCTGAAACACCTTGCCAAGTGGTCCGGCTGGCCAGTCAAAAATATCAACAACAGTACAACAGAACTCTGACTATTATTATTTTTTTTAACAGAGGAGGCTACCTTTTTATACACAAAAGCTGCAGTTTTATATGAAAAGACTTTTAAAATAAAAACTGCAGCTTTTGTGTAAGTAAATTTAATAAGGTTTCGCCGCACGGAACATCTAAGTTTTCTTCACACAATGTAAACATGCACACACAGCGTATGTGCATGTACACAGTTTGCTGCATGTACAGCACGATCAGCCAATGGAAAAATTCGTTTCTCACTAGCTGTAGGAATATTCACTATTACAACTGCGCATGTCCGTCACATGACCTGACAACTGATTTTGGAAGATAAACAATACTGCCACGTACCATTTTACCACGTACACCATGCGTACACCAATGCCTGAAACTCTACCAGGGTGCAAAATTAACGGTTGCACGTTGGCACGGGGCAACCAAAAAATCATCCAGGCAACCTGTGATTAAGTCGCCGTTGCCCGACGGGCAACCTTATGAAAAAAAAAACAATTTAGGCCTAACCTGCTTATTGTGCCAGCTCAAAAGATCGTTTGAATTTTCCACACAACAAAATATTTTTAACGTTTGCACCGCTGATCCTGGTCGCGCACGCGCTTTCCAGCGACTGCTGGTGCCGCGCAGTTGTCATGCTGCCAGTGTACGAGGACCAGCTTACAATAATGATGTAAACACGATGAATGGAGGCTGCAAGCACGCACGCTTTCTAATTGCGGTTTCCAGGGATCACTGGTGCCACGCACTCGTTATGCTGCACATAAACAAGCGTGGGAACAGCGAGCGACCATGTGTTGAGCGCAGATCCACTCGCGTGGTTGTTGACAGTTCTAAAAATTTACAAAAGTTTGGGTTTGGGTCAAAAAATCTGTAAGGAGCAATACCGATGCTGGATTAACGGATGGTGAAGAAGATTGTATTGTATCTAAATCAGCAAAAAATACTTTAAATCACAGCGATGCGTCCCCTTCACGATCGGAGATTTCTGTTTCGATGTCAGCAAACTTTCTTAATCTTGTACCCTGTCTACCTTTTTCTTATGCCTTTTCCCTGTTACTTTTAGGTCCCTTATACGTAAAAAAATCCTTTAGTGAGCTTACTGTCCAGTGATTTATCTCTTCTAATGTAAGATCTTCCATTCTACTTAAGAAACAAAACAGAAATATCGCATGTTATGCCCAGAAATTGCCACACTATTGTTAGTTTTCTGCACGGGAGTTAATACGTTTTACTGCTGGCAACGCAATTTGTTTATCTCCCGTGACCTTTGACAATACCCAGCATGCCTTGCGCCGCAATAAATAGTGAATCGGCTTATTCAACAGCCAGTAGCAACATTCCTTTCACAAGTGACAGTCCACTGTGTCTAGTTTTCACCTCCTTGGATAGATCGCCCATGTACTGTGTGGTGTGGCTATGCAGACTTACTGTGTAGGCATGGTGAACTGGTTTGCAGCCAGACTACAGGTACATGTTTCTTTGACTCACATGTGGATGATGGTTTGTTTATTTCGACTGAACGTCAGTGATTTGGATTTTTACAACTATCTAAACTGATACCTCCTGCTAGCAAAGTAAGAAATAACTGAGATCTGGATATGTTGCAAATAGTTTGTATTAAATTGTTCTTTTTGTGGACGAAATTTGGAACATTGTAAGAACTTTGGTCTCATTTTTAATCAAGTGAAGGCAATCAGATCGCTACGAATACTTTAGTAAAACCATGGAGGAAGAAAACTAATAGGCTATATTTATGAATGATAAAATTACTACAGCGATCGTACGTAACCCTCCCTCTTCGGTACCGTTGATTAATGACGATTATCAATAACAAGTTCATGGTTTTTATCGAGTCAGTTTACAAGTTATTTGTTTGTTTTAATTAGCCACAAGCATTTTTTCATAAAAATGTACTTGTTATACTTTGAGTTTGAGTACAGTTTGAGTGCACTTTGAGTGCACTTTGAGTGCTGTCTTTGGTTACTGGAACCATGGACTGAAACTATCCAAAGATCATTTTTTGCTTCTGACCAATCTGACCTGTGTTAAAGGAACATTACATAATTGGTAAGAAAAAATATTGTAAAATATACTTTTTGATCACAGATTTACATAAAACTTACACAGTCTAGTAATGATGATACACATGTAGTAGAAAACATCCCTTGAAATATTTCTGTCTGAAATGCCATATTTGATGAGAAATGAATAAACTTATTTTCCGATTGGAGTTTATCGCTCAGTGAGCGTTTTATTCATTTGTTGAATCTATAGTATATGATTTTATGCAAATGTGTTATCGGTTTTTCACTATTTTCTCGTGACCCAGATGGCCGATCGATCTCAAACTTCTTCAGGTTTGTCAGTTTATGTATACGGTGGATTACATAAAGTGCTTACACTGCCAGCAACTGTTTTGTTAGCAAAAACCAATTCTGTAATGTTCCTTTAAGTAAGTATCTCAACATAATAAAGTTTGGCTATCAATGCAGTTAACCTTTTAGCCACTGGACCGCCCAGCCACCCAAAGTAATACACCGCAACATGGGTAGGAGGAAATGCTCACCAGCTTGTGTTTGGAGGGGGGGGGGGGGGAGTAACATCAAAATAAAACTAAACAGTCATAGGTACACGTCGACACAATGGCAATCGTTTGACCATTTTTATTTTATTTCCGCCCTTCACAGTTATAAGTTGAATTGTAAAAAAAGGTACGCTAATTATGATAAATTCTGTAGCTCTAATAACCAAAACCACGCTCATTTTTAACAGCATATTTTTTCTTTCTTCATGATGATACTGTCGAAAACTAATGGTTAGCAATTAATCAGTATGAGCAGTTGACACCAGCTAACAGCCTTCGAAACTATTGTGTTCATTTTAACTTTATGAAAAATAACCTCCATGAAATTTAACGATAGCCGTTATTGTTAATTTCCCTTGGGACATGTCTCCTCCGAAATTGAAATAATTATGTTTATCAGTGACAATTCTAACGAAAAGGACGAGAGTTGTACCTAAATAATAAGTCTTGTGTATCTTTTAGAATATTTTAAACCATGATTCTAGTAATTCACTTAGAGAGTCTTGAAAACTACAAAAAATGTTCAGCAAACTCGGGCGGTTCAGGGACTAAAGGGTTAACTTGACGTTGCAATTCATTGAATTGAAATAGTGATGATCGAAAATCAGGATATTGTTTCAATCGTTATGAAAAATGTTATAAAAAAACTGACGGACCAGTCAAAAACTTGGCGGACCAGTTAAAAATCAAGCCAACTGGTCCTGCTGGCTAGTTGAAAAAAAAGTTAAGGGCAACCCCTGGCGAATGCTGTGGCCAGAGATGCGGTTGGTACCTGCTGTCACGTCACATGGATGGATTCGACGTTCTTGTGAAAATACCCTGACAGTTTTTGCTGTTTTATCAGCAAGTAAACACTGTAGTCAGCTGAACGTTTTACATGTGACTTTTAATTGTATCTTTCTTTATAACTTTGCCTTTATATTTTCAAAAACCAATCTATGACCTAACCTAACTTTTAAGGGAAAATTGTTAATTGCGTGATGTTTTGACACTAGCAGAGTCTTTCTTTTAGGCTAATATTTAAATAAATATTGTGTTTGCTTTCATTTTAATGTTCCTGCTCTACCAATTGCAGTTGATGTACCCACTACATATAGGGCTATACTGAGAGTTTGGAATATGTGTTGTTTGTTACATACAATTCGTTGGCTCAGTGCCAGTATATGGTCTTTATTTTCAATTTTACATAATTTGTATTAATTAAAAGGGCCTTAAAGCAATGGATACTTTTGGTAATTACTCAAGAAATACATTACCATAAAAACTTACTTGGTAAGGAGCACCTGAGAGCAGCTGATAGTATAAAAGTTTAAAAACATTGTGAGAAACGACTCTCTCTGAAGTAATGTACAAAGCAGGGCTTGAATTTGGGGGGGAAATCCACAAGACCACAGGACTTGTATCTCAAAATGTTTACTGGACCAGAAATAATTTTACAAGACCAGATTCAAACTGAGAAAAGACTTCCTTGCACAGTTTAACTTGCATTTAATTGAACAAGCACTAAGACATATAAGAGAAGATTTACCTATTTGTCTTTTAGGGTATTAGGCCTTACTATATTTCTAATCATTACTCAAAGTCAACATTTGAACATAATTTGTTTCTGTTCCCAAGATATTATAGAGTGAGTTACATAAATTGTTATTGAATTGAAAACACAAGACCGCCGGACTTGTCCGGTCATGAGTTTACTGGCCCAGTGCTAAAATCACTGGCCTCGGGCCTGCGGTCCAGTGTCAAATTCGAGCCCTGCAAAGTAGGTAATTTCTCACTAAAATATTTGAATCTGAGAAAGGGTTCAGGCATGAAGCCTTTCTCAGGCATTTGATAGCACACAATTATGTGCAACAGGGGTGTTTTTTCTTTCATTATTTTCTTGCAACTTCGATGACCAATTGAGCCAAATTTTCACGTGTGTGTTATTTTATGCATTATGGGATACACCAAGTGAGGATACTGGTCTTTGACAATTACCAAAAGTACACCCTGCCTTTAAGTCTAAAGTGGCTCGAAATAAGAAAAAAGAAATCACCAAAACACAGACTGTGAATGTTTTCCTGACCAAATTCTTGTTTGTCCTTGCCCTAAAAATAATTTGGGGGAAGATATCGCCAATTAAAACAATTTCATCGCAGTTCAAAATATGGTGAGCTAATTTGACAGAAATTAATATAAATTGTAATGACGATCTTTTAGTACTGAACCGATGGTTTGTTATATTCAACTCTGATGTGCCAGGCGTATTATCACGACACAAATGGTGCATTAAAAATGTACACTATGTTTTTACATGTGTCGTTCCTCATTGACCAATTTATAGTGTCACGGCAAAGCGATTTAGAGCATCGTATTCAAGTTCTGGTGGTTGAGTCATCGGGGTTTGGGTTTGAATCCCGGTCATGACACTTGTGTCCTTGAGCAAGATGCTTCACTGTATTTGCTTCTCTGTATAAATGGGTACCTGCGAGGGGGGAGGTTGATATTGTGTCAGAAAAGGCCCTTCGGAGCAGGCCAGGGCTGTAGACTCCCCAGGGAGCTGAGAAAGATTACAGGAATGTTATTGGCCCAGTGACCAGGGTACTCGTGTAAAGCGCTTTGATAACTTATTGTAAAATGCGCTCTATAAGAACTAGTTCTTGTTATTATTATGATGTTATGTTCTTAAGAATGTTTTGCATCTTTATGCCAAATTGTCACGCTCTCCTGTCAGGGAAACTGTAAGTCGTTGAGGTAGACACTTAAGAAAGTCCGCATTAGAAAGTGAAAAAAACAAAAACAAATTCTAAAACCTTGCACTGCCAGCATCCCAGCAGTGAGGTTGCAGCAGGCGTGTACGGATTGGTCTATACCAAAATCTTATTTTTGATCTATACCAAAAAGCTTACTTCAATAATTTCTGAAATGAAAGTAAGCTGAAGTGCAGCAGAAAGTTTTCAAGCAATGAAATCAGTACTCAGAAGTTGACATCCTTAGTTTTTGTAGAAATGATGAATGTTGAGAGACTTTTTTCTTGAGACTGGTTTTTTAATGTTTTTAATTTTTTTGCAGGCATGTGCAGCAACAAAGAATGCCCGTTTCTTCACATTGACCCTGAGAGCAAGGTCAGAGACTGTCCCTGGTACGACAGAGGCTTCTGTAAACACGGTGAGATAATATCCACTTTCTTTTCTCTGTAGCTCTCCTACTGTCTGACCTTTCAATGTCATCCACTTTGACTGTGAATGACAGATACACTATGCCAACCTGCAGTGTGATACTATGTGGTGGATGCATCTACATAGTACACAGTCAACCCTCCTACTGTCTGACCATTTGATATTGCCCATTGTGGATTGGAATAACAGATAAACTATTCCAGCCTGCAGTGAGACTAGTGAGATGATAAGCTAACTGGTCCTGCTGGCCAGTCACTGATAAAGTTAACGGTAAACAGAGCCTGAACATCTGACGCCACACTTCGAGGCTCGTGAATAACGCCAGATACCAGCTTGACCGGATGTTGCCAGATGTACCTTTCTCGCATTCAATCCACACACAGATTCGCATTCAATTCACACGTACATATGACATTGTGAATAAAACAACATTTACATGATGTACAAACGTTATGGACACGCTGCATGCAGACGATCGAAAGTGCAAGCTGACAAATTACATCACCTCGGACCAATCATAGCACAGATATGGAAAGCTTACGTCACTGCA
This sequence comes from Pycnopodia helianthoides, assembly GCA_032158295.1. Lineage (NCBI taxonomy): Eukaryota > Metazoa > Echinodermata > Asteroidea > Forcipulatida > Asteriidae > Pycnopodia > Pycnopodia helianthoides. The sequence continues at coordinate 14,574,715 of CM063245.1, forward strand.
CGTTTATCCAATGAAATCATTGTGTCCAATGAAATCATTGGGCCTGCAAGACCAGTGTCTGTCTTTATCCTTGCGGATAAAGACAGGGAACCAGTCTATGGTAGACCCTGGTTTGTTCAACTACCAGGGCCCAATTTCATAGAGCTGCTAAGCACAAAAATTTGCTTAGCATGAAATTTCTGCATTGATAAATACAGGATTACCAACCAAATTTCCACGTGATTTTCAGGATAAGCAAACAACAGCTGAATACCAGTAACAAGCAATATTCAACACATGGAAATTTGGTTGGTAACCCTGTTTTTATCAAGGAAGAAATTTCATGCTAAGCAAATTTTTGTGCTTAGCAGCTCTATGAAATTGGGCCCTGATCATTAAGCTAGTGTGGTGTTTCCCTAACCTTGTGTAGGGTAACAGGGGTATACTCCTCCATTAACTAAACCATGCCATCATCTTTCTCCAAAGGTCCCATGTGTAAAAACCGCCACGTCCGAAGAGTCATGTGTAAGAACTACCTGAACGGCTTCTGTCTGGAAGGACCAGAATGCAAATTCCAACAGTAAGTGGACTTATATAGACTTCTCAACAGAAGAAAATGTTGGGGTGGTTTTTTTTTCAAGAGATAAACCACAAGGAAACTGACTTTTTTATTTTTATGGAAGAGTACATTCATTCAAGCCACCTAATTTTCAAGGAGCACAACTGAACACATACCTGTAAAAATATCATTAGAAAAGTTGAATTTAGTCACTAGCCTAGTGTACAAATGCTTGTCAGGAGGGTTGTGGGCTTGCCAAACTTGCTTTCAAAGTAGCTAAGCGAGGTAGTACAAAATAAATAACCAGCCTGTGTGAAACTATGTTTGAAAAATGCAAACATGGTTAATGGCCAGGCCCAACTTCATAGAGCTGCTTCAGCAGAAAATGCTGCTCAACAATTTTCTGCTAAGCAAAAATGAGCATGTTACCGGTCACAGGTGGTACATGTGACATGGCATTTTGGCTGGTAACCTTATTCTAGTAAGCATAATTTTGTGTTGTGCAACTCTATGAAATTGGGCTCTGATGTTTCAACTTTCAACCCTAGAAAAAACTCTGCTGGGTTCAAACTGTCTGGCTATTATACAATTTATGCATTTATACCATTGGTCCTTTTGGATGGTAATCAGTTAGCAACAACCAATCCTTTTTTTTTTTTTTTTTACATGAAAGTATAGCACCAAGTCACATAATGTAGTAACAATTTATGTGGGATAATCATAAGTAGAGCCCACTAATCCCAGGAATGAGTCAGGGGATAAAATATAGAGGGATTGAACTTTTGAGAGCAAAAAAAACTTTGACAAATCATTCCATTGATTTGAGCACAGTGTTGTATGATTGATACAGGATGGCTCATAAAATATGGGAATTTTTTTTTTTTTTTTTTTATGAAATGAATTACCTCCTATGATAATTACCACATGTTTGTATTCTTTTACCTGTTTCTTATTTTAGCCCCAAGTTTGACCTTCCTGTGCTGGAGGTCAAGGATGGCATGAAGAAGTTGATATGTCACAATTGTAGGGAGTCTGGGCACAAGGCGGTCAATTGTCCCAAGGGACCCAACCAGTGGAGCTCGTCACAGCAAGGCAGGCAACAAACGGACAGGGTCAGTGCAAATCGGTTGTGTGAATGCATTATGGGAATTTCTTTTTACAAGGATACAGCCTTGTGCAGTTACTAAAAAACTATGGTCCAATTTTATGGCTCTGCTTACCATGGATTTTGGCGCTTACAGAGCCCTTAAAGCACATCATTTAATGAGATGTAAGCGCAGAGTTTCGCGGTTAGCACAACCATGAAGTTGGGCCTTGATTGCAATAAGGTTGTGACGGATGATGAAATAAGCCATTTGCAAGTTAGATTTTCAATAATGTTTAGTACAATGACTTAATGTGATAAGTGAACACACAAATTGGATTCCCCAGACTAAAGACAGTGTTGCAACGTCACATGGTTTGGGCAAGCATTTGTACTACAACCTCTAGCTGAGCAAACCCTGGTACCATTGTGCCATACACAATCATTCAGAATTCTCTATGGGTGCTTGCTGTATTTTACGTAACTACGCAACCCTCTAGTCTGAGATAATCAAATTTAAGCAGTTTGTTGTGACTATGCAAGTCAATGTACCAGACATTATTCAAATCCAACTTGCAAATGGCTTATTGAGGGATTAAAATCTTCTCTGCTGTAGTTGAAACACAGCCAGACAAGTTCGTACAAGAACAATCTACACAACAAAGTAGACACAACCACATGGCGTTACCGCAATCCAAATATACATCTCACTGCTTCCTGTATCTGAGGTATCTTTATTGCATGTTATCTCTGTTGTTATTTTTACAGGTTCTTGGTACGGTAGACACTAACGCTGGGGGAGGAAGCAACCAGAACCCGGGTCAGCCTCAGAGCAATGGGCAACATTTCCAATCACATCGACCCTTCAGGAATATGGAAACCGTCAAGTGCTTTAAGGTAAGGTTATTCGCTTTGAATTTTCAAAATTGTATAGAAAATTTGGTATCAAAATTGCTCATATTATATCCACTTTAACCCTCTTGCTGTCTGACCATTCAATACCATTCAAGTGGTTTTGAATGATAGATCGACTATGCCAGCCTGAAATATGATACCATGAGGGAATGCATGTACACAGTACACAGTTAGTTCTGTGCACAGTTGTGCCACCGTACACAACCTTGGCAGTCGAATGGTTTCAAATGGTTGGTCAACTCACTGGAAAATGTTGCCAAGAGTCACTGACAGTAGGAGGGTTAAACGTCATGAACCCTTGTTCCTGAGGCATTTTTGCTTTCATGTGACCTCAATCCTCCAATATCCTCCTCTCCTATGTCAAATCACACCAACATGTTTGGACTTCGGTAAGATTGGAATGCCTGACCCAGTGATGAGCAATTGTTAGTCCTTCTGAATCCATCATTTTGGTGAAGAGGATATAGAAGGAGTTGGGACAGTAAGGGTTATTTTGCCCCCTTTCCCCCCCCCCCCCGCCCTGCCCCCCGCAATGAGGCTTTACAGGTTTTATTGGTTGGCATTTCTTTAACTTAATATACAATTTCTGTTTACTTTTAGTGTGGAGAGATGGGCCATTTTGCCAACAGATGTCCCAAAGGGTACCAGGCATTCTTAAGTAACACCAACAGCGACCAAAACCATCAACCCAACAGGCAGTAGGTGCCATGCAAGTGAGAACATTCCTTTTTAACATCTTTACTGAACAGCCGACATTGCACTACCAGCTCTGACCCCGGACCTAGCAGTGTTCACACTCGGTGCTGAAGGGGTCTCTTGAGGAATAGATACACGAGTGACTTGGGTTGGACTCGAACCTTGACCTTATGTAGTTTCATCTAGGCCTCGGTGACTTGGGTTGGACTCGAACATTGACCTTGTAAAGTCTCATCTGGGCCTGGGTGACTTGTCTTGGACTCGAACATTGAACTTGTGCAGCCTCATCTAGGCCAGAGTCACCTGGGATGGACTCGAACCTTGACCTTGTGTAGTTTCATCTAGCCTTGGGTGACTTGGGTTTGACCCGAACATTGACCTTGTGCAGCCTCATCTAGGCGTGGGTGACGTGGGTGACTCTAGATGTGGGTTAGACTTGAACCTTGACCCTGTGTAGTCTCAACTAGGCCTAGTCTCCTCTCATTGTGCTCGGCGTGCAGATATATCAACTCGAGAGGGCACCAGGTGATAAGCTGGCAAGCCACTCTATTGACTTGTCACCCTAACTCTACAGTGGTGTTGTTTGGTTCACTTGTGTGTGTCTGTATTTCTGCAGAGAAATTTAACCTGCACCCCTCCACTAGGCTGGTTGATGACTAAGCCTTGGGGAGAGTTAACCAATGAGGTATGGCAATCCTCCAAAGACCAGGATAACTGATGAAATCATCAAACTTTTAAACAATTGAGAGGGGGGGGGCGTCTGCTCTTAAAGGAGCAGTTACAGCTTTTTAAAAGTTAAGTTTGACAAAAGCTTTTATTCGACCATTAAGGATGCTACCTCATGCATCACAATTTATTTTAAAGTTTGATAAAGTCATGCATTTTAATATGTTCATGTGTTTAATTTTGATTTTCAAAAAGTCCATATCACCTGGGTCCAATTTCATAGAGCTGCTTAAGCACAAAAAGTAGCCACGCACAAACAACTTTATGATTACCAGCCAAAATAGTATTGCACTTGCACATGTATCATGACTGGTATCCTGTTTGGTTTTTTTTGCTTAGTAGAAAATTGCTAAGCGCTATTTGCTGCTTGAGCAGCTTAACGAAATTGGGCCCTGCTTTAGGCACTGTAGCATCATTACTCCTGATAGAAGTCATCCAATGTTTGAAGGGTAGTACAAAAAATGCTGCTTTTCCAAGTCACCACTCCCTCGCCATTATTCGTTAACATTTTTTTTAGCAGCCCAAACAAATCAATGATATTTAATTATTATCCCTCCTACTGTCAGTGACTCTTGGCAACATTTTCCAGTGAGTTGACCAACCATTTGAAACCATTCAACTGCCAAGGTTGTGTACGGTGGCACAACTGTGCACAGAACTAACTGTGTACTGTGTACATGCATTCCCTCATGGTATCATATTTCAGGCTGGCATAGTTTATCTACCATTCAAAACCACTTGAATGGTATTAAATGGTCAGACAGCAAGAGGGTTAATTATCGAGTTTGGTATATATTTGTACCATACGAATAGAAGCAAAACAAAATTGTTAATGGCCTTACGTTTCGACACAAGCAGGGTCTTTCTTGGTGGCTTATAAACTTTTTTCTTTCTTTTAGCCTTCGAGAAGACTGTGCTAGGGTCAAAACGTCAGGCCATTAACTATTTTTTGCATTTATACCGTAGGTCCTGTTGGTTGGAAAAGCCGTTTGCATCAGTTTATTCTATTTTTTCATACAAATAGAATATGAAATATGCTGATCTCTAATGTCACCTTTTGTTTGAACAAGCTGCAGACGTTATAGTTTCAATCCTTGGTGACATACTCATGTGGCAAAATTCATCAGGGCCCAACTCCATGGCTGTGCTTACCCTACCGCCGAATTCTGCGATTGCGATCAGCATTCTTCGCTTACAGGGCAAACGCTGAATCTCTGGGCCAGCTGTGTAAGCGAAGAATGCCTAGTAACGTGGAGTATGCATGCAGGAAAAAACCCTGCTAACCTGTGGATTAGGTTTGACATAAGCGTGGAACTCCCTGTAAGCAGAGCCATGAAATTGTGCCAGGCCATATTTGCCACACGGCTAAAATGGCAGCGCACGAATGACCTCAAATCACATGCACACAGATAACTACACACGCATCAATCTCCGACTTCTCTGTCTTTATTTTAATACTAAACAATGGTCATCATTGGGATAATTTATCAAAGATGTAGCATCAGTTACTCTTTATTTTATTGATATGGTTTAAAATTACCATAGGCCTTATAAGCTTTTATCAGGTCTTAAAATAAAATTAACGGGAGGGAGTTACACCTGAAATCTTATTAAGCTTGTCATTTTTGTTTTACAGTTTACTTTTTGTTATAAAAGGTACTCTTCATTAAAGGAATGCAACATCATTAAAGTACTTGCTGTAAGAGCAGGCTCGAAAAATGGAAACTCATGAATTTTTGCTTAACTTCACCCACATGTTGTTCATTCGCCAATGTGTATTTCTCTGGGTTAAAAGGTCAATGCACTTTATTTGTTTTTAATTTTTATGTTCTTATATTACTGTTCACCTTTTTTCCTTTTTCTCACACACGTCTCTTTTCTTACATTTAAGTGTATCACAATTCTGTACACTGAGGATGCAAATGCGAACAACAGCAAAATTCCATGAAATAAATCTTCAACATGACAAATCCCTATGATAATGAATTAAGTGTAGATTAATGTAAATAAATTTTGTACATAAATGAAGGTTTGAATAAACCAGTTATGTAAAGTGAAGAAGGAGTCGTCTGTGTGCTTTTATGCGAGTATGTGTAAGTATTACATAAAAAATGTGGGCCTGAAAACAAGAGGTCCACACAATGTAGGGACTTAAAACACTATATGGACTTACACACGTCCACAGTGTTTTCATAAGTGCACAGAAAACAAAATTTTCCAGAGTATATGTATCACAGAGCTAAGTGTGTTATTCAGTGCGTTAGCCCACCCCCCTCCCCATCTGCAATTCTTTGTGATAGTTTGTAATGATAGTACTTTAACATAGCTTTCTTGCCTCACCCCCTTGTTCTGTCTTCTGTAATTGAATGTTTTTAGTGGAGCACGTTCATTCCTATCAATTACCAAAACCCCATGTAACCATTAACCCTTTCATGCACCATTTATTTCAGTGATAAATAAATTGTTCATATGGACACATTAATTGTTTACTCAATTTTTGCAAATTGCAACCCACCCCCCCCCAAAAAAAAAAAAAACAGAAAAAAATGGTCACAGTAGTGCCCTCAAGAGTCCTGTTTCCAATTCTGAAAACTGTTTGGCCCGTGGGATCTTTATTTTTCGTTTTACAACTATTTTTCAGCAGGGATTTAAACCGGTCACAAGCGACCAGCTAGCGCGTGAAAAAGTTAATTTATGAAAGTTTCATCTTTCATCAAATTAGTTGGTCACATTTTGGACAAAATAAAACATGTGTGCTATTTTAAGGGATACCACCCTGATTCCGAATAGTAATTAGAATTGCAAGGGTTAACATTTAATATTTGCCAACAAGAATAAATCCCCATTTCAAACAGCTGTCAAACATGAAAGATTCTTGCTTGAACATGAACAGACCTTTAGCATGCCGCCACCATCTTGGTCATGTTTCCTGTATCCAACAGTAGTAATGGATGCTAACATTCATTATTCTATTTGACTATTTGGCCCTTCCAGCCTCGGTTTGGTTAAATCGATTTGAATGGGAGAAAATCAAGATGGCCGCACCATGAGACAGGTCTATTGGAACTTTGCCTGTGCCTTACTCCCAAGAGTGAATTATCTTGAGGATGATACGAACATCATCTTTCATATCGAAGTTGGTGGAGAACCTCCCCTCAGCCATGACCTGAATTGTGACCCGGATGTAAATAGACCACACAACGTCCATCAGTCTTTGTGGGTATGCCCAGTTTCTAAAGGTTATCACATCGTCCAGACTGTGGTTTCCTCATCCAGGTACCTCCTGCTTCAACTTGTCCTTCTCTGGGATTGGTTGAACTGTAGAAAACAATGTCAAATTATTATACACTTTTTCTTTTATACACAAAGAAATATCAGCTCTTGATTTTCCCCATTCATCTTGAAACTGGTTTGTTTTTCCCCCAAGTTGTGCTTTGGTTTCTGTACTTTTGAGCTAAGTTTCCTAATCCAAATGTTATTTTTAATTTGTCCGTTATCATTATAATTATTCATGCAAAGTGTAATACTTAAGTTACCTGTGACAGGATTTTGGGTGCATTCCGGTCTGTCCACCCATAATCTGTAGTCTTTGTTGCTGACGAAGCGTTTCACACCCCCACATTCTAGGCACGTCACAACGAGGTGCTTCTGCCGTTTACCTGACAGGAAAAGAGTGGCCAGAAAAAAGAGAACAGTGAACACATTTTATATAGGGTTAAAATAAATCAATACAAATTCAAGAAAAGTAAGATGGTAGGACGGCAGATGGAATACCTCCTTACATCTTGCATCTTTTAAAAGCTAAACTAAATCCATGTAATTACTTCTTTTCAAATTAAAACTAAAACTTTCATTCAAAGTTTATCTACAAATGGCGCCCTCCTTTGGTTAACCACAACTCCGGCCAAGTTAACCGCTGATTTCACAATGACTTGAATAATTATTGTTGTCAAGTTACTGAATCACAATTTCTTTGTATGAGAGAGGTTGGCTGTTGCCAGTTCGGTGTTCATATACCCTTGCGGGAGTTTGCTAAGTTCCCTTGACAAGAAGATCATCTAAACAGACAAATAGGTCATCTAAGAAGATGGGCCTGTCCTCCAAACCACATCAATACACATACTACTTTTCAGCTTGATTTCCTCTCTTTAGAAAAAATGAAAAACACTGTGCATTTATTTGTTTATTTTGTTTTTGTAAATTAATAGATCACTAAGTTTGATAATGTTGAAAGGAAAATTTCAGAATTTGTTCTTCTCTGACCTCGACCTCTGACCTTTGAGGTCAAACCAGGTACTAACAGTAGATCACATCGCTTGCAGATTGTTCTCTTGATACTGGGGTGTCTGCAAAGAAGAAGACATTTCAAACTTAAGAAAAATGTAGTCGTTGCATCCCCCAAATAAGTACCTTTCACTCAACAGAAGGATGCCTTATTTTTGCTGATTCGATTGCTTTAAACAAATTTATGGAATTATGGAAGACCATCCAAAATCAATGATACTACATGTATAGTATGGCATCTCGACAAAACCTTTCAGCCTTATTTATGTAAATAGATGGCATCAATTTGTAATTTTTGTCTTTGATTTAAAAGTTTTGTCACAGGCTTACACTTTTGTCATTACTACGGCCACTGTAGTTTAATGACAATAGTGTAAGACAAAAATGTTACAGACAATTTACAGTCACATTTCTTGGGCTAACTCAGTGGACTGAGTCTAGGTGCGATGATTGTGACCAGTCTTGACCAGTCATCAGAGAGAGAGAGAGAGAGAGAGAGACAGATGGTTCCAATCATTGCAACTAGACTAGATTCCCTATTTTTATAGGACTATCTAATTCAAAGATTCTAAATGGATCTGCTTTAGGCACTGGACACTATTAGTAATTACGAGCCTCTGAAGTAACGTAGTTTTTGAGAAAGAAGTAATTTCTCAGTAAAATATTTGAATTGATTTTGAGACCTCACGCGTGAGTCTGAAATCAAGCATCTGAAAGCACGCAACTTCGTGTGACAAGGCCTAAGGGTGTTTTTTCTTCCATTATTATCTCGACCAATTGAGTTCAAATTTTCACAGGTTTGTTATTTTGTGCATATGTCGAGATACAAGAAGTGAAAAGACTGGTCTTTGACAATTACCAAAGGTGTCCAGTGTCTTTAATTTAAACACAAAATGTCAACTTCCAGAAATAATGATTTGTAACAGTATAGTCCTAGGAGTTACTTGTGATAATTAACATGATTAAGCAGGAAGTAAAACGTTTCAAGAGCCATGCTGAAGATATAGCGAAAATAAAACATTTGTTTACATTCTCAAGACAGATTTCTTGGCGACGTTCTTCATGGTTGTGATGTAGAATCTCGCTAGACCGGTGTTTTCTGGGTTCTGGAGTAGCATACAATGAGCAGCCTATGAACAATGAATACCAAAACAAAGTAATGATTGAAGTTACTTTTAATTTTACAACTGGGAACTAATTCAAACTGAGAAATTGAATACATTTTGTCACACTCTACACTACTACTAGTGAGTAGTGGTAGTACTAAGCTACCTAGGTGGTCAAAACCATGCAGGCTAGTTGTGTAGTCCATGTGGTGTTTTTTTATCACAGCGCTGACGCTGTTTTACAAAGATTTATTTTATAAGTAAAACATTTTTGTTTATGTTATTTTTTTATGAACTACAAGTTAGACTTCTGGGGTTTACAAATGTCGCAATTAAGTTACTATACTCAGTTAGAATTAAAACATAGCCATGTACTGGGCCCAATTTCATAGAGCTGCTAAGCACAACAATTTGCTTAGCATGAAATTTCTTCATTGATAAAAACAGGATTACCAACCAAATTTCCACGTGATTTTTTAGGATAAGCAAAAAACAGCTGAATACCAGTAACAAGCAATATGCAACCATGGAGGAAGAAACATGGCAGTACTCACTACTCAACGTGTGCAGTGTAGTGTTGAGTGTTACTGAATTTAGCTAGCACCGAGTGTAAATCAAATGTGTTGTTGTGTCAGTTAGCCGAGGCCCGAAGGAGGCTATTTTAAAACGATTTTCAAAAGGTGTTCCTCGTCATTGTGCTCACCTGATATAGAAAATTGATTCTTTGCAATGAATCTTGATTCGGATTCATGGTGTCCAATTAAAAATGATAGATTTCCAACTAAACACTCAGCTAGCAGTGTCGCACTGTGTAGCGGTAGCAGACGAATACGTTGTGCAATTTTTGTCTGTCCAACAAAGAGAGAGAGCGCCCTCTCTTGTGTAGGCGTAAATAATTAACAATGTTACATAAAATATTGAACATTTATGTGTAAAATGTTCAGTAAACACCGTCTTTTGGGGAAAATTATACGTTTCATAAATTGAGTATTAATAAATTGTTAATGTTTTTATTAATCTTATATTTTATCCAATGTATTAGTTTTGAAAATAATAGTTGGCTCCATGAGTCAATATAATTTGCATCACCATATTTCGTAATGATGGCAACCTTCATTGGAAAGTCACGACCGTTCATTTACCGGCGTTTATCAAATTTAGGAAAATGTGGTAAGAAGACTGTTCAATTATTTTATTTCGTGAATATAGACACAGCTCTTTTGTTTGTGAATTAATGTAAACATTAGTAACATTTGGTGATTTTATTTAGTTCTATTGAAGTTTATATAAAGCTAATGAATATGAACTTGAAATTGAATTGAAGTTCGTTTGCAAATTGCGTGGGATGAAGCCCTCAATGTCCATTGTCATTGTCAATGTCGTCATAACTGCGTTAACAACGTTTACTTTAGGGATGTTAATTTACCCTGGTGTGACAATATACATCAGACAGGAAACAGGTAAACTCGTACTCTAGATCAACCAATTTGTACTCCAACTATCTTACTATCCTATGGACATGATCATGATGATGGTGGATCATGGATACTCCTAGACGATTGCCAGTCATCTCGCCCCCCCCGGCAAAGTCGCCCCCCCCCCCCGCGCAAAGTCGCCCCCTGCAAAGTCGCCCCCTAGCAAGCTCGCCCCCTTCAGGTACAAACTCGCCCCCTCGCAATGTCGCCCCCGACAAAGTCGCCCCCGACAAAGTCGCCCCCTAACAAAGTCGCCCCCCGACACAGTTGCCCCCTATGCATTTTTTTTTGCTATTGTTGATATTTTCTAAGAAAATTGTGTTTTTAATTGTCGAAGGAATCCTAAAGATTACATTTTTTTTGCAATGATTTTCTAAGGATTTTTTGTTTTTTAAACTTGTTTCAAGAAAGGGAATCCTTAAAGACTTTACATATTTTTGTTGCAATGATTTTCTAAGGGGATTTTTTTAATTTTTTTAAACTTGTTTCAAGAAAGGGAATCCTTAAAGACTATTTTACATTTTTGTTGAGGGTAAATAACTTAATAACTTTTACTAATTGAAAAACAACAACATTTTTCCCGTTGTAACTCTTAAAAAGAAATTAAAGAAACATTTATTTAATCCTAAAAGACTTTATACATTTTTGTTGAGGATAAATAACGTAAAAACATATCATAAGATGTATGTACTTTAAAAACTATCAAAAGACGAATAGACAAATTTACAGGAGACATAATAAATAAATAAATCTTGCACTGTAATGTTTTTTATGTACCTACATAATTATATAGGATTAACACAATCGGTAGGCTCTATTACCAAACGTGTACTGTGCCTTTAAGAAGAAACTCTCAAAAAGAAAATTATTAAAAACACACGAGTATTAATTTTACACTTTAACTTCTACATGCTCCATCACAATTCTGGTACTGCATGCTCTTTTTTGGGCGCTGCACGCTGGGACCGCCGCGCTTACGTAAACTTTCACGCAAATACCAAGGGGGCGACTGTGTCGGGGGCGACTTTGGTGGGGGGCGACTTTGTAGGGGGGCGACATTGTGAGGGGGCGAGTTTGTACCTGGAGGGGGCGAGCTTGCTGGGGGGCGACTTTGCAGGGGGCGACTTTGCGGGGGGCGACTTTGTGGGGGGCGACTTTGCCGGGGGGCGAGATGACTGGTTTCCTCCTAGACTACTTCTACTGGCTCCGTGGAGCCTTATACTAGTTTCTAGAAGTACTCTTAGACCTAGTTACGGGGGCGCTGTACTCCTTTTTCGAAAATTTTGACGTTTATCGGTCGTACTAGCGCCCCAGGAACTTATTGTACGTAACTACATCAATCTTCATTTTACCGGGTGCCCTGGTTGAGGCATGGCACCTGTCAAACTATAGACGGGTGCCCTGCCTCAACTGTGACGACAACGCTGTTGAGGGAGGTAGGGTACCCATCAATTGGACGGATGCCCTACTCCCTCAACTGCGTTGTGGTCACAGTTGAGGCAGGGCACCCGTCTAAAATTTGACAGGTGCCCTGCTTCAACCGCGTGGTTTCACGGTTGAGGCAGGGCACCCGGGATCCTGCTGAGAGCGTGATTGCATTGATGTAGTTACGTACAATAAGATCCTGGGGCGCTAGTAGTACGACCGATAAACGTCAAAATTTTCGAAAAAGGAGTACAGCGCCCCAGTAACTGGGTCTAGGATACTCCTGAGTCCTACCTACTCCTGAGTCCTAATCAGTAGAACTATGAATGAGGTTCGATCCGCTATCGTCTCCACGAACAGCGGATCGAACTTCAGAGTTCTAGGAGTAGATCATGGAGGTATTTTTAATGCGCCATTCCATATAACTTAAAGGCCCTGTACACTATTGGTAAGATAAAAAAAACACAAACGTTCACAGATTCACACATAATAAACTCACATGATTTAAAGTAAGTAATGGTAGAAAGGGTTTCTTAAAATGTTTCTGTCTAAATTGCTATCGTTTCTGAGAAATGAGTAAAACAATAGTTTTTATCATGCGTGATAAAAACTTCATCATGTTTGAAAAAACAGAAAACACATAAGTTCTCTTTTCACTATTTTCTTGTGACCTCGATGACCAATTGAGCTCAAACTTTCACAGGTTTGCTTGTTCATGCATATGTTGAATCACACAAAACATTAACACTGTCTGCGACTATTTTGTCAGCTCTACCAATCCTGTATAATACCTTTAAGCTAAGACAACTCGGAAAAGATGCCCAACTCACTCATGACTCAGGGCGCAGAAAATGCAACATTATCATAAAGCAAAAATGGCAACCAACATTAGAAAGGGGTGTGCTCATTTTCAGTCTTGCCAACTTGTACTCCCAACCGGTCATATTCTGACTATAGAGCAAGGATCCCCTACGACCAAGTCATACTCTTGTAAAATATATTATTATTTGCATCCTTCCAATTAAATGGGAACATTTTTAAACGGTAAATACTCATTTTACTTCAATGACAGAATATTAAATGGGATTAACAGGGAACAGTTATCAATTGACACTTGCAACAGTTCCTCTAAAATCTTTCTCATACCTAAAATACAGTTAAACTATTCTATAAATAATGGAAGTATACCTTTAACTTTTTCCTACCTACATTAGTATTCTGAATGCCATGCTACGTGCAGAAATATTTGAGCAAGGATTGGTTGGACTAAGTACGAGTTGATTGGAGTACGAGTTGGCTGTAATTGAATAATACCATCACCATCATCAAACATGGAGCAATGTACTTAAAAACTCAGTTTATAGTTTGCAGTAAAACTCGAAGGATATACGTACTCAATTACAAAAAACATGAAAAGCTTGTCGTAGTAATCATTTTAGGGTCTATCAATAGTATCAGAACGTCGCGTGAGAACTATAAGGTCCTTAACAAACGTGATGGACAAAAGGTCTTTAACAATTTTTGTTTTTAAAGCCTATAAAACAAAATAATAAAATACAACTATCAGAAATTAATGTTTCCTTATGAAAATCAATTTCAGATTTTCATAAGGAAACATTAATTTCTGATAGTTGTATTTTATTATTTTGTTTCATAGGCTAAAAAAAATTTTTTTAACGACCTTTTGTCCATCACGTTTGTTAAGGACCTTATAGTACTGAGCCGACAAGAATATGTTTTGATTATATTTATCTTACCTTATGTCTCTTTTCCTCCCTCTTTCTTTACTACAAATGACAGAGCTATGCCGCCCTCACAGTAGCTCGGGGTTAGGCACCCAATCAAAAGTCACAATGTCTATACACCAGTATGCATTGACAGTTCTTCCTCGGTACTCTGGATTGTTGAGTAACCTACTCCGAGCCCAGTCGCGGCGCTCGGTACACCTTTGTGCTTCACTGACGCAGCGGGTCGGCAAAAAGGATCAAGTGAAACAGGTGAATTCTCCTTGTGCACACCTAAGTTGATGAGGCTCCTGCAGTATGCGCAATATAAATGTCTTGTATTATCATTGTTATTATGATGACCGTTATTCACTTAAAGGAACATTACAGAATTGGTAATTGTAAAATATACTTTTGATCACAGATTTACATAAAACTTACACGGTCTAATGATGATGATAGTAGAAAACATCCCTTGAAATATTTCTGTCTGAAATGCCATATTTGATGAGAAATGAATAAACTAATTTTCCGATTGGAGTTTATCGCTCAGTGAGCGTTTTATTCATGTGTTGAACCTATATGATTTCATGCAAATGTGTAATCGGTTTTTCACTATTTTCTCGTGACCCAGATGGCCGATCGATCTCAAACTTCTACAGGTTTGTCAATTTATGTATATGGTGGATTACATAAAGTACTTACTCTGCCAGCAACTGTTTTGTTAGCAAAAACCGATTCTGTAATGTTCCTTTAAAGGTCAGGGCCCAATTTCATAAAGCTGCTTGCTAGCAGAAAATAATTGCCTGACAATTAGGATGTTCCTACCATTCTGACATTTGAGATGCTCGGTTACTGCACCACAATGGCAAAACAGCTTACCGAAGGTTGTTTGGAAACTTGTTTTTTTCCTGTTTGCAGGATGGATAAACTGCTGGATTTAAGACTTTATGTGAAGCCTCATTGAAAAGAAGTTGATACCTCTCTGAATGGAAAACTTTACTTTCACAAGCTAAGAATTTCAGTGAGGATACATAAACCTCTGGCCCTGTTGCCCTGACACTTGCCTTGATGTCTCTTTGAAAAGTGTTTCTTTACTGTCTCACTTTCTTTGCCCTTTTCCAGGGGAAAGTGGCCTTGCCCCAGTAGGAATGAAATGACCTGCTACCAGTTCCTTCCCTCGTGTTATATGATATGCAATTTGACACCTTTTTCATCATTGGCTCTTGCACAAGAGGCCTAGAAAGGCCCAGAAAGCTGATGAGCTGAAAATATTCTCTTAAGCTGGCCTCAACATCACTTGTACTTTGAATTGTTATCAGGTTACTGTAATTAGGTTTTTTTCTTATTGCTTTAATGGCAAAATGTTCTCATCAAAGTCTGGTTTTGTACAATTTCAGAGCCACAAACCCTGTAGTTTTTAAAAAGTTCATTCATCCAAGCCCTGAATTGAACTTGTTTCTCATTGAAGGTAACAAGCAAATATGCATCTTCTGCCAGGCCTCAAGCAGAGCCGAGGCCTGCCTCAGACTACCAGTCAACAAGCGTCCATCCTTCCAACTCATCTGATTCTTCAACTGTCTCCGACCAACCCCAAGCTGTTCTGGATCTCCACCAGCGTGTGGAGACAGCCATCCAGAGCACCCTTGACCATGTCACTCCATGCCCCATTGAGTCGAAGGACGGGAACAAGGGTGACATGGAGGAGGTTGTAGAGGTCAAAGAGGGTCAGTGGAGAGAGCAGGGTGTAGCAGTTAGTCAGCTGCCTTCGCTTTATCTACAGTTATCAAAGAGCAGACTCACAGGTAAATGGTAGTGAATGACATGTACATGTAGGTAGTAAGTCTGATTTGATGATTGTTGTAAATTTGTAAGAAACCTTTGTTGTATCCAGAGTTAGACTGTGCAAATCTTGCACAAATTGAGGCTGATAATGCATCAGAAAGTATGAAGCTAAACCACAATGGGTGGGCTTTAAATATACATGTGCAAAGCCTTATGGTCTTACTGCAGTCGTTCCTAACCTTCACACACTTATTCCAACACTCGCACCCATTTGCTACTCTCACACCCATCTCCTTACTCTCCCACTCAACTCCCTACCTGTCACACCCCGAGTCGTTCCACGACCTCGGCGGCCATGACCTTCGGTAGTTGTTCAGACAGAATAAGTTTGCAAAGCAGAAACAAGTTTATATTTACAAGAATGTACAGATTTATTCACAATAACATAAGTTTAAAGTTTCACAAAAAATAAGAAAATGAACATTAAGCTCTTAGGAATAACCTAAACTCGGTGTTTCCGGTTGTATAGTAGTCTTTGTGTGTGTGTGTGTGTGTGTGTGTCTCTCTCTCTAACCAGTCCCCGTCATAGTTGATAGGGCCCCAGTGGGTCTTGCTGTGCCTCGCCGCAAGTCACCCCTCCAACATAGCACATCAACTTTCGAGTGTTTTAACCCTTGCGGGTTAACCCTGGAATTATCAAATAAACCCAAACGTACATTTAAACTAAAGTAAAATAGCTTATAGCAGATTCGCATTATAGGCTTTACTTTATGCCGGTTTGAAAGTACACTTTCCATTATTACTACAAATCAATTTCATATAAATCACATGTTGTTTGAATTTCTCATCTCTCAAGCATCTTTGTGAGGCAAACAATTACTCAAAACTTCTAGTGAAAATTGGCTCCACAATTACATAAAGTAAAACTCAGTCTTAATCTCATAACAACAATCTTCTTGAAAGAAAGTATAATTAAATAACTACTTACAGGTCGTTCTGACGATCCTGGTTTTATGTATTACTGTCTGATGGCGAGTCTTGTACTCTCGTAAGCAAAATACTTTAAATCAGCAGCCGTCCATCAAATCTCAAAATCTTTAGCAACGAAAACTTGTCTAAAAGACTTAAGAGTTCTCAATAACCCTTCATCATGCTGCTAAATTAGTTTCAGGTGATCTCAATAACTCAATAATCGTCGAGGCTGACAAACGGTCCTCTCCTCAGGAATCTCAGATGGATACTGACACACCTAGAATTTTCCTCCCGCAAAATTACCCTTAAAATTCCCGCGACCAGATCTCGTGACTATCCCACATTCCAAACCGTAAATACAAAAGAACTATAGTTGCGATTCCATATTGACCAATCACAACCTTTAAATCTGTTAAGAAGTTTGGTAGCCTTATACCCAAACAAAACTCGTATACGCACCAAGAAAATGCCACGTCATGTGAGGCGCTCTGGCCATCACCTTTTAAATTCTTGTTACTCTCATCATATAATAATTGTTTACATTTGGAAACTGATGAAACCTAGTAAACTGAGTAATTCTTTACAAATTCACCTAACTCTGTGACACTACCCACACACCCCTCCCCTATTCGTACACCCGTCCCAACCTCCACACACTCGTTCCGAGCTCTAACACCCATTTTCCACCCTCACACCCATCCCCTACTCTCACACTCAACCCCCTTACCCACACACCCCTCCGCTACCCATACACCCATCCCAACCTTCAGACACTCGTTCCTGGCACTCACACCCATTTCCCACCCTCACACCCCTCACACCCCACACACCCCTCTCCTACCCATACACCCATCCCAACCATCACACACTCATTCCTAACACTCACACCCATCCCCTACCCACACACCCAACCCCTATCCACACTCTCCTACCCATACACCCGTCCCCTACCCATACCCTCGTCCCAACCTTCACACACTCGTTCTGAGCTCTAACACCCATTTTCCACCCTCATACCCAACCCCTTCCCTCACTCAGAAAATGCCAGACCATGGTGGGTAGACAGTAGTTCCGTGTGGTGTCAGTGCAATGAATTTGAATGTACATTTTGAATGGTTTTACTCTGTACTCCAGGTCTCGTGGTTGTCTCAGCGTTGGCAGGCTATGGAATGGCTCCCGGGGTGTTTGAATTATCCACATGCGCCCTCATGGGATTAGGGACCTTCATGACGTCCTGCTCAGCTAACACTGTCAATCAGGTTAGTGGGTAGGCACATGCACCATTGTGTGGACTTTTACACAACATTTTTCTTTGTTAAACTGGATCCCCACAGGGATCGTATGAATAAAAAGAAGTAAATTCTGAAAAGTATTGGCAAAAAGTAAAAGCATCAACTTCTAAGTAAAAGCATTCAGTACCAGCATTTTCTTAAATTCGTATGAATAAACGTTTTCTTTTACTGCAAAGTAATCACTTAATGCTTTGGAGTAAAAACTTCTGATATCGAGCTGTCTGCCATGGCTAAATGGCTCTTAACAAAGGTTTCCCTTTGTGTTGTAACACCCATTCACGTCCACCAACGCACACACACACACCCAGCCACACCCAAAACAGCATTTGACTTGATAGAAACATAGAAACCTACAAGTCGGCCATGAGTGACTTTGATTCTGACAATCATCAGTTTGATAATGGAGATTCATCTGGATCTCCAGAATCTTTGCAAAATGTTTTTGTTAAAATTCTGACAAATCATAGTGTCTTATTGACCAAATCACAAACACTTTTATCCTGTGAGGAACATCCATAAAGCTGCCATTTCTTCAGACATGTCTTTACTTCTGTGCCAAAGGTAGCTCTGGGGCAACCTTGAAAAACGACCAGTACTTACTTGCATTTTGTAGTATTTTCTCCATTTTCTTCATATGGAAATAAGTAAACGATACAAGTAACAGTAAATACTTTTCATGTAAAAGTAGATTCATTTTAGTATTTAGTAAATACTTTCCAGTAAAAGCTTTTACTACCTTTTATTCATATGGGTGGTGGTAAACACTTGAAGTTTTTCAAGTAAAAGAAAACACTAGTTTTTATTCATACGACCCGAGGTACTTCTTTAGGAAAGGGAATAATAGAACAACAATAGGAAGTCCCCACAATGGTGTGCGCAAAAGAATGTGTGTACATACTTGGGATAGAAACTAAGGTCTGTGGTATTATGTAAATAAGCTCTGTAATCAGGCTTCAGATTTTCAATTTCAAAAGGGGGTTGTCATATCAATCATACTTTGTGTGAAACTTCAATTTTTAAGCCATGTGAACAGTTGCACTCTATGGAAGCTTACTTTGCAGTTGGATGCAACTGCTCTTCAGCTCCGAAACTAGGGTAACTTAGGGGGCACAAGGGGGTTGCACCATTTTTTATAGGGGGGCACTGTAGTTTCCGTTTGCATTTCTCTTATACAAGCCCCTTTTCATCGCTGTTGTTATCTGGCATGAGTGTAAAAACAAATCTGACGTGAGTGTAAAAACAAAAACATTTTCTGCGTGTAAATTGAAAAATTGTTTTAAAAATATTGGAATTATCACAATGGAGCTTATAAAATGTAGCATTTTACTCTGGTAATTTTTAATCTCAAAAGTAAGTTAAAAATTTCAAATTGGGGTAGAGGGGGACTGGAACACTTATCTGATCCAATTAGAACATTCCTACCTTTCTGACTTTTGAGACGCTCCCTTTGTTTGAATTTAAAAAGTTTCCTTAACCTGATTTCGCATTCCAATCTGTGGAATTTTAAACATTCATTGTTTTGCTCTTAGTTGGTTAGCTTAAAGTGTAAAGTGCTGTGATATATTTGGGTAAGAGCTTTGTATAAATGCCATCAATATTACTATGATCGTTACGATTGATGTTATTGTTCACTCTTGCAGTATTTTGAGGTACCGTATGATTCTCAGATGGCACGGACAAGGAACAGGGTCTTGGTTAAAGGACTGCTGAGGTAATTAATTTCATCCCTGGAACCTCTATCACTCTGTTACTCTGCAGTGATACCGGACATTTTTTGTTCTACAATTCTAGGCAGGGCTGGAATGACCTGGAGGTCATGGCCTCATTTGCATCTGATCTTGAACGTGATGGCTCTTCAAATTGTTCCCGAGGGCTTTTTCTGATGAAAGTGACTGTTGCAAAATTCTAATTAGGGATTAACAGTGCGATGAGCCGGTCTTCACTGCATGGTAATGACCAACCAACCAAGGTCATTACCACGCAGTGAAGACCGGCTCAACGTACTGTTATTCCCATTAATAAATACTTTTTCTTTCGCCGTTATTTTTAGAAATGTTCTACTCATGTTCAAGGGCCAATCCTTTGGCTGTTCAACTTTTGTGTGGTACCTAGTCTCTTACACATAATTAACTGTTTAAACATATTTTCAAGAACCAGACCATGACTTTGCATTATGTAGGTTTCATGCGCGTACCAGTTACCCTAAATTGATACATTGTCTGCGCGTTCACGCCTACGCGTGGAATGTTTCCGCACGCGGCACCATCTGTCCTGCTCAAAAAAATTAAAAAATAATTACGCACAAAGAAATGAGTTGATTTGAAACCGGTAGTTTGCCGGGCAACAAGCACATAGTGCATAGGATTTTACACAACAATGTGCTTGTTAAGGGGCCATTTATTCGCTAGTTCACTTGGCCGGTCTTTATATCACATGTTAATACACCCCCACGTGACCAGTCTTTGACCAATCAGAGTGCATAAACTCTCCAAGGTGTTTATTAATGGTCCTTACGAAAGGCCTTAAAGTCCATGGAAAACTTTTGAAGTGGCACCAAGGCCCAGACCAGAGCAACAGAGGTCATGGCCTTTGTGTAATTCCAGGCCTGAAATAATTAGTTATTGAGTAACATTATTTACTTAGCAGGGTTGAATGTTTACCAAATTTGCGTGCACCAAGGACATCTATTTTAAACACTTGTTTTGTTGTTCTCGACAGTCCCCTCCATGCTGTCGGGTTTGCCTCTGTGGTCGGTACGGCAGGAGTTGGCTTGCTGGCTCTGGCTGTCAATCCATTAGCCGCAGCCATAGCCGCTAGCACCTGGGTTCTCTATGTGAGCGTGTACACCCCACTGAAGAGGCTAAGCATCGTCAACACATGGATTGGTGCCGTGGTGGGAGCCCTACCTCCAGCCATTGGCTGGGCAGCTAGCACTGGAGTCCTAGAACCAGGTAGGTACAAAATTGTGCTTTTAGTTTACGACGATGATAATAAAAATAGACAATTATGAAGTATCCACCAATCTTGACATTCATGGTGCATGAACATTATTACATCGGTCATTGGGGCATTTATTTCATTCCATAAACCATCTCAGTTCCCTGGGGAGTATGCAGCCTGTGCTTCCAAGTATAAAGCACACCGAGCTATTAATCAATCACAAGAACCATCTCTGCCCTCACAGGTGCCCATTTACTCCTGGGTGAAGAGAAGCAATCATAGTTAAGTGTCTTGCTGAAGAACTTGATTCTGGTACACTAGACCGCTCGGCCATTGGGCTTGGATTTTGGTACCTTTTCTAAAAGACCAATTTACCAATTCAAAAAGTGTGACATCAATACCTGAAGAAATTAGTGTTCAAGCTGAATACTGACATTTTCATTTTACAAGCAGAAAGCAGGGTTTCTATGAACTGCTGCGACTTTACTACACTGCTATTCCTATGTTGTTCTGACTTCTTGAAAAGCACACACTTTTTTAGTTCATTTTTATAAATGTATGTTGATTATGTTACAACGTTGTATTTCACACAAAGATGCTGCATTTAAAATATTCCTATCTTATTGCCTTTGGGTTTGTATAGATTTGGTATATTTATAGAGAGATACAACAATTGTTTCAAATACAAGTTATATAAACTCCACTTTTTGCACTAACACAATTAATTATTGCTACATTTTAAGGTTTCAATTTTGTGTCATCAGAAATGGACTTGAGAATGAAGTATTTTCTTTTTTTCTAAAAGGTGCACTGCTGATGGCTGGGTTCCTGTACTGCTGGCAGTTTCCCCACTTTAACGCCCTGAGCTGGAACCTCCGCAGTGACTACTCCCGCGGTGGCTACCGTATGATGGCCACCACCAACCCCTCCCTCTGCCGCCGTGTGGCCCTCCGCCATTGCTTCGCCATGATAGGGCTGAGCACCCTGGCCCCGATGCTGGACCTCACCACCTGGGCATTCGCCCTAGACTCTTTACCCCTCAACCTGTGGCTGACGTACCTGGGCTGGAGGTTCTACCAGCGGGCGGACAGTAAGTCGGCCAAGCAGCTGTTTAAGTTCACGTTGCTCCACCTGCCGTTGTTGATGCTGTTGCTGTTGATAAGCAAGAAGAGTCTGTACTCTGGTGGGAGTGTGGAGGCCATCGCTGGATCATTATGATGAGAAGTTTGGCTGGCAGGTTAGGATTGTTTCCCTAGCAAGGTTTCATTTCCCTAGGAGGGTTTCATTTTCCTATGAGGGTTTCCCTTGGAGGAATTCCCTATTAAGGTTTTCCGGGGAGGGTTTCTTGAGGAGGAATTCTCTATGGAGGTTTCCCTAGTTCCCTAGGAGGGTTTCCCAAGGAGAATTCCCTAGAAAGATTCCCTAGAGATTCCCAGAGAATCCTGAGAAGGTTTCCCTAGGAAGGTTTCCCTAGGAAGGTTTCCCCAGAAGGTTCCCAGGAAGGTTTCCCAAGAAGGTTTTTTCCTGGTAGGTTTCCCATTGAAGGTTTCTCTCGGAGGGAAAAACGACTGCAGTCAAGGCATGTATAGGAGTTCCAACTTGACTCTCAAAACTTTACTTTGGTCACAACTTGAACTTCTGAGGTCACGTGGTGTGATGTAACATCATCACACTTTAAATAGGGCCGAGCTGCCAATACACAGCCCGAAAAGTTTGCGATTTTATCAGCCTGGGACACTGCTTTGGTTAATCTGTCATTGTTATGTAAAAGTACTTGAAGAGGAACAATTTGGAAGCTCTGTTTTGTAATTACAGAATTACACCCAATGTCCAGACCGTGGTTATAGCTTGCCGGTGACCTGGTGCGTAAATTTAGTCACCCTGACCAGAAACATCTGTGAGCTTGGTTATTGGTTTTCTGTTGAGGATATTCTCATACAAAAAGTCAATGCATTCGTTGTCAATGCAAATGCTAGCCCAATGTCATTTCCAGTTGGACCCGTCTGTTGAGGATGTTCATATGTGGATACCATGTACTGTCATTGTGAAATAGAATGCATAGATTATTTGCCCCGGCCGTGCAGGTAAATACGGTTGAGTTACATAGTGTGTGAATGCAGTATTAAGGGTTTTTGCAATGAAGTGCTGTTGTGTTCTTAAGATGCCACAGTATCACAGCTAGAAGGGTATGAGAGAGCAATTTGATCAATTCCACTCTAGCGTCAATCTTGTGTGTGTACTCTGACCATTTTTACTGTGCAATTATATTTTTCCTGGCGGTACACAGATCTTTCAGTGGTCACAATTCTGGAATTGTTTTTTTATTCCACTGTATAGTGGAAAACATTATTTCCACATCAGATTTGTCGATGGGGACTTTTCTGACATCACGATATTATTAAAGGAAGCAGTAATATCATTGGTTTATTCAGTGCTAAAAATTGTATTCTTATAATTGTTATAATAATTGATATTTTTGCGACAGGCAATGCAAAATGCATGGGAATCTGTGGAAGTTAACTGATAAATTTTAGGTTTCCTCATTTGGTTGGAAACCATTGTTTTGTCATTTTAATGGCTCTCTACTTAGAGCTGTTGAGCTAAAAATCAGTGTGTGATGACTTCCATGGCACGACATGAAACTTTATTCTCTCAATGTAATTTTGTGTACGGGTGTTGAATGGGAGACAATAGATGGCAGCAGACTAAGTGGGTAAATCCATTGGTCCCAGAAATATGTGCATACTCAGAAAAAAAATACAACAAAGGGTGTGCACAACATTGGTAAGATTGCAAAAATAAAAGATTTGCACAAAACTGACATGGTTTAAGGACAGTCATGGTTAAAAACTTCCCTTGAAATGTTTTTGCCTGAAAAGCTATAGTTTTTTAGAAAAAGTAAAGCAATTGGTTTTGATCTTGCAAGACCAAACCTGGGCTGTGACACGAACCAATGTTGTCCATGTGCTATACTGCAATGGAAAGTCACTCTGTAAGTTTATTGCACTGGAGCAGTGCATGTTTTGTATTTATCGTCTTTTGATGTTCGGAATGACCACAGTGGATGTTGTTTTGATAGAACTTTACAAAGCTGAGGGAAATTGCCTGAGGCTGTTATGTTTTAGATGTGAAGTTTAACTACTTCAATGTGGGTTTTCTGGCCAAATGCCAGCGATAATACATACATGTACAGTAGATGGGACTAGCAAAACATTGCTTCATGTTCTGAAAAGACTGTTCAACTCTCACAGGTATTCAAATTTCCGGAACCAAATTGGTCCCGACCATATTTTAATTTAACACTTGCGCAATTCTGTTTCTTCAAATACTCTAGTTTCGCACAGTTTATGGATATGGAAATTTAATATAATATTATGGGGGAGAAAACTGAGTCATGAATGTATGAAGTAAAATAAATCTAACAGATTAACAAAGAAAAACCTGAGAATATGAATTGCATAAGGCATGCGCATATTTCTGAGAACAATGGACTAAAGCGCTAAGTCTGCTGCCACCATTTGTCTCCAATCCCAGACTCGTTCGAATAATTATGTTGGAAAAATAAAATGTGACGCCGAACCATGGATCTTATTTGTTTTGACCTGAACAGGAAGAATGTTGAGCAACAAATCAATCTTTTTAAGCTCGCAGGCACAAGTGCTGCTGGCAGTGCCGCCATTGCTGGGACGCTGGCAGAGCAAGGTTTTTACGCAAAAACATAGAAAAAGCATAGTCTTTTAAACTTTTGATGTGAATGAGGTGTCTTTCTCAACGATTTACACAGTTTCCCTGACAGGACAGCTTTACAAAATGATGTAGAATACACTCATTGAATATTTGAAACTAAATAGAAGGTGAATACTAAAATTCTGTCCCAAAAAAACCTTGCTGATGTAGCACATTTCATACCAGACAGTGCAGTTTCCGTGTAGTATCGCACTCAAACTCCTATTGTCTGCGCCGTTTGCAGGGTTCAGTGTCTGTTTGGTTGCAAATATCCATGTTCAGTGATCCATACATCCTTATGCTATGCTGTCCTGTCGGGGAAATTCTGGGGAAATTGTTGAGCAAGACACCTAACTCACATTAAAAAAGTTCAAAAGACGACGGTTTTTCTATGTCTTTCTGTACAAAACCTTGCGCTGCCAGCAATGGCAGCGTGGCGTGCAGTACTTGAATTAGTCTATAGTAACAATGAAGACAGATTTTTTTCTAAAGGCAAACGTACCGGTCCGGATGGATTGTAAAAAGAAGATTTAACGAGCAGAGTCTGTCTCATGTGAATCATTGTCATTCATGTCATTTTAATTTAATTATCTGTTTATGATAACCAGTTGACTAGTAACATTTTAAAACTTGTGTTTGTTTTGTTGCTTTACTTTCATTCGGAAGGCTAAATATGCCTAGTTATCTATTTATTTGAACTTGGCTATCATTTCTAGTATTTTTGTTTAGTTGTATAAACAATTTTATTTATTTATTTTTGGGAGGTGGGTTTACCCTACACCAATGTGATAAGCACTGTTTACTCAGTGCTTTCCCTTGTCCTGTGGGGAAAAATACGAACCCACTTTGTTCAATTTCACCTGGGGGGGGGGGCAAGGCTTCTGAGCAGGGGGCACCAGCGCCCCCCTCCCCCACCCCCACCCCCACCCCGGTATTACCACAGTTTCACAGGTTTGTTTCATACAAGTCAACCGATGCTGTGTGCTGATTTATTAAATGTGCATGTATGATATTATGAAACTGAAATTGTTTGGAGGGATCAGTGTATATAATTGTATTTCACTTGTATAATATGTATATTTAAATTTGTAATTGAACTTCCCCATATTAAACAGGTCTCAGGTGTGGTGCCTTACTTAACCTGCAATCCATACAAATGCATGTATGATAGTACACAAATAAAACTTCATGAATGAATTAGAATTTTACAAAGGGATTTGTTTGTTTTCCTTGTACCTGTGAAAGGCAGCTGTCCTTTTTTATAATAATGCTGACTTTGTAAGCCTTTTTATGGTCTTGACAGTTCATTAATCAGGCATGTGATTACTCATGATTTCAGTATTTGCTCAACATCTCCTTGATCCTTCAAGGGTTCTTGACAGAATGTAAAGCAATCACCAAAGGGAGAAAGAAATAGTCCACATTGTGTCAAAGACCTGTAGATTTGGGGTTTTTTTCTGGTGATGCACAGAGTCTGTAAACTGCCTGATTTGTAACATCTGGGAGATTCTAGGTCTAGAATAAGAGGGAACCCAGGCCCCAAAGCCATTTTCCAGGAATTTTCACATTCGGCAAATCTCATCCCTGGGTGAAATCTCTCAAGAAAAATGTCAAAGATGTCATTAATAAAGATTTAAATTTTATTTTTATTTCAAATAAAAGTAAATTTAATTTCTGATCTTTCATTTTTAATTTATTATTTCGAAATTTGTTTGACCTGAAGAATGACTGTGAGGCATATAATACTTCTCATAATTTTTTTTTTAAATGGCAGCAAAAATATTTATTATATCAAATTTTGTTCGACCTGGAGATGACTGTTTTCTTATAGAAAATTTTAAATTGCACCAAAAGCACCTTTGGAAAAGTTAACACACTGATATACACAGATTCTGTTTGCAACGTGGAGCCAGTTCTTTTCATAACCACCACAACTCATTTTAATGACATAATTGCCGTTATAAAGACACTGGACACTATTGGTAATTGTCAAAGACCAGTCTTCTCACTTGGTGTATATCAACATATGGATAAAATAACAAACCTGTAAAAACTTGAGCTCAATTGGTCGTCAAAGTTGCGAGATAACTATAAGAAAACAACACGAAGTTGTGTGCTTTCAGATGGTTGATTTCGAGACCTCAAATTCTAATTCTGAGGTCTCGAAATCGAATTCGTGGAAAATTACTTCTTTCTCGAAAACTATGTCACTTCAGAGGGAGCCGTTTCTCACAATGTTTTATACTGTCAACCTCTCCCCATTACTCGTTACCAAGTAAGGTTTTATGCTAATAATTATTTTGCCTTTAAAGTAAACATTTACTTTCAAAATTGGTCACGGCCAATTCAAAGTTTATAACTCTACTGTAAGCAAAGTTGATTGAACTTCAAACATTGTGTGTCAGTTCGATTGGCTTGGTGAGAAATCTCTAATCTTTTAAAACAAATAACAAAGGCTCGAATAACTTGATTTTTGTTTTTATTCATTCTTGTTTGTTTTTGTTGTTTTGTAATTCCAACACGTCGAGTCACTACTGTTTAAACAGCGCCCCCTACCTCCCATCATTAATATAGACTTGAAAGGGAAATCGATTGGTTTAAATTAAACGATAACCAAAGACTAGTATCCTTCTTGGTGTATCCCAATTTATGCATAGAATAACAAACATGTGAAATGTGAGCTTAATTTGTCATCGATAGTTGCAAGAAATTTAATGAAAGAAAAAAAAACATTTTTTCATAGAATTGTGTGCTTTCAGATGCCTGAGAAAGGCTCCATGCCTGAAGCCTTTCTCAGATTTAAAGTTTTGGGTGACAAATTAATGACCTCTTTCTCTAAAACAAACATCATTTCAAAGGGTGTCGCTTCTAACAATAGTATCAGCAGCTCTCAAAAAGTGTTTTGAATAATTACCAAATACTATTAAAGTGTCTCCTTTCGATGTCAAACAAACCCACACCAGTTATTTTGAACCATGAACTTTGTGTGTAGCCGTGTAATTTTACAAATCTATCCCATTACTTTGACAATTACAAAATTTGACTCAACCTCAAATTCTTTGCTCTGTCAAGGCTGTTTAATCTCAACCTTGTACTCAAACTGAATGAAACCTTGAGTGTTCAGCAGTCCGAATCGTTCTCCTCCAGTGTTGCTTTTCTATAACTTTAATAACTTTATAATTGGGGGGATATTGTACACTTTTGCAGTGACTTTGGATTTATTTTCCCCCGCGGGATTCCGAAGCGCTGAGTTTTTGTACTTCTTATTTTACAATGGTGTGAGAAAAACCCAATCGTATAAAGATTTATGTTTAGTAAAAAAGACTCTAAATGCCCGTGAAACTCAGATCACCGGTGCACCTCCAACCAAACGTGGGGAGAAATCTAAACAGTGTCTTTTGTGTGCGGTCACTGTGGCGTAAGCTATCGCCCCCGGTTGGTGTGTTTTCAGGAAGCTTTCACTGCATTATTTTGAATTTCAATGAGGCTCTACGGTTGACTGAATCGGTGGCGTTTACAAAGCCGTGGTATACACAGTGACGTGCCGAGGCCGTGTCGTAATCAACGGCTTTATATGGGAAATACTTCAAGCCCAGTGGACCATCTCGGAATATAAAAAAATATATAAAATTGTAAGGTGGACTTGACCGAATCGGAAATATAAAGTATTGAGAAATCATAATGCTTTTCAGACGTCGATCCCACTATCGGTGCGGAAACTGATGCGTTTTTTTTCTTTCTGCTGTCACGTATTCGTCGTAACAGGTGGTTGACTCCCAGACGTGTCGGATTACTCTACAACGGTATACATTGCGTGTTACGAAGGAGACGTAGAAGCGTCGGGCAGGGCACCAGACGAACTGTGTTTGTTTTTTTAAATACCACTGGAAGATAACGATAAAAACAGCAACATCTTTTTGAGGGAGATACGTCGAAGATTTTGTCAAAACCCATCGAGGACTGCGGTTACTTGGCCCCCTCGGGCCGGTGCTATATTGCTTGCCTTAAGTTGACAACATTCGTTCACGCCAAAGATGGATTCAGCCGTCAGGATTCTTGGAGTTATACTGGGAATATTTGTGCTAGCAGTGTCAGTTAGAACGCAAGGTAAAATCATCAATTTGATATGTAATGTAACACCATCATTATATCATTATCACATCGGGCTGAATACAATCCAGTTACAATGGTTCCTTTACTCCTCTCAAATTACCAAACAACAATAACATAGAGATCTTCCCCTTATGTCAAAAATAATTACTTGATTTTCATGTGACGTTATAAAACAGGTATTTGTATTTTGTGTGCATTCGTGCATATTAATGAGCACTACACTGTAGCCAATAATGACTGCACTGAGACCGTTATATTTCGAAGACGAAGCAATTTTGCCTCGAGACAATAGCTGTGCGGGATTGCGGTAGTATTTAACAATAAATAACCTTGCATGATTATATTGTAGTGATAACAAATATTGTTGTTATTCCGACTTGATATAATAAACTTGAGTTTGCCACCGTCTTTACACAGTTCAAAATAATTCACTTAAAGCCATTTATTTGAAAAATTTGATTAATTTATTGTCATAAGTGTGATTAGCGTGCACAGAATCTGACAGAACCATGAGAAAGAAATTTCAGTGTTTTTCTTTTTTGACCAAATTCATCGAATTTGGTGTTGGAATGAATAAATAATCTATTATAAGAAAACAATTCTTCACGTATGTTCATTAATAAAATCAAGGCAAGATATTTGGATTGGAATATAGGATTGGTAAGGATAACAAACATTGTTAGATTTTAGTCTGAAAGCTTAGTTATGAAGTTCATATTAAAACCATTTTTCTGTGAAATATTTCCCTCTGAAATTAAGTCATATTCGAAACAGCTGTATCTGAAAACCTTTAAATAAAACGCACAGCTGATTTTGGTTGGTACAACAAAAATGTGTTTACATGCTGAAAATTGTGCATCGTTTTTCACTATTTTCTCCTATTAAACTCACACAACGAATTCAGCACAAATTTCCACAGGTTTGTTATTGCTTTTATAATTAGGTTGATCACATAAAACATGAACAATGCTTGCGACAATTTGTCAACTCTACTTTAAAAAACCCAACTGCTACATTTTTAACGAGTGTAGCACGCAGATCGTACATTGGTTAATATGATAATATACACGAAAGATTAACCTGTTTTTTATTGCTTAATGTAGGTTTTTTCTAAAACATTTTGCAATTGACATGACAAATTAAATAATTTTAAACTTAATTGTGTTTCTTAATGACCAGATGAAACCGAAAGCCAACAGGTGGGTTGGAGTTGTGATTTCACATGTCACAATATATAATATACGTTTTACCGCGCGTAATGTACATGAACATGTTTTTGCAAATTACAGAATGTCTATTATTCTATCTAGAAAATGATAATTCATAAATTTTAACGAATCGACAATAACACAGATGCTGACATTTTGAGGGACCAAGTGGTGTGGGTTTTTTCAAATAGTTGATGTCAACTTTTAAATTCATTGAAAAAAACCTCTGTATACTCTGATATATAAAAGGAATTTCGAAAAGGAATATTTCAATTTTCAGATATAACAATAGGCCTAATAGGCCTATTTTCGTTTTTAGAATCATGTAATTGTTCCCAAACAGATAAATGTTGTTTTCTTCCCTTGGACATACACCTTATCATTTTCTGGATTTTTGTTTGTTATAAACAAGCTTGCATTTTCACCAGACCCGACATCGTTCGCAAATTCGCTTAAAGGTATTATACAGGATTGGTAGAGCTGACAAAACAGTTGCAAACAAAGTTCATGTTTTGTGTGATTAACCATATTCATGAAATAACAAACCTGTGAAAATTTGAGCTCAATTGGTCATCGAAGTCACGAGAAAATAGTGAAAAGAGACCTTATGTGTTTTCTGTTTTTCAAACAGTCGAGTTTATTATCGCGCGCGATAAAAACTATTGTTTTATTCATTTCTCAGAAGCGATAGCATTTCAGGCAGAAATATTTTAAGGAACACTTTCTACCCTTTCTTACTTTAAGTCATGTAAGTTATGTGTGAATCTGTGAACATTTGTGTTTTTCGATCTTACCAATAGTGTACAGGGCCTTTAATGAGAAGTAGCCAACATAATTGAATTGTCAGTTTTCAATTATAAATTCACCACAAAACCAACCTTCAGAAAATGAAATTAACAGTTAGTCAGATTTTCGAGAAACAAAATACTTGTTTATGCTTTGTAAGAGATTCTGTGCAAATTAAAAACTGGCTTAATTCGATTTTGGCAATCGAAATAACCAGTGGTGGTGTGACGTCTTCAAATGCTATTTTGCCGACTTTGACAGTTTTTCAGATATAGCTTTTTCTCTGACGGATTAGTACTGCAATAAAATCAACGAGCTTCTAGATTTAATTTGGTCAAATTTGTTGTCAATTTTCAATCCTGAAATGTAGTCTTGCAAAACCCACGTCCGCCTCAGAATTTGCTACACACATTCCTGTCAGTATTCGATTACACCGTGCACCCCCATTAATTTTAATTCTGTCGTTAAAATAGATCAACCGATGTTTACACCAGGTTTCTCAGCAATTGGGCTAGCCTTTGTACAAGTCGTTAAAGAGTGAGAGTTGTCAGAGGGTAACATTCTGCGTAAACATGCAGGTTTCCGTATTCCAGGATAGCATTTCTGTCAGCCGATATTATGTTGTGGGTATTTAGTAACGGTTGGAGCATGGTTGGAGCAACGATCGCCACCATGGCTTCCTTTGGTTCTACCATAACACACTATACATGTGATTATTATAACACAAAAGGAGTGAGAGTTTGCCGTTCCTTTATTTATTGACCTCATCAACAATGGACGCACTGGCGACTCATGCCTCTGTAATCAACATTATTACAATGGTAAATTTAAGGCGTGTCACCTATATGTGCAGCTTGTTGTTGGTCTAGGCCTACCTGGTGGTGTGTATCATCTGTTTGTGTAGCCCCCACGGGGTACCACTAAATTGTTAATGACCTTCCTTATTGTTGGCATACAATGTATACCGATTTGTGAGATCGTAAACTTGCAGTCCGAAAGCAATTCTTTAAAATTATTATCCTTTTTATTCGGTTTATATTAGGCCTATGCTTTTTGTGGTTTCTTTCTCCATAACAACTTGAAAAGGGACTAGTGTTCAAAGTGATTGCGTGGCGGTTGAGGAAATAACTTGAAATGATTGGGTACAAATTTCTTATAGGCCTGAAAGTTTTTAAACGCTACTTTATTAGCTGTGAACTTAGGGCCTATTGACTTTTTTATGCCCCCAAATCCCCGTCATTTAAGGCCATTGCATCTCGATGCATTTTGTGGAATATTAAGTACGGTTCCGTAGTGACGGCTATGGTAAGGAGAAGATCGATCACCAGTGCTAAAATGTACTTTAGCATCTCTATTAATCTTCAATTAAACGACCACACCCAAGTTCGAATCTTCAAACAAACGGCCACACCCAAGTTCGACAACTCGGGGACGATCTTATAAAATGAACGTCATTTGGTGCGTTTTTTTTAAACGGTGCAGTTTTGCACGAGACTTCTCAACCTTGTTCTCTGATATGATTGGTACCGGGATCGCAGTTTTCTTATTACATCGTGGTGTTTACACTTCTTATTCCATGGAGGCCCAGCACCCACCAGTGAGAAACACTGACGTATTCTGATGGAATATTCTTTGTATATCTTATTCGATGACCATAATTCAGTAAGAACTCGTCTATACTAATATCATAAATTGGCACTTATTAACGACAAAGGTGATGTGTTGTGATAACGGCATCAACCTTGCATTCATTGTGTTGGGCCGGCCGGACACACATTTTTTTTCTTCTGATTGGCATTTTTTTACAAACCTTTCACACCCCAGGAATGAATGACCCTGAACTTAAAGTTGTCTGACTCACCGATCGGGGACCAACGCCTGGACCTTTTTACAAAGGCGACGCACCCCTTTTTTTTCAACAGTCACCAATGATCAGTTCTGAGAGTGATTTAATAGGAAAGCACGGTTGACCAGTTAAAGGGAAGGTATACGATTGGTAATCACTCTACAAATTTAAGGCAATCAAAACTTACTTGGTTAGAAGAACAGCAACTTTCGATAAAAGCATTTTTAGAAATATTTCAATTGAAATTAATGTGTATATGGAAAAAGACGTAAGTTTTTATCCCCAAAATTTGAATCTGAGAAACGTCAAAAACGTTTCTCAGATTGTGTATTCCTATGAGGGATTATTCTTCATGCGTGGACATAACCGCTCCAGATTTTGGGCGATATCTCAAAAACGCTACCACCTTTTGAAATGAAATTTTCACAGTTTAGTTTTATTGTATATATCTACATTTCTATAGGATTAAAACAATCGAACGGTACAAAAAAAACCAAAGGTATACTTTGCCTTTAAACACTACTGTACAATTTTTTTTTTAAACTTTCCTTGCGAAGTTGGAGATCCGGAAACCAAGATTTTAACCATTTTTGGAATAC
Organism: Pycnopodia helianthoides; assembly: GCA_032158295.1. NCBI lineage: Eukaryota > Metazoa > Echinodermata > Asteroidea > Forcipulatida > Asteriidae > Pycnopodia > Pycnopodia helianthoides. The sequence continues at coordinate 14,607,955 of CM063245.1, forward strand.
GAGAAGCGAACAAAAAAAGCTGTCTTTGCTTTGCACCATGTACTTTTAAAATGATAAGCTTTCCAAAGCCCCTGGAAACATCACTCGTCCCAATTTTGTTTACTCCAACAGGATCTGCCACTCGGCAGGATTGATGTATTGGAATAATTTTACTAATAACTTGGAGCCGGGGGATACACCAGAATTTATTCCGTCGGGGTCGGGTTGCATTTTTTATGACAATGATATACTTTGTTACTCTCTAGACTCCGGGCACTGGTGCCATTGTCAGGGTAGGCCGGTCGGGCGTGACGACGAACTGTAGTTTCGCAACAAAAAAGGCATAACCCTCCCATAACTCAAAGAGATTGCTGTTCTATAATAGCCACGGAGGAGGAAATGAACATGACAATAACAAAAATTAACCACTTTTACAGTATTTTGGGTTTTACACAGGTCCACTTAAAGTTCAAGTTGAAAAAGATCTTGCGGGAACTAAAAGTAGGAGCTTAGGACTCTATATAGGAGCCTACTTTCAATTTGAATGCTGCTGTAATGTGATCCAAATAGAACCAAACTAATCCGTGAAAAATAAATACGCTGGTTTTTTTTCTCTCACAAAGCACTTTTTTTTTATTTTACTGGCGACAGGAACATAATGATTATGTTTTAATCGACAGATTTTAGCGCCATATGCACGGGGAGAAATATCCATAGCATATTAGTATAACTATGGAGGGAGAATCCTTCCTCCATTACGTGGTATAACCACTGTGTAGGCCTAAACGGATACCGCGTCCTTCATGACGCAGTCCGTCTTATTTCCACACTGATCCTCATTGACGTGCCAAATGGTTGACGCCATTTTAAGGTGTCAGCTTTCCCGTGACGCATTTTTAAGTTGTCAGTTTTCCGTGTGTCTACTTAAGTAGATTCCTCCGTAGCGTAACGTATGACCCCTTGCGGAACGCACCTCCGCACAATGCGCTTCATACAATTTCTACCATTTTGGGACTCCCCAAATAGGCGCATGTAAAAGATGCGCTTCGCGCGCTGTGAAATGTACAAGGGGTTAATATTGTGTATTTTAAGGAACCTGCGTGCATTTAGACCATGGACAGACATATTCTGCGTATGACGGCAGTGCAAGAGGTCAAACTAGGGTCAACAAATTGTACCCTACCCCTAGCCTTGTGGTTTTTTTAAAGGCTAGAATGAATTGCATCTTGGTGTGGTGGAGGTCTCGTTGTGCAATTCTGAAGGAAACACCCGGTTGCTTAGATACGCTTCTGTAGCTGTGGAGAGGTTTAGACGTTATTGATTTGACCAGACCGTGATGATAGCATGCAACACTAATAATAATCATCGTAAAAAAAACTTGCTCTCACAGAAATAATTCATACAGCATGTTCGCATCAAGAAGAAGAATTCACAATGAGGATGATCTACGTTTTAATGGAACACTTATGAGTAATTCCACCAGTCATCATCATAGTGGTTAATGGTTGGCCTTTGGCTATCAAAATGAGGCCTTCAGACCTACATGATGTTTTTCTCTAATGAGGTTCAACCACAAACAATGGACGAATTTTCAGAGTTCACTGTATCTGTATTTGTTTGTCGTGAGTTACTAACAAGAAAAAAAAAACAATGGATGAAAGACAGGGGTATCCAAATGATGGTATAGCCTAGGGCCTTATTATTTAGAACAAATATAGTCGTATACCGGTATCTCAATTATTGTGAAATGGATCACGTGCACATTATGATCGATATCATTATTAATACTATGAATGCGGTGTCCTTCAAACCAATATTAACGCTACGGACATAAAGTCGTTGACTTCATGAGCCATGATGAAGGCCAGGGTTCATTTCCATAGAGCTGCTTAGGCACAAAAGTAGCTAAGCACAACAAAATTATGCTTACCAGAATAAGGTTACCGGCCAAAATACCACGTCACATAAAAAAAATTGTTACTGGTATCCTGCTAATTTCTGCTTATCCGAAAATTGTTAAGCAATATTTTATGCTTAACAACCCCATGAAATTGGGCCAAGGATCAGTGTGGGAGAGAATGGACCTGCATTATTGCCGGAAACACAATGATCGACTGTATACATTAATCATTGGCATTTAGAATATATTATTTGGGGTTTCATATACATTTTAGCATTTTACTTGGGCCGAGCGCTTTTAAAGTCAATGCGTTTTTGAATGTTTTTTGCTGAGAGATTGTTTCAGCAACCAATGGGATTTTAGTGTGTCGGACTTTCGGTGGCATAGCCAAGGTTGTGATTGGTGAACACGCAAGGGGCGAAGCTTGATGGATCGGTCAACTCCGTCTGTGAGGGCGCTGCGCTGTCAGAGGGAAAGTCCCATCTTAAACTTGTCGGATTTAAAGTCTTCAAGATCACGGAACGTTACTCTTGAGAAAGTCGAAACTTAAGCTGCTCCAAGACCCAGAAAGATGCTGTAAGAATATGCACAAGTGCTGGTGAAAACTTTATAGGTTTGAGTTTTTAGATCCACCAGTTTTTATGAACAACTCATGGCGGCATTTTTGACTCGGCTGTGTTGTAATGTTTGTTAGCACAGCAGTGTACTGTTACAGTCAGAGCCCTGGTAGGACGTCAGTATCCGTTGCACCATAGAGCAAGGAACCGCTTGCTCTATGGTTGCACTATGCAACGGAGGAGTCCAACCTGGGCTACAGTCAGTAGTGTTACTGTTAGCCCCATATTATGATATAGACCATGTTACATTTGTTTACAGAGTGGTGACCTCGAACATAATGCTGTTCCTGACGGGCAAGATGCTACACAGGCTCAATGGGAAAATTTATATTTTGTGTCATAATTTTCACATAAATTCAAAATTTACAAAAGCAACAGCTCTTGAGATGTCCCCCCTTTCTTCATATAAAAAGTCCATAAAACATCAGATTTATTGTATTCTTCAATTGAGCTGTGTACAAATTTGCCCGCCGGAAGTCTAGGCTCTGTGGCTCTTTTGTAAACATGTGATGTCACAGGTCACATCGTCTATATAGGGCCAATCCACTTCGTATACTAAGTGGATTGGCTACTGAATAAAGTGGATTGCTTCATTGTTATTCCAGACCTGATTTACAATAATCGAAACCCGCTGGTCATCACAGGGAAACAAATCTTAACTTATTTTGTCTATACTTTTGTTCACCGAAAAACACTAGTTAGAAAACACAGTAGTTTCCCTCGCCTTGAAATCCTTACAAGGGAGTTCCTCATTTCCATGTTAAGTTTAAGAAATAAAACAAAATATTCCAATGCTAAGTTTAATCCATCACTTCTCTTTTTCTCCCTTTGGTCTGCAGGACCGTGTGGTTCCAGCCCATGCCAAGACGGTGCTAACTGTGTGAATAAACCAGATGGCCTGTCGTACTATTGTGAGTGTCGACAGGGACGTCATGGAGAGACATGTGAACAACTTTTGCCAATTTCATGTAAGTCTCTCTTAACTCTTTCTAAAACGGTGATTTGATTGAATGTTGTGTCTACAAACGGCTGAAATTCCGTATCCGGCAGCCACTTTATCTCCCTTCATTTTCGGTCAAATTTTATCCTCACCTGTCCAGAAGGGTTTACAGAATGAGTACACGGAGGAACAGGTACTTTGAGGTATTACAAAGTGCCAAAATCATGAAAAATAAGCCATTTTCTACGGGGTCTACGTTGGTCTTGTCAACGCTGTACTCCAGTTTGGTTCCTTTGGGCACAAGTGTGTGAGAGTTCTGTTCGTGCGATAAAAAGTCCAACATCCATTAAAAAATCATCTTAATCACTTATAGAGTGCCTTCTTGATAGAAGCTGAAAAATCAAGCAGAAAAAACCATGCTTTAGTGTGTCAGGATCAGAGTTAGTTGCAATAAATCCCTCAATTCTCCTGATAGTCATTTTTTTTCTTCTATTTCTGCAAAAAAATTTCTCAGCAAAGTTTGAAGTGTTAGGTGTAAATTATTCTAAACTGGTTCATTACAAGGAGATCAAGACCATGTCACTGGTCACTAGTCTGACAGAAATGGCTGAAATTGAAAATATGCATGCAAGGTTTCACATAAACCCTTCAGTTTTGGAGGATCAAGGGTTACGGATATTGCAACTAGATCTACAAGTTTTTCTTGATATGTTCTGGTGTTTTATTTCAATGTTGCCTAAAACATGTTAAATTAGTAAAAGTCAGACATTTTTTTCCAGGTAATTTATTTTTTCATTTTTTTTCACCATTTTTTCCTCGTTTTTTCCATTCCCCCCTCCCCCCCCCCTGTTTTTTTTTTTAAAGCTGAATAAAAAGTTTAGGGTTGCAGCTTAAAAAATAGGGTCGGTGGGGGAACCGGAAACAGAACCCTTTTTTTTTTTGGCCTTAGTTTTACTTTTGTCACAAACAATCACGCATTTATTTTGTCTTTATCATTGTCTAGCGAGATCCTCCTGTGACTTGAATGGACAACGTTACTTCTACGGCCAGAAGAGTGGAACCATAACATCACCAGGTCACCCCGGCCTCTACCCTAACTACCAAACCTGCTTTTTTTTCCTCGGCACTGCCGACACCATCAAGTTTCGTCTGACGTTCCACGCCCTGGACGTTGAAGAGCTGAAGGATGCGGTGGAGATCGGGTCTGGACCGACTGTTTATAATAATTATGTCGCGGAGTACGACTTGGGGAGGTATGATCCGCCTCCAGGTCCGTTGGAATTCGTGGCAGACCGGTTATGGATTCTTTTCTCCTCCGACTTCAACATTCAGCGTTCTGGATTCAACATGAGCTGGATGATAGGTTAGTATTTACTAATGATTAGATTCAATTAATAAATTTAAGAGGGGCACATTGCCTACAAATCTCTGCTGGTTGGAATTGCTCCTTGTCCTTTTTTAAGAGTTGTTCATGCAGAAAAACACCTACAGTGTATGGCAGTTAGTGAGTAGTGATTTAAAAAGAAACATAAATTTGCTTCTGGAAATGCAACCAGCGGAACATACTGTTCGCAAGTTTGTGGAGTCAAAACTTTGGTTCTACAAAATAGCGGTCCGTGTTCTGTCTTAAAAATCCACGATTTCAAAAACACACAATTTCCAGGGATATTCATCTGAATCATTATGTTCTACTTTAAAATAATCTTTCCAATTTTCATTTCATAACAACTGCTTTTTATAGCTCAAAGCGCCCAAGGCAATGTGCCCCTTTATATAGAAAGCATTCAAATGAAAAACAAAAGTAAAAGACTTGTCATCCAAGAAAAGACCCTTAACCCTTGGAGCGCCGCCAACGTTCTGAAATTGCCAACTGAGTATCCATCCACAGGCCGCCGACGTTCCCTTATGTTCTACTACCCGAAAACTAAAATTTAAAAAAAATGGCTGTCATGTGGATGCACAGTTACCAAAAAGAGGCTGGCGCTGTAAGGGTTAAGTCATCATGGTTTCATGTTTTTTTAATTTTCATGCATTGATTGCCTAGGATGAGCTTGTGAAGTTTTATTTTGAACCACTTCACGTCAGATTTTGTGTATATAGACCCCTTGCACAATGCAGAACGCACCTCCGCACAATGCTCGTCTACCATTTTGGGAGTCAATTCCTTTGTGTGCAATTTGACTACCAAGATGGCAACAGGGATGTGTAAGTGCGATGTGCAGTGGGTAGACCTATCCACCAAATTGTTATGGACTGGCCTATGGCCGACGGTTTATTATGCCCAAAACAGCTTTGGAGCATCCCCATTTTTTGCTGGCAGTCGGACGGCTGACGTAAATATCCAACCTGACATTCCATTGTGTAGCATGCACAGGCTTGCAACTACCGTGCTACGCTTTGTTTCACCACAAACAAGGTACTGGCAATCGTGCTCGTAATATCCTTTTTTCGGGGGTTATATTCCCGAAACCAGACCTTTTTTCTCATGGAGGAAAAATGGTTTTGCAAATGTGGCATACAATAATGGACAGGCTGCCGCCATTGTTTATCATTTTATTTGGCTCAATGTGAGGTAAGTCTGAGCACTCAAAGATTCCAGCATACCATGGCAGATTATCGGCCGTGGCTTACGGCCGAGGTTCTGCAAATCATGGTGGTTGCCTCCTCATATTTTCTCACCAAGAACCTTTGTTGTCTTTCTATGCAAGTCAGGGTTTCATTGTTGCAATGATTTTTTCAAAGGAAAACCATTACTCCAGAAACTCCTAAAAGTTCTGAAAAAATATAACCGCGGGTTAGCACGGAAATTTTCTTCTGGAATGCTGAACCAAAGTGATCAAGATCCACCAAAGTTTTTCAAAATGATGGTCGGCATTAAAATTGAAAGTTCAGCTCAGCAAAGTTTTTATATTGATTGTGTATCGATTTAAAAGTTTGTGGAGATCAGATCAGTTGTTCCTCTTAACCCAGATTTTCGCACAGATTTCAAAAACATGTCTCTTGAAGAGATAAGGTTTTTACAAATGTTGGAGTGATTTATATCCTATCAGTTTTGTCATTGTCAGCACTTTAACACAGGTATAAAAGTCTGCATAATTAGAGTTCACCCAGTACAATTGTTAACATATGTACACGTGCAAACAACCCAACAGAAACACGCTGAGATTTTCTCAACTTTGAATTGAAAAGTTGTCACATTATACAGTCCAGTAACGTCGAGGCTTGTATTCCTGCTTTTTTTTTTTAGCAATGTGCACTCACCCCATCCATTTTGCACTTTTCACTTTATTGTAAGTTGCAGAGACACAGTTCTGTGTGTTTGTTTGGTTTAAACATGAAACTGCCAATCCCATTTATCAAGTGTTCATAAAATAAGTCTACCACCACATTCAAGTGTATTTTTTGTCGAAACTGCAGTTCCCCAGTTCGGATTTTTTCTTTCTTTTTGCACCATTAGAATATTGATTGATGATCTTTCTAGACATACATGTAGAACCTAGAGGATTGGACTGAATGAAGCCTTTAAAAACACCATGAGTGTTCCACTCCATTACGTTGTTTGAACACTCGTTGGGTGGAATTTAAAGCATCGTTCCGAAAAAAAAACCCACTTTGGACCAAAGCCACTGAACCACAATTTGGCCAAGTGGCACAAAAACACACAAATAATCACGAGCATAGCATGATAATAAAACACCATCTGTTACCTACAGTTACAGTAGAGAAATGTGGCACCGTTGTTGTTTGTATGGAATTAGAAATCAAATTTTAGAAAAACATTTTGCACTTGCGGCGTTGACTAAGGAATGAGTTGTCCTCCACAATAATTTTAATTAGGATATGTTGAGCCTGCTAGCTCAACACCTGTGTGTGGGTCTTTGATAACTCAGCAGTTTGTGTAGGCGTGTGTGAGGCTAATCATGCAGAAATACCATTTTGCTGTACATGTTTACAGAGTGTGTATTTTGATTTCTGGTGTTAATTAGAAAGTCCAATGCATAGTGCGTTTCAAGCTTCATTTTGGACTATTTTGTTAAATGTCCTACATGTAGTTGACAGTGCTTAAAAAATATCCTCTTTTTCAAATGTTTCAGACAGATGCATTGAATTTTTTTCAATTTAAGTTAAGTTAAGGTTAAGTCTGTCTGGAGCCAATTTGGCTCATCAGGCCAGTGTTTATATCCAGTTTCAGAACATTTATATTCCCCCTGGACAGGATACCAGTCCAGCGCAAATTAACTCCCTAGCTCTCACCGGTACCCATTTGTAATCCTGGGTGGAGAGAAGCAATAACTATAAAGTGACTTGCTTTTAACAAAGATATTAACAAGACAAGGATGAAATGCACTAAAAAGACAGTGAGACTATAAAAATCACATTGAAAAGATTACATAATGTGTATGTGAGGTAAAGGGCTGTTAGAATATGTTTAATCATATACATGCAGCAAACACACTAGATTATTAATGTGTGCATATTCAAGAGGTATTGTTTCAGTTTATATGGAATTACTTCATAGACCGTGCAAGTCTTGTGCATAGTCGAACATTTTTGGGACTAACTGAGCTCTACTTAGTTCTGAGCACATTGCTTTAACCCTCTTGCTGTCTGACCATTCAATACCATTCAAGTGGCTTTGAATGATAGATCAACTATGCAAGCCTGAAATATGATACCATGAGGGAATGCATGTACACAGTACACAGTTAGTTCTGTGCACAGTTGTGCCACCGTACACAACCTTGGCAGTCGAATGGTTTCAAATGGTTGGTCAACTCTCTGGAAAAATGTTGCCAAGAGTCACTGACAGTAGGAGGGTTAATGCATGAAGGGAAAAAACTCATGCACTTTAACGTGTCCCAATGTTTTGAAGGAGAACATTTCAGAAAGTTGTTCCAGAACAGGCGAGTACCACAAGAGAAAAAATATGCTGTTTTAAAAATTTGTTTTAACGACGTTCGATTTAACTTTGAATAAGTCCGAAAAACAAAATCGGTCCGACAACAAAATCAATCCAATTGACAGTCTCCCTCGAACATGTCACACTCAAGTTTGGATAATTCAACCTCATTATATGCATGTGTGCCAAGGAGAAAAGGGTAATAATAGACAGGCGACCTCGTAAACCGTAAACTTGTGATCGGCTTAAAATTCAATCCTAACATTCCACTCTCTTGCTACAAAGAGACCCAGACGGGGGCGTCAACCAAGTGTTTTGGGTTTCCCAAATAGGGTACCGTGGACGTGTGGACCTGTTTGGTCCAGTGAGCATTTCTCTAACATGTGAAGGAAATGTAAGTAAGCATTTCAGTTTAATCCCAATGTTTGAAGGTGCGGGATACCCTGTTTTTGTACAGTGCTGAAGTTTACCCTTTGACCTGTTACAAATCTACTTCTTCTTTGGCGTTTTTTTTAAATTTAAGGTATTGTAGACTGATTTGATTTGAAGCAGAAAAAATTGCATTCGCAGTCAAAGGCTGAAATGTGGTCAAGTTACAATGAGTGAAATATTTAACACTTAGAAATCAACCTTATTATAACCTTATTAAAACCTATTACAAATTACAACTACAACCAAGGAGCAATACCTGATTTTAAAAAACCTGGCATACGCGAGAGAGAAAAAATTGTTAAAGAAAAAGGGTCGAAAACAAGGATATTTTTGAATTGGTATGAACATTTTTTTTCAAAAATGACAGACCAGGGCCCAATTTCATAGAGCTGCTTAAGTAGAAAATGTTGCTTAAATAATTCTGCTTAGCACAACCAGTCACAAACTGTAAACAAAGGAAGTGGTTTAGAATGAGTTGGTTATATGAGTATCAGCATTTTAAACTGAGGAACCATTCTTGCAGTAGAACCACGGACCTCCATTAGAACTGAAGACTGTATCATGACCTACATATTCAACAAAGTGGCTTAGTGGTTGTTTTCCCCTGTGGACCTCGAGTTGAATCTTGCCTCATACCAGAGGTTACATGGGTTGCTAGTTCCTCCCTTTGTGGGTTTGTCCTAGAGTTTGCCCTCAACTTTTCCAGTGTCTAGCCAGCAGGACCAATGAGCTTACTGTTTCACAAGTCCACATTTCATATTATTAATAGGGATACCTAGTTTTTTGACATTGAACTAGCCAGCTGGGCCCAATTTCATGGCTCTGCTTACCGTAAGCAAAGAATCTGCGCTTGCGGAAGCAGGAAATTCCGCGCTTACGTCAAGCGTATTTCATGCGGGGAATTTCGGCTTGTGCGCGTGCGTACTCCACGTTACTAGGCATTCTACACTTACACAGCTAGCGCAGAAATTCGGCGCTTGAACAGTAAGCGGAGAATGGTCACTGCAAGCGCAGAATTTTGCGGTAAGCAGAGCCATGAAATTGGGCCCTGGTCCACTTGGGGAGAATTTTGACTGGTTCTCGGGTGTTTTTAACTAGCATTCTGCCAGCGGACAACTGGTAAGGGAGAATGCTGCCCTCATACGTCATCTAAAACCTCTTTCGTTTATCCTGTCATTGGCGCTTGCGCTATAGACCTTATGCACATGACGTCATTTGAGTAGGGCACCCTCAGCTAGAGGTCAAAAGAAGATATCTTATTGGCTGATCCTTTGTGCCGCGCATTTTTTATTGTTTCACCATAGTTTTACTTCTAAGATGATGGCTTGATGATGACAATGCAGTGACGATGAGTGTGTAGTAAAATAAAGTAGAACTTTGAGATTGTACTTACCACAAGATCATAGTTCTAGGGGTACATTTATATGGACTGGCAATGAGGTCACTAGAGCACGTCTATTCTCCCGAGGGACTGTGAGTTACCAGAAGAGGGACCTATTTTTCTTATTAACATGAGCCTGGCAACCTCTTGAGGGCGCTGTAACCAGTCAAAAATTGAAACACTATTGCCCGCTTCGGGAACTATTTCCCACAAACTACGCGCGTGCGATGTCTAGTTCATGGTTGTGCAAATCTCATGCACTAGCCTATAATAGTTCACCCCACGTGACCGTGTTTCAGCCAACCAGAATACAGAACTAGCAAGAGGTGTGTTATAAACAATACTAATGACCAATTGAAAAGCCTGCTTAGATGGTTATTCCTTGTCATCTTGATAATCCTATTAACAAAAATAACTGTTCTCTTTGCAGATGGTGATGAGTGTCTGATTAACCAATGTGCACCAGGGGAACTCTGCATTGACTTGGAGTATGGCCACAGATGCGAGAGTAAGTATGCCCAGGATGTGAGGTGCTCCGCGCCAGAATTACAAGGTTGCCCTCCAAACGAATTGGTTTCCCCCAAATCATCCATCATTCTGTCTTTCAAGGCTAATAATATCCAAGGCAGTTGCCTCTTCTTTTTGTCATTTGGTGGCATGGTGTACCCCCCCCCCGCCTTTCTTGTGTCTTCGTTGTGTTCCGGGAATCCCAGGATTTCTTTAGATAATTTTGGGGGGCTACTTCTGTACAAGAGGAAAATAGTGTGTTGTTGCTGTTTGTTTGTGTGTGTTTTTTGGGTGGACACTGTCTGCCACATATTGGGCATGGCATACTTTCAGTTGCAATGCCTGTATATTCCAACAGCAAAAGCTCATTAATATTTCAATTCTTGATTGATTTGTTTCCATCTTAGGTCTGAATGAATGTGACAGCTCTCCGTGTGTGAATGGAGCCACCTGCGTCGATGGTGTCCTCCGCTACACCTGCCAATGCCCACCAGAATATGAAGGGGTCAACTGTGATATCCGTAAGAATGAATCGCTCTCTTTGATTATAATTAAAGATATTTATACAGGGTTGGAAGAGCTGACAAAATAAATCTTACATCTTATTGTATTTGGGGTTCTTGTATTGTTATTGCTTTGATAATTTGTATGCGTACTTGAGGGTACTATAACCATTCCTCGTTTGTGCAGCTTGGGCAGAAATTTAAATGAAATTAGGCCCCCAATTTCATGAAGCTGTTTACTGGTAAGCAAATTTCTGTGCTTACTATAGCAGAAAAACTGCACAAGCAAAAGAGTATTTTATAAACGATGAAGAAGATTTCACAGCGCCTGTGTGTGTTCACCATGGTTTTGTATTATTGCATCACTCGTCTGCTTACAGAAACCCCTGGCAAGTAAGCGTGCCTTCCACTTTTGCCTACGGTTAGCAGTGTTTATGAATTAGAAATTCTGCTTATGGCTGCTCCGTAAGCAGAAAATTTCTGCTTGCAGGCTTTATTTGATAGTTGGGCCTGGTCATGGGTACAATGGACAAAAGAAAGTACACTAATTCAGTCTTGACTTTATGTAAAGCATTTTCATGCATTTTAACCTTGAGGAAACACTCGGCTAGAGTTGAAACGGGAAGTCATCAAAACAGTTTGTGCTCTTGAAAGCTTTCAGCAAACAAGTATTTCTGAATTTGTGTAAAGTCCCAGGACATGCACGGTTGAACATAAATTCTGTCGAACATAATCAAAGGAAATCCGGTGGAACTGCAAGTTTTTAACAAACACAAGAAATAATTGGTTCAATCAAATAATTTCTCTGCCTCTGATCAGTGTAGCCTCGGATCAAGTTCAATCGGTGACTTTCCGATTCAAAATCATAGAGCTGCTTGTAGGACATTTCTTTGTACTCTAAATTCATTTGCTGTTAAGCAAAAGTCAGGAGGGGGGGAACAGTCATACAGAGTACACAATACTTCTAGTCTAATGCAATTTTGAGCTGGTAACCCGGGCCCAATAGACCGTATTGAATAACCCCTTTGTTGCTTTGAAAGTAGGGCAAACTGTATGCGCGTCTAAACGCGTACATCAATGAAGCACGCAGCGTTCCCAGTTTGATTTCTACGGCACACGTACGCACACGTACACCCACACGCACACGCTCACAGATGCCATGTTGTAGGGCAGGTTTTTGAATGGTGACGTCAAATTCAATACGGTCTATTGATCTGTATGGTATTGAGGGCTGATTCAACAACGAATGTCCTCACACCACAATTATAGTGTTGTCTTATTTTGACTGCTTATTAGTTGTTTTCTTGGATCAACGGCCAAATGAATAATAATAACACCAATGAAAAAGGGTAATCTTACTTCTTTTGCATCACCCAGCCAAAATTCCTCAAAGATTACATTGTTGCGACTGGTGCCCTACTCATTGTATTGTTTGCTTCGCAAAGAAATTTGCTGAGCAGTATTTTCTGCTGATCAGCTTGAAGAAAATTTGGCCCTGACGCTTCTTAGCCAAACTCTTTTCCTCCTAGATACTGCGCAAGACTCTGGAAAAGTACAATAATTCAAATTCTCCATTTCTCAAGACAATTATTACCTCTAAGGTCCCAAATTCTTCAAAGTCCTATTTGTGCCTGACTTTGCATGATATCATATGGTATTTTAGACCCAAATTACAGCTTGTTTTCACTGTGCCAGGGCATAAACAGTCTTATGCCAGTCCAAACTTTTGGGTGTTCAAAAGGTTCCCTTCACACGATGATTTCGCTCACGCCCTTATAGTCAAAATTTTTGGTGTTGGAAGATTTTGTCGTAAGTCCTGACCTCTGACAAAATTTAGCAATGTTTGAGACAGTCCAAACATTGTTCTTCTTTCACAAAAACTGAAATTTGTAAAAATGTCACAACCATGCTAAAACAAAGCAAGGGACCCCTGCTAAATTGCTTTCGTGTGAAAAGGGCTATATATGTCTCCTCACTATTTTAAGTATTTATTTTTGTGTGTGTGCTTTTCTTTTTGTTTGCAGTAAGGAACCCGTGTCAGAGTAACCCATGTCAGAATGGGGGAAACTGTAGAAATGAACGTACCTTCTACATATGTGAGTGCGTCAATGGCTATACGGGACCGACATGCACAGAAGGTAGGGTTTGACACCAGTGGCTGATTTCACGAAACTCTACGCAACTGTGTAAGCCCACTTCCATAACATTTCTTTGCGTAAGTTGTGCACCTCTAACGCAAGAAATCTTTCGCAGGTGGACTTGCGCAGTCGCGTGAAGTTTCGTGAAATCGGCTGCAGAGGTTGCCACCATTTCATGGTTTGTGATAAAAATAAAATTAATAATAAAATGTATTTAAGAGCGCGTTACAAATTTCCTGACTCCCTTTACAATTTAAAACTACCAAAAGCCTTTATTTTTAAGTACAAAATTAGTTAGTTGAAAAACAGAGCCGTCAGAGCTGCCAACTCTCCCTGATTCTGCAGAAAGCTCCCTGTAAACTGTCCATGTTCTGATGAAAAAAATTGAAAATCCCCCTGATTATGGAATCCTTTCCCCTATTATGTTGAATTATTTTTGTACAAAATCTCTCCGATTGCAAGATGCATATGTTGTCGGCAGATCTAAATCATTATTGACTCGTACAAAAAGACCAGCTGCTTTGCTTTACAGTGATGCCTTGCATTGTGAACGAGAGCCAACCAATGGACCTCGTGCTTACAGAAACAGAAACAAAAAAATAAAAAAATAAACATTGTAGACAACGCTCACCATATATTTACATGCACTTTGACGTCAGTACAAGGGGAATAACATGGTGCTCAGGAGAATCATTCTGGCAATTCACACAGTCATTGTTGAACAGGTCACTTGACACTATCATCATGTTGCATGTTGCATGGCCCGATTTTCGACGAAAGAATTATATCTAAATTTTGTTGGACTTTTTCTCTGAAAGTGTTTTGACAGATGCTGCTGTTTCAAAACAAACATTTAACAAAAAATTGCATTTAAGCCATGCACAGTGCACATTTTATCATGCAAAATTTTGTGTATGGCTGATGGATAATGTCGGGTCCTGAAATTATTTAATTTTTGGCTTTTAATTAAATACCACTTATCATTAGCAGATATTTACGTGCAATGCATTAAATGAAAGCTTATAACTTTCTTGAATCTATAAGAATGGCTACTTAAAATTTAGGTCTAAATTTTCGCCCTCAAATCAGCCTCAAATCAGACCTGACATCTTCAAAAGCAGCAATCATTTTTTTATAACTAATTTTTTTTTCTCAACTTTCTTGTTTTAGATTTCAACGAGTGTGAAAGTTCGCCGTGCCTGAACGGGGCTTTTGTAACAACGAACAGGACCGATACACCTGTGGCTGCGTTCCTGGATATATTGGAATCAATTGTGACACAAGTATGTATCTTCTATCAATAGAAATATAAACCTGGAGAGTGCTGAGTGTCGTACATTTTGCCATTGAGACTAATTTCGAAACCATTTCATGGCCATTTCAAAACAAAGTACAGGATTGGCCATTTCAACACAAAGTACAGGATTGGCCATTTCAACACAAAGTACAGGATTGGCCATTTCAACACAAAGTACAGGATTGGCCATTTCAACACAAAGTACAGGATTGTATCTATAAAGATGGGGTTCAGTTCATTGTCAAACCTCACCTTTTTAAGTATATAAAAAGAAAAAAGATGGGGGCTCATTTTTAAACTGGTTAGCGCAAAAACGAAGTTAGCTCATAAATATCTTGTGTGGCAGAAACAGATTTCCAGCGGAATTGAAATATTATAATTCTAATATTGGTGGTTCACAATAAAGTGCGCCCTCTACTGTTTGCCCAGGAGAGGAAAATTTTAGCATTGTATTCGTGGAAAAGGTAGACAAATTGTTGGTTGTCGCTTAGCAACCACCGTATGATCCTCATTATTAGATCTAGCAAGGTTATATTATTTCTCTGTGTTTAATATACGGCGTGAGATTTTATTGATTGTATTGTTGGTAAGGCCGCGGTGAATGATTCTCACATTCAAGTCAGCCATTTCAAGGTCCCAACCTGCCCGTGTGGTGCTGAGTTGGGATTGTGATAGTTTCTAGTAGACTGCTTTTTGGTAAAAATGGCCTCTCCAGGGTTAACTGGGGCCAATTTCATAGAGCTGCTTAAGCAGAAAATATTGCTTAACAATTGCCTGCTCAGCAGAAATGAGCAGGATACCAGTTACAAATTGTACATGTAGTATGGCAGTTTGGCTGGCAACCTTATTCTGGTAAGCATAATTTTGTTGTGCTTAGCTACTTTTTGTGCTTAACCAGCTCTATGAAATTGGGCCCTGTATTGTGAATCGCCCGTATTGTGTTGACCATGGTGTCCAGATATTTCTTTCTGGGCAAATAAACTTCACGAGTAACCTTTTGGTGGTCAATAGCTTTATGGAATTGTGGGCCCAGCAGTCTGGTCTTTCATAGGGATCGAAACTCTCTGCAGTCTAATAGCCACTTGACCAACAGTACCGTGTCTTTTAATTTCATTTTGCAGACGTGAACGAGTGTTTCTCAAATCCGTGCCAGAATGGAGGCATCTGTAACGATCTTGTCAATGCATATACCTGCACCTGTGTAGCAGGATTTGCTGGCCTAATGTGTGAACGAGGTAAGTTTAAACGAGATTTGGGTCAAATTGGCCAGGTCATAAGTGACGCATGAAATATTGTGAAGACAAAAGCCATGATATGCTTGACAAAAAAGAAGGCCACAGTGGTAGGACTGTTTCGGCCCATTGTCTATGAATACTAATACACAAGGTAGTTTTTTTTTTACATTGCAGATTTATTGACAGTGTACTCGTATGTATAATCATCATGTTATATTTTTCAGTAATTTTTGAGGTAGGCTGCCTTCAGACAATGGAAACTCTCTGCTGCATTTTTACTTCTACACTGAATTGTAACAGAAATGTTTTCAGATCAATTTGTGTGGTTTTTTTTGTGTACTGTGTTCAGATTCTTCGGACTGTTGAAGACTGTGCAAGTCTCACACCAATTTCAATGTTATTTTGTTAGTTATTAATACAATGTATGCTGGGATGTTATTTTAACAATTCTTGATTTGATTTGGTAATAATGATACAACATGTAAAATTGGTCATAATGACCAGTGTAGTATCTTGCCTGCCAGGAAGTGCCTGCAGGCAAGAATGGACAAGGTAATTTTTGTGTGTGTAAAAAAATTGACATGGTGTAGTCTTAAAAGGGTTTTGAGTGGTTTTTACGTAAAGGTATTTATGAATGGGGGCAGTGACTCAGTCCTAAACGGCCGTTTAAAAACTTTGGAGGGTCGTGACCAGGCGATAAAGGACCTCGGCTTCGGCCCAGTCCTTTATCGCACGGCCAAGACCCTGCCAGTTTTAAACGACTGTTTAAGACTTAGTCACCACTCTTTTATTCTCTTCTGCTATAATAGAAACTAGTTATTGTTATTATTATCTGAACTGATTCTACACTACAAATATTTTTTTTCTGTGTGACATGGTATCTCTTAACTGATTTTTAAACTTCACATTTCTGTTCCTTTTCTTTTCCTTTCATTTAAATGCATTTTTTGTTTGCAGATATAAATGAGTGCAGCAGTTCCCCGTGTTTCAATCAGGCAGGTTGTACCGATTTGGTCAATGAGTACCGCTGTACATGCCTACTTGGCTTTACAGGCTCGCGATGTGAGATAGGTAACTAGTCTCGGAGTGTCCCCTCAACAGTGCGGCGAAGAGTCCCCCCAAAAAGTTCACTCAGATAACAACAAAAAATTGTATTACAAATTGCAGCCGGTTTTAAACAGTGAGGAGATATCCGGTTTAAAAATAAACTCGTCTCATAATGTCCCCTGAAAAGTGCAGGCAAAAAGTCCCCCAAAAGTTCACTCAGATTAAAGAACAAATTTGCAGCCGGTTTCAAACAGTAAGGAGTTATCTGGTTTCGAAATTAAAACCCCCAAACGCCAACACAAACACCCCCCCCCCCCCTGAAAGTGTCAAGATTGATTTTGGTCTTTGAAAATGGCAATAATGTAATTTGAAATGGATAACTTCCAGATAAAAACAAACATTTTTTTCAAAAGAGAGCAGCACAAGTATGTTGAAACTAAAACTGCACATGTTTTGTTTACTATTGTTGGACATGAATAGTATTATTCAAAAAAATTTCCCCCTGAAATTGTGGTTGCTTCTTAGGTTAAACTATTTTCAATTGGCATGCCGTCTTGTTGTTTTTAAAACATTGTTCATTTCTTTGAAGACATTTTTGATAATGCACACACAATGTAGTGAGAAGATATAGGCAGACAAGAAATAATCATCACCTAATTAACAGGGTCTTACACCACTGATAATGAGGACAACATTTTAGTGCAAAATGAAAAAAAATAAATCCTTGCAAAGAGATTTGACAGAAGAAAATATTTTTTAGGCGTTGGTCAGTCTGACATTTTGTCATGCAGTAGTGAACATGCCGATCTGCGAGTTAGATTTGAATAATATCTGTACAGTGACTTGCTTAAATTTGAATTCCCTAGGCTAGAGAAAGTTGCCGTGTCACATTGTTTGGGGAAAGGTTTTACGTAAGAGACGGCAAACACCAACACACATTGCTGAATGGATGTGTATGGCATAATGTTACCAGGGTTTGCTCATCTGGAGATTGCCATATGAAAGCTTGTCCCGAACCGTACTATGTAAGAACACAGTCTTTAGTCTGCAGAATCCAATTCGAGTGTTCACTTGTGACCAATCAAGTCACTGTACCATATATTAATCAAAATCACGCGTTATGGCATATCAATCGCTAAACTCATTTATTTCACAGTTCACAAACAAATGAAAACGTTTGTTTACTATTTTTGCACCCCCCCCCAAAAAAAAGTACAATGAAATGTGCTCAAGCTTTCACAGGTTTACATTTCTGTGAGTTGTTTTTTACTCGCATAAAGCATGGATGTTTTACAAACTGTTTGCTAAAAGTGTATGATCCCTTAATGCATGGCATTCCCCAAGTATATTAATTCACATAATTTATCTAAATAGTTAAATTCAGTAGTAATTTCCTAGTGCATCTGTCTGAATTTTCTTTTGAATGATTGTTTGATTGATTGATTGATTAATTGATTGATTGATTGATAGAAATTGACGAGTGCATTACAGGCCCCTGCCTGAACGGAGCTACATGTTTGGATCTGATTAACATGTATCAGTGTCAGTGCGCCCCGGGATACACGGACACCATCTGTGGAACTGGTACCAAACTCATCATCTATTCTATTTCCTCATTGCATTTTTCACCCTTGTACTAACTACATCAATTCCTTCATCTACAGCGTAAAATGCAGAAGAGATGTCATGTTTGTGCTAACAGAACTTTAACAAATCTGAATCCTGCTGCTTTTTCCAAACCTTGGCCTAGGCTCTCGCTCCGGCTTTGTTTGACATCAAAGCACCCTTCAAATTGCACACTGCTCCAAATTGATGACGGAGTCTTAGTCAGAGCCCAACTCCAGGTTTGGAAAAGGCCCATTTCTATAGCAAGAAGGGTGTCTTGGTATTCTTCACCCTTGTACTAACTACATCAATTCCTTCATCTACAGCGTAAAATGCGGAAGAGATGTCATGTTTGTGCTAACAGAACTTTAAAAAATCTGAATCCTGCTGCTTTTTCCAAACCTTGGCTTAGGCTCTCGCTCCGGGCTTTGTTTGACATCAAAGCACCCTTCAAATTGCACACTGCTCCAAAATTGATGACGGAGTCTTAGTCAGAGCCCAACCCCAGGTTTGGAAAAAGGCCCATTTCTATAGCAAGAAGGGTGTCTTGGTATTCTTCACCCTTGTACTAACTACATCAATTCCTTCATCTACAGCGTAAAATGCGGAAGAGATGTCATGTTTGTGCTAACAGAACTTTTAAAAATCTAATCCTGCTGCTTTTTCCAAACCTTGGCTTAGGCTCTCGCTCCGGGCTTTGTTTGACATCAAAGCACCCTTCAAATTGCACACTGCTCCAAAATTGATGACAGAGTCTTAGTCAGAGCCCAATCCCAGGTTTGGAAAAGGCCCATTTCTATAGCAAGAAGGGTGTCTTGGTATATTTTGGACACTCTGTTGGTAACCCAACTATTTCATTTACATGTAAAACAATAAGTGAACAATTTTGGATTCACAGCAAATTGAGACACCTTGACCAAATTTTCTAGACTGCCAAGCATGCAAATTTGCTAAGCAAAGAAAATGTTTGCTTCATAGCCAAAATAACAGGTTACCTGCTAAAATGCTGTTTTAGTGTGCGTTGCTTTTGCTGGTATCCTTTGCTCATGAGTTGGGCCAGGATATGAATGGCAAAGATTCATATTTCAAATCTCAAGCAGCCCATTTTTCACTTTCCACATGTTTTTTCTCCATAAGCAACATAGGGTCACTTTCTGAAAGTTATTTCTGGCAAGTGATCAACAATAAATGTATACATAGTGACAGATTTCAGCTTGCTTTGGATAAACATAATTTTGCATATAAACAAATTTTATAGCTACAGTAAAAAGCATAATACAGAGCTGTTATTGGCCGAAAAAGCATGGCGTTGCAAATGTAAATGCAGCATCAAAGCAGAATGTGACACTATCACTGTTCGAATGAAAATGCAATTGTAATATCGCTAAACCCTTTCTACTTATCCAATCTTACCAAGTTTGCTGTGAAATTTTACAATGCTTCTATAATGAGATGTGGAATGCCTCAAAGTGCAGTTTTCAAATTTGTCAATATTTTCATAGCAGTGTCGGAAGAAAGTTGGTCTATACTTATATAATATGCAATGGTGCCATCCCGCCACAATGCTAGATTCAAACCGACTAGGAAACATTCTTAAAAAAAACACTCGGCTAAGTACGCATGGCCTCCAGCATTGCCAATGAGCAGCCTTCTTCTGAACTCTACATTTACGTGAGGGGCCCTACTCCAGTGATCTTATTTGCACTCCAGTGATCTCTATAGATAGGTTGCAGTATGACGTAAATCGGCCATCTTTATGGGCAGTTTGGAACAAACAGTCGTGCGTTTCGTGTGAGAACGGGTGCAGCACGCGCACATTTTGACAAAACTCACTGCAGGATTGGTTAGTGAAAACGCGGCTGCGTTAATAAGTTGAGCGCTTGATGCATCTGCAAGCCACTAATGCACTTTGCTCGTAAAGATGGCGTCTACTGGGAACTATCTATTTGTAAATCTATCATGAAAGAGTTATTTTGTCCACCCACAAAGAATGTTTGGATGAATTTAATTTTGAATGTAGTACATTTGTACTCTCTGTACTACACTTACTTAAAACATGATGGCCACTCTCGAGTGACTCCTAGTTAACTTTCACATCATTCATTTTTTTAAACTGATTTTTTTTTTCATCACTAATAAAGTTTGTTCATCCTTCTCATCTCCTCATCAAGTGCAGACATTGTGTGGCTAATCTATTAACTTTGTGCTACAATATAATAACATGTCATTTTTAACCATATCCATCTGACTGGGCCCATTTTCATAGAACTGCTTAAGCACAACAAGTAGCATTACACAGCAACACTATTAATTAAGGTTACCAGCCAAAATACCATGTAACATGTACCATTTTTGACTGGTATCCTGCACATTTTTGCTTTGCAGAAAACAGTTAAGCGGTATTTTCTGCTTAAGCAGCTCCTATGAAATTGGGTCCTGGTCACAGTTCATAAACATTGTTACTGCCTAAGCCCATTTAGCGCTCATTGCTGCATCGTAGCACTCATTGCTGTATTACAATATAAACATTCATTATTCACTACCTTGCAAATAGTCTACTGTTGGACTAGAATACATAATTCTCTTTAATATGATATTGCTATGTTCTCCATCTGATACTTTATAGTAAGGAGAGTCTAAAGAAAAGGACAAACTTGAATTTTCATCTACAGGTTTACCAGTAGCTTGACAGCTAAGCTTTTGTGTGTTCTAAATCATATTGTAGAAAGATATGGGTAAATCTGCTTCCACCTTGGCCAAGCTTCATTAAGCTATAAGCTGATAACTGTGCTTAACAAACCTGTTTGCTTCATAAAAATTAGCAGAGAACCAGTTGGGATTGATCTACATCGCATAGCTGTATTGACTGGTAACCCAATTCTGCTAAACAAAACTTGATCTCTGGTAGTTGGTCTATTGAAGTTTGGGGAAATGTTGTAGAGTAAACTCTACATTATTGGAACTCGATCAACTTTCCCTGAAACTACAGGATTTTGTTTCTTTAAAATATTGTTTTGCGGTGAATTTGTGTTTGCACTACTAACAAGTGTCAATGAGGGGTGTTTTTATTGGCAAATAATATTTGTTTATATTATACTAACAGCTTGAAATAATTTTGCATTGTGTCATTTTATGAACATATTATTCAAGTGTATATTTATTATGATTTCAAAGGACTGGTCCATTACGAGTTTGCATGCTCCTTTTTGTACCTGATTTTATTTTTTTTTCAAATCCAACCAGATGCAACTTTGTTTGAGAAATACAGTTACTTGTAAAAATTGTTTTGGAATTGATTGAAATTATGCATCTTGGTATGACCATCAGTAGTCTAAATGCATGTAAAAGTATACAGTCTTCAAAAAAAGTAGACAAATTAATTGATTTGCCACAGGTTTTTAAAATAAGTTGTCGAAAGCGTTTGCTTGACTGCAATACTGTGCAAAATTTACAACTTTAGAAGACCTCCAAAAAGAAAAAGAAACATGTAGAAAGAGCTTTTAAAAGACAAATGTTCAAAGTAAATCTTGATCTATCCTCCTATTGCTGAAGCAGATCAAATCGTGAAATTGTGAAGAAGTCTGATGACTAAACTGTTATCACAAAGAGTTTTCGCCAATGGCGCCCTCTTGTGGTTGAGTGTAATCTCTATTAGGCTGCGTCCAAATGAAGCAAAATCAGCTATGACTACAGCTACGGCTACAGATGCAATGTTAAAGAATACACATATACCTATACAGACATCTTGCCATAGCCCAGCCAAAGCTACCAATTGGAACTTGGCCTTAAAAGGGTATTAGACAGTTTGAATTCAACCGCCAGATTGCAATTGAAATTTCTGCATGTTAATTTGGTTTCACCCCCACACGGATGTGTGAGAAGCACTGTATACTCGGTGCGTTCCTGAGTCCTTTGGAGATAAAAAAAAAATCCACAGGCATACTACTCGGATGGGATTCGAGCCTATGACCCCCGCATTCTAGAGTAGATGGCTCAACCACTAGACCACCAAACTTGTCAGGTGTAGTATGCCTGTGGATTTTTTGGCCTCAGAGGGAAGGCACAGAGCGTGCAATGCTGATCACACATCGGTGAAAGGTAAAACCAAAACAATATTCTTTATCTCTGATAGAATTATGACATCTATTTTAATTTCTGTATGTGTTTGCTTTCCACTTCCTCGCATAGAAATCAACGAGTGTTCGTCTAATCCATGCTTGAATGGCGAGTGTGTCGATCAACTGAATAACTACAGATGTGAATGTCGACCAGGCTACACCGGTTCAAACTGTGATATAGGTAAAAACTACATAATATTACCGTCGGATAATGTGACGTAGTGCACCGTTCTCATGTTCTGTTCTTTACAGAGTGTGGGGTTTCAAATTTCGGCTTTGCAATGTTTATGTGGGACATTTTATGTAATTGCCTTTCTCCTTGGATGGGACTTGAAGCTGCATTTAGCAGTAGACCCTGTGTATTGGGGTAGGCCAAATGATACTTAACAAGAGGATTTTGACCAGTATACTCGGTTCACAAGACAAGCATCCCACAGTTTGAAGTGACATGATTAATAAAAATTAATAAGTACGCAACTTTCTATTCTTTTCCAAAGTTGTATTGTGCTTGATATACTTGTATTTTTGTACTTTTTCTGTCCTTGACCTAAGAAAGACAAGAGTGTGTTATAGGTCCTTGGGTTTGTATAGACCTTATCATAATCATAGACCAAAGGGTCTTGCTATATAATCATATTGTATATGGGTTTGTTTAGACCTTAGATCCTTCTCAAATGACGTCACTATTTCATTTCTTGCCACGCTGGAGTACTTACATGCGCACACGCATTTATTAGAACTACACGAACATGTGCTGTGGAACCAACACGGCATGGCACTACCTGTACGTATCCTACATGTGCGTAGTACTCCAGCATGGCATACCTCCTGCATTGCTATACATTTGTGACGTCATCAGCGAGAAGGCTCTATATCATATATCTGTTTCTCGTCTGCAACGTGTTCACAATAATGCCGCTCGAGTCATTGTCAAAGCCAGAAAATACGACCACATTTCGCCCGTCCTAAGACGCCTACATTGGCTCCCCATTGCAAAGAGGATCACCTTCAAAATCTGCCTCCTTGTGTTCAAAGTTCTACATGGACAAGCCCCACAGTATCTCTGTGAACTAATCTCCACTAAGCACAGCAGTCGTGCTCTACGGTCTGCTGGAGCTCACTTGCTGGTAGAGCCCAGGTCTAGAGCAATTCGATACGGAGACCGTGCTTTCGCCAAAGCTGCTCCTGCCATATGGAATAAGCTCCCTGTCTCACTTCGCTACAATCAACAACTTCAAGAGGGAACTAAAATCACACTTGTTCACTTAGACTTTCATTGGGTTTTATTTAATTTATTTATGTTTATTCTTCATTTTCTGTTGTATAATGTTTTCTTTTTGTGTAGGCGCCTTGATCGGTTTTCTGGAGAAGTGCGCATTATAAATCCATATTATTATTATTATATTATTATTGTTGTGTATGAGTTTGTGTAGACCTAGATATCATGTTGTATGTCTATGTTGTTTTTCTCCAGTTTAAAATCAATATCACCAAAGTGAGGCTTGAAGGGCAAAACAGTCTACCGCCATTTTGGTTGAATCAGAAGCTGTTTACTACGAATGCTTTTATGTACAGGGAACATGACGAAGATAATGGCAGCACGATAGAAGTCTATTACTGTGCAATGTATTCCTCTTCTATTATAAATTTCCTTTCTATTATACATCTGTAGAGAATTCACAAATCTATATATTTTTGTCATTGTTCACAATTTAATATATTTGTATTTTATTTTGTGCCTATTTTACTTTAATGGTAAGATTTTTCCCTTTTGACAGAGATCGACGAATGTGGAAGTTCCCCATGTCTGAATGGCAGTTCCTGCTTAGATCAAATCAACTCCTTCACGTGTAACTGCCACCCTGGTTATACCGGAAGATTATGCAACATAAGTAAATAAAACCCCCTCTGTTGATTCCCTATTAGAGAATGTCAGCAAAAGTTTGGCGTAGTTACCCAGGGCCCAATTTCATAGAGCTGCTTTAAAAAAAAAAAAAATATGCACGTTTGCCCCAAACAAGGCTAAAAGCCACTCTTGGTAACGGGCTACAAAAAGACAAATATTGAAGATGAAAATAACTCTGGGTAGCTGAAGGTAGGAATTGATATTCCTCTTAAAACAGCTTACCCCAAACAAAGCTAAAATCCTCTCTTGGTAAGGGGCAACAAGAAGAAAAATATTTAAGATGAAAATAACTCAGGGGAGCTGAAGGTAGGAATTGATATTCCTCTTTAAACAGTCTAGATTGTAGGATGGAGGGAAAATGCATTATGCAAGGAGTTCCGACTAGGTGTTGTACAGGGAATAAAGCTGTTCAGTACAAAAAAAGTAGTTAAGCACAACAAGTAATGCTTACCAGACTAATCGGTTACCAGCCGAAATACGATGTCACATGTACAATCTGTGACTGGGATCCTGCTCACTTTTGCTTGGTAGCTAATTGTTAAGAAATATTTTCTGCTTAAGAAGCTCTATGAAATTGGGCCTAGGCCTTTGACTAAAAAATCCATCAACTTAGGGTGTCACTATTTATCTCACTAAAACAAATGAGAAGTCAAATGCTTTTCAAGTTGAACAAAATTATGCATTTTCCATTACCTGTTCGAGACATATTTGTATTAATCAAACAACTTTCATTTATGACTACCTTTCGGATAGGTGGTTTGAAAAGAAGTCTGGCACACAATTTTCCAAACCAATTTTTAATTACTGGTATTTTCCCTTGGTTTCAAGTTGAATTTTATGCTTAGATATACACCTGCTGACCTTCTGAGTTTTCAAAGAAAGCAATTCTGATTCCATTCAGTTTACTGAGTGTCTATCATAGAAGTTTCAAAACATGAAAACTCCTCGTGTAAATAAGCCTATGATCAATGTTGAAGCAGACAAAAGTCGCCTTTAAATTGAAGATCTAAGCATTCACATAGCAAGTTTGAAAAGGGAAAGTTTTTTTCTAATCTTTTAATCACTTTAAGTCAATAACGCAAAGGCTAAAGGCTAGTTGTGTCCTGTGTGTACAGTAACCACCTTTAAACCACAATTCTTCCCGCTATCTGTAGACATCAACGAATGTGAGACCTTACCGTGCCAGAATGGTGCCACATGTGTCGATCTGATCAACTCCTACCTTTGCCAGTGCCTCGGTGGATACCAGGGAAGCAACTGTGAATCTGGTAAAAAATAACAACATCAACGATCATCACCTGCAGATGACACACTTCTCACTAATCATCAAGAACTTCTTTCATTAACATCATTCTGCTTCACCTCTCTCCATTTTGTATGAATTTTCACAGCAAAGCTTCTTTTTTTTAGAGAATTTCAGATTGAGGGATATACTCAAAAGTATACAACCTGGGGGACGGCAACTGCCTTCCTAAATTTGGGCAAAACGGGAGAAATTCGGGCATAGCCAGAAGAAAGAAAATCGAACAGAGAAAGCAAAAAATACTTTTTTTCCCAGTTTTAGAAATTGGTTCTTAGGTTTTTATCTGTGTAAAATTTGGGGCAAATCAACCCCTCAGCCCCCCTCCGCCTTAATCAAAGAGTCCAAATACCCTTTGCATAACTGGTTCTTTATTGGGAGAAAGACCTCCTAACTTAAACTTAAAATATACCTTAATAGGGTTATCATTACAAGTATTTAACTTCCAAAAATATGAGAGTAAAGCGGAAAGACATCATCATCGTTATCATTATCATCATAATCCTTAACGAATGCTTCATACATGCAAGTTTTCCACTGAGACCGCATGGTAATCTCTTCTGAGTGTTGTTGGCGCCAAAAAAGAGCCAGTTTGTTACTCAAAATGGTGTCGCTGCAAACCTTACTTGTATCCTCTTTCACCATGCACAGCTTCAAGTCTTATTTCAAAGTATTCCTAAGTCATCAGTTCATCTCATGTGAAATGGAGCCAATCTGCATGAGATTACTATCTGCCCTGCTCAGTGCTTCCAAGCAGTCTAAAACCCACATTGCTCTTTACGTTGTTTTATCAACCCCTTTTTCTTATCTCACAGTCCATTTTTCTTATTCACACCTACATCTGTGGCCTCACAAAGTCGTAGCTGAGCACTTTAACATTGCTTGGAGTGTGTGTCATTCTTCACTTAAATGACAATTGGATCCCTAGCATTTTTTTTTTTTATATTAAAATATAACCCATACACAACAAGTGCTGCCTTATTCGGGTTTTGTTGGAACACGCTCTTATCTTTGTGCATCATTCTATTGGCAACAAAGGCTGAGCATTGATGCGGGAAATATCCTCTTGATGGTTAAGGTTTATTAACCATTCATCATCATCGTCTCCTGACGACATCAAGAGCTCACAAGTCAAACCGTTGTGGTTAAGCGGACCGACTCTTTCTGGAGCAATCGTCTCTACCTGAAGAGATAGTAACATGTTTCTCACTAACATCATTATCTTGCTTACCATCAAATTCATCTATTTTCTGCAAATCTTTAAACCTATTGCTTTAGGTCTTCATAATATTCATTAAAAAATTTTTATATTGTTTTTGAAGGGGACGGAGAGTCTGCTTTTAAAATGGATACATATATTTTTTCAAGGTTTGCAGTGGAGAACTAATTACATTCAAGTATTTATACTAATTGATACTTTTTTGCAGTGTCTGCTTTTAACATGGAAACAACAAGGTTGACTAACTGCACTAACTGAGTAATCGGTGCCACATCAAAGAGCGTGGCTCGGGGAGCTTGAGCCACACCTAAGGGCGTGGCTCGGGGAGCTTGAGCCACACCTAAGGGCGTGGCTCGGGGAGCTTGAGCCACAACTAAGGGCGTGGCTCAGGGAGCTTGAGCTTGCCTAAGGGCATAGCTCAGGGAGCTTGAGCCATACCCAAGGGTGTAGCCTAGGGTTGCAGGAGGTTCCTCAGATGTCAGCCATGGATGCTACCTTTGATGTTCTTCTAATGCTTAAAGGCAGGGTATACTTTTGGTAACTGTCAAAGACCAGTATCTTCACTTGGTGTATCCCAGCATATGCATACAATAAGAAACCTGTGAAAATGTTGGCTCAATTGGTCATCGAAGTTGCAAGAAAATAATGAAAGAAAAAAAAACCTTGTTGCATAGAATTGTGTGCTTTCAGATGCCTTAGAAAGACCCATGCCTGAAGCCTTTTCTCAGATTCAAATTTTGGGGTTAAACATTACCTCTTACTCTAAAACTACATTACTTCAAAGGGGGTCGTTTCTTCCAAAATTTGAATAATACCAACAACTCTACAGTTTCCTTTACCAAGTAAGTTATCATGGTCATTAACTTGTGGAGTATTACCAAAAGTACACCCTGCCTTTAAGTCACCCTCAAAGGTTTATTACTAACCCTAACCACCCCCAACCCACCAAACGCCATCTACATGATTGGTTTGATTTTGTTGGACTGAGGACTGCACTAGTATACTGATTATGCTTTACGAGGGATCAGGCATAACCACCATAATCAGAGTCCAACAACGTGGGTTTTGTTACCATATGGTGTTTTTTTTGTAAAGAGTGAGGAACGATCCTAGTCAATCATCCTAGGGGGATAGAGTATATAAAAGTAATAAATCAACTGAAAATATACCTTTTGCGACACTCGTAATATGTTTTCCGTCGTTTTGTTGTGATAAAATTCTCCCTGGAAATGCTTACAAAAACAAGCTTGGCTCATGGTGTATTACATGTGACGTCACCAGTGGAACGAGAAATGTTTAGAAATGCCTGTGCCACCACAGCAGTACGTGCCTGTGTGGTAGCATAGAAATTCAAACGTTTATTAAATTAAAAACAATTACAAAAAGTTATGAGATATCGCCTAACTCACAAGGCGGGACGGCCACTTCAAGGTGACGGCTACACTTAACTGATTTGGGCTGTCGACCCAAACCAACTGTCACCAGGGGCACGTTGCCACCTACTCCTGCGGCTGAAACAGGGTTGTACCCGCGTCACAGTCCGTAAGGATGTAAGCATGGGTATCTTCCAATAGGATTCTGGCTGGTAGAGAATTGCATTGAAGCAAATAGGTGATTGTAAAAGTCATGCCCTTAATTGAAAATTTTCCATGTTAAACATGCGGTTTATTTCACTGGGTTGGATTAGGGTGTTGTGAGAGACTAGATTCATTGTCTTTGCGTTTGTTTTCATTGTAGACATAAATGAATGCGCCAGCAGCCCGTGCGTGAACAACGGTCAGTGCACTCAAGGAGTCAATAACTATGTCTGCTCATGCCCCACTGGCTATGCCGGTACCAGATGTGAACTAGGTAAGCTGCAGCAACTCAAGTTGAGACTTTTCCTTCTTCTTTCAGTTCGGGTTGAGGGGAAAGGGCAGTGGTAAACCCAAGGGGTAGACTTAAGGGGCTCAAGCCCCCTCCAAGGGCCTGCTGATTTTTGAAACGCTTGTGTGTGTGTATGTTTTCATGGAGAGAAAATAAAAAGGAAAGGGAAAACTGTCACTCAAAGGATTGTTTAAGGCATTAAAAGGGAGGCACCCAGAAAATATTTTTGGAGGGGGGTTTGCCACAACCCGAAAACCTGCTCTTCTGTTTAAGTGTTTTATTTTGAATTTTAAAATGTACGAGTCTGCCCCACCGCCCCATCCTTGAGCCACAGCAGATGGCCAAGTTTATTTCCCAGCCCTACTCCGAAGACAAAATTTGGGTGCACCACTGATAAAAGGGCTGTTTGTTATGCAGGACTCTGAAGTCATTGCACTTTGTTTTCAATCTAAGCTTTGTGAAGGGGCCCCAAGGTCAAATTCGGTGTTGTAATTTTCCAATAGATAGAGTCCTTATGAAAATGGGGAAAAAAAATTACAAGACTCTAACCTCACGTTAAATCAGTGTAAAATGCCACTATGCACAACCACAATCATGGGTACACATTTTTTTCGTGTCCATGTTATGAACACTTTGAGGGCCTTGTTTGTCAGATTGGTACGATACTTTAATCTCTATCCTCCTGACTGGTCACAGTACATAAGTGCACAGCCACAATCATGGGTACACATTTTTTTTCGTGTCCATGTTATGAACAACACTTTGAAAACCAGTGATGTAACAGTTATTTCAATGTTCTTTGTAAATTGATTAACCAGCGCTGTGTGAATGAAGAGTAGAAAGTACTTGAGTTTGTCAAATACAAGATCTGCAAAGAGTTACTCAATATTTATGTGATGTTCATTTGGTGTCTTTGTAACAAAAAGTGTACCCATGATTGTGACTGTGCACCACTGTGTTTTGTGCCCTTCGAGTGCATCTTTTGTCAAAGTCCAAAAAACGTTCGATGAGGTCACATTTCAAATATATGGTCTGTAAATGTTTGTGCAGAGAATCTTTAGGTCATTCCTGAATTTTGATGATATTTAATCAAAAGGGCATTGAATTGAACCTTTTGAAAATTCCCCTTGGAATGTATGGACCCATTTAATGTTGATGTCCAATAACGTCATGTTTCAAATTTCGCTCTGAAAAAAAGTATTTTTCAAAATGACATTTTACATCATTTAAAGTGAGGTAAGAGACTTGCACATTTTTTCCCGTTTTCATAATTCTATCTAATGAAAAATGAGTGCATGAATTTTTTACCTTGGAGCACTTCTTTAACAATGCCAGTGTTTATAATTGCTTGACTTGATGAGAAAAGAATGGCAAGAAATCTTATCAAACCTATTTTTAACACGTTGACTGCCGCCTACGAGTATATTCGTAGTAACAGGTGTAACGGATTCTGCCACTACGAGTATACTCGTAGAGAATGAAAGGCTTTTGTATAGTGAATTGAATACACTGGCATCACTGGGAACGCAACGTATACGCTTCTGGCAGTGGTGAGCACACATCGTTAAAATTTGTATGCTACAACATGTTGACAAAAAAAAAGTACCTATTTGGTATGCACGCATGCGCACCGGACTGGGATGCTTGGCAAATGGGAACGCCCCTTCAAATTTATGACCAGCAGTCAACGTGTTAAAGACTTCCAAAAACCCCTTGACAGCAGATTGTTGTGGTCAAATCTCATTTAATGTTATTTCCTTTCTGCTTGTTTTTACTTTCCAGATATTCAGGAATGCATTAGCAGTCCTTGTCAGCATGCAGGTGTCTGTACTGACATGCCCAATGGCTACACGTGCATTTGTCTACAAGGCTGGACTGGAATCAACTGTGAACTCTGTAAGTAAAGACAACATTTGGGGGCTGAATTTTTGGGTTTCTATGACAGTGCTCTTCCTAAAGTTGCAGGTTCAAATTCTGATCAAGTCAAATTTGCTCTGTTCATTCAAAAATGTATATATTTTGACCCATTCAGTATCCTTGTGGTTTATTACTTGATATAAAATAAACACTAATAACTAATCCTTTCATTCTTTCATGTAACATTTCATTTTTCAATCAATTTGTTGTTTTTTATGTCTACATGTTGAACAAGTATCTGTTATTTTCTTGAGATATCAAATAATCTTGCTCTTTGATCTACTTCTCTAGTGCTGTGGACACTTTCACCAAAAGCTCTTTGATATATTAAACTCATGGGGTTGCTGAAAGATGGAAATGCCATCTTTTCAACATAACTACTTAAAATTAGATTGTTGTTTTACCTTTTTGTCAGCAATGACTCTCATCCCTGAGTATTATGTCCAAACTTCAAGATTTCCATTTTTGCACTACTTAAAAAGTAGGATCAGGTTGGCTTAGTGGTTTCTTTCCTTGCCTTTCACCTCTGTGGAACCTGGTTCGAATCCCCCTCAGACCAGATCCCTGCATATGGATTAGTTTTTTCAGTCCCTACCTGATTGCGTGGGTTTTCCCCTGTTCCTAACACATCTAAAACTGAACATTTCTTCTCATTTCCTATTCATCCTGTTATTGGCGCTTGTGCCATTGGATGTGTAATGAAATGAGTAAATAATTCAATTTAATACAACACACTGGGTGTTCATGGTCTTTCATCTGTACACCAAGACGAGACCAATACAAATTGTTCAGGATTTTTGTTCAATGTTTCTAACTCTTGTTGTTTCTATTTTGCTCTTGTTTGCAGCTGTCGATGAGTGTCAGTCAGCGCCGTGTAAAAATGGCGGTACATGCATCGATAGACACCTCTCCTATACCTGTAATTGTATGGCCGGCTACATTGGTGCCAACTGTGAGATAAGTAAGTTGTATGCCTCCCGGAAATCTTACAATCTGGGCCACAAATCATAGAACTGCTCAAGCACAAAAAGTAGCTTAGCGCAGCACAATTTATGATCACCACCAGACTAAGGTTACCAGCCAAACTACCATGTCACATGCACCATTTTGTGACTGGTAATCTGCTCATTTCTGCTCAGCAGAAACTTGTTGAGCTATATTTCCTGCTGAAGCACCCCAAGGTCCCTACACCCCTGTTGGTCAGGTTTTCTTCAGTTTTATACATTCACACCCTGCTTGGTTTCACCTGATTTTTGTCAAATTCGCAGCCATTATTAGGTATCCAAGCATAGAACTCTTATCTTATTTCAAGAGCTGACAGAACATTTCAGTGTGAACGGTACATTTCCTTGAAAAAACAACCTTATACCGTGAAAGGGTGCTTATTAAAAATAAAACAGGATTTATTTGACTTATGTTTGTTACACATGGTAAATTTTTCATTATATTTTCACTGTTCTCTCAGCAGTACTTTCTCAAATTATAGACCGTGCAAGTCTCACGTGTATTCAAATATTATTTTATTCTGGGAATGACTGAAAGGGTGCTTACTAAAAAATAATCGGGATTTCTTTGACTTATGTTTGTTACACATGGTAAATTTTCCATTATATTTTCACTGTTCTTTCAGTAGTACTTTCTCAACATAAATAGACCGTGCAAGTCTCGCGTGTATTCAAATATTTTTGGGACCACTTTGGTCCCACGTGCATTACTTTAACGCGTGAAGGAAACAAACTCAGGCAGTTTAACGGGTCCCAATGTTCGAATACCCGCGAGACTTTCACAGTCTCTTAAAGGTGCTGCATACATTTGGTAATTGTAGCCTACTGATTGTGTTAATCCTATATAAATGTTGGTACATACAATAAAACTAAACTGTAAAAATTTCACTTCAAAAGGTGGTCGCGTTTTTGAGATATCACCAAAAAAAACGGAGCGAATGTTTCCATGCAGGAAGAATATTCCCCGTAGGATTACACCATCTGAGAAGTGATTCTGACAGAAACGTTTCTCAGATTCAAATTTTGGGGGAATAAAAACTGATTTATTTTCCATAACCGTAGTACTTTGAAGTTGAAAGTTTCTCAAAAATTCATTATACTACCCAACGCTGCTGTACTTCTTACCAAGTAAGTTTTGATTGCCATTAATTTTCAGAGTCATTACCAAACGTGTACTGTGCCTTTAAGTGTCTCATGGATGAGTTAATATCAATAATTGAATTGTAGATACCAGCGAGTGTGACAGCCAGCCTTGCCGAAACAATGGCAACTGTGTGGACGGAATCAACTCCTTCACCTGCCAATGTGCAAGCGGCTGGACTGGAATCTTCTGTGAAACAAGTAAGATTTTAAGAAATCTCCTAAAATAATGTTTATGGGAAATGTGAGTTTTTAGATCGTCAAAAGGTTGTATCTCTCTTAGAATAATCTGGATGTATACAAAGTTAATGGACCCTGAGATGCGACGTTGTTGCACGGAGCATTTTAGTGTGAGATACGACTTTGAGGCAGAATCGAGTGTAACCTTGTTGCACCGACACAACAAAATAAAAAAATTGTTTTTAATTTGGAACAGCCTTCTTTTTTGGATCCCCACACAGTGTTAGAAGTTGGAAGACTGAATGATGAAAACATCTTGGTTTTCGCCCATGTACATGAGTGCAACCAAACCAAAGGCAAAAGGGACAAATTTAGTCAGATTTCTTTTAGGTTTAATGGAAATCAGTATTCATCATATTGCTATGGAACATTGGGAATATGACAAAGATGGCAGCCTGATTCAGGGTTCTGCCCACAGTGGTCGGTGCCGGAAAACCCGCCCGGCACTAAGGATTCCCAAACCACCACTGGCAGAATTGTATCTGTTTCTGACCGCCACACATTTTCCAAATTTTTTAATTACACTTGCAATTTCCTTTCAAAGGTTTTCAACGAGTTGTAAAATTTTGGTATTTACCAGTAAAAATGGTATCCAAAGCCATTAATTTTGAGTACTTCTATGATTTGAGTATGATCTACCGTATAACTGGTCCATCTCACAATGGTTTCCAGGGAAACATTTTTCCACCACTAAAGAAATCCTGGGCAGAACCCTGCTGATTAGGAGTCTGTCTGCAATTTGATATGATATGAAAAACTACTTGATGTCACAATCACGCTAGATTTGGAGATTAAATTTGAAAAACGTCTGGTACTCGAGCTTGTTTGTGGTTGTTGGTCACTTGTAACAATTTCCATGGAATGTGTGCGGGGGCAAAGGGTACCAGGCCATGCCCATCTAGAGGTTGCTCTGGCTGTGTCCTGATTGGCTCCTGCTGTTGCTAAGGGTAGCCTATGCTTTGATGATTGTTAATATGGAGATCCAACTGCAGCCGTTAATTTGGAATTGTGATATGTAAAAGCTGCTTTCTTTAGTTTGAGGCATTTATATTTGAGCATTCACTTAACATAAAAAAGTCAGCGTGCCAGACATTGTTAAAATTTGACTCACAAGTGGCTTATTGTTTAATTTGCACATGTGTCTTGATATTTTACAGTCTTATCTTGTGGAATATGGCAATGTTTATAACACTTTCACCTTTCTTTGAATGTAGACATAAATGAGTGTACAAGCAGCCCATGTTTTAACAGCGGAATTTGTGTTGATGGTGTGAATAGCTACCGCTGTATCTGCCCGTCAGGCTGGGAGGGGACTCAATGCACCGTCGGTATGTATGCCATTTTAGAGTATGTCATTCATCTTTCCCAATCTCTCCCTTCCCTCCCACCTAATTTCGTTCCCCCTGGAGGGGAAAAAAACATTGGGGAAGGCCCTGACTTCATTTAATCGGTGCAAATTCTGTTTTGAAACAACTTGTACTCAAGCAAGCAGACTTTTTGCTCTTGTTCCTGTAAATTGTATCTTTTTGTGCAATGCATTTTATGCTTTATATTTTGCATATTATCTGTATTTACTATAGAGAAATGGAGTGAAGTAAGTAATATTTTAATAACTTTAATAATTACCAGGGATAAGATTTTCATTTCAACTTTGTTTATTGTACATTTAAAAACAACTGGGCTACAGTCTGAAGACTAAACAAGTCAAGTTTACAATAATAAAAGATGACAGTTAAAATGACAGATTGAGAAGGCGTTGAATTATAAAAAAGGTAAACATGTTTGGCCCTAGCAAGTGAATCAGATACTTTTCCGAACAAAGCAGTCTTTCCAAGCATCATAGACCTTAACTGTGTGAATTTATTTATGACCTACAGATAAGAACGAGTGCATGCTAACAGCTCTCAATCCCTGCAATAATGGAGGGACATGTGTGGATCAGTTCAATGCATTTGTCTGCGTCTGTGTTGCTGGCTACACCGGCTCGACATGTGACATTGGTAAGATGACTGGGCTGTCCTTTAATTAGGTTATGTGTAAATGAAACTGCGCTGCATAATGAAACCTCTCCAGAGCTGAGGGTTTTCAGCCTTCCTGCCGGCTAACAATGTCAATCCAGAGGATTTGTCACAGCACTTACCAATGCACGCAAATTACCCAATAAATTTATCGTGAAGAGAAGGGGGTTTGGCATGATGCAGTGTTTTTATTACGGTTAGCCGCAGGTTGTGCCTACACAAAGCCCGATATTCGAGTGTCCCCCCCCCCCCCAATGTTACCATACTTAAACTCACTCTCTTCTTGTACAGAAGTACCACCCCCCCCCTCTAAAACCCTTGTACAGAAGTACCACCCCTCTAAAATCCTCTAAAAATTCCTGAGATTCCAAGAACACATTGAATACACAATAGGAGGGTGGGGGTACACCAGGCCACATATCGACCACCAAAT
The DNA here is from genome assembly GCA_032158295.1 of Pycnopodia helianthoides. Taxonomy (NCBI): domain Eukaryota; kingdom Metazoa; phylum Echinodermata; class Asteroidea; order Forcipulatida; family Asteriidae; genus Pycnopodia; species Pycnopodia helianthoides. The sequence continues at coordinate 14,643,597 of CM063245.1, forward strand.
GATCCACGTCACCTTGTAGATCCTTAAAAGGGGCTGAATAAATCAATCTCATAATTCTCATAGCTGTTGTAAAATTAATGTTTTGAGATGCCCATCGAGTGTGATGAAGTGCTGTATAAGAACTCTGTGTTATTGGTCTTTAACCCTTCTACTCTCAGTGACTCTTGGCAACATTTTCCAGTGAGTTGACCAACCATTTGAAACCATTCGACTGCCAAGGTTGTGTTCGGTGGCACAACTGTGCACAGAACTAACTGTGTACTGTGTACATGCATTCCCTCATGGTATCATATTGCAGGCTGGCATAGTTTATCTATCATTCAAAACCACAATGAATGATATTGAATGGTCAGACAGCAAGAGGGTTAGAGGCACAGTATGTGTTTGGTAATGACTCTGAAAATTAATGGCATTAAAAACCGACTCGGTAAGAAGGACAGCAGCTTTGGGTAGTGTAATGAATATTGAGAAACTTTTAAGTACGAAGTACTATGGTTATGGAAAATATATCACTTTTTATTCCCCCAAATTTGAATCTGAGAAGCGTTTCTGTCAGAAACTGAAACGCTTCTCAGACTGTGTGTTCCTATGGGGAATATTCTTCCTGCGTGGAAATATTTGATCCGTTTTTTTGGTGATATCTCAAAAACGCGACCACCTTTTGAAGTGAAAATGTTCACAGGTTAGTTTTATTATATGTACCTATATTTATATTGGATTAACACAATCAGTAGGCTCCAATTACCAAACGTGTACTGTGCCTTTAAGCACTTGTCAGCTGACCACAATTTAATGGACATGTTCTTGACTGCAGATATTAACGAGTGCCAGAGCAACCCTTGCCTCAACAATGGCAACTGTAACAATCTCCTGAACGCCTTCAGTTGCTTCTGTCCTCCTGGATACACAGGACTCATATGTGAGCTCGGTAAGTCAACGAAAAAGAAACTCGTTAATTTCAACTTAAAAGGAAGGTACATGAGTAGGATTTGAAAGTTTGCATGGTGGAGATACAATCTAGTAAGGTTTTACAGTAACACCATGTACATGAGTAGGATTTGAAACTCTGCATGGTGGAGATACAATCTAGTAAGGTTTACAGTAACACCATGTGTATGAGTAAGATTTGAACCTTTGCAGGGTGGTGATACAATCTAGTAAGGTTTGCTTCAACGCCATTTACAAGAAATCTCTCTTGTAAATTGTGGTGGTTCTGAAATAAATCTGTGCGTAACTTCAGTTTAAATGGAAAGTACATCTTCGTTTGGGGGAAAAGTAGATTCATTCCACCCTCTAGTTTTCTACAAAATACCAGAAGAAAGATTGTAATTTGGCCTTGTGTTTGTCAAGTCGGTAAGAAGAAAACTTTCAATGAGGACCTAGCCTTTATGGAAATAGGCCAAATCTTGTACCTTTTGCGGTCTCCATGATTTCTAGAGGTTTAAAGTGAAATCTAACTATGTGTTTGTGTCACAGAGGACAACCAATGTGATAATGCACCATGCATAAATGGAGGAACGTGTGTCAATCGCATCAGCTATTACACCTGCAGCTGTCCACCTGGATTTATGGGAGCTAACTGTGAACTAGGTAAGTTGTTATGAAAGAAAAGTTTCAAAAACAAACAGTATCAGTAACCACCTGAGCCCAATATCAAAGACTTGCTCTTAGCAAAGAAAGAATATAACTAAATCTTCCAGCAAACTAATTCTAATTCTGTGTACTGTAATATTTTAATGCATTTATGTTGTCAAGTACTCCATAATCTATTGTTCTCGTAATCTCTAGAGAAACCATCTCAACTCCTTTAGGAGTATGCAGTAGCAGCAGCCATCGGTGCACAGGTTGCTATAATCATTCACAACAACAATCTTTACCCTCTCAGGTACCGGCCCATTTACTCCTGGGTGGTGAGAAGCAATTATAGTTGAGTGTTTTTGCTCAAGGACACAAGTGTCACGACCGGGAATTGAACCCACACTTCGATGACTCAGCCACCAGAACTTGAGTTCTGTACGCTAGACTGCTTGGTCACGACACGCTGTGTAACAGAATGATTGAGTTACTTCGTTTGGAAAACAAAATATCTTTTTGGTCAACTGATTGTCTTCGGCGGATAATTTTGCTTAGCAGTACATTCTTGAGTAATTGTGCTAAGCAATATATTCTTGGGTGAGACAAGTGATTCATGAGGTATAAAATGTTTAATATCTTATCATTTTTTTTATTTTCAGATTTTGATGAGTGCACGGGGACACCATGTCAGAATAGCGGGACATGTAACAATCTGAATGGGACCTTTTCCTGTACCTGTGTTTCTGGCTGGACAGGCAACAACTGTGAAATCAGTAAGTAATACTATACTTTCCCTCAACATACTGGCATCAACGATACTGAGTCAATTGAATGTCAATTGATTATTAAAGGGAATGTTGCCTTCGGATTGGGCGCTTTCGGGGCTTATCTAACAGTGGGTCTACTGCTTGAGTTCATTGCGATGATCATTGTGTGAAATCTTTTTTAAACTGTAAAATAATCCTTTCTTTCTTCCAGAGTAATCTTATGTGGTATCATTTTATTAAAATCAAACCTGCACCGTACGCCTGTTGTGTAACTTTAAACAAGCTTTAATGAAAGCCGTCCACAATAATTATATTTCTGGCGTGAACCAGCAACGACCAGTTGTAAACGGCTATAGCCCGCACACCAGTGACGTATTAGTTTTTTACTAATAAAGTTGTTTTTGTTTGTTATCGTGTAATGCACTGTTGTATCTCCTGAAATAGCACTCACGTTACGCGCGAGTTTGAAATTGCCAAAATGTTGTATCTCACTCGAAATAGTTTGGATGTTCACTCAAAACAAGTATACGCCAAGATCAGGCCTGGAATTACACGGAGGCCCAGTTGCCCTTGTCTTGGCCTTGGTGCCCCTTCAAAAGTTTCCCATAGACTTTAAGTTTTTCCAATGTAAGTGCCCTTTGCAAAATGAAAATGGCCTTGCCCTCTCTAAGATGAAATTCCAGGCCTGCAAGATACAGAGCATTTTTGTGCAAGATGTTTTTTGCAAAATCGAGACAAGGTGTTTTTGCACTGACACATCGATATCTTGATTCTGACAGACGTTGACGAATGCGCAGCAGTCCATGTGTGAACGGCGGCACCTGCACAGACCTCGTCAACCGGTACCGCTGCACCTGCCCGCAACAGTTTACTGGAGTCAACTGCGCCACCGAGCTGAACGCATGCCTGCCGGTCAACCCCTGCCTCAATCAGGGCACCTGTAACAACTTCAACACGTACTACCGCTGCTCCTGCCTGGCTGGCTGGGTTGGAGACAACTGTGGAATCGGTGAGTAGTTTTAAGGAATTGTGTTTTACTACTATTCTGCAGCTGATTGAAAAAGCTATTCGATTGATTGATTCTCATCTCCAGCTTCAACATCAGGCATGCAACTTTTAAACTTTATAGTGCCATAAAAAACTGAAAACCAATATACATAGTTTTGAATGCAGGTCATTTTTTTACAAAAAGAAAGTAATATGCATTCATGACATCCCGCTCGCCATCGCGGTGGAGGATAAACGTTGTTGAATAAATGGAAATGCATTAACTATGTATGCGCGACGCAACGGGTGGACCAATGAGCAACCTCCTAATGACCTCTACTTGAGGGCGCCCTACTTCAGTGATGTCATGTACTTAATGTCTATTACGATGTGTATAGACCTTATGCATTGATGTCGTTCTGCCATCACCTTGCATATCAAAAGGTTTATAAGGTATGGATTCATGGCAGCCCTGCCACCGTCTTGGTGGTGAACGATGAGGAATCAATGCAAATGCAATGTTACACGCGGTGCACCGGATGGACCACCAAACAACCTTCCTTTGACCTGTACATGAGGGCGCCCTACTCAAGTAATGTCATTGCATTAAGGCCTATTGTCCGGACAATGCTTCACCATTCCAGTTACATTTAAAGTCTCTAGCCTACCTGAGTCTAGTGAATGCTTGACTGGTGTCACAGCTTAGCTGTTGAAATTTTCCATCAAGGGTAAAACAAAAAAATTGCTTTGGGCTCATATCAAAGGTAACAAAAAAAAAGTTTTGTTTTTAATAATCGATGGATCACATAATTTAAAAGTGCATTTTAAAACATTAATTGAGAATTCTTCTGTACAGGAACTAAAGGTTGAGACTTTTTCTTTATTTCATGCTACTTTTTCAGAGGAATTAGGCGGTATTTGAATGTTGTTGTAAATCTTGTTTTCATATTAAACTATAAGTGTTCCGTATGGGCTGTTTATCATTTTTGCTTATCACTGAGAAGTGCACGGCTACACGTTATATGCAGTGTCATGAAGTGTGTGTATTCGCATGAGTCTGTATTGAGTATGATTTCGATAATTTGCTTGATTTCCTTTGAAGTGTTTAACCACTTAGCGCCTGGGTTTCCAAAATTTGTCCATGCCAGGGGATGAGATGTGGTCAATTTTTCAACATTTGGGCCAAAAATGTTCTGTTATTTTATGGTTTTAATTCATACAGTATATCTGTCATTCGATTTCTGGCATGTGTACATGTCTTTTGGCGTTAACTGGTTAAAAATTTTGCTATTTGCTATTTTAAATGTTATTTAAAAAGAATGCTTGAAGAAGATGTAGTTTCACAGTGCTTGAATCTTTCGGCATAGCCTTTACATAAACTATTTGTATTTTGTTTATGTTATTTTTTGTGGCCAATTTATTAAAGCTGTTTAGCAGAATATGATGCTAAGCACAGAAAAGTATAGACACCTCTTTCATATGCCACCATCGCTCTGGTCAAACAATGGAAACGCGCACAAGTGTATTGGAAACGAGTGTACCCTCAACACACAACTACCAACTAATGGATGGAGTCCCTGCTGCCTTCTTAGCAGATATGGGTTACCAGCCAAGCAATACCACTGTTCATGAATGCTATTAATTAGCTCATAGTAAATAAATATAATGATTGATATTGTCTGCTTCTAGCTTTGTGTATATGGCCCTAAGGCTTGATGGTACTGTGGCTTAGAGTCAAGTGAGCTCAGATGAAAGTGAGGCTCAAGATGAATGTGATGACTGGGATAAAAATGATACCCAGAATGAAAATTGGTCTGAACGAAAGTGGTCTTAAGTGTACGTTTGGTTCCCAGGGACCTTGAGGCAGGCAGTGGCTGTGAGGCTTGTGTCTAGAATGCATAGAGTTAGAAGAATTGCTTCTTCCATGCTATAGGAACGGATTGCTTTTTGTTTGTGTAACAATTGCCTTTTTGCTCACTTTATTTTGCCGACCCACCCCCAGCCTGTTTCTAAAAGCTGTTTCAGCAGAAGGTATAGCCTGAGAAGTTAGGCAAGAATGCCAATCACCACGGAACCAGTCACAAGCATATTATCATGGTGTTTTGGCTGGTAACCTTTTCATGCAAGCTTGAGTTTTCATTGCTAGATTTGTGAGTTTATATGTAGCAGCTTTTATTAAAGATATGTCATTCCATTGGTTGATTTGTATCTGACTTTTACCTTGCAGCAACCAATGAATGTGCAGTAAGTCCCTGTAGGAATGGCGGTACATGCATTGATGGCGTGGCGGACTACTTCTGTGTGTGCCCTCCAGGATTCACAGGCAAAAACTGCAATGAAAGTGAGTAGCCCAATCACATTTTGTTTCTCCAATTTATTTGTCCTCCATTTTATAGCATGAAGACAGAGTAGTGTCTGTTGAAGTAATACATTCTTGATTGTGGACATAAATTATCAAAAATGTCCAGTAATGAACCACAAGGGAAACTGACTGGGTAAATTTCAAGTAGTTTGGGGTTGATCAAAGAAAAATTGACTAGAGCGGGATTTGAACCAACGGCCTCCGGATTAACTTAACGGCGCTCTACCAACCGAGCTATCTAGCCCTTTGTTGGCGGTCTCCCTATTGTGTCAATATCTTTGTTCGGGGGTGCCAGTCAGAAGCCATGCAACCGTTAATAAATTATTAAAGGTAGCACATAGGATTGGTAACCAACAAAAAATTAAATATTGATTAGGTTCTAGCTCACAGATTTTAAAGTCTATAATAATTGTTGGTGCAAGTGCTGCTAAGATAAGGATGATTATGAGCTCCCTTGCACCAAAATGCTGGCAAAGCAATGTCTAGAAAATTGCAAGTACAGAACATCTATAGGCCAAGTGTCCTTCTGTCCACCTGGTCTGTGGCCCTCCAGTGGAGGGCAATGATCGATGACCATGAGGAGCAGACAGAAGGCACCCCCAGGGATAACTACTTAAAAGGAGTCATGATTCTTCAAAAGCAAAATCACCTTTGATTTTTTCCCGACAATCCACAGGAGACAATATTTTCATTTGAAATACTGTCAAGGTTGAGAAAAGTTATTCTGAACGCCCGAAAGTCGTGCACAGGATCCCTGTGAATACATGAACTTTTGTATCGTTTTCTGAATTTGATGATTTTTTTCGTGGGCTAGTTGGACGGTGTGTTTATTGAAAGCAAGAGCATGAGAAACCGATGATGATGTTCTTTCCCTTTTAAACCTGGGTCATTTATTGTTTGGTTTCAGATATCAACGATTGTAGCACCAACCTATGCCAGAATGGAGGATCTGCTTTGATGGAATTAACAGCATAACATGCGGCTGTAGACCTGGGTTTGTCGGCACTTACTGTGAAACAAGTAAGGGATTGATCTTTGTCATACTATACCACCATCTCATGTTTCCTGTGTGCAATAGACCTTTATCACACTGCAGCCATCTGTGTCAGATTCCCTGTATACACAATGGCACCGATAGTTTGAATTTTCAGTTACAAGGAGGAACCAGTCTATTGTCCCTTCCGGCCTCAGTTTGGTTACTGTGGGTTTGAATGGAAGAAAAAACAAGATGTCTGCATTGTGATACAAGTTTGTGGACCCTTTGCACAGGCCACTATTTTTCCGAGGTCGAACAATGAAAATGTACAATCATATACAAGCCACACACTACTCTCGGCCCATGACTGGTCTTCCTTTGACCTCAGTGAGGGCACTGCTCAGGCTTTTGGCGTCACATGCAAGGGGTCTTTAATGATAATGGTTTTTACTGATTCTTGATAAACCAAAACGTTAATCCAGTATTGTGCAGTGTTTATTATTACCCTCCTACTGTCTGGCCATTTAATATCATCCACTGTGCTTTTGAATATGATAGATTAACTAATCCAGCCTGCAGTGTTTCATCTGGGTAATGCACATGTACAGTATACAGTCAACCCTCTGGACAATTTAATGTAATCCACTGTGTTTTTGAATGATAAACTTTGCCAGCCTGCTGTACGATGTCATGTCAGCATGTGGCCATTACATCTACACAGTACATAGGCAACCCTACGACTGTCTTACCATTCAATATCATCAACTGTGGTTTTGAATGATAAACATTACCAGCCTGCAATATGATATCATGTGGTAAATGCTTCTACACAGTACACAGTTAACCTCCCCACTGTCTGACCACTCAATATCATCCACTGTAGTTTTTTAATGATACATGAACTTTACCAGCCTACAATATAATGTCACATACTGAAAATGGTCAAAACTATGCAAGGCAGATATTCACTGTGTGGTTCCAAGTAAAAACTTGAGACTCTAGGGGAGCTGCTTTCAGAAATGACCACGAAGTAAATCTGATTTGATTACTAGATGTGAATGAGTGTGCTTCGTTCCCATGTCGAACGGCGGTTCATGCAATGACGGCTTCAATTCCTACACCTGTAATTGTGACCTGCTGTGGACCGGGACTAACTGTGAAATCGGTAAGTAGATCATCTGCCATCCTGAACCTTCCTCTTTTGTTTGTGTGTGTTTACTTAAGAAATTCAAGTCTCCTGACAATGACTAGAGCAGGCTATAGTCCAAATGAGACCCCACTAATATCTCACTCTGCAGTAGTGAAGATAATTCTCCTTGATCCACTGAGCGAAAGTAGAAGTCCATTGATTTTGTCCTATCTACTTCAAGGTAGTAGATTTACAGCAGGACAAGTTCGTAACAGAGCGAACTAGTCTCCCCCAATTTTCCAAATCTACTCGAAAGAAAAAGCAGGACAAATTCTTATTTTAAGTCGCTGGTCTCCGAATTACCAATCTATTCCCTAGCAATGAATAAACAGTCAGGACAAGTTCATATTTTAAACTTGGTGGTCTCCTGATTCCAGCAGTAGATAAAGAGCTGGACAGTACTCATAAGAATAATCTACAATACTATCATGTGTTAAGACAAACCAAATGTAAAATTCAAAATCTCTTTAAAACCTGTTCCAACTTGTTTTATTTTGTTTCTATAGGTCTGAATGAATGCACAAGCAACCCTTGCTTCAATGGTGCGACCTGTATCGACTCTGATAATTCGTTTAGCTGCAACTGTATAGCCGGTTGGACCGGTCAATTTTGTGAAGTGGGTAAGTACGGTGGTTCATCTGTGCAGTTCTGCGCTTCACAGAGGTGAAAGGCCAGGGTGAAAGGCTGGGAAGAACCCACTGAGCCAGACTGATAACCTAAATAAAAACAACATTGTGCTTTTCACCGGCACCCCGCACTTATACGCGGTATGGCCAACGAGCATTTACAGTCGGTGCACCGACATTATGGAACAATCTCCCTCTTCACATCCGTCAGGCGTCATCTCTTGAATCCTTCAAAGTCATCTTAAAAACTAATTTGCTTTTATTCTAAGTTACTCAAATTTGTGTTTATTCGTTATGCTCTTGTACAGCGCCTTGAAACCTTTGTAAAAGGCGCTTTATAAATGTTATTATGATTATTATTAATAATAATAATGGTAAATATACCAGACTAGGGTCTATTGTCTTGATACCAGCCCCTGTTTGAATCTAATTGGATTCCAAGCCTCATTTGAATGATTTGTTTGTCTCATTACAGACTTTGACGAGTGCATCAGCTCACCCTGTCTGAATAGCGGTACCTGTATTAACCAATTCAGAGCTTACATGTGTGCCTGTACTTCCGGATGGACTGGAAATAGCTGTGAAGTGTGTAAGTATATACTGAATGAAATTCAACAAAGGGATTTTTTCCAAACCTCGGCTAAAGCCCGGTTTATACTTCCTGCGAATGCGAATGCGAAGCCAATGTTGACGTCACCAATTCGCAACGGATAATTCGCTAAAGTTGAGCTGTGCTCAACTCTTGCGAATATTCGCAGCGAAAACATAGTTGTGACGTCAAATTCACGTCATATTCGCTTCGCATTTGCATTTGCAGGAAGTATGAACGGGCTTTAGGCTCCGTCTCCAGTTGATGTTGGAAACGCATGCAAAATATACATATGCTCCAAACTTTATGACAGAGGCCATGCCGGAGCCCAAGCCAGAGCCGGAGCCCAAGCCAGAGCCGGAGCCCAAGCCGAGGTTTGGCAAAAGGTCCTTAGACTGTTTGTGTGCAGATTAATTATGAGGTGTAGTGGTTGCTTCAGTTAACCCTGAAAATGGAGGCTTTGTAGCGTTTAGGTGATTATCAGGAAAGTGGAAAGTGGAACAAAATGTACACACGCAGCTTAAATCAATCTCAGACTTAATTGTGTTAATTTTGGCATATTATGTGTAGATTTGTTTACCATTTTATATGAGAAATACTCTATGTCTGTGAACTGTTGTTTTTATTTTCTGATTTTGTTGTCAAATCAGTGGTTGATGAGTGCATCAAGACTTAATTGTGTTAATCTTGACATACATGTAGATTCATTCACAGTTTTGTATGATAAATACTTAAATGTCTAGTTGTGAACTGTTGTTTTTATTTTCCTGTTTTTATTTTTTCAAATCAGCGGTTGACGAGTGCGTCAGCAATCCCTGCAGGAATGGTGGCACATGCCTGGATAGAATCAACAGCTATATATGCGCGTGTGATCCCGGCTGGAGTGGGACACAGTGTGAAATAGGTAAACAAAAATAGTTTCCAGATCGAAATTATATCCCCTCGCACTTAATATGCATTTGATGTACCCCCCGCCGCCCCTCCTGGGCCCAATTTCATAGAGCTGCTTGAGCAGAAAAAAGTAGCTGAGCACAACAAAATTATGCTTAACAGAATAAGGTTACCAGCCAAAATACCATGTCGCTTTTAGCATATTTGACTGGTATCTTGCTTATTTCTGCTTAGCAGAGAATTTTTAAGCAACATTTCTTGCTTAAGCAGCTGTATGAAATTTGGCCCTGTTGTGTTTTCATTGAGTTCTGGGAATCTCAGGAACTCTTTAGAGGGGTACTTCTGTACGAGAGGTACTTCTGTACGAGAGGTACTTCTGTACGAGAGGTACTTCTGTACGAGAGGTACTTCTGTACGAGAGGTACTTCTGTACGAGAGGTACTTCTGTACGAGAGGTACTTCTGTACGAGAGGTACTTCTGTACGAGAGGTACTTCTGTACGAGAGGTACTTCTGTACGAGAGGTACTTCTGTACGAGAGGTACTTCTGTACGAGAGGTACTTCTGTACGAGAGGTACTTCTGTACGAGAGGTACTTCTGTACGAGAGGTACTTCTGTACGAGAGGTACTTCGGTACGAGAGGTACTTCGGTACGAGAGGTACTTCGGTACGAGAGGTACTTCGGTACGAGAGGTACTTCTGTACGAAAGGAAAAAAGTGTGTTAAAGTAGAAGAACATTTGGGGGGGGGACACCCTCTGCCACATATCAGGTAGGTGTATTAATGTGATATGTTGTGGCCTAGGCAGTATAGTGCATCAGACACGTAATGGCTGAATCATCGGAGTGTGGGTTCGTTTCCTGGTCATGACACTTAATTGTGTCCTTGAGCAAGGCACTTAACCATAATTACTCCTCATAACCTACACATGTAGGTGTATAAATGGGAACCTGCAAGGGTAGAGACAGTTATTGTGTTGGATTAACCCTCAGTGCTAGTATAAGCAGCGTGGCCTGTAGCCTTAGATCTCAAGGGTCTTTCTCAGGATCCTTGCTGCTCCCAAAAGGGCCGCCTTCTGTAACAGATCTACCCTCACAGTTGTCCCTATTTCATCTAGATGTTTCCCAGGTGTTTTAAGGAATGGTGCCATAAGCTCTAACCACAACAGGGACTACTTTCACATTATTATTATCATTATTATTAATCCACCATAACCTAATCCCCACTTTACATGTCTTTGAAGGTTGGAACAAATGTACCCTTCTTAAAATTCAGTTAGACCTTTCCCTATCCCGTAATAACTCTGAAGTGTTCATTTTGTGTGTATCTCCTTGTAGATGTGAATGAATGTGAGAGTGCGCCGTGTCTCAATGGAGGGACATGCCTGGACAGGGTGGCTAGTTATTCCTGCCAGTGTGTGGACGGATTCAGGGGACTCATCTGTGAAATAAGTGAGTATTAATACAAACAAGCAATAAACCCAAGTAATAAACAGCCTCCTGACGATGACAAGAGCAAGCTAGTCGAAACGTTGAGACCGTGCAAAAAGAACTCACTCCACGGCAGTGCAGTTAATTACAAGAAGTCCCCCCCGATCCACTAAGCGAAAGTAGTTGTCCCGGCCGATTTCCTACCTTCCGCCCAGGTTGTAGTTAATAAGCAGGACAGTCCTTTTTCAGAACTGAGAAGTCTCCCGAATTCTGAAAATCTACTCTGGGGTAGTTGAACAAATTTATAGCAAGACAAGTTCTCTAAAGAACAAAGTCTACACAGCAAAAGTAGATAATTATTCACATGGTGTTACCGCAAACCGAATATACATTGATGCCTCATATACAAACAAGTAATAAACCTTTAGGGAAACTGACGGGGTATTTTTTAAATAATTCAAATCCAGCTCTAGTAAATTTTTCTTCAACCCCAAATTTAATACAAACAAATCCACATTCTGCACAGAATTGAATAGATGTCACAGAATTGGAAGTTCTGCATGGCAGAAATTTAGTTTATAGAGCTTTGCAGGAGTTAAGGGCTCACTTTTTTTTTAAACTCAAATACGACATGACACATCTTTGTGACCAATCAGATGATAACTGGTGTAGTGGTTTACTCGGATTTCTAGAAGTTTCTGGAGTGTTGTGAAACTTATGCTTACCAGAATAAAGTTATCAGCTAATTACCATGCCACGTGTACAAATTGTGACTGGTTTCCTGCTCATTTCTGTTACTTAAGCAGCCCTATGAAATCGGGCCCCTGATCTTATTATCACCAATAAATAAACCATCAATGAAAAACATGTGCATCAAATAAATCTGTAAAAAATATTGACTGTGTTTGTATCCATTTGCAGATAATGACGAGTGTGGTAACTCCCCTTGTGTGAACGGTGACTGTGAGGATCAAACCAATGGTTTCATCTGTACATGTAGACCAGGCTGGACTGGTACCCTGTGTAACATAGGTATACAAGATTGACTTACTCCCTCTTTACATGTCCCAATCTCTTTTGAACCAAAGTGTTCTCTTTACCAATGCAGTTTTTTGATCGGTGAATGCTGTTTGAGCAAATATGCTGTGGTGAGTTGTTTTCTGCAAGATTTTACGCTTAACAGCTTTTTAGAAAAAATGACATTAAATATTGCTCGCTTGTCGCCCTTCAGATATTAATGAGTGTGCAAATGACCCGTGCCAGAATGGAGGCATCTGTACCAACCAGGAAGCAACATTCCTCTGTAGATGCCAGTTAGGATGGACTGGAACACTCTGCGACCAGAGTAAGTTTTTTTCTGATAAAAAAAAAATGATATATTTTTTCATAACCACATTACTCCGAAGTAAAATGATTCTCAAAATGCTTTATACTATCGAAAGTTGCTGTACTTCTAACCAAGTAAGTTTTTATCGCCACTAATTTTAAGAGTGATTACCAATCGTATACCTTCCCTTTAAAAGACGCTTAAGGTACTTCACTGAGATACAACTTAAACATTTCTAAGGCCAAACACAATTTATAAAAATACAAATTAATGTACAGAAAAGGAGTGACGAAAAAAATTCTAAGCACATTAAAACAAAGCCCACACAGTTTGGTGTTTTGGGTTTGTTTTTTTTTGCACAGGAATCAAAAAAAGAGGAACAACAAAATAGATACCTATAAGTAGTCTAAGAATTCTGAAACAACAACACCAACAATAATAATTGTAATAATCACTCAAGTCTAGAAAACACCCCATAAAACCTGGTCCAGCCAGTAGCAGAAGAATAACTATTAAACAAAAAGAAGACAAATAGGCAACATAAAAACCCCGAATAGTAAAAGTATTTATATTGTCTATCCTTTTCTTCCTCTATAGACGTTGACGAGTGTATCAATGATCCATGTATGAATGGAGGAACTTGTGAGGATCTGACAAACTCCTTCCGTTGTCAGTGCCCGCTCGGATTCTCTGGGCCCACCTGTCAAATAAGTAAGTATACCTTTGGCGACCTTCTCATTCCCCCTTTCATTAAGAATGGGCGTGCAAGGAGTGATTTCAATGAAATAAGGGCATGTCCGAATTTGCGGCTGCAGTTTGACTGCACCATATTGATAATTCCCTTTACTAATCCCTGGAAGGGAAGCACCGATTTGCACCGAAACGCTGATTGGCTCCCGACAGCTTGAGTTGATGAAGGGTTAAAAGAGGATTGTTCATCGTAAGAGAATTACAGACATTCAAAATATGTATTCTTTTTTGTTTTGTAGATACTAACGACTGTGCTTCCAGGCCGTGTTTGAATCGGGGACTGTGCATTGACAGTATAGGCAACTTCACATGTGCATGTCTGAATGGTTACAATGGAGACCGCTGTGAAAATAGTAAGTTTAACCCTTTTACCCCCATTGGTGACTTTAGTCAACTGTGCGCTATACCCTGCTTGAGCCCCATTGGCGACTTTAGTCAACTGTGCACTATACCCTGCTTGAGCCCCATTGGCGACTTTAGTCAACTGTGCACTATACCCTGCTTGAGCCCCATTGGCGACTTTAGTCAACTGTGCACTATACCCTGCTTGAGCCCCAGTGGTGACTTTAGTCAACTGTGCACTATACCCTGCTTTAGCCCCATTGGCGACTTTAGTCAACTGTGCACTATACCCTGCTTGAGCCCCATTGGTGACTTTAGTCAACTGTGCACTAGCATACCCTGCTTGAGCCCCATTGGCGACTTTAGTCAACTGTGCACTATACCCTGCTTGAGCCCCATTGGTGACTTTAGTCAACTGTGCGCTATACCCTGCTTGAGCCCCAATGATGACCTTAGTCAACTGCACTATACCCTGCTTGAGCCCCAATGATGACCTTAGTCAACTGCACTATACCCTGCTTGAGCCCCATTGGTGACTTTAGTCAACTGTGCACTATACCCTGCTTGAGCCCCATTGGTGACTTTAGTCAACTGTGCACTATACCCTGCTTGAGCCCCAATGATGACCTTAGTCAACTGCACTATACCCTGCTTGAGCCCCAATGATGACCTTAGTCAACTGCACTATACCCTGCTTGAGCCCCAATGATGACTTTAGTCAACTGCACTATACCCTGCTTGAGCCCCATTGGTGACTTTAGTCAACTGCACTATACCCTGCTTGAGCCCCAATGATGACTTTAGTCAACTGCACTATACCCTGCTTGAGCCCCAATGATGACCTTAGTCAACTGCACTATACCCTGCTTGAGCCCCAATGATGACCTTAGTCAACTGCACTATACCCTGCTTGAGCCCCAATGATGACTTTAGTCAACTGTGCACTATACCCTGCTTGAGCCCCAATGATGACTTTAGTCAACTGTGCACTATACCCTGCTTGAGCCCCAATGATGACTTTAGTCAACTGCACTATACCCTGCTTGAGCCCCAATGATGACTTTAGTCAACTGCACTATACCCTGCTTGAGCCCCAATGATGACTTTAGTCAACTGTGCACTATACCCTGCTTGAGCCCCAATGATGACTTTAGTCAACTGTGCACTATACCCTGCTTGAGCCCCAATGATGACTTTAGATGAAGCTTTCTTTTGTGTGAACTTAAGTTCTGATTTAGGGTGTTTAGGGTGTACATCAGTTTACAATTATTGGACGCATCTGAGTTCATTGTTGCAGAATCTTGACCCCTTGCACAACGCACTTACACGTGCCTATCTTGTCCGCCATTTTGGGAACCCAAAATGGAGTTGACTCCCAAAATGATGGAAATTGTAGACACGCATTGTGCGAGGTTCGTTCTGCATTGTGCAAGGGGTTGGTTATAACAAGTCACGAGGGGAAGCCGAGTGAAATGGAAAAGCCAGATTTCACTGAGTGATTGTATTCTGCGACATTGCACAAACAAAATTCACTCAATATTTGATTTGTATAACTTACACATAGATCCTTGTCATTACACAGACAATTTAACTGGTACCCTTGTTTTCCGCATGGTAGATATTGATGAGTGTGTAAGTAATCCATGTCTGAACAACGCAGACTGTATTGACGGTATTAACAGTTACCAGTGTAGATGCATCAGAGGCTTCATTGGGATCCACTGCCAGAACAGTAAGTACACAATCTGATTCCTTTTGTTTTTTTGTTTTTTCCCCGCCATTTTCACCAATTCTGCTGAGCAATTTTTGGTGCGTCTTGGGATTTATAGGAACCCACGGTAAGAACGGGATTTTGTTTGTTTGTCTCTTCATCTTCAATAAACCAGGTCCCTGATACAAGGCAGGCATGGCTTCTGTTAAGCCTGGTTCATACTGCACTTCAATAAGCCAACTGTTAGTTAGATTTGAGTAATGTCTGGTATATAGGATTCGGACTGCCTCTAGCTACCGGGCAATCTCGGTAGTCTAGTTGGTAAAACATCTGCTCTAGAATTGGCAAAAGTCGTGGGTTCAAATCCCACCTGAGTAATATGCCTGTGGATTTTTTTCACAGAACTAGGGGAAGTACTGACAGTGCTTTACACACATCGGTGAAAGGGTAAAACCAAATAATATTCTTTATCCCCGGTGCAAATTTAACATCTATTACTTTTCTTCAGCAAATTATTTGTGTTCACATCGTGAATGTGCTGCTTTGGTAAATACGCTTCCACGTGGAGTTTGAACCAGGCTTTGCTCTTAGCCAAACTTATTTGATTGCCCAACATGAAGTCTGTATGTACTTTGCAAAGAGTGGCAACTTTTACCGTTACACACTATGGAAATTGACCATTCCAAGGCGAACTGTTGATGGCACTGTTCGGCCTTAAGTAATTGTTGGCTGAATTTCATATCAAAGTCAAGCAGAAAAGGTTTGATGGAGAGATCTGCAATGATTGTATATCAGTTAATGTATGGATAATCTGTTCTTGATTCTAGATGTTGATGACTGTCCTGTCAACCCGTGTCTCAATGGTGGCATCTGCATTGATGGAATTGACAGTTACACATGTCAGTGTCAACCAGGCTGGAGTGGAGAGAACTGCGGTGATCGTATGTCAATTTATCCAATCGTTTTGTATGAAAGGAATATTTACATCAGTGCTTTTTGGGATGAGTAAATTCTCTGGTTTTCCATAAGCACACCAGACAACCGACTTTTTGAAAAAACAATTATCAAGAGTTTGCACAAAGAAGTATACAAAGAAGTGTAATTTAAGTACGTTTTGTGGGTGTACTATTTATAATTTTGTTGAGACCAATTAAGAACTCACTCCGCGGCAGTGCAGTTAATAATGAGAAGTCCCCCTCGATCCACTGAGCGAAAGTAGTAGTCCCGGCAGATTTCCTACCTTCCGCCCAGGTAGTAGTTAATAAGCAGGACAGTTCTTGTCAGAAATAATTAGTCTCCTGATTCCGAAATATATCTGTGGTAGTAGAATAAATAGCAAGACAAGTTCTCAAAGAACATTATCTACAGGGCATAGTAGAACTATACACATTGTGTTATCGCAAACTGAGTATACATTGATACCTCACCATGCAATGCCTCATTTGTTTAGTCTGTCAACTAATGGTGATTTTTTGTCTCCAAGGTGGCCAGTGTATTGCAAACTACACCATACCAGAAGGTGGCTTCATTGATATAGCATCCCCCAACTACCCAGACAACTACCTGAGTAACGTAGAGTGTCAGTGGTTCATCTTCGCCCGTCCCGGCAAACACATCCTCGTTCAGTTCAACAGCTTCCAGACGGAGATGCAGTACGACTTTGTCAGCATCGGTAACGGTGACGACCCCGCCGATCTCGGGTCGAGGGTCATCCATTATGCGGGGCGGGACCTCCCGCCGGCTTTCTTGACCACGAACAACTTGGTGTGGGCCAAGTTCAGCTCTGATGCCACTAAGACTGAGCCGGGGTTCGCCGTTAGGTTGACGGAGGAGGACAATGCAGGTAGGCCTAAGAATGGTTGGGTTTTGTATCCAAGAGATGGCTGTACTCCCAATCTGGGGAAATTTATGGCAACACCCTAGAAATATATCTGTGCAAACTGTGGAAAAAAAACCCACATTATTCCCCGCTCTAGTAAATTTTTCTTTGTTCAACCCCAAATTATGCAACAAAAGCAGTGGTGTAATGCAGCTCACAATGAACTTTCTCAACCTTTTTGCGTGCAAACTGCCCGCAACCGCTCGTCTGTAACTCCTCAAATCGCCTGCGGTTGGTCGCGATAGTCTTACAAGTGTTTACACACAGAATA
Organism: Pycnopodia helianthoides; assembly: GCA_032158295.1. Classification (NCBI taxonomy): domain Eukaryota; kingdom Metazoa; phylum Echinodermata; class Asteroidea; order Forcipulatida; family Asteriidae; genus Pycnopodia; species Pycnopodia helianthoides. The sequence continues at coordinate 14,661,269 of CM063245.1, forward strand.
CCATGATTTGAAAGGATTTTACAGAATGTTACGCATTTTAATCTGAAATGCTAAATTTATTGATTCTATTAAACTCCATTTACATTTCAGATCTGTTCAATGAATGTACAAGTGGTCCGTGTTTGAACGGAGGAACGTGTGTCAACAGTGTGGGCCAGTACGTCTGTATGTGCCATCGCTATTACAAAGGCACCAACTGTGAAACCTCACTGTGTAAGTTGATTTCCCCTTTGGTTTTTTTGTTTTTTCTTTTCAACAAGAACTAAAAAAATCCTTTGCCATCTATCAGGGGTTGTCCTTAAAATTTTCTTTTCTCTTCTCTGATTGCCGATTCTCATTTGTTTTGCACATGTAGCTAAGAACGACTGTTCATCCTCTCCATGCCCACAAGAATCCACCTGTTTGGATACAGCAGAAGGTTACGTCTGCAACTGCAAAGCGGGATTGGAAGATTCTCGATGCACCACGCCAAGTAAGTCGAAATAAGCCTCACAAAATAACCCAACCACTGCAAACCCTCCAAAATACACCTTACTTTCTGCTTGATTTTATTGGATTAGGTACTGTACCCCTATATCACACACTCTGAGGGTGCGTACCTTAAAAGTCGGCCATGTTCTAGGTGGGCATGAACAATCCCGCAGGTACATGCCCGCAAGTCAGTGGACCGCCAGAACGTTCTGTGACCTTGTGACCAACTATGGGAACATTCCTAAATAAGTGAATAGATGGATTGCAATATGCATCATTGACCGCCATCTTTGATGTAAAACGATGGAAAAGTGCACGTGTGTACGCACTACGCACGACTCTCAGCCAATGATAGCTTTTCACGCGTGCACAATTCATCAAAGATGGTGGTCAATATGACGCGTATTGCAATCCATCTATACACACAATAGAATTTTTGAACATTCTTAACCTATCTAGTTAGACTTTTGAGACACTCCCAGACCATGATTGCCTTTTATGCTTAGGGAACATAAATATTATTTGGTTTTAACTGTACACTGATGTTTGGAAAACACTCTATACTGAGTAATTTCCTGGGTCTTGTGAACAAAATCTACAGGAATATTACTCGGATGGGATTCGAACCCACAATCTTTGCCATTCTAGAGCAGATGTCTTACATCTAGACCACCGAAATTGCCCGGTAGCTAGAGGCAGTTGGAATCCTGTGTTTTTAGTAGTGGCTACCGTAGGGAACATGACCCGGATGATGGCGGCATGATATTGGTTCAAAGCACACACAGGTGATCAGTATTGAATATTATTTGTTTGTCGTCCAAACACAGACTTGAATGACAGCAGTCCCTGCAGCAGTAACCCGTGCGCCAACGGAGCGACATGCGTGGAGGTCCAGGGTCTGTACCTGTGCAACTGTGACATCGGATGGGAGGGAATACACTGCAATGTGGACTTTGATGAGTGTCTGAGTAACCCGTGTCGTAACGACGGAACCTGCGTCAACAACATGGCCCACTTTGTCTGTCACTGCATGCCAGACTTTGAGGGCCTTGTTTGTCAGATTGGTACGATACTTTAATCTCTATCCTCCTGACTGGTCACAGTACATAAGTGCACAGCCACAATCATGGGTACACATTTTTTTTCGTGTCCATGTTATGAACAACACTTTGAAAACCAGTGATGTAACAGTTATTTCAATGTACTTTGTGAATTGATGAACCAGCGGTGTGTGAATGAAGAGTAGAAAGTACTTGAGTTTGTTGAATACCAGATCTGCAAAGAGTTACTCAATATTTATGTGTCGTTCATTTGGTGTCTTTGTAACAAAAAGTGTACCCATGATTGTGGCTGTGCACATAAACACTGCTCCTACAAGCCCGTAAAGTGCTTATTGCTGCATTATAATAAAAATTTGTTGTATAGACCTTTGTTTACAGAACAAGTAACCTTGCACATACCAGGGACTTTCTGGCAGGCAAGATATTACACTGGTCATATGGGAATAAATGTTACACTTTGTATCATAAATTTCTCATAAATTCAAGAGATATAAAAATAACAGCGCCCTCACTGAGGCAAAAGGAGGTAAACATTAATGCATTGGACGATAGCTGTTCTTGGTATGTAAAAATATGTGCGTACCAGCAGCGTTGCGCATCGTGCAACATTGCAAGAGGTATATTATAAGTGTGTTTATGAATATGTAATGCCTGATCATAGAAATAGAACTCGGAGAATGCTATGTGTGCTTTTCAATGCATATCTGCTTTGAGGCAAGTCATGCACGCTGCCATTTTAGCTGTATGGCAAATTCCAGCTCTCCCATTGGTTGATCTGGTTAAATTTGCCATACAGACATGTCACATGGTATTGATACTCTATGTCCACAGTTGACATAGAGGGCGTGCACAGCAGACACAGACAACAATCGAGCTCAGCATTCTCTGTGTTCCATTTCTATGTACCTGATACATATTCATTTCCTGATCTCCACATCCTCCTTTTGATTACAGATACTTCAAGGGATTTATGCAATCCCAACCCATGCCAGAATGAAGGGAATTGTGTCTTCAACAACGACCAGTACAAGTGCCTTTGTGTGTCAGGATATATGGGAGCCAACTGTGAACAAGGTCAGTTACTAGACCAGGGTCCCAATTTTAGAAAGCTTTGTAAGGGATCGTCTCAAAAGTCAGGCACTTTTTAGGCGTGAAAGAACGTGCCCGTAGATGTATGCTCACAATTGGACTGGTAGAATTTTCTGCTGGACTACAACATAGTTGCCCTGGGCCCAATTTCATAGAGCTGCTTAAGCAGAAAATGTTGCTTAACAATTGCCTGCTAAGCAGAAATGAACAGGATACCAGTCACAAATTGTACATGTGGTATGGTAGTTTGGCTGGTAACCTTATTCTGGTGAGCATAATTTTCTTGTGCTTAGCTACTTTTTGTGCTTAAGCAGCTCTATGAAATTGGGCCCTGAGCTCACAGAGAATTTTAGCCATTAGCATACTTCATTTGAGCCCCCCCCCACCAAACAAAATGCCTGACAGGAGACTGAGCAGGAGAGAGGACTGGGTTGACCTAACCACAAATGCCAACACAATGTGAGCCCCCTCCCCCAGCATATCAAAGAATAATATCCATCTCAGCCTCTTCCATGGAAAAATTGCCAAATTGTTTATGATCTGGGCCCAATCTCATAGATCTTGGCCCAATTTCATAGATCTGGGCCCAATATCATATAGCTGCCTAAACAGAAAATATTACTTACTGTTTTTCTGCTGAGCAAAAAATGAACAGGAAACCAGTCATAAATGGTACATATGACATGGTATTTTGGTTGGTAACCTTATTCTGGTAAGCATAATTCTGTTGTACTTAGCTACTTTCTTGCTTTAAGCAGCTCTATGAAATTGGGCCCTGATCATACGCTTGGAACTTTGCTTAACAATTTTCTGCTTAGCAATACTATGCAGAAAACCAGTCGGAGTTGGTACATGTAGAATGGCATTTTGGCTGGTAACCTCATTTCGCTAAGCAAAACTGTTTTGTGTTTAAGCAGCTTCATGAAATTGGGTTTTAATGATATATTTCAAATGGAAACCAACGTCCTCTACTCTGCAAAGTTTTGCTGTTTTCGTGTATGGCGTAACACTGTATTTTTTGCTCTGTCCTCCATTCTTCAGAGATAAATGAGTGTGCAAGCTGCCCCTGTACGAACGGCTACCAATGCCAGGATCTCCTTAATGCCTACAATTGTGACTGTCCAGTTGGTATGGGACCAGAGTGCCGTGGAGGTAGGTTTCTTTGATACAGCATTTCTGCACCTTTGACCTCGAAATTTGAATATTAAAGTAGAACCAAAGTTTTGACTCCACAAAATTACGGACTGTGTTAGTTCACGAAGTAAAAGGAAAACCACACAATTTCGAGGCATATTTGTGTGCATCATTATACTCTACTTTTCAAGCATCTTTCCAACCATATCCGTTTCATAACAAATGCTTTTATGGCCCAAAACACCTGATCTGAAGGCAAAGGGTGTCCCTTTAAAATTTTCTCTCAAATTGAGATTTAGTATCATGTTTTCAAATTCAGAAAGAGCCATCTATCTTCTCCAACAAAACACAACTTTCAGATAAATGAAACTTGTCTTTAAAAGGCTTGTTAATGCTCACAAAGCATGTCTTTGTATCTCACAACATAATGACTGTTACAAAGTCGTGGATACAATTACAACACTTGCTATCAGAAAATAAACATTAGGCAACTGTTGTTTGTTTGACAGTGTTGGCGTGTCAGTCTATGCCATGCTCCAACCAGGGAACATGCAGTGAGACCCCTGATGATGATTATCGTTGTAACTGCCCAGCGGGTTGGACAGGGAAGGACTGCAAACAAGGTGAGTAGTAATTAATAATGAACGTCCTCTGTCACTCGATCCCCCTCCCTCCCCCCAATAATGATGATGATGATGATTCACAGCATTTGCATGGCGCCATATATCTGTTTCAGAAACATTCAAAGGCGCGAGATAGCACCATGGTTTACAAGGTGCTGTGGCGCAATATGCAGCCAGTAACCAGGAACACCGGGGCAAACCCCTTCTCTTTTCGATAAGTGCACTAGGTTCTTTTACGTGCATTACACAACATACGGGACCAACAGCTTTACGTCCCAACCGAAGGCATAGCAATAATGGTTAAAAGTGTCTTGCTTAAGGACACAAGTGTCAAGACCGGGACTCAAACCCACACTCTGCTGATCAGAAACACTAGAGCTCTTATCCGCTCGGCCACAACAATAATGACCATCATCCCATCCCCCTCTCCTCTGTATCTGTTCGAAGACCCCAAGACAATTGTATTTGCCCAGTGGACTGGACAGCAAGGATGATTGCAAACAAGCAATTATTCAACGCATTCAGTTTAAAATTCTTCTACTCACTTTCAAAACTCGTAGTGGTCAGTGTCCTACATATCTCTCAGAACTCATCAAACAAAAAGTTCCATCAAGCAGGCTACGATCTTCCACATCCTCTCACCTTCAACTGATGCCTGGTCCTCGTGTGAAAACACGCTACGGTGACAGAGCTTTCTCTGTTGCCGCTCCCAAATTATGGAACACTCTCCCTCCCCAAATTCAAAAAGCTTCTTCCTTACAAACATTTAAAACTATGTTGAAGACTCACTTATGCAAATCTCTGTAATTACCCAATTCTGCAGCTTATGTTGTTTACCTTTCTCATGTTTATTTTCTGCTTTGTTGTTGCATTATTTTTGTAATTTTGTATCTTTGTATTTTGGTGATGTTGCCCTGGTTTTACTTAATAGCCTACTGGGACATCAGCACCATAGCGCTTAGAAACGTAGTATTAAGCGCGGTATAAATATTTATTTATTATTATTATTATTATGAAATACATCCCCTGCTAGCCCTGTGTACATTGTCTAGTAAAAAGCTGCTGTGGGCTAGTAAAAACCACTTCTCAACTTTCCCTGTGGGCCGCTAAAAAACTGCAGCCTACGTGCTTATAAGGCTCATTTTTCTTGCTTTTCAGATGTGAATAAGAAACTTGTGTTATAAAAATGTGTTAATTAATGTTTGAGTGTGTGAATGTAAGTGCCAGTCAGAATTCATTAAACCTGTAAGTGCCGTACAGCCAGGGATCACACCCAAGTTTACGATACAACCTGGGCAGTGGCAGCATGCAGAGGGATCACCTTAAGGGAATGCAACTTTTTCATTGCGAATATAAAGTAATAAACCGCAAGGAAAACTGACTGGGTAATTTTTTTTACAATTTTGGGTTGAACAAAGGAAAACAGAATTTTATGTGTGAACAGTGAATCCGGCTCACATGAGTTATTCACTGAACTAAACTCCAGTAGACTTGTCAAACATAAGATTTGTTTATATGTGTTTTGTCTTTTAATGAAGTACTCTGCTGTGGCCCAAACCGCTGCTTAACTGTCGACCATTTTAAACAATTCATTTTTTTTTAAATTGTGGTTTCGTCTTTCTGAAGCTTATTCTGTTTGAACTCGTTTTGATAGTTGCTGATGAATCCTTGGCCTGTGAAACCAATATTTGCATCAACAGTGGCATCTGTATTAAGGACAATGGTGTAACGATGTGCTCTTGTCCAAGAGGTTTCGCTGGAGAGCGATGTGAAATAGGTAAGTGAGATGGCCATGCATTAGTCTGTTGCAATTTGTATTTGTCAAAGTTCCTGCAGGATTTGATATTCTAAATTATATGAGGTAGTGTTAATGTTACCCCTGATAGAACTGGTTGGTTGTTCTCAAGGTAACAGTTAATTTGTTGGTGATGATAGAAATCACAATTTGAAACAAAATAAGTTGACAAGTAGGTCGAGGGGTTTGAGGCTTGATCTACTTTCTACTTATGGCCGTTACAATTAGAAAACAAAAGAATGTTCCCTCCCCCACAAACAAGTCATCTGTTTCCCCTACAAACAAGTCATCTGTTTCCCCTACAAACAATTCCTCTGTTTCCCCCACAAACAAGTCCTCTGTTTCCCCCACAAACAAGTCCTCTGTTTCCCCCACAAACAAGTCCTCTGTTTCTCCAACAAACAAGTCCTCTGTTTCCCCCACAAACAAGTCCTCTGTTTCCCCTACAAACAAGTCCTCTGTTTCTCCAACAAACAAGTCCTCTGTTTCCCCCACAAACAAGTCCTCTGTTTTCCCCACAAACAAGTCCTCTGTTTCTCCAACAAACAAGTCCTCTGTTTCCCCACAAACAAGTCCTCTGTTTCCCCTACAAACAAGTCCTCTGTTTCCCCCACAAACAAGTCCTTCGTTTCTCCAACAAACAAGTCCTCTGTTTCCCCCACAAACAAGTCCTCTGTTTCTCTAACAAACAAGTCCTCTGTTTCCCCTACAAACAAGTCCTCTGTTTCCCCCACAAACAAGTCCTCTGTTTCCCCCACAAACAAGTCCTCTGTTTCCCCCTACAAACAAGTCATCTGTTTCCCCCACAAACAAGTCCTCTGTTTTCCCCACAAACAAGTCCTCTGTTTCCCCACAAACAAGTCCTCTGTTTCCCCTACAAACAAGTCCTCTGTTTCTCCAACAAACAAGTCCTCTGTTTCCCCCACAAACAAGTCCTCTGTTTCCCCCACAAACAAGTCCTCTGTTTCCCCCACAAAAAAGTCCTCTGTTTCCCCTACAAACAAGTCCTCTGTTTCCCCCACAAACAAGTCCTCTGTTTCCCCTACAAACAAGTCCTCTGTTTCCCCCTACAAACAAGTTATCTGTTTCCTCTACAGACAAGTCATCTGTTTCCCTACAAACAAGTCCTCTGTTTCCCCTACAAACAAGTCCTCTGTTTCCCATACAAACAAGTCCTCTGTTTCCCCTACAAACAAGTCCTCTGTTTCCTCTACAGACAAGTCCTCTGTTTCCCTACAAACAAGTCATCTGTTTCCCCCTACAAACAAGTCATATGTTTCCCCCACAAACATGTCCTCTGTTTCCCCACCAACAAGTCCTCTGTTCCCCTACAAACAAGTTGTCTGTTCCTCTTAACCCTCTCTAAACTAGAGTTGCACATGCACAAACCTCTGTTGTAGAGGTCCCCCTTCCCCTCCCGCTGCAAAAATAAAAATGTATTTGCAGATCCTAACAAAATGCATTTGGGTTTTATGATCTTCAGTTACAGTAAAAAAGTCTTAAAGATAACTTGTATTTCTTCTTTATTCCCCTGGCAGTGGTTGACAATGCCTGTGATGGTAACAGGTGTGATCAAGGACGATGTGCTCCAGGTGGTAGGGATAACTATACCTGCTTATGTAATCTTGGCTACTCTGGACTATACTGTCAAATAGGTAAGAATACAGACTACAATAGCACTCCGCATTATTGACGTCACTTTTGCTAAAAATACCCGACTGTCAGACAAACATCCCACCATGTACACGATCACCACATCATCCATGCGCCAAACTGCACTAGTCTCTAGTAGTGTAGTCAGTACTCACAAGTAAACATAAAGCTAGCACATTTACTTCTGCATATGTTAGTGAAATTTGACATGTTTCTGATTCGGATACTTGGCTTCTATTATTAGCATTAGTGCAGAGTGCTATTGCCGAATCATGCTAAACTAAATACCTATCTGTGTGATCAAGTACCCTGTATTGACAGTGACAAAACTAGTTCTAATTCTCATTTCATGAGAAGGGTTACAGACTGTTTACTCCCAGCCTCGGTTTGGTTACACTGAGTTGAATGGTAGAATGCTGCATCATGATAAAGGTCTACCTTGGAACCTTTTATAGTCACATAGCTGACCTGTATGTTCCCCATTTTGTAGGAGAAATCACAAAAAGCAATATGAATGGTTTGCATTAAAAAGTAGTTCCAGCCATGTGGGCTGGGTGCTGCTCATTTTTGATACAATTAAATTAGCTTCACTTTGGCACCTGTATCACTTAAGATAACCCAAGAAATGCTCAAGTCTACAAAATCCATCCCCTGGCTTGCTTGATTTTGATTGATTAATGGTAACAGGGCCCAATTTCATAAAGCCTGTAAGCACAAAAAACTTGCTTAGCACAGAAAAATCATGCTTAGCAGAAATAGGTTACCAGCCAAAATGCCATACAGTTTAAATTGCTGTGACTGGTACCCCGTTCATTTCTTGCTTTGAAATTTGCTCGGCACAATTTTCTGCTTAACAGCTTCATGAAATTCGGCCCAGATTGTTACATCAACTTTTATCGAAGTCCAAAGTTTTGGTCATTGGTGTTGGATTATAATGCATTAAGAAATTTTCCCAATAAATAAAGAAATCACGAGGGTTAAAGGAACATTACAGAATTGGTAAGAAAAAAACTTGTAAAATATACTTTTTGATCACAGATTTACATAAAACTTACACGGTCTAATGATAATGATAGTAGAAAACATCTCTTGAAATATTTCTGTCTGAAATGCCATATTTGATGAGAAATGAATAAACTAATTTTCCGATTGGAGATTATCGCTCAGTGAGCGTTTTATTCATTTGTTGAATCTATATGATTTCATGTAAATGTGTAGATCGGTTTTTCACTATTTTCTCGTGACCCAGATGGCCGATCGATCTCAAACTTCTACAGGTTTGTCAGTTTATGTATATGGTGGATTACATAAAGTGCTTACACTGCCAGCAACTGTTTTGTTAGCAAAAACCATATCTGTAATGTTCCTTTAAATAAATGCAGTCCATTTTGTCTGTAGATACGGATGAGTGCAACAGTAACCCATGCCGCAATGAAGGATACTGCAAAGACAAACTGAATGGCTTCTCCTGTACATGCCCATTGACTTTTACAGGATCGATGTGTGAAACCTGTAAGTATACAAAACCGCCAAAACCCCAAAACAGCGGTGTAAGAAATTCTTTCAAATCGGAAGTGATCTCCTCATGGTCTGGCGCTAAAAACCTGAACTTCAAACATTTTGAGGATACACAGATTATTTACATGAACACGAACCCAAAAAGTAAAGGTTAAGATACAGTATAAGGCTAGAGCTTTCATTCGTTGAAGGGAAGTGAAATTAAAAAAGGGGCTCCAAGGTCAAATTCAGTTTTGAAATCCACTCAAGGCATTCTGGGAAAGAAAGAAAAATGGCCCGGCAAGATCGTACGCAACTGGAAACGAGGTTGGGAATTTGTTGGACTAATTTTTTATTAAACCAGTCTACTGTGGGTTAAAGGAAGAGTATGCACTGCAGCTGTTGATGATGTGTAACATTTTGAGGAATGATTCCCTCTTAAGGAATGTGGTTTTAGAGAAAAGGATTAAAAAAAATTGTCAATCTGAGAAACGTTTCATGCATGAAACATTTCTCAGATTGTGTATTCAAATTACTGATTATTCTACCTGCGTGGACATAACTCGAGAATTCTGGCGATATCTCCAAAAACGCTACCGCCTTTTGAAAAAAAATTGCCACAGGTTCGTTTTATTGTATATATTTACATTTATATAGGATTAAAACAATCGATCGGTAAAAAAAAAACAAAGGTATGTTTTGCCTTTAAACAATCTTTACTCTGACCCCTGCTTCCCCCCTCTGATTACCCCACTGGTACCCAGCTGTACATGCATGACGTGACAATTAACCTTACTAGATTACATTTTCAATATACTAGGGCCCTTTTCGAATTCACAGCTTCGGCTCCAAGATCAGCTCAGGCTAGCTAGGTTCCCTCAATTCTTTTAACTTACGCATGCTTTGCGGTCAGGGTTTCAGACAAGAAAACTGGGCCTGAAGCCCAATCCGGAGCCGAAGCCGTGGATTCGAAAAGGGCCAAAGTTTCACATCCTACTTCTACTTACATGCAGCGTTGTTTTCACTCCCTGATTTATTTGTGTACCTCCTCCACAGTTATTGCACCGCCAGCCACACCGGCTCCCCTGACAAACCTAGAGTGGGAGTGGATAGTCATCCTCACTGTCCTCTCTGTCCTTGCCTTCGTATTCATCGTCATTCTCTGTGCATGTTGCTGCTTGTGGAGTCAGAACCAGAAAAAGGTATAAGCGACCGCCGCCTCTAGCCCTCGGGACCTGTGTGGGTTTCGCTCCACATGACCGTGGCCCAATTTCATGGAGCTGCTTAAGCACAAAAAGTAGCTAAGCACAACAAAATTATTCTAACCAGAATATTGTTACCAGCCAAAATTGCCATGCCAAATGTACAATTTGTGACTGGTATCCTGCTTATTTCCGCTAAGCAATTTTGTTTGCTTAAGCAGCTCTATGAAATTGGACCCGGCTGAAACAGTTTAGGCCGTGTCCATATCAAGTGACTTCGGCTGCGGCTATGTCCGCTGGATGCAACAACAGCGTTGCAGAATGTGGGTCTTTTTCCAGCATTCCGGCCATAGCCACTGTGAAAGCCACTATTTGGGGCTTTAATTAAACACCAGCAGAGTTAAGCACCGTTGGGTGAACAGTTACTGTATAATGATCAGCTCTATGAAGCCATTGAGTTGCTTGATTGATCTCGGTCATTTATTAATGAAATCTATATCAATATTACACTTAAAGTATTTTTATGACGAACTCATCATTCCTCGCAATGAATTAATTGTGGGGCTTTTTAATATTTAATTTTTCACAAGAAAATGATTAACTTAAAAAAAAAAATAATAATGCTTAGAAAGAAACAGCATTCATTTTGTTCCACCAATTGGGTTAGCGCATTATTTAATATTTGTGTAATTTGTTTTTCTCTTTTCACTTTTTTACTGTAATAGATATCTTGCGATTGTTTTTTTAATGTTGCCTTAACTTTAAAAGTTGTCTTAGTAGGAGTGAAGGATTTTCAGAGCGAGATTGAAGTTAATGCAGGTTTTATATGATTTTTAATGAACCAATTTATAGCTTTATATAATCGGAAACGTCTTTCAAAATTTTGATTTTGAAAGGTCATGGAAGACAGCACAAAATGCAGCTTTCATGCTTTTTAAAGGATACAGTTCGGGATGGCTCTCTCTTTATCAAAATGACAGCCAAAAGTGTCTTAAGATTACATTTAAGGGTAAAACTAAACACAGGGCTTGAATTTTGGTGCAACAAAGAATAGTGTGATGATGATGTCAGGTGACTTGGGTCAATACATTATGTTTTTAATCTGCTTGGTCTTTAGTTCTTTGTTGACCATTTATTCAGATATGGCTGATCATGCTGTTTTATTCAACTTTTAATCTTCAACAAAATTTGTGTTTGTTTTAGAGAAGTTTTAACATCTTGATTAAAATCTTTATATTTACAGGGAAATTTTGAAATTTTCTCTTCAATATATGACCTTCACCATTACCTATTTTTAGGTGTATGAAAAAAAATAATAATAATCTTGCAGTCAATTGGCGCCGCTATGGGGATTTGTGTACAAGCTTCTCTGAAGGGTAGAGGTATTTGTTTAGATGGATTGCTCTTCAACGAAATAACGACCAGTACAATGATATGTTGGGACTTATGACTTTAGGGTATAACTTTGATCTATATACACATGTCTAGATTCAGTTAAGAATGTTTACTTTATTGCTTATGGTGAAAGTGTCTTTCAATTGGGAACATGAAGGTTTTCTATGACATTAATATTTGATTATAACTATTTAATCTAGTGGAGAGCTAAGATTAAGTTATTTTTTTAAGGGGCTGTATACTTATCAATGTATGTATAATGTTCACTGCAGAGATGCAACAATATGTCTTTCTTTCTTTTTTGTAAAAACAAAGTGTACAAAGATTTATGTTTTGCTGGTAGTTTGTATGGAATGTATATTTGTTTGAATGTGTACACACACATATTACGTGTTATTGAATAATTGTCAACACTATTTGCATCAAATAAGCTTAGAAGCCAAACGTATTTTGAGTAAAACCCTTACCCTCCCAAGTCCTCCAAAATCCTTTTTCAAGAATTTGGCTAATTGCGGAGGATTGAGGACTTTAGGCCCAATAACATTGCTTATCACTGGGCCAGGCTATCAATTATAAATTTAAAACACATTGAGTGACATAAGAGTGGGAGGGGGTCCAGGTTGCTATATGCCTGGGGGGGGGGTAGGGTTTGAAGGAATGTATTTCTAAGTTGTAATCCAAAACGCTGCTTGTTTATACCTCCTTGAAATTTGCAGCAGCATTGGAATAGTTGCTTTGTTGGTGTGTTTACTGTGTGTTTGTGTGTTTGCTTACTACTATGATGTCCTAATATCCATCAAAATCCTTCCATCTAGTCTGATCTGAACTTAGTAGATTCAATAGGCTACTGCATAGCTAGCCTGTCCTGTTGGTAATGTCCTTTATGCAGAACTCTTGTCTTTTCGCTCTTTGCTTCTTCTGGCTCCAAAGATGGCATGCATTTTTTGACAATGATTTAAATTCCATTGTTTCTCACGAAAAATAGCTTTTTTTAATGAGACTTTGGGAGTCTTTAAATTTATTTTTGTACAATTCCAATACTCTGGCAATTTCTTGCATGAATTCTTCTGATGATTTCTTCTGAGAATTTCTGGAGCCAAACTGTTTGGTTTACATTGGAATCACATGACACTTACCAACAGATACCATGATCTAGTGTACAGCTGAAGGATTGTGATGGATAAGGGGAAATTTATCTGCTGAAATGACAAGGGAGTTGGGTTTATGCTGGTTGTGGTCGCAGAAAGGGAATTTTAATCGGTGGAAATTATTTCCTCCTACAAGGGTAGCCATCTTAAATGAACGAATATCACTCAGTTTTGTGAAAAAAATGTAGAAATGCTTTCTTGTGCATATTGCCCAACCAGCCTAACAAACTACACATTAATATTTTTGATATTTTGAGATAACTTGTGACGGTTGAAATTAGAAGGAAGAATCATAGTTATCAGGTTGATTACTCTTGGCAATAACAGCTTGTAAAAAGAACTTTTTTTTAATAAACTATAATATGCAGTTTGGAACCATGAGGTCGCTGTCTTCTTGCTTTGTATTTATTTAGGAGTTGTCCATTGTGAAGGAAACACACATTTTCAAGTATTAAAGGAACATTACAGAATTGGTATTTGTAAAATATACTTTTGATCACAGATTTACATAAAACTTACACGGTCTAATGATGATGATAGTAGAAAACATCCCTTGAAATATTTCTGTCTGAAATGCCATATTTGATGAGAAATATAAACTAATTTTCCGATTGGAGTTTATCGCTCAGTGAGCGTTTTATTCATTTGTTGAATCTATATGATTTCATGCAAATGTGTAATCGGTTTTTCACTATTTTCTCGTGACCCAGATGGCCGATCGATCTCAAACTTCTACAGGTTTGTCAGTTTATGTATATGGTGGATTGCATAAAGTGATTACACTGCCAGCAACTGCTTTGTCAGCAAAAACCAATTCTGTAATGTTCCTTTAATAATTATTTGTGCCATTTAAATTAGAATAAACGTTTTAGAGAAAACAATATATACCCCCAACAAATTAGTTGTTTTAAAAATAGTTTATTTTCTGAATAATGTTTCCTGGAACAGTAGGCACAGGGTTAACATGTTAGTGATTGATTCTGGAATTTGAGTTCACATAAAATGACACATCTTCAGAGCTGACAGTTTAAATGGAGGAGACTAAATGCTTTTATGCACCTTCCCACCCCTACCCAACACACCCCTCCCTCTACCCCCCCCCCCCACCCCGACTTCCCGAACCAAGCTGTGGTCTGTCAGTACTTTTAAGAATATAAGGATTTGGTCATCAAAACTATAAATGAATTCATCTTTGCCAAAAATAGTGAGCAGATTTATTGTTTATGAATCACTTTTCGATGACAATATTGAGATCGGAATGGCTTGTATGTTACATTCTCCAACGACGGGGTGATCATGAAGGGATGACAGATCTAAAAGCTATTTCCTCACCCCATCTTTCAAAGGTCTTGACAAATATCGAAATGCTTATTCAAAATGCTTAATACTTTAACCGAAAAGCCAACATGTATGTTAGAAAATTTGTTTCACATCACCCCCTTCTCCTGCACGTGAATAGTCTTACCCGTAAAATAGTGCACCTTGCCTGTTTTAATACCACCCGTACCGTGTTGCACACACAGTGGCAATCTCTCACTCTTAGCCCATGAATGCCAAAATGGCTGACATCAAAGGCTTCCACGTTTACTTCTCAAGTTTTCCACATGTTATGGCCAATTTTTGGTCTAGGAAACCACTTCAAAGAGAGCAAGGTGAGTTGACTAATTCTTATAGAACCCCTTGAAAGAGTTCCTACGGTGAATTTGAGATTTTAAAACAGCAAAAATTAAGCAAAACATAAGGCTTCACTGTGCGGCACGGCGGCAGACTTGAAATACACGTGGCTGAAATTGTATCCATACAGCACGTACAGTTTTTAGACAAAAAAGCTGTACAGAAATTAATGTTCATGTCAAAAGACCAAAAATATTACATACAATTGTTTCAAAATATCGAGACATGAATAACAATTGAGTAACTGCTTGTGCTTGTGTGTTTGCAGGCAATAATACTGAAATTGTTAATAAAGGGACGTACTGGCTGACTGTTTACCAACTTAAACACACCATACCTGACGCATCCATTGACTCATTTGTAGCATTCAAGAAAAAAGCCCTACCAGCTCCTGTCTTTCGCTTTTTACTTGCACATTAATTAAACATAAGTTCACCATCACCTGCACATTTGACCAGTGACAGCACCTGATGCACCATCCCAGTTTAGTTTCCAGCGAGAACTGCTACAGGGATTACTTTACTCAAGACTCAAGACCTAGTTTAGTGATGTGGAATCACAGACAATAATATTAGATGGTGGTTGTAAAAAAAAAAACATCAAAATATCACGTAATTAATGAAATATTTGAAAAAAACAAAATGCAGTCAAAGGTACTACCCATGTCACCTGCACCACAACTAATCTAATCTATCTAATATCTTGCAGAGTTTGTGGTGTTCAATATATAGGTGAAACAAGAACTACTCTGAAGAGGAGTTTCTACAGCCACAGATCCACAGTCAACTCCCAAAAGCCGGATACACCTGTAGGACACCACTTCAATCTTCCTAACCACTCCATTTTTATATGGTTTTTGAGGCATGGATAGTGAGGTATCAATATATATTCGGTTTGCAGTAACACCATGTGTATAAATATCTACTTTGCTGTGTAGATTTTGTTCTTTAGAGAACTTGTCTTGCTATTTATTCTACTACCGTGGAGTAGATTTTCGGAATTCGGGAGACTTCTCAGTTCTGAAAAGAACTGTCCTGCTTATTAACTACTACGTGGGTGGGAGGTAGGAAATTGGCCTGGACTACTACTTTAGATTTGTGGATCGGGGGACTTCTCGTAATTAACTGCACTGCTGCGGAGTGAGTTCTTTTTGGTCTCAAGGTTTCGAATAGCTTGCTCTAGTCTCCTGACGATGACTAGAGCAAGCTAGTCGAAACGTTGAGACCAAAAAGAACTCACTCCGCAGCAGTGCAGTTAATTACCAGAAGTCCCCCTGATCCACAAAGCTAAAGTTTGTTTCTTTTGTCTTGATTCAAGACATTTAGTTTTCATTATTTTTAACCATTGAATCTAATTGAACTTTGTGGGTCACCTTATCTGCTGTAGTGTTATACTGCTGTTTTTATATAGCCTTGCCGTTGTTTGTGCCTCACTACCTGTGGCAGCTCATCGAGCTGCGATGCACCAATTTAAAAACACAACAAGGCTTGAACAGGCTTTAAAGGTAGGGTTCTTGATTGGTTTTTGTCATCGTAATGCTGACTTATAGGCCAAATTATCAATAAAAGTCACTTTGTCAAAGTTTCAGCTGAATACAGTGCCTACTTGTTGAGACAACAGCAAAAAACTGTCTTGGTATTTTCATCAAGAAAGTCGAATCCATCCAGTAGTGACAGCAGGTCCCAACCGCATCTCTGCCAACAGCCATTACAAACAGACACCACCTAAATTTAAATCTCTTAAGGCAATCATTGGAGATTCAAATTTGCTGACATACTTTTATTGACTTCCAATCAGGGAGGGGGGGGGGGCACATCAGACAAAATAATTTGGCAGGATGCTTACCACCTTACCATCTTGATAACAGGCTATCAGATAAAAATTACACACATTTTTGTTGTGGGTCATTACCAATGTTTGACTCGACCTTATTATAAGTAACCGTAGTGTTTATAGAGACTTGATTAGTTTCCGATGGGGATGTTTCCTTTTCAAAGAGAAAAAACAGTGTCATTGTGCCATATCGGAATTATGAACTTCCGTTTGTGTAAAATGAGTACGGGGGTCCTGCTGATCCAACTTCCAATTTTTTTTTTCTGGGTCATCCAAAGTATGACTCGAACATTTTATAAATACCCGTAATGTTTACAGAGACTTTGTGAGTTTCCGATAGATGTGCCCTTTTCCACTGAGAAAAGGTGGCATTGTGCCATATCCCAATGAACTTCCGTGTGTGTAAAATGAGTGTGGGTCATCATGCTGACCCAACTTCCAATGTCTGAGCTCTATCAATCTGTGCTTGTCAATAGGTACACGTATCCATGTTTGTGGATGTGGTTGTAACGTTTACTTTGTGCAGGGTACAATTTATCCACTTCCTGTATTCAATTGGTAGTCATCAGCCATTACAATGTAAACATAGACTTTAGCACAGTTCAAAAGCTCACCAGTTCGTCAGTAAACTTCCATAAGCTCTGTGGTTCTGAAATTTTTGTGAGTAAAATTTATTTATTGTAATGAATGTATTAATTCATATACAGAAGATTTTACAGCGTGTGCATTCAACTTCTTCTTTCACACTTCTGCATGGGATCAATCAGACAATAGGTGTAGGCCTGGTGCATGCTGTTTGAGTATGGTTTGTGCAACTGTCAGACACTAGCTCTGTTGTTAAATTTGTGCATATAGGCCTACATGTATAGTAAGTTTGCTTTGTGCAAGGGGTTGGTTTTCGCCCTTTGCAAGGTCAGCCATTTGTGTGTAGAGCCTCGAATGGGGACAGCGGTGAATAGAAGCATTATATTACTCTGTGTTGTCTTGGTAATGTAATGACACTTTCATCCAAGCAGGTACATCACAAAATACAAATGAAGCATTACAGTAGAGGCTGTACACGCACATGGCGGATCAGTGCAAGTACAAATACATCTTAATTTTAAAGGAGTTTATTTTTGTTAGCTCTTACCTTTTTAACTTTAAAGCAAAGTACATCTTTAGCGTTATCATTAGTCTTTGCAATAATATCTCTAATGTGTCATGTTTTTTTCTCCCAACTTTGGCAGCAACCATTATCGGCCGTCTGATTTGATGAGAGCAAGTGTGTGACAATGGCAGATTCTTGATCAAAGACACGCTGACGTGCTGACACAGATAAGGGAGTGCCACATCCAGCTGTGTCTGGGGACATCACCAAACTGCAACATAAAGACAAAGTGGAGTTTATTTCATCTCACTTTTCCAATGTAAGTAAACATTCGTACAAGAACCCAAAGAAATCATAATTGGACATATCGTCTGAATTTGATAAATCACACAGGGTTCGTGAACGTTGTGAACGTATATGAACGTTTAGTTGATCTTAGAAATTCGTTTTTCTATTTTTTTTACCCCAAAAGTTGTACAGTTGTATTGTAAATTTATCCCAAACTAAAAACAAGTTCCATAATAGCTTTTAGTCAGAGTTTAGTCTTTTTCTAATGGGGATTGAAATAGCAGATTTTATCACATTTTATCCATCAATGATAAAATGCTTTATACACAGGGCGAACGGGTGTCTGTTGTTAGCTCCCCCACACGGTACGTGTGCTGTTCAGTGCGGTTAAAAATTGTATAAGCCTAAGGGGTATTTCCCGTGCGGGCAGGGATGCGCGACCGGGTGCCGTGCATTAATGTTGAGTAACTTAGGTAATTTGTTTACGTGGGCAAATTGTTTACGTTGCTTTGTTTAACAGTCCTCTGTGCATAAATGTGTTTGGGTTGACAATTAGCCAATAGGGTGTTAAAGATGACAACATTAGCCAATTAATTTTATTGTTTACCTTGCGTTGTTGGGGACGCGTTTATTAGAGCGGGATAAGCTATCATGTCAAAGTCACTTTGTCACTGCCTTTCAAAGTGAACGGACCCTGTTAATTTTGTGATCACACAATTTTATTAATTTCCCTCCACTCCCGCCCTAAGGTCTTGTCAGTAACCTAGGTATACTTGTCATTGAGGTATGGCAATTTTTGTTGACGGGATTCACACAGTTTTTCGGGTTTTGGGGTTATAGTTGCAAGTAATTGTCAAAATATTTCTTTAACTTTGTACACCTTGTTCAAGGAACTTACACGCCCCTTCTTCATATTAAGATAAAGTATTGTAACAATAAGTTGTGTTAGCGCTCTGAGGTTCCCCAGAGGTTAATTCCGACCGCATGTCTCAAGGTGGAATTTCACAACTTAATTGATTGATGGCTTAACCTCATTGTATAAGGTATGACTAGTTTCAATAATTGTTTCATTGCATTCTGCCTGTGTGCCCACGTGATTGGAGTCAGGTGTGCACGCAGATAAAAGTTGTTTGCCAAATAAGTAATATGGGCGTGGTGCCCATTAATGGTTGTGTCACGTGTACATTGGTATAGAAGAAGCCAGGTAATGGCCAAATTTGTTGTTGTTGTGTCACGTGTACATATGTATAGAAGAAGCCAGGTAATGGCCAAATTTGTTGTTGTGGTGTCACGTGTACATTGGTATAGAAGAAGCCAGGTAATGGCCAAATTTTTTGTGGTTGTGGCACGTGTACACTGGTATAGAAGAAGCCAGGTAATGGCCAAATTTTTTGTGGTGTACATTGGTATAGAAGAAGCCAGGTAATGGCCAAACAATGGGGGTCAAGGTATCCCAAGCTCTTTTAAGCGTGTGACTGGTTAGCCATTACTTTTTCGGCAACCTTCACAATTTTGTTTTGGCATAAGAATAATAAGAAGAATTTATAATAAAACAGTTTTCAGAGGCTGTGACATTCAATCAAAATATAATTTGCCTGATTGTTTTATTCGTGTCTGAGTATAAGGGGTTAATAAAAATGCACTCAAAGGCTTTTGAATTGCAATACACGCCTATATTAGGCACAACTGTAAAGTTGCAAATTTTGTAAACGGTGCACGTTTTCTACATAATTGATTTGTTAAAAATTTTAGATTACTGTTGGTTTATTTTCTATGTATATTCTTATTGCAAAGTTTGACAATTGGCAGTAAATAAGTTGAACTGACCCGAAGAATTTGTAACGTAAGCATTGTGTGCAACACTGTGTACGTACAGTACTCCCTGTTGTTGGCCAACCGTAAATATTCAGACCAGAACTACCATTTAATTAACCAGTTTGCTTCACTGGCCTATATGCTATCAGTTTTTTGCACATTGGCTCATGGCTCAACTTGACTCAATTTTCATTTAGGGCAGTAACAAACGGAGAACTTTGTCAAGGACTGTAAAACAGCTTTATTGGCTCATGGCTCAACTTGGCTCAATTTTCTTTTAGGGCAGTAACAAACAGAGTTGTCAAGGACTGTAAAACAGCTTTATTAAGGGAAAGGAAGTTGGGCCTTGTATGTGGATTCACTTTTTGTGCACTCATGTGCGTGTATGCTAACCCGTACCAGTCCAAACCTACTAAAATGGTTAGAACTGCTTAACTCTTGAGGACTCTACTGTGTTATTATTATTATGTTACGCCTTTATATGCTTAAAGGCAAAGTATACCATTGTTTTTTGGAACCGTTCGATTGTTTTAACCCTCCTACTGTCAGTGACTATTGGCAACATTTTCCAATGAGTTGACCAACCATTTGAAACCATTCGACTGCCAAGGTTGTGTACGGTGGCACAACTGCACAGAACTAACTGTGTACTGTGTACATGCATTCCCTCATGGTATCATATTTCAGGTTGGCATAGTTTATCTATCATTCAAAACCACTTGAATGGTATTGAATGGTCAGACAGCAAGAGGGTTAATCCTATATAAATGTAGATATACATGTATACAATAAAACCAACCTGTGCAAATTTCAAAAGGTGGTAGCGTTTTGAGATATCGCCGAAAATCTGGAGCGGTTATGTCCACCCATGAAGAATAATTCCTAATAAATCTGAGAAACGTTTCTGACAAACATTTCTCAGACTCAAATTTTGGGGGATAAAAACTGACATCTTTTTCCATATCCACATTATTTTGAATTGAAATATTTCTCAAAATGCGCTTTATACTATCAAAAGTTGCTGTACTTCTTACCAAGTAAGTTTTATTGAGTGATTACCAATCGTATACCTTCCCTTTAAATGCATGTTTATGTGGTGAGCCAGCCACGGCCACAGCCGATAATTCCGAAAACAGCCTTTTAGTTGACAGTTTATAATGAATATGGTTTAATACTTTGCGAGACATATTTGTAGCAGCTAAAGTCACTTTAGGAAACAGAAAGTGCTGGCAAGATTTTTCATGGCATTTGTACAGTTTGCTAAAATTGTTATCCTGAGAATTACCCACTTGTTCTCCCTAGAGACAAATAATCAATCTTTACGCCCCCCCCAAACAAAAATTGAATTTCTCGTAATATTTCTGCAGCTGATTACACCGCATCCCCAACATCTGTGATTGGTGCCTTGCTTCATAATCTTAAGATCAGTGTCCGTGAGCTATCCAGAGACAAGGAGGAGGACCTGAGGAAGCTCTACCATTGCTGGTGGTCCAAGCCTCTCCCAGAGGACAAACCTTACAAGAGATTGCTCTGCTTCGAAATAAGAACGTAAGGATTCATCCACAGTATCATTACCTTTGGAATATGTACTCAATGGTTAACCTATTAACACGCAAAACACCTGCAACCGCCCTGACTCTTGCTCCTCAAACTGCCCTCCCTGCCCACCCTGCAACCGCCCTGACTGTTGCTCCTCAAACTGCCCTCCCTGCCAACCCTGCAACCGCCCTGACTCTTGCTCCTCTAACTGCCCTCCCTGCCCACCCTGCAACCGCCCTGACTCTTGCTCCTCAAACTGCCCTCCCTGCCCACCCTGCAACCGCCCTGACTGTTGCTTCTCAAACTGCCCTCCCTGCCCACCCTGCAACCGCCCTGACTGTTGCTCCTCAAACTGCCCTCCCTGCCAACCCTGCAACCGCCCTGACTGTTGCTCCTCTAACTGCCCTCCCTGCCCACCGTGCAACCGCCCTGACTCTTGCTCCTCAAACTGCCCTCCCTGCCAACCCTGCAACCGCCCTGACTGTTGCTCCTCTAACTGCCCTCCCTGCCCACCCTGCAACCGCCCTGACTCTTGCTCCTCTAACTGCCCTCCCTGCCCACCCTGCAACCGCCCTGACTCTTGCTCCTCAAACTGCCCTCCCTGCCCACCCTGCAACCGCCCTGACTCTTGCTCCTCAAACTGCCCTCCCTGCCCACCCTGCAACCGCCCTGACTGTTGCTTCTCAAACTGCCCGCCCTGCCCACCCTGCAACCGCCCTGACTCTTGCTCCTCAAACTGCCCTCCCTGCCCACCCTGCAACCGCCCTGACTCTTGCTTCTCAAACTGCCCTCCCTGCCCACCCTGCAACCGCCCTGACTCTTGCTCCTCAAACTGCCCTCCCTGCCCACCCTGCAACCGCCCTGACTCTTGCTCCTCAAACTGCCCTCCCTGCCCACCCTGCAACCGCCCTGACTCTTGCTCCTCAAACTGCCCTCCCTGCCCACCCTGCAACCGCCCTGACTCTTGCTCCTCAAACTGCCCTCCCTGCCCACCCTGCAACCGCCCTGACTGTTGCTCCACAAACTGCCCTCCCTGCCCACCCTGCAACCGCCCTGACTGTTGCTCCTCAAACTGCCCTCCCTGCCCACCCTGCAACCGCCCTGACTGTTGCTCCTCAAACTGCCCTCCCTGCCCACCCTGCAACCGCCCCGACTGTTGCTCCTCTAACTGCCCTCCCTGCCCACCCTGCAACCGCCCTGACTGTTGCTCCTCAAACTGCCCTCCCTGCCCACCCTGCAACCGCCCTGACTGTTGCTCCTCAAACTGCCCTCCCTGCCCACCCTGCAACCGCCCCGACTGTTGCTCCTCTAACTGCCCTCCCTGCCCACCCTGCAACCGCCCTGACTGTTGCTCCTCAAACTGCCCTCCCTGCCCACCCTGCAACCGCCCTGACTGTTGCTCCTCAAACTGCCCTCCCTGCCCACCCTGCAACCGCCCTGACTGTTGCTCCTCAAACTGCCCTCCCTGCCCACCCTGCAACCGCCCCGACTGTTGCTCCTCTAACTGCCCTCCCTGCCCACCCTGCAACCGCCCTGACTGTTGCTCCTCAAACTGCCCTCCCTGCCCACCCTGCAACCGCCCTGACTGTTGCTCCTCAAACTGCCCTCCCTGCCCACCCTGCAACCGCCCTGACTGTTGCTCCTCAAACTGCCCTCCCTGCCCACCCTGCAACCGCCCCGACTGTTGCTCCTCTAACTGCCCTCCCTGCCCACCCTGCAACCGCCCTGACTGTTGCTCCTCAAACTGCCCTCCCTGCCCACCCTGCAACCGCCCTGACTGTTGCTCCTCTAACTGCCCTCCCTGCCCACCCTGCAACCGCCCTGACTGTTGCTCCTCTAACTGCCCTCCCTGCCCACCCTGCAACCGCCCTGACTCTTGCTCCTCAAACTGCCCTCCCTGCCCACCCTGCAACCGCCCTGACTCTTGCTCCTCAATGTCCTCCCTGCCCACCCTGCAACCGCCCTGACTCTTGCTCCTCAAACTGCCCGCAACCTAACCACACACCCTTTGAAAGTTTAATAAGTTTTGCACATGCAATTAAAGCGCAGCAAACAGACATAGATAGAGCATGGTCTCAAGATGAACTCCAAAGGTTCTAAGGTCGGAAGTCCTGTCACCAATGTACACACCCCATGTGCAACACAACAAGTAGGGTTTTTTCATGCGTGTACAATATACACAGAAATGCCGAACATGCTTGTGTCACGATAATGATTTGAAAGGATTTTACGGAGAGTTATTTGTTGGTACAGAGGTATTCGTTTTTATTCCCAAAGCTGTTTGGATTATTTTCAATCACTTTTT
The DNA here is from genome assembly GCA_032158295.1 of Pycnopodia helianthoides. Lineage (NCBI taxonomy): Eukaryota > Metazoa > Echinodermata > Asteroidea > Forcipulatida > Asteriidae > Pycnopodia > Pycnopodia helianthoides. Next base: position 14,684,881 of record CM063245.1, read on the forward strand.
CAAAAAGAATTCTTTGAGACGCCAGTACAGTTGAGAAAACTTTTGTGCAAAACTTTTCATGTAACAAAAGTGTGTCTAATGTTTCCAACCTCAATGCTTCAATTTGTTGAAGAAAACAAAACAACTGTGCCAATCACTTATACTTTCATCCTCTCCAAAATAAACTGAACTTGTAACACAAGAAAAACAACACGTCAGAAGTTATCTAAGGATTTCTAGGTACAGCATTGTGGATTTCCATGCCAGAATTCAAGGAATAATTGTTAAATGTGTGGAGTGCTATAAAAAAAAAAGGGTTAAACATTTAATTCAGTTCATTTGAAGACTTCAAGAGGCAATTTTCAATTGTTTGCGCACAGCTGTAGTTCTGAGCATGTCCACATTTTCTAGAATTAATGGATAAAATTCAGCTGTCTTTTGCGTCTTAAGAGAAAAGAAATATCCTCCACATGGTTTTGAATGATAGATAAACTTTGCCAACCTGCAATCTGATAACATCTTTTGAGTGCATCTATGGTGCACATAGTTCCATGCGCAGCGTGCCACCATACAACCCCTGCAGTTGAATGCTTTCAAATGGTTGGACTACTTGCTGGAAATTTTACCAAGAGGAGGAGAGGGTTATTTATATAATCAAATGTCTGGAAATTTGCAAAGTGTATGAGTTGGGAGTTGCTGCTAAGCCAGTCACTTGCACACACAATGAGAGACTTTGGGGGATGCTAGGTGCAGCAGACTTAATTACCAGGTGAATTTATTGTTCTCAGAAGTGTATATGATCAGAAGTAATAAATAATGAAAAAATACATGGGCCCAATGTCATAGCGCTGCTTAACAGTAAGTAAATTGTTGTGCTTACTGTAGCAGAAAAGTTTGCTTAAACACCTTTCACAGGTTAGCAAGAAAATTGAGCGGCCAGCTTGCTTGTTCACATTGGATTTGCATTAATTCATTTTCATGCAGTAAGCACTGGAGGTTAGCATGCCTTTTGAGAGTTCTCCCAGAACTGAAATGAGCTCTATAAGGATGTCATATTATTATTATTATTATTCATTCGCTTACGGTTTGCAGTGCTATGAAATGGAAACTCGCACAGTAAGTGAAGAATTGGCTGTGAAGCAGCTCTATGAAATTGGGCCCTGGTGTGTCTGCCTGCTGCCACCTAGTGTCACAAGGCCTCCCATTCACATTGTCACTTGACATACAAACAATAATATCCAGGCCTGATACTTCACGGAGACAAATGCCTTCATGCCCCTGCAGCCGATTTCACGAAGTTAGGATGAGTAACTCGTCCTAACTTAGGATGGGTTCAATGTGTCCTAACATCTATGGATACGGAACTTAACTGGTCCTAAGTCCTAAGATTAATCCTTAGTTAGGAAGAGTTTGGTGAAATCGACGGCTGGTCATTGCCTTGGTGCCCCTTAGAATGTTCCAGTACAAATTTCCCTCATAGATCGAGGTGTCGTTCCCTTTACAAAGGCGATTCTTCCTTGCCCTTGCGAGAACATCACTGAATGCATGAGTCTGTAGTTTGGTGTTCAGACCTCAAAGTCAGACTTGATTCAGAGATTACAAAAAAACAATATTATATAATTTTTCAAATAATGTTAGTTTTTTCTATTGAACAGATTTGGGTCACGGCACCCGCAGGAGTTGGTTGGTGATGTTTTTAGATGTCTGGTACCCATACTTAACCAAGACGGCACAGTGATCACTCCATTGTTGGGCACAGGGGACCAGGTGAGTGCAGAGATATCTTCAAGTGTGACAGTTCAGCTTTACAATGCTCGAGGTGATCCCCAGGGCGTTTTACGCCGAGGGAAAATAGAACGTGCCGGGATTACCGAGGGTTATCGTAGTTTTAACCTTAGCACGAGTAAAAGCAGTCAATATTTGTTTTATAACACTCGTACATTTCTTATTGAGTTAAGAGACCTGCATGCAACAATAAATCAAACCAACAGACAACTTTTCTTATCTTCAACACTTTCGAACGTTTGCTATTGGACAGAACATCGGTTGCCATGGGATATTACATCGGTTGCTATGGATATAGTACCGTGCGGTTTTTGGTACAAATAGACATATCACTGACGCCCTCTAAACCAATATAAAGGCAGATTTCAAATGCATGTGTAAACTCTGACCCTCAGTACTTTCTCTACGATCTTAAAAATGTTGACAACTTTAGGACGATCGCGATACCCTAGATAGCAGATGCATGCTACTGGTCTGATAGTTTTGTATTTAGCTCATTTCAACTAAATAAACCATGATTGGAAAGCAAAGATGATTGGTGCTTTTACCAACTGTATACCAATGAAAGAACTTAGACTGAGATTTATTCCACTATTTTGATATGACAGGGTTATGGGAGAGCCGTCATGCTGAAGGGAATGGTAGAAGCTGCAGTGAATTGGATGAAAGCCGGGCTCCCTCTCCGTAAGCTTATGATAGTCTTGCACTGCCGTGGTGATGATGATGCTGCGCTGGAGGCGTCTGGGGCTCAGCAGTACAGTCGTGTCTTTAAGCAGTTTGCCGATCTTAAAGATCAGTACATGATGAAGGATTTGACACCAAAGGTACAACTTCAAGATCTTGTTGATGCTCCTGCTATGGGTTTTTCTCTGTAAACTTTAAGATTTCAATGTTCTTAATAATGTTGTTTGTAACTAATGTTTGTGTTCTCTACAAAAATTTGCCTTTGGTTTTTGATGGAAGCGGGTTTTGGAATTGAGAGTCGTGATTAGATTAGCTCCTTCATTCATATAAATTGTATTTGAAATCAGTTCATCAAGGTCATAAAACAACAATAATACAACAATGTCATAGGCTTTGATGAGGCATTGTATGTGAGGGATCAATATATTATTTGGTTAGTGGTAACACCATGTTATAGTATCTACTTTGCTGTGTAGATTGTTTTTGTAAGAACTGTCCGGCTATCAGTGTTCTCCAACATTCAAGAAGTTGCTGCCAAGGCTTAAAATCCGTCTGCCATGTTCCTCCCCTCTTTTTTTAAGCTCATGCATTTCAGAGTTTAAGTTTTATTTAATTTTATTCATCGATTTTGTGTGTGTATTTTATAAATAATGTTTGTTATTTTGACTTCTTAATTAAAAAAGTATTGCCATTTGGGAGTTCAGTTTCTTTATGTCATCGTTCATATTTGATCTTTTGAAGCTCTATGTTTGAAGTTACCTTTTTATAAGAATAAAGAAAATGTTTCTTGTGCTGGATATATTTGTGAGGTTCGACTAAACTATTTCAGTTATTTAGTAAGGCCTATCTAGGCCAAAATAAAGAAAGCATTTGCCAAAAATCACTCCATCGGTTATAGCCTTGGGTTGCACTTTGAAAATGTAAGTGTTCAGCGTTTTTGATAGCTGGTTGGCTCAAACAGCTTAAAATTGCTGACTCTGCAGGCCCGATACGCTTGCTTGTCTGAGGGGAGTACATGCCTATTTTAAAGTGTGAGACAGTTGTGGCCTCATTTTAACTTTCAACAAGGAAAATGACCAAAAAAGCGAGGTCAGCAAAAAATATCTCTATCCTTTAAGGAATCCTTCATGTGATTTCCCCTGCCACCAAGTAAATTTGTTTACACTTAATAAATAACAGCCAATTAGTTTGTATCTTGTAGGTAGGTTTGTTCAAGCCTGTTACGTACAAAGTTTAAGTTGTTAACGAGTATGAAATAAGACAATTATGAACATTTCTTAAATTATTTAACTTTAGTCTAACACTTGAGTCTAAGGCAAAGAAAGTTATTTTTGTGTCAAATACGTTCTCAAATATGTTTATAAAATGTGAAACCATAATGAATTTTTTTACCCAAGTTTTTGACCTTGACCCATGACCTTTAACCTTTGACATTTTGACTTTGAGTCTCATAATGTCATGTATGAATTGATAGCTTAGGGCAGAATTGATCGTTACGGCAGATCGCTGGAGAGGTGTTCAATTTTCTTTCAGCTGTTTTGAATGTTTTAACCCCAAATCTCATTGATTTGTTTTATAGGAAGTTACAATCAATTTTGACGTCTACCTGTCCTTCAGCAAAGATGACACGGAGTTCGCCTCTGTCATCACAGACAAGCTTCAATCGAAGAAGTCGGACATCAGAATCTTTGACAGCAATCAGAAGATGATCTGTGAGGAGGTTTGGCAGGAGGACATGTATGATGTGATGATGCACAGTGCCAGGGTCATTACAGGTCAGCAAGCCATGGTTTTTGATATTTTATGTTTTATTTAAAAAAAATTCTATGAAATACCGCCTAATTCACCAGGCCGGACGACCACTTCAAGGTGAGGGCTACACTTAACTGATTTGGGCTGTCGACCCAAATCAACTGTCACCAGGGGCATGTTGCCACCTACTCCTGGGGCTGAATCGGGGTTACCCCCTTCACATTCCAGAAGGATGTGGGCATGGGTATCATCCACAAGGAGCCTGGCTGGTAGAGCTGAGAATGCACTACCCTCCCAACTTTCTAAAAAGGATGCTGGACTCAACATAATCATTTGGTCTGGCCATTCAATACAAGAACTGTTGATATGCATTACAGCCAGGGTTCAAACTACCGTCTAGTCTGTATTGTTTGAGTCTAGTTTCTCAATAATCATGGCAGATAAATTTGCCCAACACTTTTTATTTCTAATCCCGTTGCTAAGTTATTCTTTTAAAATGGATTAGCAGCTGTTGTGAGTCATTGGCAAAAGTCATAAAGCTGTTTATAAACACACCTCTTGCTAGTTCTGTATTCTGGTTGGCTGAAACACGGTCACGTGGGATGAACTATTATAGGCTAGTGCATGAGATTTGCACAACCATGAACTAGACAACGCACGCGTGTAGTTTGCGGGAAATAGTTCCCGAAGTGGGCAATAGTCTTTCAATTTTTGACTGGTTACAGCGCCCTCAAGAGGTTGCCAGGCTCATCTTAACAAGAAAAAAGGCGGCGTCTGGATCGGATCAAGGTAGTTTCGTTTCTTATTTCATATATTTGGACCGAGTTGTGTTATAAAACATGGACTGTCATGATTCTGTCACTAGCGGCCTCGGGAAATAGGTCCCTCTTCTGGTAACTCACAGTCCCTCGGGGGAATAGACGTGCTCTAGTGACCTCATTGCCAGTCCTTATGTGTATATTATTAGTATAGGCACAGTTTTCTGCTTACTTTAGTTGTAAAGTAGTAAAGTGCAAGAAGAATTTAAGGCAAAGATTATGGAAGGCGCAAGATGGGGAACTGGAGCTCTATCTATTGTCGGAAGGTGAAATACCCATAGGCCCCATTTCAACAAGCAAATGTTTAATTGTTATTCACTGCTTGCTAAAATGGCGTCAATTCACATTTTGGCCCACTCTATAATCTATGGTTTACAAGTGCAAGTGCACATTGATAATAGATTTTAAAGTGTCACATCACTCGTCTGCAAACGAGAAACTGCGGGAACTACTCTTACTCTGCCTTTTGCTTGGCTTAGACAGTCAGCGCTGGTTTTGAAATGGAAATTAAGCTTTTGTAAACAGAAACCATCTGCTGACAGGCTTTATGAAATGGACCCCATTTTGAATTGATTGATTTTGCCTGTGGCTGTTAACTGTAATCTATCAACAGCCACAGTCAAAGGCATCAGGAAGGACATACGGCCTGAAATCTTGATTTCTTTGCAGTGCTGACCCCCAATTACCTTCAAAGCACATGTTGCATAGAGCAGTACAACATCGCCCTCTGCTGTTCAAGAAAGGCAAACAGGAACATTCTTGCACCATTCTACATAAAGGAGAGTAACCTGCCTACCTACATGACCCAAGTGCAATATGTGGACTGCAGGTAATAAAGTTTGATCCCAGATGTAATTTTTTTTATGAAGAGCTTTTTCATCCCATTTTTGTATTCATCACAACAAGACAGTATTGGCATAATGGAGTTTAGGGGTGGGGAGGGGTCATAAAAAAGAAGGCACCCCATCTTTTGAATGGGTTGAGGGAACAGTGAAGTGGCTACCAGGGAAAATACAACCAATCAAGAAAATGATTGATTTAGTGGAAACGATCCTTTTTGAAAGAAATAATAAAAGACAAAACGCTTTTTGTAACTATTTTGTAACCTGCAGGATTTGAAACTTTGCATGGTGGAAATACGATATGGAAAAAGGTTTGCGGTGACAACCATGTAATACTGTCTCTTATTGAGTTGGGGTGGTTCTGAAAAGAACCGTTGGTTAACTCGACGTTTCGATCAGTATGCTCTGATCGTTCTTCTGGAGAAAAAAAAAAAAAAAAAAAGCATACTGATCGAAACGTCGAGTTAACCAACGGTTCTTTTCAGAACCACCCCAACTCAATAAGAGACAGTATTACATGGTTGTCACCGCAAACCTTTTTCCATAACCTGCAGGAGTTTGGAGGCAACCTTTGGGGGCTATCATACGTCACCCTGGGTTAAAAACTGGCCGAAACATCTCATTCTGATCTCAACAATGCCAGGCATACAATGAAGGACGATTTCAAATGAGAAAGTTGAGTTGAAATTTTGTTTCTAACAGGACCAATAGTGTCAATCGCATTGGTGATGCTTGCCACCAGATCGTGTTGTCCTTCAGTGTCACCTTAAAGGCTAAACCAATGATGGACCCCACCATCCAGTACGATATCTTCATCTCCTACTCTCACAGCGACTCAGAGAGGGCAAATCACATTGTGAAGTACTTGAAGACACTCAACCCAGACCTTAGACTTTTCTTTGATATACAGGAATTGAAAACAGGTAGGCACATAATAGATATGTAGGTTTTAATTCATTGAAAGTAACAAAATGTAAGTGATTAATTTTGATGGGTATAGATTTGGATCCTTCAAGAAACAGCTGATTTTTAAGAGGGACAACATTTTCTGAAACTGTTTTTTGTCTTGATCAAACTCACCTTTGGTCTGACAAGAAATGTTGTCTCTGATTTCTGACTATTCCCCAGAAAGCCTGATAGAAATATCTCTTTATTCTTGAGGTTAAAAAAAGTGGTATTTATGTTTTATGAAGGCAATGTTCATTTGCAAAATAGACACTGTACAGGCCTACAGGAAATAGCTGATTTTTAAGAGGGACTCAATTCACTGAAAATGCTTTTGGTTTGACAAAAAAATATCATCTCTATATTCTGACATGTTCCTCCGGTAAAACAAATCTTGTTGCTCAAAAGATGACAAAAGTTGTATTTATCCGACATGTTCAATCTACTTTATACACATATTTTAGTGCAATAACAAGCAGCAGTTATTTAGATGGTTGTTCTTCTGTTTCATGTCACACCTGACTTACTCCTCTGCTCATTATGTGTTAATTAATGTCTGTATGCGTGCGAGTTTGTAAATCATCTGATGAGATACCATTGTTCATATAGTCTTGGTGTAAGACATTGTTATGCGGTTTCTTGTCACATGATGAGTACATTGGTATCACTGACCGATAGCAGAAGCTGTGATTTTAATGATCTCAGCCGGATGGAGGGCGGTTCTTTTTTTCTAGAAACAGTGAAGTTTGGTGCAGTAGCGCCTGCGGCTGCTGTTGGTGATTTAAGCAGCAAGTAAAGTCTGTAAACAAAACTAGTGTGAAAGCTGTATTAACTTAAAATTAATTTTATATTTCTACTACTAGGTAGTGCATGGCAGCGTACATTGTATCATTCCATAGATGGTTCCCGTGTCATGTTGGCTTTGATATCTAATAAATACTTGAGCTCAGCGGTCTGTCAAGAGGAGTACAATTTAGCTCTGGCCAAACATTGCTCTGAGGTAAGTCAAGCTAAAAGAGTCATAATGCCCTTACAGTGCCAAATGTCACTGAACTTAAAGTGGTCACAAGGCTCAGTTTTGAACTGGCTTCCAAAGTCTACTCAAGCTTTGAAATGTCCAACTTTGAAGTAAATGGAGACATCAGCAAACATGATGAACACACTTGTGTAAACCCACATACTTGGGTCTCATTTTGGGCTATGAATGCCACATATTATTGCTTCCCTAGGACCTCCTGGTCTTGGTCTGAGTCTTTATCTACCTCTTGACCTCCAGGTTCAGATCTTGTTTCCAGGGACTGATTGGCATACTGCAAAAATATAAGACTAGACTACTGGGCTATGGCCGGACCATAATACGGATTTATATTGTATTTAAAATGAAACAGATTTTTTATAAACCACTTTTGGGGAAGACTTCATCCAACAAAACCTTTTCTAATTTTATTTTAGAAACATATATTTCCATTATTTACAAGCACGGAATATCCCAAATATTAAAAGAAAAAAAAAAGAAAAGAAAAAGGAGACTATACACAAGAAGCAAAAGCTTATAAAGGGAGAGCCTTGAACATATAGAAAGTTCAACAAAGAATGATATTAAACTACCTGTACCAAATAAACAGACTTGTTAAGACTACAGAAGGACATACAAAGGAGAAACAGTTCCTATTATGCCGTAGGCTGGTAGGTGGAAAAAAAGATGGCATGGATACTTCACACAGTGCATCAAATATATTACCTATGATTATAAACTAACTTAAAATATATATTTTTTTGATTTATGTCAGTCTTCTACCCTCAAGTTGGTCTCTCTGTGCATTGAAGACATCTTTGGGGTGACTCCTCCAGAATTCACCAAGGTCAAGATGGTGAATGCCAAAGGTGATAACTTTCTTCAGGCTGCAGACACAACCTGTTCAGCAGTCGATGATTGGCTGGCTGGGAAGGAGGTTGATTCTGACATGAAGGCGGTGTTTGACAAAACTGAGGTGGGTTTTGATTTTTGTTATGGCCACTAAACTTTTTAAAGGTAGGGTCATGGATTGGTAAATATTCCAAAAATTAATGACCATAAAAACTTACTTGGGTTGATAGTGTAAACTGTTTTGAGAAAGGATTCCCTTCGAAGTAAAATGGCCTTGGATAATCTGTCGCCCTTAAATATTTGAGAAACGATTCGTGCATGAATCGGTTCTTAGATTTCTGAGAGGTCCGCTTGCGAATGCTGCGGCCAGAGATGCTGTTAGTCACCTCGCTAACATGGATGGATTTGACGTTCATGTTAAAGAAATGTCATGACAAGATTTTTGCTGTATTCTCAGCAAGTAGACACCGTGTTCAGCTGAAACTTCACATGTGACTTTTACTGTATCTTTTTGATTGCGCAGAACGTTCACATTTCATGGCCCACTTAAGTTGGTGGGTCGCATATTTGGCTTGCGCAAGTTTGAAATTTGCGTGCGATAGTTTGAAACTTAAGCCCCCTAGTTTGAGACTTAACACTTAACAAGGATATCAATTCAACGCAGAATGGATGCAAGGAGCTGAGGCTAAACTGTCAGTTTACATTTCAACTTTTAAAGGTTTTTTAATGTTTTAACGGAAAGGTATTTATAAATTGGATTAAAAGAGTGGCGACTCAGTCTTTAACCGCCATTTAAAACCGTGCAGGGTCGTTGCCATGCGATAAAGGACCTCGCCTTCGACTCCTGTTTTAAATGGCCGTTTAAGACCTGGTCGCCACTCTCTTATTCCCAAATTATTCAAATGATTCTATACAATATTTTCACACAAAATCCTGCGCGCACTTTAAAGGTTTGTGTTGTGAATAATCAAAAGACCCATACCATTAAGATGAATGCAGTGCATCTTCCTCTCTGAGAAGCAACAGGATGCCAACATCTTGGTCATGGGCCCTGTTTGCAATAGCAATAATGAACCCTGATTCTCATGATATCAAAATGGGATCAGACTATTTTACCCTTTAATAGTTACATTGTTTGAATCGAGGGAAAATGCAAGATGAGCACAGGAACAAATGACTGGGCTGGACGCTTAGAATAATTTCTGATGTTGGAAAACAAAAAGCTTACAAATTGTTTTTGACTTAATTTAAACCAGGGCTTGATAGCTGATGTGGACACAGTCCTGGAAAGCATACGTCGTCTTCGTTTCCAAGAGAAGTATGGAGACGAGGAAAATCTGATTAAGAAAGGGCTGGGATTTCCCACGCATCTTCCTGACACTTTGCCGAATAGCCCTGAGATGGCTAGTGGTAATGAGGGCGATGCTAGTAAGTGCGATGTTGCTTTCAGCTATGCTAAGGAGGATAAAAAATACGCAATCTACCTCGCCGAGATGCTTGGTCAAGTTTCCGGTCTTGTGGTCAACGCGCACCCCTCGTCAGATCTTGAACGACTCTCTCTAATCGATCAAGCCAAACACATCGTCGCCATCCTATCTCCACATTACATTGACTCACTGGAGAAATGTGAAGAGTTCAACATAGCCCTGTCCCGTCAGCGTATGGATACCAGACGGATTTTATTCCCAGTGCAAGTCCATGTTCTTCCACAGCAACCCACATACTTTCGACTGGTGCCGTCTGATTTCAATTCAGCAGACAAAATGTGGCCTGAGTTGTGCCATTCATACACGAAGACGATTGGTCCCACCTTAGATGTGCTGGAATCATGCAAGAATGATATCGCTGCACCTACAAAGCTTGCTCTTCATGTTGCAGCTCTGAAGATACTAGAGGAGATTAAGACACAGAGGTATATTCATCCTGTTTCCTTATGTACAGTTAACCCTCCTACTATCTGACCATTTAATATTGTCCACTATGGTTTTTCAACGATGCCAGCCTGCAGTATGATATCACATAAGACTGCAGGTTACCTGCACAACACGTATCTTTTTGCTCCAAAGCTGGCATACTTTTTTGTGTAAACTTACTTAAAATCACTCATTTTATTGGTCAAGGACAATTTTATATAATAAACATAAATTGATGTTTTAATGAGACCTTGATTCCTTACACAACGTATACAAAAAAGCAAAGCAAAAGATTTATATTTTCTTAGCGTATTAGTCCTAAAAGAGACTAGCTTATTACGATCCCATGGGCTTCTCATATTCATTTGAGCCAAACTGTTTAAAGTTGGCATGGCTTAGAGTGGAAGCAAATCATAATGCTTACCAACAGAATACAGTAGAAAAAAGTGCAAACAAATCAAGGTTTTTTTTCTGCAGATCGATAGAATATTTCTTTCTCCTTTCAGGTTAAATCCAGACTCAACTGATTGTGTTCTGCAATCGTCGACTCTCACAAACATAATGGAAATCAAGGGACAGCTGGACAACGCTTTTGAGCATAAGGGGAGCTTAAGCCAGCAACGTAAAGCAGCTGATACCAGTTCAAACCAGTCAGCTGAACAAGAACAAAATAATCAAAGGAAAGGTAGCAAGCCGTGCCTTGTTCAATGAAGTCCAGCACTCATAGTATCAGAGAAGAAACCCTGTGCCTTTTAGCAGAGCTATATTTGTCAAGGTAAAATCTATTCTGCAATGTTTTCATCAAACTATTTAAAAAATCATTTTATATAGGCTTGTATCATACACATAATTTGTTCATATATGCATTTTATTTTTGTAAAGTATAAATTTAAGTACACTTAAAATATATTTTCAGCTTTGTACTAACTTATTAAACAAATCATAGATGAGTGCATTGTCCCAATGTGAAATCTGGACTATTCCATTTCCTCTTGAAATTGAAAAGCCAGATTTCATCGAGTAATTATATTGTGCAACAATTCGTTAACAAAATGCATTCAATATTTGTTTTTTTATAACCCACACATAGATCCTTGTCATCTTGTTTAAAAAAAAAATAAAAATAAACACAAAACAAGACCCGGAATCTCGCCCCCCCCCCCCCCCGCACCCTGAAAATTCTTTTAAGAAATAAACAACATGTACGACTCCAGTTAGACACCAACCTTGTCCGCCGTGACATGACCTTGCCTCGTTTGAACAAACAGGCATGGATTGATTAAATTGAAAACAATGCTGCGAAGCGTCCAATATCCAAGTTGGACTCCAATATTAAATTTTGGAGCATATCGCGGCAGTGTTTATGGCAAAATAAACGGATGACACATGACATGCGTTCCACCAATCAAATGGCAAGGATCTTGTGTGTGATAAATGAATATATTTTTTGGGTATGAACAAAGAGAAAGTGACTAGAGCCGAGCTCTAGTTTGTTTGGTTCTGATTTCTTTCAAAACACTGTGTCCAGCATTGGTTGATTAACATGGTCAGTCTAACATTTTTTTGAATGTCCAGGAATGGCAGATGGAACAAGACAACTAGAGGTTCTCATGTAAACACAAACAAAATGTACTCATCAAAAGTGTTGAAATTAGTGGTCACTGAGCACTACTTGCTGACTAACAACACCAAACAATAAAATAACAAATATGGTAGAATGTACAGCCCTTGAAAAGAAACTTGTGTACAAATAGGCAACAAAAGATACACATTTTAATGTCGGTATTGTAAATAAATTAAGACAACATAGCAAGCTATTTTAAAATTTAAAAAAAACAACATGTAAAATAAGCCTTTTTTTAAGCAAACAATTATAGGATGATCACTACGGTATGCAAAAAAATTATTTGATGTAATCATTTCATAAAATAAGATGTGTGGAGGGGTTTCTTTCCTTCGGCTGTCTTAGACGTATATAGATCTGCATGGGGTAGAGTCAGTGACGCAGCAATTCCTCCCTCAAACCCTCCCCCAATTTGATAACAAATTAATCTATAAATGGATAATGTATTTTATCATTGAAGGCGAGCCTAACAAAATTATTGCCCAACAACCATGCAGTAGAGGACGCCAATTTCCAAACTGTCGGCACCGTGTATTGCAGCACGGCCTGGTATACTGTGGGGGTCTTCTGCGGCGAATAATCATACTTACCATTTAAGTTTTGTTTCAAAAAGATACACAATTCCTTTTTTTCCCTTGTGGTTTATTACTTGACAATTCCTTTTTTCCACTTTATTTATGCTAAAAATAACTCATTTGTTCATGCCTTGCTCATCATTGACTTTCTGGGTCAATAAATATTGTATTTTTACTAAACTCAATTTATTGGAAAAAATGCTGCATTGTCTAGTTGCTCTCTTTTATTTGTATATTGTTTTATTTACATAATTAAGGAAGTGCAGTTTTAAGTGGAAACTTTTGAAAGAAGTCTGATTTTCAAAGCTGTATATATAAAAAGGGATTATCTGTCATTGGACAGTTAAAACCCCTAAAATTTGTGAAATACAATTAACGGAAAATATGACAATTATTACGAGAATTATCTTTTGTCGAAATAATAAAATATTAATAAGAATATGAAAAGAAAAGAGACTCAAACTCAGACTCAAAATTTATTTAGAGTGACTTTATATTTTGTTAGGCTATTTGTTGGAAGCACTATTTTATTTTATAAGATCGTGCTACACAAGGTCAAAGGTCAAATTAGGTTTTGTGATCCACTAGTTTTTGAACAGATAGAGTCCTCGTGAAAGTGGGGAAAACTCGTGTAAAATTGTCTTATATTTCATTATCTTTCAGAGCGAAATTCTAAACATGACGTCATCGGACAGCAAAAACAAATAGGTCTGTACATTCCAAAGAGGAATTTTTCCACCAGTCATAATGTCAAATTCAATACTATTTTGAATATCCAGAATTCAGGAATGGACTGAAATTTGTTTGTATGAACATGTACAGACCATGTACACGAAATGTGACATCGTCAAACCTTTTTTGGATTTTGACCGAAGTTGCATTTGAAGGGTATTAAACACAGTGGCATTTTACTCCATATTAACATGAGGTTAGAGACTTGTAATTGTTTTTTTTAATTTTCTTAAGGACTTTATAAATCAGCAAATCAAGTGTTTCACACAACTTAATTTCACCTTGGCAGTACTGCATCTTGGAGTCCCTCTTTCAACTAACAAATTACTCGTCGTGTTGAAAAGGGGTTCCTTTTTATTTGTTTAATTTTCAGATCTTCTTTTGCCATCCTGCACAATTTAAAGTTGCCTCCACTATACCATGATCTTTGTCACCCATCAGCTTGACTAATAGTTAGTTGCTCACCTTCAAATGAAATGAAACTTTAGGAATACAAACATAATCACCTTTCAAATTTGATTTACTCTGGAAAAATTAAATAGTTTGGACCCAAGCTGAATTAGGAGTCGATGCTCAGAGTTCATTTGCAATAAATAAATAAATACTTAAAAATGTGTTTTTCCTCCTTTTTGTCAAAGTGAAAGTGAGAGTAAATCTTGAACTTTCGAGTAATTTTCTCTGAGCAATTTCAACTCAAAAAAGAATGAGGGTCCTCGGGTTTACCATTTATAATGCATTAGAAAATAAGATGACCTATTTAGACAAGATGCAATTACTGGCAAAGTTATGGTCAGTAATTAACAGGGGTGGAAATAGAAGAAAATTAACAGATAAAACCTGACTGATTATAGACTCCATGGCAGTTCTAATCTTCCACAAAACTTTTAAAGGAACATTACAGAATTGGTTTTTGCTAACAAAACAGTTGCTGGCAGTGTAAGCACTTTATGCAATCCACCATATACATAAACTGACAAACCTGTACAAGTTTGAGATCGATCGGCCATCTGGGTCACGAGAAAATAGTGAAAAACCGATTATACATTTGTATGAAATCATATAGACTCAACAAATGAATAAAGCGATAAACTCGAATTGGAAAATTAGTTTATTCATTTCTCATCAAGTATGGCATTTCAGACAGAAATATTTCAAGGGATGTTTTCTACCATCATCATCATTAGACCGTGTAAGTCTTGTGTAAATCTGTGATCAAAAGTATAAGTTTTTTTCTTACCAATTCTGTAATGTTCCTGTAACATTTCCAACTAAAATACTGTCAAAGTCAAGTAATTTTGAAGACCCCCGAACCATTCAGCTTAACATGATTGCCACTCAATAGAAAAAAGCCTGCACAAAATCTCTGACAAATTTTATAGCATTACTTTTTTTTAGTATATACATTTTTTAAATTAGTCATGGATGACTTGGATGACATTTTGAGAATTTTGTATTATTTTATTCATTTATTGTTTACATATTTTTTAAAGAAGACTGTGTGAATGTCTGAATGAATCTACTATTCACAAAAACATTGACGTACTTTCCCTTTTTTTTCTTGGGGGGGGGTCTATCTTGAAATAATTATTTCTCATCTCAAACGTACATCATAATTTATTTATATTAACCATAGAAAAGAGTCTTCGCAAATTAAAAAACAAAATTGCGCCACCTACTGGTTATAATTGGTGTAGGGAGCCAAACTTTCAGGTCACGGCGCGCCGCGGCGTAATGAAAGCAAAGATTAGTCCATTATAAAATAGGGTTCTTTTAATATTGATGGGTTTATTTAAATCAAGTATACCCAATGTGGGGAAAATTATAACTGGTGTTGTAATAAACAATGTTTTTAAAGTTAATCAAGTACATTATTGGCTTCAGAAAATTACCTGTATGGATTGAAGGCAGGTTCAGGTGATACAGACAAATAAATCCACCATTTTGTGACCCGTCTTTGACAAAATGAAATATTCCAAAACCTTTCAACTTCCGCACTTGGTTTATTGTGTGTTTTATGATGTATGTTGTT
Source organism: Pycnopodia helianthoides (assembly GCA_032158295.1). Lineage (NCBI taxonomy): Eukaryota > Metazoa > Echinodermata > Asteroidea > Forcipulatida > Asteriidae > Pycnopodia > Pycnopodia helianthoides. Next base: position 14,700,426 of record CM063245.1, read on the forward strand.
GATATTCACATGGCATTGAACCCTGAATGATTAACCAGTAGTCATACTCATAGCTTGGACTTGATGGGGATGATACACGCTACTGACTGGGCTCATCGCTGTGTGGTATTATCTGTGTTCAGGGTTTCAACGTTGAAATCTTGAAAAGGTCTGCATTTTGTAATTGTATTAACAAACATAAATAGCAGAAGTGCAGGTGCAAAAAACATCATAATAAACTATATCAAGCTGTGTCAGTGCATGGTCAGTGTCACAGTACAGTACTAGTACTACTACACTAGTACTGTAGTACTAGTAGTACAGCGGTGTGAGTGTGATTGTCGTCAGTGACCCAGCAAGGACCGGCACGGCAGAGCCTGAGCTGAGCCTGCTAGTATTAAAGTATGTACTGTGTTGTAGCTGTTTTTATAAGTCATGATAGTATGTCATGTGTTCCTTGTTAAAATTGAGCGATCGATATAAATTTAGGCCATGGGTGGGATGGGCGTGGGGGGCGGTTCAAGTTAAACTACAAGTGCAACAGCAAGTGTGACAAAATGGTAAGCCCCAGGCCCAGAGCCAAGGCCAAGGGTAAACCCAGTAACTGGGGCGCTGTACTCCTTTTTCAAAATTTTGACATTATCTGTCGTACTAGCGCCCCAGCGAAACCTACCAAAAATATGGGGAAGTGCAATATTTTCATAAAAAATCAGAGATGTCACACCAAAAATGCCCCAGAATGACGGAAATACCCAACGAATTCCCTTCAAAACTGCCAACTGGCCTCTCCATATGTTTAAGATGTAACACCAGGCATGAAATTGTACTCACGGAAATTTGTCCGGCTAAAAAAGGATGATTTTTGAGACATTCCCGGTTTCCGTTGATCATGTCCAGCCATCGTTTTCATGGCTACCCTGCGGGGGTCCTACTAAAAGCCGACAACACGCCGACAACAAGTCCAGAGTGCCGACAACACGCCGACAACAAGTTTCAGATACCTTAAAACCAGCAAATAAACCAAGGATTTATTAGAAATATGTGTACTATGTAATATTAACAAATATGTGATGGCATAACTTCACGAAAAGTCCGAATTTTTAACCAGAAAAAACACGAAAATACACGGAGTGCGGTCGGACGCCAACTTGGCCTAAAAACCGTGTTTCGACCTTTCCATTATGATACGGGGTAACACATCCGGGGGTGTAGTGATGGCCTAGTAATTATTATGCCAATAGCAATAATAAGCCGTGGGATGACGCCCGCCCTCTGTTGTTTTGTAAGCGCTAAATACATTTTACCTGTATCATAATGGAATGGTCGAAACACGGTTTTTAGGCCAAGATGGCGTCCGACCACACTCCGTGTATTTTCGTGTTTTTTTCTGGTTAAAAATTCGGACTTTTCGTGAAGTTATGCCATCACATATTTGTTAATATTACATAGTACACATATTTCTAATAAATCCTTGGTTTATTTGCTGGTTTTAAGGTATCTGAAACTTGTTGTCGGCGTGTTGTCGACACTCTGGACTTGTTGTCGGCGTGTTGTCGGCTTTTAGTAGGACCCCCGCAGGGTAGCCATGAAAACGATGGCTGGACATGATCAACGGAAACCGGGAATGTCTCAAAAATCATCCTTTTTTAGCCGGACAAATTTCCGTGAGTACAATTTCATGCCTGGTGTTACATCTTAAACATATGGAGAGGCCAGTTGGCAGTTTTGAAGGGAATTCGTTGGGTATTTCCGTCATTCTGGGGCATTTTTGGTGTGACATCTCTGATTTTTTATGAAAATATAGCACTTCCCCATATTTTTGGTAGGTTTCGCTGGGGCGCTAGTACGACAGATAATGTCAAAATTTTGAAAAAGGAGTACAGCGCCCCAGTTACTGGGTTTAGGCCAAGGGCCAATCCACCGGACTTCATGTGCCCTGCGCTGTACTTCATTTTCACTTAAAAAACTTTGCCAGTTGTAACTTAAGTTATGGTCAACTCTAGAATGCAGACCTGCTGTAGTGTACACCATGAAGCTATACGTGCACCTCTGTTGAGTTGGAGTCACAGTCACATACATACAGTACGCTGCATTATTTGAGTGTACCTGTATTCTGTACTACTTTAGGCAAACTTTCCGCAGCATGCCACCACTCTATCTCCCTTAAGTTAAAGTCTACCTAGGGCTATAGCAATAAATAGTACTACTCCTAACTAGATAGCGGAACAGGACATCATTCATAACTTTAACTAGTTTTGCTTTTACTTGCACTTATCCAATAAGCACAACTTTCCACCTGTTTCACCTGCACCTAGTCTTCACTCTCAGCTTCACATCCAGAAGTGGATGTTGCTGAGTACCAGCGTAGATGTAGATTTAGATGTAGATGTACGTAGACAGTTCCCTGAGTAAATACAGTACTAAAATACTTACCTGATCATCCTAAATGATATCCCAGTTACTGTACCCAACAACGCTTTTTGGACGTTTGGACGTTATCTTGCGTATAGGTGGTAGGCTATTAATATGGATTTTTCGAAAAGAAATTTGTGAAAATATTGAACTATTGAATTGGCGAAATTTAATACATTTAAACTTGTGTACAACATTTGTTTTCAGTTTTTACGAAAGTTAGGAATGTTTTAAAAGGGAGATAAAGTCGTCATGATCATAGCAGGCCTGTGGCTGTCCATGAAATGATGAACTCTGACCCAGTTACTGCACCCACGCATGCGCTGGCCGTCACATCACAAAGGCCAACGTCATTTTTATATTTTGAGGTGATGGCCAGCGCGCATGCAGTGAAATGGGTAGTGTTTATAATTCCATGTACAGCCATAGTCCTGCTTTGATCATGATGACAGTCCCCCTTTTAAAATAATCTTTAACGTATGGGTTACTGACATGTTAGCTTGTACGTCATATTAAAAAAAAATTATGAATCAGGAATAGTTATTGTTGTATTAATGAAATCTATTAACAGTTTTATTATTTAAATTTTATTTTGATTTTATTACATAAATGTTTGCTATCATTTCTGTTAAACCAATGCACTAGTTTTCGGTGACAAGCACTCCTCAACCTTGCAGGATGTCAGAGTTTGTTGTCAAAGACACTCTTGTGATCGACACACAATCTTGTGGTAAATGCTACATTGATCTGTGCCTCGGTGATATCACCCGGTTGGCCAAAAAAGACAAAGTTGATGTCATCTGCGTTTCAGTCTTTGGAAGTAAGTATCGGTTACAAATTCACGGCCAAGCCAAATAAGACACACAAATTTGCAAATGTCTTTAAAGATGTGATCATATTTTGGTAATGACCCTAAACATGGCAGTGTGGCAACGGTGCCGATCGGCCAGTAGGGGGTGCCAGCACAACTCCGTGGTGGAGCATCGCTGGCAGCCCCTGCTGGGTGATTTGGAAACCCGGCCTCCGGGGATGCGTCTCCTAGTTGTGCTTCATTGTTGTAAAGTTTGGAGTTGTTTGTGTTGAATAAAAGCTCTCTCAGATGCTATAAAAACACAGAAAATCTGCTAAGCAGTATTCAGTGCCTAACAGCTTTATGAAATTGGGCCCAGGGCAACAATATGTAATTTTATGTTACCTGTTTCTGCTAAGCAAGGTTGTTCTGTGCTTAGCATGTGTTTGTGCACTTTGTTTTCTTGAAAATTGTGTGAACCTGAAAAGTAAAGTCTACGATACAGTAGTAAGTATCCTGCAAAAATATTTTGTCTAAAGTATCCCCATTGATTAGAAACTAGTAAAAGTATGTCAACAAATTTGAATCTCCAAAGATTGCCTAAAAGCGACTTTTGGAGATTCAAACTTCCACGGTGTCCGTTTGTGAATGCTGTGGCCAGAGATGCTGCCGGTTGGTACCCTCTGTCACCTCACTAAACATGGATGGATTCAACGTTGTTCATAAAAATACTGTCACAGTTTTCGCTGTTTTCTCAACAAGTACAAGGTACTATAGATAGGTTGCAGTGTGACGTAAATCGGCCATCTTTACGGGCAGTTTAGAACAAACAGTCGTGCGTTTCGTGTGAGAACGGCGTGCAACATGCGCGCATTTCACAAACTCATTGCAGGATTGGTCAGTGAACAACGCGGCTGCGTTAATAAGTTGAGCGTTTGACGCACCTGCAAGCCAAAATGCAATTTGCCCGTAAAGATGGCGTCTACTGGGAACTATCTATATTCGCTGAAACTTGCACAGGTGACTTTTACTGTATCTTTGTTGACAATTTGGCCTAAAATTCAGCCTTGACAAAAAGCAATCTATGACACTACCTTTAACTGCTGTGAAACTTAACAGCTTTAGAAATTGGCCCAGGGCAACGATGTAAACTTGATGTAATTTTGGCTCATTACCTGTTTCTGTTAAGCAAGATTGTCCTGTGCTTAGCAAGTGTTTGTGCGTACAAGCTTTATAAAGTTGGGCCCTGGATTTCACTGCATGTAGTTACCGAGTTGGGAGCTGGCCACCATTAACAGCGGCCTGCCACCAACCAAGTTCATTACCAAGCAGTGAAGACTATGTGTGCTAATACTATTGTTACCAATCATTAACCCTCCTACTGTCAGTGACTCTTGGCAACATTTTCCAGTGAGTTGACCAACCATTTGAAACCATTCGACTGCCAAGGTTGTGTATGGTGGCACAACTGTGCACAGAACTAACTGTGTACTGTGTACATGCATTCCCTCATGGTATCATATTGCAGGCTGGCATAGTTTATCTATCATTCAAAACCACAGTGAATGGTATTGAATGGTCAGACAGCAAGAGGGTTAATGAATCTGAAGTTGTGATTATCCTTTCGGCGATATTTTAAGAATGTTTATTTTCATGTTTATGGGCCGTATCTTGTTTTGCGTGGTACTTAATCTCTCTCCCATGATTAAACATTATGCATATTTTAAATAGCCAGAAATTAACAATACCAAAATGTAAAATACTTTGATTGGTGTTCAGCTTTATGCTTTGCATTATGTTGGTTTTTGTGTGCGTACCAGCTATCTGAAATTAAGACACAGTGTGCACATATTAAAAATACATCCATTATGTACATTTCATGTTCACATGTGGTATGCTTGTGCATGCACCATCAATAACGTATAGTCAAACATAAAAATGCGCACACATATTTGATTGTACCTATACATTGCATTCAAATCCTTGTACAATATATGCTGGTTCAGGGGCCATTTATTCACTAGTTCACAGAGCCCAACAGTCTTCCACCAATCAGAAAGCAAACTCTCCAATATGTTTAATTATGTGTAGAAACTTATGTGTAAAACAAGCATTAAACGTGTTACCCAATTTGCTTAACAGTTGCTATGGTTAAAAGTGCTAAACAATCTTTCTGTCTGATCTTTCACTTTTTCCCCCACACTTTAGGTAGTTATTCCCCGGTACCCCACACTTTGGTGGGTTCCCTTCAGAACAACTTGAACCTGAGTCTCAAACAGCTGTCTGAGAACAAGGCTGAGGATCTCCGCCATGCTTACATGTGTTGGATATCAAAGCCCCTTCCTGATCATCTGCCTTATAGGAAGTTATTGTGCTTTGAGAACAGGTTAGCATTGGTAGGGTGGGTTGGGGGGTCGGGACAGAGAGAGGGGTAAGGCTGTCATAAGCATGGGGCCACCAGGGTCGAATCTAGGCATATTTCAGAGATGGTGTCCAAGTTTGAATTCTGTAAAGGCGCTGATGGCAAGTGAAGCGCAGTAATCACAAAAGTAGTACTTGCACGGTAGAAGTATTCACCAGGGCCAAATTTCATGGCTCTGCTTACCGTAAGCAAAGAATTGGCACTTACGGAAGCAAGGAATTCCGCATTTACGTTAAGCGTATAAGCTTGGGCGATATCGCTTTTTTTCATCCACGATATATCGTTGACATTATATCGCGATATTCGATATTATCACGATTAATTTTTGATGACGCAATCTTCTACAAATCTCACAGAGCAAGTTGTAGCTACAACATGACTTGTCAATTATGCTTTTGTTCCAATGAGTTATTCTTCGGGTTTTACTCTAAAACCTATGGTATGAAAACCTGGGCCTATTACTGACACACATTTAATGTGTTAACTACTGCGCATGACAGACTGTTCTTATGTGTGCATAACTAATTAGATCATGCTACTCGCACGTATGCAACATGCACGTGATAGACTGTAACACCCTTGCGTGGATGATAGGTTTGACTTTTTTCAACTAAACCCGTGGATCGATCTGTGGGATTTAGTAGACATGCACGTGATACGCACGTGATAACACGTCTGCGTGAGACGCTACGTAAGGCTTTGATGCTGTTTTTTTCGAAGACTAAACCCCGTCAGATCGGATCTGTTGGGGAATCTTGCGGTTGCGGTCTGTGATTTGCAGCTCTTTGTTGCAGCAAGATCGTCTCGACTAGGAGATTTATTGTTGCAAGATCGATCTCGGCTAGGAAATGCATCCGATCACGATATTGTGATTTACCGATATCACGATAAAAAACACCAATACGTAATCTTTTCAGAACTAGTATCACGATATTCGATAATATCGTGGTATCGCCCAAGCTTATAAGCGTATTTCACGGATTAGCAGGGATTTGTGCTTTTGCGCAACACGTTACTAGGCATTCTTACTTACAAGGCTGTAAGCGAAGAATGGTGATCGCAAGCACAGAATTCGGCAGTAAGCAGAGCCAAGAAATTGGGCCCAGAATCACATGCATTTTCTCGGTCATCCAACTTATCTTCAGACTTCATCCTGACATTTGCTCTTTCCAATTGTTCAGTAGTTTTCTGAAGTCATCATTGCGATCAAAACATATCAACAGTCAAATTGTAAAAACTCTAACAAAAAATTTCCATACAGAGAGCGGGTATGGCCTCATGAAATGGTGGGGGATGTGTTCCGATGTCTGGTACCTGCACTCAAAAATGAACCAGGGACAGTCATTTCTCCATTACTCAGTACAGGAGCACAGGTAGGGACCATAGAGTTAATGTTGTTTGTTTACTTCTACTTACTAGCGGGAGACGAGTACGTCCTCATGAAATGGTGGGGAATGTGTTCCGATGTCTGGTACCTGTACTCAAAAATGAACCAGGGACAGTCATTTCTCCATTACTCAATACAGGAGCACAGGTAAGGACCATAGAGTTTCGGTATTACAAAGACAGTGTGGCCATGGCCCATTGAGTGCATCAGCAGCATTTAAACATGGACATTTGCAGTGACCTTGCTGATAAGGTGACATTTTATGTTAACCCAAATGAAAGATGAACTGAGGTTAGCTTTTCTGCTCTTGCGTGACGTAAACCAACGCTTTTGCTCAACCAAAGTGCAACTTGATTGGTCAAGGTTCAGATATAGGTAGTTTGCCTAAAGGTCAGCCCAGCAATTCAGCTAACCTTTTTGGCTTACGTCCAACAACAAAAAGGGGGATGTTACCAAGGTTTGTCTAACCACAAACAATGCACAATAACCAGGCAGCAGAGGAAGCTATTAAGGAGGGGCTCCAATGTCAAATTTAGTTTTGTGATCCACTCATTTTCCAATAGATAGAGTCCTTATGAAAATGGGGGGAAAAAACACAAAAATTTCAAGTCTCTAACCTCACGTTAAAATGGTGTAAAATGCCACTGTGTTTGATACCCTTCAAGTGAAACTTCTGTCCAAATCCAAAAAATGTTTGGTGACGTCACATTTCAAATATATGGTCTGTACCTTCTTGTACAGAGAATTTTTAGTTCGTTCCTGAATTCTGATGACATTCAATCAAAATGGCAATGAATTTGAGCTTATGACCGGCGCAGAAATTCCTCTTTGGAATGTACAGACTCGTTTGTTTTTGCTGTGCGATGATGCCATGTTTCAAATTTCGCTCTGAAAGAGTATCTAGTGAAACCATATTTTACTGCATTTTAACGTGAGGCTAGAAACCTGCAACTTTTTCGCCACTTTCATGAGGACTCTTTCTATTGGAAATGAGTGCATCACAAAACTCAAATTGACCTTGGAGCCCCTCTTTAAAGGAACATTACAGAATTGGTAAGAAAAAAACTTGTAAAATATACTTTTGATCACAGATTTACACAAGACTTACACGGTCTAATGATGATGATAGTAGAAAACATCCCTTGAAATATTTCTGTCTAAAATGCCATACTTGATGAGAAATGGATAAACTAATTTTCCAATTCGAGTTTATCGCTCAGTGAGCGTTTTATTCATTTGTTGAATCTATATGATTTCAATTCATGCAAATGTGTAATCGGTTTTTCACTATTTTCTCGTGACCCAGATGGCCGGTCGATCTCAAACTTCTACAGGTTTGTCAGTTTATGTATGGTAGATTACATAAAGTGCTTACACTGCCAGCAACTGTTTTGTTAGCAAAAACCAATTCTGTAATGTTCCTTTAAGAAAAACTTATAGAGCTGTATATTGCATTACAGCTATGCTGAACTTGAGGTCCACTGCGATAAATAATGTAGTAAAATGTGCTATTCCTTCCCAATTTTTCATTGAATAAATTGTTGAGAAAAGAAGATTTTCCTCTTGATTTAACCCTGTTTTATTTGAACTCTCCTTAGGGTATGGATGAAGCGAGGATGCTTGTCGGTATAGTGGACGCCGCTGTTAAGTGGATGAAGGCTGGACTGCCGCTCAAACGTTTGAAGATTGTGCTGTATGCCTCTGTTGTCAAAGGCAAAGTGATTACCATCAAGATGAGGGACCCTGATGGGATTCTGAAGGCTTTCAAAGACCTGAAGAAGAGATACAACAAACTGGAGTTGATTCCAATGGTGAGCTTGGATCTTGTTCAATCAATCAACCACTCAATCAATCAATCATCAGGCATTTGTAGAGCGCTATCATTTTAGTTTCCGATACCGAGGCACTTAGTAAACTGAAGAGAAATTAAAATATAAAACAGTTCACAAATTTCATGTGGAGATGACAAGTGCACTGGACTAAGTGTAACCAGAGTCAAAGAGATGAGTCTTAAGCTGGCTTTTGAAAATCAGTAAGGCGTCAATTGTGCATAGTTGATAGGCCTAGTGGTATCTTTCCTGACCTTCCACCTCTAGGACCCTGATACGAATCCTGCTGGGAGCACTGTGTGGATCTGGTTTTCAGTCCCTTCCTGATTGCCTGGGTTTTCCCTGGAATCATTCTCTGGGGCTTTCCTCCCACATCTCAAACTGAAACTTCCTTTTTTGTCTTCACTCTGTGGGGTTCTTGGATAGTAAAGTGATTAGTTTGCTTATCTGAGACGTCCTTGGCTTCACAACCAGAATTAATAAATGAAAATGAAACATGGGAAATCATTCCATAGCTTTGGTGCACATGAAGCCAAGCTTTTATCACCTGATGAAGAACGAGATCTAGGAATGTTTAACAGAAGTTTGTTTGGGTCGAGGATGGTAAGCACACATAATGTCTCTTATTAAATACACCGGGCTAGACCATGAAGTGCTCTCGTTCCTCACCATATGACTTTCTTAAGGTTCCTGTACAATCAGCTTTCGTCATTCATCTATTTTGAACAACCTCAGTCCTCTAAAATCCGTCTCATAGGTTTTGATGGTCTTTCTATCATTCCTCCAAAACCACCCAATCTTAGTAAGAGGACAGACATTCCATTCTTATCAGAACCAAATCATTTGTGTGTTTAGTCTCCAAATAGTATACTAGATTAAAGGAACGTTACAGAATTGGTAATTGTAAAATATACTTTTGATCACAGATTTACATAAAATTTACACGGTCTAATGAGGATGATAGTAGAAAACATCCCTTGAAATATTTCTGTCTGAAATGCCATATTTGATGAGAAATGAATAAACTAATTTTCCGATTGGAGTTTATCGCTCAGTGAGCGTTTTATTAATTTGTTGAACCTATATGATTTCCTGCAAAATGTGTAATCGGTTTTGCACTATTTTCTCGTGACCCAGATGGCCGATCGATCTCAAACTTGTACAGGTTGGTCAGTTTATGTATATGGTGGATTACATAAAGTGCTTACACTGCCAGCAACTGTTTGTTAGCAAAAACCAATTCTGTAATGTTCCTTTAATGTTTTTTGGGGAGTGCCTCACCAGAGTGAATAAATCAAAACATCCTTAACGTGTTTTGTTTTTTTCAAGGTGGTTCCTCTGGAGTATGACATCTACTTATCTCACAGCCCTGAGGATGCAAAGACAGCATCCCTAGTTGAGGCCAAGTTCCGAAGCTTCAAGCCGAGCATCAAGATCTACAAATGCACCCAGGTCCTGGATGAGTCGTCCTGGCAAGACGATATGTTTAAAATCATGTCACGATGCGCCAGGGTTGTCCCAAGTAAGGCTTTTTTTTCCTAGACTTTTTTTTCATAGTCTGTATTTTATTGTTTTGTTTAAGATACTTATTTGTAATTTGTGGTTGAACAAAGAAAAATTGACTAGAGCGGGATTTGAACCAACAACCTCCTGATTAACGTGCCGGTGCTCTACCAACTGAGCTGTCTAGCCCTATGTTGGTAGCTCAGTTGGTAGAGCGCCGGCAAGTTAATCTGGAGGTCGTTGTTTCAAATTCTGGTCTAGTCAAATTCTCTTTGTTCAGCTCTAAATTACTTAAAGATTTACCCAGTCAGTTTCCCTTGTGGTATATTACTTGATAATTATATGTGTAATATGAACAGGACCCAGTCATACAGGCTTGACCACCTTTGAGATATGGATCATTATTATTTTACAGTCCTGAGCCCTGCATTTCTTGAGAACAGTGACTGTATAGATTTGTACAACTTGGCCCTGTGTTGTAACAGACGAGCCCAGCGTGATCTGTTAGCGCCCCTCTACATAGAGCAAATCAAGGACATGCCCACCTACATGGGACTTGTGCAGTATATTGACTGTAGGTAAGCAAGAAAGAATGGCAAGATTTTCTTTTTAGTGCGAACCTTGGGTTCTTTTCACAGAAGTCACTGGCCATATAAGTTTGTTAGACTCAGTGGACCAACAGGGCCTACTGCCAGCCAGCCTTGACATCATCATTACATTCTTATGGTACTATACTAGAAGAGCACTACAGACTGATTTTTGTGTATGTAACTGTCTAACCACACTTACTCAAAGTGGTGTAGACTGGTCCCCTGTCTGTATCTGGCAGCAGTATACCATGCTGGATACCAAGTTTGTGTTGCACAGAAGCTATTTTGACCTCCAAAATGACTCAGCAGTAGGTGGTGTTGTCACTAGCTAGTTTCATTATTAGACTTGTAAAGGTCTCTGAACTCTTAAATCATTTGTTCCTTTTAAAATTAGTAACTTAAGCCGTGTCTGAATTGGTGGCTATAGCTACGGCTACGGCTGGATCACCACGTCATCAGGCGTTGAAGTACAGGACGCCCTTTTAGCAACACTCTAAGCAACAGTCGTAGCCGTAGCTGTAGCCGCCAATTCGGATACAACCTTATACTGTGCAAGTAGAATATGAGGATTGGCATAGTGGAGATATTTATTAATGACCTCATGACCTCATGAACTCTTGTGGTACTCTTGGTCCAAGACGCTGATGTGTGTTTTCACTGAACTGGACTATCATGATTGAACACAAGAGTGGGTTCCGAAAACCTGACTTGCGTATCTATCAGATCAGACTTACTGCATTGATCATTATGCCCTCTCCGATCTATCGTTTGAGTTGTCATGCAGCGTCGCAGATTACATTATTTTGGATCAGTAACCACTTAAGAACGTCTTGCACCAAGACTACGCGGGAGAGTTGATGGCTCCCTAAAGGGCTTGTTGGTTTATTCAGGTTGTATCTGCATTGGCGGCTACAGCTACGGCTACGACTGTTGCTAAGGGTGTCCTATACTTCAGTGCATGGTGATGCAAAAATCTAGCCATAGCCGTAGCTGTAGTCGCCAATTTGGACCTGGCCTCGGTCTCCTGACAGTGACAAGACCACAATGGTTAAAAATTTGAGAAAAAAAGGCTGTTTTTTTCTGAATAAAAAGAGTCATTGCATGGTGTATCCCTAGTAAGATAAATACGGTACCACTTTACCTGTTAACGATATTAGAATAATGCAAAGTGTTTTATTTTGTACTAACATTTTCAGCCCAAAGGATGAAAAGAAGATTAGCGATGGCTGCCAGCACCTAGTGCAATCTCTGGAGCATGCTAGTATGAAAGTCCATATCGAGATGGTAATGGCCGATGTCTCCCCTCTTCACTATGATGTCTTTGTGTCGTACTCTCATCGGGATTCCAGGCTAGCAAACCCCATCGTGGAGAAACTACAGAAGCTGAACCCAAAGCTCAGGATATTTTTTGATGTGCAAGAACTCAAGGCTGGTAAAAAAGATATTATGTGTGTTTGTTTTTTTGTTTGTTTGGGTGTTGGTTTGTTTGTTTATTTGTTAAGATCATCTTCCCGTCGAGGGAACTTGGCAATTTCTAACAAGGGGACATAAACACCAAGCTGACAACAGCCAATCTTTCTCATACAAACGTTGATTTAACGTCTGTGATTACAAATTAGACGAATCAAGAAATTGTGATTCAGTAACTAGATGACAACACTTGTCTTAGTCATTATGAAATCAGCGGCTAGCTTGGGAGAACAAAAGCACTGATGAAGGCATCTGCTTTTGGCTTAAGAGGCAATATTGAAGAGTAAGCTTTTTCAGCGATCTAGCAGTAGCTACAATCGAAGATATGAATGTGGTCACAACCCTTTACACACAAATTTACTCCTGGATGAAGAGAAGCAGTTAAAGTAAAGTGTCTTGCTCCATAAGACAATTGTCATGGCATGGATTAGAACCCAAACTCTGAGCACTAGGCCACCAGAGGACTAGTGCGCTAGACTTTTACACCACACGGTGATTTTTATGGTAAGCAACTGGCTTAATCCTCCAAAGGACCAAAAGAGATATTCCAGATTTGAAACAGGATAATACAATATTGTCTGAAGTTGAATTGTGTAATTTGGAAAATTAGAAATTTACCAATTGTTGGATTCAGGAACTATTTAATGTTGAATTCTTCAGGTACTGCTTGGCAGCGGATGTTATACCATGCTATTGATGGATGTCGTTCCTTTGTGGCCCTAGTGTCAAACAACTACATGAAGTCAGCTATGTGTATTGAGGAATTCAACTTGGCGCAGGCAAAGCACTGCTCAACTGTAGGTTCATTAATCTTATTTGTTAAGTATTTTTCTCAGAAGCTCGTTGGATTCAGGGTCATAGATTGGTTTTTGACAATGGAATGCTGATTTATCGGCAGAATTATGAAAAACCCCACAATTAAAGTCCCATGTCAAAGTTTAATCAGCTGAATACAGTGTGTACTTGCTGAGAAAACAGCAAATAAATGTTCACGGTAATTTCACAAGAACATCGAATCCGCATCCATGTTTAGGTGAAAGGTGATATACCCAACGGATTTCTGGCCGCAGCAGCTCAGTTGATAGAGCGCCGGCACATTAATCCGGAGATTCCAGGTTCAAATTCCGCTCGAGTCAATTTTGTCTTTGTTCAACCCAAAACCTTTTATTTTGCTCGACCAGATTTCCGATCTTCGTCACATCCCAGTGTGTATTGAGCCACTTGTGGATCCACTGCCAGAGTTCACACAGGTCAAGATGATCAACGCTACTCCGGGGGTGTATGACCAGGCTGTGGAGGTCATCTGCTCCTCCTTGGTGGGCTGGATTGGGGGTGGACACATCGATCCTCAAATGGAGACCATCTTGAGTAAGAAGAAGGTAAGTCTTGCATACATAACTGAATGGCTTTTCTTCATATTCCACTTGACCAAATGTTGTAGAGCTTCTTGGCATAAGAAATTGCTATGCAAAAAAACATTTGCCCAACCAAAATTAGGAGTTGCCAACCTAAATTCCGTAATGACTGCAATTAAATTTGTGCAAAATATTTTAATGGAATTTGGACCCTAGCAGCAGCAGAGTGGTGTGTCATTGCCCAGCGGTCTACTGGGAGTTGAATCCCGTTCATGACATTTGTGTCCTTGAGCAAGGCACTTAACCATAACTGCTTCACTTCACCCAGGTGTATAATTGGGAACCTGAGAGGGCTGAAACGGTATAGCATTGGAAGGGTTGTATGCTTCCCAGTTGAGAAAGTTAGAGGAATGGTCTGAAAGCGTGTGCGATGAACAGAGATAATAATATTTTAAAGCGTCTTGATCTAGCTACTAGGATATGTGTGCTATATAAGAACCAATCATGAGAATCTTTCCATTTAACCTGTGAGAAAGATCCGTGAGGTTCAAATTATGAGGCCATTAACCCTCTTGCTGTCTGACCATTCAATACCATTCACTGTACGGTGGTTTTGAATGATAGATAAACTATGCCAGCCTGCAATATGATACCATGAGGGAATGCATCTACACAGTACACAGTTAGTTCTGTGCACAGTTGTGCCACCGTACACAACCTTGGCAGTCGAATGGTTTCAAATGGTTGGTCAATTCACTGGAAAATGTTGCCAAGAGTCACTGAGAGTAGGAGGGTTAAATGATTTTGCATTTATGCCACAGGTCATAATTAATTGGTACGCAGTTTGCAACATCTGATCCCTTTTTTTGGTCCATGTGTTATTTTTATATTACTGTCTGAACCGTTCAAATGACTTGACTGTTGATCTTAAGCTGGAAAGGGTAAACGCCTTCAGTTCGACTTCATAAAGTAATACAGAGATTTCCAATGCATTTGTCTGATAGGGTGTTGTCGTGGATCCTTCAGATTATGCAGTCGAGTGCCGAAGACTGAAGTTCATCCAAAAATTTGGCGACCCGGAAGATATCCTCAGAAGAGACGACATCAAAGTTGTAATCCCTCCTTGCATCAAGGGGCTGTTCCGTTCTGAGGCTGTCACAAAGTCACCTTCCGATGACGGGCCATGTGACATTGCTTTTAGTTTTGCACCAGAGGACAAGAAGTACGTTATGTTCATGTCGGAGGTGCTTCAACTCGTCAGCCCGGGGCTCGTGATCAAAGGTACGGCAGAGACAGAAATCGAGCAACTCGCCCTGATGGAGTCAGCCCGAAAGGTGGTCGTCTTCCTCTCTGCTAACTACCTGGAATCGGTGCAGCAGATCGAGGAATTCCACACCGTGCTACTCCGCCAGAGGTACCAGAGCCACACGCCTGTCCTCTTCCCAGTCACCATCCACAATCTGCCACAGCTGCCGACGTACTTTCATCTGATTCCGTGTGACTTTCATCTGTTCGACCCACTTTGGATGAACCTGTATTCCAGGTATAGGGTGACCATCCCGTGGGAGTTTGAGGACATTCTCCGCAAGATATCCAAAAAGTCTACGGCAACCAGGGTAGATACGTACGCCGCAATCGGCATCATCACAGCAATACACAGTCTGCTGGAACAACTCAAGAATGAAAGGCATGTGGGAAGTTTTAATTTTTCTTTTGCATTTATTCACATTTATTTATGGTTTCCAGGTCTCAGATCACAGTAGACAGTATTTATAGTGAACGTTAAGTGAGAAATACTGACTGAGGTAAAGTTTTTGTCTATCACTTGTTAGACAGGCATTCATATACACTGTACTGGTTTGGAAGAAGTGGGTCATAACAGCTTGAGCTCTTGGTGTTTTTTTTACAATGAGATATTGCTTAACTCCAAATGCCAGACGACCACTGCAAGGTGAGGGCTACACTTTTAAACTGATTTGGGCTGTCGACCAAAATCAACGTTGCCACCTACTCCTGGGGCTGAAACAGGGTTGTACCCCCTTCACAGTCCGTAAGGATGTAGGCATGGGTATCATCCACTAGGAGCCTGGCTGGTAGATATTATGGTTGAGTGCCTTACTCAAGGACACAAGTGTCATGACCAGGACTCGAACCCACACTCTGCTGCTGACAACACCAGAGCCCGGTGAACTAGACCGCTCGGCCACGACACGCTAAGGAAATACCCATGTGGTGCTCAGTGTTTCCCATGGGTGATAAACTGAGTGAGTTATTCAACTTGATGAGTGAAGCAGACTTTTCAGAGTCTGCAAACTGACAACAATAAAGCGCTCACACAAATAGGCCACAATTCAATCTACACATCCATTACGCCCACAAAACCAATACAATCCAAACTATGAGTTCTTGATACATGGAAAGGAAAAAGCTTATATATGACACGAAATAAACATTTTTTATCAGCATTTCCTTTTGTGGGTAATCGTCAAAGTGAGGCAGTGACATTGGCGAAAAAATGAGCAAGGCAGTCACTGCAAGTAGCTAGGCCTCACGATTGAGGGGAAAATTTTGTGTATTAATGTGAAAACTATTATTTGTGGACTGTAAAGATAATTAGTACTTTTCCAAACCCCCTCCCTCACCCTGAATTTGAGTGCTGCGCCCACAAAACCAATACAAAGTCACACACGCACTTTTGCCGCAAAACACTTTAGTCTTTTTGTTTTATGTACAACACTAGCACTTCATGGAATGCAGTTACACCGAGTGCCATCCAATTCAACGGGAGATTTTGTTACTGAACTTCAAAATCTATAATTCTTTGTCCCGGTTTTGCTGGAGTAGGTCTTGGTTTGAACTGTTCAGATTTGTTACGTCCCAACCTTCTTCACCACATGCTCAAAATGAGTCATCTGTTCAAAGGCTGTACATCTTTAAGTATTTTTTAAAACCTCCATCCCAACCACTACAATACCCCCCAATCCCCCAATTTCCTTTCGCACGACACAGGGCTCAAATTTGGGGGGAAAATCCACAAGACTGCAGAGCTTATATGGGTTTTGAGGCATTGCATGGTGAGGTATCAGTATATATTCGGTTTGCGGTAACACCATGTGTAAAAATATCTACTTGCTGTGTAGATTTGTTCTTTAAATAGTCCAGCATGTCTTACACTCTTCAGTCTCCTGACGATGACTAGAACAAGCTAGTCGAAACGTTGAGACCAAAAGAACTCACTCCGCGGCAGTGCAGTTAATTACGAGAAGTCCCCCCGATCCACAAAGCTAAAGTAGTAGTCCAGGCCGATTTCCTACCTCCCACCCAGGTAGTAGTTAATAAGCAGGACAGTTCTTTTCAGAACTGAGAAGTCTCCCGAATTCCGAAAAAAACCTACTCCGCGGTAGTAGAATAAATAGCAAGACAAGTTCTCTAAAGAACAAATCTACACAGCAAGTAGATATTTTTACACATGGTGTTACCGCAAACCGAATATATACTGCAGAGCTTGTAGCTCAAAACTTTTACTGGACCCATAATTTATTTTGTAAAACCAGAATCAAAATGAGTTATACGAGCACTAAGAGAAGATCTATCTCATTTGGCTTATGTGTGAACTTGTATTCTTTGATACTCAACAGAATTGAAAGATAGACCTATTTATCAGATTCACAGTCAAGATTTTATCACAAAGAAATTACACATTGAGGTAGTTTATTACTATTCAGTCGTGAGTTTACTGGCCTGACGGTAAAATTACTAGCATGGGGCCTGTGGTCCAGTGTTAATTTCGAGACCTGTGATGACACCAGCAGTACTTTCTGCACTGCTGTTTAATACACATAGAAATCTGTCGTTGGTCAGATCAGTCCTGAGTCGGTTTTCATAAAAGTAACGATTCTTGATTTGTTTTGGTTTCCTACAGTGAGACTCCTCTACCCCCAAGGCTCCGGGATTGGCCGATGCTCTTGAATGTGATGCTGCTCCGCTCAGAGCTGACCAGACTCAATAAGGAAGTCAACTCACCTGAGAAAGAGGGTGACAGCAAGGAGGGACAACAAGACAGTGTTAATTGCTCAGATGAGAGTGTAAGACTGTGTGTTCTTGTTTTAGACACAATAAGGAATAAACACTGTTGTCCATTTTTGTAATCCTATATAAATGTAGACGTATACAATAAAACTAACCTGTGAAAATTTCATTTAAAAAGGTGGTACCGTTTTTGAGATATCACCGAATATCTGGAGCGGTTGTGTCCAGCAGGAAGAATAATCCGTTATCGGAATACACAATCTGAGAAATGTTTCATGCAGAAACATCTTTCAGATTAAAATGTTTTTGAATTCCTCTCCCTAAAAATTTTGATTGGTACACTCATCAGTCTCATTTGGGATGAAGTGTCTTGGCCGAGCGGTCTAGTGCACCCCCAAGCTCTGGTGTTGTCACAGTGCGGGCTCCAGTACTGGTCATGGGGCATGGACATTAAACCATAGTTGCTTTGTCCTTGGGATGGGATGTAAGACCATAAGTCCCATGTTATGTGTAATGCACATTTAAAAAAAAACACCCCAAAACAGTACACTTCAAGTCATGAGCAAGTCTCCCCACAGTGTTTCTGGCACGGTTGGCTGCAGATTGCACCCCAACACCCTGTATACTTTGGGTGCACCGTTTATAAAATATCCACATCAACCACTGCTACCCTCCTAGGTATCCATTCACTCCTGGGTGATGAGAAGCAGTTGAAGTTAAGGGGTTGCTCAAGGACACAAGTGTCACGACCGGGACTTGAACCCATACTCTTGATGACTCATCAGCCACCAGAACTTGAGTTTGATGCATTAGACCGCTCGGCCCCGACACACAAATATATTATGGCTAATAACTGTACTCTAATCTATGGTCCTTTGATTTCTTCTCTGCAGTACTTACTAAACGTTGTTCAGGAATCGCCAACAGGAACTGCCAACAGAAGTCCCCAGAGTGCAAATGCTGCAGAGTTGTAATGTCACACTCTGACTGTTTATAGCTGTAGTGAAAACTCTATCCACGTCTTGTAGACTTTTTCATGCAGCTATAGTCAAGTTCGCGCAAGGACCAATGGTTATCTAGTGGTTGTTTAGTGACATACGTAGGGCATGCGCACAGAAATTGAAGTGTGAACGACTCTAGTCAGGTCATGTCAACGTGACCGGCGGCGGCTCAACGTACGATATCACTGTCTGATAATTGGTCCACTCTGCACTGTGCTATGAAAACGGCTATTGATAACCAGCGATGCAAATACGCCCGGTAGGCTGGTTCCAAATAGTCCACTAGCGTAGTCCAACTATCGTCGACTGGACAGAGTTCGGGGTAACTTAGTCGCACTATGGTCAACGATAGTTCTTGCGCAAACTTGCGCATGCTGTTGTGTGCCTGGAAGAAGGACGTAGCAAAAGTTTTACCTCAAAAAGTGCGTATGGAATGAATGTGCAAAACATTGTTTCAAGGAAACTGAGTTTGAAAGTTTGATCGGTTTTTCTGCCATTTATAAGTTATTATAGGAAGATTACATTCTGCACGGGAATGGGAAAACATGTCCTTGACGTTATTCTAGCTAACAGTAAATGTAACGGTAATGCCATTTTTTTGTTTGTCTGGAGCCATTTTATTGCTTACAACCTTCTGGCAAACCAAGCATTTTGTGTGTCTGGAAAGGTGCGGAGCCTTATGCCCTCCTTCCGAGCAAACAACGATATATGTTATTTGTTCTATTAAAGGTTCACAGTAAAATTAAATGTTTGATATTTGTCACTTTTTTTTTTAGACTGTTACATGAATAGGTGTAGGCTACTATGCAAGATAGTGTTATTTTTTTTCCTTTGAAATTTAAATATATATCTTGTGATTATAAGTTGTAATGACAGTCTCTAAAGTTGCACTCTACTTAAAAACCTGTAAGTGAGAGGTTGTTAAGTCATGGCATGTGTTGACTTATTTCACCGTTTTCTCCAAGTCCTCTTGGAATTATCAGTTCTGTCAAGAGAAATGACCTTGAACAATGAAATAGGTTGTTTTAGTCAAAATTACCTACAAATGTATGCCAGCTGTGGAGCCAGAAGTAGCCAAAACCTTGCCCAAACTGTGGATGTGCGAACTTGTGAGGTAATGATGACATACCAATGGGATCAGCAGGCTTGTGCATTTACTCCGCCCCTCCTCCCCCCCCCCCACCAGCCCCCGAAATCCAAACCCAAGTTACGGTCTTTGTTACCTTGGTCGTTGCTATGTTACTCCTTCGATATCGTTCCATAGACTCAAAGATTTACGTTAGGATTATGCAAGTTTAAAATATGCATTCTCCTTCAGAGAAAATAATTCAACATTTGTGATATTTTTCTGCATGCTGTTTTTTAACTGAAAATAAAACAAACTCATTCGGAGAGAAAAATTTGAGACTTGGAAAATGCTTTGTTGTGGCCGTGTGGTTTAGTGCATCAGACTCGAGTTCTGGTGGTTAAGTCATCAGGGTGTGGGTTCAAATCCCGGTCATGACACTTTTGTGATACGAGATACTTAACTATAATTGTTTCCCTTCACCCCGGGGTATATGGGTACTTGTGTGGGCAGAGATGGTCCTTGTAATTGATTTAGCTTGGTGCACAACATATTGGCAGCAGAGGCTGTAGGCCTATACTCCCAAGGGAGCTGAGAGGGTTTAGGGAATGAAATAAATGGCCCAGTGACCAGGGGTAATAATGTTGGAGCGCCATGAGCGTCACTGAGTGACAGATTTTGAACACCATATGAGAATTAAAGCCACTGTTATATTTCTGCATACTGTTTTTAAATGACAATAAAACAAATCCATCAAAGTTTTAAATATATATTTAGAATTAATTTGTATATTTTTGTATTCAAGAAATTTTGAACTCCTGGAGAAGTTATTATCTCAGGGAATGTAAATTTTTTACAAACCTTTGATTAAACTCTTTTCATCGTATGTTAAAGTGACACTGTTAAAGGAAGAACTGAAAAATCATGTTAAGGGTAAATAAAATTGACTTTTAGTGTTGAACAAAGGGAAGTAAATGTAACGCACAATGCTTTGAAAATGTTTCCCATTTTAAAATCTAAATATTTGCATGCATTTCTATTTTCCACGAGAAGTTATACAAAATATCTATGAAATATAAATTTTAACCAGAATGTTAGATTTCACATTTTATATCACTGTACTTAAACTACTCACCATGCATGCTCGTCAGTGCGAGTTATTTTAAGAAGAAAAAGAAACTTGGCAAACAAATAAAATTAGTTCTTTATAATTGTTAATTGTTGATATTGGTTTCATTTCTATAATAACAGAAAGATCTGGTCATTGGCGATGTCTTCAATGTTGAAGGATTTTTATTCCGTAAACAATAGTGCTCAAAGATTTCCTGTTAAGCAAAAAAGAGCAGGAAACCATTCAAAGATGTTACATTTGACTTTGTAATTTGGCTGGTAACCCAATTCTTGGAGACAAAATTGTTTTGTGCTTAGCTTCTATTTGTGCTTAAAGTTAGGGTCATAGCGCGTTTGGTTTTTTGTCAACGTAATGCTGATTTATAGGCAACATTATAAAGAAAGATACATTAAAAGTCACCTGTGAAAGTTTCAGCTAAATACTGTGTCTACTTTTTGAGAAAATGGCAACAAAACTGTCACGGTATTTTCACAAGATCGTCAAATCCATCCATGTTTAGCGAGGCGACACAGTGGAAATGGCATCTAGTTGGCCACAGCATGTTCACGAATGGACACCAACCCTCAGAAATCTGAGAGGCAATCCATGCATGAATCATTTCTCAGATTCAAATGTTTTTATTAATTTCTAATCAACAGAGGAATTTAAGACACTAAATAATTTCACAGTAGGATCTTTGTAACAAGATTAAACATTCGCATAGAAATTTAAAAAAATGTTCAGGGTCAATACCAAAGTATGACTCTTCCTTTGAGCAGTTCTATAAAATTGGGCCCAGGCTAGTGTTTTGTGTTGTTGGTTAAACGAGAACTAGCCTCAATAACTTTGGCTATGACTCACACTGTGCGGCACGCTAGCACCTTTAAGCTGCATCAGTTGCAATTGTTAAAAGTACCCTGACGTCTATGGCCTTGCAAACGCAAACTCACAGTTCATGCATCTGACTACATTATTTCAAAGATCTAAATATAGTTTCGGGGAATACCCGTTTGCACGCAATGTATTTCATGACGATTTAACTGCGACTGCTGATCTGAGTGTTGGCGTATTGTGGTTGTGGTGGTATTTAATACTTGGTGTGAATTCTCTTGTACAGAAGGATTGACGAGAGGCTAAACGTATCTGAAAATCCTACCGCAAGATTGTTCAAGATGTTTGCTCCACCGAATTTCATCGTGAAGAGCACAATAAATGTGTACAACAAGAGGAGCGAGTCCGTAAACAGTATCGAGCTGTGTTTGGGCGATGTTAGCCAACTGGATAAAGAGCGAAATAAGGTGGACATACTCCTCATGTCAGCTGCACAAGGTAATCACACACATAACAATGTGGTTTATTTGGTGTTCTGATTCTTAGTTCAAAATATCTGATTAAGCTCTGATAAACTTCAATTGACACCGATGGTTAAAATATTAAATTGAAATGTTTTGACAAAACACTTTTGTTTTCAGTTTGTAAATTGTATTTAAAATTTGTATTTGCTTCATCACAATTCCACCACAAAAAGGTAACAATGTTACCTGGTTGGTTAACATTACAAAGAAAAATACCTCTCCAATGAAAAAACTCTCTTATTAAAAGAGTCTTAAAGGCCCTGTACACTATTGGTAAGATCGAAAAACACAATGTTCACAGATTCACACATAACTTACATGACTTAAAGTAAGTAATGGTAGAAAGGGTTCCTTGAAATATTTCTGCCTAAAATGCTATCGTTTCTGAGAAACGAGTAAAACAATAGTAATTATCGCGCGCGATAATTCGAAAAAACAGAAAACACATAAGATCTCGTTTCACTATTTTCTCGTGACCTCGATGACCAATTGAGCTCAAACTTTCACAGGTTAGTTTGTTCATGCATATGTTTAATCACACAAAATGTGGACACTGATTTTGAGCTGTTACCAAAAAATGTACAATACCTTTAAGTGGCAAGAATTAACAACAATGTGTGTCAAGAACTGCACCCAGTGCTTTCTTTTTGAGTCCTGCGGGGGATCATGGGTTACACAAGTATCTGGTTTATTTGTTTCTAGAAGGACTTGGAAAGTACAGGAGTCTACAAACTTGTTTAGTAGTCGCCAGCTTCTTGGTAAGTTGGCCTTTCCTGGGACAGTGGGCGAACCATTTCCAGGTCGTGATTGACGTACCATAAAACTGAAAGCATGTACATTGGTAATACGGTTTGTTAGTTGCAATAATCGTAACCTTCGATTCTCCCGACAGTTGCAGACCAGAGGATTACGACCAACCATGTGCTCAAATTTGGCAATTTTGTTTGATGTTATTTTTTTTACACTTGTAAATTGTTAATGTACTTAATCGGGTACACTTGAAATTTTGAATAAAGTAAAAAGGCCAAACAAAATTTACAACCGTCAGGAGGATCAAGAGTTACAATTATTGCAACTAACGGTTTGTATGCTTGTGAAAATATTGCAGATATTGAACCTCCCCTCACATCACAGCAACTTCCTCCAATTTGTGTCTATACTCTGTAGATAGCTATGGCAATCCTGCTAAAACCGTGATGTTCTCACTGAGCAAAAACCTTGCCTTAAATGTTGGTGATCTGGCCAAGAACAAGGCTGTCGACAGAAGAAGTACCCATAAATGCTGGTGGTCTCAACCCCTTCAGAAAATGCCGTATGGGAGGCTCCTCTGCTATGAATCTGGGTACACACATTTGTAACTGTTCGACTTAAAATAATTACAATTCTTCTGTTTTAAAGTTAGGGTCATAGATTGGAGTTTTGTCAACGTAATGCTGATTTATAGGCAAAATTATAAAGAAAGATACAATAAAAGTCACATGTGAAAGTTTCAGCTGAATACTGTGTATACTGGCTTAAAAAAACAGCAAAAAATGCCATGGTATTTTCACCAAATGAATCCATCCATTATGTTTTATTTAGTGAGGTGACAGCGAGTACCAAAATCGCATTTCTGGCTGCAGAATTCGCAAACGGCCACCAACCCTCAGTAATCTGAGAAACGATTCATGCATGAATCGTTTCTCAGATTCAAATGTTTTTGGTTGAAAATTATCCAATCCATGTGTTACTTCCAAGGGAATCCTTTCTCAAAATAGTTTACAATATTTACAGCTGCAGTGAGTGCTTCTCATGCAGGTAAGTTTTTATGGTCTTTAATTGTTGGGAGTATTTACCAATCTATTGCCCTACCTTTAAGGGTGGCATGGGCGGCTAGTACGTAAAGTGCTCGCCTCCCTCCACTGTGGTGCAGGTTCAATTCCCCGCTAAGGCCATATGTGAGTAGAGCTGTGCGCTGGTTCTCTCCTATGCTGTGAGGGTTTTTCTCCAGGCCATCCGGTTTTCCTCCCTCCGGAAAAATCAAACATTTTTGATCTCTGGCTGTGCTCCGTGGTCATATAGGTCGATGTGGCTGGCTGACAAAGTACCCTCGCATGCCTGCTTCTCGAACACGTTGTAGCCACGTCCTTCACAAATTGGTTTCTCAGCTGCAAGTAAGGATGATAAGCCTCTCAATTTAGTATAATGTTATTGATTGAGAATTGTACTCGCATGTTTTTGCCAGGCTCATATCTGATTCTTAAATCACCTCTCCAAGCTTATCAAAT
This sequence comes from Pycnopodia helianthoides, assembly GCA_032158295.1. NCBI lineage: Eukaryota > Metazoa > Echinodermata > Asteroidea > Forcipulatida > Asteriidae > Pycnopodia > Pycnopodia helianthoides. The sequence continues at coordinate 14,724,992 of CM063245.1, forward strand.
TTTCTGCTAAGAAATGTTGGTTCTGAGAAATAAAAGAGGATCATTACTGTTTCTGTTTGAATTTGTTCAGACATTTTTATACTTGGTAAAAATCCTTAAAAAACAATGTGTTGACAAAATTGCAAGTACAGTGTCCTTCTGGTGACCTGATGATTGGCTGATTTGTGGGCCTCCAGTGGAGGGAAGTGACGAATGACCATAAGGAGTGGTCAGAAGTTTCCCACATGGAAAATAACTTTTTAAACGAGTCATTATGATACTTCAGATGCAAAATCATATTTGATTCTTATCCCAGTTACATTTTTTTTTGGGGGGGGGGGGGGCGGGGGAGGAGTGGTATGTCGGGGTTATTATAAAGTGCAGGAAGGAATGGGGAAAATTCAATCTCCACAACAATGAAGATGAACCACAACAAGCAGCTTCCCTAGTCTCACTCAAAAATCGTAGAAATGGATTTGATTTTCCTTTTCAAATGTGTTAATTCCAAATTTAACTGTTATTTGCTATGTTCTGTATTTCCCCTTGTCCCTCACCCTAACCTCCGCCACTCATCAGGTCTGTTTATTGTCCCTAAAAACAGGGTCAGTGCTGCAACAAAGGGCTTCATACACCGTCTCACTTCACTGTTTAATTCCATCACCCAAGCCAACCCTGATATAGACATATTTCATCAGTCAATCTCTAAGACCTTAAAAGTTCAAATTAATTAAGTATTCAAGCCCCATCCCCTCACCAATCTAGTCATCCTAGTCAGGACTAGTTCGGGACTAGTGTAGATCTACTTTTTTTTGTTTTCCTTTGAGTATTTTGTGTTTTTTATCTGTGTGTTTTAATTCTAAATTTGTATACATCTTTTATCCTTCCTGTAATTGGCGCTTGTGCTATTGGTTGTTGTATGATTTAAAATAAAATAAAATGAAATTTATGATTTTTTATTTTCTTATGGACTGCCTGGATCAACAGGGCTTCACTGGGTATAGCTACAGACTGTACTACCAGTATCTTCACTTGCCTGAAGGAGATCTTTCAAAATACCAGCTTCAAAGCAGCAACGTCTCTGCTAAATACTGGAGGGCAGGTAAGAGACCTTCATTATTGTTTCATCACTTGGCCATTTTTCCTGTATGCATTAGACCCTTCCCATGAAATATATGTAAATTATTCATCGTGTGTGTGCACACTAAGGCTGATCAATATTGGCGGCTACAGCTACGGCTACGACTGTTGCTAAGGGTATTGCCAAGAGCGTCCTATGCTTTAATGTATGATGATGCAGATATCTAGCCGTAGCTGTAGCCGCTGATTCGGACACAGCCTAACACGAATGGATGGCAACATGAGGGACCATCGTGCCTTTTTGTACGGGGCTGATGGTGGCACGACGCATAAACGTTTCTGAGTCTGCCTAGTGAACAGCTCCAAGGTGTTTGCCAACCGATAGAGTCTGTTCGCATACGTGAATGCAATTAGCATATTTTATTGGAAGGGCCCAATTTAACACTCATAGAGCAGAAACAGGTTTGTTTCGCAGAATAAGGTTTTCAGCCAAAATGTCATGTCACATTTCTTATTGGTCACTTGCACCATTTGTGACCCGTTTCCGATAGCTAATGCTCCGATAGCTAATGCTCCGATAGCTAATGCTCCGATAGCTAATGCTCCGATAGCGAATGCTCAGCAGAAGTTTGTTAACATTCATGTTAATAGTTAACATTCATGTTAATAGAGAACTTTTTCTGGTCTCCAATATTTTTTCACTATTTTTTCTTGTGTTATTTGTCTAGCGTATTCCTTTATTCTCCTTTTAAACATTAGAATCACAATTGTGTTCTTATCTGAGAGTACTGTCTTTGTTTTTTTCTTGGATCGTTATACTTGTGTTCATTGTGCTTCATACATTGTAGTTTGTAACATTGTTTTTCTACCAGGTATGGCTACAGTGACATTAGGCCAAGCAAAAAAATACACTCAGTTGATCGTCCTGGTTTTTTTTCAAAAAGAGGAAGGCTGAGGGCCTTTTAAATTGTTATGAGCTGTTTCGTGCAGCGTAGCGCGCAGCGAAACAGCTCTTGTTTTTGTAAGAGTTTTTAGCTGTTTCGTGCAGCGTAGCGCGCAGCGAAACAGCTCTTGTTTTTGTTAGAGTTTTTGTATTATTAGCTGTTTCGTGCAGCGTAGCGCGCAGCGAAACTGCTCTTGTTTTCGTTAAAGTTTTTTTTATTATTTTTTTTTATTTATTTTTTTTAATTTTTTTTATTTGTCTGTTTCAGTAATAAGAGCCATTGAGATAACGCACGTTCGTTCTATGCGGCCTTTTGCCTAGTTCCTAAAGAGCTATTGCAATGAAACTTTCAGTGATGAAAGGCATTGGTGCAAGGAAGTGTCTAAAACAAATTCGTCATGATGACGTCATCACTCGTCACGTGACGTCATCTTAAAGGTTTCTATTTTAAACATTTGAAAATCTGTATCAAATCAGCCTCAAGAGACCGTAGGGTTCTGTTTGCGGGATTGTATAGGGATAAATTAGGTCTTCATTTTATTCAGTGTGCGTGACCTCACTTGACCTCTACTTCCGGTCGAAACCGGAAGTGCCTTGTAATTCAAAAGTGCTAAATGTTATGAACATGCTTTCAACGATGTTAGTGTCTGGCAAGGATGTGCATTTAAAAAAAAACAACGATGACGTCATGATACACACGAGCGCCCTCTAGCGGCAGGTTGAAAACTGTTCAAAATGGACTTTTTGAAGATGTGTGTGGCGAAGTTTTGTGTAATCACTTCAAAATCGACACATATGTTGTCCGTCAGGCAGCCATCCTATGTGTGAAATTTCAGATCAATGACGTCATCGGGGGTCACGTGACGCGGCATTAAAGGTGCCTTTTTTGAAGTCGTATATCTCCCGATGTATTAGTGCGATCATTTTGAAACATGGTAGGTTGTTAGATATTGGCAAGTTCTTGTAAAGTTTGAAATGACGTCATGATGACGTCATCACATGAATTTTTATGATTTATTTCATTTTTTTGCACCTTTTGTCATAAATTGCTCAATGAACACTGTATAATCCAAATTCTTTTACACATTATGTTGACCATCAGGCAGCCATCATACGTGTGAAATTTCAGATCAATGACGTCATCGGGGTCACGTGACGTGGCATTAAAGATGTCTTTTTCGAAGTCGTATATCTCCCGATGTATTAGTGCGATCATGTTGAAACTTGGTAGGTTGTTAGATATTGGCAAGTTCTTGTAAAATTTGAAATGACGTCATGATGACGTCATCACATGATTTTGTATGATTTTTTTTCATTTTTTGCACCTTTTTGTCATAAATTGTTAAATGAACTGTAATGTAGTGTGATTTGAAAATGTTCGTCGCGAAACAGCTTGGCATTTGTGCACAAATGCAAATATGTCTAGTTGGTTTTATTTTAGTTTGTCTGTTTCAGTCATTTCAGTCATTGACATAACGCACGTTCGTTCTAAGCGGCCTTTTGCATAGTTCCTAAAGAGCAATTGCATTGAAACTTTCAGTGATGATTGGCATTGGTGCAAGAAAGTGCCTAAAAGAAATTCGTCATGATGACGTCATCACCTGTCACGTGACGTTATCTTAAAGGTTTCTATTTTAAATATTTGAAAATCCGTATCAAATCAGCCAAAAGAGACCGTAGGTTTCTGTTTACAGGATTGTATAGGGATAAATTAGTTCTTCATTTTATTCAGTGTGCATGACCGCATTTGACCTCTACTTCCGGTCGAAGCCGGAAGTGCCTTGTTATTCAAAAGTGCTATATGTTATGAACATGCTTTCAACGATGTTAGTGTCTGGCAAGGGTGTGCATTTAAAAAAACATACCGATGACGTCATGATACACACGAGCGCCCTCTAGCGGCAGGTTGAAAACTGTTCAAAATGGACTTTTTGAAGATGTGTGTGGCGAAGTTTTGTGTAATCACTTCAAAATTTACACATAGGTTGACCGTCAGGCAGCCATCATATGTGTGAAATTTTAGATCAATGACGTCATCGGGGTCACGTGACGCGGCATTAAAGATGCCTTTTCGAAGTTGTATATCTCCCGATGTATAAGTGCGATCATGTTGAAACTTAGTAGGTTGTTAGATATTGGCAAGTTCTTGTAAATTCTGAAATGACGTCATGATGACGTCATCACATGATTTTTTATGATTTTTTTTCATTTTTTGCACCCTTTTGTCATAAATTGCTAAAGTATTAGTGCGATTATGTTGAAACTTAGTAGGTTGTTAGATATTGGCAAGTTCTTGTAAATTCTGAAATGACGTCATGATGACGTCATCAGATGATTATTTATGATTTTTAAAAACTTTTTGCACCTTTAAGTCATGAATTGCTATGTGGACATTGTATAATCTAAATTCTTTTTTTAACAGGCTTGTTACGTCATAACTGCTTTGAATACAAAAAGACTTTCATATTTCCTTGAGTAATTTGAAAATGTTATTGCGAAACAGCTCGGCATTTGTGCACAAATGCAATTATGTCTAGTTATTATTTTTGTTTTCAAGGAGGAAAGAACCGGAATAAAAATTTGCTGGCTTTGTAGAGCTTAGAATTCTAAAATATGGGTAAATTAATCAATCGTTGAAATAGTGTTGCCAAGATGAAGTGAAAATTATACGTCAAACATTTAAAAGCTTTTTTTTTTAAGGGTTCAGCTTCAAAAAGCATTGAGGGCGGGGACTATCAACTGGGATTTTAAAAATTTTTATTTAGCCGTTTTTAAGCAAACCTTTAGTCAGATACGTCTGAGTGTGTATTGTAATAACAATCAAAGTGTACTATTATGTGGGATGTTCTAGGAATTAGGTCCAAAGTCGGTAGAGATAGAAAAAGGTCAGGGGTGAAGTAGGTTTGAAGTAAACCAGCCAGGTACACATCAATCATGCAATCCAACTTCAGTCTCTGATTAATATTTTGATGCAGTTGTTGTCGTCATTGTTGTTGTTTGTTGTGGGTTTTTGAAGTGTTTTTTTTAACCTCGAGGGAAACTGCCACTGAGTAAATTTTTGTGAATAACTTTGGGTTGAACAAAGATAAGCTGACTAGAGTGGGATTTGAACCTGCAACCTCCAAATTAATGTGCCAATGCACTATCAACTAGCAGTGGGCTAGATAGCTCGTTTGGTAGGGAGGCACATTAATGCAGAGGTCGCAGGTTCAAATAACGCTCTAGTCAATTTCTTTGTTCAACCCAAAATTCTTCAGTATTTTACTAAATTTAATAAATGTAATGAATGCATTTTAAAAAAATCACTGTGCAGTCTTTCAACTATAGCTTTTAATTTAGGCCTGCGCTAAACGTCGCACTTTTGCCGAGCCGAACTCAAATGTTTTCAGTTCGATTCGACACAGCAAGAGCGCGACGTTTGTCACCGTGTCGTGCTGCTACCGTGTAGCACGGCAGGGCTTGCCGTGCTACACGGCAGTGCCGAACTTAAATAAAAGGTTTGCGCTAAACGTCGCTCTTTTGTCGAATTTAATTCCTAATTTTACAACTGTTTGAGTTCGACACGACAAACGTGCGATGTTTAGCGCAGGCCTTACAGTAGACCCCCCTTCTTTTTCTGGTATGTGTACTCCAACCTTTCAGTAAACAACTTGAATGACGTTTCCAACAATGTCAACACAGACAGGTTGCCTGAATATAGTTTTATTTAAAATTTCCTTGAGTTATGTGGCACCACTGATTATTCTTGAGTGTGCAGTGCTTCACACAACAATTATTCTATATATCCTAGATGCAAATTTTAACATTGATCATTAAGGCAGGGTATACCTTTGGTAATTTCTCCAAAAATTAATGACCATAAAAAACTTACTTGGTAAAGAGCACTGGAGAGCTGTTGATATTATGAAACATTGTTGGAAATGACCCCCCTATGAAGTAATGTAGTTTTTATAGAAAGAGGTAATTTTTCACCAAAAAATGTTTAATCGGAGAAAGGCTTCTGGCATTCTCAGGTATCTGAATGAAAGCACACAATTCTAAGCATTTACAAGGGTGTTTTTTACTTTCATTATTTCTCGCAAGTTTGATGACCAATTGAGCCAAAATTGTTTACAGGTTTGTTATTCTATGCATATGTTGGGATACACCAAGTGGGGATACTGTTCTTTGACAATTACCAAAAGTATACCCTGCCTTTAAATCATTGTGTTACTCGGTACTAATACATATGATTTAAACTGGCCTCTAGCTACCGGGCAACCTCGGTGGTTGAGTGGTCTTGTGAGGTAATGACATACCAACAGGATCAGCAGGCTTGTGCACTTTCTCAGTGGCGGCACCAGACCTGTTAATCTGGGGGGGGGGGGCAAGAGGGGGCAAACTTAAATTTAGGGGGGGGCAAACAAAAGTCTATAATGTACTGTATAAGCCTACAATTCACTCCAGAAATAAGATTTTGCACTGTGTGAATGTGACGTGTTGTGCGAACTGCGGGTACAATGGCTGCTTACGGTTTTGGGCAGACAATGCATTTCTATTTATAGCAAGTTTCCAAGCTTGTACAGATAAATAAATCCACATTTTATTAACATTGCCGGAGATGGAAAGTGTATTGGGCTTTTTTGATGGTGCCAGCTAATTATGATGGATGAAATTGAGTTTATTATTTACAGGGCAAACAACATTGTAACAAATTGGGTGCAATCGTTTTGGATTAAACTCAATTTCCGCCATCGGGGAAAAAACTGGGGGGGGGGCAAAAAAAATTACTGGGGGGGCATTTGCCCCCCCGTAGCGCTGCCGCTGCACTTCTCCCCTACCCTGTAAATCCAAACCCAAGTTATGGTCCTTAATTGTTATCTTGGTCGTTGTTATGTTATTCCCTTTGATGTGGTTCCATAAGTAATGCATCTAGTATTAGGCACCTGTTTAGAATGGCAAAGGTCGTAGGTTTGAGTTCCACCTGAGTAATGTGCCTGTGGAATTTTCCCACTGGACTTGGGAGAGTACTCAGTATCCAGTGCTTGTCACATATTGGTTTTTGAGTAAAAAAACAACAAATAATACTAATTATCCTATTATTATCGATACTTTTGTTGGTTTGCAGGGCTTGGATGAAGTAGCTATGCTTAAAGCCATCGTCGAGGCTGGCATCAATGAGATAGAGGATGGACTGGACCTGAGACAGCTCATGATCTTCATCAACGCTGAGATCAAAGATGAGCAGCTGGTGGGTGAGCCAAAAGTCCGCAACTTTGAGGGCATTAGTGCAAAGTTTGAAGAGATCAAGCAACGTCATGAGCAATTATAGAGTCACTGCTGTAGTTGAACCAGAATGGTACAACAACATCAGATTTCAATACGAGCAATAAGCCCATCAGTTAGATTTGAATAATGTCTGGTACATCGACTTGCATAGTCACAAGTGCCTGCTTTTAAAAATGTGAAGGCCTTCCACTATAGAGACAGTTGCTATGGTTTGGGTAAGCTTTTGGATGGTCATTTGAACACACACACACACACATTTCTGAATGAATGTGACATGAGAATGTGAATAGGCTTTGGCCATCTGGAAGTTGCTATATACAGAAGCCTGCCCCGAACCATGTGACCTACCAACACCGTCTTTAGTCAGGGGACTCCAATTTGACAGGTCACCTGTAATCAATTAATTATCGTACCAGACATTGTTCAAAACCTCAAAATTTTTAGTTCCTGAGAGGTCATTTGTCAAAGTACATGTTGGGGAAAAGTTGACTTCTTTGGCAACTTACTATGAAGTTTGAGTTAATAGTTGAACACAAAACTTTCATTTGATTTTAGTTCAGTTTCATCTTTTGAAAATAAAGCATGTTTGTTTTATTCTGTTGGGAGTGAGTGCTGATGATTTATATATTCGAGGCATAGAACTGCATATCATTAGATTAACTAGTGTAATTAACTGTGTATAGGTAGGCCTATGTTGGACTTCTTGCAAATGGTCTCTTGGTAAAGTATATTTCCCTCCAAAAATAAATTGGATTTTGTGAGGTAGAATAAATTTTCTTTCTCAATACAGTTGTCTTATGAGGTTCCTTATTAGCTCAACGGGGCCCACTGAAGTTAACACCAGAACTCTAATAAGTCTAGGATCAGAGTTGACCCACAGCAGGGTCCTGGGGGCCAGACCCATTTTCCCTGGGTCTTCATGACCCCTTGTTTTGACTCGGACTGCAGGTCATTTTGATATTGGGAAAACAGGACCTTTCTCTTCATTTAGCATTTCTAGCTCCAACATTTGATAATACACCATTCTTATTTTGTTTTCTTTACTCACACAAGGAGAATTTATAAGCTAGTTATTTCATCATCACCATGATTTGGTAATTTTTTTTCAGATTTGAAAGACTCCATTTTTTGTACAAAACAGTGTTTTTTTCAAGAGACTTTTTTGATTTATTATGGAGGCATTACTGAAATTTGGTTTGTGTTTTTAGGCAGTCTGAAGTAATTATATGTATAGGCCTATACATATATATATATTTTATATATATATTTTTAAATATGCTTTCTATACTAAAGCTATTTAACACAAAATAATTGAACAAATTATCTCATTTCACACGTGACCATCTGCTGATAGTCAACAACTGAAACACAGGATTCAGGGCTTAATATTCGAATTTATGAATTTTTATTTACCCTGATAAAAGAATATCACCAAGACGTATTTCCCTCTGAAATACATCAGAAAGTTGTCTGCCGACACCCAGTTCTTATTTAATTGATAAACCAATCGAAGAAAGCAGGCATTTTTTACTAATGTGCAGAAAATATCATTTTGGGGATGTGTTTTTAGATTAGTTAGTTTGGTTAGTTTTTTTATCTGAAATAAAATCATGTACTATACTGTAAATTAATTTAATATCATGCTAATAATTGGCTCATGAAACTCCTTGACCAATTCACTGACTCTTGACGTCAAATCTGCTGCATACTCCAATTGAGTTGAGATGGTTTCAGGATCCTTAAAGGCAGGGTATACTTTTGGTAATTGTCATAGACCAGTATCCTCACTAGGTGCAGGGTCTATCCCAACTAATGCATAACAAGAACAAACCTGTGAAAATTTGGGCTCAATTGGTCATTGAAGCTGCAAGAAAATAACAAAAGTAACAAACTCCCTTTTTTTCAGAATTGTGTGCTTTCAGATGCCTGAGAAAGCCTTTCTCAGTTTCGAATTTGTGGGTGAAAGTTACCTGTTTCTCTAAAACTACATTACTTCAGTGGGGTCGTTTCTAAGAATGTGTTATAATATTAACAGCTCCCAAGTGCTATTTTCTAGGTAAGTTTGCATGGTCATTAATTTGTGGAATAATTACCAAAGGTATAAAACCCGCCCTTTAAGGCCAAAATAACAGGTAGTGACAGTGTAATTGAGAGCTTTAATGCATTATTTAAAAGCGCTTAATCGTTGTTTCTTATTATTGTTGCTGTTTATTGTCATTGTTTATAATCATTTTGAATTTGCAGTTCTTATCTTCGATTCAGGGCTGCCGTTAGTGTAGTTTGTATGGATTGCAAAACATTGCTTTTGCGTATTTCGGAGCTCCTGGTAAATGGCGTTTGTTTAATGAGAGTGGTCTGTCAAAAAACAATTGTTTGGCAAAATGAAATATTAATTTTCTAAAAACAACCTGCACTTATTTATGGATTTTAAGGGTGTAATTAATTTCGAAGTTGCAGTTAATGTTATGTTACTTTGATGAGTGGCAGTGAGCTATGCGCTTGACCCACTACGGGTCTATTTCTTTACATGACATCACCAGGGCCCAGATTCATAGAGCTGCTCAGCAGAAATGAGCAGGATACCAGTCACAGTTGGTGCATTCAGGCATGGTATTCGGCTTGTAATCATATTCTGCTATTTTTGTTGTGCTTAGCTAATGCTTGTGCTTAAGGAGCTCCATGAAATTGGACCCAGCTCATTAATAACGCTCCTGTAGTTGATATCCAATGTAGCTTATGATAAGAGTGAATATGGGCTTACATACAATGTTCTAGAACAATAAGGGGTTCGAGTGCCCACATAAACAACTCTTCTCCTTGTTTTTTGCCTAACGATGAGGAACAATAAAGCATTGGTACTAAATGAACCATCATGAGGACAACTGTTTTCGTTTATGTAGTGGCTTTTGGGGCTTCATGAGTGACCTTTCTTTAGGATGACAACATCACTTGTTTCGCCAGTTTGGCCTGTTTCATAAAGGGTGATAGTTCATGATGTTTATCTCTCAAAGTCGACTTCTAATACTTAGGTACCCTTGCTATCGTAGTTTCAGTACTAGGTAAGTCACCGCCCTAGTTCCATTTCACTCAAACTTGTCTTTCAATTATTATCTAGGAAAATATCAATTGTGTGACCGGGGGGGAGGGGGGGGGGGGCAGGTGGCGCCCCCTTTCAGAACCCTTGCCCCCGCCAATGGAATCCGTAGATAATTGCGACTACTTTATTTACGTTTACAGGTCTTTTGAGAACTCCCATACCTCTATACAAATATGAGGAACAGTGTAGCCGCCCCAACTCCCAACTGTCCACATGGTCCTTCTTGCACAATTATAACAAAACTAATGTGCTATAATTTAGCTCTAAGGTATGGTCGGAAGGTATGTTCTCTGTTCAGTGAAGTTCACTGAGATGCACCATTGGTGTTCTACTTCACTGGTGTAATGCCTTACAAGACTTGACGAGCTAGAGCGAGCATTTTTGGAAGCATGCGCTTACATACTAGGGCGAGCTTGAAGCGAGTAGTTGGTCCCTAAAACGTGTTGTCCGATCTCCCAAGATGTTGAGATGAGGGCCCCTTATTATTTATCCTTATGTTGGTCACATCATTTTTTGTTGTTTAGTATAACAGGCATGTACTGGGGTTCGTTTGAGACCTTCAAGAGCGGTGCCGAGAGATGTCTTCTTTTGAGCCAATGGAATCTGGACCCAATGGATAATGAGGACTTCATCCAGTTAGTGTTATGAGGGCTGCAATTTCCTCCATTTTTGGCTGTTTTTAAAAATGAGACCACAAGGGGTAAGCCTTGCAACTTCCTCTATTTTTGACTGTTTTTTTGATAAGATCACAAGGGTTAAGCCTTGCACTTTTGTCAATTTTCGACTGTTTTTTGTATAAGATCACAAGGGGTAAGCCTTGCAATTTCCTCCATTTTTGACTTAAAAAAAAAATAAGATCACAAGGGGTTAGCCTTGCAATTTCCTCTATTTTTGACTTTTTTTTGATAGGATCACAAGGGTTAAGCCTTGCACTTTTGTCAATTTTCGACTGTTTTTTGTATAAGATCACAAGGGGTTAGCCTTGCAATTTCCTCTATTTTTGACTGTTTTTTGATAAAATCACAAGGGGTAAGCCTTGCAAATTCCTCTATTTTTGACTGTTATTTTGATAAGATCACAAGGGTTACCCTTGCAATTTCCTCTATTTTTGACTTTTTTAAAAAGAAAAATCACAAGGGGTAAGCCTTGCACTTTTGTAAATTTTTGATTGTTTTTTGTTATAAGATCACAAGGGGTTAGCCTTGCACTTTTGTCAGTTTTTGACTTTTATTTTTGTAAGATCACAAGGGGTAAGCCTTGCAATTTCCTCTATTTTTGACTGTTTTTAAGTAAAATCACAAGGGGTAAGCCTTGCAATTTCCTCTATTTTTGACTGTTTTTTGATAAGATCACAAGGGTAGTAAGCCTTGCACTTTTGTCAATTTTTGACTTTTTTTTAAAATAAATCACAAGGGGTTAGCCATGCAATTTCCTCCATTTTTTACTGTTTTTTTTCAAAATAAGATCACAAGGGGTAAGCCTTGCACACTGTTTGTCCATATTTTTGACTGTTTTTGATCAGATCCAAGGGGTAAGCCTTGCAATTTCTTCCATTTTTGACTGTTTTTTGATAAAATCACAAGGGGTAAGCCTTGCAAATTCCTCCATTTTTGACTGTTTTTTGATAAAATCACAAGGGGTAAGCCTTGCAATTTCTCCATTTTTGACTGTTTTTTGATAAAATCACAAGGGTAAGCCTTGCAATTTCCTCCATTTTTGACTGTTTTTGATAAAATCACAAGGGGTAAGCCTTGCAATTTCCTCTATTTTTGACTGTTTTTAAGTAAAATCACAAGGGGTAAGCCTTGCAATTTCCTCTATTTTTGACTGTTTTTTGATAAGATCACAAGGGGTAGTAAGCCTTGCATTTTGTCATTTTTGACTTTTTTTTAAAATAAATCACAAGGGGTAAGCCTTTCAATTTCCTCCATTTTTGACTGTTTTTTTTAATAAGATCACAAGGGGTAAGCCTTGCACTTTTGTCATTTTTGACTGTTTTTTGATCAATCAGAGGGGGTAAGCCTTGCAATTTCTCCATTTTTGACTGTTTTTTGATAAAATCACAAGGGGTAAGCCTTGCAAATTCCTCCATTTTTGACTGTTTTTTGATAAAATCACAAGGGGTAAGCCTTGCAATTTCTCCCATTTTTGACTGTTTTTTGATAAAATCACAAGGGTAAGCCTTGCAATTTCCTCCATTTTTGACTGTTTTTTGATAAAATCACAAGGGGTAAGCCTTGCAATTTCCTCCATTTTTGACTGTTTTTTGCCAAAGATCAAAGGGGTAAGCCTTGCAATTTCCTCCATTTTTGACTGATTTTTTGATAAAATCACAGGGGGTAAGCCTTGCAATTTCCTCCATTTTTGACTGTTTTTTGATAAAATCACAAAGGGTAAGCCTTGCAATTTCTTCAATTTTTGACTGTTTTTTGATAAAATCCCAAATGGGTAAGCCTTGCAATTTCCTCCATTTTTGACTGTTTTTTGATAAAATCACAAGGGGTAAGCCTTGCAATTTCCTCCATTTTTGACTGATTTTTAATAAAATTACAAGGGGTAAGCCTTGCAATTTCCTCCATTTTTGACTGTTTTTTGACAAAATCACAAGGGCGTAAGCTTTGCAATTTCCTCCATTTTTGACTGTTTTTTGACTGTTTTTTGATAAATCACAAGGGTAAGCCTTGCAATTTCCTCCATTTTGACTGTTTTTGATAAAATCACAAGGGTAAGCCTTGCAATTTCCTCCATTTTTGACTGTTTTTTGATAAATCACAAGGGTAAGCCTTGCAATTCCCATTTTTGACTGTTTTTGATAAAATCACAAGGGTAAGCCTTGCAATTCTCATTTTTGACTGTTTTTGATAAAATCACAAGGGTAAGCCTTGCAATTTCCTCCATTTTTGACTGTTTTTGATAAAATCACAAGGGTAAGCCTTGCAATTTCTCCATTTTTGACTGTTTTTTGAAAAATCACAAGGGGAAGCCTTGCAATTTCCTCCATTTTTGACTGTTTTTGATAAAATCACAAGGGTAAGCCTTGCAATTCCTCCATTTTTGACTGTTTTTTGATAAAATCACAAGGGTAAGCTTGCAATTTCCTCCATTTTTGACTGATTTTTGATAAAATCACAAGGGGTAAGCCTTGCAATTTCCTCCATTTTTGACTGTTTTTTGATAAAATCACAAGGGGTAAGCCTTGCAATTCCTCCATTTTTGACTGATTTTTGATAAAATCACAAGGGGTAAGCCTTGCAATTTCTTCCATTTTTGACTGTTTTTTGATAAAATCACAAGGGGTAAGCCTTGCAATTTCCTCCATTTTTGACTGTTTTTTGATAAAATCACAAGGGGTAAGCCTTGCAATTTCCTCCATTTTTGACTGTTTTTTGATAAAATCACAAGGGGTAAGCCTTGCAATTTCTTCCATTTTTGACTGTTTTTTGATAAAATCACAAGGGGTAAGCCTTGCAACTTTCCCTCCATTTTTGACTGATTTTTGATAAAATCACAAGGGGTAAGCCTTGCAATTTCCTCCATTTTTGACTGTTTTTGATAAAATCACAAGGGTTAAGCCTTGCAATTTCTTCCATTTTCGACTGTTTTTTGACAAAATCACAAGGGGTAAGCCTTGCAAATTCCTCCATTTTTGACTGTTTTTTCGATAAAATCACAAGGGGTAAGCCTTGCAATTTCCTCCATTTTTGACTGTTTTTTGACAAATCACAAGGGGTAAGCCTTGCAAATTCTCCATTTTTGACTGTTTTTTTGATAAAATGACAAGGGTAAGCCTTGCAATTTCTTCAATTTTTGACTGTTTTCTCTCCTCCCTTCATTGGTCCCATCCACCACCCACCGTTATCCAAACCAACCAAATCTAACAAGTAATGCAGAAAGTTTGTCAAATATTTATTTCAGAAAAGTTTTAAGATTCATCGTTAACAAAGAAGATATAAATACATTCATGAAATATCCTAGGCCATTCAGACATGCTAAAACCAAACAGCTTCAGGGCGCTCTGACCCCTGAACCCCTGCCAAGGGCTTCGCTGCCAGACCCCACCAGGGGGCCCTTAAGCGGGGCCCTGGACCCCACGCCATAAGTGCTATGACTCTTGATTCCCCCGACATTTCAAGACAGATTGACGCCCATGCCTTCCATTGAACCTGGGCCAGCAGTATCACCACTTGTTCCAGGCAGCCGAGGGGGGCCCACCAACAGGCACAGGTGTTTGCACAACTCTGCAGACGAGTTTTTCGAAAGATTCTTATACATACATGGAAGCAACTCATCAAAATGAGCTACCCATACACAATGAAGCTATGTCCGTTTTATAAATAAAAAAAGTAGAGACACAATTTTGAAACACTTCAGAAAGAACAGAAATGTGGTGGTTTTGTTTGTAAGCTCTGAACAATATCCTCAATATCATGCAGAGGTCAACAAGTTTAAATAGAAAAGTTTCCTTTTGTAAAATTCAACTCTGAAGATAAATAATTCTTTGCGGTAAGATGCCATATTAATATTTAAAAATTTCTTTCAAGGTATTGTCAATCTTTAAAACAAAAATTATGACTTCTCTTGCAAGCAAAGTCATTATTTTATGAGAGTATAATCCGTAAATGGCTTAATTTTTTGGTAGGACAACTCAGCATGTTTACATTTATGCAAATTCATTAAGATATGTGATTAAGAATTAGATTGCATATATTTAATTTGTAGAATGTTAATAAAATGTTCTTAATTTAACAAAAATTCTAGCTCAGTTTCGGATAACACTGAGCTGTTTTCCAGGAAGACTATCAGATTGCCCTGATTATCCGCTTGGAAACTTTTTGGATAGATCTTTCAACATCTTTTTTGCATTACTTTTTGCAATAGTCATACTTTTTCTAATTCTGAATCATGTAGCTTTGGGCAGAGTAAACGGGATGGATCTTGAGTGGAAGTGTGGCTATTTCACCTCACAAGTGGAAGTGTGGCTATTTCACCTCGCAAGTGGAAGTGAGGCTGCATGATTCACCTCACAAATGAAAGTGTGGCTATTTCACCTCACAAGTAAAAGTGTGGCTTATATACCTCACAAGTGTAAGTGTGGCTACTTTACCTCACAAGCTGAGGTGTTGCCATTTTACCTCAAAAGTGGAAGTGTGGCTATTTCACCTCACAAGTAAAAGTGTGGCTTATTATACCTCACAAGTGTAAGTGTGGCTATTTTACCTCACGAGTGGAAGTGAGGCTTATTCACCTCACGAGTGGAAGTGAGGCTTATTCACCTCACGAGTGGAAGTGAGGCTTATTCACCTCACAGGTGGAAGTGTGCCTGCTTCACCTTACAGGAGAAGTATGTGTAGATCACCACACAAGGGGAAGTATTGGATATTCACCACACTTAGGAAAGTAAATTCATTACGTTAAATTTTACACAAGATCCATGCTAGATAACTATTATTATTCTGCTGCTGAGGTAGACTACTGCTTGGCTCCAACGATGATAAATCCAGGCGTCTCTACTGGTTATGAACTGCCACGGCCATTCTGCATGGAGATCCAACACTCTCTGTCTGGATTAGCCAATCTGTAGTAGATTAAAGAAATGGAATATCGAAAAGGTTGAATATTCATGTATCTGCTGACAGAACTATTTTTAAATGTGATAGACAAACTAAAGGTCTCTTTTGCCCCCCTTTGATTTTTGATATAGAGTCTAAGATTTTCCAGTTCAAGTGTCTTGTAGCAAATATAAAAATGGCCTAGGCCCTACCAAGATGAATTTTTTCCACCAAAACTACCTGCTACTGACACAATTTTTTCAGCAACAAGTACAAGTACTACGTCGTCGAGGGTCGTGCGAAAGGAAACTACAGATTATCATGTGTCTTTCTTGCAAGAACAAATGTCAAATAAAACTTTTCTCAACCATAAAACATTTTAAAATCTATAATAGACCCAGGACGTAAACGCTCATTTCACATGCAAAATTGCTGACTGCCTTTGATATTCAAATCATTCTCTCAGTCCATTTCATATGATTTGACAATTCCTGTTTTCCATTTTCTTTTGCAGACACTTCTTTCATGATACAGAACAATTGTTGTTGACTAGGAAAATTTGGATGTATAGACATTGCTTTTTATAATACAAATCAAGTAAAGGCTTTCCATTAATGAAAATAGTTTTCCTAGGGTTTGTTTCGACTTGAAAGTAAACATAATCTGTGCTGCATCACCAGACTGTTATTGCATTGAACACCAAAACAAGTACAGTACTCAAGGTTTTACTTGACAATTTGATTATAAAACAAACCTTTAAAAAGTTATTTTTTAAATGAATTGGTTTCTGTAAAGTATTTTTACATTTACATGTAATTGTAAAAATTTACTGAAGGTGTTTAACCCTTGGAACGCCGCCGACGTTCTGAAACGTCCAACTGAGTATCCATCCACAGGCTGACGATGTTCCCATACTTTCTACTACTCGACCCCAAAAATATAAAATGGCCTTTTGGATAAAGAATTGCCAAAGCGCGACCGGCACTGTAAGGAACCCTTTGAGCGCCGCCGACATTCTAGAATGTCATACTGAATCTCCATCCACAGGCCACCAACATTCCCTTACGTTCTACTACTCGACAAAAAAAAGACTTTAAAAAATGGCCGGCCTATGGATACAGATTTACTAAAACGAGGCTGGCACTGTAAGGGTTAAATACTTATTCATGAATTTGAATAAGCTCATAAGTGTCTAATCTTGTCTAGCATAAGCAATGTCTTGAATGGAGTGCTTTAGTCCTTCATGCACTTTCGAAATAGGGAACAGGGACTCATAATCCCTTGAACATAATTATGCATGTCTCCTTCTGTCAACAGCAAAAACTTTACTTTCGTGGTATGTTGAAATTTCATAAAGGATCCCTTGTTTTCATTCAGCTGTATTTAAAGGTATTGTACACTTTTGGTAACAGCTCAAAATCAGTGTCCACATTTTGTGTGATTCAACATATGCATGAAAAAACAAACCTGTGAAAGTTTGAGCTCAATTGGTCATCGAGGTCACGAGAAAATAGTGAAAAGAGATCTTATGTGTTTTCTGTTTTTTCAAATTATCGCGCGCGATAATTACTATTGTTTTACTCGTTTCTCAAAAACGATAGCATTTTAGGCAGAAATATTTTAAGGAACCCTTTCTACCATTATTTACTTTAAACCATGTAAGTTATGTGTGAATCTGTGAACATTGTGTTTTTCGATCTTACCAATAGTGTACAGGGCCTTTAAGTGTGCACTTCTCAAGAACAATTCAACAAAACATAATGAGAGCATACTTAAGTATGGATTGACAGAAACAAGGCAGACATTTCTTTTGATCTGTTCACAGAAAAGTTTTTCTCAAACCTTGAGATCCAGTGGGTTTGTTTCTCCCATTTAAATGGTGTGTCAGCAAAATTATGCAGTGGATGGTAAAGCCAGAGTGACATCAACTAAGGGTTCGCTAGCAGAGGAGGATGACCCAGCTCCAATGAATTCATGAGGGTATCACTGACGATCATCTGCCTTTTGTGTTGTCTCAGACTGATTTACATGGATCTGTTGTGAAAAGAACAAAAATGTTTATTATATGTACGCTTACTGTACATTGTAAAGAATCTCTACGTCACCGCAAATGGAAACCTATG
This sequence comes from Pycnopodia helianthoides, assembly GCA_032158295.1. Taxonomy (NCBI): domain Eukaryota; kingdom Metazoa; phylum Echinodermata; class Asteroidea; order Forcipulatida; family Asteriidae; genus Pycnopodia; species Pycnopodia helianthoides. The sequence goes on from CM063245.1 coordinate 14,743,028, forward strand.
GGTGAAGAGGGATTGAATACCATAGCACTATGTCGTTCATCCCTTGATTGTGTTCATGTCTTCAAGTGATGACAATTCTTTTGAAAAAAATCCTAATAATTCACATTTCTGGGGCCCGTTAGTTCATGTACAAAGAGAACAACTTTTAGAGTCATTGCTGGGTAAAAAATGATCATTCCAGTAATTTTTTTTTAACTTTTGATGAAAAAAAACCTATCCCAACACTGATGGAAGCATAAGTAATTTCCCCACTTTTTAGCTGAACTAGAATAGGAAACATAGACCTACATAAATTAAAAGGTATAGTTGTCAGTGTCTTTGACCATACCTTGCTTGCACCACAAAACCCTTGTTGCTGTTCTTGTGTTCTGCCCATCAGGTCTGTATAGTGACATCAAAGGTTCCCAACCACATAGTGAGATGATTCTATGAGTTTGCTTGGATGTCATGAAGGGGTTTCTGTTTGAAGGTAAACACAGTGGTCATGTAGTGCGACGCTGCAGTAAGGTTGACATCAACTACATGGAGGTGTCACAAAACCAGAGGCTGACCAAGTTTCATGAGTTAAAGGTGCACATGAAGGTTGAACACCTTGGGATCAGTTTTATCTGTTAAGAAAGGGAAAGGCAGGACAAGATTAAATACCTGTAGGCTTACAACAGGTGTATTTGGTGCAATAACTCGGTGTCTGTTAAAGGAACATTACAGAATTGGTTTTTGCTAACAAAACAGTCGCTGGCAGTGTAAGCACTTTATGTAATCCACCATATACATAAACTGACAAACCTGTACAAGTTTGAGATCAATCGGCCATCTGGGTCACGAGAAAATAGTGCAAAACCGATTACAAATTTGCATGTGTTATACAATGCATGCATAAAACGCTCATGAGCGATAAACTCCAATCGGAAATTAGTTTGATTTATTTCTCATCAAATATGGCATTTCACACAGAAATATTTCTAGGGATGTTTTCTACTGTCATCATCATTAGACCATGTAAGTTTTATGTAAATCTGTGATCAAAAGTGTATTTTACAATTACCAATTCTGTAATGTTCCTTTAAGCAACACTAAAATTACCACCCACTCTTCAAAGAGACTTGATGAAGTTGTACACTAGTACTGCAACAGACACTGGTTTTGTGAGCTCCACAGTTAGTGCACAGTTTTCCAACAACACAAGGCACCAACGGTGTTTGCTGTGAACTGTTGGATATTTCCAGGACTGGAAAATTTCCAGGGTAAAACTTTTAAGGTAATTGCTGGTTTTACAGGGAACATCCTTAGGCCTACAGTTAATTTTACTTTTGAAGAATAAACTGAAACATGAAAGATTTTTCCATTTCAATGGCTGAACTATTAACAACATTTTTGTTAAATATATTTAAAAGGCAGCTGTCTCGCCTGCAATCTTACCTTGGTTGCAACACAGGTCTTTCAAGAAGAGGCTGACCAAGTTTCATTTCATGAGTTAGAGGTGCACATGAAAGCTGAACATTTTGGCATCGTGTGTTGTCACTGGTGATTTCATCTGTTGGAAAGGGAAAGGCAGGACAATAAACACCAGAAGGCTTACAACATAAATATATTTGGTGCAATCACTCGGTGTTTATTCTAAGACCAGAATCAAATGATCACCCACTCTTCAAGGAGAATTGAAGAAAGTGTGCGCTTTTGCCACAAGGACTGGTTATCAGTTTGAATGTTTTTATAAACTACTTTATAAAACACAGCGTGCCTTTTAAGAGCTCAATAATCAGAAAGTTGACAGTTTGCAGTTATTGACACTAACATAGAGTTAAGCTTCAAGTGTCTGTTACACACACACTTTTTCCTCAAAAATTATCCGCTGATTATCCTGAGAATTGCTCTTTCTTGTGAGAACAAAAATCAAACAAATCTTTGCTTAACCATAAAACATGTTAAAACCCAATATAGACCTGTGATACAAATGCAGAGTTGTAGGACTCGAGTCCGTCTCGGGTCACACTGTCGAATGGTGTTGCAAGTAATAGCGTTCGTGACTATTATGTATTTATTCTCAGACGACCCCAAAGAAAATAAACAAAACTAAATATTGACATTTGGCACAGCTTAAAGGCCCTGTACACTATTGGTAAGATCGAAAAACACAATGTTCACAGATTCACACATAACTTACATGATTTAAGTAAGTAATGGTAGAAAGGGTTCCTTAAAATATTTCTGCCTAAATGCTATCGTTTCTTAGAAATGAATAAAATAATAGTAATTATCGCGCGCGATAATTTGAAAAAACAGAAAACACATAAGATCTCTTTTCACTATTTTCTCGTGACCTCGATGACCAATTGAGCTCAAACTTTCACAGGTTTGTTTGTTCATGCATATGTTTAATCACACAAAATGTGGACGCTGATTTGAGCCGTTACCAAAAGTGTACAATACCTTTAAACTGTTTTTATTTTCCAACAATAATGATCGCGAACTGGCAAACTTCAATAAGCAATATTATAGGGCAGGATGCCTGGGGCAGCTTGCCCTTCAAACATTTTATTATATACTGGGCCCGGATAATTTGGCAGCTTGCCACAGATAAAAAAGGATGGCAGCTTGCCACAGATAAAAAAGAGGATGGCAGCTTGCCACAGATAAAAAAGGAGGGGGCAGCTTGCCCAGCCTCTACACCATATAAAACACTGATCAGCGTAGTTTACACAAATTATGACCCAAAGGCCTACAATGCTTAAAGTGATTCTACCGCCTGTACATGCGGTTAGAGTACATGAACTAGCCCCACCTGAACTAGTGGGTGCTGTCAGTAATACAAATTATAAGCATTAAAAAACATAACATTTTAAGACTGCCCCCACATTATTTTGTTTGACCCCAGGTAGTGGCAGTCCACTTCCCTAGAAGTTAATGCCAAACGCGTGTAGCGCGCCCCATAGGGAAGGACAGCCACGCACGAGGTAGGGGTCTGCCACTACAAACCTCAACCATTAGGATAAGGTATGCCCAAGGCATGCAAATACCTCCCTTATACAAGACCGTATGTTGTCAAGAAAAAGCCGGTTCCCTTCGTCAGACAAATGCACCCCATCATACCGAAAAAATGTGAAAGTTGAACACATAAATTGAGGGTGGTGCAGCACCGAAGCTCCAATGCGCCTGTTAAAAGATCGTGCCCACTTGTTGATATTGCGCTGTTTCATTTCCATACAGCGCTGAGAAAATGCACCAAACCAACATGCACGGGGGAGTATGTCAGACCAAACTAGCACTGCATTGGGAAACCGATCGCGGCAATCTCGCATGAAAATAGCAATACATTGTCGCAAGCAAAACGAATCCAAACCCACTAAATCATTTGTACCCAAATGCACAATCAACAGCCGTGGAGCGGCCACCTGGCATGGAGGGTGTCTAACAGCTTATGTACTTCAGCATACGTGCTCCACGACCATTCCAACGGACCACCGGCCGGCAATCAAGCTTTTGGGATGCTCTGCTACGATCGAGTCACCAACAATCCAGACATCACCTGTTAAAACACCAAAATGGAATGACACTGCTGCGTCAACATGGAACTAAAACTACACAGCCGGAAAATGGCACAGTGCTGCTGGGCGTATATAACTGTGAACGGCCCCGACCTCAACGACCCATGGATTGGATGTCACCAACGGGAATGCCCACCGCAGCGGCAGTGGTGCCGCCTATCAAGAATGTGCCCTGAAACACGCATCACCCAAACCGCAGAAATTTAACACTTTCCGAAAGCACGGCATTGAATTGAAATTGTGTAAGAGGGCTGCCATCAAAATGACAGAAAAAACTACCCTGGGCCGAGGGCTGACTTGCGGCGAAAGACGATAATGCCCGGACGGGGCAAAGTAAACCATCAACCAGACGCACCAAACGGATCTGTTGGGGGGGACCAGACTTGTTATTTTTTGCGCAACGGAAAGAGAAAATAACTGAAGCCGCAGATGTACCGACATCACAAAAACGAACGTCAGAAAATAATAGCAGCGATTCTTGAAAGCCGGCACGAGATGCAGCAGCAAACTCGCCAATGCGCATGAAGCCAAAAAATGCACTTAGAAAACAGCTTGAAAGTGAACCTCAAAAGCAGAGGTGCAAATGTGAGGAAGCGCGTGCAGTAACTGTGATAGCACGGGCAATGTCATGGGCAAACGCTTATCGGCCGCCCCCCGGTGATCCCTCCGACAGCCCTCAAGTAATTTAGTCACCAGGAAATCACGGGTAGGGTCCGGCCAACCCCGCACTTTGTGAAAATAACCCACTCCAGAAATATACGTCGCAATAGTAGCTGGTGATAACTGCTGCAACGACAATGAGGCTACAAATTCGCGAATGTCCTGCGCCGATGCAGGGAGAAAATCTCTACCCACTCTGCGTTGCTGTTTAAAATTACAAAAAGCACGCCAACCAACTTGATAAGTACGATGTGTATTGGGTGCCAACGCTGCCGATAACAATCGAGAAATCTCACCTTCTACCACATTGGCGGCAGGTTGGGAAGGGGTGTCATGACTGCGTCTGCCCGCGGAGCTGCCGTCCGAAAACGATCGACCTGGGAAACGTGAAAGTGAATCAGCGATATCGTTATGAACACCAGGTACATGGACCGCCTTGAATGTTATATTGTGCTGAAGACACCGCACACAAATAGCCTGACCAAATGCATAACCATGTCACAACGTGAAGTCTGCTTATTAATTATATGCACAACAGCACTGTTGTCGCAGCGAAAATTAGGTAGGATTGCCGGGCCTTTCACATTTAAGCCGTTTCCGAATTTGCAATGCTCCCCTATCGGTCTTGTTCCTAAGCACGACCCAGGTGAATTTGCCTCATACACCATCTTTCATTCCCCTTGGGTAGTTCAATTAATGACTTCATTGATAAAGGCGATTGTGCAGTCCATTATAACTCTTTTGACACGGCTGTTGGATTTAGTTATGTCGTCGGGACAGGGCCCATGGATTGCAAAATCGGACATTAAGTCGGCTTTTAGGCTCCTTCCAGTGGCACCCTCTGATTATGAGCTTCTTGGTTCCGAATTTCAAGGCGCCTTTTATTATGATAAATGTCTACCAATGGGTTGTTCGTGTCATGTTCACTATTTGAGGCATTTAGTACGTTCCTTGAATTTCATGTTAAACGTGTTTCAGAATCGGCTAGTACTACCCACTATTTAGATGATTTTTTGTTTGTAGGCGAGTCCAAGTCGGAGTGTGCTGCTTTGTTGCAGACATTCCGAGGGGTTTGTGATCAGTTGGGGGTACCAATTGCGGAAGAAAAGACAATGGGTCCAAGCCAGGTCTTAACTTATCTGGGGCTCGAAATTGACTCCATTCAACAGTTGGTACGCGTGCCTTTGGGTAAAATAGTTGCGCTGAGGTGGCAAATCAATACAATTTTAGGTAAGCGTAAATTGTCGCTAAAACAAATCCAGTCTGTGGTGGGGTCTCTTAACTTTGTGTGTAGGGCAGTGGCCCCTGGTCGGGCATTTACACGGCGTTTAATCGCGCTTTCCCGTGGTTTGGGTAAACCCCATCACAAAGTACGCATCTCTGGGTAGTTCAATTAGGGGGCGAAACTTGATTTGCTCATGTGGCTGGAATTTTTAGACAACTTTAACGGCGTGTCAGCTTTCCATCACCGTCAGTGGGCTAACAATGAAAGCCTTGAACTGTTCACGGATGCCGCACGTAGCATTGGCTTTGGCGGTTACTTAAACGGTAAATGGTTTCAGGATAAGTGGGCCCCGGAATTGTTAGCGCTGTCACCATCCATTGCTTTCCTAGAATTTTACCCATTAGTGGTGGCCGTTTACTGTTGGGGCAGTTCCCTAGCAAACCCCAACAGTAAACGGCCACCACTAATGGGTAAAATTCTAGGAAAGCAAAATTATCATAAAAAAATCAAGAAAAAGCATTTTCAAGGTGATATTCCCAGCCTGATGTATGTTAAACGCAATGCTTTTGAACTATTTATTTAGTTATTTTATAGTACCATGATTACTTTATAGCCTTCATTATAACTAACTGATAACTAATTCATCATCATGAAAAGAATGACAAAGTGTTACAATAATTAGGGTCAAACCTTTCTCAGGCTTCTGTTGTTGTTTTTTTCCCAAGACACCGTATTTTTTATTTAATGCTGGATACATGTTTCCAATGGTGTGTGGTGCCTTTGTTGTTAATTTTGTAAGACTGCATGCCCTATACTTTGAATATACACCGTCCATAACCTCAGGGCATGTGACTGTTCCCACATTTTTCCACAAGAATATCATCCAAGTCTACTTTTGATCTGGAGATGGTTTCCATCGGGGTGTTGCATTTTAAATTGAAGATGTTTGGACAACAAAGGACTGTCTTGTATCCCTTGATTGTACATTCATTTCTTTAGACAAATGAATTTCTTTAATCCAACAATTTACAGTTCTGAACCCCTCTAGTACAATGTACATTGTGTTTTTACAGCAGAACAATTGTATCCCTAAAAAATAAATACCTTTTAACTTTTGATGAATACAAAACAACCGTGGTGGAAACATGAATGGTGTTCCAATTTTATGTCTGAACTAATACAGAAAATTTGCAGAGATTTAAAAAGGTAGTTTTCAGTATCTGTAATCATACCTTGCTTGCACCATGGGTCCTTCCTGGTGTTCTGCGTATAAGGTCTGTAGTGACACCACTGGTTCTCTAACCACGTAAGATGGGGTTGCTTGGATGTTTTACAAAGATGTTTCTGTTTGAAAATGGTCATGTAGAGGGAAGCTGCAGTAAGGTTGACATCAACTGCATGGAGTCGTCCCCGAGCAGAGAGTCCAAGTTTCATGAGTGGAAGGGTGAACACCTTGGGATCTTGGGTTGTCATCTCCAATAGTTTTATCTGTTGGGAAAGTAAGGGCAAGCTTAACCCTCCTACTGTCAGTGACTCTTGGCAACATTTTCCAGTGAGTTGACCAACCATTTGAAACCATTCGACTGCCAAGGTTGTGTACGGTGGCACAACTGTGCACAGAACTAACTGTGTACTGTGTGCATGCATTCCCTCATGGTATCATATTTCAGGCTGGCATAGTTGATCTATCATTCAAAACCACTTGAATGGTATTGAATGGTCAGACAGCAAGAGGGTTAAACACCTGAAGGCTTACAACTGTACAAATTCTTTGGGCCAATAACTCAGTGTCTGTTCTAAGGCAACAATAAAATTATTACCAACTCTGAACTGAGACTTGAAAATTTACAAATGAGAGGAACTCCTTTAAAAGGGACATATATACACCATTAATTAACTAACCCTTACCCTCCCAAGTCTTTCTGTATCTTCTTAGCCTAAATGAAGGATTCAGAAGGACTGAGGGCCTTTGGCCCTAATAACAATTGATTATCACTGGGCCGGGCATTCATATAAGTCCAAATAATTGTGTGTAGAGTAATAGGGGAGGATATTGGAGGATTTTGAACTTCAGTTGGAAAACAAAGCATCATATTTATATTTAGTCTCAGTTACTGGACCCAACAATGCCTTTTTAACATTTGGACATGGCCAGGGCCATGGCTGGAATCTCCTTGTCCTTAACTCCATTGCGCCAAATTACAATGAAATACAAATGCCTGAAATGAGGGCTTACAAAATAACCCCTGCACAAAGGCAGAATTTCCGACCGCCAATTGTCGACTTTGTGTAGGTAAAACGAGGCCTTACCCGGTGAATACTTGAAATTACGAGCGATCTTTGCTCTGACAAGTTAACGTGCTATCTGGCCCAACTTAAAGACACTGGACACCTTTGGTAATTGTCAAAGACCAGTCTTCTCACTTGGTGTATCTCAACATATGCACAAAATAACAAACCTGTGAAAATTTGAACTCAATTGGTCGTCAAAGTTGCGAGATAATAATGGAAGAAAAAACACCCTTGTCACACGAAGTTGTGTGCTTTCAGATGCTTGATTTCGAGACCTCACGTGTGAGGTCGTGAAGTCTCAAAATCAATTCAAATATTTTACGAGCCATTTCTCACAATGTTTTATACTATCAACAGCTTCTAGTTTTTATGCTAACAAGTATTTTGAGTAATTACCAATAGTGTCCAGTGCCTTTAAGCTGCTTAACCGGCTGCTTAACCGGCAAGTGGCATAAGCAGACACTTTCAATGGGGGGGGGGGGCAAGTGGGGAAAAGACATAATTAGGAGGAAAGACCTATTTATTTTCAATATATCAAACCATTCAATTGTTCAATTTTTTCAATCTCATTTGGGGGGGGGGGGGGAGGGGAACAAAGGTTCAGAGTGGGGGGGGTGGGGACTCACACCCTGCCCCCCCCCTGACCGAAAAACATCTGTCTACCTCAGGTGAGTTTAAAGTATATTATACTAGACAGAGGTCTTTGATGGTGGTTTTGGAGCATTTTTTTGACACTCCGTTGTGGTTTTGAATCATGCAGAACATTTGTACACTGAGGTACTATAACAAACACTTGGGCATTCACTCAAATCTTACACCAGACAGAAGATGTCCAGATGTTTAAATAGCGTTGTCAAGGCCAGTTACATGGACTATTTCGTAGACAAAAATAGCATTGTCATTAATAACATTGATATTAAGCATGATCAAGTTTTAAAAAAGTGTCCTCTGACTCAAACTGTAAATTGTCATCAAATTGTACCAAAGTAACAAATGAAAAAAATAATGTCGAATACTGTAGTAATATATTGGAAACTTGAATAATCGTTTGAAATTTAACAACCCATTACCAGACCCGCCCCCGGCCCCTCACTGTTCATTTAACGAGGACCCTCGGAACACGAACCTTCACATGGAAAGTACATTATTTCATCAATTATTCTAGCTTTTATTTACTATAAACTTACCAAAGTGTTCTTCAATTCTTCAATTCTTGTGTATAACTATAAGCCAATGGTCAATGCTGATCAAATACTGCAATTTTTGAATGTTTTCTAGTCGTCTAAGTGTTGGAAAATTTAGAGACATGCGAGTTGAAGACAAGTGCCATTTTTAATTGACCGCATTTCACCCCTCATACGTCACAAGAATCAAACACATACACTGTACATCATCAAGTCCCTCGATTTTTAAAAATATTTTATGTGTTTTTGTTTCCCTTTTTGAAAATTATTTTATCTGTGACAAATATCTTACTTGAATTAAATTCTAGCTAGTGATTTGACTTGTGATGGTTTACACCATTGTTTGATAGTGAAGACCTCTTCCAAATAAACAATTCTTACATGTTTCTGTTTGAAAATGGTCATGTAGAGGGAAGCTGCAGTAAGGTTGACATCAACTGCATGGAGTCGTCCCCGAGCAGAGAGTCCAAGTTTCACGAGTGGAAGGTGCACAGAAGGGTGAACACCTTGGGATCTTGGGTTGTCATCTCCAATAGTTTTATCTGTTGGGAAAGTAAGGGCAAGATTAAACACCTGAAGGCTTACAACTGTACAAATTCTTTGGGGCAATAACTCAGTGTCTGTTCTAAGGCAACAATAAAAATTATTACCAACTCTGAATTGAGACTTGAAAATTTACAAATGAGAGGAATTCCTTTTAAAAGGGACATATATACACCATTAATTAATTAACCCTTACCCTCCCAAGTCTTTCTGTATCTTCTTAGCCTAAATGAAGGATTCAGAAGGACTGAGGGCCTTTGGCCCTAATAACAATTGATTATCACTGGGCCAGGCATTCATATAAGTCCAAATAATTGTGTGTAGAGTAATAGGGGAGGATATTGGAGGATTTTGAACTTCAGTTGGAAAACAAAGCATCATATTTATATTTAGTCTCAGTTACTGGACCCAACAATGCCTTTTTAACATTTGGACATGGCCAGGACCATGGCTGGAATCTCCTTGTCCTTAACTCCATTGCGCCAAATTACAATGAAATATAAATGCCTGAAATGAGGGCTTACAAAATAACCCCTGCACAAAGGCAGAATTTCCGACCGCCAATTGTCCACTTTGTGTAGGTAAAATGAGGCCTTGCCCGGTGAATACTTGAAATTACGGGCGGTCTTTGCTCTGGCAAGTTAACGTGCTATCTGGACCAACTTAAAGACACTGGACACCTTTGGTAATTGTCATAGACCAGTCTTCTCACTTGGTGTATCTCAACATATGCACAAAATAACAAACCTGTGAAAATTTGAACTCAATTGGTCTCAAAGTTGCGAGATAATAATGGAAGAAAAAACACCCTTGTCACACAAAGTTGTGTGCTTTCAGATGCTTGATTTCGAGACCTCACGCGTGAGGTCGTGAGGTCTCAAAATCAATTCAAATATTTTACGAGCCGTTTCTCACAATGTTTTATACTATCAACAGCTCTCCATTGCTCGTTTCCAAGTAAGTTTTTATGCTAACAAGTATTTTGAGTAATTACCAATAGTGTCCAGTGCCTTTAAGCTGCTTAACCGGCTGCTTAACCGGCAACAGTGGCATAAGCAGACACTTTTAATGGGGGGGGGGGGGGCAAGTGGGGAAAAGACATAATTAGGAGGAGAGACCTATTTAATTTCAGTATATCAAACCATTCAATTGTTCAATTTTTTCAATCTCATTTGGGGGGGGGGGGGGAGAAGGGAGCAAAGGTTCAGAGTGGGGGGGGGGGGAGACTCACACCCTGCCCCCCTGGTTATGACACTGACCGAAAACATCTGTCTACCTCAGGTGAGTTTAAAGTATATTATACTAGACAGAGGTCACAACCTAGCCAACATCAATAAAGACCTCTACCTCACTCCTCTATCATCTGTAACTAGGTCACAGCTCCCGCTTTAGGATTCCTCAGACCAGCTCATCAGTGTACACAAATTCCTTCTTCCCTCGCACCATCCGGGATTGGAACAACCTACAGAAGGATCCAGCTATGTATTCATCCCTCGACTCCTTTCAGACAGCTCTGAGGGCTAATCAGCTGATGTAGCTCCACCCTTCATTTTCTTTTTAAACTACACTGTAAATTTTTGCATTTGCCTTTATACAGTATCTCGTCATTTTGACCAACCCATGCGCACCTACACAGTACGATTTTGCTCATGTAATTGAGTTTGTGCTTATATGGAAGAAGAAGTCTTTGATGATGGATTTTGGAGCATTTTTTGGACACTCCTTTGTGGTTTTGAATCATGCAGAACATTTGTCACTGAGGTACTATAACAAACACTTGGGCATTCACTCAAATCTTACACCAGACAGAAGATGTCCAGATGTTTAAATAGCGTTGTCAAGGCCAGTTACATGGACTATTTCGTGAACAAAAATAGCATTGGCATTAATAACATTGATATTAAGCATGATCAAGTTTAAAAAAGTGTCCTCTGACTCAAACTGTAAATTGTCAGTCAAATTGTACCAAAGTAACAAATGAAAAAATAATGTCGAATACTATAGTAATATATTGGAAACTTGAATAATCGTTTGAAATTTAACAACCCATTACCAGACCCGCCCCGGCCCCTCACTGTTCATTCAACGAGGACCCTCGGAACACGAACCTTCACATGGAAAAGTACATTATTTCATCAATTATTCTAGCTTTTATTTACTATAAACTTACCAAAGTGTTCTTCAATTCTTCATTCTTGTGGTATAACTATAAGCCAATGGTCAATGCTGATCAAATACTGCAATTTTTGAATGTTTTCTAGTCGTTCTAAGTGTTGGAAAATTTAGAGACATGCGAGTTGAAGACAAGTGCCATTTTTAATTGACCGCATTTCACCCCTCATACGTCACAAGAATCAAACACATACACTGTACATCATCAAGTCCCTCGATTTTAAAAATATTTTATGTGTAATTTGTTCCCTTTTTGAAAATTATTTTATCTGTGACAAATATCTTACTTGAATTAAATTCTAGCTAGTGATTTGACTTGCGATGGTTTACACCATTGTTTGATAGTGAAGACTTCTTCCAATAAACAATTCTTACAGGCGGAGGGATTTCTCCCAGAGTCCCAAATAAGAAACAAACACACGGAGGAGTCCAGGAGGTTTCCCGACTGCTGAAAGCACAAACTTGCAGACGTTTTGCAAATATCACACTTTCAAGTAAATGACTCCTCCTGAGAGCTCAGAATGGGAAAAAATTATGAGGGGAATAAGTTGTAAAGCAGCTGAAGTCAAATGGGGAATTCTGAGCTGGAAAATTGTGGCTGGTCTAAAGCTGGAGGATTTCCCGAGCCCCGGCGGCTTGGGCAGAGAGGTTGGGGAATAGGAGGGGGGTTGGTGGTGGTGGTGGTGGTGTCGGGGAGGGGTGGTGGTGGTGGTGGTGGTGGTGTGGGTGGAGGGGTGGTGGTGTGGGGGGAGGGGTGGTGGTGGTGGTGGTGGTGGTGTGGGTGGAGGGGTGGTGGTGGAGGGTGGTGGGGGTGTTGTTGGTGGTGGTGGTGGTGGTGGTGGTGGTGGTGGTGGGGTGGTGGTGGGGGTGGTGGGGTGGTGGTGGGGTGGTGGTCGGGGTGGTGGTGGTGTGGGGGAGGGGTGGTGGTGAGGGTGGTGGGGGTGGGGTGGTGGTCGGGGGTGGTGGTGGTGGTGGTGGGGTGGTGGTCGGGGGTGGTGGTCGGGGGTGGTGGTGGTGTGGGGGAGGGGTGGTGGTGAAGGTGGTGGGGGTGTTGGTGGTGGTGGGGTGGTGGTGGTGGTGTGGGTCGGGGTGGTGGTGGTGGGTCGGGGTGGTGGTGGTGGGAGGGGTGTGGTTGGTGGGGGTGGTTGGTGGTGGTAGTGGGGTGGGTGGTGGTGGTAGTGGGGGTGGGGGGGTTGATGAAATCTGCAAACTTAAAGGGCAGTCAACCTTCGGTGAAGGGTATTTTCTGTCTATAACCGTGCAAGGTGTATAATAATTCGAAATTTTATGTAAGAGAAAAATGTGCCCAACACCTCACGAAATATGCTTGGTTTGTGTGCAGGTCTTGCGATATAATTATTGCGCCATAATTGTGTCGCTCGGCATGCCAACGGTAAAATAAAGGGTTAAAATGCATCATAGATACCACATAAATTAATTAGCCTAGGTTTCAGAAACTACATCCTAATTAATTGAAACTTGGAAAACTGGACGCATGTGGCGACACTGTATGGAAAGCTTGGTTTAATTTTCAACTAAATTGAGCTATGAAAACTTGATACTATATTCCTCCATGCTGTATTCCAAGCCAACATATTTTCCCACTAAGTTTAAAAAAAAAAAACCTCTGACCTTCGGGTTTAGTAATCTTGATGTTAATCAAGAATACATATTTTATGAAAAAAAAGAAAAACCCAAACCACGTTTAGCGTCCCTGCCCGCTTCCTTTTTAGAAGCTGCCTCCTTTTTGTGATTTTTTTTTTCTTTTTTAAGAATACATTTTTACCATCTCTGACGAAAACATTATTTTTTTTTAATAAATAAGATCGTTTTTTTTAAAGACTTTAGCACACCCCAAAAACACACAGCAAAAAGCTGGCAACCATCTTGGAAAATAGCCCGGCCGGTTGTCTTGAAAAAATGTGTCGGGCGGCCATTAAAAACTCCTCCTTCCTTTTTACAAAAAGACAGGACGATAAACATGTTTTAATTTTTATTTTGCCTTTTAAGGTGTGCGAGTACTGTTCATAGAACGGTCATCACAGTTTAGTTTTTGATCGTTTCTGTGTTCATTTTTCTGCATCAAAAACTTTTTTTCTCATGATTTCAGACAAAAATATTCATCTGAAAGAGTGGTATTGTATATTCATTTTTAACCCGCGAGCTTTGGGGATGAAGCAAGGGTTATTAAAACAATCATATAGGCCTACTTTACCTTTAATTGATATAGAAATTGTATTCAGTATCGATAAGTTAGGCCCAGTGGAGATGTTAAAATCTTCAAATAATCGCAAGATTTTAAACATCAACTATTCATAATAGGGCCCTTTTATTACAAATTACTTTGCCCGGGTGCGAATTTTTTTTTCCCAAACTTTTTTTTTTTTTTTCTTTTTTTTAAATATTTTATTTTTTTCCAACATCCGCATTCCGATCGAAAAAAAAAAAATTTAAAATCATAACAAAAAAGGGTCATCATAGCAATGTCGTTTGGGGAAAAAAAATTCGCCGCGGGTAGGTGTTTATATTTGTTCGAAGTTATTGTGTGCCACACGATACTAAAGACAGCTTATTGTTGTTACTAAAGACAGCTTTGTCTCAGGTATGCCGCCTCTATAAGGTGACGGCTAGATTTGTAGTAACAATTAGATGTTAAGACCCAATATAATTCACACAATATTTTATTTGATTCGGTACATCTATATTGAACGGTTACAGTTGTTAGAAACTAAGGGAACACAACCATTCACATTTTTAAATTCTTCTATTGCGTATAATGATGACAACTTTAAACAAAAAAACACATTATAAGGAATGGAACTTTCCTCATGCTTATTACATTCACGCATGCGTGCAGACACTATTGGTTGGCAAATGCCGTACAGGGCCCAATTTCATAGCGCTGCTTAACGGTAAGCAAATTTTCGTGCTAACTGTAGCAGAAAAATTTGCTTAAGCATAAGCGTATTTCACAGGTTAGCAAGAAAAAAAGGCAGTCATGCGGGTTCACCATGTAATTGCATTGTTACGTCATTCATTTTCGGGCAGTAAGCACCGGAAGGTTAGCATACCTTTTCGTGTGCTTACGGTTAGCAGCGCTATGAAATAGAAACTAGTACGTAAGCACAGAATCGGCCGTTAAGCAGCTCTTACCGCCGAATTCTGCGCTTGCGATGACCATTCCCGCTTACTGTTCAAGCGCCGAATTTCTGAGCTAGCTGTGTAAGCGTAGAAAGCCTAGTAACGTGGAGTATGCACGCGCACAAGCCGAAATTCTCCGCTAACCCGTGAAATACGCTTGACGTAAGCGCGGAATTCCCTGCTTCCGCAACGCCGATTCTTTGCTTACGGTAAGCAGAGCCATGAAATTGGGCCCAGTTGTGCACAAACGCGTGTGCGTCACGCCACCATCAGTCCCATACAAAAAGGCGCGATGTTAACTCATTTTGCAGGGAGAGTGCGCACGCGCGGTATTCACTTTAAAGGTATAGGGGCCTACTACTTGGAAAAAGACATTACAGTATATTAGTAATTAAAACAAAATAAAAAATCACCGTTGAAGAATTGAAGTCCGCTCTACTTCATTACAAAGCTGTGAAAATTGGTGTCACTTAAAGGCCCTGTACAGTTATTGGTAAGATAAAAAAACACAAATGTTCACAGATTAACACACAAAACTTACATGATTTAAAGTAAGTAATGGTAGAAAGGGCTCCTTAAAATATTTCTGCCTAAAATGCTATCGTTTCTGAGAAATTAGTAAAACAATAGTTTTTATCACGCGTGATAAAAACTTGATGTTTGAAAAAACAGAAAACACATAAGGTCTCTTTTCACTATTTGCTGTGACCTCGATGACCAATTGAGCTCAAACTTTTACAGGTTTGTTTGTTCGTGCATATGTTAGAATCACACAAAATGTGGACACTGATTTTGAGCTATTACCAAAAGTGTACAATACCTTTAATGTGGATGTCCAATTTATCTGAAAAAAATAACATTACCACCCCCAAAAAAAGTTTAAAAGAAAAACAATCCAATCAAAAGAAGATACATTTGAAGATGGGTTCCATTCACGCTGCTTGACTAGCCTCCGTGAGCAATTCAACAACAAAAAATACAAATCTTGAATAAGTCTCAATATATAGCAAGTGATACACACTATAGGAAAAACTATAAATAAATAATAGTAAACTTGCGGGTACAACCATGTGTAAATCTATTTTGTTTGAGTGTTGGCTCTGAGAAGAGAGACGAGCAGAGTATACTGTTCGAAACGTCGAGACCAAACCGGCTCTTCTCAGAGCCAACACTCAAACAAAAGAGATTTACACATGGTTGTACCCGCAAGTTTACTATTATTTATTTATAGTTTTTCCTATCTGTCCACACCACGCAAAGCTTCAAACAATATTTGATACACACTATATTAACAATCCATTTTATATACTATTCTGACATTATATTAACTATAAACAATTTGAGGTAAAGTATTTAAGTGTAAATACATCATTTCACTTCGTCTTTGACTTATTTAATTTGTTTTACGACGTGTCATACCATTTTCAGAATCGTTTTGTTTTCTTTTTAGTAAACAGTCAAACGTAGGCATCGCCGCGCCGCCTCTCGTCTGGGAAATTTTTCGTTTCAACACTCTTTCTCGAAAACCCACGATCCCGAGTAATGTCATGTGTTGATATTGCAATATTAATCTTGGAGTGGGTGCCTGCCGACTCGGTGCTATTCCACTCCATAAAGGCGTTGCACTCGTCACCGCCATTACCTACCCGGACCATGCCGTCCACGTACTCAATCCAAAAAGCGCGGTCTTCGTCGGCACTCAACTGATTTCCCGCGTCGACCTCTACTCGGTGCTTCAAATCATTTCCGTCTCTATGCTCTGTTTTCAGGTTTCCCGTACGTATGAGTGCTTTGGAGTTCGTCCAACCACCAAGGGCTGTGAACAAAATTTATGAGATAAAAGTGAAAAACTCAATGATCAATTATATCGGTGTGCCATTACACACAAACATTTACCAACAGGCTTAGTTGAACAAATTCTGACTTGACTTTTCCCCTGAACATGGTTTATCTGCCTGTCATTGAAATGAAACTGGCGTACCTTTAAAGGACCATTTAAGCCGTATTGATTGACCCCTGCCCCCCTCAAAAAACAAACACAAACAAACAAACAAAAATAACACAAAAAACAAAACAAACAAAACAAGAACAACAACAACAAACAAACAATAAACAAAAACAACAAAAACAAACAAAAAACAACACAATGTATCAAACAGAAAGCAAGTCAAAAGTTAAAAAGAAAAAGGCACAAGTTTTTACCTTATAAAATAACTTCATAACAATCTTTTCGCGGGAGGAACAAAGGTACAGATAGAGAATTGGCATTTCTGACAGTAAAATTAGCTCTGACAATAAGGTTTGTTTCGAAAAGCATGGCTTCCGTCTCTACATTTAACCTTCAATACAAATTTTCAGAAAAATATCTTTGAAGCTATTAACTCACTTATATGACAAAAGATGTCCTCGTCGTTCCTTCCAGTCGCCAAACCCAAGATGGCATCTTGCGCTGCACGTACGGTGAACCGCAGACTGACTGGGGCTGTGATCTCAGGCAAGACAAACTTATAAGACATCGGAAAGGATGGCTCAGTTGTCACGGCACAAGCTACAAATAGAAGAGAAAGGTGTTGGCGTGTTTTTGTTTTACCGTTTTGAAGTTGGTTAAACTGGACATATTCGAAGGAGTAGGCCTTAAAGTTGGTTTATTTTATGCTTTTTGATAATAGGACTTAGACTAGAAAAAGGGACTGATGCACATCAGGCTAGTGTGTATCTCACTAAAATGTACTTCTTATGTAAATAGTTTTAGTTGCTACTCTTCTCTTCGGTCTAGGCTGTGGAAGGAAAAGGCTTATTCTTACGTCCCTACTGCAGAACGTTTGTGAACGGTTTTGTATTTGATGGACATGCGTTTCGATTATTAACCAGGCCAGGGCTCAATTTCATGGTTCTGCTTACCGCGGAATTATGCGCTTACGGAGCCCTTGTAGCACATAATTCTATGATACGTATTAAAGCGCAAAAATCTGCGGTAAGCAGAGCCATGAAATTGGGCCCTGATGGGCCAAATGCTTAAACAGACAATAGTGCTTTACAATTTTCTGCTAAGCAAAAATAGGCAGGATACCAGTCACAAATAGTACATGTTACATGATAGTTTGGCTGGTAACCTCATTCCGGTAAGATAACTTGTTTTTTGCTTAAGCAGCTCTATGAAACTGCGCCCATGGTACCACATCGGATGCATACCTGCAACGTCACAGCGTCTGATTGGTATCTTCATTCTCAGCACTGACGAAATCCACGCGTATTTTCCAACGTGTTGTTCGGGACTAGGCTGAGGCACACGCCCAAAGTATAAAACCACCATCTTGCTTTCCACGTAACCTGTGAGGTTAGAAATACAACGTAAAGGAAAATCAGGCTTCGTAAAACTTCTTCGACAAGTTTGTTTTTGTCGTGCATCACAACAGTTAGTTATCATTTCAACAACTGTATACAAATTACCACTTTACCAATAAGTGACAATTGGAGAATGATGGGCCATAGAAAACCATTTTTCTACCTCCATGGGAAAACTAAGTTAGAAACCATAATTGATAGATATTGCCAAGCACAGTCAAAGTTCATTTCTTAATTTAAGAGACGGTGAAAGATTAAAATAATGTCTCTGTTTGGTGGCATCGTTTCCCGAGTGATATGCCTATCATTAATAAATACCTCGGATAGTTAGTGCACTGTAATTGGTCGAAAACTGGTCAAATGGGGTGTATTTATTGACATTATAAAGACATTGTTGAGCTGTATGCACTGTGAATGTTCTTCGAGGAACTATCAAATCAACTGCTTTCTTTGTTCGTATTTTTTTCTTGGGTAGGCTTGCTCTTGAAATTGCTTCACAAATAGTTTTCGGGAAAATGATACCCCAGATTGTTTCCCCTTTTTAATATACCGATTATAAAGCACATCACACAAGCAGAGTGTCTAAAAGTAAAGAACTGAATAAAAGTTTAACTTTTTGAGTATGAAGCTATAAATTTAATTACCCATTATAATGGCGTGAGACTTACCTCCAAAGAAATAACAAAATATGACTGCGAATACAACACCATGTAATAGAGCCGCCATCTTCAAATTTTATGAGCGGGAAAAATGAGAAGCTGTTCATCGTCAACGCGCCACACGCCTTCATTTTGGTGCAGCCCGCAAATGCTTTGTGTGCCTGTTATTATTAACGCGCGTTAATTCCAAGGCCGGGTGGCCACTTTTGCTCAATGGTGAACAAAGGGACCAATCTATTAACACACTTAATAATACCGCAGCAAATAATTAGAGAAATTAATTTAATGAAATGGGTGGCCGGGTACCACAACCTAATTCACTGAAACGTTGGAAACCAGAAGCTATCTCGTGGCAACACGTACTTCGGCCTCATATTTTTAACAGTGACCATACCACTTAATTATATCATGGCTTCTGACTGGCAGCCTGAACGAAGATATTGACAAACTATAGACTTAAGTTTTTGTTGAAACAAACATAAGGTGTTCGGTGTCGACATGTTTAAATCAACAGAGTTGATAAAATGCAATGAGATCAGTTGGTAAACATTATTTTGTAGGGAATATTGATACACGATCGAAAAGTCAATACTGTGGTTATAAAGAGTTGAATTTTTGGTGGAAGAAACTTTGATTAAGCCTAATTGGAAATGCGATGACGCCTTTATGGCGTCATAGCTTATTTCTTATCCAGACATTGAGATTTATAAGTCTGTACTGAGTTTAAAACTTTTTTGAACTTGCAACCGGATTTCAGCAAAAGAGTTAATTTCTTATCTTGTCTGAAGTTAGTGAGAGCTAATGAAGTATGTTTTTCTTTAAATAAAACTTAAAGTTTCGGTTTCAACCGGAAGTTAAGGTCAAATGGAAAGATTTGTGGAATAGTTAACGGACTTTCATATGGTGTAATTATTAATAATATACCACATTTTGTTGATAAGATAAGATTATAATTTTTTTTTTTTAAATCGGCTGTTGGCCGAACACCTAAAATCGATGCAGTTAGTCATATAGGTTCAAAAGTCTCCAAATTGCATCAGTGGTTCAGTCAAAGCTTGAAAACTATTCCAGCCAAATTTAATTTCCACTCAAACTTTGATGAAACACCCCCGACTTCTCGGTTCAGTATTCTAGGTGTTAAATAAAAATTTAAAAAGTATAAGTTGTGCGAGAACGTGTACAAAGGACGCTCATCACAATATTTCTTTTCTTGATTGTTTTCATGGTCATTGTGGGGGGTTTTGAATACAAAACTATTGTCTCCGATTAAAGATGATTTGAGCGTGTACATAACTGAAGAAGGAAATGAAAACGCAGTTGAGAAGCCTATGTAATACTTTTATTGATCAAATTGTTCCATCCATGGACCTTATGCATTGACGTCATCCCATCGCCGTCTTACAGGAAAAACGATGATGCAACAATGAAAAACGCACATCTACGTACGCACGGCACACAGGATGGGCCAATGAACAACCTTCTTTTGACCCTCTAGCCGAGGGCGCCCTACTCAAATGACGTCACATGCATAAGGTATATGATATCACTCTTTTTTAATCTAAAAGACTGTATTTGAAGGCAGTGTCACAGATTGTTTTTGTCAACGTAATGCTGATTTACTGGCAAAAATATAAAGAAAGATACAATAAAAGTCACATGTGAAAGTTTCAGCGGTATACAGTACATCCATTTGTTGAGAAAACAGCAAAAATACTGTCACGGTATTTTCACAAGAACGTATGAATCCATCCATGTGTAGCGAGCGAGGTGGCAGGAAGACAACTGCATCTCTGGCCGCAGCATTCGCGAGCGGACAACAACCCTCATGCATGAATCGTTTCTCAAGTTCAAATATTATTGAATTATAATCAACGTGGGCATTTCAGAGTAAACAATTTCGCAGGATGCTTTACGACTATAAGTATTACCATCTCTATTACAAGTAAGCTTTCTGATAGAAATTACACAATTTTCTTGTCGGGGTCAGTGCCAAAGTATGACCCTACCTTTAACATCGAAATTATACATAAACCATATCAGAACTGGTTCAGTGCGTGACACTGCTACCAAACGGTACAGGAGGCCCTTTCGGAGAGTAGAATTCCCGTTGGGTTGTTGAACTTCGCCCGTTTTTCTGATCTGAGCTGTCCACCACGTGACCTTTACTTCTTCCAATCATGGTAGAGGAAAGAACCGGCACCTTGCGACTGCTTTCCTGTAGTATTGAAGAGACCGAGTAAAAAAAATACATTAAAGACTGTCCAATTAGTGTCAGAAACCTTATGAAATACTATCACAACTGAATACGGAGGCTGGATCCTCCTTAAACTTGATTTCAATTTTGAAACTAAATTAGGAAATATAAAATTAAACAAGAACCACAAAAAAAATGTAAGCCTGAGGGGCGCCATTAAAACATCACTTTTTATAAAACAATGTTTCTTTTCAATATCTAGGCTATAATTAGTAGGCTATTTACACAACCTGCAAAAACATCATCAAACCCAAGAGTAACTGTAACAGTTATAAAAACATATGTAAGAAAAATATAATTGTCCATATTGTTACTTAATCCTTTTAATTTGTTGTTCAATATGAATGTAATTGTACAGTTCTTTAAAAGCAAACAGAACACCCTACACGTCTGGTTTGTAGTCTGCTTGTAGTTCCAGTATTTGGTTTGTGTTAACTTTAACGGTGGCCCCAAACACTCAGCTCAGTAGGAGTCATACATTGCGTCGAAATTGTCTTTGGGTAAACCCACAATGGGTAATAACCAATATCTTACACTCTGAAAAAAAATCCACGCCAGAATTGACCCAGTTCGCGGGACCTGACCCACTTCTTGGTCAGTATGACCCGGAATCTGTGTCACAATTTGGAAACGGGTCAAACTAACGCAGTATCCGAGTTAAAATCCCGTTTTAAAAACAGCTTTCCGAGGTCAGCCTGACCCCAAAATGTGTCAGGGCCCCCTGAGACCCGGAATCTAGGTCAGTTCTGACCAGGAAGTTTTGTTACTTGAGTGTATCTTATACCTCATGTGCAGTGTTGAGAGAAAGAATGCTTCTTCGATCATCACGGTGCATCTTAGCATTATAGTCATGCTCTCCTTGATGATAAATCCGATCGTACAACGGTATCGTCTTGTGCTGAAAGATTCAATGGAAAGGAATCATTTTTGATTTTGTTTGATAAGTCATTAGAATGATTACGGTATTTTAATGCAGACATTAGCAGGAGTTCACGGATGGAACTATTTTCTAAAAATTCAAAAGTTCGGGTAATGCATATTGATGACAAAAATGCCTGCTTGAATGTCATTTTTAATGTCCATGATGTCAGGGAATAGATAAAAAACAATCTCTATTTCAAACTCATACATGATCCATCTCTATTCATTGGTAAAACCCCATCTCAATGAGTTTTTTCTTCTTCAAGAATCTCCCGTGGAAATCTTTACGTTTAAACTTAAAATACAAAGTGAACCCACCTCCTTCGTGGTTGCAAAGTAGTTGAGATTAGCAGTGGAGGCACCCGCATCAACATCTCCATCATTCCTAATCGACTTTTCCATACCGCCCAAAAAATGATTGCTATCAATTACGGAGAAAAATGTCTGCACTTGATGAAGATGAACGATTACGCTTCGATGAGACACAGTCTGTTCAGGCTAACAGAATACCGGGCTGCCACGAGAACTACACACAGAGAAAGTTACCGAACTGTGTTTACTCTTGATGTGTCCCTACCCTTATTTTTCTCAGATAGCCACTTGAGTTTTTCTCTGAAGTGGAAAGTGAAACAAAGGGCCCCAAACTCCTATCGACCAACGTTCGGATTCTATAGCAAATAGAAAAGTTAATGCATAGAGGCGTTATGGCCCGAGGGGTGTGAATTGTGATCACTGGGTCCATTGAGCCATACCGAGTGTAAGTGTGTTTCTGTTTGATCAAATGGTTGGAACTAGCTTGTACAAGCCCTTCAAAGTATCTGCAAATGGCACCTTTGTAATCAGCAAAAACAACTTAATGAGAAGGGGGCAATGCCTTTAAGTGTTTTGGTCTTTGAAGAGAGGCAAACGAAGTACATTACAACCAATAGTTACGCATATGATTGCCACCCTTTAGTTAATTTTTTTTTGCTGTGTTTTTCATTGGTTGTAAATTGACCGGTGGCCCACCAAGTCCCACCTCCACACCGCGCTCGAGGCAGAATTGATTTCCTAGCCCCTCCAAATTCGAAGTGGATGTGCCACTGGTATTCACCATACTAAGGTTTAGTGGAAGACAACTCGGCTCTTATGCGTGAATTGATTACCTCCTAAAGAGTGTAAAGAACCAGGGCCAAAGTGTTCACATCTGCAGTCCTTCATTTAAAGAAACACAAGGAGAGCTGCTCTCCTTTAATTATTGAGGAGAGCTCTTTGCAATCCTCAGAACCAAACTTAACACATCAGTCTGAAAATTAAAATTAAAACACAATTTCATAAAATCTGACTTTTCATGCTGTGAATGAAAACAAATTCTTCCTATTAAAATTTGTTGGGAGTGCTATCTTCGGCACTCCTCGGACAAGGTTCAAGAGTGCGGGGGTATGGTAGTGGTGTGTGCTACGCCTATAAAGCAGCAATTTCGAAATCTCAGCGAATTTATTTTCTGTCAAAGGGGATTTTATTTATTTTTTAATTCTTGTTTACTTTATTTTTATTTTATTAATTTTTTGATTTATGTAATAATATATATTTATTTTATTTATTTATTTATTTATCTATTAATTATCATTATTATTATTAAAATAAATCAACACGTTTTCACAAATGAGACTGGAACGCTTTGTGTGCAATTATCATATAGATATATCAACTGTTTTTTGTTGTTATTAACAATGGTGTACAGTACCGTGTACATTATTTGAGATTAAAAAAATTAAAATTGACTAAACAGTTTTGAGGATTTGCTGTCCAGACCAGAGCCCAATTTCATAGAGGGGCTTACGCACAAAAAGAAGCTCAGCACAACAAAATTATGCTTACCGGAATAAGGTTACCAGCCAAACTACAATGTCATGGGTACAATTTGAGACTGGTACCCTGCTCATTTCTGCTTAGCAGGCAATTGTTAAGCAATACTCTCTGCTTAAGCAGCTCTATGAAGCTGGGGCCTGAGCGTTTGAAAGCTCTTCCATCGCTACAATCATTTTGGAATAACAGTGACAGGATTAAAATGAATATAAATATTATAGGCCACAACAGATAGTTTTTAGTTAAGAGCGGCACAATGTAGCAAAACTACTATAAAATAGATTATTGATTATTTAAATATATTAAATACATGATATTTCACTACTATTCAAAGAGAATCAATCATGCCATGAGGAAAAGGGATCTTAAACAGGATAATTGGGACATACTTCTCTTCAAATGCTTCTTAATTTAAGCAAAATACAGTTGATGCAAGCCCTAGTTATTTGGTGAAGGAGTGGGGTAAAACAGGAGGTACCCTTGCAATCCTAGGTAGAGAGTGGGGCTCAAAAACATCCAAGTCGCATTCTAAAAGTTAATTATTTATTTATTTATTTTTTTAACTTAAAGGCAGGGTACACTTTTGGTAATCGTCAACGACCAGTATCCTCACTTAGTGTATCCTAACATATGCATAAAATAACAAACCTGTGAAAATTTGGTCTCAGTTGGTCATCGAAGTTGCAAGAAAATAACGAAAGAAAAAACACCCTTGTTGCATAGAATTGTGTGCTTTCAGATGCCTGAGAAAGGCTTCATGCCTGAAGCCTCTCTCAATTCAAATTTTGCCTTTCTCTGAAACTACCCTACTTCAAAGGGAGTCATTTCTCAAAATGTGTTGTACTACCAACAGCTCCTCAGTGCTCCTTACCAAGTCAGTTTTTATGGTCATTAACTTGCAGAGTAATGACCAAAATATTCCTTTCTATAGAACATGTGAACTTTGTTTACAATAAGTGTGACCTTGTACATTCTTTGAGTATTCTGGCAGGCAAGATACTACACTGGTCCTATGGGAAAGTTGACATTTTGTGTCATAATTTCCACATAAAACCAAGAGTTATGAAAGTAAAAGCTGGACAAGTTTTGAGATGTGCCCCCTTTCATCACATCAAAAGTTGATAAGAATTAGACAGTGCAATCTCCATAAAATATAAGATTTTATGCCTTCTTCCATTGAGCTGTGTACAAATCGTGCCTGCAGGAAGTCCAGCCTCTGTGGCTCTTTTGTAAACATGTGATGTCACAGGTCACATCGTCTATTGTATACACTTGCTGAATGTTTTGATTACAAATTTAAGATCTAAAGTGCACATGAGTAAATCAAGACTGCCGGACTTGTTCTGCTGCGGGTTACTGACCAAGTGCTAAAAGTTACTAGACTCTGGCCAGTGGCCAAGTAGATAGTTTGAGTCCCGAAAGACCAAAATTGTTGAGGGGGGGGGTAGCTATGGGGTCACTAAACAAGATAACAAAGGCCTGATTACAGAATCCAAACTAACCATCTGTTGTGGCCTTCACTTAAAATGCATTTTCAAAGTGAACAGAAACGGCCTAATTTTGAGCAATTTGAGCTCGGCCTGGTTTTTTTTTTCAACTTCAACTTTTTGTATATACACACACCCGTACTGCTCTTTAGTTATCACACTAAATGTCACCCAATTTCCCTACTGATATTTTGCATCCAAATTTGTTTTGGGTTTTTTGTTTCCTAAAAATTGGAGTAAAACTGTACTTATTAACTAAAATAAAATTAAAATAATAAACAAACTGTGACAAAAATGTATAAATTTATGTCCATTTTACCTTTGTCAAAACAGATTAAAATAAAATGAAGTATTGGAAACTGTTCTTTGTTTTGAACTGAAGAATTAACCATTACCTCCTATCAGATGTTCCCAGCAAAATATTCTGGATGGTCTGGTCATGCAATTAATAGCAGTGTCTCTGTAACAGAATTGAAATAAAAATGAGTAAATTTTATGACAAAATTTGTTTATTGCAGTTGAGTGCATTCAGGTCGATTGAAAAAGTTTAAAACTTCCAATATGGTAAGGAATCTTTAAACAAATGTTCAAGTTACAGGTTTGTGGAGTGTTGTGGCAGAGGGATCTAGTACACCAGACTAAAGTTACTAGCTTGTGGAGTGTTGTGGCAGAGAGACCTAGTACACCAGACTAAAGTTACTGGTTTGGGGAGTGTTGTGGCAGAGCGACCTAGTACACCAGACTAAAGTTTTGGTGTTTTCAGAGTGTGGATTTAATGGTGCCAGTTATGACACTTGTGTCCTTGAACAAGACACTTTTAAAACCATAAATGCTTTGTCCTTTGGATGGGACCTAAAGCTGTAGGTCCCATGTGTCATGTGTGTCCTGTGTGGCAGTGTTGTAGTCGAGACCTTAATGTCCGAGGCCTCCCGACCAACAATGGACAAATCTGTACTATAAGCTATAAAACAATTGAGTAACCAACTTTCTTTATTTGCAATGGATTTTTAACACTGAACCTGCCACTACTTTTTCCCTGTACGATGGCTTTGCTCAACCTTCACTATGAATATTACATAGCCAATAAAAACAGGGAAAAAATTAGACAGACCTGCGCCACCTTCTAAGAAAAGAAACCCACACACTGCAGGGCGAGTTTCAGAATAACGCTTTAAATGAATTGTTATTCTTTAGGTTTCCTTGATTTTTTTAAAAGATATAATAAAATTAAGGTCCCGAAAGGTCTTGACATTGACGCCCCATGATTTTGCTTCGAGATGGAGACTGAGTTTTCAAAATGGAGACCTGCAAACAGCCGAGACCTCAACAAATTCAGTCTCGAGACCAGTCTTGACATAGCTGTGTAGATTGATCACAGCTTGGTACCCTATTGCAGGCTTAAATAGTTTATTTATCATTCATAAATACCTGGGACAGTTTATCCATTCTATTGGTCGAGAGGAATTCACGTGGCCATATTTAAACATGCGATATAAACACTATGAGGAGTGTTTAAACATGGCCTGAGGAAATTGATTGGGCAGATTTCATGGCCCAATTTAAGTTGGTAGGTAGCATACTTGGCTTGCACAAGTTTGAAACTTGCATATAATAGTTTGAAAGTTAAGCATGCAAGTTCTAAACTTGCTCCACGAGCTACTTAGCGCTCAACATGGATAGAAATTCAAGGCAGCGTCGAGGTGAACTGAGTTCTTAACTTTTAAAGGTTTTTTGATGTTTTTAACGGAATGGTATTTATGAATGGGAACAAAAGAGTAGCAGGGTCGTTGCCATGCAATAAATGAGCTTGCCTTTGGCTCGGTCCTTTATTGCATGGGCCTTGACCCTGCCAGTTTTAAACCGACATTTAAGACCTCATTGCCACTCTTTTATTCTCTCATTCAAAACCACAGTGGTTGATATTGAACGGTCAGACAGTATGAGGGTTTTAATGCAGATCACAGAAAAAAAAGAACCAAATCCTTACATGCTATCATTATGTTGTACAGTGACATCCTGGGTGTACATAATGAAGTCCCAGTATCAGGAGCAATCCATATTGTTGTCCCCTGCTTGGTTGTCCTTCTGGCAGACACTTTTTAACTCTTTATTTAAAAAGCAAAATAATAGCAACTTTAAGGGTAATTCCATGGATAGTTAAGTTACATTAAGGCCAAATAAAAAAAATACAAGTTGATCGCCCCCTCCCTCGTCCTTTTTTGAGGCCACATCCAGTTTTACTCTTTTTTTCTTCTTTTTTCTTTGACACATTTTCTGTGTATTTTTCATTAAACTTACCAATCTCTAACTTGTATTAAAAACTGCAGAAAGTAAGTGGTGTTGTTAAACTGAAGAATTGGTGGCCAGTTTGAATTAAAATGCTTGGCGGCCACCTTCGAAAGAAATAAAAAATAAAAAATAAAAAGGCCCTCAGCCTCCTCTTTTTGAAAAAACCTGGACGATCAACTGGTATTCTTATAGCAATTAAGCAATTCTCATTTGGCTGAAATAGATGTGGGCCTTTGGCCTCTCCATCATAGCACCATTAAGTACAGGACTTAATTACACAGCCATAACACAACAAAAACAAAAAACATTCTGAGATGCAATGGTAACTTCAATCTTGGTTGGTTATATTACTGCAGGGATGTCAAGTGCACCCTTAATATTGTAGCAACTTTGTGATTTGCATACTATGGGAAATTAAGTTTGTGTTCATGACCTTTGGCCCTTTCTCTTTTCCGTTTGAGTCTGAGCGAAAAAGAGCACACACTACAATTCTGGGCAATTCTCCAAAATTTGTAGGGAGCGTGACTCTAACCATGTTCCTAATATTTGTCATCTGGGAGATCATTTTATTGAACCCCAGTGAGTATTATTTGGGTTTACACTAAGTCATTTTGTTGGAGAGATCTGTATTTATGAGTCATGTTATTGTATTAGTATTGTAACAATGTAATGCCATGTGTTGACCTGTGACCTTTACAAACACTGTTGTGTGACTGAGCTATTACTATAAAGTGTACTGCTAATTTCTTGTTAAAAATAGATTAGTTGCTTGAGATTTATATTTGATGTCTTGTGACGTCATCGGGTAGATTTAGTATTTTTGGTGAATGCTCATCTGTCTTCAGTAGAAGACCATTCCTCCTTCCTCCCCCCTCATGCGATGAGGACCGATCACTTCATTACAAACAAGGATTGCAAGATACTCACTGCTGATGATAGACAGGTATGCATGCGTAGCAGGCGAGTCTGGCACCTCCTCAAAGAAGGATTTCCCCTCATCACAACATTTCCCTAAGCAGGAAATAAAAACCAAATAATCACGAATCTGAAAAATTTTGAGAAATTCCTGAGTGACACGACATGACATGAACCATTTGCGAATCTGTCCAAATGAAAATGTAAAACTTTGACAGGACATCATAACATAACGATGTATAGAACACTGGACATGACTATCTGCAACTAATCAGACATTGATTCCGGAAAACAGCACAGGCAATAGGTGGGTTTCAAGTGTGATACTACACAGAAACTGAACTGTCTGGTATAAAAAATGTGTTAAATTAGCAAGGTTTTTTTCGACAGAATTTCAGTATTCACTTTCTGTTTAGTTTCAAATATTCAATAAGTGTATTCTACATCACTTTGTCAAGCTGTTCTGTCAGGGAAATTGTGTGAATCCTTGAGAAAGACACTTTATTCACATAAAAAGTTAATAAGATGGACGGTTTTTCTATGGCTTTGTGTATAAAACCTTGCGCTGCCAGCGTCCCGGCAATTGTGGCAAGGCCAGCAGCACTAACGCTTACATGCTAAAAAAGATTGGTCTATAACTCCAACTGATGTATTAATAGTGCAACTGCGTTTGTTGGTGAAATAAAGTTATAACATCAAAGGCAAATTAAAGATTCTACAAACTATTTTATTGAAAAGGCAAACGCTTTAAAGAAATGCCCAAAGCGCATGTTAAAAAGTGGTTTTCACAAGAATATGTATGCTGAGGTAGTGTTCTGGGTTAGCCTTAAACTGAACTAGTCATCGTGAATAATGATTCTTGCTACAAAAGAGGGCCTGGAAAAGTTGTGAGAAAAAATTCACAGACAAAGAGAGATTTGGAATTGAGAAAGTTTGGTGAGGTTTTTAAATAAATTGTTTACCTATTCTTGGATCAAGAGGCAGCTTGCCCAGGAATGGTATCTTGAGATCATCAGCCATTTTCTCTGCACCGCCGGTTGTAGGAGGGAAAATTTGAGATTCATTCTGCATAACATAATAGAGAGAAAACAACGACAATACAAATATTAAGTAATCAAAATTAAAACTGTCACAATTTACAGGAAAAAAAATAATAATAAAAAATCAAATATGTTGTTATATATCCAGGTAAGTTTCCTGTTTAACACAATTGTCTCCTTGTGAAAACAGTGCAAATGAGGTCTGTGTCTAGCACATTATGTAAAAACAATAATACCAACCATTAATAATAATACGTAACATTTATTAAGCGCATAAAACAAAAGGTCTCTATGCGCTGCACAAAATTATCAGGGAAAAACTATAAAGTTGAAGGCAAGTAAAAGCAGCAAACAGTGTAAAAACATTTTTTAAAAGGAACATTACAGAATTGGTAAGAAAAAAACTTGTAAAATATACTTTTTGATCACAGATTTACATAAAACTTACATGGTCTAATGATGATGATAGTAGAAAACATCACTTGAAATATTTCTGTCTGAATTGCCATATTTGATGAGAAATGAATAAACTGATTTTCCGATTGGAGTTTATCGCTCAGTGAGCGTTTTATTCATTTGTTGAATCTATATGATTTCATGCAAATGTGTAATCGTTTTTTCACTATTTTCTCGTGACCCAGATGGCCGATCGATCTCAAACTTCTAGAGGTTTGTCAGTTTATGTATATGGTGGATTACATAAAGTGCTTACACTGCAAGCAACTGTTTTGTTAGCAAAAACCAATTCTGTAATGTTCCCTTAAAAGAGTAAATGCAATTGGCTGTTCGAGAATACTCAAACTTACCTAGTTAATACAATAATTGTCTCTCTGTGAAAACTAAAAAAGGCCCGGCACTCCCATTTGCCAACATGTCTTGTGATCCTAACTAATTAGAGTTAGGGTCTTACTTTGAAAATTACCTTTGCCTCTGTGAAGTATCAGGCCTGTACCTTTAATGACATGTTTACTGTACAGGATGTGGTTAAGTATGTATTTCTCATACCGGGGAAACTTCCTCACTGTGCAATAACACAAAGTTCTAAAATTGCACAGACATGTTTGACACTGGTTTGAATTCCTACATTACATGTATGTGAAATTGCTTCACTGTGCTGGCATTGTGTCTAAACCAACAGACTGTCTGTGTTAGCTGCAAGTGGTTAAAATGAGCGGTCTACATTTAAGATTGTTTTCATCTGATAACCTTGTATTAACAGATACATCTAAGGTAAGTTCCTGAAGGCTGATTATTCTTATTATCTCTAATAGCTTTTTGGGTTCAGGCTTAAAATTCAATGGAATGCTGGGCAGTGGGCATGAACTTTCCTGATTTTGTCATGGGTGCAGGATATAATTTTGAAGGATAGTTCTTAGTGCTTATACTACATGTACAATTCAAGCCATACATGCAGGGAAACAGTTTATTCTGTCCCTTTTTTATTTATTTCCAGCCCATACATGTATATAGCTCAGATGGTTTTACACAAAATTGATTTGAACACTGAAACTAAAAGACAATTTTGAATTTTGTGTTTCGAGCTGCCTCTAGCTACCAGGCAACCTCGGTGGTCTAGTTGGTAACACATCTGCTCTAGAATGGCAAAGGTAGTGGGTTCAAAACCCACCCGAGTTATATGCCAGTGGATTTTTTTTTACAGGACTTGGGAAAGTACTAAGTATACAGTGTTTCACACACATCGGTGTAAGGGTAAAACCAAATAAAACTAAATCTTAGGTGTTTGTGAACAAACACAAAGCTGTTCCGTTTTGTTTTAATTTGATTAAACGCTCTGTATTAAGCTAGCAAACATCACAAAGATTATGACTTTATGACATGTGGTTCAGGAGATATGATTTTTAATATTTTAACTTCCTGTTTGAACAAGAGGGAAAGGTCAACATGGTAATCCAAGTTCAATCTTCAATGCTCAAAGTGTCTATAACTGTTTCCTTTTTAAAATATGGTCCCACTTCCGGTTGACCCGGAAGTAAAGGTCAACCCGGGGTCACGGTAACCGAAGTTTAATCTTTAATGCTCAAAGGATCTATAACTGAAAAGAAATTGAAAGTCGGGTGTGTAGTTCTTGAGATATGGTCTCACTTCCGGTTGACCTGGAAGTAAAGGTCAACATGGGGTCACGGTAACCCAAGTTCAATCTTTAGTGCTCAAAGGATCTATAACTGAAAAGAAATTGAAAATCAATCGGTTGTGTAGTTCTTGAGATATGGTCCCACTTCCGGTTGACCCGGAACTGAAGGTCAACATTGGGTCACAGTAACCCAAGGCTAATCTCCAATGCCCAAGGAGTCTATAACTGAAAAAAGTTTGAAAATCGGCTGTGTACTTCTTGAGATATAGTGCTGCAAAGATTAACAAATTAAAGCTTTGAATTACCGTAATTTGACACCTGATGACGTCACAGTAACAAAAATGTGTTTTTCA
Source organism: Pycnopodia helianthoides (assembly GCA_032158295.1). Taxonomy (NCBI): domain Eukaryota; kingdom Metazoa; phylum Echinodermata; class Asteroidea; order Forcipulatida; family Asteriidae; genus Pycnopodia; species Pycnopodia helianthoides. The sequence goes on from CM063245.1 coordinate 14,774,993, forward strand.
TACTAATAAATTTAATAAGGCACACGATGGTATGTAACTTTTAACGAAAACCCTTTTAGAACGTACGTATATCCTCCCTCGGTTAGGATTCCAATATCACGGCAGTCTTTGACACCTAGCCGTGATTGCGCAATCACAGCACAATTTGCCAGCTAGCCATGGGGTCCAGTTTGTCACTTCATCGTTAATTATCTTAGAAATACCATGTACCTTGATTAGTTTTAATGATCTGGAATAACTCTTAGTGAAAGCATTCGTGTTTTAAAAAAAGATTTGTATCTTTTAGGTAACTAAGATTTTACTTATTTGAAAAAGTTGTGTTTTTGACTAACTAAACACTTACACTTCTTAGAGCCATTGGTTTTTGTACACATATACAAAATGCGCAATAAATGACGTCATGGTGACTTCGTCCGGAATTTATGGCCATCAATTAGTTATACAGTACCCCACAAGTTTAAAATCGGAAAAAGTTTGACGATCGGACCTATACTTTTTGAGATATGGGGGTCTAAAGATTGGCTAATTAAATATTCATGTCATTATAACTAAGTATATTAAGTAATTCATTTAAGCTAATTACAATAAACTATAACTTCAAGACCTAAAGAAGCTTTAATGTTATATATGATCTGACTCTTTTATACTTAGCCAAGTATGACTTTAGGAGATAACAAAATGCCTGTACAAATCCTATGGGATTTTGGCGGAAGGAAATAATAAGAAGAAAAACAAATACAAATCTTGACGAAAACAAAAGCTGTTCCGACCGCTATGTCCGAACAGCTAATAATACTCTTTATTTCGATGCAAATTTAACCACTATTATAGACAATTTTGATTTGCAGTTTTAAAACTCTCCTTTCTTCAGGCATGATATTTGGTCCTAGGAAAAAAGTAGGAATATTTTATCAAGAACAAGGGCTCACGTACATGTACACATGATGTAAGCTTTAATCACAATTTTTCAGAATTTTACCAGGGACAAAAGAAAGTCAAAACTCAGACTAGGAAGAGTATGGAAGAGGAAGAGTATCTTGCCTGCTATTTTTCATATCCCTTCCAATACTGTAAATGGTCAGTGTAAATGATCTAACAATTGAAACAGCTTTTGGTTCAGCACCAAAATACACCCAGAAAATAACAAACTTGGCATGACAACTATTTGATTTATATTTTAATACTGTTAAATTTCTGAACAAACAGTTTTAAATATTCAAGGGGGAGAGATGGAGGAGAAGGGAGTTAGTTGATGATGTACTTTTAAGCAGATTTAGTTACAAGTACCTACATGTGCATAGTACATTTACTTATTTTCTGAAGAATGTGTTTATCCAGCCAGACATTTGCCCCCCCCCCCCATTTTTTTCTTCACACATCCCCTAAACCATTTCAGGTAGGTTCATCCAAAAAAACTTGTTCGTGCCTTCACATGGTATTATTTTAAAAATAACCAATGATCGCACACGGTCTATCTTGTAAGCCACATTTGTATAACAGAAGGAAGAAGGTACGCAGGGTTCTGCCCACAGTGGCCGGTGCCGAAAACCGGCACTCAGGATTTCCTAACCACCACTGGCAGAGTTTTCTCTGTTTCCGACCACCACACATTTTCCAAATGTGTAAATTGCACTTGCAATTTCCTTTCAAAGGTTTTCAATGAAATGTAAATTTGGGTATTTACCAGTAAAAATGGTATCCAAAGCCATTAATTTTGAGTACTTCTTTGATTTCAATCTATTTATCATGATCTACCATGTAACATATCCATCTCGGAGATGGTTTCCAGGGAAACATTTTTCCACCAGGAAATACACAATAACCCCTGAAAAGGGGAGATTATGACCATAAATTCTAGTACTTTCAGTCCCTCTTTGTATAGAGAAAACAAAGTGCACGGTCGGATATACAGGTCTGACTGCAAAAAAAATGAGAGGGCCCCTAAGATGTTCCGGAAGATAAAAACGTCCGTTTAAATGAATTTGGCAGAAATACACATCATCCTACTTTGAGAATTTACGATATCATAATTTCTCTAATATGTTATTTTGTTACGGTGCCAATCATCACGAGAAATATACATACATGTGTATTTATGAAATGCAGTTATCTTCAGGACATTGTGTAATTTTACAGGAAAAAGATGGACGTAAAGCCAGGCCACTGTTGGCGTTGTGAGAAACCCCTCCCTGATTGTGTGGTGCAATGCAATCGCTGTAACAAGGCAGTTTACTGCAGCAACTTGTGCCAAAAGCGAGATCAAGCCAGACATGGTGCTGTTGAATGCAAGATATTGGGACTCAAATCTTGCAGTTATTGCAAGAAAGAAGGTGACCATAAGCAGGTACTTCAAAAGTAAATATTATGTCATAGGGAATTAATGTTCATTAAAAGGATTGTTAATCTTACAAAAAGGACAACAATAATTTGTTTGTAATTATTTAAGATATTACTTTGTTATGGTACCAGTAATCCTGAGAAAACTAAAATGCTGTCTTTTTCAAGACATTGTGCATTTACAGGATATATGTTTCATATATTATGATTGAAGGTAAACCAATGACGTTGCATCATTTTCAATACTGAATCCATCCACATCCTTCATTTTCAGTGTGCTGGATGTGGCATGGCATGGTACTGCAATGTGTCATGCCAAAAGAAGGACCACTCAGATCACAAGGCGCATTGCAAGAACATCAATGATATCATTGCAGAACTTGCAACCCAACTGAATGACCAGAACACTTCAAATGCTCAAGACCAAACCTCAAGGAATATTAAGTTACTTTCAAACCTGAACCAATACTTTGGCAGAACGATAGCATGCGACTTCTTAAAACTTGCAGAGAATGAATGGTCTGGTGGTTCAACTGGAAGAGAAGTGTTAGTACGTGACTTCCACATTCTGTCAATGAGATGTGGGAATCTCAACAACACCCTTTTGACAGCTGCTTCCCTGCCAGCAGAATATCAAGGGAAACTCTACATTACACTGAATGATTGGGACCCTTTTGTCATGGCCAGAAATGTCCTGTTTCTCTTTATATTGATACATGTAGAAGGTAGTGAAAGCCTGGCTTCCAGTTTAGCCACCATCTGGTATTCACTACACATTACAAAAAAAGATTATAAGCTGATACAGAGAAGCTTGCAGGACCTGCTGAAAATCAATGCTGAGAGATTCCAGGAGCTTGTGGGTGGATTGGTTATCATCAGTGATGCAGATCTTGATAAGATACGTGATATCTGGAAGCATTGGTATTCCTTTTCATGTCAGCGCATAAAGAGTTCTTCCATCAACCTTAGCCAACAGCGTAAGGAATGGTTTGCAGAACAAAATCAAGAGTTTTTCCGTGACACCAAGTTCTATCTGGAGAGTCTTTCAGAAATGGAATCCGCGTCCATTAGACAGTGGTTTGATCATGGTTTGTTCCTTCCAGATGAAGCCAAGAAGAGTGATCTACCCTATAACAATCCAACCCTGACAGCAAATGTGTTGAGAACATTGACTGTGAGAGATGGATTTTTAAGCACAAAGACAGAAAGGAGACGTGTATTTGAGTACTGTGTTGAACCAGAAGATACACCCTTCCAATCCTGGGACTGCAATCAAGTCAAACAGCATGCACATACTTCCAGCTCCTCAGTGACAGGAATGTACCATGCATACATGGTAGATCTTCTGCAGAAAACAAAAGCCCTCTTCACTCAAGGAAGGCTCCAGATTCACCTGTTGGTCAGCAGCTTCTTAGATGTACCAAACACCCATGACACCCTCGGTATGATGGACTATGACCGGATCTTCACATCCAGCCTACCTGACACCATTGGCATCTGCAAACTTCTTCAAACATTCAGACCGCTTCTGAACGCTCATAACAGAAATGCAGTGATAGTTACAGAGACGCTACTGTGGTTTCTTCACATTCCGGTAGCTGTCAAGATGGATTTTAACATGACTATGGAGCTGTACAAAAGAGACACTGGAAAGCAGCTGTCCACCATATTTGCTATCGACAATCAGACGGAATATCACAATAACAGCCAGTGGTTCATGGTGTACCTAAGAGCAGTCATGATGGCTGGTGGCCTCGACATACCTATGCTTGAAGATATCCCATCTTTCAAGCAGGCTATGCAAGTTGAGGGCTTGCGTATGCGGGATTTCAGGAAAGACTTAAACAAGCTGGTGCCATTCCAATGTCGTGTGAATGCAAAATGCCTTTCACAGCCAATGGGCAACAAAAGAGCATTGGAGTGGTATTTACCACAAGCAGATGACTGAATTAGAGGGATAAGATATATTCAGGGATGTGATCGGCTGTTGAAAAAAAACATGAACTGTGAGCGCAAAGCGCAAAAGCTTGCAGGCGCGAAGCCTATACGGCGTGGAATCCAATTTTTGTTGTTGTAATTCCTACATGTTTTTGAAGTTAACTTTGTTATCATACATGTTTGACACTGCATGAAATGAATGCCTATTGTACAACTAGTGTAAAAATACATAGGGGAGTAGTATAAGTTACTTGTACACGTATATGTAGTAAGCACATTCTTTGTCTTTTACAAGTTACATGTACACGTGTAGTAAGCAACTCCCTTGTCTTTTACAAGTTACGTTTACAAGTATATGTAGTAAGCACATTCTTTGTCTTTAACAAATTACATGAACACGTATTTGTAGTAAGCACATTCTTTGTCTTTAACAAATTACATGAACACGTATTTGTAGTAAGCACATTCTTTGTCTTTTACAAATTACATGTACCTGAATATGTAGTAAGCAAATTCTTTGTCTTTTACTTGATTGATGTTTATCTTAAGTTTTAAAAGCCCTACTCTGCAATATGGGGGGTTCTTTATGGTTTAATCTTCATGTTTTTGTAAATTAGATCTTGAGTTTAAAACAAAACAAAATTATAATATTTTTGTTTATGCATCTTGGCCACAATTTGTGTGAATCAGCTCGATTTGGTAGCTTGTGCATGGGGAGAGAGAACCCTGGTTGGATTATATTAATTCATAAAAATGTACATTCAAAGAAAAATTGTTACTGATGACAGTTGACACTGACACATAGTATGATTGTTGCAACAACTTTATACCAAAAAAATGCAACAAAAACTCACACACACACACATAACAAAGGCACAGCAAAACAAGCGTGCTTTATGTGACAAGTGTTGTGTCACTGACACTTTCTTCAAAACAATTCCATTGTTCTTACTTCCTTTGTCTACATCTCGCACTGATAGGTCTCCCGTCGTCGGTAAAATTGAAAACAACATTTTGGAACAGCAACTGACACACGCTCATTCCCTCACTTTAATGACCCTTCTCATAAGTAAAATATTGGGAATAAGTCAAAATGTTTGTGATGGGTAAGATATTGTCAATAACTTAAATTCTTGCAGTAAGTAGAACTATTTGTTATGAGTAAAAAATTGTGAAAAGTGAAATATTGGTGATAAGTTAAATATTGGGGATAAACAAACTATTGGTAATGATCAAAATATTGGAAAATGACTAAAATATTGGTAATAAGTAACACCCCAAAACCAACACAATGGTGATAAATGGGGCTGTGCCTTCATGATCAAAGCAGGCCTGTGGCTGTATATGGATTAATGAACTCTCACCCAGTAACTGCACCTGTGCACCTTCCCTCTGTATCATAGAGACCCCCCCCCCCCCGCACACATGCAGTAACTAGGTGAGAGTTGATGAATCCATGTACAGCCACAGGCCTGCTTAGATCATGATGACATAACCCCTTTAAGTAAAAGATGGCACAGCACAAAATGCTAGACACTTCACAACTTGTCTTATATCCACATTTTAACAAATAAATATTATTTATCCTCATAACAAACTTATGCAGAATATTTTGTGTAGTTTTTAGTATGTCAAAATTAAATCATGTATTTCCCTTTTTTCTAGCTACTAATGTTTGTTAACCCTCTGCTTTATAGTAAGTGCATTAATCCCGATATACTGATTTTATCACAACACTCTCAGAAAACTTTCAGTTGACTATCTACAAATGTATGCATTATTGTACATGTGATGTTTGAACCAGAGAACGCTGTGTAAATCCTTATTAAGGAAGTTAATGTGAGTAGCCATATTGGCTGTATGGCTGTAGTTTTCCCCTAGGTTGATCTGGCACAGTTTGCAATATGAGTGTCACATTAAAGTTGTCTGTTGCTAATGTAGGAGAAGGGAATTTAACGATACCTTATTTTATGTAAATATGCATAGTGGGGGTTCCCCTGACCAGACTCATTTCTTCAGTTTTTGGAGTGGCACCCCCACACTTCATTTAATCTAATACATAGTTAATTTCCTAAAGGCGCCTGGGCATTACCCTGTCCATGCACTGACCAACTTGAGATTGTCATTGAGCAGTGAGGCAGCAAAGATTAAGCACATAGTTCATTGGCCACCACTAGCCTTATTTCTTGTGACCTGCTCAATAATCTGGTGAGTTCTTGTTATAAGTTGCACTTTTTAATCTGTTGTGTGGTATAAATGAATTTCTATTGAGTATTATCATGAGGAATATGTTTTTGTTTTGCCTTGTGAACAGTACAAAACTTTTGGAGAGGTTCCTTTTTTGTTAAAAAACTTTTCAGCGAATGAAGTTGTTTTTGAAGAAGGTCTTACTTTACTGGAGTGCCTTATTAGATTCCACTTTATGAAGATTTCAGGGGAAATTGTTACAGAGATGAGTTAGCTGTCTTTTTAATTTTTCAAATGTATTCTTCTGCTTATTTTCTGATAACTGGATGAGAACTCTACACACAGTGCTGTTGCTACTTTGATTGAACTGTATTATCATTTGTACTTTATTTACTGTAATTGTTATTTGTTTAGTTTGGAAGCACTGATTAACAGTATTGTGATCAAACTTCATTTTTATTTTAAATATACTAAAATTTTTGTCTTCTATATAATCTACACACATACATGTATGCCACTGTGTGAAATCCACTTGAATCTAGCTCCAGGGAATCCTGGGTGGGTTTGTTGGCATCCCAATCTTCTCGTTAAGCGCTCTAGGCTCTTGGGGACCTGCGGCTGGTGCACTTGACAGTCTCCCATTTATTGTGTATTGCTTTTGGTTTTAAAGGTGATTGGACACTTGACCATAAAAAGGGAGTTCTTTGTGTAAATATCTCACATATCCTCACTTGAATTGGAAACCTGTTGTGCCAAACTTCTTTTCTCTTCTAACTTTCCCATACTTTGGTAAAGTCGACTTAATACTTATTTTGTTGTTGATACATTTACTTTTGACAGTTTTTATACATGTAGATGCTTAATGGTCCATATATTCATAGATAGCCACTTTCCTTATTAACTAGATTTCAGGAGTTCTTGGAGAGTGTGATTCTTCTCATTAAATCACCTCTGCATAGTTTCTGATTAATACAACTTTGTTTTTATTTGTGTGTGTATGATCTCTTAATATTCATTAGTATGTATTCTTAATCTTGGTTTGTATTTTGTTTTTGGTTTTTACAGGTATTTACAAGCTATGTTCAGAATGTACTCTTTTTGAGTGACCTTCATCAGTGCTGTGTTGGGTTTTATAGTTTGTTTATTTATTCATTTTTTATTAATTGTTTTGTTTATTGCATTCAGCCTTTTTTAAATAATTATTTTGCAAAATCGTTCATGGAGTTTTTTGTGGGTGCAAAAATCCTAAATCTTGTCTCTCCATATTCTTAGTTTAAATTGTTTGTATTCATTACAATTGTTTTGTTACAATTGTTTTGATTTTTTGTCAGAGGACGATCGGCTCATTAAATAGTGTTAAATATATATTTTGTTTTAGACTCTTTTTATTTTTTGGTCTCAACTGTGTAAATTATTTCGTGACGGATCCTTCTCGAACCTTATATTTATAGGTAAGCTCTCCCAACACTATTTTAGTTGATCAATCGCGTGGACCATTTCCGCCTGTTACACTTACATAGAGGGCACTGACACCAATAAAGACCAAGAACTGAGTTTTCCTCGGCCCAATTTTATAGAGCTGCTTAGGCAAAAAGTATTGCTTAACAAATTCCTGCTATCAGAAATGAGCAGGATACCAGTCACAAATTGCACATGTGACATATGGTAGTTTGGCCAGTAATCTTATTCTGGTCAGCATAATTTTGTTTAGCTTAGCTACTTTTTGTGCTTTAAGCAGCTGTATGAAATTGGGCCCTGATATGGTTGTATTTCTATGATACAGTCTTACATGATAAAGTGAAGCATGCAGAGTAGGGTCTGTCCAACAAATGTCCCGTACATGTACAGTACATGTAGATGAAGTTGCATTTTGCAAGTAGTATGGAAATGTTAATTAATTGATCAGGTGAACTTTCAGAGAGACATGTTATATTCCTGTATAGGTACATGCATCAGTGAAGGATTTCACCTTTAGTATCCCATTACTTTCAACAAGGCAATTTGGTCAAATGCCATCCTGGAACACAGGATTAGCAATACAATATTCAAAACATTTATTACAATAAATTTTTGTGACAAAAATAGTTTTACAACGATTCTCAATAACATCTTTATAGAATTGCCTGCTCAAATTCACGTTCCAACAATTGCTAACGAGGCAAACAGTCTGTAAAGTTTTAACTGTGAGTGCAAACGTAACGAGTATTAAAAGAGGATTGAGTTCATGCCATGACATATGCTTTTAATGTAGTTTCTATTTGTTGTTCCTTGGTAAACCTGCCCTAAAAATATGAACAATACTATCGCTCACCTATAAAGTTAATTTAAGTGATTTTAACATGACTCCTTTTCTTAATGGTCAAGGGAGAAATTTCAACTGTTACTAACAGCACACTGTTTATTCCGGTTGTTTACAATTTGACAACTTCTTTTTTCCAAATTGAAAAAAAGTATTTCCCCAAAATGCTGTGTATCAGATTGAAAATTGTGTGTTCAGCTTTTTCTACAGCATATTGGCTAAAAAATGTACCAACTAATTATTCATTTAACTTGTGTTTATCATGGGGGAAAAGAACTCCATTGTTCCCATATTTTCTAAAAGCAATTCAAGTTAAACACAACACACACACCCACAAACTCAATGTTTGACATGACTCCATAGCTAGCCTTGAAAACACACAACAGACCTCATGCAAAGTTCAAATACACCACCTTTGGCTCTGACAGTAAACTTATATTATTGAGTGAGAAAAAGGTCAAAATGTAAGTTGACTGATATGTGATGACACTGCAACTTTTAAAGGTGATGTTCACTGCACTTGTTAATAGTGAGTTGACTTAGAAGAAACAAATCTGTATTGCTAGGCTTTTTATGTTCAAAATCTTAAAGAACAATTCAGCATTTTAATATTCTTCTAAATTAAATTCAGAAATAAATTATTATTTGTTTGTTTGCTTATTTATGTGTTGTTGTTGTTGTTTTGGGTTTTTTTTTTAGGGGGGTATTGAGTGAAAAACAGGTCAAATGTAAGTTGACTGATATGTGCTGACACTCCAACTTTTAAAGGTGATGTTCGCTGCACTTTTTTTGTTTTAATGAATTGACTTGGAAGAAACAAATCTGTATTGCTTGGCTTTTTTGTTCAAAATCTTAAAGAACATTTCAGCATTTCAATATTCTTTTAAAATAAATTAAGAAATAAATTATTATTTGGTTGTTCAGGTGTTGGGGGGTTGAGGTGTTTTTTTTTTTGGGGGGGGGTATTTACTGCACTTTCCCATTAAAGCAAGTACATTTCATGACAAAGTGATACAAAAAAAAGGTTGTCTTGGGCACAACAAGTACATTGTATATTTGTTGTCTCAGTAATAAAGATAGCACATTGCTCATTATGTATGTTCAACATACACGGTATATGAAAACTAGTTTGTGATCCTTACAGCTTCAATCAATGTGCATTGCTGAATATTTCTTGATAACTTGATGAATCCTGTATTTACTCTTTTGAAGCCTGGCAGTGTACTGTACCTTTAATTTATTTTCAGTCCCGACTGAAAAGTCGGGGACAACAAGGCATTTCTCCTTAAAAGAAGGACACCTCTATTGGGAAATTGTAAATGTCTATTACAACAATTCAAGGGGCACCAAGACAATGACCAGGGGCAACGGTGGCAATTGCCTCCTTTGCCTCTGTGAAGTATCAGGCCTAATGGTACACGTATGTATTTTTAATGGTAAGAGTAGAGTTCATGATGTGGTTCAGTATGTATTTCTCATATCGGGGAAACTCCCTCAATGTGCAATAATAATACCGTACTTTTAAAATTGCATAGACATGTTTGACACTGGTTTGGAATCCTGCATTACTTGTATGTGAAATTGCGTCACTGTGCTGGCATTGTGTCTGAACCAACAGACTGTCTGTGTTAGCTGCAAGTGATTAAAATAAGCCATCAACAGAGTTTTCATCTGACAACCTTGTATTAACAGATACATCTAAAGTAAGTTCCTGAATGCTGAATATTCTTAATATCACTAATAGCTTTTGGGTTCAGGCTTAATGTAATGGAAAGCAGGGCATGAACTTTCATGATTTTGTGATCAGTGTTGGATATAATTTTGAGAAATGGTTCTAAGTTCTTAAGGTGACTGCCTCTAAATATACTGCAGCTATTTTAATTCAAACTATGGGTCGGGACAATGGCGGAACAGAACCCTAATTGTATTTTGAAGACTGTTGAGACAAGTACACTGTAGTAGGGCTTGAATTTCTTTTCTTTTTTGGGGGGGAGGGGAATTCCATAAGACAGCAGAGCTTGCAGCTCAGAATTTTTACTGGATCAAAATGAGATATATGTAGGACCAGAAAAAAACATGAGAACACAGTTTAACATATAAACTGTTTTTATATGACCAACCACATAGAGAAGATTGATCTCATTTGTCTTATAGGTAGGTAAACTTTGATACTCAATAAAATAAAAAGTCAAAATTTGACCATCATTGTAAAAAAAAGTTTAAAATATTGACTTGAAAAACACAAGACTGTAGGAGTTGTCTGGTGGTGAGATAAAATCACTGGCCTTGGGCATACTGTCCAGTGTAAACTTAAAGCCCTGTGTAGAAGACGGACATTTGTCCAACACAAATTTGCTTTTTTTCCCTCTTTTGTGGTTTATTTTTTACACAGTATATAGCTTTGAGAATGTGTATGTAATTTTTCAGAGCTGAAAAGATGGACGTAAAGTCAGGCCACTGTTGGCGTTGTGAGAAACCCCTCCCTGATTGTGTGGTGCGATGCAATCGCTGTAACAAGGCGGTTTACTGCAGCAACTTGTGCCAAAAGCGAGATCTAGCCAGACATGGTGCCGTTGAATGCCAGATATTTGGAACCAAATCTTGCAGTTATTGCAAAAAAGAAGATGACCATAAGCAGGTACTTGTATTGTAAATATTGATGTTATAGGGAATTTATGTTCATAAAAAGAGTTGTTAATCTTACAAAAAAGGACAACAATAATTTTGTGTAAATATTTAAGATATTGCTTTGTTATGGTACCAGTCATCCTGAAAAAATTAAATGCTGTCTTTTTCAAGACATTGTGTATTTACAGGATATTTGTTTCTTGGAAACTACATATATAGATATGATTGAAGTTAAACCAATGATGTAGCATCATTTTCAATACTGAATCCATCCACATCCTTAATTTTCAGTGTGCTGGTTGTGGCATGGCATGGTACTGCAATGTGTCATGCCAAAAGAAGGACCACTCAGATCACAAGGCGCATTGCAAGAACATCAATGATATCATTGCAGAACTTGCTACGCAACTGAATGACCTGAACACTTCTGTTGCTCAAGACCAAGCCTCAAAGGATGCTAAATTGCATGCAGTTGACCACCAATACTTTGGCAGCACAATAGCATGCGACTTCCTACAACTTGCAGAGAATGAATGGGCTGCTGGTTCAATTGGAAGGGAAGGGTTAGTACATGACTTCCACATTCTGTCAATGAGATGTGGGAATCTCAACAACACCCTTTTGACAGCTGCTTCTCTACCAGCAGAATATCAAGGGAAACTCTACATTACACTGAATGATTTTGACCCTTCTGTCATGGCCAGAAATGTCCTGTTCCTCTTCATGTTAATACATGAAGAAGGTGATGAAAGCCTGGCTCCTAGTTTAGCCACCATCTGGTATTCACTACACATTTCAAAGAAAGATTATAAGCTGATACAGAGAAGCTTGCAGGACCTGCTGAAAATCAAAGCTGAGAGATTCCAGGAGCTTGTGGGTGGATTGGTAATCATCAGTGATGCAGATCTTGATAAGATACGTGATATCTGGAAGCGTTGGTATTCCTTGTCTTGTCGGCGCATAAAGAGTTCTTCCATCAACCTTAGCCAACAGCGTAAGGAATGGTTTGAACAACAAGGTCAAGAGTTTTTCCATGACATCCAGTTCTATCGGGAGTGTCTTTCAGAAATGGAATCTGTTTCCATTGGACAGTGGTTTGATCATGGTTTGTTCCTTCCAGATGAAGCGAAGAAGAGTGATCTACCCTATAACAATCCAACCCTGACAGGACATGTATGGAAAATATTGACTGTGAGAGATGGATTTTTAAGCACAAGGACAGAGAGGGGATGTGTATTTGAGTACTGTGTTGACCCAACACAGACACCCTTCAAAGCCTGGGACTGCAATCAAGTCAAACAGCACGCACATACATCCAGCTCCTCAGTGACAGGAATGTACCATGCATACGTGGTAGATCTTTTGCAGAAAACAAAAGCCCTCTTCACTCAAGGAAGGCTCCAGATTCACCTCCTGGTCAGCAGCTTCTTAGATGTACCAAACACCCATGGCACCCTCGGTATGATGGACTATGACAGGATATTCACATTCTTCATAGCTGACTCTATTGGCATCCGCAAACTTCTTCAAACATTCAGACCGCTTCTGAATACTCATAACAGAAAGGCAGTGATAGTTACAGAGACGCTACTGTGGTGTATTCACAATCTAGAAGCTGTCAAGATGGATACCGACATGACTATGCAGCTGTACAAAAGAGACACTGGAAAGCAGCTGTCTTCCCTATTTGCCGTAGAAAATCAGATGGAATATCACAATAACAGCCACTGGTTCATGGTGTACCTAAGAGCAGTCATGATGGCTGGTGGCCTCGACATACCTATGCTCAAGGATATCCCATCTTTCAAGCAGGCTATGCAAGTTGAGGGCTTGCATATGAGGGATTTCAGGAAGGACTTAAACAAGCTGGTGCCATTCCAATGTCGTGTGAATGCAAAATGCCTTTCACAGCAAATAGGCATGAAAAGAGCAATGGAGTGGTATATACCACAAGCAGATGCTGAATTAGAGGGACAAGGTACATGCATGATGCAAGTTGCCCAGTGTTGACCAAAAGTGACCTGTATTAGTGACAAATGCAGATCAGTATAAATTAATGGCCACTTTCTGCGACCCTTATAAAAGATTTTAAAAAACAGAACTAAACAGCTTAAAAAATACTTTTCACTAATTTCCAAGGCTTCTGGATTGAGTAGAAAGTCTTTAAAATATCACACCCCCCCCCCATTCACAGGGCCTGAATTTGGGGTTAAATTTTATAAGACTGCAGGGCTTGTAGGTCAAACATTTTTAACAGACCAGAAAATATATCATAAGATCAGAATCAAAATGACAGAGAACTTCAACAAAGTTTAACATGTAAGCTGCTTTCCTTTTGAACAACCACTGATGCAGGCATAAATTTGAAGCCTGTACCCACCCTCCTCACGTCATCACCTTTCTTCACCTGAGCCAATTATGTATAAGGTCAGGATTTCACCACCACCACTTTACTCTATCTTAAGAAGAAACCTGTAACAACACATACACTGCGTCTTCAATGTTTCACAGTAGAGATTCAGATTTTTAAGTTAATTTTCCATGAGTACATTTACTTAATTTGAATGACCAAAAATGTCATAAGTAAACTATTGGTGATAAGTAAAATATTGTTGATAAGTGAAATATTGGTGTTAAGTAAAATATTGGTGATAAGTAAAAATATTGTTGATAAGTGAAATATTGGTGATAAGTAAAAATATTGTTGATAAGTGTAATACTGGTGATAAGTAAAACATTGGTGATAAGTAAAAATATTGTTGATAAGTAAAATATTGTTAATAAGTTTTTAAAAATATCAATGGTGATGTTATCTAGGCTGTACCATCTCGATCAAAGCAGGCCTGTGGCTTTATATGGAATAATGAACTCTCACCCAGTTACTGCACTCCTTCCCTCTGCATCATATCTATAGAGAACCCCCACACACATGCAGTAACTAGGTGAGAGTTGATGAATCCATGAACAGCCACAGGCCTGCTTTGATCATGATGACATAACCCCTTTAAGTAAAAGATGGCACAGCACAAAATGCTAGACACTTCACAACTTGTCTTATATCCACATTTTAACAAAAACAAATCACAACACTCTCAGAAAACTTTCAGTTGACTATCTACAAATGTATGCATTATTGTACATGTGATGTTTGAACCAGGAGAACGCTGTGTAAGTCTTCATTGAGGAAGTTAATGTGAGTAGCCATATTGGCTGCATGGCTGTAGATTTCTCCTAGGTTGGTCTGGCACAGTTTGCCATGAGTGTCACATTAAAGTTGTCTGTTGCTAACATAGAGGGCAGACACCAATGAAGACCAAGAACAGAGTTCTCCTGGGCCATATTTCATAGAGCTGCTTAAGCAATAAGTATTGCTTGACAATTTTCTGCTAGAAATGAGCAGGATACCAGTCACAAATTGCACATGTGACATGGTAGTTTGGGCTATAACCTTATTCTGGTAAGCATAATTTTGTTGTGCTTAGCTACTTTATGTGCTTAATGCAGCTGTATGAAATTGGCCCTGGCTGTATTTCTATGATACAGTCTTACATGATAAAGTGAAGCATGCAGAGTAGGGTCTGTCCTACAAATGTCCAGTACATGTACAGTTTATGTAGATGGAATTGCATTTTGCAAGTAGTCTAGAAATGTTAATTAATTGATCAGGTGGATTTTCAGACAGACATGTTATCATTCCTGTATAGGTACATGCATCAGTGAAGGATTTCACCTTTAGTATCCCATTACTTTTAACAAGGCAATTTGGTCAAATGCCATCCTGGAACACAGGATTAGCAATAAAATATGCAGAACATTTATGTGACAAAAATAAGTTTTACAACGATTCTCAATAACGTCTTTATAGAATTGCCTGTGCAAATTCACGTTCCACTATTGCTAGCGAGGCAGAATCTGTAAAGTTTTAATTGTGAGTGCAAGCGTAACAAGTATTAAAAGAGGATTGAGTTCATGCCATGACACATGCTTTTAATGTAGTTTCTATTTGTTGTTCCTTGGTAAACCTGCCCTTAAAATATTAACAATACTATCGCTCAACTATAAAGTTAATTTGAGTGATTTTAACATGACTCCTTTTCTTAATGGTCAAGGGAGAAATTTCAACTGTTTCTAACGGAACACTGTTTATTCCGGTTGTTTACAATTTGACAACAACTTCTTTTTTCCAAATTGAAAAAAAGGATTTCCCCAAAATGCTGTGTATCAGATTGAAAATTGTATGTTCAGCTTTTTCTACAGCGTATTGGCTAAAAAATGTACCAACTAATTATTCATTTAACTCGTGTTTATCATGGGGGAAAAGAACTCCATTGTTCCCATATTTTCTAAAAGCAATTCAAGTTTAACATAACACACATCCACAAATTAATGTTTGACATGATTCCATAGCTAGCCTTGAAAACACACAACAGCACTCATGCAAAGTACAAATATACCACCTTTGGCTCTGACAGTAAACTTATATTATTGAGTGAGAAACAGGTCAAATTTAAGTTGACTGATATGTGATGACATTGCAACTTTTAAAGGTGATGTTCGCTGCACTTTTTTTGTTTCATTGAATTGACTTGAAAGAAACAAATCTGTATTGCTTGGCTTTTCTGTTCAAAATCTTAAAGAACATTCCAGCATTTCAATATTCCTTTAAAATAAATTAAGAAATAAATTATTATTTGTTTCTTGGGGTGTTGGGGGGGGGGGGGTTGAGTGTTTTTGTTGTTGTTGTTGTTTTTTTTTTTGGGGGGGGGTATTTACTGCACTTTCCCATTAAAGCAAGTACATTTCATGACAAAGTGATACAAAACAAAGTTGTCTTGGGCACAACAAGTACATTGTTATATGTAATAAAGATAGCACATTGCTCATTATGTATGTTCAACATACATGGTATATGAAAACTAATTTGTGATCCTTACAGCTTCAATCAATGTGCATTGCTGAATATTTCTCGATAACTTGATGAATCCTGTATTTACTCTTTTGAAGCCTGGCAGTGTACTGTACCTTTAATGGTACAGGCCTGATGCTTTGTTTTGGAAAAGTCGGGGACAACAAGGCGTTTCTCCTTAAAAGAAGGACACCTCTATTGGGAAATTGTAAATGTCTAATGCTGCAACAATTCAAGGGGCACCAAGACAATGACCAGGGGCAACGGTGGCAATTGCCTCCTTTGCCTCTGTGAAGTATCAGGCCTAATGGTACACGTATGTATTTTTAATGGTAAGAGTAGAGTTCATGATGTGGTTCAGTATGTATTTCTCATATCGGGGAAACTCCCTCAATGTGCAATAATAATACCGTACTTTTAAAATTGCATAGACATGTTTGACACTGGTTTGGAATCCTGCATTACTTGTATGTGAAATTGCGCACTGTGCTGGCATTGTGTCTGAACCAACAGACTGTCTGTGTTAGCTGCAAGTGATCAAAATAAGCGGTCTACATTCAAGATTGTTTTCATCTGACAACCTTGTATTAACAGATACATCTAAGGTAAGTTCCTGAATGCTGAATATTCTTAATATCACTAATAGCTTTTGGGTTCAGGCTTATTGTAATGGAAAGCAGGGCATGAACTTTCCTGATTTTGTGATCGGTGTTGGATATAATTTTGAGAAATGGTTCTAAGTTCTTAAAGGGACTGCCTCTAGATGCACTGTAGCTATTTTAACTCAAACTATGGGTCGGGACAGTGGCGTAACACCCCCCCCCCCCCCCCGGAACAGAACCCTAATTGTATTATGAAGACTGTTGAGACAAGTACACTGTAGTAGAGCTTGAATTTCTTTTTTGGGGGGGGGGGGGAATTCCATAAGACAGCAGAGCTTGCAGCTCAGAATTTTTACTGGATCAAAATGAGATATATGTAGGACCAGAAAAAAACATGAGAACACAGTTTAACATATAAACTGTTTTTATATGACTAACCACAAAGAGAAGATTGATCTCATTTGTCTTATAGGTAGGTAAACTTTGATACTCAATAAAATCAACATTCAAAATTTGACCATCATTGTAAAAAAAGTTTTAAATATTGACTTGAAAAAAAACCCACAAGACTGTAGGAGTTGTCTGATGGTGAGATAAAATCACTGGCCTTGGGCATGCTGTCCAGTGTAAACTTAAAGCCCTGTGTAGAAGACGGACAATTGTCCAACACAAATTTGCTTTTTTTCCCTCTTTTGTGGTTAACCTTTTACACAGTATCATAGCTTTAAGAATGTGTATGTAATTTTTCAGGCTGAAAAAACATGGACGTAAAGCCAGGCCACTGTTGGCGTTGTGAGAAACCCCTCCCTGATTGTGGGGTGCGATGCAATCGCTGTAACAAGGCGGTTTACTGCAGCAACTTGTGCCAAAAGCGAGATCTAGCCAGACATGGTGCCGTTGAATGCCAGATATTTGGAACCAAGTCTTGCAATTATTGCAAGAAAGAAAGTGACCATAAGCAGGTACTTGTACAGTAAATATTGATGTCAAGGGAAATAATGCTAATAAAAAAACATAATCGAAGGACAACAATAATTTTTTGTAATTATTTAGGATATCACTTTGTTATGGTATGTTATGGTACCAGTAATCCTTAGAAAACTGAAATGCTGTCTTTTTCATTACATTGTGTATTTAGAGGATCCTGGATACCATGATTAAAGTTAAACCAATGATGTTGCATCCTTTTCAATACTGAATCCATCCACATCCTTCATTTTCAGTGTGCTGGATGTGGCATGGCATGGTACTGCAATGTGTCATGCCAAAAGAAGGACCACTCAGATCACAAGGCGCACTGCAAGGGCACCAAAGATTTCATTGCAGAACTTGCCAGGCAACTGAATGACCTGAACACTTCAAATGCTCAAGACCAATCCTCAAGGGATGCTAAACTACATACAAATCTGCACCAATACTTTGGCAGCACGATAGCATGCGACTTCCTACAACTTGCAGAGAACGAATGGGCAGGTGGTTCAACTGGAAGACAAGTGTTAGTACGTGACTTCCACATTCTGTCAATGAGTTGTGGGAATCTCAACAACACCCTTTTGACAGCTGCTTCTCTACCAGCAGAATATCAAGGGAAACTCTACATTACACTGAATGATTTTGACCCTTTTGTCATGGCCAGAAATGTCCTGTTTCTCTTCATGTTGATACATGAAGAAGGTAGTGAAAGCCTGGCTGCTAGTTTAGCCACCATCTGGTATTCACTACACATTTCAAAGAAAGATTATAAGCTGATACAGAGAAGCTTGCAGGACCTGCTGAAAATCAATGCTGAGAGATTCCAGGAGCTTGTTGGTGGATTGGTAATCATCAGTGATGCAGATCTTGATAAGATACGTGATATCTGGAAGCATTGGTATTCCTTTTCATGTCAGCGCATAAAGAGTTCTTCCATCAACCTTAGCCAACAGCGTAGGGAATGGTTCGCACAACAAGGTCAAGAGTTTTTCCTTGACTTCCAGTTCTATCGGGAGAGTCTTTCCGAAATGGAATCCGTTTCCATTGGACAGTGGCTTGATCATGGTTTGTTCCTTCCAGATGAAGCTAAGAAGAGTGATCTACCCTATAACAATCCGACCCTGACGGGACATGTGTTGCAAACATTGACTGTGAGAGATGGATTTTTAAGCACAAAGACAGAGAGGAGATGTGTATTTGAGTACTGTGTTGACCCAACACAGACACCCTTCAAAGCCTGGGACTGCAATCATGTCAAACAGCATGCACATACATCCAGCTCCTCAGTGACAGGAATGTACCATGCATACGTGGTAGATCTTCTGCAGAAAACAAGAGCCCTCTTCACTCAAGGAAGGCTCCAGATTCACCTCCTGGTCAGCAGCTTCTTAGATGTACCAAACACCCATGACACCCTCGGTATGATGGACTATGACAGGATCTTCACAAACATCCTAGCTGACTCTATTGGCATCTGCAAACTTCTTCAAACATTCAGACCGCTTCTGAATACTCATAACAGAAATGCAGTGATAATTACAGAAACGCTACTGTGGTGTCTTCACACTCCGGAAGCTGTCAAGATGGATACCGACATGACTATGCAGCTGTACAAAAGAGACACTGGAAAGCAGCTGTCTTCCCTATTTGCCGTAGAAAATCAGATGGAATATCACAATAACAGCCAGTGGTTCATGGTGTACCTAAGAGCAGTCATGATGGCTGGTGGCCTCGACATACCTATGCTTGAAGATATCCCATCTTTCAAGCAGGCTATGCAAGTTGAGGGCTTGCATATGAGGGATTTCAGGAAGGACTTAAACAAGCTGGTGCCATTCCAATGTCGTGTGAATGCAAAATGCCTTTCACAGCAAATAGGCATGAAAAGAGCAATGGAGTGGTATATACCACAAGCAGATGGCTGAATTAGAGGGACAAGGTACATGCATAATGCAAGTTGCCCTAGTATTGACCAAAAGTGACCTATATTAGTGACAAATGCAGATCAACATAAATTAATGGCCACTTTTTGTGACCCTTATAAAAAAAATTAAAAACAGAACTAAACAGCTTAAAAAATACTTTTCACTAATTTCCAAGGCTTCTGGATTGAGTAGAAAGTCTTTTAAATATCACCCCCCCCATTCACAGGGCCTGAATTTGGGGTTAAATTTTATAAGACTGCAGGCTTGTAGGTCAAACATTTTTAACAGACCAGAAAATATATCATAAGATCAGAATCAAAATGACAGAGAACTTCAACAAAGTTTAACATGTAAACTGCTTTCCTTTTGAACAACCACTGATGCAGGCATAAATTTGAAGCCTGTACCCACCCTCCTCACGTCATCACCTTTCTTCACCTGAGCCAATTATGTATAAGGTCAGGATTTCACCACCACCACTTTACTCTATCTTAAGAAGAAACCTGTAACAACACATACACTGCGTCTTCAATGTTTCACAGTAGAGATTCAGATTTTTAAGTTAATTTTCCATGAGTACATTTACTTAATTTTAATGACCAAAAATGTCATAAGTAAACTATTGGTGATAAGTAAAATATTGTTGATAAGTGAAATATTGGTGTTAAGTAAAATATTGGTGATAAGTAAAAATATTGTTGATAAGTGAAATATTGGTGATAAGTAAAAAATATTGTTGATAAGTGTAATACTGGTGATAAGTAAAACATTGGTGATAAGTAAAAATATTGTTGATAAGTAAAATATTGTTAATAAGTTTTTAAAAATATCAATGGTGATGTTATCTGGGCTGTACCATCATGATCAAAGCAGGCCTGTGGCTTTATATGGAATAATGAACTCTCACCCAGTTACTGCACTCCTTCCCTCTGCATCATATCTATAGAGAACCCCCACACACATGCAGTAACTAGGTGAGAGTTGATGAATCCATGTACAGCCACAGGCCTGCTTTGATCATGATGACATAACCCCTTTAAGTAAAAGATGGCACAGCACAAAATGCTAGACACTTCACAACTTGTCTTATATCCACATTTTAACAAAAACAAATCACAACACTCTCAGAAAACTTTCAGTTGACTATCTACAAATGTATGCATTATTGTACATGTGATGTTTGAACCAGGGTAACGCTGTGTAAGTCTTCATTGAGGAAGTTAATGTGAGTAGCCATATTGGCTGCATGGCTGTAGATTTCCCCTAGGTTGGTCTTGCACAATTTGCCATGAGTGTCACATTAAAGTTGTCTGTTGCTAACATAGAGGGCAGACACCAATGAAGACCACGAACAGAGTTCTCCTGGGCCATATTTCACAGAGCTGCTTAAGCAATAAGTATTGCTTAACAATTTTCTGCTAGAAATGAGCAGGATACCAGTCACAAATTGCACATGTGACATGGTAGTTTGGGCTATAACCTTATTCTGGTAAGCATAATTTTGTTGTGCTTAGCTACTTTATGTGCTTAATGCAGCTGTATGAAATTTGGCCCTGGCTGTATTTCTATGATACAGTCTTACATGATAAAGTGAAGCATGCAGAGTAGGGTCTGTCCTACAAATGTCCAGTACATGTACAGTTATGTAGATGGAATTGCATTTTGCAAGTAGTCTGGAAATGTTAATTAATTGATCAGGTGGACTTTTAGACAGACATGTTATCATTCCTGTATAGGTACATGCATCAGTGAAGGATTTCACCTTTAGTGTCCCATTACTTTTAACAAGGCAATTTGGTCAAATGCCATCCTGGAACACAGAATTAGCAATAAAATATGCAGAACATTTATGTGACAAAAATAGTTTTACAACGATTCTCAATAACGTCTTTATAGAATTGCCTGGCAAAATTCACGTTCCAATAATTGCTAGCAAGGCGAACATTCTGTAAAGTTTTCATTGTGAGTGCAAACGTAACGAGTATTAAAAGAGGATTGAGTTCATGCCATGACACATGCTTTTAATGTAGTTTCTATTTGTTGCTTCTTGGTGAACCTGCCCTAAAAATGTGAACAATACTATCGGTCACCTATAAAGTTAATTTGAGTGATATTAACATGACTCCTTTTCTTGATGGTCAAGGGAGAAATTTCAACTGTTTCTAACGGAACACTGTTTATTCCTGTTGTGTACAAATTGACAAGAACTTTTTTTTTCAAAATTGAACAAAATATTTTTCCCCAAATGCTCTGTATCGCTCAGGTAGAAAATTATATGTTCAGCTTTTTCTACAGCATATTGGCTCAAATTTGTAACTACTATTTATTCATTTATCTCCTATTTATCATGGGGGAACAACTACACTGTTTCCATAATTTCTAAAAGCAATTCAAGCTTAACAGCACACACCCACAACCTCAATGTTTGACATGACTCCATAGCTAGCCTTGAAAACACACAACAGCACTCATGCAAAGTACAATTACACCACCTTTGGCTCTGACAGTAAACTTATATTATTGAGTGAGAAAAAGGTCAAAATGTAAGTTGACTGATATGTGATGACACTGCAACTTTTTAAGGTGATGTTTGCTGCACTTTTTTTTTTCTTTTTTTTTACGACAAGTTGACTTGAAAGAAACAAATCTGTATTGCTAGGTTTTTTTGTGTAAAATCTTTTAAAATATTTTAGCATTTCAATATTCTTCTAAGTTAAATATTAAAAATATTACTAGACGTACAGTGTTTGTAAACAACAAACACACAGGTGTTCGTGAGTGATGTCAGATTGTGTTTGAATGAAATGGGGACGACATTTAACATAGCAATTAAATGTCTGGTTCAGAGGTTAGAATGTTTTCAAAGGTGAAACCTCGTTTGCGGTTTTGGAATTCAAGGTCAAGTAGGGTCATATGTGTGTTATGTTGGTGATGTTTGTGAAGTTAATTGTAAATGATTGTGAAAATGCAGATCGAGATTTTGATACTTTTAATGGCCAATTTCACTTAGAAATATATCTCAGGTCGTATGGGGTCACCCTTTGAATGTGATTTGTACAATTCGGCCGGAGCTTTTTTATGGTGCAAGTACCTTACGTCATCGATGACATCATCAAACCGAATTTCACACATATATATTTAAACACAAAGGTCTAAGTATTTGTGAAGTTTTAAGTCTAAAACGTTTATGGTTCATGAGATATGACGAGTTTTCTTTAAGTAAGAAAATTCAACTTCCGGTTTTGAGCGGAAGTAAAGGTCACATGGGGTCGTACCTAATGAAAGATTTGTAGAACTTTTCAAGGGCCTTCAGATGATACAATGATTGAAGGTGTACCATATTTGGTTCATAGGATACAACGTTTCCGCCAAAAAAATGTGTGAAATTCGGTTTGATGATGTCATCGATGACGTCATAACAATAAATCACTGTTTAATATTTAGAAAAATCATAATTGGAGAATCACAAATGCTACATGTAAGATACTTGCACAATAAAAAATCTCTTGCCAGATTATGCAAATCACATACACAATGTGACACCATATGACCTTTGCTTCCGGTTGAAACCGGAAGTTCAAAATTCAGATTTCAAACGTTCATTTCTCATAAACCAAGAAGGGTATTGTCTTGAAACTTACTATGTATATAGATTGTAGTATGTATATGACACCCAAATTGTTTTGGTGCGATGACGTCATCGATGCTGTCATAACAATTAATCAACGTTTAATATTAAAAACAATCATAATCGGAGAACCATAAATGCTACATGTAAGGTACTTGCACCATAAAAAAGCTCCGAATTGTACAAATCACATTCAAAGGGTGACCCCATACGACCTGAGATATATTTCTAAGTGAAATTGGCCATTAAAATATCAAAATCTCGATCCAATACCTTACGTGGCATGTGGCATACTACCTGCGACTGATTCCAGTGCAACGGAGTGGAAGCTAGCCTTATGTCAAGACGCTTGTTGCCTGACATTTAATTGCTATGTTAAATGTCGTCCCCATTTCATTCAAACACAATCTGACATCACTCACGAACACCTGTGTGTTTGTTGTTTACAAACACTACACGTCTAGTTTATTTTGGATGTTATGACGTCGTCGATGACATCATCGCCCCGAAAAAGTTGCGGTTTCGTCTATACACTAAGGTCTAAGTGCATGATAAGTTTCAAGTCTCTAGGAGTTATACTTTTTGCGAAAATTGCGAGAGAAGGATCTCAGATAAAGTGGAAAAAAAAACAAAAACAGAACAGTAATAATAGGTTTTCGGGCGGAATGCCCGAACACCTAATTATTTGTTTGATGAGGCATTTTTTTGTTGGGGAGCTTGTGTGTTGGGGGTGTTTGTTGGGGCATTTGTTTGTTTGTTTGTTTGTTTGTTTTGGGTTTTTTTTTCGGGGGGGGGGTTACCTGCACTTTCCCCTTAAAGCGGGTATTAACAAGAAACAAATGTGTTTTGTAAATTTCTTTTTTGGCAAATCCTTAACATTTTTATAGTCTTCTGAATTAAAATATTTATTTGTATTATTAATTAGTAGGGTAAATGGCCTTAGCTTTCGATCCAACCCGGACCTTCGTCAGAGGCATAAACAAGCACAAACGAAAACATATCCATTTATAGCAAAAAAGAGAGAGGCAAAAAACAACTGGAAGGTATCCAGAAAAAAGAGGGAAAATTTTAGCCAATCAAAGTTATTAGTTTACCAACAGTGGGGGTGGCTAAGAACTAACAAGAGTAAAGTAGTACAGGACAAAGGGATGGTCAGTGAAAGGGTGGATTACTGGGATATATATTATATAATTAATTAGTTAATTAGTTAATTAATAATAATGCAACATTTTTGAGGGAATTTACTGCACTTCTTTCTAATAGTAACCAAGTTTCATAACAAAGTGATAAAAAGTTAAGTAGTCTTGGCACAATGAAGCAATGCGCCGTATTTTTGACCGCGTGAGGGCGCTCTCAAAAATAATTGTATCACTCCCGGGGATATAAATTAAGCGATTATCGTCTGCTCAGGTAGCTGTGTACAGTTTTAACATCGGCGTTCTGTCACTTCTGTGCGGGAGAGAGTTTAGAGTGCTTCTAGAATCTAAGGTGGATTAATAACGTCTCCTTTAAAGAAATAAAAAGCCCTGCATCTAATCTTTAAAAATATCAGAACTGGCAGTTAAGCGTGGCTCATCCTTTCCTCTTTATACTTATAGAAACAACTGTTCTCCGCAAACAAAAACTGCTTCAAAAACTTCCTCCAGACAGTTAAGGACTGAAACACATTACTACCAGATGTCATATCCATCACAGAAAATAAGACCTTTAAAAGGAGCCGTTATTACCTTAGATTCTAGAAGCATTGACTAAACTCTCTTGCACACAGAAGTGACAGAACGCCGATGCTAAACTGAGCAGACGATAAGTTATACCCCGGAAGTGATAAAAATGTTTTTGAGAGCGCCCTCACGCGGTCACAAATACGGCGCATTCAAACGGAAGTATTATTGGGAAATCCCATCATCAGGAATTGGTTGACTAACTCATTTTTGTAGTGTTGTAGATGTGTGCAATGTACAAGTATAAAATATCCAATATGCTACTTGTCTGCATTCTTACATGTACTTCAGTTTCCAGTTGTTTCTAACCCAGAAAAGGCAATATGCCTATGTCCCATTTGTAAACATTTAACCATTCTAAAAAAGAAGTACAACTAGCCTAGTATTGTTTACTTTTGAGAAAACCCTTGCTACATCAATTAATAATGCTTTCTTGTATAAGACAGATTCATGATTGCTTATTACAACAAAACAAAACAAAGGTATCAACTGCCCTGACAAATATTTCCATCAGAAGTAAGGCCAGAGGCCAGAGAAAAATCATCCTCCAAAACTCTGTTCTCATTTAGATTTAGCTCATAAAAATAAACACAACATGAACAGGCGCAAAGTCAGGAGGAGACTGGCATAACATAACTCGAGTCAGTTTCTTTAAAAACCTTACCACCTATAAATTGGGAAGGTAGTTTTCACAGGTTGGTTAATTGATGTATTTTTTGGACAACTAGACCACTGGTCAATGAAGAATTTTCACTTCCAAAACCCGGACATGTATAAATTTAATACATGTGCATGTATTTCTCCTAAGCGAAAATGCCCCTAATGGGGACAAGTACATTGTAGATGTTGTCTCAATAATATAGGAAGCACATTGCTCATACATCTATGTGTGTAAAACATACACAGTAAGCAAAAGCTGTACACATGACACTACTTTGTGATCCTAACAGCTTTAAACATTGTGCTTTGCTGAGCAATTTCTCAAGTTGGTTGACCGATATATTTCTTGATAACTTGATGACTGTATTTACTCCTTTAAAACCTGGCAGTGTACAGTGCCTTTAACGGTCCAGGACTTATGCTTTGTTTTCGAAAAAGGCAGAGACAACAAGGCGTTTTGTCCTGAATAAAGGACACCTCTATTGGGAAATTGTAAATGTCTATTACAACAATTCAAAGGGCACGAAGGCAATGATCAGGGGCAACAGAGCCAATTGCCTCCTTTGCCTCTGTGAATAATCAGGTCTGCACCTTTAATGATATGTTTACTGTACATGATGTGGTTCAGTAGGCATTTCTCATATCAGGGAAACCCCCTCACTGTGCAATAGTACATACTTGTAAAAGTGCACAGACATGTACAGTATGTTTGACACTGGTTTGGATTCCTACATTACATGTATGTGAATCTGCAGTCGTGGCTGTGCTGGCATTGTGTCAAAACCAACAGGCTGTCTGTGTTAGCTGCAAGTGATTAAAATAAGCGGTCTACATTCAACATTGTTTTTAAGTGCGGACCTTGTATTAACAGATACATCAAAGGTAAGTTCCTAAATGCTGAATACTTTTATTATAACTAAAAGCTTTGTGGGTTCAGGCTTAATGCAATGAAAATGCAATGAAAAACTTTCCTGATTTTGTCATTGGTGTTGGATAAAATTTTGAAAAAATAGTTTTTAGTTCTTAAAGGTTACTGCCTTAAGATGTACTGTAGCTATTTTAATCCAAACTATGGGTCGCGACAGTGGCCCCCCAGCTCGAAACCATTCCCCCTCTTGCCTCCCCCCCCCCAAAAAAAAGTGAGATTGACAAAATGTTAAAATGAAATAGCAAACCTTCAAAAAAATATATATATCTGGTTACGCCACTGAGTTGCAAAAAAATGTAGGTGGGTTGCCAAACTTTGTCAGAAGTTTTGTAACACTTTTGATCATTCTCTCAATAACAAAAAATGTCTCATAATTGATTTATAATCAATTTTTTTTTAAACATTGATTATCACTTCAACACAATTACTCATAAATATATACAATAAAAACAAACTGCTTCAATAAATATTTTACTCCTGGTAACCAATTATAACCAGAGGACACGTGTTCCGGTGAAAATTGTATGCACGCATAACTTGTTTGGACCCACGACAACCTGATTTGGTGTACACTCAGAATACCAGAACGTTAACACGCCCTGAGATTCAACTGTGCATTGACTCACCATGCAACACTTTGTTTCCCTTGTACAAAGAGGGACAAATGGTACTGGAATTCAGGCTCAAAATTTCCCCTTTTCCGGGAGTTATTTTGTTATCCCCATTCCACAACTTCGTCTATCTGTTGTACAAACAAGGATAAGGAGAGATCACTAGGCTGCTACCATTATTTACCATTGTACTTTGCATAATGGGAGGTAAGTCCGAGTGGTCTGAGATTCTATAGCTGATCCTAGGCCGATAAATGGCCGTGGCTTACAGCTAGGGTTTTGCAATTCACAGTGAATGCATCTCATATTTTTTTGAGGGTTTTATTGTGACAAAGATATTCTCGAAAACAAGCTATTGACCACAGGCTCAAAAAAATAATCCTGTTCCCGAGCACAGAAAATGTTTTTGAAATCCCAACGCTAAGTGATTAAGATTACAATATTGATTTGAAAAACACAAGACCGCCGGGATTTGTCTGGTGAGATGACTGGCCTAGTTCTATAATCAATGGCCTTGGGCATGTGGTCCAGTGCAATTTTTCAACACAGATTTTGTCCAACACAGATTTGCTTCATTTCTTCTTTTTTGTGATTAAATTTTTAAGAATGTGTATGTCATTTTTCAGAGCTGAAAAGATGGACGTTAGGCCAGGCCACTGTTGGCGTTGTGAGAAACCCCTCCCTGATTGTGTGGTGCAATGCAATCGCTGTAACAAGGCGGTTTACTGCAGCAACTTATGCCAAAAGCGAGATCTAGCCAGACATGGTGCTGCCGAATGCCAGATATTTGGAACCAAATCTTGCAATTACTGCAAAAAAGAAGGTGACCATAAGCAGGTACTTGTATAGTAAATATTGATGTCAAGGGAAATAATGCTCATAAAAAGAATTGTTAATCACAAAAAAGAACAACAATAATTTGTTGTAATTATTTAAGATATTACTTTGTTATGGTACCAGTCATCCTGAAAAAACTGAAATCCTGTCTTTTTCAAGACATTGTGTATTTACAGGGTATGTTTCTTGGAAATGACATAATGATTGAAGTTAAACCAATGACGTAGCATCATTTTCAATACTGAATCCATCCACATCCTTCATTTTCAGTGTGCTGGATGCTGCATGGCATGGTACTGCAATGTGTCATGCCAAAAGAAGGACCACTCAGATCACAAGGCACAATGTAAGGACATTAAAGGCTTCATTGCAGAACTTGCCACGCAACTGAATGACCTGAACACTTTTAATGCTCAAGACCAAGCCTCAAGGGATGCTAAACTACATGCAAATCTGCACCAATACTTTGGCATAACAATAGCATGTGACTTCCTACAACTTGCAGAGAACGAATTGTCTGGTGGTTCAATTGGAAGAGAAGAATTAATACGTGACTTCCATGTTCTGTCATTGAGATGTGGGAATCTCAACAACACCGTTTTGACAGCTGCTTCTCTACCAGCAGAATATCAAGGGAAACTCTACATTACACTGAATGATTTTGACCCTTTTGTGATGGCCAGAAATGTCCTGTTTCTTTTCATGCTGATACATGAAGAAGGTGATGAAAGCCTGGCTTCTAGTTTAGCCACCATCTGGTATTCACTACACATTTCAAAGAAAGATTACAAGCTGATACAGAGAAGCTTGCAGGACCTGCTGAAAATCAAAGCTGAGAGATTCCAGGAGCTTGTGGGTGGATTGGTTATCATCAGTGATGCAGATCTTGATAAGATACGTGATATCTGGAAGCAATGGTATTCCTTTTCATGTCAGCGCATAAAGAGTTCTTCCATCAACCTTAGCCAACAGCGTAGGGAATGGTTTGCACAACACGGTCACGAGGTTTTCCGTGACATCCATTTCTATAAGGAGAGTATTTCAGAAATGGAATCCATGTCCATTGGACAGTGGTTTGATCATGGTTTGTTCCTTCCAGATGAAGGCAAGAAGAGTGATCTACCCTATAACAATCCTACCCTGACAGGACATGTATTGAAAATATTGACTGTGAGAGATGGATTTTTAAGCACAAGGACAGAGAGGAGATGTGTATTTGAGTACTGTGTTGACCCAACACAGTCACCCTTCCAAGCCTGGGACTGCAATCAAGTCAAACAGCACGCACATACATCCAGCTCCTCAGTGACAGGAATGTACCATGCATACGTGGTAGATCTACTGCAGAAAACAAAAGCCCTCTTCACTCAAGGAAGGCTCCAGATTCACCTCCTGGTCAGCACCTTCTTAGATGTACCAAACACCCATGACACCCTCGGTATGGTGGACTACGACAGGATCTTCACATCCAGCCTAGCTGACTCTACTGGCATCCGCAAACTTCTTCAAACATTCAGACCGCTTCTGAATACTCATAACAGAAATGCGGTGATAGTTACAGAGACAGTACTGTGGTGCATTCACACTCCGGAAGCTGTCAAGATGGATACCAACATGACTATGGAGCTGTACAGAAGAGACACTGGAAAGCAGCTGTCTTCCCTATTTGCCATTGAAAATCAGATGGAATATCACAATAACAGCCAGTGGTTCATGGTGTACCTACGAGCAGTCATGATGGCTGGTGGCTCAGACAAACCTATGCTTAAAGATATCCCATCTTTCAAGCAGGCTATGCAAGTTGAGGGCTTGCATATGCGGGATTTTAGGAAGGACTTAAACAAGCTGGTGCCATTCCAATGTCGTGTGAATGCAAAAGCCTTTCACGGCCATTAGG
Organism: Pycnopodia helianthoides; assembly: GCA_032158295.1. Lineage (NCBI taxonomy): Eukaryota > Metazoa > Echinodermata > Asteroidea > Forcipulatida > Asteriidae > Pycnopodia > Pycnopodia helianthoides. Next base: position 14,805,069 of record CM063245.1, read on the forward strand.
CTCGAAAAGAGCAATGGAGTGGTATTTACCACAAGCAGATGACTGAATTAGAGGAACAATTAAGGTGCATGTATAATGCAAGTTGCCCCAGTGTTGACCAAGAGTGACCTGTATTATTGACAAATGTAGATCAGTAGAAATTAATGGCCACTTTCTCGACCCTTATAAACTTAAAAAATACAAAACTAAACAGCTTAAAAAATAACTTTTCAGTAATTTCCAAGGCTTCTAGATTGAGTAGTTTAAGTGTAAAAAGTCTTTTTAAATATCCCCACCACCTCCCCAGGGCTTGAATTTGGGGTGAAATTTGGGGTGAAGCAGAGCTTGTGGGTCAAACATTTTTAACAGACCATAATTTATATTATAAGACCAGAATCAAAATGAGAGAGAAGTTCAAGTTGAACATGTAAACTGCTTTCATTTTGAACAATCACTGAGAGAAGATTTATCTCATTTGTCTTATGGGTAAGAATACTTTGATACTCAACACAGATTTGAAAGATTTTACCAGACCCACACTCAAAAGCAACATTTGAACAAAATTTTTTAAATTAAAGACTTTTTGCACAGTGAGGTAGAATTGTTCAGTTGAACAACACAAGACATCCGGACTTATTCGGTCCTCAGTTTACTGGCCCAATAAGGTCACTGGCCTCGGACCTGCATTCCAGTGTAAAATTTTAGCCCTGCTCCCCTCGATCCATTTGTCTTTACTGATGTTGTAGTAATTTAGTAGTCATGTCGTGCAAAGACTCCTGGCTCGGTCCTTTATCGCACGACCACGACCCTGCAAGGCTTTAAACGGCCGGTTAAGACTGCGTCACTACTCTTTTATTCCCATTCATAAATGCCCTTTTTGTTAAAAGCGTAATATTGTTGGAAAGTCTCAACTTTTCTGTTAACTTTCATTTCCTGTCACGCCTTGAGCCCTGTTTCATGAAGGATATACATGCAAAGCTCAACAGTTGTCGTACACCCGGCTCATAACACTAACATGTTTTTAGATTGAATACCAGTATGTGTTGATTGCGTTTCGCATAAATTAGCGCCTGCGTATAACCTTGTAGCGCCACAGGTGTGTTTAAAACACGGCCACGTGGACACCCGGTCTCCACCAATCAGAATGGATAAACTCTCTGAGGTATTTATGAATATTGTTAAACCCTCTGCTTTATAGTAAGTGCATTAATCCCGATATACTGATTTTATCACAACACTCTCAGAAAACTTTCAGTTGACTATCTAAAATGTATGCATTATTGTACATGTGATGTTTGAAACAGAGAACGCTGTGTAAATCCTTATTAAGGAAGTTAATGTGAGTAGCCATATTGGCTGTATGGCTGTAGATTTCCCTAGGTTGATCTGGCACAGTTTGCCATATGAGTGTCACATTAAAGTTGTCCGTTGCTAACATAGAGGGCAGACACCAAGAATACCAAGAACAGAGTTCTCCTCGGCCCAATTCCATAGAGCTGCTTAGGCAAAAAGTATTGCTTAACATTTTTCTGTCAAGCAGAAGTGAACAGGATACCAGTCACAAATTGGACATGTGACATATGGTAGTTTGGGCTATAACCTTATTCTGGTAAGCATAATTTTGTTGTGCTTAGCTACTTTTTGTGCTTAAAGCAGCTGTATGAAATTGGGCCCTGGTTGTATTTCTATGATACAGTCTTACATGATAAAGTGAAGCATGCAGAGTAGGGTCTGTCCAACAAATGTCCAGTACATGTACAGTACATGTAGATGGAGTTGCATTTTGCAAGTAGTCTGGAAATGTTAATTAATTGATCAGGTGGATTTTCAGACAGACATGTTATCATTCCTGTATAGGTACATGCACCAGTGAAGGATTTCACCTGTAGTATCCCATTACTTCTAACACAGCAATTGGTCAAATGCCATCCTGGAACACAGGATTAGCAATTATAATACATTTGTGTGACAAAAATAGTTTTACAACGATTCTCAATAACATCTTTAAAGAATTGCCTGCGCAAATTTTTGTTCCACTATTGCTAGCAAGGCGAACATTCTGTAAAGTTTTAACTGTGAGTGCAAACGTAACAAGTATTAAAAGAGGTTTGAGTTCATGCTATGACACATGCTTTTAATGTAGTTTCTATTTGTTGCTTCTTGGTGAACCTGCCCTAAAAATGTGAACAATACTATCGCTCACCTATAAAGTTAATTTGAATAATATTAACATGACTCCTTTTCTTAGTTGTCAAGGGAGAAATTTTAACTGTTTCTAATGGAACACTGTTTATTCCGGTTGTTTACAATTTGACAACAGCTTCTTTTTTTCAAAATTGAAAAAAAGGTATTTCCCCAAAATGCTCTGTATCAGATTGAAACTTATATGTTCAGCTTTTTCTACAGCGTATTGGCTAAAGATTGTACCTACTATTTATTCATTTGTCTCTTATTTATCCTGGGGGAAAATTGTTCCCATAATTTCTAAAAGCAATTCAAGCTTAACACAACACACACCCACAAACTCAATGTTTGACATGACTCCATAGCCAGGCGCGGATCCAGGGGGGGGGGGGCAGGCCTGTTTTTTTTTTTTACTATCTGCCTGCATAAAAATTAGCCACAAGGGTGTGGTGTCTTTTCCCCCAGCGGCAGGATGGATTTTTTTTTTACCCCTCAAAATGCCAAAAGCTCAGAGCTTCCAGGGCTTCGCCCCTGGACCCCCAGCGGAGCCTCATCCCTGGCCCCACCATCGATGTTACCCAAATTTTTCCAGTTAACCTAGAAGATTTATATGGATCTGACTTCCAATAAGAGTGTGTCTATTTCTCTGTTTTAGGCACATGGAGGCTTGGTTTTACCCCTCAAAATGCCAAAAGCTCAGAGCTTCCGGGGCTTCGTCCCCTGGACCCCCAGCGGAGCCTCATCCCTGGCCCCACCATCGATGTTACCCAAATTTTTCCAGTTAACTTAGAAGATTTATATGGATCTGATTTCCAACAAGAGTGTGTCTATTTCTCTGTTTAGGCTTGATTTTAGGCTTGATGGCTTGATTTTTCACCTCTCAAAAAGCCAAAAGCTCAGAACTTCCGGGCTTCGCCCCCTGGACCCCACCAGGGCTTCACCCCTGGACCCCCACCAGGGCTTCACCCCTGGACCCCCACCAGGGCTTCACCCTGGACCCCACCAGGGCTTCACCCCTGGACCCCCACCAGGGCTTCACCCCTGGACCCCCACCAGGGCTTCACCCTGGACCCCCACCAGGGCTTCACCCCTGGACCCCCACCAGGACTTCACCACTGGACCCCCACCAGGGCTTCACCACTGGACCCCCACCAGGGCTTCACCACTGGACCCCCACCAGGGCTTCACCCCTGGACCCCCACCAGGGCTTCACCACTGGACCCCCACTATCGATGTTACAGAAAAATTTCCAGTAAATTTAGAAGATTTATATGGATCTGATTTCCTATAAAAGTGTGTCTATTTCTCGTTTTTAGGCATATGGAAGCTTGATTTTTAACCCCATAGAACGCCAAAGGCTCAGAGCTTCAGGGCCCCTGGACGCCACCCATTTTTGTTTACCCTCTAAAATAAAATCCTGGTTGCACCGTTGTGCCCCCCACCCCCCGGTTTAAAAAATCCTATATCCGCCCCTGATAGCTAGCCTTGAAAACACACAACAGCACTCATGCAAAGTTCAAATACACCACCTTTGGCTCTGACAGTAAACTTATATTATTGAGTGAGAAAAAGGTCAAAATGTAAGTTGACTGATATGTGATGACACTGCAACTTTTAAAGGTGATGTTCACTGCACTTTGTTAATAGTGAGTTGACTTAGAAGAAACAAATCTGTATTGCTAGGCTTTTTTTGTTCAAAATCTCAAAGAACAATTCAGCATTTTAATATTCTTCTAAATTAAATTCAGAAATAAATTATTATTTGTTTGTTTGCTTATTTATGTGTTGTTGTTGTTGTTGTTTTTTTTTTTTTTAGGGGGGTATTTACTGCTCTTTCCCATTAAAGCAAGTACGTTTCATGACAAAGTGATACAAAAATAACTTGTCTTGCGCACAAGTACATTGTATATGTTGTCTCAGTAATAAGGAAAGCACATTGCTCATTATGTGTGTTCAACATACACGGTAAATGAAAACTACTTTGTGATCCTAATAGCTTCAATCAATGTGCATTGTTGAATATTTCTTGATAACTTGATGACTGTATTTACTCTTTTAAAGCCTGGCAGTGTACTGTACCTTTAATGGTCCAGGACTGATGCTTTGTTTTTGAAAAGGCAGGGACACCTTTTTCCTTATAATTGCCTCCTTTGCCTCTGTGAAGTATCAGGCTGCACCTTTAATGAAATGTTTACTGTACAGAATGTGGTTCAGTATGTATTTCTCATATTGGGGAAACTCCCTCACTGTGGAATAATATTGTGAAACCGCACAGACATGTACGTTTGACACTGGTTTGGATTCCTACATTACATGTATGTGAATCTGCAGTCGTGGCTGTGCTGGCGTTGTGTCTAAACCAACAGGCTGTCTGTGTTAGCTGCAATGATTGAAATAAGCATTCTACATTCAAGATTGTTTTCAACTGCCAACCTTGTATTAACAGATACATCTAAGGTAAGTTCCTGAAGGCTGATTATTCTTATTATCTCTAATAGCTTTTTGGGTTCAGTCATAATTCAATGAAATGCTGGGCATGAATTTTCCTGATTTTGTCATGGGTGTTGGTATAATTTTGAAAAGTAGTTCTCAGTTCTTAATGGTTACTGCCTATAGATGTACTGTAGCTATTTAAATTCAAACTATGGGTCGTGTCAGTGTCAACTTTGTCAGAAGTTTTGTAACAGTTTTGATTATTCTGTCAGTAACAAAAAATGTCTCACAATTGATTTATAATCAATTTTTTTTTTAAATTGATTATCACTTCAACACAATTACTCATAAATATGTAAGATATGTAAAGTGCTTCAATAAATAATTTCTCCTGGTAACCAGTTATAACCAGAGGACATGTGTTCCGGTGAAAATTGTATGCACACATAACTTCTTTGGACCCACAACCTGATTTGTTATACACTCAGAATACCAGAACATTAACACGCCCTGAGATTCAACTGTTTGGTGTGTATAGTGTATTGACTCAACGTGCAACACTTTGTTTCCTTTGTACAAAGAGGGGCAAAGGGTACTGGAATTCATGCTCAAAATCTCCCCTTTTCTGAGGTTATTTTGTAATCCCCATTCAACAATTAAATAGGGTTTTATTGTGACGAAGATATTCTTAAAAACAAGTTATTGATCGCATGCTCAAAAAATTAATCCTGTTCCCGAGCACGGAAATATTTTTGCAATCCAAACGCTAAGTGATTACGATATTAACATTGATTTGAAAAACACAAGATCGCCCTTGTCTGGTCGTGAGATGACTGTCCCACTGCTAAAAATTACTGGCCTTTGGCATGTGGTTCAGAGTAAATTTTTCAAGCCCTTTGTAGAAAAAAGATTTTGTCCAACACAGATTTGCTTCATTTCTCCTCTTTTATGGTACATTTTTTCACCGTATCATAGCTTTTAAGAATGTATATATTATTTTTCAGAGCTGAAACATGGACGTTAGGCCAGGCCACTGTTGGCGTTGTGAGAAACCCCTCCCTGATTGTGTGGTGCCATGCAATCGCTGTAACAAGGCAGTTTACTGCAGCAACTTATGCCAAAGGCGAGATCAAGCGAGACATGGTGCTGTTGAATGCCAGATATTTGGACCCAAATCTTGCAATTATTGCAAAAAAGAAGGTGACCATAAGCAGGTACATGTATAGTAAATATTGATGTTATAGGTAAATAATGCTCAAAAGAAAAGAATTGTTAATCACAAAAAAAGAACAACAATAATTTGTTGTAATTATTTAAGATATTACTTTGTTATGGTACCAGTCATCCTGAAAAAACTAAAATCCTGTCTTTTTTAAAGACTTTGTTAAGTTACAGGATACTTGTTTCTTGGAAACTACATGTACATATATTTCATGATTTCGTGATTTCATCATTTTTAATGCTGAATCCATCCACATCCTTCATTTTCAGTGTGCTGGATGCGGCATGGCATGGTACTGCAATGTGTCATGCCAAAAGAAGGACCGCTCGGCTCACAAGGAGCAATGCAAGGGCACCAAAGATTTAATTGCAAAAATTGCCCCGCATCTGAATCACCTGAATCACCTGAAGACTTCTTTTGCTCAAGACCAAGCCAGCGCCTCAAGGGATGCTACATTAGATGCAATGCTGCCCAATACTTTGGCCTCACGATAGCATGTGACTTCCTAAAACTTGCAGAGAACGAATGGGCTGGTGGTTCAACTGGAAGGGAAGGGTTAGTACGTGACTTCCACATTCTGTCAATCAGATGTGGGAATCTCAACAACACCGTTTTGACAGCTGCTTCTCTACCAGCAGAATATCAAGGGAAACTCTACATTACACTGAATGATTTTGACCCTTTTGTCATGGCCAGAAATGCCCTGTTTCTCTTTATATTGATACATGAAGAAGGTAGTAAAGCCTGGCTTCAGTTTAGCCACCATCTGGTATTCACTACACATTTCAAAGAAAGATTAAAGCTGATACAGAGAAGCTTGCAGGACCTGCTGAAAATCAATGCTGAGAGATTCCAGGAGCTTGTGGGTGGATTGGTTATCATCAGTGATGCAGTCTTGATAAGATACGTGATATCTGGAAGCATTGGTATTCCTTTTCATGTCAGCGCATAAAGAGTTCTTCCATCAACCTTAGCCAACAGCGTAGGGAATGGTTTGCAGAACATGATCAAGAGTTTTTCCGTGACATCAAGTTCTATCGGGAGAGTCTTTCAGAAATGGAATCTGCATCCATTGGACAGTGGTTTGATCATGGTTTGTTCCTTTCAGATGAAGCCAAGAAGAGTGATCTACCCTATAACAATCCAACCCTGACAGGACATATGTTGAAAACATTGACTGTGAGAGATGGATTTTTAAGCACAAAGACAGAAAGGACATGTATGTTTCAGTATTGTGTTGACCCACCACAGACACCCTTCCAAGCCTGGGACTGCAATCAAGTCAAACAGCATGCACATACTTCCAGCTCCTCAGTGACAGGAATGTACCATGCATATGTGGTAGATCTTTTGCAGAAAACAAAAGCCCTCTTCACTCAAGGAAGGCTCCAGATTCACCTCCTGGTCAGCACCTTCTTAGATGTACCAAACACCCATGACACCCTCGGTATGGTGGACTACGACAGGATCTTCACAAACATCCTAGCTGACTCTGTTGGCATCTGCAAACTTCTTCAAACATTCAGACCGCTTCTGAATACTCATAACAGAAATGCATTGATAGTTACAGAGACGGTAGCGTGGTGTTTTTGGACTCCAGAATCTGTCAAGATGGATACCAACATGACTATGCAGCTGTACAGAAGAGACACTGGAAAGCAGTTGTCCTCCCCATTTGCTTTTGAAAATCAGATGGAATATCACAATAACAGCCAGTGGTTCATGGTGTACCTACGAGCAGTCATGATGGCTGGTGGCCTCGACATACCTATACTTGAAGATATCCCATCTTTCAAGCAGGCTATGCAAGTTGAGGGCTTGCATATGCGGGATTTCAGGAAGGTCTTAAACAAGCTGGTGCCATTCCAATGTCGTTCGAATGCAAAATGCCTTTCACATCAAATAGGCTCGAAAAGAGCGTTGGAGTGGTATATACCACAAGCAGATGACTGAATTAGAGGGACAATTTATTCAGGGATGTGATAGGCTGGGAGCGCAAAGCACAAAAGCTTGCAAGCGCGAAGCCTATACAGCGTGGGATCCAGGAACAATGTTGAAGTCTACATGCTCTGTGATGCACTTTAGGGTCTCTTGTGGTTTGATTAGAACAATCTTTGTTGTTGTAATTCCTCCATAATTTTGTTTTCATACATGTTTGACACTGTATGAAATAAATGCCTAGTGTAAAACTAGTGTAAAAATACACTAACACGTACAAGTTACATGTACATACACATGTAATAAGCACATTCTTTGTGTTTTACAAGTTACATGTACATACACATGTAATAAGCACATTCTTTGTGTTTTACAAGTTACAAAAACATGTACACGTAAATGCATAATGTAGTAAGCACATTCTTTGTCTTTTACAAGTTCCATGCACATGTATATGTATTAAGCACATTCTTTGTCTTTTACAAGTTACTTGTACACGTATGTAGTAAGCACATTCTTTGTGTTTTACTTGATTGATGTTCAACTTTAGTTTTAAAAGCCCTATTCTGCAATCTGGTGTGCTATATGGTTTTATCTTCAGGTTTTTGTCAATTAGATCTTGAGTTAAAAAATTTAAATAATAATAATGATATTTTTGTTTTTGCGTCTTGGCAAGTAGCTTATGTATGGGGAGAGAGAACCCTGCCCTGGTTGATGTGTGTAAAGCACTGTATACTCAGTACTTTTCTGAGTCATGTGAAAAAAAACACGGGTATATTACTCAGATGGGATTTGAACCCACGACCTTTGCCATTTTAGAGCAAAGTTCTTGCAGTAAGTTGAACAAGGTGTTCGGGTATCAATGGGGTCAACGTTGTGTTAATGTGTCAACTATTTAATTAAATTGATAACAAGGTTGTTGACAGCTTTTGAATTCCACGGAAAGTACATTTATTACACAGGAAATAAATGCTAATGTTACTGCTTAACTTCCGCTTTCGACCGGAAGACAAGGTCAATTGAGGTCACAAACTGTGTAGCGTTTGTTTATTTTTTTGAACACCTCTCCGATGATGTATAGATTGTAAAAATCCAATGCACGGTTCATAAGTTATGAATTTTTCAAATATTAAACTTTTTAAAATTTAATTGAACACCTGATAACGTCATTATGACGTCAAGAAAGCGGTGTCTTCTACAAGTGAAGAGCTAACTATGTGCGAAGTTAGAAGATTGTGTGATCTTTGGAAGTGTGTCTTTTGATATCTGCAGAAAATGCTCACATTTGGATTAGACTAACAGCCCATACAGCCTTGCTCTATGCATAGCCAAATGCCAAATGGACTTTGCCCCCCTGTGATCAGTAGAGCGGAACAGCCCACCACAGTGCTTTTGCACTATACACAGTTGCATTATACAACGCGGGTAATCACACTCGTGGGCTTTAATGTCTGATTTCGACCGGAAGTTAAGGTCAAATTGATATTATCTCTGTGCAAAAGTTTGAGAAGGCTCAAGGACCTACAATCCGGTGTCAAACATTTAGACTCTAATATAAGCAGTTTTTGAGGTATGAGTTTTTGATGTTATCAACTTCCGTTTGAATCGGAAGTCGAGGTCAAATGGGGTCAAACTGTGTTTAGCACTTGTCAAGTGTTGGACGACCTCTCTGAGGATGTTTAGATTGTAAAAATCCATTGTGTGGTTCATGAGTTATGATTTTTTTAAATATTAAACTTATATTTATTGTTACTCGACACCCGATGACGTCATCACCACGTTTTAACTTTTAGGTTCATCTACAAGTTATACTCTACGTACATGTAAAGTTTCAAGTTGATAAGGTTTTTACAACTGTGCATTTTGCTGAGGACAATCGCCGCACAGAAGAAGAAGAAGAAAAACTTCTTTTTTTTAATAAAAAAACAACAAACAAAAACAATGAGTTGTTCGCGCTGTTGCACGAACACCTCAATTTATTGTTGATGCACCTATTTATCCTTAAAATAGTTTTATGCAGAATATTCTGTGTAATTCTTAGTGTGCTTGAAAGGGATGATGCATTTCCTAAATTTGCAATTATTAAGCTACATGTACATTTAAAAATGCTTAACTCTACATTTTATTATTATATCATTTGGTTTTACCCGTACACCAATGTGTGTTAAAGCACTGTATACTCAGTACTTTTCTGAGTGAAATTCGAACCCATGACCTTTGCCATTTTAAAGCAGATGCCTTACCACCAGACCACCGAAATTGTCCAATAGCTAAAAGTAGTTTAAATCCTATATTTTAGCAGCGGGTACGGCTGAAGACAACTGAAAAATCATCCTTGATATCAATGTGATGTGTTGTCTTAAACATTCTAAACGTTTGTATACTCAGTACTTTTTCAAGTCCTGTGAAAAACCCACTGGCATATTACTCGGATGGGATTCAAACCCATGACCTTTGCCATTCTAGAGCAGATGCCTTACCACTAGATCATCGGAATTGCCGGGTAGCTAAAAGTAGTTTAAATCCTATATTTAGCAGCGGGTACGGCTGAAGACAACTGAAAAATCATCCTGATATCGATGTGATGTGTTGTCTTAAATATTCTAAACGTTTGTATACTCAGTACTTTTTCAAGTCCTGTGAAAAACCCACTGGCATATTACTCGGATGGGATTCAAACCCATGACCTTTGCCATTCTAGAGCAGATGCCTTACCACTAGATCATCGGAATTGCCGGGTAGCTAAAAGTAGTTTAATCCTATATTTTAGCAGCGGATACCGCCAAAGACAATTGCAAAATCATCCTTGATATCAATATGATGTGATGTCTTAAATGTTCTAAACCTTGAGACATTCACAACTCATAGGCCTTCCAGAGCTCTTCTCTCCTCTATCTGATCAACAAATAAACCTAGTTAGGGGGTTTTTATATGTAAGAAGTGGCTGGTTTTGGTATTGAGTGTCACAGCTTCTTCAGAAAAGGAGTCACAGTAATTATGAATTATTATCTGATGTACGTTTACTAAATTGTTTCCGTAGATTAGTCGATGTTCGAGGGGTGTGCCAACCTGGTGGCAGCGTCCCTTGCGGTCATGATATTTGGCTCTTGGAAAAAAGTAGGAAAGTTTTGTTGAGTACAAGGGCTGACTTACATGTACATATGGTACAGGCTTTTATAGAGTTTTCTGGCTATATAAATACAAATTTCTTAGATTTTTATGGTGAGGAAAATTTAAAAACAAAACAAGTAACAATGGTAGGTAGATTAAAGTAGGAAGATTATCATGCCTGCCCGTGACAGTGGTGCAGGCACACGCCTTTTTTGCTGGGTGAGGCACTCCTCGTTATCACGGTGTTATCTTTTTTATTGATTTAACTTAATTTATCACGGTGTTATCTTTTTTATTGATTTAACTTAATTTACCATGCAATATTATACAGTATCTGGACTGGCATAATCTGGTCACTAGTGACTGTGAGTGGCCTGGGCCCAATTTCATAGAGCTGCTTAAACAGAAAATATTGCTTAACAATTTTCGGCTAAGCAGAAATCAGCAGGATACCAGTGACGAATTGTACATGTGACATGGTATTTTGGCCGGTAACCTTATTCTGGTAAGCATAATTTTGTTGTGCTTAGCTACTTTTTGTGCTTAAGCAGCTCTATGAAATTGGGCCCTTGGGTCGATTTCACAAAACTCTTCCTAACTTAGGACTAGTCCTGGGCAATGCTAAGAGATAGGACTAGTCTTAAGTTAAGACCAGTTACTGGTCCTAACTTCAGATAAGACTAGTCTTATCTCTTTGTGAAATCAACCCCTGGTCACCCACAGGCCAGGAGAAGAGATAGACGTGCACTAGTGACTGAATTATGCTTGTCCACATGTGTTTTATAACACACCTCAGTGCAAAATATGCAGACAAAAATAATACAATTTTTATCTAATATTCAGTTTTTAAAGATTTGATGTTCACTGTTCACATCGAGAGGGCGCCGTGACCAGTCAAACATTTTGAGCATATTTTCCAATTTGGGAAACTAAATCCCGCAAATTACGCATTCGCGATGTCTTGATGCACATCTAGTTCACGATGGCGCAAATTTTTATGCACTAGCCTATATTATTGAACCCCCACGCGACCACGTTTCAGCCAACCAGAATACAGAACCAGCAAGAGGTGCGTTATAAAATAAGTTATGCCAGTAGTAAAAATTGAATTAATATAATGTATTCAGAGCCTCAGTGGAAACCAGTCTTAACTATTTGTTGTACCCTGGGTAGAGAAATGTAATAAATGAATAAATACATAACAAAATAACTGAAATTGCTATGGTACTCACTTTGCATTTTGGGCAGACGAAGCCACTCATGTTCTCAACAACTCCAAGAATAGGCAAGTTGACCTTCTTGCAAAATGTGATTTCCTTACGAACGTCCATCAAAGAGATTTCCTAGAATTAGACAGAGTTGCAGAAATAAAGAGAAAGTGTACTTATAACCACATTTCCCAAAGCTAATTTCTCCAAGTATCTGCATTGTTGCACAGCTTGGATAAGTTATTTTTTGCAGTTATCCTTGCAGGAAAATACTGAATGTTGAAGCGCCTTGAGTGTCACTAAGTGACAGATATGCGCGCTATATAAGAAGCCATTATTATTATTATCATATAGAGCTTAATTACATCCGGTAGGGTGTCTCAAATCAATTCATGAGAGGTACGCAGAGCTTCATGTATGTTTGAATACGAGATCCATTTACATAGCACCTTGTAATGGGTTTACAAGATGATGCAGTACAATCTGTAGCCAGCCACGCCAGAAACACTGTGGCAACTCCACTTCTTCGAATCGACTTTACAGAACCGCCACAATCTTAAAGAGAGAGTTTTATGCATATGGTGTCGCTGCAAACCTCACCGCCACGATGCAAAGTTTCAAATCCTACTAACCCCACTTCTCTTAACGAGATAAGTGTACTGGGTCCCTTTATGTGCGTTAAACAACACACGAGACATACAGCTCTACGTCCTATCCAAAGGACTAATCAATACTAGGTTCAAGTGTCATGCTTAAGGACAAAAGTGCCATGACTGGAAACTGAACCCACACCCTGGCGTTTGGGTGGCTAGTCTGGGGCATGCTAGTTGTGGTTAGTACTTAAATGGGAGATCATTCCTTGTATTGGCATGTTTTAAATCTCTCTTTCAAACATAGGTGGTTCCGGTGGGCTCAAAAGTTTCGTACAGAGTATACTGTCCAAAACCTTGAGTCCATCCAAACCACACAAGCTCAAAAGAGACACATGGTGTAACGCAAATATCCTTAATCATTGTACTTCCACCATGCAAACCTTCAAATCTTACTTAGACGATTCCTTGTATTGGCATGGTTTGGATGGCTAGTCTGGGGCATGCTAGTTGTGGTCAATACTTGAACGGGAGACTATTCGTTGTATTGGCATGGTTTGGGTGGCTAGTCTGGGGCATGCTAGTTGTGGTCAATACTTGAACGGGAGACTATTCGTTGTATTGGCATGGTTTGGATGGCTAGTCTGGGGCATGCCAGTTGTGGTCAATACTTGAACGGGAGACTATTCGTTGTATTGGCATGGTTTGGATGGCTAGTCTGGGGCATGCCAGTTGTGGTCAATACTTGAACGGGAGACTATTCGTTGTATTGGCATGGTTTGGGTGGCTAGTCTGGGGCATGCTAGTTGTGGTCAATACTTGAACAGGAGACTATTCGTTGTATTGGCATGGTTTGGATGGCTAGTCTGGGGCATGTCAGTTGTGGTCAATACTTGAACGGGAGACTATTCGTTGTATTGGCATGGTTTGGATGGCTAGTCTGGGGCATGCTAGTTGTGGTCAATACTTGAACGGGAGACTATTCCTTGTATTGGCATGGTTTGGATGGCAAGTCTGGGGCATGCTAGTTGTGGTCAATACTTGAACGGGAGACTATTCCTTGTATTGGCATGGTTTGGGTGGCTAGTCTGGGGCATGCTAGTTGTGGTCAATACTTGAACGGGAGACTATTCGTTGTATTGGCATGGTTTGGATGGCTAGTCTGGGGCATGCCAGTTGTGGTCAATACTTGAACGGGAGACTATTCGTTGTATTGGCATGGTTTGGGTGGCTAGTCTGGGGCATGCTAGTTGTGGTTAGTACTTAAATGGGAGATCATTCCTTGTATTGGCATGTTTTAAATCTCTCTTTCAAACATAGGTGGTTCCGGTGGGCTCAAAAGTTTCGGACAGAGTATACTGTCCAAAACCTTGAGTCCATCCAAACCACACAAGCTCAAAAGAGACACATGGTGTAACGCAAATATCCTTAATCATTGTACTTCCACCATGCAAACCTTCAAGTCTTACTTAGACGATTCCTTGTATTGGCATGGTTTGGATGGCTAGTCTGGGGCATGCTAGTTGTGGTCAATACTTGAACGGGAGACTATTCGTTGTATTGGCATGGTTTGGGTGGCTAGTCTGGGGCATGCTAGTTGTGGTCAATACTTGAACGGGAGACTATTCGTTGTATTGGCATGGTTTGGATGGCTAGTCTGGGGCATGCCAGTTGTGGTCAATACTTGAACGGGAGACTATTCCTTGTATTGGCATGGTTTGGATGGCTAGTCTGGGGCATGCTAGTTGTGGTCAATACTTGAACAGGAGACTATTCGTTGTATTGGCATGGTTTGGATGGCTAGTCTGGGGCATGCCAGTTGTGGTCAATACTTGAACAGGAGACTATTCGTTGTATTGGCATGGTTTGGGTGGCTAGTCTGGGGCATGCTAGTTGTGGTCAATACTTGAACGGGAGACTATTCGTTGTATTGGCATGGTTTGGATGGCTAGTCTGGGGCATGCCAGTTGTGGTCAATACTTGAACGGGAGACTATTCGTTGTATTGGCATGGTTTGGATGGCTAGTCTGGGGCATGCTAGTTGTGGTCAATACTTGAACGGGAGACTATTCCTTGTATTGGCATGGTTTGGATGGCTAGTCTGGGGCATGCTAGTTGTGGTCAATACTTGAACGGGAGACTTTTCCTTGTATTGGCATGGTTTGGGTGGCTAGTCTGGGGCATGCTAGTTGTGGTCAATACTTGAACGGGAGACTATTCGTTGTATTGGCATGGTTTGGATGGCTAGTCTGGGGCATGCCAGTTGTGGTCAATACTTGAACGGGAGACTATTTCTTGTATTGGCATGGTTTGGATGGCTAGTCTGGGGCATGCTAGTTGTGGTCAATACTTGAACAGGAGACTATTCGTTGTATTGGCATGGTTTGGATGGCTAGTCTGGGGCATGCCAGTTGTGGTCAATACTTGAACAGGAGACTATTCGTTGTATTGGCATGGTTTGGATGGCTAGTCTGGGGCATGCCAGTTGTGGTCAATACTTGAACGGGAGACTATTCGTTGTATTGGCATGGTTTGGATGGCTAGTCTGGGGCATGCCAGTTGTGGTCAATACTTGAACGGGAGACTATTCCTTGTATTGGCATGGTTTGGATGGCTAGTCTGGGGCATGCTAGTTGTGGTCAATACTTGAACAGGAGACTATTCGTTGTATTGGCATGGTTTGGATGGCTAGTCTGGGGCATGCCAGTTGTGGTCAATACTTGAACAGGAGACTATTCGTTGTATTGGCATGGTTTGGGTGGCTAGTCTGGGGCATGCTAGTTGTGGTCAATACTTGAACGGGAGACTATTCGTTGTATTGGCATGGTTTGGATGGCTAGTCTGGGGCATGCCAGTTGTGGTCAATACTTGAACGGGAGACTATTCGTTGTATTGGCATGGTTTGGATGGCTAGTCTGGGGCATGCTAGTTGTGGTCAATACTTGAACGGGAGACTATTCCTTGTATTGGCATGGTTTGGATGGCTAGTCTGGGGCATGCTAGTTGTGGTCAATACTTGAACGGGAGACTTTTCCTTGTATTGGCATGGTTTGGGTGGCTAGTCTGGGGCATGCTAGTTGTGGTCAATACTTGAACGGGAGACTATTCGTTGTATTGGCATGGTTTGGATGGCTAGTCTGGGGCATGCCAGTTGTGGTCAATACTTGAACGGGAGACTATTTCTTGTATTGGCATGGTTTGGATGGCTAGTCTGGGGCATGCCAGTTGTGGTCAATACTTGAACGGGAGACTATTCGTTGTATTGGCATGGTTTGGGTGGCTAGTCTGGGGCATGCTAGTTGTGGTCAATACTTGAACGGGAGACTATTCGTTGTATTGGCATGGTTTGGATGGCTAGTCTGGGGCATGCCAGTTGTGGTCAATACTTGAACGGGAGACTATTCCTTGTATTGGCATGGTTTGGATGGCTAGTCTGGGGCATGCTAGTTGTGGTCAATACTTGAACAGGAGACTATTCGTTGTATTGGCATGGTTTGGGTGGCTAGTCTGGGGCATGCTAGTTGTGGTCAATACTTGAACAGGAGACTATTCGTTGTATTGGCATGGTTTGGATGGCTAGTCTGGGGCATGCCAGTTGTGGTCAATACTTGAACGGGAGACTATTCGTTGTATTGGCATGGTTTGGATGGCTAGTCTGGAGCATGAAACACTGTACTGTGGCTTGCCTGGAATATGTAATTGCCCTTTAAAACCATCAGATTATCTTTACTTCAAATAAGAGGTCAAAAACTGCAGGGGACATATTTTGGCGACCCCGACCATAACTTTCTTAGGTAAAGCTCAATGACCGACACATACTCCCAGAGCTAAGCAAAAACAGATCGGTAACCAGAAACAGTTTGTGACTTAGGTACATCTCTTGAAAATGAATGTTCTCAAAACATGAAGCCCCCATTTTATTTGTAAGTAATGAAACTTTGTCTTTATAATTTTACCAGCATTGTTGGATGAATATGCATCAAGGTTCTTTAATTTTTCAAAGAATTACGTAGCCATTTTTTTGTTACTTTGTAGAATCCGCCATCTTGATTGAAACCAAGCCTCACAGAGCCAACAACTCGGTCACAGTTTGGTCGGAAAAGCTACGTCACTGCAGCTGAACCGAACATGCAAAAAAGGCTTAACCAATGACCAAAGCTCAAATATATTTCTGGTTGGAGTCGCCAAAACACACCCCCGGTCCCCTGTGATGTACATTGTACATGAAAATGAAACCCAGCATATTTGTTATGACGGCTAAAAGGCAGCTTGCCCCTTCTTAGCGGGATCAGTAGAAGCTGAACCAAAAGCACTTTATAATAATAATAATAACAATAATAATAAAAGTGGCTTCTTTTATACTGCTCACTCAGTGACGTTCATGGCGCTTCAACAAAAATACCCCGGTCACTGGGCCATTTATATCATTCCTTAAACCATCTCAGCTCCCTTTGGAGTACACAGCCTGTGCTCTGCCAAAAATATGTAGCGCACCAAGCTAAATAAATAACCATCTCTGCCCTCACAGGTACCCCTATACCCCTGGGTGAAGAGAAGCAATTATAGTTAAGTGTCCTGCTCAGGGACACAAGAGTCATGACTGGGATTCGAACCCACATTCTGATGACTCAGCCAACAGAACGTGAGTTCGACCACGACATGCCAATCCTTAGAAATGGGGACTATCTAATCAGCAGTGTTTACCTGGGGTGTTGTAACGAGCACGGCCCCGTCTACATTGGTACAGCTGAGATACTGTACAATAGACAGGTGTTCATCAGATGTCCCTGGTGGGGTGTCTACTATAAGGTAATCAGTATCACCCCAATCCACATCACGCAGGAACTGTTTGATAAGACCTGAAATCAACAACAGACACACAAAAATGCTTGTCAATGACGTTTGTAAACCTGACTGACTTCTTACTGCATTGAAACAAATGGTCAAAAACCCAAACAATTCTATACTTCGGGACCAATCTCACAGAGATCCTGAGCACAAAAAAATCTTGCTTTCAAGCATAAAAAGCAGCCTTGCTACTATGGGCAGCGCGCCGTATCAATACCTCTCATCACTAACCCCTGGTAGGGATGTGCTGAAAAACAACGCTGATCGGCTAACAAGTGACTACTTTTCGCGCACGCTTGTTAAAAATTTTCGAGCGCTTGTGTGATGTTTGTAGGACACTTAGTACACACGTGTCAAAATACAATTATTTTTTGACACGACTCAAATATAAAGAATGATGTTTTTACACCATCACCCTTAACTGCGCACAGTTAGACAAATCACAAGATCAAAAAAGGCTGAAAGGGGACCAGTTGCTCTATGACTCTCCAAGAAAGAGTTACACCTCCGTTACTACTTTTATTATATCCCTTTTCAATGATCTCCCGATTGAACCCTTGCATGCACGTCACACACGGCGACTGTGCCACACTCACCATTATGAGAGTCAACGTCACGTCACATGAAAATTCGCCCTATATACTGTATAACACACAGGGACACTGAATGCCACAATGGTGCAACCAAGATTATTGTGATTATGACGTCAGGTGACTTGGGTCAATAGTGCAATGTTAAGATTCTTGGTAACCATAATTTACCGTTTTTCTTTGGGCCCCTCCATATAACTGCATCATCTGGACTGCTCAAGAGAAACCCAACTGACATCACGCTCAGGTTATCTTCAACATACTGTAAAATAAAACAATGAATGATGATGGCAAATTTACAGTCATACATGTACAAGGTATGTCTGGTTTGTGGTAAAACCATTTGATAGTATATATACTTTGACGTGTACATTGTTCTTGTAAGAACTGTCCGACTAAAATCGAGGGACTTCTACTTTTGCTTAGTGAATTGAGTGGACTTCTACTTTTGCTTAGTGGATTGAGGGGACTTTTACTTTTGCTTAGTTGATTGAGGGGACTTCTACTTTTGCTTAGTGGATCGAGGGGACTTCTACTTTCGCTTAGTGGATTGAGGGAACTTCTACTTTTGCTTAGTTGATGGAGGGGACTTCTACTTTTGCTTAGTGGATCGAGGGGACTTCTACTTTCCCTTAGTGGATCGAGGGGACTTCTCGTATTATCTTCATTGCTGCAAAGTGAGATATTATTGGCTCTTACAAGAACAATCTACACAGCTAAGTAGATACTACCTCATGGTGTTACCGCAAACCAAATAAACATTGATACCTCATAGTGTTATGCCTCAAAACCTAAAGCATAATAATACAGTACCTACATGTACACAGCCTAATTATGCACTTTGTGGGACTAAATTAAATACATAGCACACAATACTTCATGCAATGTTTTCAATTCTCTATCTATGACACCGAAGTGGAAACCGGCCGATCTGGCCCAATTTTATGGCACTACTCACAGCAGAATTCTGCATTTACAACGCCGTCTAATTCTAAGGACTTACGCTAAATTATTGGGTACACAGTGCCATGAAATTGGGCACTGCTGAGAAATGTAAGACAAATCAGGTTTTACTCACCACAGGTGACCATCCGGATCCACTCTGATGAACTTGCTCTCCTTCAAGACCCATTACCCTCGGGATCGATGGTCCACAGATATCAATGTCTAGTACTGCCACCTGTCAAAAGAATATAAATGTTTGTCAACGCAAGCCCCTTGTAATACCTATCTGTTATATAGTCCCCCGATATGAACAGGATAATATGAACAGGATCACATGTACAGCGTGTGCATCTTCATTTGATGAGCAGAGCAAGCATCATTCCTGATGCTCCCCCATTGTTTTTGTATCATGGGTGTCCTTTTCTTGTAAAACACTTAATGCCAGGAAGCCTGAAATTTGTCCAAGCTCATCCACAGGATTAGTATTCGGAATTGTGTTCTGGTTGAGAATATTTTTCTCACAATGAAACCATTACTAAACCAAGTAAAGACAACAAACGTTCTCACATGTTCAAGAATTTCTTTTCCTCTTTCGAGAAAGTGTGGCTTTTGTTCACCGTGAATCAGTCATACCTTGGCCGATTCATGCTGGAACCTCAGACTTACCTCCCATGCCACATACAATGGTGGCAGCCTAACGCTCTCGTTATCCTCGTTTGTCCAACAAAATGAGGAAGGTCTGAAAATGCGATTACACAATACACCACAAAAAGGGAGATTTGGAGCATGAAATTCCAAGACATCTTGCCTCTTTGTTACGGGGCAAAAGTGTAAAAATGGTGATTGCATGCACTGTGCAAACTACAAAACGGAATGTTCAGGCATGTTTACTTGTCTGGCATCTCTGGACATTTTTTCAGACTTCTGCCAATTCGTAAATTTGTCGCTCGTATACACCTCTTCCAGCGATAAATGGTTAAACTACCCGCTCCATTTTGTCTTTAAGGGCAACAGGTAGCAAGTAGAACACACCTAAGTACTACATACCTGTGTTTCTTCATTTCTTGCCAATCCTCTGGCCAGATGAGCGGTGAAGGTGCTCTTGCCAACCCCTCCTTTCCCTGATAGCACCAAAATCTTGTGCTTCACAGAAGACATACGCTCTTGGATTTCTTCAATTGCTGTAGAAAAAAACAAAAACAATATTATATGGTTTTTGAGGCAGCGCATGGTGAGGTATCAATGTATATTCAGTTTGCGGTAACACCATGTGTATAAAAATCTACTTAAATGCCGAGTAGATTTTGTTCTTTAGAGAACTTGTCTTGCTATTTGTTCTACTGCCGCGGAGTAGATTTTCGGAATTCGGGAGACTTCTCAGTTCTGAAAAGAACTGTCCTGCTTATTAACTACTACCTGGGCGGGAGGTATGAAATCAGCCTGGACAACTACTTCAGTTTGATGGATCAGGGGGACTTCTCGTAATTAGCTGCACTGCCGCAGAGTCAATTCTTTTTGGTCTCTAAAACAGCTTTAATCTGTCTACCCACATATAAAAATACCAATGGTTACTAACACCCCTTCAACCATAAACAGGTCAGTTTATAAGGTAATTTTAGATGCCTTTTTAGAATCGATGGTACTGCAGCGACATAGCTTTTAATGTCATCACTACATCTTCATTCAGCGTTATTTAAACCCCCGGTCATGTGACCGCCTTTTGGACAATCACATAAGGCCTAAAAAAAAAAATGTTGGATTGCCCTTTCACCCGATTTTTTTCTTGGGTCGGTCGGTCGATTTTTTATTTATTTATTTACTTTTTTTGGAGATGTCAAAGAATGCCCAAAACACACTGCATAAATATTTCAGAGTGAAGTTGATATGTTTGCACTTTGAAATTAAACCTTAAGTGTTAATATGTGTCTGTCATCTATATTTTAAACAAAGGGCAACCGTATTTACCATTTTGTAAGCATAAATATTCATGAAATCAAAATTCTGAAGTGAAAAAAGGGAAATCCAACAACAAATTAAAAAAAAAAAAAAAAAAAAAAACGCAACCGAGATTTTGCTACTTTTACGGTCGGTCAGGAAAGGGCAATCAAACAATTTTTTTTTTACGCCTAATAGTAGATCATCACAGATGGCAGGCAGGTCGTATCTGGTATTTCTGGGATGTTTTTTATGTCCTGAATTCAATGGCTTAACATGGCTGCTCCATGGGTTTACCAGTCTCTCCAACTGTTGCGAACCTGTACACGAACGCTTTCTAGGCCAATGCTATATCTACAGCTCCCTAACTCTAACTTGTAAATAATGATCTAACTTTCCCACTAGATTTACCTGGGTCGGGTGCTTTGGGTAGCCCACTTGCACATATATTCTGGTTTGGACAGCCCTGACATGCTGACTGTTTCCCGGCTAATTCACTCTGTGTTCCTGGACATTCTGCAAAATAAACGAAGGAAATAGCTTTTTAATGGATGGTGTAAATCTACGGTTTTTCACAGAACATTTTGTAGAGCTTTTTCTTCATTTTTGGTTAGTGATGCCTTCACAAAAACACAATGAAACATAGCTGATTATACTTGTGTTAACCCCATTATAGTGCCAGTACTATGGCCTTCCTTAAAACCTTGGAAAAAAAAGTGTCAAGGCCTGGAGTTACACGGAGGCCACAAAGACCATGGCCTCCGTTGCCCTGCTCTTGGCCTTGGTGCCCCTTCAAAAGTTTCCCATAGACTTTAAGATTTTCCGATGGAAGTGCCCTTTGCAAAGTGAAAATGGCCTTGCCCTCTCAAAGATGAAATTCCAGGCCTGAGTGTCAGCACAAAATGGGACAAATTTCTTGTGCACCCCATCTGTAAGTAATACACCTATCAAATGTAATGCGCACTATATGACCCCCGGGGACAGTGCGTCATTGTTGTGAGTCGGATTTGCATGTCCACCCACCCTAAAATCCCTAGCAAACGACGTATGCACAGTGAATACCAACAAATTTAACATTATACATACAAGTTTCCACGCATACATGCTTAAAATACATTGCAAGTGTATGCACGGGGCCGAGGTTGACAAAACCGCCGTGCCAGGAATTACATAGTATGTGGCTTGCTATTGAAAAATAAACGGCCCTCTGAGCTGGTATTATGTGCTGATCGTTAACTTTCGGGCAGTAACTTTTTGACCCTCAAGTAAAATAAATGTTAGCAAATACCAACATCATTTTACACAGGCGGGGAGGGGTAGGGGGTACGCTTCATCACAGGAGCATTATTTGAATCTCCACCAAATAACATGTGGAAACGGACATCGACGGACCGTGATGTACCTCGATGCACTGCTCAAAGATTTGTGGAATGACCACTATTGGATTTTGACGTACCAATGGTCACTATTTAGAGAGACATGAGGCAGACATCACACACCCTGCCCGGTGGGGTCATATAATGCGCATTACAATTGATAGGTGTATAAAGTGCATTTCTAGTGAATCAAAAAGAAAGAGAACCAAAGGAAAAAGCATACACAAAAACAGCTTTACAGTAGTCAGTACATTCAGTAAGACATTAACACTAACATTTCAACAAGTGAGGTTAAACACTCATTCCTTGAAACAGTTAAACAAATCCAAGAGCTGTTTCATGTGACAGCTACAGCTATAAGCGAATTGCATGGAGGCGGGTACCACACATACACAACTCCTCCATTGCATACAACGCACTAGAGTCCAGGGTATAAATGTCCCCTACCACTGCGAAAGATTGTATATAACCAAATATTTTCATACTTATGCCCGATGGAGGAAGCTGAAGCTTTGCTCACATAATTCTCATGTCCGGAATTCCAAGACTTCTGGGTTCAGAATTTGTTTAAATATCCTTGGGGCAATATATTGAAGATTGAAGTCCTCAAACGTAGGTCAAACGGTGACCTATCCGTTGGATCTGTGTTTAATGAAGACCGACATCATTTTGTTTTGTTTGTATTATTTGGTTTTACCCTTTCACTGATGTGTGTTAAGAACTGTATACTCAGTACTAAAAGTCCACAGGCATATTGCACGCGTGGGATCCGAACCCACGACCTTTACCATTCTAGAGCAGATGTCTTACCAACTAGACCACCGAGATTGCCCGGTAGCTAGAGGCAGTTCGAATCCTATATTTTAGCAGCGGGTCCCGCAACAATTTAATAAATGTTAAATTTGCACAGGGGATAAAGAATATTATTTGGTTTTACCCTTTCACTGATGTGCGTAAAGCACTGTATACTCAGTACTTCCCCGAGTTCTGTGAAAGAAACCACAGGCATATTACTCGGTTGGGAGTAATATGTTTTGTTTGCTTGATTGTGGACCGAAAAACATCAATTTGGATCATAAAATTTTGTCTTGAGTACAATTAAATGCTTAAGTTTATGTTTCATCTTTGTCATATTGAGAATCCAGTAGGCGATTATCAAGCTACTTTGATGTGTCTGTTTTGCCATTTTAGGGCAATTTTTGAGCAAGTGTGCAGAAAATCACAGCAAATCATTGGGATGAGTACATCGGACAAATATAACCTGGGGCGCTAGATCGACCGCAAATGTCAATTCTTTTTAAAGTAGTACAGCGCCCAATTTACTGGGTCTAGGGCTAGTTAGCCTTGGTAGGATGCAAATTGCATAGCAACTCAGATTGACTTTCTCATCAACTGAAGCAAAACATTCAATCTGTTAATGTTACTCACTGAGTGTTAAGTTAGTGTAAGTTTGGTATGGATACTACATTATTTTTTTTACAAAGACTAAAGAGGTGTTGATACTGTGAACTATTGTAAATAATCGATACCCAGAGTGTGACGAACTTGCTACAAAGATTGTGGGCGCAAGTTTTCACATAAGGAGTCAGTACAGAAAAATATGCAACTTCATTTCAAAAATAATGTTTGTATTTGTAACTCAAAAGGATAAAATTAACAATTGTTAACCCATCCCAACAGACATGGAATTCCACTGACTCTAAGTGAACAAAGCTTCCGCTCTCTCCATCAGGTATAAAATAATATGAAAAACTGTTCTTATAAGTTTTTTTTCGCATTGGCAGAGGACCTTTAAAACATTACAATGACTCCGTCGCGTTATTTGTAATGCAACGGGAAAGGAGGAGTCCGACCAAACAACCATGCAGTGTGGTCATGTGCCTGTGTGGTGTCGTGTGAACTGAACTGAAGTTAGACAAAACTTTCTGTGGATGAAAAGTTAACAATAAATCAAACGTACACTGTCAACATTCAAACAAAACCACACTTTATATTCAAAGCTTGAAACTGCAATGATTTGCTGACAAAAATGTTAATTCGTTACACAAATAACATGAAGGTTAATTCGCTTACGTTCAGGTGCGTTTTCTGGAACGTCAGCCATCTTGCGAAAATTAGCAGACGACTTTGAGAGTGCGCCCTCATGCGACGGAACACGATCATTTTGAAAAGTTTTAAAGATTCTACAAACTTTTTGAGTTTTATGATAAGCGAGAGCGGGGGATGCTGTGGGTGCTGCAGCACCCCCAACTTTTTGGATGGAGGTGCTGGAATATAAAAGCACCCCTACTTTTAGTAAATAATGTTTCATAAATTCACCCTTAGTACCACGGACATCTTGGAAAAGATCAAAAATGTATAATACTTGTAACATGTCTTATAAAAAAAAATATTAAAAAAAATAGAATTGAGTTTGTTACGAACAAACACTAGGGTTTCGGATAGCTGCATGCAAGACGGCACAAAGATTGTGACTTTATGACTTGTGATATGGCTAGGAAATGTGTTTTTGTATTTGAATTTTCTGTTTGGATCGGACGAAAAGATCAAATTGGTGTCGTGTTTTTTTTTATAATAATAGCAAATATCATTAGCTTCAAGACGTCACAAAGAGTTTAAGTTTATGACATGTGGTTCACGAGATATGGATTTTAAATTTGAGGGCTTCTTGTTTGTACCGGAAGTAAAGGTCAAAGAGGGTGACATTTTTAAAATAAGGCCGTATCCGAAATGACGGCTACGGCTAGGGCTACGACTGTTGCTATGGGTGTTGCTAAGGACGTCCTATACTTCAACGCATGGTGACGCGGAAATCTAGCCGCGCGCGTGTAGTAGTAACTGGGTGAGAGTTCATGTTTTTATGTCCAGCCATCACGACACAATAGTTATAGTGGCTCCCCGGTAAAAGAACAAATAATAATAATTTACCGAATATTCAGATTTTCACAATTTCAGGAAGTAAACTTTTATAATTAATTTCATTTCTATTACAATTTTGTTTAACTGTGCCCTAATTTGCATACATTCGTTTTACGCATGCATATCATTACAAGAACAGTTCATCACATGGCAACACGATTTGACCTTTTGTTGTTGTTATTTTGTGGATTTTCACACACACAAGTTATCTTTAGTTCGTAAAGCACGAAAGAGTTAGCACGAAGCAACAAGCAAATCTTATGATTTTTATTTCCAGTATTTCACTGAGAAATATTTTCACCATCCATCTACTTGATCTTTCACTTCTGTTAACGATGTTTAACGTCAATCAGAAGTCTTTATTCAAGGCTGTGATACAGTCAGTTCGAGGAGGCGAGACCGCACGGGGGACTACGGGTCCGTCAAAGGAGCAGCGGACCGTGAAGGACAAGGCCAAGGGGCCCGGGAAGTCCTGTAGCCGGCGTGGTCGGCGCAGTAAACGCACCCGCCCTCTCGCTTGCTGTCTCCGTCAACCCGACGTCGAGCCGGACGACTGTGGTTTTGATCAAATGGCTCCGCATGGGAAAGTTTCCCTCGGAGAATGTGATGACGGACAGGACATGAGGTAAGAAAAGGATTTTAAAAGGGCCCTGTAATGAATTTATAGTATACGAAAGGAAAGCCACGAAGGCAGTTGCCCTGGTTGGTGTATTCTTATTTCTTGGTGCCTGTAAAAAAGTTTCCTTGGTAAGATTTTCCATGAAAAAGTGTCCTTTTCTATAATGAAAATGGCCTTGCCCTATCAAAGATTAGCTAATCAAAGCCCATTTATTGTTAAATAAATCGAAATAAATCAAAAGTTTGGAGATTATGATGTAACTTTTTTCACAATTTTGAGCAAAATCAGTCAAAAAAACACAGAAAACTTTCCCATTATGGCAGCCTTGAGTTTTAAGTTTAATTTTCATTAAGCGATCGAATCATGTATGGTAGAGTGCAGGGCCATGCCCATGGGAAAGCCATTGTCTCCTCATAAATCTCTTACAAAAGTTACATCATGTTTGGGTTTTAATTTGTCTTTTTCAAAAGTTGACTGTTATCTCAACACAATCGTACAAATGCCAAAGATAATGTTATTGTTAGTCACATTAAAAACTAATGAATTTGATGAAGATCACTTCAGCAAGATTTGGTAACTAATACTAATAATCTTCATTGATATTATTATCGATAGAAGTTTGTCATTTTTACAATTGGAGTTGGTCAATTGGTCAAAAGTAAGAATTTGATCAACCAAATTGTTCACAAAATGCATGATGAGATTACACCAAAGTAAAGCTGTCAAATACTTGTTTGGAAAAAAAAACTATGTTGTCATTTAAACACTGACCCTATCTTGAATTACTCATCAGTGGCAGATTGCAACCCGGGGAGCGGTTGAGTGACTACCAAGGCTCATCCTGCCCAGCACCACCACCGAGTCCAATCCACAGGTCTCGTCAGCAGAGACTGCCTGTTATGCCTGGAGGACACTTCACCCAGCCTGAGGAGCAATCATCAATGCCAGAGTTGCCCCTGGATGAAGGAGGTGGTTCAAGGGACTCCGATGTGCCAGCGACTGATAAGACGAGTAGTCGGCCCTCGTTGCGTACCAAGCTGCGAGGGTTTTTCAAGTCGCTTGGGAACCGTAGAGGACAAGAACAGTCACAACAGTCAAAGGCTTTGGACTATGTGGTCGGTGACTGCACTGAAAGGTAGTTAATCAAACATATTAATTGTATCTTCTCTTTTTTTCCTTTTTTTTTTCTTTAAAAGGCTAAAAGCTTTAGCTCATTTATTTATTTATTTATATATTTAGTGGATTAAAAAAACAAAACTTTTTTTGTGGGGCAAAGAGGGGGGGGGGCAAGGGTCCCAAGCGGTGAGGCTCCCTCTCTTGCCTCGTTCTGGTTACACCACTTGCAGTAGCAGGATGTTCTTTGAATTTTCAAGTCAAGTCAAGTGATTGGGCATAAAAAAAAAAGGTATTTGTAAAGGCCTGGGGCGTTGTTGTCAAGGGCACCTTAAAATTTTTACTTGGGCAGTTTGAAAAGGGCACCAAGGCAAAGACAAGGGGCATTGAAGTTAATTGCCTTTATTGCCTCCTTGAATGTATCAGGCCTGTTTGTGATCGGACCACTGTAGGAGAGAACCGCCTTGGTGTCGCACGTAATAAATTATTATAAAGCAAAACCCTATGCTGAACTTTTTTTTTTTTTTTTTTTACATTGATAATGTTCGGCAGAGACCTTTCAGATAACGTTTCCATGGAGTCCATAGCCATTGGGACAGAGATCAGTCACCACAGACCAAAGCCGACCTCCGAGACCAGAAATGTGGCCTGGCAGGCATCATCAAAGAGGAAGTCCAAGTCCTCCAAGGAATGGGACAGATGGCGAGCTGTTGAGTCCTCCTATGCAGGAAGGTACTCCAGCAAAGTCGCCCCCCTTCCTTGCCCTCTTGATGATGACGACCATAAAGAACAGCGTCCTACCTTATATCGATCCAACCTAAAGTGAGTAAAGAGCTTTTCAGACATTATCACACATTCATAAATACCTGGGACAGTTTATCCATTCTGATTGGTGGAGAGCGTGTCACGTGGGGGTGTTTAAACGGATGATATAGACACGGCTAGAAGTGTTTAAACACACTTGTGGCGCGCAAGGTTACACGCAGGCGCTAATTTACGCGAAACGCAATCAACACATATTGGTATTCAATCTAAAAAAATGTTGGTGTTATGACGCGCGCGTATGCACAACTGTTGAGCGTGGCATGTATATCCTTCGCGAAACAGGGCTTGAGGACGTGACAGGAAATGAAAGTTAACAGAAAAGTTGAAATTTTTCCAACAATATTACGCTTTTTAACAAAAAGGGCATTTATGAATGGGAATAAAAGAGTAGTGACTTGGTCTTAACCGGCCGTTTAAAACCTTGCAGGGCCGTGGCCGTGCGATAAAGGACCTCGCCTTCGGCTCGGTCCTTTATCAAACGGCCACGACCCTGCCGGTTTTAAACGGCCGGTTAAGACCGCGTCACTACCCTTTTATTCCCTTATTATGTTTCAAGCGTTAGTCTCACTGGGATTGTAAAATTGCACAAGGAAATTTGGAGAAAAATTACTGGAAATCTTGCTGCAGAATTGATATAGGACTTTGTGTTTCTTGAATTTGTAAATCTGCATAGAGTCCAGGACTTAACGATTAGTATAGATTCTGGAAATATTAATTGTGTTTATAACCATGTGCATTGATTGTAAGCTAGCTGCTAGCTTTGGATACAAATAACCTTATGGTGCACCCATAAATTAATCACTGTACAACGGTAAAAACTCATGCAAACTAGTGTCTTGAACAAGTGTAGTTAAATGCATTTAATCTAAAATTTGAAAACAACATTTTGAATATTTCTGTTGACGTTAGGACTAGCACCAGAGTGTCTGCTTTCGACATTGAGGGTGCCCTTGCAGATCCACGGGTGCGGCGAATCAACAGCACAAGCAGTGGTCCAAGCAGCTCTGGCTGCCAACCTAATGGCAATGCCAGGGCCTCGTCATCGAGACCGCTGTACCGCAACCAAGCGCCATCTGCAAGCACGCGCCCCATCGTGGCAGCATCCTGGGCTATCACCGACTGGACCACCCGCCGAGGAGAGGGACCGGAGAGTCTGAAGCCCCCTCAACAGGAACAGGAGGGGACCATTGACAAGAATGTGTTGGCTTTTATGAGCTATCACAAGTACCGGTCTCTCAGCAACATGGCTGTGTCCTCGGCCATGTCCATCAATCCCAGCTCACACTCTGCGGATGATGTTGATGGTGGAAGGAGGAACAGAGACTCGGCTGGACAAAGAAAGACCAACAGGTAGGTTACATATCTGTGAACTTCATAGAAGTAGCGGGCAACTCCTTACAATTCTGTGGTATTTGCCTTGCCCAGAGGACATTTCTGTGGTCCAGCCTTGCCCAAGTGGAAACTTCTTGATTTAGGTTCACTTCACCAGAATACCCTTCAGTCCTGAGCCATAGCAATGCACATCAATAAGTGTCTGAGTTCTTCGGAACCTATAAATGTATAGCCAATTATTCATTCAATTCATTAATAGTATCTTTAGTTTATGTTTCCTTCCGAAATGTTAAAAAGACTGTCACCATTTGCTAAAATTAATTTGTAATGCTCCAAGGTAAGTATACTAATAAACCCTCAAGTCACTCTAAATTAACTAACTTACAGAAAGTTAATAAACCCTAACTGGTGAGCTGCATTTAAATGTTCTAAAAGGCCATGTCACACGAGGCAATTTACAGGCAACTGGTTCCAGGCACCTCTAAAAAGAAAATTCATTCACATTTCAGTTTTCTTGTTATTTTCCTGGGGATAGTGAATTACAGCTAGAAGAATGTCTCTTGTGCTGCCAAAGTGTTCCTTGTGCGTACAGTGCAGTTGGTTGCCTCCAAGTGGCCTATAAAAATTGCCCATAAAAATTGCTGCCAAAGTGTTCCTTGTGCGTACAGTGCAGTTGGTTGCCTCCAAGTGGCCTATAAAAATTGCCCATAAAAATTGCTGCCAAAGTGTTCCTTGTGCGTACAGTGCAGTTGGTTGCCTCCAAGTGGCCTATGAAAATTGCCCTGTGTGACATGGTCTTTAAACTTTCTCGGTATTAACTTCTTTTATCTATCAGGATCATCCATGTCAAGCCACTCTTCCCCAAACCCACCGGATCTTCCTGAAGGAAAATCTCCTTTCGCCCCAGGACCCTCATTATCAGAACTTGCTTGGACAGACAGCCGATGTCGTGCAACTAGTAATGAGTGTGTCTGTCTTTGGCGACCCACTGGCCTCTTCAGAGTTTTTCTGGAGACACGTCACCATCAGCCACCAGCTGGAGATTTTTCAAGATCCGGAGGAAGGAAGGAATGAGTGGCAAGGTAAACTGGAGTGAATATCATCCCAGCGAGTCTTATCGATCCACCGTCCTGTAGAGTTTCCCGGAGTTTGACACTGCACTTTGAGTATGGGGCTGTCCAAAAGATCTGGACCGCATGGCCTTTGGGACTCAAATTCTCAAAGGTCCATTGACCAGCCACCACAGATTCCAAAGATGCATTTCTTCCTATGCTTGACCAACAATTACCCAATGGTAAGATCTCACTGTTTGCAGTGGTTTGCCTTGCCAGGCTTTGTTTAGAAAAGACCAAGGTTTCTTTCAGAAATTTAAATCAAATCTTAATTATGGAATTGTTTTGCAAAGTGACACAGTTAAGCAATGGACATACACGAGCCTGTATGACATACTACACTGTTTTCTGAGAATATATATATATATATGTTTTTTTCCATCAACATTTGCCATAATGAATAATCACAAATTTGGATACTAAACACTAGTTTTGCTCTAAATTCACTCTTTACTGAAAATTTAATGAACAGAAACTGGTCAGCTGTCTCTGAATCTTCTTTTCTTCTGGTAATAACTTCTTTTTTATTTCAGGTTCTTCCATTTCAAGCCACTCTTCTCCAAATCCACCTGAAGGAAGATCTCCTGTCGCCCCAGGACCCTCAATTATCAGAACTTGCTTGGACGTACAGTCCATGTCATGCAACTAGTAATGAGTGTGTCTGTCTTTGGCGACCCGCTGGCATCTTCAGAGTTTTTCTGGAGACACGTCACCATCAGCCACCAGCTGGAGATTTTTCATCTGCAAAGATCCGGAGGAAGGAAGGAAGGAAAGAGTGGCAAAGTAAACTGGAGTGAACATCATCCCAGCGAGTCTTGACGATCCAGCATCCTGAGGAATGTCTGGAGTGTGACACTGCTCTTTAAGTACGGGACTGTCTGAAAGTTCTTGGCCTTCGAGACTCAATCCGAAGATCCTTTGACCAGCCACCACAGACTTCAAAGATGCATTTCCTAAGCTC
The DNA here is from genome assembly GCA_032158295.1 of Pycnopodia helianthoides. NCBI lineage: Eukaryota > Metazoa > Echinodermata > Asteroidea > Forcipulatida > Asteriidae > Pycnopodia > Pycnopodia helianthoides. Next base: position 14,836,309 of record CM063245.1, read on the forward strand.
AACCCACTATTGGCCACAGGTAAGATCTTGCTTGTAGCGGTTTGCCAGGCGTCATGTAAAATATTTGAATCCAATCTTAGTTGTCCAAATGTTTTGCAATGCAAGTTCATTAAGCAAGAAACATAAATCTGAAAATAGCTGTTTTCTCTTACAAGTTTGGGTTGAGCAAAGAAAAATTGACAAGAGCGGGTTGTGAACCTGCGACCTCGAATTAGTATGCCAGTGCTCTACCAACTGAGCTATCTAGCCCTAATGTTGGGGGTCTCCCTATTTATAGGGAGACAACTCGGTTGGTAGAGCGCCGGCACGTTAGTCTGGAGGTAGCAGGTTCAAAACCCGCCCTTGTCAATTTTTCTCTGTTCAACCCAAAATCATTTTAAATTGACCCAGTGAGTTTCAAATGCTCAAAATTGTATGAGGTTGGTTTCGTAATTTTCTCAAACCCCCTGTCGTTCAATCCATTGAAGGTCACAATACATCTTGGCATGGAGATTAGCCTTACCTAATCATCCCAGCTGTTAGCACTGCCGGGTCAACTGCACATTCTGTGTCTAAAGGTAAGACCATCGCTCTGAATGCTCTTGGCATTGTTACACAGAACTTTCAATTAAGTCCATCAGAATGGCATTTCAAAGCCTAAACCAGGGCTTATTAAACACAAATATCAGCTAAGCAAAATCTGCTAAGCAATATGAAATCAGACCATGGTACTTGCAAGTGAACATTTCTTCACAAAACTATCCTTATTTTTAAATGGTGTGCTAAAAATCATCGACTTAACATTAGCCACATTAAAGGGTTTTTAATTTCAAGAATTGGACCATTTTATTATTTGATGTGTTTTCCCAAATATTAGTTGGTTGTATTGAAATACAGTAAATTAGATGAATTTAAATTGTAGATGGGTTGCATTCCTGACAGTTTGTCTTTCTCATTCCTTTGTGAACAGTTTGAAGATCTACTTTGCTCTTTTCTGTCAAGAGGGAGGGACGACACATCTTACAAAAAAATTAGTTATATCAAAATTAAATTTAAAAATTATATAAAAATTAAATCATTGTTGTACATTTCTATTAATAAGATCATTTTAATAAAATGATCAGAATTCATTTCAAATTTTTGGTTTCTCTCTTACAGTTTTTTAAAGTCTGCTTTCCAAATTGTTTCAAATTGGGAAACTCGTATTAATGGCTAGTAGATTTCGAGCATCAAAAGTCATAATAGTTCACTTTCCGGTTAAAAGTTATATTAGGATTTGGTATTATGTATTTCACTAGGGCAGTTTAGATCGTGTACATTTATTATTCAGGGCGAAACAAGTCTCCATCATATTTTTTCTATCATTTATTGGAAAACAAATATTTGCATCATCGTTCACTCAGCGACTGATCAATAAGTCACTGTGTCTCACCACCAGAAAGTCACAAATTTAGTTCCAAATTTTTGACCACCTGGGTTATTCCCACAACCGGTAGAATTCAATAGCGACCCCAAAAAAGTCAACAAGCGCTAGATCAAATAGCGGCGCCATCGATTTGGCTTTTAGGCAAGCTTTTGAATATTTCAATAAATTTCTTGGCAAAAACAGCAAATCTTTTAGTCTTGGTTTGGATGTCATTTCAGTGTGTTCGTGTGATTTGTCTAGAGGCAGTTTTTTAAGGCAAAGCATCATTTAAAAGAGTAATCTGCTGTGATGTTTAAAGATCTATCATGAAGATTGGACTCGGTCTGGAAGGCGAAAATGTTTATCCAGAATTGTTTTAGTGTCATTGTATGGGTAAGCCTGTTTTTAAATTATTTCATATTCTATTTAACGCTGTTTACTAGATGCTGTGTATAAGTGGTTCACTGAGGAATTGGGGACAATAATACCAGCCTTACTTGGGGAATTTAATATCAAAGTCTTTGTCCACTCCCTACCCCTCCCCTTCCCCTTCCACCACTATTCCGCCACTCTCCTCTACAGATAATTCCCTCCTATTCCCTCTTCCCCTCCCCCAAGACCACCACTGCTGCTCTCCATGGCAAATGATTTCTCCCCTGTCCTCGTCCACCACCAACACCACCGCCGCTCTCCTTGGCAAATGATTCCATTCTTTTCCCCGTTCCCCCTCCCCCAACCACCGCCACCACCGCTCTTCTTGGTAGATGATTCCTGGATTCACCCCTAGCTTTGCAGACTGATCTTAATCCATTTTGCAATTTTCATACTATATTGGAGGTTTTATGTTTTGTCAGTATAACGCATTAGCCATTAGTATGTTTCCAATTATTTCAAAAAACCAAGTGACCCATTCAATGCTCTGGTGTCCGAGGTAGCAGAGGTGTAGTGCAGTAAATAGATGACAATCCACATGCCCTACATTTTTGGTAACAAAATGATTGTTCATCTGCCGAAATTGGACTAGTAGGGGTTCCTTAAAGAACTGCGCCGTTTAATGGGGGGACGATCACTACCATCAGTGTAAGTAAATTAAGGATAGTTGTGTATGGTAAGGTGTACATGTAATCGTCACTCAGTTCTGGGAGTTAACAAGTAACCTTTCTGTGTAAGTCGTTGCTCATAAAAGTTTGATTTGTGGCATTTGAGATCTTTTTTTCCTTGCCTTTGTGAAAAATGAATTTTCAACCAAATAAACTGCACGTATAATCTAACTTTACCTGACAACCATCTTTCAAAAAAATCTTTATTTTTTATTTCCCGAAAACAGATTCTCCTAACTAGTCCACCAGCTTCCCATCAACTAGGTAAGTCTACGTAGATAACTTTTGAGATTAAAATAAAACAAGCAACTTCAGCTCAACAACCAAATTTTATTTTATAAAATTATGAGGGAGCTCAAGGGTCTCCTTTATGTACGCCCTGCCCCGCCCCTGTTTCTTATGAACAACACATGCATTATGCTCAGACTATCGTTTGAATAGGAAATTACCAATACCATAAATATTTTGAAATTTGAAAACTGTGTACCACCACGTGAGACCTCCACAAAAGCACTTTTCTTTCAATTGACTTTTTATTATTTTTTCATAACAAAAGCAGGACTATAACAAGTTGTAATCTGAGTATTTGCAGAGGCAATCAGTAAAGTTATATGGAAGCTGATAAACAGGAGCATGTGAAAGAACACAAAACGTAAATGTTACACTTTTCAGACTTTTTCTGTGTTTTACAGGAGCTCTCAAAAGTCACATTTACGAGCCATGTAGGTTGTAAAAATACATCAGGCAAAAATTAAAAAAACTTTTCTCAGATATTTAAAACAAATTTTTGTATTGTATTACTATTATTTTTCTTGTTTACTGAATTTCCAAAGAATCTTTGTCATAAAATAAAAGATAATATTTTGGTCTTGTAGAATTGGAGGGATGTTTAGTCGAGGATTTGAGTTTGCACGACGAAAGGGGGATCGTTAATAAAGGGAACTATGACAACAACAATCTCACTCCGGAGAAATGTGCAGCTTTGTGCCGCCCATCTTACAGGTAAGACCTTAGTACATGTATGCATTGACGACCTAAGAACCCAGTTTTAGTCAATGTACAGGTAAACAGCTCCAGGCAATCTTCAAGAAGAAAAAATAGTTTTCGTTTAATTATTGACATCATTTTTGGGGGGATAGCTAGATACTGTTATGGTTACAAAAATATATCTTTTGCAACTGAAGTGCTCCTTTTAAATGCAGTGCAGTTGGTATACAAGGCCTTTATGCTGGAGAAGGTAGGGTCATACATTGGTTTTTATCAACATAGTGCTGATTTAAAGATAAAAATATATAGAAAGATACAACAAAAGTCACATGTAAAATGTGTGGTTTGGTGAAATTTGAGCCGTCAAATCTTACTTTTTGTAGTGACTACCGTATTGCTTCTCAGTTAGCAAAGAAAATCTAACAACAAATATAAATTTTCATGAGGATGATTTGAACTTCTGGTTCTTCTTGCAGGTATGCCCTCCTTCATCTTGGCAAGCTGTGTTTTTGCAGTGACATGCACTCATTTGTATTTGTTGGAGAGGAAGAATGTAGCTTCAACTGCTCTGGAGATCCAACTCAAAAATGTGGAAGCAAAACCCACAGTGCTGTCTATTTTGTGCCTCCAACTATCTCATCGGTCAAGATCCTCGGTGTCGGCAATAATTCCGGTAAAAGTTTTTATTTATATTTGTTCAATATCTTGCTGCATCAGAGCATGATCTCATTATATTCGGAGGTACATTTCAAGGCCTACAGCAACCTGAGTGTCAAATCTTGATGTTAAAACGTTGGTCAAACCTTATAAAACAACTCAAGTTGCTTATTGCGATGTTTCTCAGCCATAAGCCAAGTTGAAGCAAAATGCCACACGACATTACTTATGTTCGGTGTTCTGAAAAGGACACATTGCCTTGGATTGGGCACTTTCTGGGCTATAAAATGCGGTTCTTATGAAATTATTATTTTGGAAAATATGTTTTAAAAGTAAATTATAATGATCCACACAAATATGCCTTAAAATTGTGTGGTTTTCCTTTTACTTCATGAACTAACACGGTCCGCCATTTTGTAGAACCAAATTTTTGATTGCACGAAATGGTGGACCGTGTTAGTTCCTAAAGTAAAAGGAAAACTGCACAATTTGAGTTGAGGCGTGCGGATCATTATATTCTACTTTTAAAACATCTTTCCGACCATATTTATTTCTGTCAAAACAGATGCTTTTTATAGTCCAAAGTGCCCAATCCAAGGCAATGTGTCCATTTAATTATGACTGGTACCACTTTGCATCCCTCACGTTAGCAGTTTTTCCAATGGTTTTTAATTTGATCAAGTAACTGAAACATGCCGGCTTATACTGGAAATAATTTGAGATGATTCATTCGAGGTTTGAACACTTTCTTTTGAATCACTCTTTCATTTCCATCAAACAGGGACAGCTACCTGCCTTTTCTGTCAATTTTTTTTAATGAAATTTAAGTGTAGCTAAAAAATTAAGGGCACTAATCAAATCAAATTATGTTGAGTAAAAATCTGCATGTTTATTAATAATAATACATAATAATAGTGGCTTCTTGTATAGCGCTCAAATGCGTCTCTTTGTGACGTTCATGGCGCTCCAGACTGTTATATAATTTATCCTGCAAGTTATGTGGAGATATGTTGAAGTATGAGACCTTTTTCTTTTACCTAGCACCTTGTAATGGTTTACATAGTGCTGTGGTGCAATATGCTGCCAATCAAACCAGGAACACCGGGGCGAACCCCTTCTCTTTACGATAAATGCACTGGGTTCTTAAAAAAGGAAAGTGCATTACACAACACTCGAGACCTACAGCTTTACATCCCATCCGAAGGACGGAGCAATAATGGTTAAGTGTCTTGCTTAAGGACACAAGTGTCATGACCGGGACTCGAACCCACGCTCTGAACATGTTTAAATACTTATGAGAGGTTTCAGGTACTTATAAAAATGACAACCATTGGAGAAACTGCTAACTTGGCTGTAGATAAGTGGTTCACGCTGTTGTTTTTTTCCTGTCTTATACAAAAAGATATCAGAACCATTTATAAACGAGTTCATGAGTTTGCCTGGCAATCTTGGAGATTAGCGTTTTTTAAACACGTTCGTACACAGAAAGTGAGAGTAGAGTGTTATACATATTTTGTAATTAATCAATACCCGTAATAAGCAGCTCAAGGAAACGCTAGCATTATTCAGCAAATTATGGAACAACGTTTACATTATTTCATCTGTTCATTGTTTAAGTGGTGCTTTGGCTTTGAACTTCATGAATTTTTTAAACATAAAAATGATGAATTTTACTTTATGTGCGCTGACTTCAGGTGAATTGGATCAATACAAGAGAATGCCCGTCACCATGATGCCAAACTTGACATTATTGATTGGTTATTGTATTGACTTATTAATGTTTAATAGTGTCTAAATAGCAAGCATGCTTGGGATCGAGCCTCACATCCAACCAGGAAACGGTTGCCATGGAAACATTGACCTGGAATTTTGCATTTGATCGTTAAACAAACAGGTTACCGTCCGAATATACAAGTGATTTAAACTGCCCGAGACTGGTTCCCTGTGTAACTTTTGCTTAGCAGAGACACAGAACTCAGGGGAAGTACTGAGTATACAGTGCTTTACACTGATTGGTGAAAGGGCAAAACCAAATAACAGGTAGACATTTTTGTTAAGCAACAATTTTTAATTGACCGCTGTGTTAAAATTGGGTTTCGTGTCTCAGTTATACTCTACTCAAGTCATTTGTATCATCATCAAGGCTTTTGATAGACACTAATTTAATACTATCAAGAAATTTGACTGATTGATTGATGGTGATTTTTTAATAGGGTACCTGTGCTATTGCGCTTCGTTCAGTTGATAATTCTCCTTTTTGAATATGAATTTTAAATTGGCGTAAGTTTTATCATTTTTATTGTCCAACTTAAACCATCAGTCATATTTGACTATTGATCTAATTGGCGCTGTCTGTAGTGTAATCAATCCCCAATCAAATGAGACTCAATTGATAAAATTTGCTATTATTAATTTACACCGAAATTTACAAGGGTTCTAGTACCATAAAAGATTTGTTAGCTGTTACTTTGACCAGGGTTATGGCTGTCTCGCACAGGATTAAAGCGCAACAAAATCTAACATATAATCAGATCTTGTGCAAGGTTGTTTTAACTGGCAGTCATTGAGCGGTACTTGAAGGAAACCGATAGCCAATATCATTGTCAGCAGCCATCGTCCACCCTTGCTACCAAGGCCTAATTTCATAGAGCTGCTGAAGCAGACAATTTTGCTTACAAATTTTTTGCTTAGCAGAAATTAACAGAATACCAGTCAGAAATGTTGCATGTGACATTGTATTTTGGCTGGTAACCTTATTCTGGTCAGCATAATTTTGTTGTGCGTAGCTACTTTTTGTGATTACACAGCTCTATGAGATTGGGCCCAGGTGATTCAGTGACGTAGCCAGACATTTTAATTTTGGGGGTGATTTTCTCTGGTTACGCCACTGAATTGATTGGTGGATAAAATAAGCACAATGTTTGTGATTGGTCGCTATCCTCGTTCACCAGTTGATCTAAGTTAATCAAATAGGTCCTTAATAATATCAAGGCCCTTTTCAAAAGAAGGAACTTAAAAAGGTGTAACAATTTCATAGTCTAATAGTTATTGGCCATTAGACCAAAATTGTTGTTATACCAAAATTGGTGCCGTCTAATAATAACTTCAAGGTTGGTCGATTATTAAATAAACGCTTGCCTGAAAACAATACTATACAAAGCGGAGGTACAATTGTGTGCTGAATTGCAATTAATTGAATCTTAGAATCCTTTATGAGGTTCCAATCCCGCCCCCAACCACGCTAACTCGTGATTGGTTGATAAAATTAGGGCAAGTGACTGTGCACACGCTTACATTGCTAGTGATTGGTCAATGTCTTCATGCACCAACTGGGTCCAATTTCATGGAAATTATAACAAGCGTGACAGGCCTATGGCTTTGTACAGTGGTGTAATGGGGGGGGGGGGAAGTTCTCTGCTTGGAACCCTTGCCCCCCTCTTGCCTTCCCAATCCCCCCCCACCCGATTAGTTTTTTTTAACACACAAATGAATGGTTCGATTACATTTAATAGCCCCTAGCCCCCCTAAAAAAAAAAATTAAAAAAGATATATCTTTGCCCTCCTAATGTAAAAAAGCTGGTGATTGCTTTTAACATTAGGGTAATTTGTATTTGTGATTTCAGCGGCAACCCCAAGGGATGTTGCAGCATACGCTGAGATAGATTTCTCCATTGGTGTTGAAGGTGATCAGCATTCATTGGTGGTGGATTTTGATGATGGATTCGAGGAGGTGTTTTCTGACTCTGAAAATACATTTTGTCATCAATACCCGTAAGTAACACCAACACTAGCACTAATCCAGCAGCGTAGCCAGGACTTTTTCGGTGGGGGGAGGGGGGCATTGCTTTCAAGTGGGGGGGGGGGGCCCAGGGGGAATGGGTTTTTCAGTGGTGGGGTCATGCTTTTATTTTGGGAGGGGTACGTTGCAGGAGGCCACCATCCTCTTATATTCTTGTCATTTTGTGGCCGCGATCATGATCGTTCACTACACTAAATTATACAAACATGTATTTTCCTCTTTTTTCCCTTTTCTTTTTCTTTTTATTTTTGTGAGCACTTTCGTGATTTTTTTCGTGGGGGGCACTGGGGGGGGGGCACTGGAAATTTGTGCGTACGCCACTGCACTTATCACTTTAAACATTGAGGGCAGGGTCATTGTTTGTTGATGACCCTGGAAAAAAAGTGGTGTAGTTTCTATCAGAAAGCTTACTTGAAGACGGTAATGATAGGAAGCAAGAAATTCCCTAGTTGATTAGAAATTTTAAAAAGCATAAACTGAGAAATGATTCATGTATGAATCTTTTCTCAGATTTCTAAAAGTTAGTGTCCATTTGCAAATACTGCAGCCTGAGATGCGACTTGGTACCCTGCTGTCACCTTGCTAAATGTAGATGGATTCTACTTTCATGTGAAAACACAATGACAGGTTTTTGCCGTTTTCTCAACAAGTGGACACTGTATTCAGCTTTACATCAGGGCCCCCTAGTGACTAAGATGGGCTATATTCTACCCCCTTCCCCCTCCCCTCCTTAGATTTGGCAGCTGTCCCTCAAAGTTTGGATTTGAAGAACTCTGAGGAGGTACATGATCTGAATCTGAATCTGAATTCTGTAGTCGACAAAGCACATCCTAATGGATGCCGCAATTAGGGAAAAACCCATGCAGTCAGGGACTGATGAAAACCCAATCCCTATGCAAGGCTCCGGTCTGGGAATCAAACTGGGCCCAAAGAGAGGTGAAAGGCAGGGAAGAAACTGAGCCAACCTGAGTGCCATGGAGTTATGTACTTGCAATAATCCTAACCCTTGATCAGGTAAAGGGAGCTCTAGCCAAGAGCTAGTCATCATCCCAGCTGCAAAAGGTACTCCTAGAATTATTATAGGTTGTTATTAATGAGAAACAACCATAAAAAGTTAATTGTGAAGTACTATTTCAAAAGTGACACAATTTTTTTTCTATCCCCAGGTCTCCAGGGATAATGCACATGAAAGCCACAGTCGCTGATGCAGCCAAAGTGACCCACACTGTTGGGTCGTTCCTCAGTGTCCACCTTCCCGTGCTGGCCATCAGATCCGACTGCCCCACCGTCGTCCTACGAGGGATGCCTTTCCAGTGTGAATTTACTGCCTTTGGAACGGGAATGGCAGCCACAGTTCACATTGAGGGCATTGGAAGTTTTAACATGACGTTAGCAGGTAAAGAAATCATTGTTCCATCATCAGCTATTAAAGGCAAAGTACACCTTCGGTTTTTGGAACCGTTTGATTGTTTTAATCCTAAATAAATGTAGATATATACATTACAAGTAACCTGTGAAAATTTTGTTGCGTTTTTGAAATATCGCAAAAAATCCACAGCAAATATGTCCACGCATAAAGAATAATCCCTAATAGGTATACACGATCTGAGAAACATTTCTGATAGAAATGTTTCTCAGATTCAAATTTTGGGGGATAAAAACTGACATATTTTTCCATATCCACATTATTTTGAATTGAAATATTTCTCAAAATACTTTATACTATCGAAAGCTGATGTACTTCTAACCAAGTTAGCTTTTATTGCCATTAATTTTTGAGTGATTACCAAAAATTAAAAATTCAAACAGATGCAACAAGTGAAGCAGTTGGGCCTGATCTTGATACGACTGCACAATCTACCTTGCCCGATGCTGCCCATCTTTGTGTGAAAGTGATGGAACCACTTCCGGAGAATGGCATTCTCATTGGTTGGGAAGTTGTCGTTGACAACCCTGGAAGCATTCATTTCAGTGTAAGATTGAAAACAATTATTGTAACATCAAGTTAATTCAAATTTTAGATTACAGTGCTCTTTCACAAACTTATTAAATAGCTTTTAAATTTTATATCTTTTTCAAAAATTTATGTATCACTTATAAAAGTCTGGAATAATTCCACAGTTTGTGTGACACTTTTTATTATTATTATTATTATTATTTCATTTGCCATAACAGTACAAAACAAAATACAAGACAATATACCCCGAGATGGGCAAGGGACAACCAAAGCAAATACATACTATGATCTGTAGATCTGTTGCCCCACATCTGGGGTACACAATGAAATAAATATAGATTTAAACATATAATATAGTACATGCAATAAAAAAGCAGATAATTATACAAAACCAATAAAAAATAATAATAACGAATTTATAAAACGAAAATAAATAAGTAAAATAACAGTAAAAGTAAAGATAAACAAATAAAGAAGTAATATATAAATAAATAAATAAATAAACTTGTTAACAAATAAAAACGATTTAAAATATTGCACTTAAATCTAACATGTGCGACTACTGGGGTGCATGTAATCTCAAAAATGCATCCCAGTGAAGCATTATTTTGTTCTTTCCTTTGTTCCCGTACTTAACATTTTCCCAAAGACTTTGTACACAAATTTCCTTGTGGAGTACCCCAGTCTTTAGAATTCCCTTATGGAGACCTTTTGTTTTTCCTTTTTTTGTTTTGTCCTTGGTTTCCATAAGGTACCAAAAATTAGTACATTGGCTTATTATGGTATAATGTTTTATGGATTGGGTGTTTTGTTTTTGTGTTTAGGTTTATCGCCCAAGGTTAATAAATGGTAAGTCATTTTGTCCCCGGAGTCTAAGTTACATTGACTCATCACAAAATTGTTCGGAGAAGCCTAGCCTCGCCGCCGATACGTGCACCCCAGAACAGAAGTTCAGCTTTGCCAAACGTGCCTGTGTGAATGCTCAAAACGGTACAACCTTCCAGGGAAAGGCGATCCAACCTGGAAACATCACATACGATGAGCTCAGGAAGGTTCAGTTCACTGTCGATGAGATCGGAAAACATTTCATTCCATCGTCGTTGCTCAACGAGGATCTCGACTTTGAACTCAAAGCAGGAGACCTGATCGGTTACCACTCCCGGGGAACTGGACAAATCCGACAGGTTCAACCCCGGACTCCAGGAGAAGGTGACATTTGTTTCGGTGAGGAAGTTGTGCCGGGTGCTGAATCAATAACAGTATCTCCAGAGTCTGCGCAGTATTATGAGGGCCAGTATCTATTCCGGGCGGTGACAGTCAAACCATCGAGGCTTCACGTGACGGGAACGTACCCCGAGAGTAGCATTCTGGCACCCCACAACATCACCGTGGAGATTGGGAATGTTGTCAGTGATGAAACAGCAACGGCAACATATTTTGTGGAAGATGAAATTGATAATGTGACCCTAACAATCAGCCACTCAGTCGGTAAGATAAATCTTTATATTGATTTCATTTAGCGGTACAACGTTTAGATCAGGAACCACTGTTGAAGTTTTCAATCAAACTGTGGTGTGACACAGACCAGTACTGTGACGTTCACACAACAACCACGTTTGTCTTTTCAGCATTTTGATGACGCTTTTCTAGCCTCAAAAAGATGAAGATCATGGGCAGTCTGGTCAAATGGTTGAGAAACCCTTTAGGGTTTGTGTGAAACCCTTCAACCCAACACCATGGGATACATCAAATCTTTCACAGCAAGATAAATGCTTGTCACTGAAACCTTAGTCAGAATTCACAAAAAAATCAGATTCATCTGAGGGCAAAACTTTCATATCAATCCTTACTACTGATTCAAACTTTAATGTCTCAACATTCCTTTTTGGGTGGTTGCAAAATAAAAACTGCTTATTATGATTTGTAAATGGAAAATAGCAATTGAATTTTGAATACTAAAAGCATTATTTCCTTTTTGTGCTAGCCATCGTCTCTGAAGCGGTTAACTTAAGTGTTGAGCATGACGGCCGACCAGTCTGGTTTGAGTGGGATATGGGGGACAGTTTCACCACCTACAATACATCAGAGAATTCTACTTCGTTTAGCTGGAGTAGTGCTGGTTATTACAATGTGACAGTCACAGTGACCAACCTGTACAACTCACAGTCAGATACAGTAGGTACCAACAATGTACAAAATGAGATAAAATAAAACAGAAACTGGTAGTTCACCTTCCGCTTAACCCTTCGAGTGCCGCCAACGTTCTGAAACGTCAAACTGAGTATTCATCCACAGGCCGCCAACGTTCCCATACGTTCAACTACTCGACCAAAAAATAAAAAATAATTGCCCTCTGGATAAAAAAATGCCAAAAAACGACCAGCACGGAACCCTTCGAGCGCCGCCAACGTTCTGAAACATCAAACTGAATCTCCATCCACAGGCTGCCAACGTTCCGTTACATTCTACTACTCGACATAAAAAATAAATAAATGGCCGGCCTGTGGATACAGAATTACTTAAAATGAGGCTGGCACTGTAAGGGTTAAGAGTTTTTTTGTGACAAGAGCAGACTAAGTCAACACCGTCTAGTTTAGGACGTTATTATCGTCGATATGTGTTCTCCTTTAATTAACAGTTGTCTGCTGGCCAATTACTAGTAAAAACACATAAGGACCAGTAAACAAAAATTCCTAGCTGGTAGTTCAGTGTTGAGAAGCATCCCTATTAAGTAGGAAATATACTAGCGAGAAAAACTGATGGACAACTGAAATGAGAAGCTCACTGTTCCTGTCGGACAAAAGTTAAGGGCAAGTTCTTCTAAAGGTTCTGATGAAGCTATACCGATGTGTTCTAAAAATTGTACATTATTTTGCTATATAGGAACAATGTCTTACATTCATTAAAGCCCAAAAAGCCTGTAGATTCTGGTGAGATTCGAACCCCGAACATCCTGCACTATATAAAACACTGGACAACTGAACTGTTATTAAAAGCCGAGTCTTGTGATTATTCATTTGAAAAGTTAGTTTCTTACATTATAGTACTAACTTTGTTATTGTTACAAAACTGCATTTTGTTTCCCTGCACAGAAATTGATTCATATTCAAGAGACCATTGTTGGCCTTGAGTGGACAAATCCAGAACTGACCACACTTATCCGACTGGGCAGTCAAGCAACAATGGAATGGACAGCTGAAAATGGTAAAAGAGGTTGTATCATAGAAAACTTACATGAGTGCTTTCAAGAATGTCACTCAAATCCTACTACAATAATTCATGATTTCATAAACTTTGCTAGCCGTGTTGTTTTTAAAAACATTCTTGAGTAGTTTTTGAATTGATACTTGGAAAGACTTTGTAGGTCTTGTATGGAACCTTTTTGATGAATTTTTACCCTCCGCACAATGAGCGTCTACAATTTCCGCCAAGTGGGGAGTCAATTCCTTTGCGTACATTTTGACTCCCAAAATGGCGGAGAGGATAGGCGCAGGTAAGTGTGCTGCGCATTATAAAATGGGTCAATAGTAGGTAGCCCAGAAAACAGCAGATGGTGGATAGGGTTTAAAGTACAATAATTCTGCTTATGAAAGCACCCTGAAATGTTTGGATCAACACCGAGATAGATTCATGACTCACTCTTGTATTGTATACTTATTGACTGGCAATGCAGGCACTAGTGATTGTCTTATGGAGCTATTGACTGGCAATGCAGTCACTAGTGATTGTCTTTGGGAGCTATTGACTGCTATGCAGTCACTAGTGATTGTCTTAGAGAGCTATTGACTGGCAATGCAGTCACTAGAGATTGTCTTGGGGAGCTATTGACTGGCAATGCAGGCACTAGTGATTGTCTTAGGGAGCGTCTGGTCTTAGGGGAGCGTCTCAAAAGTCGGTCATGTTCCAGGCGCAAAAGAACGTTCCCGTGGGCACAATCCATTGGACTGCCAGATCGTTCCGCTAGACTGCTTTATTATGCCAAAGTACGGGAGCAATCCTACACGAGTGAATATCTGCCAATTTAGTATTTTGAAGAAATATAAGAACTATGTACTATTACACATTTATTATGCATGAAGATGAGTAAGATGTTTTTTAAAAAAAATCTATGCCCCTTGACAACTTTTCCTACTCTTTTTCATTTGATAATCAGGCACGGAGGTTCAGTACCTGTTTGAATTTAGCAACGTTGGTGAGCCTAATACAAATTTGACTGTTGATGGTAGTGGTGCAAGCATCTCAAGTCTCAGTGCGTCTGGATGGACTCTCAGTAACTTTGAAGTGCAGCTCTCCTCAAACGGTATATCACATAATGCATGATGAGTTATTTGGTGGAATTCGACCTCTAAGATAGAAGTGATTGTTTTAGTTTTAATTGTGCTGTTACTTGCAAACTTTTTGTTTCAGGAAACCTTTCAGAAGGGCTCAGCCTGACCATTTTTTATTTTGGGGGGAAAAATGGCAGGGTCACTGGCCCAATGAAAATCTTTGCTGTGAAACCATGCCGTGAAATCTGAGTGAATAAAGGATTTGGCTGAAAATCAAGGAATTATTTCTCTTACACCATACTTTAAGGGAATTTGCAGTTCCCTTTAAATCTACTTGAGAAAAGAAAGGTCTCTAGACCATTGACTGGCCTCCATGAATTTCACCATGATAGTCTTGGGCTGTTTTCAGCGGTACAGCGCAGTGAAAACAACGTAAAAACACTTACATGACTAAATCTGACTATAGTTAGAAGAGAACTCTGTAAAAGGTGAAAGGGGAAGTTACAATTTCATGGAGAAAAGTGGACTTTCACTCCATTTTCAAGAAGAAGATTTTCATAGTGTGACGTCACCTTAACAAATTTTTGCAAGATGTTCTAATGATTTGAAAAGAAATGGTTTATTTTTTTGAACAGGTTTAATTGGAACAGCAATCTTTGTCCCGGATACAGCTGGCCACCTCCAGATCTCTCTCCTTGCTTATAATCTGGTAAGCCAGTCACGCATCTGGGCCAATCTTCTTGTCCAAGCCCCCGTCTCTGGGTTCACAGTCTCCGATACTCCACCCCAGCGTGCCGGCGATGACATTCTGCTCTTGTACGAACTATCTGGAGGAACTGATATTATTGTCGACATGACTTTCATGGGATTCTATATTTGTGGGAACTGCCTAACGACTGATCTGAAAGGAGAATGCTTGTTAAAGGCTTACAAAAACTACTTCGAAGTCGGCGTCTTTGAGGTTGAGCTGTATGCATACAACAGCGTCAGTATACCTCTTATAGCGTTGAAAAACCTCACAATACAAGTCGCTTTTAACAGCACAGATCTGGAAGTAAGCATCACACCGGCGCGGCATGTAATCACCGGTACTGAGATCACTGTAACTTTTGCTTTGAGGGAGGGATCCAGTGTCAGCCACGAGGTGGACTTCGGAGATGACAACAGCAATCCAGTGACTGGCTTCTCGGATTGTCTTTATCAAGAGGAGGATGACGAGGTGTCGACGAGTCACGTCTACACTACTCCAGGGGTGTACCTTGTCACAGTCCGGGCTTGGAATCTTCTCAGTAACGTAACACACAGTGACATCGTGAGAGTACAGAACCCAGTTGACGGACTTGTGATGGTTGAACCAATTGTCGGTAGCAAGATCAGCGTTACCATGGAAGACGGCCTTCGGATACCAGTTATCTTCAACTTCACCGGCAACGACAGCCAACTACCCACAGACGCATCCGCACAGTATTCCTTCCCAGACGTGACTCTACAAGATCCCATCTGGAACATCAGCGATACTGATACCTATCCTGTTACCCAGTTTCTACCTGTACCAAATCATGGATTATACGATGGTTCTGTCACCGTGTCCAACCTTGTCAGTACAATTACATTTCCTGTTGTAGTAACCATTTACAGGGTCATTCAAAACTTTGAGATCTCATTAAGCAACGGATTGGATGTGATTGTCGATGAAGAGGTTTATTTAAACCTGACAGTTACCTGGGGATCGAACATTTTGTTTTTTGTGTCATTCGGCGATGGTGAGTCAGATTCAGTGGGCATTGAAATTGGAGGGGCCTTGGTGCAACACACATATCATGTCATCGGAGAATATGGGCTCAGTGTGGAAGCCTCAAATGTATTCGGGGATGTATTCCAGAGTGCAAATGTGCGAGTATTCCGCAGAATTGAGAGCTTTTCATTGAGAGCACCAAGAGTGAACAGGTTGCCCCCTGGTGGTTCCATTACTATCCCATTTTCACTGTATCTCAAGAAGACTGTGCTCATGCCAAGTACTGCTACTGTTATAATGAACTTTGGGTTTGGCGAATCGTTTGTCTTCGATCTACTAAAGGTGAACACCAGCAGCGTGGGCTTAGACACTACATTGTCGCGTCATCTGGGAAGCTTTCCTGAGACTTACAATGCAGCTGGGAGGTTCAATGTCACAGCTTGCGTCTCCAATCCTGCCAGCCACCAGAACATCTCAAAAGAGATCTGGATCTTCGAGGAGATATCCGATGTTGAGACTGTCGTTAAATACAACGAGTACCTCGTGAATAACTCCAACAGCGCCCAAGATCAGCCAGCCTTTGATGCCGGTGGACTGTATGTGCCACTCGACCGTGCCATGGTCCTAGTAGCATCGTACGCCTCGGGCAGCGAGCTTGTTTTTTCGTGGGACTTCGGCGAAGTGCCCGGCCTCATCAGTGTGACGCGAGAACCGAGAGAAATCTATTGGTATGAAGCGCCTGGGACGTTCATGGCCACCGTGAACGTGTCCAACCCTATCCAGTTTGTTATCAGCAATGTGACAGTCCACGTGCAAGTCCCTGTGACAGACATCAAACTGACTCTTCTTGATATCGGAGACAAGACCAGCAATGTCACGATGTACTTTGAGGTGAGCACACCTAGCTTGGGTACAGATGCATGCTATCGAGTAGATTTCCAGGACTCACAGAACGTCCCAGTTCGTTACTTCGGCTCTGAAGAGGTGTGCCTCGCTTCCTATCGTACAGCAATCGATTTATCAGAGTACCCTTTCAAATTCGAACCTATAGACTTTCTGACAATCTGGGAGGAAGGGGGTGGACCCCACACTTTCATTGTCACAAATGTGTATGATAACTACGGTCAGTACAGCATCAATATCACTGGGAATAATGTTGTTTCAGCATCAACCTTCATCCTCCCAAAGTTTGTCATGAAACCAGGTTGCTTCAACCCAGAGGTGATGGTGCAGGAAACAAACCTTTGCAACAGTCTCTACCATACCTGTGATCCTCGCACAAACTACCTGGTCTACCTGGCCTCGGCGCAGATCACCATCTTATCAAAGGTCACTTTGAAGTGTAAGAGCAGCAAGAAGGCGAGGTTTCAGTGGTCAGTTTTCGCAACTGGGACGAGTCCCGTCACTGATGGAGGAGAGGAAGTACTTCTTCCTGGTGACATTCCAACCGATGGTCCATCCCTCGGGACTTTAATGATCAAACCAGCAACCCTGTCCTATGGTTGGCACCGCATAGAGCTTAATGTCTCCATGGTTGAAGAACACCCACCAATCTTTGGGAAGGATTCCATTTTCATCCGGGTGGATCCCTCACCTCTGGTGGTGAACATCAACGGCGGGGACGAGCGCACTGTCCACTACAACAACACAATCACCCTGGATGCAATTGACTCCACCTTAGATCCTGATGACCCCAATGGCCCCAAGGACAACTTTCGGTTTGTCTGGCTGTGCCGTCGAAAATCCTACTTTAGTACTACGACCGGCAACACAACACACGATGTGGAAACATTTGAGAAGTGGGATAAGTTTTACACGCAGCGAGTTGAGCTAGCCATCGACCGAAATGATGAAATTGATGCCAGTGATAAACTTGACGATAGTGTCACTGATTACGGAGGTTGCTTTGGCTTGTCAGATGACGATGACTTACCAGAACCTGGTGGTAAGTAACACCTACTGTAGCTGACTCCTCAAAATGTTAACAATTATAACACCTTAGTCTATTGGTGAAATATTTTGCAGAGTTTATAGAGTGGAGTGATCCACAGAAGTCTCCATCGGTAAAATGTATGGGTCAAGAATCACCAATGCTACTTTTGCTTTGAATATTAGACAGTCCTTCATACTTTGACCAATGGAGCCTTAATCCTAAGTTCTGTATTTGTTTCTTTCCGTGATCATTGTTTTATAAAGTGACTTGGTTTTGGCATTGTACATACCGCATTCAATAAAAAAACAAAAGGCTAAAGAGATTTTGCTGTCTGTTAAAAATATGTATATACTAAGTGTGATTTGGGATTTCAAATACATTTATGTTCAAAAAGATGTTAGATTTTCACCGGGAATAAAGAGAATATTATATGGTTTTGCCCTTTCACTGATGTGTGTAAAGCACTGTATACTGAGTACTTCCCAGAGTTCTGTGAAAAAGAATTCACAGGCATATTACTCGGATGGGATTTGAACCCATGACCTCTGCCATTCTACTGCTCTAGACATCTGCTCTAGAATGGCAAAGGTTGTTGGTTCGAGTCCCACCCGAGTAATATGCCTGTGGATTTTTTTTTCACAGAACTCGGGGAAGTGCTAAGTATACAGTGCTTTACACAAATCAGCGAAAGGGAAAAACCAAATGATATACATTTATGTTGTTCCTTGGCTTCAATAAATCTAAAGGTTAGAAATGTTCTCTAACAGGCGTCTTGAAGTTCACTACTGGGATTATAGCCGTTAGCACCGCGCCAATGTACTACAACATGGAGTATGAGCTGAAAGTTGCCGTCATCAAGACAATGACCCTGTGGGGCAGGAGCTATGATCGAGTACAGGAAGCAACCC
Source organism: Pycnopodia helianthoides (assembly GCA_032158295.1). Classification (NCBI taxonomy): domain Eukaryota; kingdom Metazoa; phylum Echinodermata; class Asteroidea; order Forcipulatida; family Asteriidae; genus Pycnopodia; species Pycnopodia helianthoides. The sequence goes on from CM063245.1 coordinate 14,855,037, forward strand.
AGGTTATCGACGTCAGGGAGGGCCGACCACCGATCATGCTCACATCGTAAGACTTTGTCCATAATTTCCCAGTAGATTGTTCGGTAATTAGAAAGGAAGTCTGAGGTTTGCAAAAGGTATTTTTCGATACCAGGGCTGCTCCACAATGTTCATTATTGATCATTCAAAATCAAGAAAAAGCATTCAAGGATCAGTCAATAGTTTTAACACTAGGGAATCCAATTGTCAAATACAGTTTGCATTTTGTGGAATAGGTCACTTTTTAATTTTATATTTGCAAAGTTTCAAAAATAACTGATATATCAGTGTCATGATGCTTTTTTACTGTTTAATCCTCATCAATTCAGAAGACAAACTTTTTTTTATTTTAAAATTAAAAAAGAAAGAAATATTGCTTGACTCCCAGGGCCAGATGGCCACTTCAAGGTAAGGGCTACAATTTAACTGATTTGGGCTGTCGACCCAAATCAACTGTCACCAGGGGCACGTTGCCACCTACTCCTGGGGCTGGAACAGGGTTGTACTCCCTTCACAGTCCGTAGGGATGTAGGCATGGGTATCATCCATGAGGAGCCTGGCTGGTAGAGCAGAATGCACTCATACCTTCACAACTTTCCTTGCTCAAGGGCACAAGTGTCATGACCGGGATTCGAACCCACACTCTGCTGATGACAACACCAGAGCTTGGGTCCGGTGAACTAGACCGCTCGGCCACAACATGCCACTTGTCTTCATTTTGCAGATTATAAGCTTCCCCACAATACATCTATTTATTTTTCAAAATATATTTTGTATGTTTAGTCTTGAGATTGAATTTCTGCCATGCCATGAGATTTTTGACTATTAAGAAACTTTAGTTTATGGACTCATTCATTTTATTGCTATTGGCTACATTTTTTGTCACAATACGCTATGGAAAAATTGTATTTTCATTTTGATATTAGCATTTGTTACAAAAATTTAACTTTTGAAATGTTCATTTTCCTTTCGTACAGTTGTAAGGTGAACTGTAAGAGTAAACTTAACCCATCCAACCGGTACTCAGTGGAATCTAAAGAGGCCTTCGGTGGCAATAACTTCTTCAGCTTATATTATGCGTAAGTCGACAATTTCTTGTCTTGTCTTGTGCTCCAACCATTCCATGGAACATTTGAATTTTAGTTGGAGGAATAAAGCGTCCACTGTTGCACACCCCAAAAATGCTTTCTGAGTGTTTTTTTTTTGGTGCCTGTATGGTTAAGGAGGGCTGTGGCGCAGAATGTTGATCACAGGAAAACATGGGGCCACCTTCCTTTTCAGTGTGTATTGTTCTTTTACTGCTTCACACATACGAGGTACAAAGGCTTTCTCCATGAAGGACCACTAACTGTTAAGAGTTTTTAGACACAGTGTCAGGGCGAACTCACTCCACCATGCGAAACAACTTGGTCCGGTCTCTATGATAGACACGTAATAGAACTTTTTCCTCATAGCAGTTTCTTTCTGGCACCCTTTCTAGCTGGAGTATTTACAAGCTAGTCTCTGGAAAGTGGAACGAAGTGCCGTCAATGTGTGGGAGTCCTACTCCAGGACGGGCCAGCAACAGGCCAACTTTGTCATGGTTCCAGGATTCTTTGAGGAGTCGCAACATTACAAGCTGACGCTAATGGCCTCAAGAAATCCAGATACTCCAATTCGGGTGAATAACAATACATCAAATATTATTTGCTGGAGAAAACTGTGTTCGTTCATCTTGTCTGCAATTTTTTGATAAGTTAGTGGCCTGATGTTTCGACCCTAGCAGAGTCTTTCTTGAAGGCTAAGCCTAATTTGTTTTTGCATTTATACCACATGTCCTTTTGGTTGGTAAGCAGTTTTCAACAGCTAATTCTATTTTCTCAATTTTAAGATTACATGAGAATTAACTTAATTTTATTTTCTTTGAATGTTCACAATTTGTTTTTGAAAAGCATGTTTCAAAGGAAACAGTGCTGTACCTGACGCTAATTACAGTAATCGAGAGCCAATCAATTGCCCGCAAGCTCAATGGTCTAACAGCGTTTGCGAGTTTGATGTTTCGCTGTACATCAACATTGTCGCTGTGGCCCATGGATATAAGGCCATATAAAGATGTTCAGCTTAAGTATGGTATTCCAATTTTCTTTTCTGACAGACAGGGTGGTGAAGTTTATTGTGTTTAAACCAAGCAGTGTCCCAGCTGCCATTTATAAATTGACCCAAAATTTGGATGGTGTATCGACAGGGTCAATTAATGGCCTCACTTGTGATGCACTTGTATTGGTTACATTTCACATCTTATGACCTTCAAATGACCTTTTGAAAGTTCAAGTCGTGACCAATATCAAGTTTGGGAAATCAGCTTTGCTTATGCCTTGTTTCCAGAATTGAACTTTCTTCAAAAAGTTGTTATTTACACCTATTAAATGCTTGGCATTTTCCAAATTGGACACAGGGCCGCAATATAAGGATATTAAAACAACTCATTCTCATTTTGCTTTTTTTTCCAACACTTCAAAAAAAAAACACGCAAAAATTCAGGAAATGTTGTTTTGCGAGTTGAAGTGAATGATCGTCCCACCAATGGATCTTGCGCTATTTCACCGCTTGAAGGAGAAGCCCTCAAGACCAACTTTAATATCTCCTGCGGGAACTGGACAGACATTGATCTACCTCTAACGTACATCTTCTCAATCGTCGATACCGTATCTTCATCCGCTAGAATCATCCATGCAAGTGAGAACATGAAGTGAATAATTTGATTTAAGTTTTCGTTTGGTTTGTGTTGGTTTTTTCTTTGATTGTGCTCTGTTTTTTGTTGACTGTTTGTTGCTGTTTTTTCTTCTTCTATTTTATTTTATTTATTTATTTATTATTTTATTTCCATTTTCAATTTTTATATTTGATATTTGTTTGTTTGTTCTTTTCCTTTTTTTCTTTTCACTTTTTGATAATAATTGGGGAAGAGTCCAGGGATCGGAATTGGCCTCAGGACACAGAGTAACAAAAGTGTTTGCAAGTTTTGAAAAATACCCTTGTCCAATCACTGGTGCAATCTCAAAATTTAAATACTCACTTTGTTCAGAGTTCAGCTTAAAAGTGAATTGATATTGATTATGAATTAATTTATTCACATTTTTATAGAGTAGACAACACAGGTCTTATATGGGATTATCCCCGTTCATCAGATTGCTACTATTCCTTGAATTTCTAACCTGGGATCATTACCTCCATTCAGCTGGCCTGTTCAGGCTCGCTCACCGTAAAAATTGGGGTACGGAGGCAGAGTTTGACTTATTTCGTTCACAGGTTAGCAGGGATTTGTTGTGTGCATGGGGATGGTTTCTAGCATTCTGCTTACACAGCTAGTGCAGATATTCAGTGTTTGCCGTCTAGTGAGAATTGGTGATTGCATCGCAGATTTGCGTAAGCAAATGCCGTTATTTGGACGCTAGATGGTTAAGTCCTTCACAATACCAAATCAACCCTAAACACCTGGATTGGGAGATAAACTTATGGTTAAATGTTATACTCAAGATCACTGGCCATCAGCCAGGCCAGCCAGGCAGCCAGGGCCAGGGTAGTCACTGGTAGTCTGGTAGACTAGACTCTCATTCTTGACTCTTCATTATTCAATGATTATTAATTCAATCAAAATATAGAAATGAACGCAAGTTTGATTGAGTTGAGCTTTTCTTTGTGTCTGAACACAGACAGCCAACCTGAGCTAGAACAGCCGAACCAAGCTGACCCCCGGTAACCCAGAGAATGACTACATGGTTCAAGTCAGCATCGATATAACAGATAGCTATGGCTGCTTCACAACAGTCAATCTGACCGTCACTGTGAGTAACCTCCTTCAAGCAGGGATGCAAAACAAAAATTATACACTTGTTTTTATTGTTTATTTGGAGAGAGGCTGCGATTTGTACTTAAAGGTATTGTACACTTTTGGTAACAGCTCAAAATCAGCGTCCACATTTTGTGTGATTAAACATATGCATGAACAAACAAACCTGTGAAAGTTTGAGCTCAATTGGTCATCGAGGTCACGAGAAAATAGTGAAAAGATATCTTATGTGTTTTCTGTTTTTTCAAATTATCGCGCGCGATAATTACTATTGTTTTATTCATTTCTCAGAAACGATAGCATTTTAGGCAGAAATATTTTAAGGAACCCTTTCTACCATTACTTACTTTAAATCGTGTAAGTTATGTGTGAATCTGTGAACATTGTGTTTTTTGATCTTACCAATAGTGTACAGGGCCTTTAAATTTGATGTGTTTTTATGAACATTAGGTGGTGATCCTGAAGGCTCTTTTTGAAATACATATTTCTAAAAATCTATTTTCAAAATTTCCGGTAATGAAACCAAGGATTCTTCAAAAGCAACAAACACTATACCCTCTAATTCTCAAGTTACCTGCGTAGAGAATACAATTAAGAAATGTTCAGTTTTGTCTTGTATGATGTGTCGTGGCTGAGCAGTTGAGCGCACCGGACTCAAGCTCTGGTGTTTTTGATCAGCAGAGTGTGGGTTCAAGTTCCGGTCTTGATATTTGTGTCCTTAAGCAAGACACTTAACCATTATTGCTTCATAGGTTCTGTGCATTGTTTAAATCACATAAAAGAACCCAGTTACACTTATCGCTATAAGAGGTTTGCCCCGGTGTTTCTGGCAGTGGCTGCTGAATGCACCTCAGCACCTTGTATTCCCTTTTAGTTCCACAATTTCAAAAACATGCCTTACAAATGTTTCTCTTTGTTCAAGCACTTTGAATACCTTATTGGTAGATACGTGCGCTATAAAAGACTCTGGTATTATTATTATTATATATTTATTATGAGGAAAACCCCAAATAAGGAAAAGCTAGTACAAAGAGACTAAATACATCATTTGTTTCAGAAAATGTTTGAATGATAAAAGCAATTTAGTGTAATTCTTTCTGTGTTTAATCCTCTACTCTTCCCCATCCTCGATCAAACTCAACCACCTCCACCATCTTTTTTGTATTAATAAAAACTGACTGATGAATAAATGTAGCTGTTTTTCTGTGTGTGTCTCTTAGGTTGGTCCAGCCACTTTCAATTTAAACGACACAGCAGAGCAGCTTAAAGCCATTGGCGATGACATCCAGAAGCTCATTGAGAGTGGCAACACTGACTCTGCTTCTAGTCTCGTTATAGCTGTAGCAGACTACCTCAACCTGGAAGTCTCAAATGGAGGTAATTATTCTCAACTGCAATTCAATTAGGGCCAGCTTGAATTTCTAAACTGTTCAAACTTTTTGTTTGCGACCGAGTGAGATCTTGTTCTCTATCTGAGGGACCAATGAGGTTCTTTCAAACAGGTCTCAAATAAAACTGCTCATACAGTCCTGTCCAATCACACATCAGTAAATTGACTCACTTCTTGTTGTTTCTTTTTAACAGAAAACACCGGGGCAGACGATGAGGGTTTTGTTTCATTGAGAAAAGAGGTAAAAAATGAGTACATTTATATGTGTACCTCAAATGAATTGTATTTAGATGCGAATGTTCACATGATTCAAATTGAGGTGTAAAGATTCACATGGTTCAAAGGGATGCATATTTTCACACAATTTAAAGAGAGTTAAAACAGATCACATGGTACAATGCAAGGCTATATTTCCACACGATTCAAAGAGATTTATGGGACTCACACACTTCAATGTGAGGTCCAAATATTTGCCAAGCCAGCCAATTTAAAATAACCTGTAAGTTACCGAAATGTTACTCAACTTACTCAAAAACACCTATATTGAAGTTTTCACTGGTAAACGTTTTTTGATAAGAATAAACCACAAGGGAGACTGACTGTGTAACCATCAACACCAGGGCCCAGTTTCATAGTTTCCCAGCAAATAGTACTTAATGAATTTCTGCTAAGCAAAGATAAGCAGGATACCAGTCACAGATAATACATGTGGAATGGTGTTGGCTGGTAACCTTATTCTAGTAAGCATAATTTTGTTGTGCTTAGCTACTTTTTGTGCTTAAGCAGCTCGATGAAAATGGGCCCAGGCTATAGATAGTTAAAGGCCCTGTACAATATTGGTAAGATCGAAAAATACAAATGTTCACAGATTCACACATGATTTAAAGTAAGCAATGGTAGAAAGGGTTCCTTAAAATATTTCTGCCTAAAATGCTATCGTTTCTGAGAAATGAGTAAAACAATAGTTTTTATCACGTGTGATAAAAACGCGATGTTTGAAAAACCAGAAAACACATAAGGTCCATTTTCACTATTTACTTGTGACCTCAGCAATGACCAATTGAGCTCAAACTTTCACAGGTTTGTTTGTTCATGCATATGTTGAATCACACAAAACATGAACACTGTCTGGGACTATTTTATCAGCTCTACCAATCCTGTATAATACCTTTAAGTTGGCATGAGGAAACCCAGATGTTGCAGGTCAGTTCACAATCTTCTCAATTTGTCTTTGTTCAACCCAAGTAGAGATTTGGAATGAATAACTTCCTCTTCCAAAAACTAGTTGTTGTGATGTTTTCAGTTTTGTTTATGATTTCTTATCAGATGCGTAGTACCATGGCTGATTTACTGTCCAAGGTCCCTGTATCAACTGTAGGTGGTGTACAGCAACTTACATCTGCCATGGCTAGCATCAGTAGAGTACCACAAGAAGTGGCACAGCAAGCCAGTGTATGTCATTATTAACAGATACTATTTATTGTTGTACATCGATAAGGAGAGTTTTAATTAGAAATATATGTTCTCTTTTATGAATGCATAGATTTTCTGGTCTGCAGATATCAACTTAGCAGGCCTGCGTACAAACACATTTTTTGCAAGGGGGTGCTATATTTTCAGACAATTGGTTAAAAGTGTGGAGCACGAAGCCCCTATGCATGGCTTGGGGTCTAGGGCCCATTTAGAGAGGTCCTAGATGCTCTGTCATGCAATCTGAGCCACTATTTGGTACTTAAAGTATCTTTTTGGGGATGGATATTATGTGTAATTTAATAAATGATTACCCCCACAATGATTTTTTTCCCCTGAGGCAAAGCTGGGTGAAATGGAAAAGCCAGACTTCACAGAGTAATTATATTCTGCGACAATAGACTATTTTAGGGCATGGGGTAAGGGCCCTGGTAGCTTTTGAATCCTATAGATAATCTGACATGCAATCTGAGCCACTACTTGCCACTTGTCTCTTTTTAGGGTGGGATATTATTAGTGTAATTTTCTGCTCATACAAAGGTGAATTTATGAAACTTCTGCACTAAAAGAAGGGGGTGCTTTAGTATATTCCAGCACCCCGATCCAAAAAGGTTTGGGTGCTGCAGCACCCACAGCACCCCCTTCCATTTTGTGGTCTTGCAACCTAGTCCATCCCTCCTGCTCTCTAGATTTTAGATTGCAAGCTAAACAAATTTTATTCCCCTGATGAAGATAGTACTTGAACCAATTTTTTTTGCTCAGTTTACAGGTTCCATAAATATTAGAAGTTTTGTAGTAATAATGTACAATTTTTTATAAAATCTTATTTAATCAGGTTTATGTAAGAAGAAACAAGCAGTACACTTCTCTGTCATTATTTAAGAAGAAAAAAAAAGCTGTTCCCATCATTTATAATTATTTATGATTTCATATATTCCCTTGCAAGCAGAGGCGGAATTGTAACAATTTGTCGGAGATATTTCGTAGTGATGGCGCCTGATTTTCTACAACTAGTGGTTCGTTTTTCTTTCTTTTTTCAGACCGATATGATTGATTCCATGGAGCGCTACAGCGTTCTGTTAGAGAAAGATTCCTCAGACAGCGTTATCAGTGCGGAGACCCTAGAGGCAACTACTTCACTCTGCATGGAGGTTGTCGGTAAGGCCGGGTCTGAAGGGAGCCACTTTGGCTACAGCCTAAGAAGTTTTTTTGTAAACTTGGAAAATAGACAAGATACCTATAACTCAGTTCTGCTGGGTTTTTATTGGTGTTTTTTTTGCAATTAGAACCAATGTTCCCAAACTGCGGCTGGCGAGCAAACTAGTTGGTCCCCTTTTTGTATATGAGCTTTCACTGTTGCTGTTGTAGACAGGAACAAGACATATTATGCTTGCAGATTAAACCCTGGCTTTGTTTTGTGTATTCATTTGCTCGTTCATTATGTTCATTATAAATACAAATTGTTTGAAAGATTTTAAGTAACCCTAAAAATATTAAGTTTAAAACAAAGAGTTTACGTACTTCATTATCAGTATACCCAGTACTCACACTTTTTTTTCAAAAAAGGTATTTTAGGTTTTTAACCTTTGAACTTGTCTCTTGTAAAATGTTGGTTCTACAGAAAATGTAGTGGAAGCCCAGCATACTACCAGTAATGAGGATGGAGTAGGGATGCGGTGAGTAATATGATGTTGAGGTACATCGTTTGTGTTTTAACTGAAACTATGAAATTGAAGATTTTTGAACGGATAAATTGTGAGAGAGGATTGGCCATTTCAATGCACTTTTTCAGATTGAATTTAAGTATTATGAAATACACACTTTGGCAAACATTTTCTTATACCCAAGCTTTTGAGTAACTTTTTTTTTGCAAGAACTTTTCAATTGGCACTGGCGTCAACACGCTTTAGCTAATCACTCTTCCACGTGGTGTTTTTTTTTTTTCAACCAACTTCTCTCATCAATTAAAAGGCCTAATTAATCAGTCAATCAATCTTAGATTATAAGGTGCACATACAACAGTCATGCTTCAGCACGTACAGTAAGCTCTCAAGAATAGAATGGTTTCAGCAAAGTTTTGAACGTGATATTGAAGAGATTGTCTGATGTTGGAAGAAAAGTTCTTCACATAGTTGGTGCAGTGATAAATAAAGCAAAACCCTTACCCCCTTAACTATTGCCGATAATTATTAGCTGTCATTAATGTTTGTCTGAACAGGGTGCTAAGAACATGGACACATCTGAGAAGGTAGTTGACAGGCTGGCAGACAGTATAACAAAGAAGATGGTTCTTGGACAGAGAGCCATCCAAGTAAACTCGACTAAGTCGGCGCTCATTTTGGCAAGGTCACCCGTCCTCTGGCTGAATAACCGTAAGTATCCATCACTTGAAAAAACAGATTGTACAATCAGTGCTGGCAAATTTTGAGTGAGTAACTCAATCTTTAGTTTCGGTGTGACCCTCATGTTTCGTCCTGGTCATTAGGCCAGTTATTTCTCTCCAACAAACCATCTCAGCTCTCTCAGGAGTGGAAAGCCTTTGCTGCCAAGCTGCACAGAGCCATTTCTCATGCCCTCCCGGGAACCCATTCACTCCTGGGTGATGAGAAGCAATCATACATAGCTGGTGTCTTACTCAAGGACACAAGTGAAGGACTCAAGGACACAATTATTAATTGACTCTTGAACATTTTTATCCTCTGCTCAATTTGAAATGGGGAGTCTCAAGGCCCATCGAGTTATTCTCCCTCCAAATAAAACACCCCTACAACTGCGTAAAATGTCCAAGCATCAATCTTGAACAAAATGTCCATACACCTCTCAGAAAAAAGTACAATTTTTGTAGGGCCTAGGTCATCTAAAATAAGTTGGAAGTCAATAACCCCCCAGGTCAAAATTTGGGCAAATTGGTTTCACACTATGCCCCTTTTACTTGGCTCTCAAATTTGTAATATTGAATATTTTGAGTGCCTACAAAATATTAACGAGGCCGATGCTCTGTTTTCTCCCTATATTTAGTGGGGTGCACCCTTAGGTTGACAAAATCTAGTACCGGTACTATAGAAGTGACTTGAGACTTGCCTCCAAATAGGCTGAGATTAATTCTGTGATTCTTTGTTTTTTGTTTTTTTTCTTTCAGAAAATTTTGAGCCAGGATTAGGAAACTCGATACAGCTTCCTGAGTATGATGAGATATTCAGCACTGTGGACAATCTAACTGCAGTCTCGCAGAAAGTATGATTTTTTCATAATTTATTTATTAACTTTTTTTGTAAGACATTTTTTTCTTGTTTTTTTTCTGAATCATATTTCTTGTCATAATTTTCCCCATATTTTCTCTCAATTGTTTCAATTGTTCCCATCGTTTTTCTTTCCATCCATTGTTTTCTACTTTTTCATACCAAACAAAAGGGACCCATCATTTATAACATTTATATGTACATCTTTGTCCTTAAGGTTATAATGCGAAATCGCAACACCAAGATCTTTGCAGCCGGCGGGTCAGACGTCACTTCCATGGTAGTCACCCTCACTCTGACCAATGAGACTGACATGTCACCCATTATTGTTGACAACACATCCAGTCCAATCGAGATCTGGATAGCCAGTGTTCCTGATGCAGTCAACTCCACCAACGGTGATGATATAGGGTACCCTGGCAAGACGGCATCTGTTGGCGGTGCTATGCTCGTACATGACATTGGTAAAAGAATTTTTCTGTAAAAGTAGTTATTTAAAGGTACATTGTACATATATATTTTTTTTGGGGGGGTGTTTGTTGGGGTGTTTGTTTGGGTGCTTGTTGGGGTGCTTGTTTGGGTGTTTGTTTGGGTGCTTGTTGGGGTGTTTGTTGGGTGTTTGTTGGGGTGTTTGTTGGGTGCTTGTTGGGGTGCTTTTTGGGGTGTTTGTTGGGGTGCTTGTTGGGGTGTTTGTTGGGGTGTTTGTTGGGGTGCTTGTTGGGGTGCTTGTTGGGGTGTTTGTTGGGGTGCTTGTTGGGGTGTTTGTTGGGGTGTTTGTTGGGGTGCTTGTTGGGGTGTTTGTTGGGGTGCTTGTTGGGGTGTTTGTTTGGGTGCTTGTTGGGGTGCTTGTTGGGGTGTTTGTTGGGGTGCTTGTTGGGGTGTTTGTTGGGGTGTTTGTTTGGGTGCTTGTTGGGGTGCTTGTTGGGGTGCTTGTTTGGGTGCTTGTTGGGGTGCTTGTTGGGGTGTTTGTTTGGGTGTTTGTTTGGGTGCTTGTTGGGGTGTTTGTTGGGGTGCTTGTTTGGGTGTTTGTTGGGGTGCTTGTTGGGGTGCTTGTTGGTGTCTGTTTGTCGGGCTGTTTATTGTTTCTTTGCTGTTTATTCTCATTCCCTCTTCCTCCTTTAGTAATTACCTTGTAACTTGTTTACAAAAGTGTTTTTAATGTCGATTTGAAATGACGTTTTCATTGGAAAGTAAAAAATTTCCCCTTTTTTAACACCCTTTTTCTTGTTATCAGAAGAGTTGTCTGAATTTTGACCCTGGCAAATTAGCTTTCATCACGGATATGGGTGAAGGATAGATTCTTAAACCATTCTACCTCCATGATTTAACAAAGCTTGCGAATTGTAATAAGATAGAGAGCAATAGCCATTCCAGACAAACAAGAAGAGCTCTTAGTCATAAACATGTTGCTTACCGTTTTAATTTTTTGTTTTGTTTTTAGATGTTCCATTGCATCATGCATTGGCTCTGACAGTGCTATCAATGGGTACTGAAGAGATGCAGACAGGCTTGTCTTACGAAGTCATTCTTTATGTCTTCATTAGGGCGAGTGGAACCCCCTCACTGGGTAATTTATCAGACTGTTTCTTTGCTGGATTGATATTAGAATGACCCAAATTCCTGAAGGGTAGCTCTCAAGCCTTTAAGGTCAAGTCAAAAGTCGTAGAAGCATTGGCGTCCTTACTGGCACCAAGTCTAATATATAGTCTTGTGTTAGGGCTTTTGTTTTTAAGTCAAATCTGCATAATGGGCAATTCTATGTGCAAGTGCCAAAGCTCTAAGTACAATTCTCAAGTCGAGTTTTCACGTCCTGACAGGTTATTCTCAAGCCAAATCTTGTCTTCTTTAAAAAAAGATAAAACATGGTGTCCAAAAAGACCTTCAAGACTACGTTTAAAACGGGTTTCCAAAAAATACTTTCACATGTCAAAGTCCATGCAACCAACACAAACAGAATGCGGTTTGTTCAACCACGTTACCAATTCTCCAAGCCTTGTATTTTTGATTAATATCTATTTCAACTTCTTTAGATCTTCATGACTTCAATTGCACCCTGCATCAGACAGTCACTGTAGGTAATGATGTCAGTAATGGTAACACATCCTCATCAATCGGGCTGTGGTCAAATTTCTCCATATCAAACGATTCCCAGACGAGATGTTTCTTCCAAAGTGACACTCTCGACACGTGAGTAATGTTTATATATCAAATTTTTTCCTTAGAAAATTACTAAAATTGTTTGGAATAAAAGGAAAGCAAACAGAGCAGGCAGTTTCTAAAAAGTTTGCAGTATAAGGTTTTCAATGCTTGAATTTTGAAGAAATCCTTAGGACCTCGGGTCTTGTAGCTGAAAATGTTCAGTAGACCAGAATTTGTTTTACAAGACCATAATTGAATTGAGAAAGAAAAACCTACACAGTTTAACATTTGAACTGTTTTAATTTCAACAAGCATAAAGAGAAGATTTGCTCGTTTGTAATATGGGTAAAAAATTTTCAATACTCAACAGAATCGAAAGATATCTATCAGACTGAAAGTCAACATTTGAACAAAAGCACAAGACCGCTGGACTTGTGCTGTCATGATTTCACTGGCCCGATGCTTTAATCACTGGCCTCAGGCCTGCGGCCCAGTGTAAATTTCTACCCCTAGTTTTGTGTTTTTTAAAGTCAGGATAGTTCATCAATCATTAGGGGTTACTTCCAATACTTGCTGCACTGTTTTAATTTGTGAAGAAAGTGACGCATCCAGAAATATGTTAGGAGGGGCTTGTGAAGAAAGTTCTTCATTACTTTGCCAAGGGACACTTGAATAGAATTAACGCTAAATAAAATGTTGACACAGAACAGCAGGCTCTTAAGAATAAACCACCCCCCTCCTCCAATCTTTTAGATGTTCCTTTGGATATCAATTTTCCTTACCATTTTTATTTTTATATTTCGATTATTAAATGTAATGAACAGGAACATTTCATTTAATGAAACATGAATCCATCTAGTGTTATTTTTATTTCAGTCAACTTTCCAGTCAGAGTGATTCTCCAAGAGTCCTACATGTTGGAATCAACCATGAGATAGTGACAGCAATCTCAGAGGACGGGACAAGCATCAAAGGATCCGAAATGTCAACTCAGAACCGCTTTCATCCGATGAGTTACACCATCACACCGTCACTGTTCACCTGCCTTGCTATCGGCGATGGACAGGATGAATGGCTGAGCGAGGGATGCCAGGTACAAAACATTTGTAGTCTGGGGGGATTCATGAGGGATGTAGCCCCTCTGGCCAAATCGATCTAATTAGCTTATTACGAAGGTACATTAAAGGAACATTACAGAACTGGTTTTTGCTAACAAAACAGTTGCTGGCAGTGTAAGCACTTTATGTAATCCACCATATACATAAACCGACAAACCTGTAGAAGTTTGAGATCGATCAGCCATCTGGGTCACTAGAAAATAGTGAAAAACCGATTACACATTTGCATGAAATCATATAGATTCAACAAATGAATAAAACGCTCACTGAGCGATAAACTCCAATCGGAAAATTAGTTTATTCATTTCTCATCAAATATGACATTTCAGACAGAAATATTTCAAGGGATGTTTTCTACTATCCTCATCATTAGACCGTGTAAGTTTTGTGTAAATCTGTGATCAAAAGTATATTTTACAAGTTTTTTTCTTACCAATTCTGTAATGTTCCTTTAAATCAGTTGCTGTCCTGCCCAGGATAACTGAAGTGGTGTGTCATTGCTGAGAAGCTTAAGAGCACCACACTCAAGCTCTGGTGTTTCTGATCAGCAGATTGTGGGTTCGAGTCCCGGTCTTGACACTTGTGTCCTCGAGCAAGATACTTAACCGTAATTGCTTTGTCCTTTGGATGGAACATTAAGCAGTAGGTCCCATGTACTAGAATTAGTAATGCACGTATAAAAGAAGCCAGAATACTTATTGTGGAAGAGCAGGGGTTAACAACGATGTTTCTGTTTCACAATGCATGAACGCTTGTTTACAGGTTTTCTCAGGCTACAGTTGTTAGGTTCACTTGTGAGGTATCCTTGGTTTCATTACCAGATAATAGAAAACAGTAATGACTCAATATGTGATTTTTATGGTTTCAATTGATACAGTACGGACTACTGATGACATTTTATTGGTGCAACTCGGTAAATTACCCATAGTTTGAGATATACTGATAATTTTGTGAGTTTAAAATTTTGGTCCAAATTCACAAAATCCAGCATGCCGGCATGGCCAATTAAATGATAAAAATATAATTTTTTCCTGCAGGTTGGTGAAAATAGTACCTCAACTTCAACCCAGTGCCTGTGCAACCATCTTACAACGTTCGGTTCAGGCCTCAAAATCCCCTTCAACAAGATTGATCTCTCTGACTCGGCCTTCTTAAAGCTTGATGAGAACCCTGTAGTCTTCATCTTCATGGTCTGCTGCCTCTGCCTCTATCTCCTTGTCATCATCTGGGCTCGCAAAGCGGATAAGAGGGACATAATTAAGGTTTGACAGATTCCTGTTAATAGATGTTAATTGAGCCAAAATGAAATTTACTTGTAAAGATGGTGTCTATTGCAACCTATCTATAATGTACTTTTCATCTCATTAAACTGTTTCATTTATGGATGTACTCAACAAAAAATATATTTTGTGCTTTATTTCCTGCAGGCTGGTGTTACACCTCTTCCGGATAACGATCCCCGTCACCATTACCACTATGAAATAACAGTCTTCACTGGATTTAAACCTAATGCAGGTAAGCACTTTAAAATAAATTATTAGTATTATTATTTATTTCTGGGTAAATGAAACCAAGGATGCTTCATGAGTGAACTTAATCACTGAAGCTCGCAAGCCTGAGGAAACCTGTAAACAAGGGTGCTTGCTATGTGAACCAGAAACACTGGAGTTAACCCTACTATTCCATGATGAGTGTTCTGTGTTCTTTTATGTGCACTACCAATCCTAGTACATGGGACCTATGGCTTAATGCACCATCCGAAGGACAAAGCAATTCATGGCAAAGTGTCCTGCTCAAGGACACAAGTGTCAAGACCGGGACTCGAACCCGCGTTCTGCTGATCAGAAACACCAGAGCTTGAGTGCGGTGCTCTTAACCGCTCGGCCACGACACCCCAGGAAGGCTAGATTTGTCATCTCCTGACCATGGTCAACATGATACAAAAACATAAATAAACATTTTTCTTGGTCGAATTCAAATTGTAGGCACGACAGCCACCGTCTTCCTCCTGATTGGCGGCGAGCTAGGCGACAGTGCTCCACGTATCCTACGGGACCCAAAGCGCAAGGTCTTCCAGAAAGGGGGCGTGGACACCTTCCTTCTGGCGAGTCCTGTGTCTATAGGTAACCTGAACCACATCCGTGTCTGGCATGACAACAAGGGCAAGAACCCCTCTTGGTACCTGAACAGACTCATGATCAAAGATCTTCGGGACGGATAGAACGTTTTACTTCATGGCCAATCGCTGGCTTGCAGTGGAAGAAGGAGATGGAATGGTGAGATTTCTTATCAGAGATGGGGAATAAAATATGATATCAATCGCATTTTGTAAAACATCTACATAGATTTGGGTGAGGGATTTGGTCATTTGCCCTCCATGTGTGTCTTGAAAATGTTCTCTTACTTACACAAGTTTCAGTGTTTTTCAGTTAACCAAAAATCCAACCTGAAATTACGTAGACTTTTATTAAAACAGTGATTCATGTTGCTTTATATGTTTTTAATAATATGGCCAATAATGAAATTCTTGAAATCTTTTGAAATCTATGTTGATAATAAAACACCATTCCAGATTGAGCGTGTCATGCCTGTAGCCGGCCGCAGTGAGTTGACCACCTTCGGCCATCTCTTCTACTCCAAGACAAGACGAAACCTCAGCGACGGCCACATCTGGTTCTCCATCTTCACCCGTCCGGTGAAGAGCAAGTTTACGCGCGTGCAGAGATCTACGTGCTGTCTTCTCTACTGTTCTGTACAATGATGGCCAATATCCTCTTCTACGGTCAGGATTTCCAAGCGATGGAGGGCAACCAGGTATTGGAATGCATCAACTGTTGATCTATCTCTTGTTCTTTTTCATTGAGTGTTCTAGCCATACTCATCTGTAATCAGCTTTCAATATACTCAAATTTTTCACACAGATGAGCTTTAACTTTTGACCGAACTAAGAGTAAGATGCTGAAGATCCCTTGGCGGATGGGATTATGTGTATACCTCCTTGTTCCTGTTTCTTTGTCGTCATATGTTTCATGTACCTTATACTCCTGACAAACTCTCCTTTTTCATGCAAGGATAGTTAGAACTTAGAATTTAAAGGTCGGACACATACTGGTTTGGGGAAGAGAAATTTCATCAAAATTAG
Organism: Pycnopodia helianthoides; assembly: GCA_032158295.1. Taxonomy (NCBI): domain Eukaryota; kingdom Metazoa; phylum Echinodermata; class Asteroidea; order Forcipulatida; family Asteriidae; genus Pycnopodia; species Pycnopodia helianthoides. Next base: position 14,871,382 of record CM063245.1, read on the forward strand.
ATGACTGGTTTTTTCAAGAAAACACCAATTCACAATTTAGTTTTGTCAGTGAATTCATGGACGTTCATATTGTGTTTCAATTTGGCAAATTGAATGACTGAATGTTTGGGGCAAGTTCCTGGCACAAGGCAGTTCAGGCCGGCTTATAGTCAGTCATTGATAATAATGGTTGAACACTGAAGATCGCTAGTGTCTTCAGCGACTAGTTTCTGATACCTCATCAGCGATAGCTATTTAAACCTTTTCCTTTTTTATAATCGCTCATCAATGACTATAAACCGACTTCTTTCAGATTTAAATATTTCTCAGGGCATCTGGCAGGGATTAAGCCTATGAGAAAAGAAGCTATCAGATTAACAAAACATTGTACGCAAGATTTTTGTATTTTTGCAACTTATTTATCATACTTTAAAATGCTCCATGTAAAGCAATTGAAGGCTTTGGTAGTAATGGCACAGATCACTGGAATCCTTTTTTTGTAGGTGGTGTTTCGCATCGGATCGATCAGTTTCACCTACGGCGACGTTATCGTTGGTGTGATCAGTAGCCTCATTGTGTTTCCCATCAACCTGATCGTTGTGCAGATGTTCAGATTGTCCAGGCCCATCCCTGCATGCCCCTGCTTCAGAAAGGGTCACCAGGCCAAGGGCCACTCGACCAAGTTTAGGAAGCTGTCGACTGTGTCCAACATGAGTGGGGCATCGAGAGCGATGAGCGATCTGGAGAAGGTAAAGACTTTAGGACTGTGTTGGTAATAATACAAATTCTATAGACCCCTTGTACTGACGTCACCTACTGGCAGCCAAATTGCACGTAGTCCAGGCCAATTTTCTACCTCCCGCCCAGGTAGTAGTTAATAAGCAGGACAGTTCTTTTCAGAACTGGAAGTTTCCCAAATTCCGAAAATCTACTCCGCGGTAGTAGAACAAATAGCAAGACAAGTTCTCTAAAGAACAAAATCTACACAGCAAAGTAGATAATTATACACATGGTGTTACCGCGCAAACCGAATATACATTGACACCTCACCATGCAATGCCTCAAAAACTATATATGTAAAGATTTATTTAGCACTTTTACTCAAATGTGAAATGGTAGTATAACTGCCCCCCACATTGGTCCAACCAAGACTTATTGTGGTGAAGACGTCAGGTGAATTGATTCAAAACACAAGCTGTCAAGAAATAAGCTGGACAAAGCAATCATAGTTTGACAGCCTCTAAAGTCAGGGCTCCAAATACCACTGAACCACCAGTCGAGAGTCCAGTAATTTTCACATTTGAAAATTAATCTGACAATTGAAAAAGGCCAACAGTCTAGTGTTTCCCAACACATATTTTTAAAGATTGGTCAACTGGTACCCCAGCTTTTCAAGCCCCAAATTTCTCTAAAAGTTCAGCAAGTTTAAAAGAAAACATTATCGGTCTCTTGTAAAATTTTTCCTGTTCCAGAATAATTGTTGAGCAACATGGTCTTGTGAAAATATTCTTGAACTTTGAGCCCTTGTTAAATCTTTTTATTGTTTTAGCCCATAGTTGCCAAATGACTGGCTGCCGATGACAGTCTATTTGGTACAACAATCAATGTGTCTTAAGAAGCTGAGCTTGGATTATGGAAACCAAGGACAAAGGATGCAATTGTAGCTGAACAATTTTTCTGCTTTATTTAGAAACAAAATTGCTTACAAATAAGCAGCTTCATCGGAGAATTGAAAGCATTATCAGTAAGCAATTATGTACATCCCATCATGGAGTTTGCACAGAACTGTTATGTTGTGAATGGAACATTTTTGTTGCATCTTTTACAAATCTTTTATTCTTCCAATTTTTATCAGGAGCTAGCACGCATGGAATCCAAAGAGACAATCGGCAGTGTGCCAAGTATCGACCTCAAACTCTTCAGCCAGGTCAACTTACAACCCCACTCATCAGCTGATTTAAAGTATCCCACTTCTGCCACCAATTCCCCTCGGGAGGGAAACGGGACAGGACTCCAATCATTGGCTTCAAGAACACCAAGAAGCGCAAGAAGGGCATTGAGCTGCCCTGGGGCTGCTGCGTCTTGGCTTGGGTTGTGGTGGTGTTGTCAGTCGGTGTGGCCTTCTGGTTGACCATCGAGGTCGCTGGTCAGTTTGGGAAGGATAAATCTTTGGAGTGGCTCATGTCGATGTGTTTCTCTCTGGCGCAAGATATTTTCTTGAATCAACCCATCAAGGTATTTTTGTTTTACTTTCATCGTTTTGTTACACATTTGTTTTTAAAATCTTTAACCCGCACCATCCTACTCAAATGTTTTTAACTACATGCAGTCAACTTATTTTTTATTGAATATAAAGAATTTTTTTGTTACAAATCATTTACAGAATTCAATGTTGAGAAAATTATAAACATGCCCAACCAAGCAATTTCAAGTAGGCATTATTACAAAGGTAAAACATTCAACAACATAATCTTTAATATGTGTGGTCCATTCACAATGTAATGTGTACACATAACAATTGTTATGATTTTTTATTTTTTTTTTCATGAAAAAGAGGAATTTGAATGAATGTACATTTCCAAAATCTATGGCCTTCTAAATTCCTTCCCTTTTAAGGGCTTTAAAAACCTGTTCGAAAACACCACATATTTAATTTGCCATAATTAGATGTGACATCAGGCACCTCAAGTCACACTCATCCAACAAGATTTCATTCTCCTGAAAACAAGCAGAGTATACTGTTCGAAACATCGAGAAAGCTTCAAACAATATTTAAGATTTCCTCCATCAGGTCCTCTTCCTTGGCATCTTCCTCTCGCTTATCATCCGTGACCCTGAGACGGAGGAAGCCAATGATGCCAGCAACTCAGACATCCATCTACAAGAAGACGAAGAATATCTGCATTCGCGCATGACACCCGAGGAGCTACAAGACCCTGTCAATATGGCGCAGCTACGGCATCTCAAGGATGAGGCCTCATCCATGACGCTGGCTCCTTTGAGTTCTGAGGAACTGCAAGAGGCCAGGGACGTTAGGTTAAGATACATTCCTTATTCAGTCCTCCATTTTCACTCTTAAAGAAATATTACATCTCTTGTTTAACTTTCCACCTGCCCCACACTCATTCTTAATTTTTAAGTTTGTTGTTTGTGTTTGTTTGTTGTTATGGGTTTTTATAGGATGGTGGCAATTCCACAGTTACAGTCCACCAATGTCAACAATATTTTTTTCAGTGATTTGTGTGACTTTCAAACTGCTGAAATTTGTTGTAGATAAAAAACAAATGCACTACATCCTTCAAGTCTCACAAATCATTCAGAAAGCCAAGTTTGTCATACTTTGGTTAAACATGGAAAAACCCTTGGATTTTGTATAAAAGTTATCTACATAGCTTTCAAAATAATTTCATGTAGTTAATTGTTTGACTTCCCCTCTCTCTGATATTGTCATTTTCTGACTCTGCAGGATTAAGGAGATTAAGATGAGAGAGATCATCCGTGAGATTATCTTTTATCTTATCTTCCTGCAAGTCACCATTCTCATCTGCTTCGGAGAGCACGACCCTGACATTTTCCACCTGCACAAGTCAATGAAGCACATGTTTGTGGAGGCGAGATACAATGGACGTATGCGTTTCTCAAAGGTGAAGTCACTTCTTGGTTAGGATTTTTCTCTCTCCCGCCAAAAATATTTTTTGAAGATTTCAGGTCATGCTTCCAGTTTTTGCGACACTGTATTAAAGAGGGGCTCTATAAGGTCAAATTCAGTTTTTTTATCCACTCATTTTTCAAAAATTAGCATCTAACCTCAGGTTAAACGGGTGTAAAATGCCATTGTGTTTGATGCCCTTCAAGTGCATTGTTTGTCAAAAGAAACCAACCCCAAAACGTTAAATGACATCACATTTCACGTCACATCTTCATTTCACATTTCAAATCTTATGGTCTGTACATGTTTTTTTGCACAGAGAATTTTGAGTTCATTCCTGAAAGTCAGGTGCATCCCGCCCAAACTTTTGTTTCCAAATTTTTACCAATAACAATGGGGTCAAAACAAAAACTTGGACAGCCTGATGCAATGACACCTTTGATGTGTCAAGATTGAAACCTTTCAATTTAATTCGTAGCGTGCCATGGCTGAGTCATAAGGGTGTGGGTTCGAATCCCGGTCATGACACTTGTGTTTGACAACAGACTTAACTAAAATTCCTTCCAATCACCCAGGAGTAAATGGGCACCTGCGGGGGTAGAGATTGTTGATGTGAATGAAAAGCCGGCTTTGGCTTCTGGTGCTGCATACTCCAAAGGAGTTGAGATGGTTACCTTTAGGATTGCTTAAACCCCAATGAACAGGGGCAGTAATAGTATAAGATGTTTTGGTACAATGCAATTAATGTTTATTGACCTTATGCACATGAGGTCATTTGAGTAGGGCGCCCTCGGCTATAGGTCAAAAGAAGGTAGCTCATTGGCCTATCCTGTGAGCCACGCGTACAAAGATATGCGTTTTCATTGTGTCATCTTCGATTTACCTCTAAGATGGCGTCGTGATGACGTCAATGCATAATGTCTATTATGATCATTATTACCTAAGATCCGTGGGAGGGAGAACTTTTGGAACTACACGGAGAACGTCTTCATCCCGACGCTGTATTCCAACAGTTGGTATAACGGTCAGCCTGACCTCCCTGGGAGAACAGAGCACTCACTGGCTGATAAGAGCATGCACCTCGTGGGAACAGCAAGGTTCAGGCAGCTTCGAATCAAACACGGTGAGATGGTCACATTCATGTTTGTCGTGCTTCACTTTGAATAAACTTGACGCATTATTTCCTAACGGTCATTATTGTTACTAATGTTATTTATACTAGGACAAATAAGAAAGAAGGGGGGGGGCAAAGTAAACCAATTGACTTTTCAGCCACAGCTTGACACTGAATTAAAAGTGTCTCAAAGAAAAGCTATGACAAAAGTGAACTCATTAACTTTCATTCCCAGCCCTGCATTCCCGCTGAAAAAAAAAATAATCCAACCTGATTGGTTAAAAATCCCAAGAAAGTAAAACTATTGATCAATCATATTTTCTTCTCAACCTAGCAAACTCGTGATTGGCTGCCGGCCAATACCATGGATAAACAAATCTATTTAAATAGTGCCACCAACCCAACTGCTTATTTTGAGCAACCAACTCCACACACACACACACACACACACACACAACTGCACATTTCTATTCATTAGAACATTTATTTCCATGGAATAATCTAGAAAATGCAATTAAAGTAATCAATAAGTATCACTTGAATATATCTTTCTTTTTATGAAAACCAAAGATCCCTAAAAGTTTTGTGTTTAATCCTAAAGTTACTTTTAAAGAGAAGATAATGAAAATGGGTTGAGTTTAGATGTGGGAAGAAAACCCATGCAATGAGGTAGGGACTGAAAACCCACTCCACATCAAGGCTCTGATTTATTGTTATTACTATTGTTATTTATTCAGCTGTCACAACAATACAAAACAATACAACAATACTTCCAGATGGGCTTGGAGAAACAAAAGCAAAGCAATTACTGTGATTCATAGACCTGCTGCCCCACATCTGGTGGTAAAACGAATAGAGCAGATAAAATATATAATAATTTATGTAAGAATAACAATAATAGAAAAATTTAAATATCAAGTAATACACCACAAGGGAAACTGACTGGGTAGATTTTAAACTGCCGGCTATCTACCAACTGAGCTTAGTTGGTAGAGCGCCGGCACGTTAATCCGGAGGTCGTTGGTTCAAATCCCGCTCTCGTAAATTTGCCTTTGTTCAACCCAAAAACTTAAAATAAAAAATATGTTTAAGACGAGATTCAAACTGGAATCCAAAGATGTGACGGGCTAGGGTATATTCCACCAATCCTTCATTGCTTAGTCTTTGATCTTAAACTTAATTCACATTCGTAATGAAGAATTCTATTTTACCATCTGTTTGAATCAAGACGTCTGTACAATTCCCACGACTATGATAAATAAGACGCATGATTGCCGAGCTCCGTACGGTATCACTGATGAGGAAGACGACGACTTTGATGAGAGATGGAAAGCAGTTAACCAATCGGGTCAGTACTGGGCAACTTTTCTTGATCGCTTTTCTACCATCGAGATTTAATATTGTTTGTTGCCAACAACATGTGACACTCATATATTGGACCGGTTCTGAGGTTCGGTAAATCTCTTTTTTAATTGATAACTATCAAATGAAGACAGTGATGATCAACATGCTAGAGATGTTTTCATCACTGCAAAAAATGCTAAAAAACCTTATTTCAAGAAAACTTTTCTTGTGTCACTTCAAAAATCTTAATAGAACATTTTTCTAGGGAGTGACCAAATAACATTGTTTTTAAAAGAATTAAGATTTGCTTTCTTTTTTCAAGAATACCATTTTTAGCAGTGTGGAATGGAATTATGGGAGTGCCCGGAAACCTGACCTGGAGGGCACTCAATTAAATTAGAATATTAAAAGAATTAGGAACTGACTAAGAAGTTTACAAAAACCGAAAATTAACTGGGGCATGTTTTATATCTGTCACAGTTATAAAAAAGACAACAGCAAACATGGCTTCCACTGACTGAAATGCAAAAGCACTGTATCAACCTCAGCAGTGCAGTGAATTCAAGCTGTAGATTACTACTTTTGTTAGAAATTGCAAAGACACATTCTATAAACAATGACATCATCAGTCAAGACATACAAACACAAGCTCAAAGCTGACTTCTCAAACTTTATTTTGGTCACGACTTGAACCTTCACGAAGGTCATTTTAAGGGGACATGGTTTGTATACCAAAGCATTGAAAATAGGGCCTATATGGTCAGCCGGAAACAGACGACACTGTTGTAGTTTAGTGGAAAGTTTTGGTTCATTTACATAATTATAAGCATTTCCTTAGAAGTGTTGTGTAGCACCCGTCCAGTTTCTCTTCCAGTTCCCTTATGATAGATTCTACAGTTAGTTTGAAGATGTGTAGTCTTGTCTTTCTGTTGAGGCTTGATATCAACACAGACTAATTAATTGCTAATCTTAGGTTTAATTGTTCTCATACTAGTTGTCTTAATCAAAATCTTTGACCCCTTCGTTTACCCAAACAGCTCAACCTGATTACAATGTTCCGTCGCTTGCCGTCTGGAAATACCACAGCTGGTACAACATCTCTTCCTTCCCCTACATGGGCAAGCACGCCCTCTACAATGGCGGAGGTTACTTGGCAGATATGGGCAACACCCTTGAGGAGAGCCTACAGGCTGCAGCCTACCTCCGCCAGAACACGTGGGTGGATCAGTACACGAGGGCACTGTTCATGGAGTTTGTGGTGTACAACGCCAACATCAACATGTACACAACGTCATTCTTGTTGGTGGAGTTCTTACCCCAGGGAGGTGAGACAGTATATCTGAAAAGAAAGAAAATCTTCGCATTTTATTGCCAATTATTTTTTTAAATGTACAACTCTCCCACCCCACCCTCTTCCTTCTGAAGTATACATACTGTGGAATTGTCATCTTCTAAACTCTGAATACTTAAAACCAACTTCTTTCTTCCAATTGTAGTCCAAATTCAAAGAGTTCATTAAAAGAATTTAATTCCAAACAAAAACAAGCTGGAAACTAGATACAAAACGCATACAGAAAACAGACATGTTGGCTGGTGACTTACTATTCTAAGCAAAGGTTTCTGTTTTCTGCAGTCTCCGTATGCTAGCCTAATAAGCATTGCTATAAAAATAAGAACTGTCATTATTATTTTAAAGTCCTCAACTTTCTCCCTTTTCCACTCCCATCTTCTCTCCTCCCACCGTCTCTCTCAATACACAGGAGCCATGTCCTTCCCGTACTTCTGGAGCATCCGTCTTGACCGCTACAACTCTACATTTGGCTACTTTGTCATCACCGGCCAGGTCATCTACGCCCTCTTCATTCTGTACTTCCTCGTCAGAGAGATCCGCAGCATCCTGCGTGAGAAGAAGGCCTACTTCAACAGCTCTTGGAACTTTGTGGAAATGTGTATCGTCACGCTGGCCATTGCCAGCATGGTCTTCTATTTCTACCGAGTGGTTGTTGGAAAGGGACTGATCCAGCAGAGGAAGGAGTACCCGCATATGTTCCTGAACTTTCACTACTTGGTCTACTGGGATCAGGTTTGTTTGTTAATTCTTTCATTCTTTTTTGGCCAGAAGTTGTCTTAATAGTGATAACTGCTTTTATGACTCTAGAATGATAAACGAAGAATAAAATGAAATAAAAGTGTGCGATGATAAAAATTTAGTTGACTGTGACCAAGTGAAAGCTCACACTAACCTGTACTACTGGCGCTAAACCCAGAGCACTGATTGGTAAAAAGTTTTGGTAAAAAGTTTGACCTCATTTATATTGCACACCGTCTGCTGTTGCTTGACAACGCAACATAAACAAGAAACAAGTTAACATCCCGAACTGCACTGTTGCGAGCCGCCACACTGACCTAGATGTATTAACGTAATGCAAAACGGATGGTGAGAAATGCACAAACCGTTCGCTGAGCATAAGGCATTTTATCATTTAGGATGATAAAAGAAATCTTTGATTTTGAGATTATGAAGAGGAAATATAGAGAATTGAATATAGATTTCCGATGCCCAACAGTGGATGTTAAGTCAGACACTGTGACACGCGAATGCAAAATGAGAACAAAGTTGGAAACCTTTATCACACAGTCAGCAATGTCGCAACATTGTCCCGCCCAAATCAAAATTTGAAGAAAGTTTTGTGGACGCACACAGTAGGTCATATTTGTTTGTTGAACTTTTTGTTGTTGACAAAAACTCCCACTAGCTTTACGTCTACCTGTCCGGCTTTGTCCTCTTCCTGACCACCGTCAAGTTCCTGAGACTTCTCCGCTTCAACAAACGCCTCCTCCTCTTCTCCTTCACTCTGCGCAGTTGCAGAAAGGACTTGGCATACTACACTATTGTATTTGGTGTGGTTTTCAATGCTTATGCTCTGTTTGCCTATGCCCTGTTTCATCTGGACCTTAGCAGCTTCAGCACGTTTGTCGGGACCGTTGAGACGCTGTTTTCTACTATTCTGGGTGAGTGCAAAATCAGGTCCCAGTCAAAAGTTATCTTCATCGGTTTCTACTAGAAGACTTTGAGACACAGTAGGTGGCAGCAGAAATTCTTATATACATTTCTGTTCTTTATTCAATCCTAGTCATATCTAGTATTTTCTAAGACAATTGATTTTACGTAAGCTTAAAGGAACATTACAGAATTGGTTTTTGCTAACAAAATAGTTGCTGGCAGTGTAAGCACTTTATGTAATCCACCATATACATAAACTGACAAACCTGTAGAAGTTTGAGATTTATCGACCATCTGGGTTACGAGAAAATAGTGAAAAACCGATTACACATTTGCATGAAATCATATAGATTCAACAAATGAATAAAACGCTCACTGAGCGATAAACTCCAATCGGAAAATTAGTTTATTCATTTCTCATCAAATATGGCATTTCAGACAGAAATATTTCAAGGGATGTTTTCTACATATTAGACCGTGTAAGTTTTATGTAAATCTGTGATCAAAAAGTATATTTTACAAGTTTTTTTCTTACCAATTCTGTAATGTTCCTTTAAACTAACTTTCGCTATAATATGATTGGGGTTTTCACCATTTTCTCTTGACCAATTGAGCTAAAACATTTAACAGGTTTGTTACTTCATGTGTATGTCGGGCCACATAAAGTGCACATACTTGTCTTTGACAACCACGAATGCTGGCCGCATACTTAAATTAATGAGTAACTTGATTTGTTGTTGCAGGCAAGTTTGATTTTCAAGACATGATATCTGTCAACCGCATCCTTAGCCCGCTATTCTTCTTCACCTATGTCGTCATCATCGTCTTTGTGATGCTCAACATGTTCCTGTCCATCATCAACGAGACGTTCGGAAAGGTTTCTAGAAAAGAAAATATCAACCCCTTTGTCTTGACAAGCACATTCGTAATATAAGCAAAATTGTATAAATTCCCAATAAAATAGTCCAAAGTATATTCAAATCATGCGTAACGTGCATGATGAGATCAAACTCGCTATTGTCTTGAGTCACTTATAGCACTCCACACTAAATGACGTCACTTTTGCTTGAAACACCCGAATGTCAGACAAACAATCCACGTGATCACTGCATCGGCGCGCCAGACCGCAGTAGTACAGTACATGTAAGTAAATATAGAACACTGACAATGGCTTGGTCATATATACGCGCATGTATGTCAGTGAAATTTGACACGTTGTCTGAGATCCAGATAGTTGTGTGATGTCCGCATATTGAGCTTATATTTTAGTATTTTAGTGGAGTGCTATTGTTTTGAAAAGAAAAACATTCACAGACATTGGTTACTTTATTGCCTCCAAATATTCCAAACTGACAACATTGAAATGTTATTGTTGTGTGTGGCAGGTCCGTCGGGACAACAAAGCGCTTGAGAATGAGCTGGAGATTGTTGAATTCATGATGGAGAGGTTCAAGAGATGGAGTAACTTTTCTGAGAGACGCTTGAAGAAATCGACCATGTCGTACAACTACACCGAGGGTAGGCTCAATATGTACTATTCAACCACTTCTTGCATCTGGATGCAAGGTTCAGTTTTGCCCGTAGTCGATGTAGGCTTAATGAAGGAATGTACATGTTTGCCCAGTAGAATGAGGCACTCCAGGAGTGAAGTTTCCTTAGATTGAGAAAAGTGTAGCAAACAGCACCAAGTCCCAATTTCATGGCTCAGCTGAAAGCAGTACTCTGTGCTTACAGTCACTATTCTCTGCTTACATTATTACCGTTAAGTTTCTGTGCTTAAAATAAAAGAATTTTGGGTTTTACCCAGTCAGTTTCCCTTGTGGTTAATTACTTGATATTTGAAAATAAAGAAAACCAGAAGAAAAACGATGACTCATTACTTGGTGAACACATTGAGAATCACTTTTAATTACAATTCTAACCCCAACATCTAAAGGCCATGTCACAGTGCAATTTTTTTTTCTGGCAACTTGGAGGCAACTAACTGAACTGTACGCACAAGGAACACTTCGGCAGCACAAGAGACATTCTTCTAGCTGTAACTCACTCTCCCCAGGAAAACAATGAGAAAAATGAAATGATGGACTGAACTGGTTGCCAGTACATCGCCTCATGTGACATGGCCTTAACGCTCAAAACAGATACCCAGTGTTGCATCAAAAATTCTTTTTCTATCATATCCTTTTATGGATTTGCTCTTGCAGCCGTAGATCCCAAGGACCAACAGTGTGACGAGTTGAGTGGCAAGTTGACCACCATGGTTGACCGACTCAACCAATTCATCCGATCAGAGAAAGGCATGACAGGACAGAAGGTGGAGGACAGGAAGATATTCCTCTGCCCGTAAAAACTGACTCTGACCATCCGGATTCATCCCAGTGTCTGAGGAAGGATAGAGGACATTTTGGTTTGGTGCAGTCGTCATTATGTCTTGGAGCCATTTCTCAAGTTAGTCTGTTAAAGGAACATTACAGAATTGGTTTTTGCTAACAAAACAGTTGCTTGCAGTGTAAGCACTTTATGTAATCCACCATATACATGTACATAAACTGACAAACCTGTAGAAGTTTGAGATCGATCAGCCATCTGGGTCACGAGGATATAGTGAAAAACCGATTACACATTTGCATGAAATCATATAGATTCAACAAATGAATAAAACACTCACTGAGCGATAAACTCCAATCTCATCAAATATGGCATTTCAGACAGAAATATTTCAAGGGGTGTTTTCTACTATCATCATCATTAGACCGTGTAAGTTTTATGTAAATCTGTGATCAAAAGTATATTTTACAAGTATTTTCTTACCAATTCTGTAATGTTCCTTTAAGCACAAAAAACAGCTTAGCACAACAGAATTATTTTTACCAGAAAAAGGATACCAGCCAAAGTAACATACCACATGTACCATCTACTATCGGTACCCTGCTCTTTTTAGCTTAGCAGAACATTGTTGGGCAATTTTTTTCTGCTGAAACGATCCTACGAAATTTGGCCCAGGTTGCATACTCTTGATGAAAACAAGTCTCAAATCCTCGACTTACAACTCTCAAATCTCAAGACGATGGAGTCAGACAATTTAAGGTCTGTGTCAATTTAGTCAAAAGCCAAGTCTAGTAAAAATAGCTTATAATAATAAAAATAATAATATACAAATTATGTAAAAAGCTTTTTAAAGAGTTATAGATGTGCAATACAAATACATTTACACAAACTATTGCAGTTACAGGGATGTGGGGGGGGGGAGACATATTTTTAGTATGCCACAATAATTGACAGCTGAAAAAAAAATCAATTCCAGGAAGATTGACTGTCTGGAAATTGCGCATTTAAAAAGGAATCAAAACAATTAATATGTGACAAAAAACTGATGAAATTTCAAATCAAAGAAATCATGAGAAGTGTGCAATTTTATTTGTAAAATAATTTTAACAAACAATATAGTCAAGAATCATTTCAAATGGAATATCGCATTTAAAATAATATTGTATATCCAGTTTGTGTTAACACCATGTGTATATATCTACTTAGCTGTGTATATTTGTTCTTTGAGAATTTGTCTTGCTATTTATTCCACTAGAGTAAATTTCGGAATTCTATAATATTTTTTCTATAAAACGCATTTTTATCATTATTTATTTTTAGCTTAAAATATAGGCAGATATCAACTTCAGATCTGCACAGCCTCTGAAGTGAAGTTGTTGTTTGGATGGGCTTATTTCAGCACAAATCCTTTAACTTTCTGGAGCCGGATCGGTCGGAAATGAGATTTATAAAATGGGGGTGTTAATTGTAGGCGGCGGATTAGCAATATAGTGCTGTACTTTTTTGCTTATTCGTTTTCATGTTTATGCAACTCTTTGATAGGTTATGGCTGTCAATAACAAACTGCAATGTAAGAAAAACTGAGTAGTTAGGCCAAAACAGAAATGTTCTGTTTCCGGTTACACGACCAACCTTTATTTTATGGTGCGACCCTAAACTTTTCATCCGGCTTAAAAAGAAAAAAAAAACAACAACAGCAACAATGGTTCCAGGGAGAATAGTTTCACTCAGTCAGGCGCCATTGTGAAAATTGTATTTACAGTATTAAGAGTATATTCATATATCAATGTTTATATATTACAAATTTTTGATGCATATGAGTATCGGTACAATATAGCAGAATATAATCACAAGTTGAAATCTGGACTGTTCCATTTCACGAGGCGAAGCTGAATGAAATGGAACAGTCCAGATTTCAATGAGTCATTATACTCTGCTATATATTGTAAGAACAAAATGCATCCTATATTTTTATTATATTATAGTTTATTTCATCCGACCCTTGCCCCGAATGTCTAAACATCATAAAAATACACAACAATTGAGTAAAATTATAATTAAAAAATATAAAAATAAAACGAAAGTTGTGGCAGCATATAAATCATATAGGCCCTATTGATTTTTTCTTCGCAGTTATAGTGAATAGAATGTATAATAAAGTGTACAACAATTATGTGTCGTAAAAAAAATGCTTCGTTATTGGGTTTCTTTTGCCCAAGGTCGACAAATACGATCCTGGAGGCTGATCCAAGAACTTTTTGATTGAATCTCATGGCACTTTATTGGTTTGGGTGGTTCTGAAAAGAACCAGGGGTGTACGTTATATACAGCCCAAAGTTGTTAATCCCATACAGTTACATGCAAACGATGCGGTCGATAGCCCACTTAGCAACTGTGGCAGCCTAACGGTAGCACTAGGATAAAGGGAAGCATGTAAACAAGACGTTTGTAGATTTCAAGTGCTACTACGCAATCTTAAGATGGCTATATAATTGGGCCCTCCTTGGGGCCTTTATGATTTTTTTTTCATTCAGATAAAGTAAAAATACAAAAAAAAAAAAAATGATGATGATGGGAGAGCCACAGCCTATAATCGTCATGGCTATCTATTATTATTATTTTATTAATTTAAAAATAATTTTTTTCTACTGCAGGTTGGTCTCTCCGACAAAAAAAATACGATCCCCTTTTTGCGCTGTTCATGCTGATTTTTCGAGAAAACTCGTTATTTAAAAAAACCATTGGTAGTATATTAAGTCAAAGATGTATCAAGATAATGGCGTTTTGAAAATGGGGGGATTGCCAATCGATAGGTGATTGAAGCATCAGAATAAGACAGTGTGTGAGACAACAGCAACTGCCATTTTATGTTTTGCTCATTAAAACTTTCAGAAGTATGAATATGATAAATACAACCTTGACCACACCAATAAACATTCGGAAACAACTTTCCGTTTCGTAATAGCTCGTTCTATTAAAAAGTCCCTATGTTACAAAAATCAATACTGGGCCAAACTTAAAGTTTACAACACCTCAAGGAGGACACAGCAGCCCGACCAAACATCAAAATCAATATTAAGCTCATTAATTATACAAGAGGGTGTACATCCTACCGATCTATTGCACCACGAAAGTAAATTACATCGAAGCTTTAGGTTTAGAAACAGTAGCGACGCCATTTTGAAGAGCCACACGCAGTTTTCCCTCGACGGGGAAAATCTGAAAATGGGTCGATTTGGGGGCAAAAACTAGCTTACGAAAACAGAGTTTCTTCAGTCATAGTACTTGGATGTATTATTGTTGTATTTGGAGGAAACCAACCAAGAAAATGAGATACAGAGCTGAAGTTGTAGCCGTTGTGGTAAGTATAAGGAATGAGTGTGTTCGCATTGTTTGTTTTAGATTCGGTTGTACAATATTAAGACTCGGCATTATTTACTTCTCTTCACACTGCAGAGTTTAATGACAAAATTGTTGTTTCGGTATTCGGGGGTTTCACTTTTTCTTGTAAGTAGGTGGAGCTTATTCAACTTCCCTAGTTTTTAAGACCAGGGGCCTAACCTATGAGCCCCTCATCCATCCCAAAATTAAGTCAATGTTGAGAAGAAATCGATGTTTATGCAAGTTAGACAAAATAAGCAGGCGGAGTGAGATAGGAAAAACTCTTACAAATCATTTTGAGTCATTAACTGTATATGATTGAAACGTGAAAAGTTACAAAAATATATAGCCAACGTTTTTGTAACTTTGACATATCGTCGAACGAATTTATTTTCTAAAAAAATGTGAGCGAACTTGATAGGCTTTGGATGTTTAAACTAGCTATTTTTGATATTTGTCTTTTTAAGTATTTTTTTCTAACAATATTCAGTTTTTAATAGTGCAGGCCTATATTGCATTATTATTTAATTATTTGTTTATGTTTGGGCTAGTTCAGCTTATAACTCGAAACTTTTACTCCAATACATTTTTTTTCTTCCTCGCAGGTTGTGGTCGTTTTACTTCGGCTGGGTTCCTCAGGTAAGTAAATAAAATAAAAAACAACAACGAATATTTCTTTATTGACACGTCTTTTTTCCCCCGTTTATTTTAATTTTCTTGTTTTTCTTTTGTACTGTTTTGCCAGTGAAGAAGTGTAATAAAACTTTAAACTTAAAAAACAGTGTTCATCATGGAAAGGTACTTTTGAATGATGTTATTTTTGATGCAGGTATTAACCCATTCTTTCTATTACTTAAATTCAAACATTCAGTTTTTGTTTCATCTCTTCTGAACACGGACTGTTCCAACACTGACTTGATTTATTATTTTGTCAACAGAGGACCCATACTGCTCCATCACCGAGATGGCAGTAGGCTCAATTAAAGACCGCATAATCTCGGACACTACCAACCGCCTCTACATCATCGACGCGACCGAGCTCGACTGTTACGGTCGGATCAAGGGCTGGGTCTTCTACAGCACGCTCGACCAGACCTTCAAACCGGGCGTCTGGCGCAAGACCACGAGCAACTACTACAAGCTCGTCGGGGAGAACACCATGTCGGCGACCACGAGCGGGTACACGTCCGTGGAGGTGCCGGCCGAGGACCGGATCTTCTTCCAGCCGGGTGATATGCTGGGTTTCAGGCATTCAAGTCCGGCGTTGCATTACGATCTGAGCTTGGAGTCCACGACGCTGCGTTACGTCGGAATATCGGATTACTCAACGGACATAGCAGTCGGTTCCGTATACACCGTCAGTTCCACTACGGAGAGGGCTTACTCCATCAAAGCTTACTTCGAAGATGAAGGTAATTAGTTTGAGATATAAGACGGTCGTCTGCCAATATTTTCAAGCAGGACAATCAAACACAGGGCGTCAAACACAATGGCATATATTATTACACCATTTTAACATTAGAGACTTATAATTTTGTTCCTCATTTTCATAAGGACTCTATCCATTGGAAAATTAGTGAATCACAAAATCGAATTTGACCTTGGAGGCCCCTCTTTAAAGGTGCTCTCTCGTCGCCACATTATTGACTGCTTGTTGTAAACACTAAACTCTGTAAACAACCACTTGTGTCCTAACTAAAAAATACACCCGTCAATTGGGTCAAAGGTTAGGATTTAATTCAACGATTTTTCAACGAAAACGCAGCATAAACTCACCTTCAAGCAAATTTGGTATTTATTTCTATGATACAGATACTTACATCAGTATATTCAGTTTTAAGTTTGAGAAAGAGATAGTACATATAAACTTATCTTTGACTTGTTGACAAAAAAATGTTCTTTTTTTCTGACAAGATTATACTGTGGATTGTGCCGAAGAGACCCACGGACCTGGGCCCGAAAGCCGCTCCAGTAACGACGGTGGCAACTACATCATGATCATGCACAGCCAGCCTTTCACATGTTACGGCCAGGTAGGTTCAACTTGTAACATTTTTTACCTTCATGCGATAGCTGAAAATTAATGCAGACGGACGCCAAGAAAAATGCAATGCCTGATCTTTGCACGTAAAATGTTGAGAAATAGAATTAGCTGTTGCAAACTGCTCACCAACCAAAAGAACCTGTGGTATAAATGTAAAAAATAGTTAATGGCCGGACGTTTCGACCATAGCAGAGTCTTTCTCGTAGGCTAAAATGAAAAAAGACTCTGCTAGGCTTGAAACGTCAGGCCTTTCACTATTTTTTTGCATGTATAATGTTATCACAGCTCTCGCCAAAACGAGAGTGAAATTGTTGTTTACATCGTTGTTTTACGAAATTTTAATCTTGGAAAAGACTACCCGAGTTTAGTATAAAGAATGGGCTTACTAAAGATTGGATACTTTTGGTAATTACTCAAGAAATACATTACCATAAAAACTTACTTGGTAAGGAGCACCGGAGAGCTGCTGAACGTATAAAAACATTGTGATAAACGACTCCCTCTGAAGTAATGTAGTTTTAGTGAAAGAATTAATTTCTCACTAAAATATTCAATCTGAGAAAGGCTTCAGGCATTCTCAGGCATTTGAAAGCACAACATTCTATGCAACAAAGGTGTTTTTTCTTTCATTGTTTTCTTGCAACTTCGATGACCAATTGAACCAAATGATTTTAATTTGTGTAAAACTTCCAAACCCAAGGTGAAAGGATGGAACTTCTATGCGGGCAGCAACGGTGGCTTTAAGGCGGGCGTGTACCGGGCCAACAACGACGCCAAAACAACGTTCCTCCTCACGGGCGAGATCGAAGTCCCCGGCGGTGTGTACGACAACAACCAGGCCAACACGCACCTTGTCGAGAACGACGATGAGTGGCTGTATTTTGAACCCGGTGACGTCATCGGATGGAGATGGAAAAGTGACGGATCCCGCATCCGATGGGATACAGGGGCGGCCGAGTCCATGGATATGCGCTACACGGGTCACACTGATGCCTACTACGTTGATTATGGAGTGGGAGACACATTTTCTGTTGGTAGCAGCTTAGGCAGAGCGTATTCGCTACAGGCTGTGATCTCTCCAATGGGTAGGCCCTACGTAAATTACCTTACAATCGATGATCGATCAGATGATCTTCACTAATTGATTTCAGATTGATAAGTGTCGTTTTTTAAATTCATTACAAATGCTAATAAAACTGATGGGTAACCTTCATTCATCAACAGTCCATTATCGATTCCCATCAATCAATAACTCAATCGGTCATCGAGTGGTCGATCAGAAGATCTTCATTATTGATTTAAGATTGATAAGTGTAGATTTTGAAACTCATTACAAATATTAATAAAACTGATGGGTAACCTTCATTCATCAAAAATCCATTATCGACTCCCACCGATCAATATCTCAATCAATCGACTTCAAGTTTTTTTTAACCGAAAACTTAATTATTTCCATTGGTCAATTTGTGTAGGGTACAAGGGTTGCTTCCATGAGAATTATGCCAGCCGTGAATTCACCGTGCCGATCGGCCAGTTTAGCTTGATGGAGATGACCCCCGAGTTGTGTGTCTCTCGCTGTGCCAAAAGATCATACACGTAAGTATGATCCTGGTATTGTTTATTTGTTAACGGTTGTTGTTTTTCCTTTTTTATAGTGCCAGGCAACCCAATATCCGTTACAGCTAAGTCATCTTTCAAGATTTTGAAGGGCTAATAATTAATGTTTATCAACTATTCAGATATGCTGCACTACAGCAGGGGGACTTGTGTTTCTGCAGCCAATCCTACGATCAAACCAGCATTGGGAACTCCACGCTGTGTTCCGATCCATGCCCGGGCAAACCACTGTATACATGCGGCGGTGTCTTGACCAATAAAGTCTACTCAACACCTCTTGTCCTTGTGGGCTTCAATCTGGATGAACTTCCCGGTGAGTCGGAACTAACTTCAACAATAAAAGTTGTGTTTACTGCAGAAATATAACCCTTCAATATAGAAAAAACTCTCTTGCATTTTGGTTGATAAAACAGTTATTACTTTTATTATAATTAATAAAAACGTTAACAAACAAATTACTAATCAGTGTAAATCAGAAAAATAAACTGAACAATGAATTCGGCCAAAGATGTTTATCTTTTGGGAGAAAAGTATTGCTTGCCGCATACAGAGGACGCACTCCCCTCTATATTACGGCCGACTGCATGAATGATGATTGGCTCGTCGATTCGTCGTCGTCCGTCGTGTGCGTCGACGTGTACTGACTGTATAAACGCGCAAGAGACGACGACGAGGTTGATAAAACTTTAGTCACCAGTTTTTTTCATGGACTAGCCGCGGCCATCGTCGTGTGAAGAAACTGCGAACTAACTGTGTTATAGATGAGTCAAAATGGATGAGTTGGCGCTCTGTGTGTGTGATAATTACCTCATTAAGTTATGAATATGATGTTTTCGTTGGTGTTTTGGGGGCATGCCATGGATTAGAATTTAGAAAGCCGTGTCAAGTTTCAACGGCAACGTCGTCTCGTCGTAACGGTAATGCTAGCGTAACGGTAACGTGTATCAATACTGTTGTCGTACTCGTAGACAGACGGAGTATTAACTGTAAGTAAAACCGTAGGTGCCGTGTGATGGATACAAACACATTATTAACAACGAACAAGGACTTAGAAATAGAAATAGAATGCTAAACTGACTACGACTGAAGACAAGTTAGAGACTAGCCCTGGTACTGGTCGGTAGGACATGTAGGACGTCAGTATCCAATGTATCCGTTGCACTGCAACGGAGGAGTCCAACCTGGGCTAGAGCAGGAGGTATGTTCGTTAAAAATTGCAATTTTCAAATGATGTTTTCTAACCATGTCCATGCCATGTCTAAGTTGTGATTCTGAGAAGAGGCCTATTCTGAAGGACCTTTCTTGGCTTGTATTTTTTGCACAAACCGCTGCTACGCGGGGCTATCAGTATCATTCAAACGTGCAGACATTCCACAAAAGTGATCACTTTTCGGGGGTGGACGTCAGGGAGACGACAGATCTGCCATGATGTACTATTGACCAATCATAACGCCGATATAAAAGCTTACGTCAGAGCATGTGATCCAATGAGATTTATCGGGTCTGTCAAAGCGATGCCTGTCTTTATCTTTACGGCTAAAGACAGGGAGGGACCAGTCTAACTTGTGTCGCTTGCCACCTACAGAGGGCGCGCTTAACAATACATTTCATGAGTCAAGTTTGAATGCACGCCGGAATCAAAACATTGCAATAAATGCAAGAGCGTGAATTAAAGGAGAGCAAGCATGGGCAAGACTCATCTGATAATTGATCAACGGTCCGGCCTTTGTCCTGAGCTGCCTGAGTAGAGTGGTTTGAGACATTATTTTATTTATTTAGTTGTTACTTGTTAGTCATGATAATGAATGTTTCATTGTTTGGATGATGGGATTGGAATCCAATCCACATGTGATGTGACATGTCATATTGGACGGAGTCATTATTTTGGATTTGGAATGCTACAACAATTGTTTACAGCATGACAATTGATACTCCTATTGAGGTTCGTTCTGCTACCGAATGAACCCGAATCCATGAACCTCGTGACTGTGGCTATAATGGCTTTTTTCTAAGTCTAATATTTTTTCGATATATACAGATACTACTTCTAGAAACTATATAAGGTTTCTAGAAGTACAGATATACCACCAGCTAACATATCATTGCTTTATCCTTTAGATGGAAATAGGTTTAAGAGTAAGACCGAAGGCCCTGTACTATAATATAAATGTTCCTTTAACAGTTCTGCATACATTTTGTAATAATGTTATAAATTCGTCCCTTCAAGAATGTTGTCAGTGCAGTGAGTGGTTTACATAAAATTCATTTTGCGTAATTATTTTGGAGCTCTTGGTAAATGGAATTTATTGATCAAGAGGGGTCTCCAACGACTCCAAAGTAATTGTTTGGCAAAAAGAAACGATCAGTATCGAAAGAAATTTTGTTCGCTTGTGGATTTCGATTAATTTTGTTATATTTATACGCATTTGTAATTTGACGCTCTTTTGATCAGACATGAAAATGCAATAACCTGACCTTAAAGGCACCTGGCAGTGGTATTTTGTAAAAACAAAGCTTTTGTCATTAACATATTGTATTTTGATGAGTGGAATGTGAATAAACAGTTAACTAAGGTTTTTTTAAATTAGTTTTTATTTTAATTACAAATTTAAGTGTAGGCCCCCCTTTACCTTGACACATGGTGGTGCTGTTCGTGGCGTCAATCAAGGCACGATATTTGAAGAAAAAAAATGTAATCTGGCCCCGTACATTACATGTGGGTACCTGTTCGGTATGATGCGTATGCGGATGTCACCCACATCACAGCATACATGTACTAGCTAGCGTATACTAGCTGGGTTCAGCGCGGTCTCAATCGAAAACCGAGGAATTCATACATGGCACATCACGCCGAAAACGACGTCGTTAGTCTGACTTTCGCGGCCCACAACCGCTTATACTTGGGATCTGCAGGAAACAAATGCAGACTGACCCCATCATTAGTTGTTTAGCTGCATACAGCAGCAATACACCTGGTCGGCATGGCCGGAAAATGTAAGAAAACCCCCTTTTTCGAAACGTACAAGATCACTACTGGGACCTACTTGCACGTATGTTTACAACGTAAACGCAAGCAAATTCGAGGGGGGTCGATGTTCGATCGAGGCAAAGTTTGCCTTGATTGACGTCACAAAAGGGGATGGGCGGAGTCACCCCCCGAACCACTCTATCTATTTTTTTAACATATAAATCCTCACAAACAATTACTCAAAAAATTGTTTTATTGTTAACATACATAAACTCTTATGTTAAAAAAAAAATTCTATTTCCAGGTGACTTTAATATAAGCACTGATGAGCAGGCAGAGGGGCCTGTTGGATGTACATCAAGTGCTATATAAAAACTGCATGTTATTATTATTATTATTATTATTATTATTCAATTAACTTTGGTTACTGTCAACAGATTTGGAGTTGTGTTACGAGCCAGTCGATATGGCTGGTAACATCACCAGAGGGACTGGTGTGACTTATGACTTTTACTATGGTGATGGATACTCTGACCTTGCACTGGCTGATGCTGCAACATCTCATCACTATAAGTAAGTTTAATTCAAATATTTTAGAATATTTGTTTAATTCATTTATTATTTTTTTAATGTTTATTTTTATTATTTTTATTATTATATAAAATATATGAAATAAATATATATATAAAATGTGTAGGGTAGATGGCCTTAGCTTTCGATCCAAACCGGACCTTCGTCAGAGGCATAAACAAGCACAAACGAGAACATATCCATTTATCCATTTATATATATATATATTTTTGGGGGAGGGGGAGGAGGGGGCCTTGCTTATGTTAAATGTACCTCAATAAATCCTGGAGTTGCATTTTTCAAGTTTTGAAGTACAGTTGAAGTTTCTTTGATATGAGATTTTATCAAATGAATTTTTCACAATCCTTTATACTCGACAAGGTACAATGTGGGTGCACTTATGCTCAATGTTCCTTTCTCGCAAAACTCTGTGCAATATGTTATATACACACATCCCTCCATTGCCCATCTCACCATAGGTAAAACATTTCCAATAGTAATTAAACATTGTTACAAAATTTAGCGATTCTTAATCATCAACTTTATGGGGCGGGGTGTCCTCTCGGTTGGTTTGATGATCAGGTATTAGTAGGCATATTTTAAAGTTATGACTGACGAGGTGAGTTTGGGACATGCGAAGGAGGGGCCAAGGATATGAAGGAAGTGCAGTGGATTGACCCTAGAATTATGGCTAATGGCAACAATATCCATCACTATCCTGTCTTCCTCTTCTGAATAAAATAATATTAAACATACGATTGAATGTTAAGCTTTTGATCACAACACTTGGGACATTTTTTTCTATAGACCCATTGCATATGACGTCACGCTCTCAAAAAGGAGGCAGATCATTGGACGATAGCTGTTCTCTGTGCGTAAAAACGTGCGCGTGACCTCAGCGTACCTGTAGCAATTCGCGTTATGAAAGGGGGAGCTATTGATTTACATAGACCCCTACACAACACAGAACACGCCTCCCAATAATGCGCGTAATTTGGGGTGTTAACTCTCTTTTGTGCATGTTTGTATACGATTTTGACACCCAAAATGACACCCAGGATAGGCACATGTGAGTATGCTGCGCGTGGTGCAAGGGGTCTATACCTGTAATATTTTGACTGAAACTCCAGTCTTCATCAGCAGGATGACCCGGATGTAGAATCCGTGATCTTGCGGACATATAATCATAACACTTCCGGGGTGAAAGGTTTTTTTTTTTTAAAAGACAAGCATTTTGGGGGCTTATTGTTAAAATGTTTTTACTTGACAGCAAACCTGGAACGTACTCCATCTCAGCGTCTGCCACAGATCTGTGGCTGAACAAGGAGACCCAGATGATCAGCGTCACCGTGGAGACCAACATGACTGATGTGAGGGTAGACTGCCCTCTCGCTGTAGAATACCTCAGTCGATTTGGATGCGATTTCTACGTCTACCAGGGAACCAATTTGAGTGCCACGGTAGACTTTCAGGATGGCCGAGTTGTCAATTTTGATGTAGAAGGTAGAAATTAATCATGTCTTAACTTTTCAAAATACATGTGATCCATTATTCACCACAATAAGTCCCATGGGGGGATGTGCAGTCTGAAAGATAGTGCTGTACAGTCCAGTGTTTTTAAAGGACTTCCCCTTTTGCTACACCCCCAACAAACAAAAACACAAACAAATAACAACAACAAAGGAAACTATCAAGCATTTAAATTTTTGCTAATTGTATTTTTGAAATGATGTGTCGACAGTGACTGGACTCAAGTTCTGGTGTTTCTGATTAGCAGAGTGTGGGTTCGAGTCGCAGTCTTGACACTTGTGTCCTAACCATCATTGGTTCATCCTTCGGATAGGATGTAAAGCCTTTGGTCCCATGTGTTGTGTAATACAAGTTAAAGAACCCTGTACACTTATCGTTAAGAGAGGGTGAACCTTTTCAAGGTGCAATGTAAAATGGGTCTGGTAAAATGGGCATCTTGTGTAAAAACAAAACAAGAGCAAATGTCAACCCCATGAGTGAAGATCTGTGGGAGATACCTGTGCTTTCATTAACACAGTATTTTGATTTTTTCCTGTAATCTTTATGTTGCCTTATTAACAGACACTGAAATTCATTCTTTGACTAAGTGCATACATGCCTCTATGATTTTTGTATCAATCTTTGTTTTTTATACAAAACTTTTGGGGGCAGGCAGGCAGGCAGATCAGTATTGTTTATGCCCATATAACCATAGCAAGCATAGTTTACAAAATGGGCCTATTTCCGTAAGCTGATTAGCACTCTAATTTGCAAAATTAACATTGCTTGATGCTTCTGCTTATTGTTTGCCTAAGAATTGAAACTGTTATGCAATAATTTCCGCGAAGAAGGCTTGTGAAAGTGACCCTTAGAGTATTGAAATGAAAGTAGTCTTCGCAAACTGACTGTTGTATCCTTCCTTTTTATGCAGACGCTGAGACGTTGTTCTATGGGCAGATGCTAGACCAGGATGAGTCCATCAGTAATCAACCAATCAGTTATGTCTACCTGTTGATTAATTCCGTTATTGAACGTGATGGTCGCCTGGTAGCTTGGGAGATGAATGCGATCACCACTGGCACAATAACACTGCAGGTACGTATGGAATTAAACTACGGAAAGGAAAATTTGTAGTGTTTTAAAAAATTCTGAAGCACCTGTCTAGTGATCTTATGTAACAATAAATTAATCCTGCATTCCATTCATAGCCATCATCTCTTACAGGCTGGCTCTTTCTTTCTTGGGCACAGCAGCATTATGCTTACCAGATTAAGGTTACCAGCCCAAATACCATGTAACATTTACCATTTTTTGACAGGTATCCTGCACATTTTTGCTAAGCAGAAAAATATTAAGCGGTATTTTCTGCTTAAGTAGCTCTATGAAATTGGGCCCTGGAGCGGCACTTGTGTCTTCGAGCAAGACACTTAACCATAATTGCTTTGTCATTCGGATGGGACATAAAGCCGTAGATCCCATGTGGTGTATAATTCTTCACGTAAAAGAACCCAGTACGCTTATCATAAAAGAGAAGGGGCTTGTCCCAGTGTTATTGGCGTGTTCCGGCAGCAACTTAGGTCACCTCAACTTGTATCCCTTTCAAGGTGTTGTCTTAGGATTGCTTCATCTTATAAAAACCTTGACAGTAAACTCCATCTGATTTGGCAATTCATTGAAGACAACATTGTGTGTTTATCTCATGACCGCTTCTTGATATTTAAATCATCCAGTCTATGGAATAGTCTCAAAACAAATCTCCGTCTTCACCAACCTAGATTACAACATACAGAAGTTTTCATTTGCCACTAAAAAAAAATTCCTTAAATGGAACAGTCTACCTGCAGAAGGGATTGATTCAAACTCATCAGAAAAAATTCAAATCTGAAATCAAGCACTACATGGAGTGTAATTATATGCATGCGCAATCTGAGGTGATGAACATAAGAGGTATCTTGCAGATTAGTACAACAGAAATAGAAATGTAGCGCATTATTCTTCTTTCTGGACGAAGTGTGAGAGCCAACGATTGCTCGTTTCAGAGGGTTGCAGGTTTTATTTTCACCAGTCATTGATATTGTTGAGGACTAGAATATTCTGTTTAGAAATGTAAACAGAGCGTTTTGGGGTCTTGGGCAAGTTGGCGGTTTTTTGAGGGCTGTGCATGCATCTTGCCAAAACAGAAATTCTTAACTTTTTTTTTCTTGACTCGCTTAATAGAAAAAGTACTTTCAACTACTTTCAACTAAAAAGAAAATGTCAATGACAATTTTGTTACAGGGCACCAAGGCAAAAACAAAGTTAAGCATAGGCTGTTGTCCCAGTGGCCTCTGTGTAATTCCAGGCCTGTAGTACACTGCCCAATTATTTCATTAACTAGTTCTGTTTTTTCAAATGATTTTTATTTAGGTTTACCGCCCCCGCTGCACGAACAATGAGGTGTACTGCCATAGGACAGCAGCCTGTCACCGACCAAGTGTTGACTGCCAACAGGAGGCTAGCATCTGGGGCAAAACATGCGCTGACACTGGCCACTTTAGTTTCAACCGCCGTGACTGCGTCAAGAGCTCAGACGGATCCTTAGACGGCCGCTATCGCTTCACCTCCCTACCCCTCGACTACGACTTTGTGAGTGAAGTTTCCTACAGCATCGGCGCAGTTGGTCGCAACTTTCTGTCCCTCCCGCGCTCCGAGCATGTGGATGTGAAGCAGGGTGACATCATCGGGTGGTACAACTCCAACGGCGGCAAGCTGGCCTACCAGACGGCAGATGCTGCGCTCGACGGGCCGGAGATCCGTCCAAGCACGTCCAACTACAACAGTCGACTCTCAGGAGGGTACATTGCCTACTCATCCGGGGCTGCAGCTCACAATTATAAGCACGCTCTTAAGGCCCATGTGGTGCGGCCTTCGCACCTGCATGTGTTTCATAACTACACGTGGGAGGCAAGCCGGAGAAACATCTCGGTGAATGCCAGTAACAACCTGGCATCAGGGATATGGGACATGCAACAAGAGATCAAGGTCATGGAAGTAGTTTCACAACTTACATTTAATGCACCGTATTTGGGTGAGTGACGCTCAGTCGTAATTTTTGACATTTTTTTTCAAACATTGTTATCAAGTGAGGAGATCAAGGAGGGTGATTTTTTGCTGGGTTGGATAATCGGTTGCACAGCCGGGTGGATCACAAAATAGACTCAAACCACTGAGACATCAATAAAGTTTTCTTGATGTGGTCAGGTTTTTATTTCAGTTTGTTGTTAACCCATTTTAAATTGGTCAATATTTTTTTTAGCTGAATAAAAAGTTTAGGGTTGCGCCATAAAATTAGGGTAGGTTGGGTGACCAGCAACAACCTTTTTTTTTTGGGGGGGGGGGCCTAATGTCTCGATGCACTTGGGTATGTGTGCTATAATGTATATATAAACATAGTATGTTTTGTTATTATACTATAATAAAAACAATTAAAATATGATTAACATGATGGCCATTCAAAGACATTAAGATTTTCTACTGAAAGTTTCTTTGATCGGAAGAAACGGCTTTATCATACAAATAATCAAACTCCAAGTCTTCATCAATCATTCTATAAAAAATGATTCATTATTTGTGTACGTTGTTTCTTGTAGTCGTGGTAACCGAGCAGCAGAGGCTCACCATCAACGCACATCTTGGGACGGAGGTTACATACCACTGGTTCTTTGGCAATGGGGATGAGTACGTGTCGCAGGACAACTATGCCAACTACACTTGGATGGACGATGGAGTTTATAACATAACTCTGAGGGCCTACAATGACATCAGCGAAGATATATATGAGGTGTGTTGTGCTGCCCCCTCTTCCCCTGTGATCCGCTAGACTAATCCCCTTTTTCACTAAATGCAGGCTTATAAGTGTTTGTAGGGGTCAAAATACTCATTGGACCATAAACCAGAGTCCAGTGATAGACAGCAGTACTGATGATGTCATAGTTTGTCTACAACTTTGCAGAAGAATGGGAAAACATTTTGTCTTTGCTCAACTTTCGGAAAATGCAGTACCCAGTTGAAATGTATTACCCAGTTGAAATGCAGTACCCAGTTGAAATGCATTACCCAGTTGAAATCAGTACCCAGATGAAATGCAGTACCCAATTGAAATGCAGTACCCAATTGAAATGTATTACCCAGTTGAAATGCAGTACCCAGTTGAAATGTATTACCCAGTTGAAATGCAGTACCCAATTGAAATGCAGTACCCAGTTATAATTGGGTATCCAGTTGAAAGATGGAACATTCCATTTTTCAACTCATGAATATATTCTAACCATTGCAGTCACAAACATTCATTGTACGTATTTAATATAGGACTCCTGTATTAAAATTTTGAAATGTTGTGGCAGTGTACATGACACAATAAAGGATGACATGTGACATGTGTTCCACCAATCAACTGTCAAGGATCTATGCGGACGGTATAACAGAATAAAAGAGTTTGGGACGAGGTTTTAAACGGTCATTTAAAAATGGCAGAGTCGTGGCGAAGTGATAAAGGACTGAGAACAGATATGTGCAAACTTCCTGCCAAAAAAAATGAACACACCACAAATCCGTGTAAAAAAAGTAGATTTTTCATAGTGTTCACATCAAGTACATAATTAACTTACCTTGCAGCCTTGACTGTAAAGTTTCTGGACGTTTTTGAGATTTGTTGTATAACTTATTCTTTGCTCCCTTCCATAGCATTGGGTGGTCCTGCAGCATCGTGTCCAAGGTTTTGAATGGAAGGATTCTGAACCTAAGTCCACATGGACAGATTATCCCATCACTCCAAAGATCTTTGGTTCGGAGACAGTCATCAATTTTGGCATGGACCTAGGTGAGATATCCTTGAAAAAAAAACACCCCACAGATTCCTACTTTTTTACTACTGTTTATTGCACTCTTGTCACCAAGGGGCCAATTTGATGGAGATGTTTTGAAGTACACACATTTGCATAGCTTGATCATTTTTTTTAAAGGGGCACATTACCTTCAATCCAAAAATGTCGTTATAAATATAAAAAATTCCCATAAATATCCCTTGAAATTGTGTGGTTTTTGTGTAATTTCATGACAGAACACGGTCCGCAGTGTTGTAGGACCAAATTTTTGACTCCACAGTATGTTCCGCTGGTTTGTATTTCCAGAGGCAAAGTTATGATTTTAAATAACTACTCACTAACTACAACACACTGTTGGTGTTTTAGTGCATGAAAAAAACTCTTTAAAGGGATAAGGAGTAATTTCAAACGGCAACATTTTGAGAGACTTGAAGGCAATGTGCTAAATACTGGTTACCAGCAAAAATCCCATGAATTGTATTGTGTAATTTCTGTGAATTGCATGGATGTTGGCCCCGAACATTTGCTTAGGAGTTGGGGCATTTTCTTTGGGAGGATGGATAGAAGCCAACTTACTGACTGGAGGGGTGGGGGTTGGGGGTTTATAGAAGTCAGCTTGCTAATTCATTAGACTACCTATGTTCTCCGCGCTGTTTCAAAGCGAAAAATGTCTTGGACTGAAAGACTATCCTACTGAACATGCAACCCTACTGTATTCATTAATGTCAAAAGCAATAAACATTTTTCAAATTAGAATGCTTAAAGGAAAAAATGTGAAAAACAAAGTTGTGTGTACCTTGATTGTGTATTTGTAGGCCCTATTTATGGGTCTGACTTGTTGAGAAAACAATTCAGACTTGATAAAAGAAAAAACTTATTGTAAGTAAAAAAACAGCACCTGAAACATGATTTATTATTATCAACCTTTGATCACAAAATAACTCCTTTTTAGCTCCTTTTTCTTTTGGGATTAATTTTACACCAGAACTTATCCTGACTCTTGTGATTGTGTACATGCATTCCTTTACTTTATACCCTTACATGCCTTTTAGAAAGAACTACTTATTTGTATTCACTTATCTATGTTTTTTTCATTGATCATGCACTCAGGAACAAATGTAACCTACGAAATCGAAATAGGGGATGGAATTGTACCTACGCTCATTTTGTTCCACGATGAGGCACTAGATGTGCCGATGCTTCTCTATGAACCCCCTGAGCCGACAACAACAGCGGCACCAGTCTATGAGCTGAACTGTACGTTCGTCATGGACAACGTGACCGTGGACAACGTGACCGTGGACAATGCCCAAATGAGCGATGACAACAGCTCTCTGTCCAGCAACGGTACTTTTGGCAATGGCACCTTTGGTAATGAGACAATGATGGGTAATGAGACGTCTTCCCTTAATGGGACCGGCGGATCGGTCGGTGGCAAGTGGGTATGTGTGAATGTGACGGTCAACGTGGCAAACGGTGTTGAGGGACCGACGAGGGATCCACCACGGGATTTGTCAGATCGCCTCAGTGTCTTACACAATGGTAAGTTTTCTTAAAGATGATCTATGCGTTTGTCAAGGTGGGCGGAAATTTCAAATTGTTTCTTTGCAAATTGTTTCTTTGCATTTGACAGACAATAGGGCAATGATCAGTGCCTCGGAGGGTGAATTTGGCCTCCGACATGAGCTGAGTAATTTTCAAGCTAGGTAGAATGAAAATCAATCTCAAATTGTTCCTACATACTCAGTGGGCAACAGGGTAAGCTCCTTAAAAACAAATTAAGCTTGAGAGATGAATAAAGTGTGTTTCAAGATTGATGAAAATCAAAAATTGTTCCTTCAAACAAGTACCAAATGAAAAACATCTCCTATTCAAGTGCATTACATCCAAGATTTTGTGAAATTCTAAACTTTCCGTGTAGTTTTCTGCTTTTTCTTTTATTGCATTTATTGAAAAGTTTTTTTTTTGTCTTATCCCATTTTCAGGTTTGACCGGAAGTGTGTATACAGTTTATGAAAGCATAGGCTACTATCCTGTAACTGTAAATGCTTCTAACAGGGTCAGCTGGGCAATCCTAACTTCCACCGCTGTGGTTCAGATTGAGATCACAAACTTCCACATCGTTGATCCAGCCCCACTGAAATTTGGCGAAACACAGATCATCGGGGTAGGTTTTGACACCGGCACCAACTTGACCTTCACTGGCAGTTTTGCGGAAAACACCCTGGATTTGACCAACACGTCTCTGTACCACATGGATGACGCTATTGGAGAGGGGTACATCGTCATTAGTCCAAACATGTACGATGACCGAGGTTTCTACACGTTGGAGTTGACTACTTGGAATTTGGTGAGTGGACCGATCACGGATTCCGTTGAGGTGCAAGTAGAGTTCGCCATCAAGGACTTCAAGATGGAAGTGTCCGAGATGTATGTTATCCCATACACGACCATCTCCATCAGATTTGACATGAAGATTGGCTCCGATCTGACCATAGTTATGGATGCTGATGACGGCTGGTCCAAGGTATTCATCGACGAAGAGATGCACCGAGATCAGAACGACTACTACCTCGAGTGGCACCAGTTCGGAGTTGCACGAGACTATAATGTCACCATCCACGCAATCAGTGCTGTGAGCGATGAGCTTATCTGGATTGAAATCAAGGTGCAGAATCCAGTGGAGTTTGTTGTCATGACTGTCTACACACCTGGCTCTATCCCTTACATGGAAGTGGGTACCATCCGTTATGACTTTGCATATAACGGGGACCAGTCGATGCCACCTACTGATGCTACAGCTGAATACTTCCTGGCCAATGGAATTGAACCAGTTAGGGACTTCACCATAGCTGAAACTAACCCTGTTGTTCATAACCTAAGTCTTGCTGACTACGGACCCTACTCCACGTATGTCAACATCTCCAATCTTGTGAGCTGGATGAATTTCACCAAGGAGATTGAAATGGAGAGGCCGATTCTGGGTCTAGTTGTAACCTGCAAACTTCTCCACTTGAGAGTCGGCCAAAAGGCCGTCCTAACTGCAACCATAGACTGGGGCTCTCGAGTCAAATGGATCTGGGACTTCAAAGACGGGGATGTAGTTGGTCTTGGAACGAAAGGGGCGCGGACACGCAGACACAAGTATGGAGGTGAGGGCAGGTATTATGTGGAATTGGTTGCCTACAATTTACTTGGAGAAGTTTTGTACACTCTGCCAGACCCAGTTATAGTAGAATATCCTGTTGAGGGCATGGAGTGGGTTGGCAGAAAGCTGACCCGTCTTTATGTTGCGCAGATCTACGCCCCCGTCACGTTCCACCTTCTGTTGGTCAACGACGTTCATTTTCCAACTGATGCTGAATATGAGATAGACTTTGGCGACGGTGAATTCATCGGGGCACGTGACCTGACTATGGGCAAAGCAGATTCGTCCAAAAACACAGATTTTCAGCTTCATGTCTTGAGCGAGACTCACTACTATGATACGTGGGGAAACTACAATATCACCATCCACATGTGGAATCATATCAGTGATGTGACTCTCCTCTACAACATCTGGATCTACGAAACAATCACCCAGCTGGAGAAGGAGATAAACTACAACGAGTTGATCATGGATGGAGACTACTCACCTGGCAATGAGACGCTCGACTTGCAGGGATTCGACGTTGGCAAGAACTACTTCAAACTGGAAGAGGCAATCGTTGCAAAGGCGACTATGGCATCTGGCACAGGTTTAACATACACCTGGGACTTTGGGGACGTTTACTTTGAGCCGCCGGCAACAGCCACGCCTGGACCCTCGACTATGGGGACCACAAAAACAACTACTCTAGCCCCTACCACTACTCTGGCACCAACCACCGCTCCTCAACCGTGCGCCTATATGTACAGCGAGTGGGCGAGCCTCACCCTTGATCAGCTTACCTCAGAAGATGATGACAAAATAGCATTGATGGAGGCATCTTTAATACCCAATTGCTCTTATGTGGAGGTGGTACAGAATGTTTCTGTGAATCTGAATGGCACTGACGGTATATGGATTAACTCCACCGATGGAAACTCTACTGATCTGTACTGTGTTGAGGTAAATGTCACAAATTCAAACCTCACCACCTCCGAGAATACTACCATCCACTGTTTCAATAGTAGTGATGTTAACGGTACGCATGAAGCATCTCCAGTACTGGAACTAGTTTGTGACGTATCCCCCATCTACCATGTCACACAGAGAGACTTGTGCATCAAATATGACAACTTTCAAGGGGAGGATGATTTTCTCTACAATATGACCCTAATGGCTACCTTAAATTACACAAGATCCTTTAATTTCACTGATGATGTGTACAACTTTAACACCACCTACAACTTCACCAATGCGAGTGATAACAACTGGCTGGATGAGGTGGACCCGCCCTATCTGAATATCACACTGCTGGACCTAGTCGATGCGTTGAAGGAAAGGTACTGCTTGAATGCCCACATTCTGGCCGGAATTGCAGACCTTCTTATCCGGCATAACTTCACCACAAACCCACCTGTTTGTGCACCCCCAACCCCGGCACCCATCACTACAGCCCTGCCACCACCAACCACAACACCACCAACAGAACCTCCAGCCACATATTCTCCCTGGGTTGTCCAGACAACAGAACCAAGGGCAATCTGGTGGTATACAAAGCGAGGGATATACACCATCACCCTGAACGTGTCTAACCCTGTACACTGGGTCGTGGTGACGAAAACCATAGTGATTCAGCGAGGCATCTTCGACATGGAACTCTCTGACCACGGACCGCGCTCCAGAAACACTACCATTGAGTTTGAGCTGGACACGGGCAACGTGGGAACGGATGTCTGCTACTTTGCTGACTTTCGTGACCAGCAGTCTGAAATCAACCCCATCGCCTTCTGGGGACATCGCAAAACATGTGAGGAGAGATACCCTGACGAGTTTGCAGACCCCTTTCTACGCTTCACGGAGGTCAGCAACGCTTACCTAGAGGGTCTTCTCTTGGCGGGGAGAAGTCCAAATATCACCCTCACCAACGTCTTCCTGTCAGTCAACCAATTTAGAATCATCGTCCGTGCACACAACAGGGTATCTGAGCAGAATTTGTTCCTGCCGACTGCAGTCACGAAAGGACCCTGCTTCTATCCAGAGGTAAACGTGAGAGACAGGAACGGCTGCGACCAGTATTACCCTTTCTGTGATGAAGATGGGAATCGAGAGTATTACGCCTCCAAGGATGTCTATGTCTACTCGTTTGTCAAGATCAACTGCACATCAACACCATACACAATGTACACATGGAGGTCATATGAAGTCGACGACCAGGGCCAGGAGACGGAATTCTTTGAGTTAGGTGATACTGAGATGGCCGGTTTTACTCGCAGGGAGCTGGCTGTCAAGCAGTTTGTTCTACCATACGGGGTCTACCGCTTTGAGCTCAACGTCTCCATGTGGGGAGAGCGTGGTGTGGAGTCCCTGGACTCAACCACGATCCGTGTGGTGCCAACTCCTCTTGTTGCCAAAATTTCTGGCGGATCAGAGCGCATCATCCGCTGGAACGATCAAGCAACCATAGACGGATTCACCGATACGTACGATCCAGACGTTGACCCTTCAGATCGTTCTGGAATCCGCTTTGTGTGGCTATGCCGCAGGGAGCATGAAACATTTCAGGAATGGAATTGGGACTACACAGAGATGTTACAAGAAGGAGGCGTGAATGCCTCTTTTATCCATGAGAAAGGAGATGTAGGAGGATGCTTCGGCCGGTATGGATATGATATGGCTGGATTTGGAGGTAGGAATTCCTTTTTATCTTAAAAAGAGAAAAAAAATTTTGTAATGATTTACTTAACAAATTCAGTCAAGTTTAAGGCAAGTAAACTCTCACATTACAAGTGTCTTTTCCCTGATGATTACAAGAAATCATGCTGCAACAAATCATTTGCAACGCAAAAAAAATTGAATAAATTGCACAGTGTGAAAAGTATTGATCTTCTGTGGTATTGCTTGCAACCTTTTGCAAGTTCTGTCTTATTTTGTCAAAGCAAAACATTAAAACTCACAAATATTGCTGGAATATTGGGTGGTTACACTACTATAGTCAATTCCGTCTACTCAACCCATGTCTCCTAGACTTCCTTTCTTTTTCCTCCTGCTGCGTCTTGTTTATGATAATTTATGATTTATTTATTGAAGAACATTCACAAATTTGAACTTACAATATTAAAAACAACAAAAGCTTACAAACAACATTAAAACAAGAAAACACTTCTCTCTGTCTCGTTACTTTTCACTCAATATCAACTTCGCCCATCTTTTGGCGTGTCGTGGCCAAGCGGATAAGAGCACCGGACTCAAGCTCTGGTGTTTCTCATCAGCAGAGCGTGGGTTCGAGTCCCGGTCTTGACACTTGTGTCCTTAAGCAAGACACTTAACCATTATTGCTGCGTCCTTCAAACGGGACATAAAGCATGTGTAATGCACGTAACAGAACCCAGTACACTTATTGTAAAAAGAAGGGGTTCGCAGATTTGATTGGCTGCATATTGTGCCTCAGCACCGTTTAAGCCATTACATACTGCTATATAAAGGAAAAAGGTCTCATACTTTAAAACGTAGCTCCACATACCTTGCAGGATAAATTATATAACAATGTTGGAGCGCCATGAGTGTCACTGAGTGACAGATTTGAGCGCTATATATAAGAAACCACTATTGCTATTATTATTTACCTGACAGCTTCTGGTGCATTAATATCACAGGTCATTTTTGTTGGTAAGCAACTGCTTATTCTTTTTTTCTGATGTTTTTTTGTAAACCTAGATGTTGTTGAAACTTTGCTTCTTTTTATGGTCATGTTTTTACTAGGCAAGTTGAACGAGACGGCAAGCCTAATGGAGGTTGACACATACTATATGCATGAAGAAATGGTGTACGAATTGAAACTGGTTGTATTCAAGGATACCAGGCGGGCTGAGTTTACACAGATCCTCTATGTGGCCACCGGTTCCCCACCTCGCATGGAAATAAGGTAAGTGTGTAACAAATCCATCTTTTGACGGCCACTCATCAGAGCTTGGTTTAACCAGTCATTACACAATGTATCTGAGGCTTACTAGAAGCTTTTCTGAAAAATAACTTTAACATTCTATAAATGTAACCCCATTTCTTTTGAAGAATGCTCAGCAATCTTTATAAAGTAAATACATTTGTTGTTTCCATGCACAGAATGAATAACAAATGAGATAACAAAGTGATACTTGTGAAAAGTTTCTATCCTTGATACAAAACTCATTGCCATCAAACAAAAACCTCAAAATTTTCAGGTTTATTGACCCAACTTACTTGGCGACCCACAATCAATCTTGGTGGCTTTATTTTGGGAGCCAGATTCAGGCACAAACATTTAGTTCAGATACTGCAACAACTTTTTACCGGCATTTTCATTTGGGTACGTCCTTAACCCTTCCATTAACTGCCCCTGGTTGTTTGTAATGCTGGGACGTTTTTTAATCCAGCCCAGACTTGCGATTTGTCATTATTTTTGCCTGATTTCAGGATTTTTCACTGCACCTTCTCAGATTTTCTTGGAAGAGGCAAACTTGCCATCAGAGAGATGAAAAGACTTACCGGTACCTTTTGTTATGACCAGGGCCCAATTTCATAGAGCTGCTTAAGCAGAAAAGAATGCTTTAGCATTTTCTGCCCAGCCAAAAATAAGCAGGATACCAGTCACAGATTGTGCATGTGACATGCTATTTTGGCTGGTAACCTTTTTCTGGTAAGCACAATTTAGTTGTGCTTAGCTAGTGTTTGTGCTTATATGAAATTGGGCCCTGACCTTCAGATGTCGACTTGAAATGATGTAGAGAGTCTGTAATCCCCTGAATTGTATTAATCAGTACATTCAGGGAGCTTCATTTCCACACCAAGAGTAAACTGTTATTCAATTGTCAGGATTTTTTCATTTTCATACAATCTCATCTCCGTCCCTCCACAGCTGCAAGACCAACTGTAAAGCCAAGCTCAATCCAACAAGTCGCTTTGCTCTGGAGTCAACCAATTTGGACTACAGACGAGGGATGATCTTGTACTACAGGTAATGAAAAAGCATGTGTGTGTCATAAGGAGTAGAGTGTATTTAATAATTTGTGTTTATCTCTCTCCTTCGCCGATAGTTGTCTGTGTGTCCATTATTTTTTTGTCTGTTTGACGGTAGCATTTGCCTTTATGATGCTACTTAACCCTGCGAGCAGCACCCCCCTTGAATGTCCTCATGCAGCAAAGGGGGAGCTCACAGAAGGCAGTTTCTTAATTAAGCGTATATAACATTGTTTGGATGACACAATCCCTTTTCTAAGGGTCTATATAGATGAATGGAGGTCCCCCTGGACACACCTAGAAAGGATTGAAGCATTCAGGCAATTTATAGGTTGGTTCACATGATTTTTTTAACAGTAACTGCCACTTCTTAAAAGTACAGTAGGGCCTACACGATTTCTTGTTGTACAGTAACTGCCATACAATATGAGCAGTACATCAAACAGTCGTCTGAAACATGGACATAAAACAGTGGTAGACAGCACCTGTGGGAACTGCTGTTTATTTACAACCTGTCACTGGACTAGGATGACTCATAGCATTGAGCTTTGCTAGCCTAGCTGCAAAAAACTGAAGGAGATTAGATCTGCACACACTACAATGGGCTTATACTTTCTACACAAATGAATAAGGTTCGGCTGGAGTCCAGGCTATTCCACAATTTGCCTGACCTGTACATAGCGCGCAATGTTAAAAGTGACTTTAGAATGTCAAACTAGAGGGTTTCACTGAGGGTTCCATGTAGTTTCAGCGGAATTGGCCCAAACATTTTTCAGTAATTAAAAAAAGGAAAAAAAGTGCCTTCCGGAGTCTCCCCGTTGTAGCTGGCAAGGAGACCATTCATTTCTGTATTGAAACACAATATGTCCAGATTTTGCTCTAAATGTTTTTCTTTTTTACACATTTCTTTCTTTGAGAAAAAATGTCTTTGAGAAAAAAAAAACCCACACATACAGAAATTTGATTTCGTTTTAGAACTGTAGATACTATTTTAACATGGACAAAATTGGAGAATGTCAGTTGACCTGAAGTAACTCAAATCTTATTGATATCTGTGGCTGCTGTAGGCATTTTGTTACAAGCTGCTTAGTAAAAGGGTGTCAAATTTGCTGGAAATTAAAAAAGTGGGTGTCCAAATTGTTCACTTACAATACATTTACATGTAAATGACAGATAAAACAGGGTGTCCAAAAGACACCCAGACACCCCTCTGGCTAACACTTTGCTACTCTGGACTCTGAAGGGTCAAGATAAGAATGAACTGTTCCAAGAACATTCAAAATATGTTTTTTCCTTTGACAATTTTCCTGAAGGCTCAAACCCCTGTCTCACTTTTTCTTTTTAATAAACGAGAAATGAAGAAAACAAATAAAATGGCACAGAAATTTCGGATGGATGCGGCTCCTCTCTGACCACACTTTTCTCTTGGTTCCCTCATTAGGTGGGAGATATACGCCATCGTCATCGATGGATTCAAGACCACCATACAGTTGATCGACACCAATGAGTGGCTGCCTTTCTCTGGGACTGGCAATGACATGGCCAACTTGGCAATGGATGCAGGCTTCTTTGCCGATGAGGCACGGTACAGGATCCGCATCTACTGTGACCGGTCTCCGGATTTCACTAACTTTGGTATGTTTTTAATGACCCCATTGTGAGCAGGCTTTAGGGCCATGTCACACAGTGCAATTTACAGGCAACCAGTTCCAGGCAATCTCCAAGAAGAAAAGGCATTCACACTTGAATGTTCACATATTTTCATTGGGATCGTAAGACATTGTTTGAAAAATTACTCATGTGCTCCCAAAGTGGTCCGGTATCATGCTCTGCAGTTGGTTGCCTCCAAATTGCCTGTAAAAGTTGCTTTGTGTGACAAGGCCCTTATATACAAAGTGTAGAACTGATCAACAAAAAAATATTCTAGAAAGTAACTATTTCTAGTCATTCTTGCGGTCAGGACCATTTGATTAGTCTCAATGTACAAATTTGTTTTGGAAGGAGTGTAGGGTCTGAAAAGTTTCATTGGTTTGCTCTCCCCTGAAGCTGAGCAGAGCACACTTTCTGACATGTAGAGAACAAACCAATTGCTCTTCTCAGAGCCAACTCGCCTTCCAACGGAGGTTTTCACATTGCGATTATTCACGGGGTTGTAACCGCAAGAATGACTAGAAATAGCTACTTACTCGAGGAATACGGAAAAATATAGCACGTCTGCATACCATGGGACAGAGAAGCACTATATTTTTCCATATTCCACTCGCTCTTGTGTGATGACTAATAAAATTAATCATGTACCCTCCCGTTTCAGGTATGGCCTCCCAGGATCTTCTTGCAAATGAGCGTCCCGCCGTTGGTAACTGCACCATGCTACCAGAAAATGGGACGGCGCTGGAGACAGAGTTCAACATTTTCTGTGAGGATTGGTCCGACCCTGATCTACCTCTGAATTTCAGATTCGCTCAGCGGTTGCTGGAGACCGACTCTTGGACATGGATGTACAGCGGTAAATACCAGTTTTGATAGCTCCTAGTTTTTTTCAACTCTTTTTCTTTAGTCTTAAAGGCCCTGTACACTATTGGTAAGATCGAAAAACACAAATGTTCACAGATTCACACATAACTTACATGATTTAAAGTAAAAAATGGTAGAAAGGGTTCCTTAAAATATTTCTGCCTAAAATGCTATCGTTTCTGAGAAATGAATAAAACAATAGTTTTTATCGCGCGCGATAATAAACTCGATGTTTGAAAAACAGAAAACACATAAGGTCTCTTTTCACTATTTTCTCGTGACCTCGATGACCAATTGAGCTCAAATTTTCACAGGTTCGTTATTTCATGTATACGGTTAATCACACAAAACATGAACTTTGTTTGGGACTGTTTTGTTAGCTCTACCAATCCTGTATAATACCCTTAAATAAAAAAGGCTTTGGTAGGGTTGGATTGTTAGGGCATTTACACTTTTTCGCATTTTGTTTGTCGAGCAGTTTGCAACAGCTAATTCTTTTTTTCTTCATTGTGTTTTGCACAGTTTGTTAGGTATGAACAAACTGACATAATAATAAGCAATACATGTCTTACTGGAATGACAAAATGACAGTGTTCACATAGTTTTAATACATAAACCCATTGTTTAAAAGTTCAAAACCAGTAAGGTCCAAGGCAGACATCACAACCAACTTTTTCCACCAATACAAGCATCCACAACAGACACTTTTAAAACTATAATTCTGGACATGACTCTTGTTTCCTTGAGCAAGACACTTTAACTATGATTGCTTCTCAACGCCCAGGAGTAAATGGGTACCTGTGAGGGTAGAGATTGTTGATGTGAATGATTAGCAACCTGTGCACGAATTTGGCTGCCGGTGCTGCATACTCCAAAGGAGTTGAGATGGTTTTAGGAATGCTTAAGTCCAAGTAGACAGGGAAAGGTGGTTTGAATCAGTGGGTTTAAAAAGCACCTAATCAATGCCAATTATTGGTATCACTGGTAACAGACAGTGTCCAATATCAGTAATAATATTGCTCATACGGCCATAAGAACGAAAATTGGCAAAGGTTCCTTCAAGTTCTCTGGAGCCAGGGCATGGAATGATCTTCCACTTGCCATTAAAAGCTTGCCAACTATTGCGAGTTTTAAAAATCATGTCAAGGAGCACATTTCAAGTTCAAATTAATCATTTGCAATTTTAGTGTTTAACATACATGTATTTTACTTACTTTTGGTTTCTATTCTATATGTGTTTTGTAATCTTCAATTCTTAGGAAAA
Source organism: Pycnopodia helianthoides (assembly GCA_032158295.1). NCBI lineage: Eukaryota > Metazoa > Echinodermata > Asteroidea > Forcipulatida > Asteriidae > Pycnopodia > Pycnopodia helianthoides. The sequence continues at coordinate 14,911,648 of CM063245.1, forward strand.
TTTGTTTTTTTCAAGCTTTTTTGATCGTGTTACGTTTTTTATTAATTCAGTATTTGTACTGAGGGCCTCCATGGAAAGCAGTGCTGGGCGCTGATCGGAGCTTACCCTCATTAAAGATGACGTAAATAAAAAATAAATAAAAATTTGTATGTAACACAGGAGAGAAGCCCTACATGGCCCAGCCGTCTATCTTCCCACAAGGCTACGAGGCTGAAGATTTCACAGTCTATATCCTGGTCCGAGTTGATGACTTCATTGGATCTTATTCAGATTTGGAACTTACAGTGCGGGTAAGTAACAATAATAGTGGCTTCTTATATAGCGCTCAAATCCGTCACTCAGTGACGCTCATGGCGCTGCTACATAATTATATAATTTATCCTGCTAATATGTGGAGCTACGTTTTTGAAGTATGAGACCTTTTTTTCTTTACATAGCACCATAATGGTTTACAAGGTGCCGTGGCCCAATTTGCTGCCATTCAAACCACGAACGGATCATTAAACTGGAGAGAGAGGCATACTATGAAATACAAGTAGAGAATGCATTCAAAGATAAATTGTTTGTGCTAACCTCTCTTCCAAGCAAAATTTACTCTGATGGATATCTTTCATGGAAGATAATGAACAATTAATCTAAAGCACAGTGAACACAACTGTTTAGTAGAAAATACTTGCTAAGCAAAACAGTAGCGAGGCACCAGTCGCTGGTTTCTTTTCGACAGTATATTTTTTAACAATATATTTTTTATTGTTTAGCAAATATTTGTGCTTACAAGTTTTATGGAATTGGGCAAGACATTTTTTGTGCTTCCTGAAGCAGGAAAAAATGTGTGATTTGATGGCGCCTGTGGGCTTGCAATCATAACGGATTTTATGTCTTGACTGCCAGATTACCAGACATGCTTGAGCCTCCTGGGATCAATTTTAGGGCTCTGCTTACCACGGAATTCTGCGCTTACGTCGCCCTGTAAAGCACATGATTCTACGGACCGTAAGTGAAGAATTCTGCGGTAACAAAATATTCGCTTAGTTACCACTTGAGGCCACAGGACCTCTCATTACTGAGCATGTTAGGTGGTCGAGCAGTTAAGACATGCACTGTAAAGGTGCCCCTGTGTATTTTGTTCTGTACGAGTCAAAAAGCACCAAATATATAGTGCCCTGTTAAAAGAACTTGAAACTTTCTGTTGTGGAAAACAGTCTAGAGATTAAGGGTATTATACAGAATTGGTAAGGATAAAAAAACATCATTTGTTTAATTTTAGTCTGAAAGCTTCCTGATTATGAAGTTCATACCAGAACAATTTTTTCTGTGAAACATTTCCCTCTGAAATTAAGTCATATTCTGAAAACCTTAAAAAAAACGCAACAGCTGATGTAGGTTGGTACAACCAAAAATAAGGACAAGATGTGTTTACGTGCTTAAAATTGTGCGTGGTTTTTTCCACTACTTTCTCCTGGCTCATGTTATTTCATGTATATGGTTGATCACACAAAACATGAACACTGTGTGCGACTATTTTGTCAGCTCTACCAATCCTGAATAATACCTTTAAGATTTGTGTTATCCCCCATGGGTAATTATCTCTCTAATGAGTTGTGGTTCTAAAATGAACCAGTGGTTTAAAAGATTTAAAAGGAAACTGTGTCACAGTGTACAGTGTATTTGTTTCAAGATGTCTAGATGCACAGTGGAAGAACAACCAAATACTTAACTTTGCCAGCAAAAATGAATCAGTGGCTTAAAAGATTTAAAAGTTAACTGTTTCACAGTTAACTGTTTCACAGTGTACAGTGTAATTTTTTCATGTATATGGTTGATCACACAAAACACGAACACTGTCTGCGACTATTTTGTCAGCTCTACCAATCCTGAATAATACCTTTAAGATTTGTGTTATCCCCCATGTAATTATCTCTCTAATGTTTTCCACAATAGAAATGACTGTCATTTTTACCTAGTTCCAGCAATATTTTGAGCTGTAAGTTGATCAGATAGTTGTGTTTATTTTTGGTGATGACAAGGTGGTCGCTCCGTCACTCAGCGGCGCCGACATGACGGAGAAGCTCAAGAACCTTACATCAGGAGAGGGCAGCATCATGTCAGAAATGATCTCCTCTGGTGATGCGGGCGGGGCAGCCAACATTGTTGCCGCCTGTGCGGGCATGTTGAACATAGCCTCATCAAGCGCTGCTGCCAGCACCGCGACAACTATTGCTGCCACTACAGCGGCTACCGGTAAGATTAAGACTTGTACAACTCTAATCACCTTTTATTGATGCCCCAAAATATAAACAACAACATATAGTTGCGTCAGTGCTCAAACGCCGTATCTTGATTTTGCGAAAAACAATACTGTGAATGTGGTACTGTCTTTCTATTGGCACTTTACGAAAACATGGCTTCAACTTCTGCTATGGCTGAGGTTAGGCCCTGTCCACCTGTTTGAAGCCTTTTACCAAAAGCACACATTTTCAAAATAACTGACAAAGCCAAAACTTGAGGAGAAACCGAAAGCCATGGTTTCCAAAAAGACCTGTAATCTTGAGGGGCAAGTCTTAAACTCATTTTTCTTTTATTCTTATCAAAGAAACAACAAAATTAAAGGTACTTTCCTGCCTTGTAGTTTTTTCCTGAATGATTGATTTAATTTGTACTTTTCATCTTCTCTAGAACTATAAAAATTATCTTTACAAATGATCCCTTGTCCACCCTTAAGAACAAGCTGGTATTAGATTGATCTTTTGCAACAGCAGGTCTGAAGCATGGATTTTAATGAAGCACTGTATTTTGTTGAGAAAGCTCTTGTGTGATAACACCTTTAATGTCATAACTCCAATGTTTGACTGCCCCTTTCTTGATGCAGTGGAGAGTGTGAGGAGGAGGAAACGAAACGCAGGGGAGAGCGACGAGCTGACAGAAGATGAGCTCCTCGCAGCTAGACTGGAGGCAGAGAGAATCGCCGCTGATCAGGCAGAGGCAGACAGATTGGAGAGAGAAGGGGTGAGTTCTAGCCAAATGAAAGTCTTTAACAACTCTCTTTTAGTATGAGAACCATCTGAAAAAAAATTGCAACATTGTTCTTCTTTTTCACTATCTGTGTCTGATTTAGCACCAGGATATTTAACATGTCTTTGTCAAACTTTTAGTTCCTCCAAAGTCGGCCTTCGGTCATCAAGAGATGAAACTGGTAGAGTTAAGAACTAATAGATTGGGGGGGGACAGGGCCTTTGCATCAGCATCCTTGAGGTCATGCTCCAGCATATCAGCATTTAAGAGAGAGCTAAAAACACATCTAATGGCCATAGCATTTAATTAGCTACTTATTGTTTTATTGTCAGGATTTCTTGTAGGCACCTTAGTATCTCGAGGATATGTGCGCCCTTTAAATGTACACTATAATTAATATTATTATTATTACTACTTGCGCTAATTGATTTGATGCCCCCAAAGTGTTCATTTCTCCAATGGATATTTAAGTTGTTTTTGTCATAATGAATGTCAAGTTGTTTTTGTCAAAATTAGTACAGCACTACATTAATTTGAAAGCTCGGTGCCCTAATTCTTGCGGTGCAGTAGTAGTAAGGTACTGTTAATAGAAAAATGCCATAGATACAATCAGTGTTTCTTTTGCAAACATTTGATTTGAGTTGCTCTATGGATAGGACTCTAAAAATTGCAGTGACTTATTCATTTTTTTTTCGTTTTAGATGCGTGAGAGTATGATTGGTGCCCTGTCTCTCTCCTCACCTAACAATGTGGGTTCCATGAAACAGCTGGCATCAGCCTTCGTCCAGGCATCAGGCTCTGCTTCAGAAATCTCAACCAGTTCAGCGGTAAGACACTGACTTAAATAAGGCCAGACAGCAGTAGCGAATAAAATATTAGTAAAAATATTGCTTTTAGCTCAGACATTGCTAATCTTGTTGATTTTTTAGCACAGTTACTGTCAGGAAAAATGTCAGGAAGGTTATTAAGAAACAGAAATACATAGTTTTTGCTTTAGAGTTGTAGATTCTATGTTTACATATAAAACATTAGAAAATGTCAATTCGATCTGATACATTTTCTTTGACCCTCTTGTTCGAGCAAAAGTAGGTCAAATTTTGCAGCCGTTTGCGGCTGCTGTGGGCATTTTAGTCCATGTCGCTTGCGGTCTCTATGGTTAACCACTTCACTGCTGCGGAGTGAGTAGTTATTGGTCTCAGCGTTTCGACTAGCGTGCTGTAGTCATCGTCGGGAGACATTGACAATTTTTGCAAATATTCTTTTTTGACGAACAAATAAAGAACGGTCTTTTTTTTATACTATATTGATCCATAGGAAAACTCGATGACTACTGGATTGAAGTTCATGGATCTCCTTCAAGAGAAGGCTGGTGAGGCTGGGGCCGATGAGGTGGAAGACAGCGGCAAAGGAATCCTCGCTATGATGGGTAAGACGGTCAGCCTCAGAAACACTGAGATACTTTCCTCTTTCTTGTACAGCGTGTTGTGGCCGAGCGGTTTAGAACATCCGACTCAAGTTTTGGTTGCTGAGTCATCAGGGTGTGGGTTTGAATCCCGGTCATGACACTTGTGTCCTTGAGCAAGGCACTTTACTATAATTGCCTCTCTTCACCCAGGGGTAAATGGGTACCTGTGAGGGCAGAGATGGTTCATGTGATTGATTTAGCTTGGTGCGCACAGGCACAGGCTGTATACTCCCCATACCAGGGGGACAGTAGACGCCTGCATTTTCCCACTTTTTGCCATACCACCCATATAATATTTTCAGTAACCAATCCAAAATCTTTTTAGTGTGGAATATTAAACGAAGTAAATATTTAAAAATGGGGTGTTTGGTTCTGGGATTTCCAGTTTTCTTTTGAGAAAACTTGTAAGAGAGCCCTTTTTTCTTAGGCGTGACTTAGCCGACTCTATAGGCAGTAATATTTAATATGAATGATTAATAGACAAATATAGATATATGATAAAAAGACCTATAACAGTTAGAATGCAATGCTTGGTGTATTTCTTGACCCGACATTCTCCATAAGTGAAAGGTCACATAAAACTAGAACACACAGTAAATCAAGGTTTTAACCAGGATTTGGTAAAAGGGTGTCCAAATTTGCTGGAAATTAAAAAACTGGGTGTCCAAATTGTTCACTTACAATACATTTTCATGTAAATGACAGGCAAAACAGGGTGTCCAAAAGACACCCAGACACCCCTCTGGCTAACACTATGAACCGATGGTTCTCCCTGATTGTTGTACAAAATATCCCTGTTTACAAGATGCATTAGTGTTGGCCGCTCTGCATTCCTGACCACACTGTCTACTTTTTGCACTATCAGGCAATGCGGCCACTGGTGTCCAGAACAAGGCCAGCAAGGCCAAATCAGCTGCAGCAACAGCAGCAGCAGCCAGAGTGGCCACCATGGCGACTACGCCGGTACCCAGGGTAGCCAGAGACGTCAGCAGTGCAGGATCATCGTATGTTGATCTCGAGGCTCAAGAGGCCTTGGCAGACGCTGAGGTTGCCGCCATGAACGAATTGGTGAGAGACTTTTTCAGTAGACTTTTAAATGCCCATCAAGTTCACTCTAAAACAATCCAGTTCCAGGAGGATGTTAAGAAGAAAATGTTTACTCCTTTTTGTAAATGCAACATAAATCCCAGCTATTTCACACAGGCTTGCTAAAACCATCAAGAGGGCCATAGAGAATACACAACTTTTTAATCAAACCTCAGTTGAGAAAATAATAAGTAATAATGATTTGCCCATTCTGATTATGAAACATGAACAATCAAACTTGTTTCCTCTGATTTATTTGTCCACCAATACAGAGTAAATCAATGAGTGACAGCACCAACGCCATGTCAGGCAACCTGATGAACACTGTGAATAGTGGAATGGTTACCGGCCAGGCACCCATCCTAATGCCCTCTGCAGGGTTGAACTTAACCGTTGATAAATCCTTCACTGAGAGCCTTGATCACCGTGAGTTTGTTTTTGTCTTTTCAAACCTATTCACTCAGACGCCATTATGTCATCACTGTTTTCACAAAGCGATGTTATGTGACTAAAGTCACATAATTTTGCAATTATCTTTTTTAAATTTTAGAAATCATGGTATACTTCTTACGACCTAACACGTAATAGCTTTGTAATTACACTAATTAGGATGATTGGCGGATCACTAGGTTTGTCGTTTTCACTTTATCCATTAAATACATCGTACCAAATTACCCAAAGCGAATAGAAAATTGTCACAAACTAATGGTCATGGCCAGAATTGACAGTTTCCAATTTTTTAGTTCATGGTTACATAACGTCTTCATCTTTGCTACAAAGCGAACTTATAATTTGTATATTTATTCCTGTCATCTTTACTGGAACAACTGCCTCAACAACCAACAGTGTCTGCCATCTCTGGGTGCATGTTGATGATTGTAGAGAAATGAATACATGCAGACTCGAAAGGGTCAAGGACTGTATCATTTCATCTTGCCCTTTTTCTTATTAAATGATTGATGACTTTAATTTTCTACATCTCCCTTCCCCCTTCTCCTCCCTCTCCCCCTGGCTCTTGGGTGTCCCTATAACAGGAACCTATGGTACAGCTGGTGGCTCATCATTTGTCCTTCCCTCAGTTACATCCATGTTTGGGAGTGGCAATGCAACAACACTCTTTGTCGATGCACAGGTAATTAAATTGACAACAGGGCCCAATTTCGTAGAGCTGCTTAAGCAGAAAATATTGCTTGACAATTTCTCTGCTCTGCAGAAATGAGAGAGGATACCAGTCACAAATTGTACATGTGACATGGTAGGTTGGCTGGTAATCTTATTCTGATAAGCATAATTTGTTTGTGCTTATCTACTTTTTGTGCACAAGCAGCTCTGTGAAATCGGACCCAGGTTAGAGGTCAATCTCAAAATATTTGTTTACAATGGATTGGCAAAAAGGACCAAGAAAAATCTGGACAGTTATGGCGGTAATTAGATGTAGTCAGCCAAAAATGTGTACATGTATATGAAAAAAACAATTCCTTTCTTAAAAGAAACACTTTAATTATACCTTTTTCTGCAAAATTTAACAAGTAAAAGTCTTCCTTGTGAGTTATTCCTATGTGAGAATTTTTAATTGAGTTCAGCAAAACTTTAAAAAGCTGTAAAAAACAAAGCAGAACTTGAAACACAAAACACTTTCACACAAAGCCACTGAACGTTCTACTTCAAACACCCCAAGGTAACCGTAGAGAAAGAGAACAGTAAAACCTGGTCCAACGCCTCTGGAAGTGTTGCCGGCTCCACAGCGAAGCTGACCTTCCGTAACGAGACAGGCGGGGCAATGGACATTAGCGAGCTGGAGGAACCGATCGAGGTGTGGGTGGAGAGGACAGACGATCAGATGGACACGTCCACTATTGAGACTATCTATGAGGTGACCACGCCCATGGCGGAGAACGCAGTGGTTCATGAAATCAGTAAGTGAATTAGGACAAAATTAGGAAAAAATCATGGAAAGAAAAATTAGAAAGAATTCAGCCCCTGTGTAAACCATAGAAATGCCCCTCTGGTTTTTTTTCAGAATCATTACCTCAATCAAGAAGAGATTCCTGTCACCAGGTTGTTATTTAGATTGTTGCGGTATCTTTTGAACACCATACAAAGCTTCAAATGTAACTCGTCCTTTTTTTTCCCCCCGTTGTCAACAGTGAACGCCCCATACACCAGTATGCATGTTACAGTCAATGTGATGCCCAACAACTTCACGGATGTGAACAATGTCACCCTCTATTTGTATCTACGGGTGGGACAGGCCCCAACAATTGATCTGTATGACTTCAACTGTACACTACCCAAGAGATACGATGGCTACGAGTACATCAACAGGTCCCTGGATACTCTACCGGATCCTGACACCTGCTTCTTCAGTAATAAACTTCTTGACAGGTAAGTAAAACCTTGCTATTTGTGTGACCATTCAATATCATCCACTGCGGTTTTGAATATTAAGGGAATGAAAGAGTGACGACGAGGTCCTCAACGGACTTTTGAAACCGGCCGGGTCATGGCCTTGTGTCTTTTATTGCACGGCCGGAACCCTGCAAGGTTTTAAACGGCGGTTTATGACTGAGTCACTCTTTTGTTAAAAAGCCTAAGGTTGTAGCATCGTCCTTTACAATGCAGCTTCTCAGTGGCGAGTAAGGATGCAGATTAGCCTCCCAAGATTTTAAGCTGAGCTTCCACTTGGATTATTCACATTACCTTAGCCCTAACTCTAATTCTAACTCCCTATTTAAATCCCATTTTCGTCCCTCCAAGCTATGGCAATGGGAGTACTGTTCCAATCTACCTGATCATCAAACACACCGGTGGAGATAACGCCTCCTACTCAGAGTACCTTCAGAATGCGGAGTATAGCAATTTCTGGCAGATCACGTACGCCCTACGCCCATGGAGTGCCAAATGTTCCTACTATAATGAAGAAAATGAAGACTGGGCAACTGACGGCTGTGAGGTAAGGCACAGTTTCAATGTCTGAGTAGAAGGGGATACTTGTTTTGCCGACTAGGCTCTCTATACTTCAGTGACAAACCTGAAGAGACGTGGTTATGACTTGTCTTGTTTTGCCTCCTGACAGGTTGGGGAGTTGACCACCCTGTACAAGACGCAGTGCTACACCACTCACCTGACGGCGTTCGGCGGGGGCTTTGAGGTCCCGATCAACGGTATCGATCTCTCCGACTCGGCCTTTGGCAAACTGGATGAGAACCCAGTGGTGTTTGCCTTCATGACATGTTGTCTGTGTGTGTATCTTACTGTCATGCTATGGGCCAATAAGGCTGACCAGCGAGACAAGGTTAAGGTTAGTACCCGAGGGCTTAATGACCTTTCTGCTGATCCTCCCTGCAGTATGCACTGCAAATCTTGCTTGTGTCAGACTTGATATCAAGACTGTCCTTATATGCCTTTATAAGCAACTATCCCAGGAAAATACTATAATCTATCAACCAATCAATCAATCAATTTCTCAATCAAACAATCATCAGGCATTTTTAGAGTGCCATCATTCTAGTTGCTTATTCCGACGATCTTAGCAATTAATGAAGAAAAATTTATAACAAAAGAGCTCACAGACTTTAATGTGGAGATGACAAGTGCAATGGACTAAATAGATTCAAAGAGATTAGTCTTAAGCTGACTTTTAAAGATCGGTAAGGAGTCAAGGGTACCGAGTTGATAGGGGAGATCAGCAAAGTACAAGTCTGTTATGAGGTTAATTTTTTTCACTAAGATTTCATCCCAGACCAAGCACTGGCAATTTACTACATATTGGTTGGAACCTGTAAAGACTCTAAACCACTTTCAGGTTCGGAAAAAACAATTTGAAGGAATCTGCAATCTTGTATCAACAAAATTGATTCATGTGAGCCAAGGCAATAATGTGCTGTACATGCATAGGTGGCTACAGCTAAGGTTACGACTGTTGCTAAGGGTGTTGCTAAGGATGTACTACACTTCAACTCATGATGACATGGAAATCTAGCCGTAGCCGTAGCTGTATAGCCTCCGATTCAGACATGGCCTAATATACCAACCTGTGTCTGCCATGTTCCCTGGCTGCAATGACAATAGTTAGTGCTAATTCTTATTCAACAGAAAGAGCCATATTATTTTACACTTCCAGCTGCCTAGATTCAAATGGGGAAAAAAACCCAGGGAGGTTGTACCATAGTAAAGGTCTGAAGTTTCTGTACATTCTCTCTCACCAGGCCGGTGCTACTCCGTTGGCGGACAATGACCCTAGAGATCACTACATGTATGAAATCACTGTCTTTACAGGAATGCGCACCAGTTCAAGTAAGTACAATATCTCCCAGCTTTTGATGTTATCATGACTTTTTATCGCTCATATTTTCTCATGTAAGATTCTTGTTTGTCATTTTTTGTTTGACCTTTTTTTACCAAGTCGTAGTAGATTTTCTTGTCACTGGATAAACTAAGAAAGTCACTGCTGAGCTGACAGCAGCAAATCTCTCCTAAAAATCCTCCTACTCTTGGTAACATTTCCCAGCAAGTTGACCAACCATTTGAGACCATTCGGCTGCATGGGTTGTGAATGGTGGAACAACTGTGTTTGGAATAAACTGAGTACATGTGTGTACTGTGTAGATCTATGAATTCACCACATGATATCGTACTGCAGGCTAGCATAGATTATCATTCCAAATCACAGTGGATATTGAATGGTCAGACAGTAGCATTTACCACATGACTTTGTATTGCAGGCTGTCATAATTAACATATCATTCAAAACCAAAGTGGATGATGTTGAATGGTCAGACAGTAGGAGGGTTAACTGTGTATTTTGTAGATGCATTCACCACACGATATCATATTGCAGGCTGGCATAGTTTATCTATGATTGAAAACCACAGTGGATGATATTGAATTGGCAGACAGTAGGAGGGTTAACTGTGTACTGTGTAGATGCATTCACCACATGATATCATACTGCAGGCTGGCATAGTTTATCTTTCCAGTAGCGTGGATGATATTGAATTGATATTGATATTGAAGTCTTGCATATTCAAACATTTTGTCGACCCTTAGATTGCCATGTATTGATTTAAGGTTCGAAGGAAACAAAAATGTGCAAGTCAATGAGTCACATTATTGGAATATGCACACGACTTGCATAGTATATAAAAGCCAATTTAATAAGCATTATTTTAAAGAAGTGATTTTTGAACCGGGCGATTTCAAGTCCTACAGTCCTCCATGTCATTGAAGATTAACTGATAAACTTTTACTGTTCAACCTTAGATACTTCAGCCAAGGTATCCTTGATCATCACCGGGGATGCAGAGGAGTCCAGACCCCGCCTCTTAGATGACCCCAAGAGGAAGGTCTTCAAGGTCGGCGGTATCGACACCTTCGTCCTGGCTGCTCCTCGTACCTTGGGCAACCTGCAGCACGTCCGCATCTGGCATGACAACAAAGGGAAGCATTCCTCTTGGTACCTGAACCGTCTTTCGATCAAAGACCTGCAGACAGATCGTATGTACTACTTCATGTTGGATCGCTGGCTTGCTGTGGAAGAGGACGATGGCCAGGTACGCATATTTATACACCAGGACTGGAATTACATGGAGGCAACAGAGGCCATGGTCTCTGCTGCCCTGGTCTTGGCCTTGGTGCCCCTTCAAAAGTTTACCATAGACTTTAAGATTCTCCAATGAAAGTGCCTTTTGCAAAATGAAAATGGCCTTGCCCTCTTAAAGATGATATTCTAGGCCTGAACCATGTAATCTGTGACTACACGTGTTTTAATATAAAAGAGCCACAGAGCCTGGACGTCTTGGACATGGCTCAGTGGAATAAAGCATAAAATCTGACATTTATTGAGATGGCACCGTATGGTTTCGATCAACTTTTGATATGAGACAAAATGAGTCACACCTCAAAACTTTTCCCAGCAGTTAATTTTTACAATTCTTGGTTTCATGTGATAATGAAGTGTAAAATTTCTCACTTGGCCAGTGCGGTAAGTTGCCTGCCAGAAAATACCCTAGAATGTACAAGGTCATCTTTTTTGTAAATATGGTGACATTGTCTATAGATAGTTCTCAATAGACGCCATCTTTTTGGCAACTTGGGTTTTGGCTTTGGGCCCACTCTTTCTACGCAGCCAAGTTGTTCAATGACCAATCATGCAAGGAATTTGATAGAACTTCTGTGCGCCGCACATGGTAAAGTTTTGTGTTCGAAAGATGGCCAACTTTACACTGTGTGACGTTAAGTGGGAACTATCCATGGTAACTTTTACACAAACTATTGACGGATAGAGGGTGTCCTATTTTCAATGAGACAAAAAAAATTTATCAGGAATGGATCGGTGCAGATTCCAGTTTTAAAGAAGTGATGTCATGAGCTTCAACTCCACATTATTTTATGTTAAATTAATATAATTTAGTGTTTTTTTTCCGGTAACACCACATACATGAAGTCTCTCTTTCGGTTGTGTTGATTCTAAAAAGAAAAGAAAGAAAGTTTATCGCTTTCTCTTGGAGACAATCTGAGCATACTGATCACAACATCGAGTTCTTACACAACAAGATCTTTTCAGAGCCACCACAGCTCTAACAGAGATTTCATGTACATGGTGTTACCATACACCTTACTAGTTTTTATCTCCGCCATACAAAGCTTTCAAATCCAAAGAAGATTTTATTTTGAATCTTTCTCTTTGGTAGATTGAAAGGGTAATCCCCATCGCTGGTAAGAGTGAGCTGACCAGTTTTGGCTTCCTGTTCTACTCCAAGACCCGGCGTAACCTAAGCGATGGCCACATGTGGTTCTCCATCTTTGCGCGGCCAGCTCGTAGCAATTTCACTCGCATGCAGCGGTGTACCTGCTGCCTGTCCCTGCTCTTCTCTACCATGATGTCCAACATCTTCTTCTACAATGTGGACGTCACCGGTGGCAACAATGGGCAGTCTTTCGTCCTGGGCCCTGTCAGCATCTCCGTTGGCGAGATCTGCGTTGGCGTCATCAGCAGTATGATGGTCCTCCCGGCAAACCTCATCATTGTCCAGATGTTTCGGTTGTCCAGAACGCCCCCGGACAGGATCAACTGGTTCTCCTGGCTAAAATTCTGGAAGAAGAAAGAGGCAAAGACAGACGGACAGAAGGAGCAAGAACAGATCGAGCAAGACAAGAAGGAACGGATGGACGAGAAAGCCTCATCTGAACTGGAGAATCAACTAGATTTTCTCAACACCGGTGACGAAAACAAGCGTCTTTTGAAATCAGCTCGCAGCCGGGTGGTGCGGTTCCAAGATGAAGTGGCTGAGGAGGACCAAGAAGACAAGGACGGAGAGAAGAAAGAAAATGACGAGATGCAGCTTGTAGCTGGCATCAAGACCAAGAAAAAGAAGCCAAAGTTCATGTTGCCCTGGGGATGCCAGTTCATTGGGTGGGCTGTAGCATTTTGCACTGTGGGTGTGGCATTCTGGTTGACCATCGAGGTGGCCGGACAGTTTGGTGTTGAGAAGGCGACAGAGTGGCTGACCTCCATGGCTTGCTCTCTAGTCCAGGATATCCTGTTCTCTCAGCCAATCAAGGTATGTGTCAAGAGAATTACTTGTATTCAACAGTAATGGATACTGGTTACAAAAAGGGGTTACTCGATCCCTTCCAGTCTTAATTGCTATAAACAAGATACCTGTACCATAAAACTTTGCATGGACCCCTGGCAATTTATCATTTAGGTGTGGCAGGAGATGAAGGAAATCTTCTGTTTAATACTTTTCATAGTAAATCCTACATTCTTAAACAGAATTTGTTTTTCATAACTCACAGGTTCTTTGTCTGGCCACGTTTTACGCCTTGGTCATCAAGCGACCGGACAAAGAAGACGACCAGCCTTCCACGCCTCACCTCAAGTCAGACGAGGAGTACATGCACGAGAGACTGACAGAGGAAGAATTGAAAGACCCTGAGAAGTTGGCGCAGCTGGAGCGGCAGAAGCAGGAATGCCCAATCAAACCACCAGACACCGATGAGCTTGACGAGGCACGAGAGACCCGGTAAGTCAAAACGTCCCACCACCTAAGTATGAGCTGGAGGTTTTGTCAAGCCCTCTCTGAGCCTGCCTCCCTGCGGGTGTGGGACTTAATCATGGGTGTGTCAACGCAATGAAGTCACAGCAGTGTCTCTAGAGGGTCTGATTAGACCATGCAGGAGTTTGTCACTGTCTCTTGCACGGAATTGTAATGACAGACTATGTAGAGTTGGAGTGTTCAGGGTAGCCTCTCTGACATACAGATGCTCCTTTCCCCCAGAGACTTGTTACATTTGTGATTAATTCCTTTAAAAAATGTATAGTAATTGCATAAAAAGCAATGTTAGTTTTGGTTTTACACCGATGTATGACAAGCACTGTATGCTCGACTTTCCAAATCCTGTGAAAAAAAAAATAAATCCCCAGTCACCTAGAGTGGGATTTGAACCCACAGCCCCCACATTCTAGAGAAGATGTCTCAACTAATCGACCAGCAAGCTCGTCCGGTAAGGAGAGGCCAGTTCAAATCCTTAATTAGCTTAAATTCTGTTGTTGTTGTCTCCCTCTAGATTCAAGGAGATCAAGATGAACACAATACTGAAGGAGATGGGGCTGTATATATTCTATCTGTACATCCTGCTGCTCATTGCTTATGGAAACAAGGACCCCAGCAGTCATGGCGTGTTTAACTCCATGGAAAGCATCTTCGTCGAAGCAGATTATAACGGCATCACAAAATTCACATCTGTAAGTCAACCTTAGACTTGATCTGAAGAATTCTCCCACACTTAAGTCATTTTTGTATAAACTTAAACGATACCTCTTGAAAATGCATAAATAAATTTAGTGTTGTTAGGATTGAATGTGCTGTCTAAAAATCTATTGTTTTAATATATCTGGTTTTGAGGCATTATGGTGAGGTATCAATGTATATTCGGTTTGCGGTAACACCATGTGTATATCTACTTTGCTGTGTAAATTTTGTTCTTTAAAGAACTTGTCTTGCTATTTGTTCTACTACCTTGGAGTAAAAGGTTGTATCTTGTTTTTGCAAAAATGTATCTCGTCCAAAAATGCTCCCTGCAAAAACGTTGTATTTTGGCGCGTACTTGTTTAATGTGTACATCCGGGCTATTTTAAGCAAGATATGACGCGGGTGTGACGTAAGTGCTATTTTAGGAGATGCAATGTTTTTGCAGTGATCCGAGGATATAGGCATCTTTAAAAATAAGTTGTCTGGTCTCACTGTCTAGTGGTTTTTTGTCCATGTCATGATCAAGTATTTGTCTTTTCTAGCAGAAGTACGTAATTTGCTTCCTTTTTTCCTACATGTTTGCCATCTAACATCTTACAGAGTTTGCCCCCGCTTTGCTTTAAAAAAGGAAATGATATTTTTCAAAGCAAAGCGGAGGAAAAACTTTTGAACTAGCAGCTTTTAAAGGTATCAAGCCAGTCTAACCGCAAATTCGATTCAGTTTAATTCCATTCAATTCAATGGACATTTATTCCTTGTTGGCAAACACAGCTACATAAATTATTGCTGTTACATAGATTGATTTGAATCTTTTTGTTTCATAATTTGAAGCCCAATGCTGTAGTTAACCCTGAGAATTAAAGCATTCTATCTTTTTGTAACCTTGCCTGTCTACTTTGTAAGATCTGCAAGTTTGTTTTAAAACCTCCTAAATGATTTGTGTATTGTATTTGATGATACTGCTGGACTGAACAAAAAAAAGGGGTGAGGGTTGGGGTGGGGAGAGGACCTCTATTGGCTTTGATTGACTTTTTGGACATTTTTTTCCCCACAGGTGTCTTCTCGGACGTTGTTTTGGAAGCATGTCAAGGAGGTCTTTGTGCCGTCTCTGTACGCTGGGACACATTACAACGGGGCCCTCGATGAAACTTCCGCCCAGCAGAAATTTATCGCAGACCGTGCACATAAACTGCTTGGAGTTGCTAGGCTCAGACAAGTCCGAGTCTACACCAGTGAGTTCTTAGTTTTGATTTGCCTTGTAATGCATCATCGGTTTAGGGATGAACAGTAAACTAATTTTGATCATCCAGTTGTAAAAAAAAAAAAAGATTCCATCCAACAAACATAGATCTAAGTTTGAGTATAAACAAAGACAAATATTTGATGTTTTGTCAGGTGCAAGTTCATATACAAAGCTTTTTTTTCATTATGACAAGATAATAATAATAATGTTCGGTTTTTATATAGCGCTTTACACACCCGAAGGGCGTCTCAAAGTGCTTCACACTTATTACCCCTGGTCACTGGGCCATTAATTTCATTCCTTAAACCATCTCAGCTCCCTGGGGAGTATACAGCCTGTGCAACAAATAATGCGCTACTAAGCCAAATCAATCACAAGAACCATCTCTGCCCTCACAGGTACCCATTTTACCCCTGGGTGGAGAGAAGCAATTATAGTTAAGTGTCTTGCTCAGGGACACAAGTGTCACGACCGGGACTCGAACCCACACTCTGCTGAACACAAACACCAGAGCTTGAGTTCGGTGTTCTTAACCGCTCGGCCACAACACCCCAAGATATGGTCATCCACTTATTAATGCTTCCAAGGCAGTATTATTATCCGGGGTATATGGCAGTATGAGACTTTATGACTTCTGACTGGCACTTTACATACAAAGTTATTGACAGCATAGGGTTAGATAGCTCAGTTGGTAGAGCACTGGAGGCCACAGGTTCATCTATTCTGGTATATGTATTTTTTTTACATTAACAGTATTATTTTTATCACTTTTATTTTTGCCATGAAACAAAAAGCAGTTTTTCCTATTTTCAATTGCAGTATGTTCAATGTGTCATTATGAACATCTGTGGTCAGAATCAGTGCTTTATAAATACAATTATTAATATTTCTATTGTGCATAGGGTAATCATAACAGAAGTAACAGATACTTTGAAAGAAGGTAGTGCAGCCAGAATTAATTTAGAAAAAGAGGCTTGGAATTTTGATTGAGACTGTCCTTTTGAAAAGTCTGCAGTACTCTCAACAGAAAATTAAGAGTGTGCAAACAAGGCAAACGGGGGAAGTTGGGACTGCAAATGGTCCACTTGTAGTTATTACAATCTACCCAAAGCAACCTAACTCCAACTCTTCTCTACCTAAACAAGGCGGTATCCAAATTGGCGGCTACAGCTATGGCTACAACTGTTGCTAAGGGTGTTTATAAGGAGGTACTCTACTTCAACGCATGATGATGCATAGCCGTAGCTGTATAATTTGTAATTTTCTGTGCAGATTGTCCAATTACAATTTGTCATTTTCTGTACAGATTGTCCCATTATACTTTGTCATTTTCTGTGTTCAGATTCCTGCAAGATTGAGGAGGAGATGAGGAATACCATCAACCATTGTATAGATGAGTATTCCTCAGCTGATGATGTGGAGATCAGCTACAACGAGGGATGGGAACCAGTCAATGAATCAAGTAAGATAATAAACCTATCTCCCATGCAAAGGAGTTTCACTTTACCCCTCCTGAATCCCAAAGAATACATTAGTATGTGTGAGCTCAATATCCCTAACTGTGAACAGCACTCCCACTAATACTGAAAATAGAAGCTAAGTATCCGGATCTCAGACAAAAGTGTCGAATTTCACTTACATATGCGCATGTACATGGGCTGCTCAGAACCCTTGCACCCCCATTTTGCAGCCCCCCCCCTTCCCCCAATTTAGATTTTTTTTTAAATGCACAAACGAATGGTTTGCTACATTAATTAGCCTTAAAAATGACATCTTTGCCCTTGCTTGCTCCCCCCCCCACCCCAAATGAAAATATCTGGTTTCACCACTGCAATTTGAACATGGCTTTTGGTTGGAGGAATTCACAAGCCTGCCTTTCCATTAACTTTAATCAGCTGTTAACTTCATTTCCCCAGTTCCGATAGACTACGACTCTTCGACTTTCTTGGGCGTGTGGAAGTACAGAGGTTGGCTGGAGTTGGACTCCTACCCGGCCATCGGGGACATAAGCAGTTACTTCGGTGGGGGGTTCACCGTGCAATTCGGTGTCAACATTGAGGAGGACATGGACATGATCGATTACTTGATTGACCAGACGTGGGTGGATCAGCAGACGAGGGCAGTGTTCTTTGAGTATGTCGTGTACAACCCAGTATCCAACACGCATATCATCTCACACTGTTTGGTGGAGTTTCCCCCTACAGGAGGTATGTATACATAATGTGCCTTTTGTTTACATCTAAACCGCCCTCTATTGAAATCTGCCCTCCCTTGTGAGCACACGTCATGTTTTGCATCAATTTGGTTTAGGAGTGCAGGCGTACAATTTCAATTCCATTTTACAATTCCAAAGTTGCATGTTTGTGAGTGACATCAAAGGTCACCTTACTCGAAGGCTATCTGACCTGTGACATCACTCCTGATCCAAATTTTTTGCAAAACACAATGCATACACAAACTGGCAGGCAGAACTGTAGCTATTTGGTGTTGCCATGATGTCAGAGGTCACATGGTTTTTAGGATTGGTATTTATCAGAAAAACGGCACATTTCAATTTTAATCCAAAGCAATTTTTTTGGGGGGTGGATAAAAATGTTTCATTTAACACTAAGTTATTTTCTTTTCTACATTATGATAGTCACAGTATATATAGAGGAATTGGTGAAATTCTTTTTAAACTACTTTTCCCAGTGCTTAATGCTTAAAACTTAGTGCTTTAAACTTAATGTAAATTAGTGCTTAGAGTTTTTAGTCTTTAGTGCATTGTGCTTAGTCCCAATGAAGCAGTCCCATGTCCTCTCCCAATGAAGCAGTCCCATGTCCTCTCCCAATGAAGCAGTCCCATGTCCTCTCCCAATGAAGCAGTCCCATGTCCTCTCCCAATGAAGCAGTCCCATGTCCTCTCCCAATGAAGCAGTTCCATGTCCTCTCCCAATGAAGCAGTCCCATGTCCTATCCCAATGGAGCAGTCCCATGCCCTCTCCCAATGAAGCAGTCCCATGTCCTCTCCCAATGAAGCAGTCCCATGTCCTCTCCCAATGAAGCAGTCCCATGCCCTCTCCCAATGAAGCAGTCCCATGTCCTCTCCCAATGAAGCAGTCCCATGTCCTCTCCCAATGAAGCAGTCCCATGTCCTCTCCCAATGAAGCAGTTCCATGTCTTCTCCCAATGAAGCAGTCCCATGTCTTCTCCCAATGAAGCAGTCACATGTAATTTTTAAAGAGTTTTCTCAGAGTTTGAGAAGTCTCTCTTTTAGTCTGATCCACCTTGATAAACTTTTAGTCACAGTGGAAAAACCTGGTTTGGCTGTCTTTGTTGGTTACATCTACACACCATGGTTATGAATGCTTTTCTCAGCTGATCAAACTTGAATCCATACAAGACTGGATTGATGGCAGAATTCACCGAGGAGAGAAGTGTTAAAACACCCCATATGACTTGATAAACAGGGTTGAAATTAACTTCTGCATCAATAATCAAAGAAATGGAATACCAGATGGCTCCAGGCATGACAAGAATGAAGAAAGCGGTGGTGATGATACCAAGAGATTTTGTGACTTTCTTGTGTGCTTGGTGCAGTTCTTGAGCTGGGCCCCGGATTCCTTGCTCTTCTAGGTTTCTGGCTCCTTGTTTCAGGTCGATGAGGATTCTGATGTACATCCAAATTGTAGCTGCAATGGGTAGAAGGAGCAACAGCATTGCTGCAATGCCAGCCACTAAATGTTCTTGTAGTTTTTCAGATGCACAATTGTTTCTTTGAAACTGAATTGAAAACAGAATTAAATAAGGCATTTGCACTATTACTGGAGTTGCCCAAACAGCAAGTAACAACAGCAAGATCTTTCTTCTAGTGAAGTAGGTTGTATACTGCAAAGGTCGACTTATTCCAATAAATCGTTCATAATTGGCCAATGTGAGACTAAGAACAGAGTGGGCAGTGAGGCAGGTGATAAAGAAATAATATACCAAATGACTGTTGAAATCGGAAACTAGGTTTGCTGTACAATGGCTGCTGTTTGAATTGAAAGTAATATTTATTGGCAGATGTAGAAAATTCGCAACAATAAATGGTTCTAGAGGAAAAAATAGTGAGACCAATGCATCAGCAACAGCGAGGTTGAATATCATCAAATTGGTCACATTATGGAGTGTCTTTGTGTAGATTATAGTCACACATACAAGAACATTTCCAAAAGCTCCAATACTCCCAACAAGTGGCGTCAAGACTTGTAAAGCAGTGAACAAGTTTGTATTAATGTCCTCCATATTGCCTGTCACTGTGTGTAATTCTGCGTGGTGCTGGGTTAGAGCTACTCTTCTGATGAAATCTGTCCTCTGTATAGCAGGTACATTAACTTGTACTCAGATATAGGACAATCTGAGACACAACACTCATTACTTTCAAAACAGCAAGTAACACACATCTGTTTCATGTGAAAGACTAACCACCATTGACTTTCCGATGTGAATTGACTATCAATGAATCCGAAACTGAGAATGGTTCAACTATTTGAATACTGTTTTTATTGTGGACATCACAAGCAGTGCACTCACGGAGATCAACTGAGTGCCTAAAATTGCAAATACTGGTGCTATATGAGAGATGCAGGATAGATATTAATTTTCAAAGAGGTAGGAAATAGAGGCATTATGCACCAAACATAATACCCTGACAGTAATTAAAAGAGCAAAGAGAGTTAGCTGTTGTAAACTGCTTACCGACCAAAAGTAACAATCGAGCTAAAAACCTAGCCTTTGTGAAAGAGTCTGCTAGAATCATAAACGTTGGGCCATCAACAATTTTGTTTAAACATAATTAGTTGTAGCAAAAAATGCTATTAGCGATATCAACGGCTTATGCATTGCAATTTCAGGATTCATGGCTACTCTCCCAATGAAAACAGTCCTTTGTGTAGCTACTATGATCAAATTTAATCCTAATACAGAACTGTAACAATAAGATTGCTGACAATCACTCATATGCCTTGTGACTTCATTAAGAGACACAGTGGTTGAAATCAGGTCAAGTCTGTAGTTAGATGCTGCTTTTCTCAGTTGTTTTGTTTTCAAACAAATATCCTCAATCAATCACCAAACCTGACTACCACACAGTAATTAAACTAAACACAGCCATTAGTGCTATGCATATAAAGATAATCTAGTATCAAGGTTTTTAAAGAGCAGAGTATATTTAATTGAATTTAAATGGGCTTTAAATGGATTGAACAAATGCAAAAATTAAAAAAACAATTGAATTAATCAATAAGAATCTTTTGCTTGAAAGAATATATGCTGGATTTGTTGGATTATAATACATTTGGTACTGGTTGGCTCTAATGTTAAAATGCGTTTGGGTCGAACACTAGGTGGCAGCAGACAAACAGTAATTTTCCATTGATGGCGTAGTTATAATTTTAGTTTCATTATAATGTATTTCTGGAGAAAAAAAACAAGAATGCCTCATAAGTGAACTAAATCACTGTAGCTTGTAAGCCTGAGAAATCATGTAAGCAAGGGTGCTTGCTATGTGAACAAGACATACCGGGCTAAATCCCTACTGTTACATGACAAGTGTTGTGGGTTCTTCAATGTGCACTACAAATCCTAGTACACGGAACCTATGGCTTTGTGTCCTATCCAAAGGAAAAGCAAATAATGGTAAAGTATCTTGCTCCCAATGAAGCAGTCCCCTGTCCTCTCCCAATGAAAATATTTCAATTTGATCCAACTTGATAAATTTTTAGTCACATTGGACCAACTTGGTTTGGCTGTTTTTGTTGGTTACATCTACACACCATGGTTATGAATGCTTTTCTCAGCTGATCATACTTGAATCCATACAATATTGGATTGATGGCGGAATTCACCATGAAATATGTCCTCTGTATAGCAGGTACATTAACTTGTATTCAGATATAGGAAAAATAACTTCGAGACAACACTCATTACTTTCAAAAGAGCAAGTAACACACATCTGTTTCATGTGAAGGACTAACCACCATTGTCTTTGAGATGTGAATTGACTATCAATGAATCAGAAACTGAGAATGGTTCAACTATTTGAATACTGTTTTTACTGAGACATCATGAGCAGTGCACTCCGAGAGATCAACTGAGCGCCTAAAGTTGTACATACTGATTCTACACGTGTATAAGACATCATCAATATTGCCTTATGACTTTAATGAAGAGTGACACTGCAGGAACGATACTAATTTTCACTGAAAAAGGAAATAGAGGCATTATGCACCGTACATAATACCCTGACAGTAATTAAAAGAGCAAACAGAATTAGCTGTTGTAAACTGCTTACTGAAAAAAAGGACCAACCAAGCTAAATAGCTAGCCTTTTTGAAAGACTCTGCTAGGCTCAAAACGTAAGGCCATCAACAATTTTTTTAAAACATAATTAAATGTAGCAAAAAAAGCCATTATCCGAATCAATGGCTAATGCTTTGCAATTTCAGGATTCATGGCTACTCTCCTAATGAAAACAGTCCTTTGTGTAGCTACTATGATCAAATTATACACAGATCCGAATAAAACAAGCAGACAAATTATACTTTGATTGATTGTCACAGCCTCTGAAAACTGTTTTTATTCCAAAACATAACTTGTGAAGGATGCCGAAAAACATATGGCTATCCAATCACACTTAAAAAAGAGCTTGGGATACACCTGATCCCCACCATTGTTGGGCGTACAACACACCCAACAAATTTGGCCAACACGGCTTCTTTTCAATGTACACGTGACCACCACCATTACTGGGCACCATGCCCAAAGTAATTAATTGGCAAACAATATTGCCAAACCACAAAATTGGCACACCGGCATCTTTTATACATCCACGTGACATAACCATTAATGGGCACCACGCCCATATTATTATTTGGCACACAATTGCCAAACCACCAATTGGCACACCTGGCATCTTTTAACTGTGATGGGCACCACGCCCAACATTAATTGGCAAACCAGTGCCAACCCACAACTTGGCACACCTGGCATCTTTTAAAATGTCCACTATGGGTACATTCACATCAACCATTCTTGGGCACCACGCCCAACTTATTTAATTGGCACCTGGCCAAACATTTATCTGTGTGCACACCTGAATCCAACCACGTGGGCACACAGGCGGACTGCAATGAAACAATTATTCAAAATAGTCATACCTGAAATTATACAATGAGTCAATCAATTAAGTTGTGAAGTTCCACCTTGGCACATGCGGTCGGAATTAGCCCCTGTGGTACATCAGAGCGCTAACACAACTTATTGTTACAATATTTGATCTACATATAAAGAAGGGGTGTGTAAGCTTGACCAAAGAGGTGTTCAAAGTTGAACAAATAGTTGGACAAAGTACATTTACTTGCAACTATAACCCCAAAACTCAAAAAACTGTGTGAATCCCGTAAACACGCCAAACGCGCCAGTCGCGTCCCACAGGGAGAGCACTTTTTTTTTTTTTTTTTTTTTTTTTTAATTTACTATAACACAGAAAAAACGCAAGATCGCAAGTTGTCACGAAACAATTGTGTTCCCTGCGGCGACAAATGCACACCATCAAAACGATAAAGGGGCGTTTCAGACCAAGCAAATTGGGGATGATGCAAGCAGTGAGCACCGAACCTAGCACATTGGGATTTCGCCCAGCGATTAATTGCACGCCGTTTCCGTTCAACAGCGGGTTGTGACTTTGCCCCAAAGTAAAACACTCGTGGGAGAATATCTGACCACACAACCTTAGATGACGGAAACCGAGAGACGTAAGTTTGCAACGCAACGGAAATACGTTGTCGCATGCAAAATTCGTCCACTTCAATGAGATCGTTTGTCCCAATGTGAAAAACAATAACTGCAGGAGTTGACCCACTACATGACCGCAACAAAGATTCCAAATCGCACATATGCGCCCCACTTTTCCCCTTCCAGACCACGTGACGAGGAAGATCAATGGAACCTGCTGCCCAACGGATGATGGAGTCGCCAATAATCCAAACAGGACCTATTGATAAGTCACAGAAAATGAGTGCATTGGTATACTTATTACGTATCTTGGGCCGTCACGGACGTGCACGGAATTTCACAACTAGGTATAGGGCGAATGTAAGTAGCAACCGCATTAGATCGCCACCTGCCCATTCTACGAACTTGATCATAAGGAACGCCACCACTCACTGCTGAGGACGCAGCCCCAATGCGAAAGGAATGAGCACGGATGTGCTCATCCGGCAACCCCGCAAACTTGATGGATTTTTTCAAAACAGCATTGAACTGAAAGCGAGTGAGTGGGGAGCAATCGAAATGACAAAATAGAGGGCCGGCAATGGCAGGTCTCACAGAAAGAAACTTCCTCAATGCCATTACAGGGCAAATAGCTGAGTTATCCGATTGCACCAAGCGAATGACCTGCGGTGGGCCGCACTGATTGTTTTTGGCATGCTTGAAAGAAAACAGGAACGACTGTCCCCGGCCTTCCGCCTCACAAAACTGTACATCCGCGACTGATAACACCGACGGTTGGACGCGCTGACGAGAATCCGCCGCCAGCTCGCCTACCCTCATAAAACCAAAAAATGCACAAACAAAAACTGCTTGAAACAAACAAGATTCAAACGCAGAAGTACGTACTGCAGGAAGCGATTGAGTGACTTGCAATAAAATAGGGATGGACATTGGCAAACGTGTGTCCGATAAAGGACGCAACCGCCTACACCCTTCAAGTAATTTAGACACCAAGAAATCATTCGTGGGGTCAGCCCACCCTTGCAACTTGTGATAAAAACCAACAGCAGAGACATATAATGTTGTGATCGTGGATGGAGCAAATGTGTGCATAGAAAGCCATGCGACAAGCTGTTGAATTACGTCAGCTGACACCGGACCGTCCAAAACAGGTCCCTGTTCCAAAAACTGACAAAACTTATTCCATCCTGCAGCATATGTCTTATGTGTATTTGAAGCCATTGCAGCTCTGAAAATTCTAGCAATTTCATCATCTAGAAAACTAGAGGTAGGTCTGGCAACGGCGTCATGGCTGCATCTGCCTGAGGAGCCGCTGCGCGGAAGCGTGTTTCCTGAAAACGGGACAGAGAATCAGCAATTACGTTAAAAACCCCTGGCACATGCGTAGCCTTAAAACGAATATTAAACCTAAGACAGGCAAGCACCAATAAGCGAATAAGATGCATCATTTGGGGACAGTGAGAAGATTGCTTGTTTATAATGTGGACTACAGCCGCATTATCAGTGTGGAACAGAACTTTACGATTAGCAAGCTGGGGGGCCCAACATTTGAGTGCCACAACAATAGGAAACAATTCCAAAAACGCAATTGACGGAGGATTGCACAAAAAAGAGTTGGGCCAACGCCCTTGAACCCAGTGACCCTGAAAGTAAGCGCCAAAACCAATGCTACCTGCTGCGTCAGTAAACAAGTCTAACGCCGGGCTCGATTCCCATTCACGGTCCAAAAAGGCAGAAACGCCGTTAAAATTAACCAAGAATTCAAGCCACATACGTAGGTCAAGCTTCGCCCCTGCTGACAACCGTATCTTAAAGTGGGGTTGTGTGATACCCTTTGATAGCGCAATGAGGCGTCTCAGAAAAGCTCGCCCCGGGGAAATGGCTCTACATAAAAAATTCAAAGAACCCAGAAGGGACTGTAGAGCCACTAGTGTAATTTTATAGCTTGAACCTTCCCAGCCGGAACTTTAACTTGAGCTTGCAACGCATCAATCTCCAAGCCAAGGTATGTAATAACCTGTACCGGGCCCTCTGTTTTTTCTTGAGCCAATGGCACCCCAAGTGATTCACAAGCCAAAGTAAATGCACGCAGCAATTTATTACACTCCAAAGCGGAGGGGCCAACAAATAAAAAATCATCGAGATAGTGAGTGACAAGGGAAGAGCCTGTAGCCCGCCTCACATGAAATTCTAAAAAGGAACTGAATTTTTCAAATAGAGAACAAGAAATAGCGCACCCCATCGGCATGCACTTATCAAAATAAAAAAGACCACCAAAGGTAAAACCCAACAGCTCATAGTCAAGCGGTGATACAGGGAGAAGCCGAAAAGCTGATTTAATGTCCGCCTTTGCTAACCATGCATTGTGCCCTGTTTTCAGCAACAATGCCACTGCAGAATCAAAAGATGCGTAATGAACAGCGCATAACTTAGGATCAATAAATTCATTAATCGATTGACCTGCTGGAAATGACAGATGGTGAATCAGGCGGTATGTGTTAGGTTGACGTTTTGGTACAAGCCCAATTGGGGAACATTGCAAGTTGTCAAATGGCCGTTTATGAAACGGACCGGCAATACGGCCCAAACTAATCTCCTTTGCTAACTTCTCCTGAACCACTTCAGGGCGCTCTGCGGCCGAGGCCAAACAAACTGAATCACGGGGTACACGCGGACCATCAAAACATAAGGAAAAACCTTTAGAAAATCCCGTCCTTAAAATCCCTGCATCACCAGCTAACGGGTAAAAATCCAACCATAAATCTAAAACAGAATAGTTAATTGGTGTTGGAAGAACGAAAAGAATAATTCATTCCCTTCGCTGGAACGCCCTGATCTTGTTTCTGAGCCTGTGAAGCCGATTTGGCAACCTGCCCACTTTTCACCTGGGCGCGAAACCCTGGTTTAGCGCCTTGCGGGGGAGCCCTCGGGGAGGAATTACCCCAGCGAGATTGCCCACCGCCCATACGGCACTTAACTGCGCCATGCCCACTACGCAGACACTTGCTACAACTGTGAGCAAATTTACAAGCGCTAAAGTGACACCCTGTTAAGCCGTTAAATGCAAAGCACAAACCAGACCTACTGGCCTGGCTGGCCGGTTGAAAAACATGAGTTTGCCCATTATTAGCAGATGCACGCCAAGAAACATTGGAGGGAAATGGGCCGAAACAACCAAAGTTCAGTGTCTAAATTACCCCACGATCGCCCCGGATCAGCTTCCTGCTTTAGACGAAATTGCTCGTCGTACGTGCGCCAACCCAAACCAGGGTATTGAATTGACGCGGTGCGGATAACCTCCGCATATTTTAACAATTCGGCACAGCGCGTTGGATGTTTCACAATAAATATTGACATAAATGTGTGAAATGCCGATTGCCACATTCCAAACGACTCCAACTTCTTGCGCAAGGGCCCTGGCTTCCTAATGACCAGCTGATTGCCCTCCATAACAAATTGCAAGTGCTGATCCGGAGCTCTCGCAATAACCGCATTAGCGGTGTCCTTATACAACAAAGAAAAATCAATGTAGGCCCCTTCCCAAATTTTATCCTTGATGGCCTGGGGAACATGAAACCCGAGTGGGGTGAACTGATGCATGCCAATTTGAGGAAGGGGGACAGGCCGCGTTCCTAACCCAAACTCCGTGTCAAGAGGCCCAAGACCACCACTAACATTACCAATATTTATGAAGTCATGAGATTGAGACTGAGAGGTGGCTAACAAATTAACATTAGGCCCAGAATTACCGCTGACACTAACGGGAGTAAAATTATTAATATACTCACCACCCACTGCTGCCATTGGCGGCAAATGGGGCGGCAGAATCAATGAGGGGGCTGGCAAGGAGGGGGCTGGATCGTGAATACCCCGGGCCCGGGGGAGACTAGTCGTCGATGCACTGGCGGCTGCCGAGGGAGCCTGCTTTCTCTTCTTCTGTGGGGGAGCCATCTCAAGGAGCCTAGCTGGGCAGCGAACAACCCGCTTCGGTCGCGGCATGAATTCCACAGCTCAGTCGTCAAATTTACAATGTCAATGAAAGAAACTTCCCGATGACAAACGGTTGATTGTGGAAGAAGCAATTACGTCCAGTTCACGAATTAATATGCCGCTCACGATGCCAGAATAAATTCCCTAATCGTCTAAACAGATGAATAATGTTATGTCCGATGAATGATGATTTGAAGCCAGGTAATTATGAAAAAGAAATTGTCGTTCTTCTAACGTAAAGTTGAACTAAAAACTGCACTCCGGTGGCGAGAAGAAATCCAGGTACATGTATTGACGTAAATACAACAACAAGTTCACGTTTATAACGCAATCCAGAAATAAAATCTCTCCAAAGGCAAGGCCGATGAGATGCAAGTGTGTCAACAGAAATTGTAGAAGAACCGAACAATTTTTTCCAAACAACCAAAATTAAATTAACAAAATTATGTGTCCAGAAAAATAAAATTGCCCGTTCACATTGAAAGGCAGTGACAAAGTGACATAAAAACAGGAGAGCCAAACCCACGCTAACGATAGCGTCCCCAACAACGCAAGGATAGTATCCATTGGCTAAATGTTTTCACACCACACACCTTATTGGCTAACTGTAAACCTGAACAACATTTTTGCATAAAGAGGACTGTAAAACAAAGCACTGTAAACAATTTGCCCGCGAAAACATAATAACCTAAGTTGCCCGACATAAATGCACGTACATGCAGGCACCCCGTCCCATAATAAGTACCCCTTAAGCTTGCACAATTTTATCTGCACAGGGCCGCAAACCTAGTACGTGTGGGTATAAACACATACAAGTTCGCCCTGTGTATAAAGCATTTTATCGTTGATGGATAAAATGTGTTAAATCCTTATACAAAACTGTAACAATAAGTTTGCAGACAATCACTCATATGTCTTGTGACTTCATTAAGATACACAGTGGTTGAAATTAGTGCAAGTCCATCATTAGATGCTGCTTTTCTAGGTTGTTTTGTTTTCAAACAAATATTCTCAATCAATCACCAAACCTGACTACCACACAGTAATTAAACTAAACACAGCCATTAGTGATATGCATATAAAGATAATCGACTGATTCCAATAAATTGTTCATAATTGGCCAATGTGAGACTGAGAACAGAGTGGGCATTGAAGCAGTTTATTAAGAAAAAATATACCGAACGACTGTTGAAATTGGAAAGTAAATTTGCTGTACATTGGCTGCTGTTAGAATTAAATGTAATATTTGGTGGCAGATGTAGAATATTCCAATGAATATTTCTTAAAGTATGAAATTTGAAATTTTCAACTTCCGGTTTGAACAGGAAGTCAAGGTCAAATGAGGTCACACTTTGTGTAGCATTTTTAAAGTCATTAGAGGCCTATCCGATGATGTGTAGATTATGAAATCCATTGTGTAGTTATTGAGTTATGATTTTTTTTAATATTAAACTTTTATTTAATATAACTTGACACCTGATGACGTCATCATGACGTCACTGCTACGGTTTTGTCTCCTAATGAATATCTAACTATGTGTAAAGTTTCAAGGTTGTGTAAGCTTGGAAAAGGCGTCTTTGCTACCGGACAATCGAGGGGGAGAATAAGAAGAAGTATTAAGAAAAAGAAAAAAAAAGAAAGAAAAAAAAAACGAACAAAAACAAGAAGTGTTCCGAGCTTTGCTCCGAACACCTAATAACAGGGTTTTTAAAAGAGCAGAGTATATTTTTTTGAATTTAAAAGGGGTTTAAATGGATTGAGCAAATACAAAATTAAATAAAACAGTAAAACTGATCAAGATGAATCTTTTGCTTTCAAACATAAGCTGGATATGTTGAATTATAATACATCTGGTACATGATTGGCTCTAATGTTAAATTGCCATTGGTTTGAACACTAGGTGGCAACAGACAATAAGTCATTTTCCATTGATGACGTAGTTAAAAATTTTGTTATTACTATTATGAATTTCTGAAAATGAAACCAAGAATGCCTCATCAGTGAACTTAGTCACTGTAGCTTGCAAGCCTAAAGAAACCTGTAAGCAAGTATGCTTGCTATGTCCACCAAAAACACCCCCTATGTGAACCATAAACACCGGGGTTAACCCCTACTGTTCCACGACAAGTGTTCTGGGTTCTTTTATGTGCACTACAAATCCTAGCACACGAGACCTATGGCTTTGTGTTCTTTCCAAAGGAAAAAGCAAATAAGGTAAAGTATCTCGCTCCCAATGAAGCAGTCCCATGTCCTCTCCCAATGAAGCAGTCCCATGTCCTCTCCCAATGAAGCAGTCCCATGTCCTCTCCCAATGAAGCAGTCCCATGTCCTCTCCCAATGAAGCAGTCCCATGTCCTATCCCAATGAAGCAGTCCCATGTCCTCTCCCAATGAAGCAGTCCCATGTCCTCTCCAAATGAAGCAGTCCCATGTTCTCTCCAAATGAAGCAGTTCCATGTCCTTTCCCAAAGAAGCAGTCTCATGTCCTCTCCCAATGAAGCAGTCCCATGTCCTCTCCCAATGAAACAGTCCCATGTCCTCTCCCAATGAAGCAGTCCCATGTCCTATCCCAATGAAGCAGTCTCATGTCCTATCCCAATGAAGCAGTCCCATGTCCTCTCCCAATGAAGCAGTCCCATGTCCTCTCCCAATGAAGCAGTCCCATGTCCTTTCCCAATGAAGCAGTCCCATGTCCTCCCCAATGAAGCAGTCCCATGTCCTATCCCAATGAAGCAATCCATGTCCTATCCCAATGAAGCAATCCATGTCCTCTCCCAATGAAGCAGTCCCATGTCCTATCCCAATGAAACAGTCCCATGTCCTCTCCCAATGAAGCAGTCCCATGTCTTCTCCCAATGGAGCAGTCCCATGTCCTCTCCCAATGAAGCAGTCCCATGTAATTTTTTACGAGTTTTCTCAGAGTTTGAGAAGTCTCTCTTTTAGTCTGATCCACCTTGATAAACTTTTAGTCACAGTGGAAAAACCTGGTTTGGCTGTCTTTGTTGGTTACATCTACACACCATGGTTATGAATGCTTTTCTCAGCTGATCATACTTGAATCCATACAAGACTGGATTGATGGCAGAATTCACCGAGGAGAGAAGTGTTAAAACACCCCATATGACTTGATAAACAGGGTTAAAATTAACTTCTGCATCAATAATAAAAGAAATGGAATACCAGATGGCTCCAGGCATGACAAGAATGAAGAAAGCTGTGGTGATGATACCAAGAGTTTTTGTGACTTTCTTGTGTGCTTGGTGCAGTTCTTGAGCTGGGCCCCGGATTCCTTGCTCTTCTAGGTTTCTGGCTCCTTGTTTCAGGTCGATGAGGATTCTGATGTACATCCAAATTGTAGCTGCAATGGGTAGAAGGAGCAACAGCATTGCTGCAATGCCAGCCACTGAAGGTTTTTGTAGTTTTTCAGATGCACAATTGTTTCTTTGAAACTGGATTAAATACAGAATTAAATAAGGCATATGCACCATTAATGGAGTTGCCCAAACAGCAAGTAACAACAGCAAGATCTTTCTTCTAGTGAAGTAGGTTGTATACTGCAAAGGTCGACTTATTCCAATAAATCGTTCATAATTGGCCAATGTGAGACTGAGAACAGAGTGGGCATTGAAGCATTTTATTAAGAAAAAATATACCGAACGACTTTTGAAATTGGAAAGTAAATTTGCTGTACATTGGCTGCTGTTAGAATTAAATGTAATATTTGTTGGCAGATGTAGAATATTCGCAACAATAAGAGGTTGTAGAGGAAAAAATAGCGAGACTAATGTATCTGCAACAGCGAGGTTGAATATCATCAAATTGGTCACATTATGCAGTGTCTTTGTGTAGATTATAGTCACACATACAAGAACATTTCCAACAGCTCCAATACTCCCAACAAGTGGCGTCAAGACTTGTAAAGCAGTGAACAAGTTTGTATTAATGTCCTCCATATTGCCTGTCACTGTGTGTAATTCTGCGTGGTGCTGGGTTAGAGCTACTCTTCTGATGAAATCTGTCCTCTGTATAGCAGGTACATTAACTTGTACTCAGATATAGGACAATCTGAGAGACAACACTCATTACTTTCAAAACAGCAAGTAACACACATCTGTTTCATGTGAAGGACTAACCACCATTGTCTTTGAGATGTGAATTGACTATCAATGAATCAGAAACTGAGAATGGTTCAACTCTTTGAATACTCTTTTTATTGTGGAGAGCACAAGCAGTGCACTCACGGAGATCAACTGAGTGCCTAAAGTTGCGAATACTGGTGCTATATGAGAGATGCAGGATAGATATTAATTTTCAAAGAAGTAGGAAATAGAGGCATTATGCACCATACATAATACCCTGACAGTAATTAAAAGAGCAAACAGAGTTAGCTGTTGTAAACTGCTTACCGACCAAAAGTAACAATCGAGCTAAAAACCTAGCCTTTGTGAAAGAGTCTGCTAGAATCATAAACGTCGGGCCATCAACAATTTTGTTTAAACATAATTAATTGTAGCAAAAAATGCTATTAGCGATATCAACGGCTTATGCATTGCAATTTCAGGCTTCATGGCTACTCTCCCAATGAAAACAGTCCTTTGTGTAGCTACTAATATTAAATTAAATCCTAATACAAAACTGTAACAATAAAATTGCTGACAATCACTCATATGCCTTGTGACTTCATTAAGAGACACAGTGGTCGAAATATGGTCAAGTCTGTAGTTAGATGCTGCTTTTCTCAGTTGTTTTGTTTTCAAACAAATATCCCCAATCAATCACCAAACCTGACTACCACACAGTAATTAAACTAAACACAGCCATTAGTGCTACGCATATAAAGATAATCTAGTATCGAGGTTTTTAAAGAGCAGAGTATATTCAATTAAATTTAAATGGGCTTTAAATGGATTGAACAAAGGCAAAAATTAAAAAATCAATTGAATTAATCAATAAGAATCTTTTGCTTGAAAGCATATATGCTGGATTTGTTGGATTATAATACATTTGGTACTGGTTGGCTCTAATATTAAAATGCGTTTGGGTCGAACACTAGGTGGCAGCAGACAAACAGTAATTTTCCATTGATGACGTAGTTATAATTTTAGTTTCATTATAATGTATTTCTGGAGAAAAAAAACAAGAATGCCTCATAAGTGAACTAAATCACTGTAGCTTGTAAGCCTGAGAAATCATGTAAGCAAGGGTGCTTGCTATGTGAACAAGACATACCGGGCTAAATCCCTACTGTTACATGACAAGTGTTGTGGGTTCTTCAATGTGCAATTCAAATCCGAGTACACGGAACCTATGGCTTTGTGTCCTATCCAAAGGAAAAGCAAATAATGGTAAAGTATTTTGCTCCCAATGAAGCAGTCCCCTGTCCTCTCCCAATGAGGCATTCCCATGTCCTCTCCCAATGAAAATATTTCAATTTGATCCAACTTGATAAATTTTTAGTCACATTGGACCAACTTGGTTTGGCTGTTTTTGTTGGTTACATCTACACACCATGGTTATGAATGCTTTTCTCAGCTGATCATACTTGAATCCATACAATATTGGATTGATGGCGGAATTCACCATGAAATATGTCCTCTGTATAGCAGGTACATTAACTTGTATTCAGATATAGGAAAAATAACTTCGAGACAACACTCATTACTTTCAAAAGAGCAAGTAACACACATCTGTTTCATGTGAAGGACTAACCACCATTGTCTTTGAGATGTGAATTGACTATCAATGAATCAGAAACTGAGAATGGTTCAACTATTTGAATACTGTTTTTACTGAGACATCATGAGCAGTGCACTCCGAGAGATCAACTGAGCGCCTAAAGTTGTACATACTGATTCTACACGTGTATAAGACATC
This sequence comes from Pycnopodia helianthoides, assembly GCA_032158295.1. NCBI lineage: Eukaryota > Metazoa > Echinodermata > Asteroidea > Forcipulatida > Asteriidae > Pycnopodia > Pycnopodia helianthoides. Next base: position 14,944,828 of record CM063245.1, read on the forward strand.
ATCAATATTGCCTTATGACTTTAATGAAGAGTGACACTGCAGGAACGATACTAATTTTCACTGAAAAAGGAAATAGAGGCATTATGCACCATACATAATACCCTGACAGTAATTAAAAGAGCAAACAGAATTAGCTGTTGTAAACTGCTTACTGAAAAAAAGGACCAACCAAGCTAAATAGCTAGCCTTTTTGAAAGACTCTGCTAGGCTCAAAACGTAAGGCCATCAACAATTTTTTTAAAACATAATTAAATGTAGCAAAAAAAGCCATTATCCGAATCAATGGCTAATGCTTTGCAATTTCAGGATTCATGGCTACTCTCCTAATGAAAACAGTCCTTTGTGTAGCTACTATGATCAAATTAAATCCTTATACAAAACTGTAACAATAAGTTTGCAGACAATCACTCATATGTCTTGTGACTTCATTAAGATACACAGTGGTTGAAATTAGTGCAAGTCCATCATTAGATGCTGCTTTTCTAGGTTGTTTTGTTTTCAAACAAATATTCTCAATCAATCACCAAACCTGACTACCACACAGTAATTAAACTAAACACAGCCATTAGTGATATGCATATAAAGATAATCGACTGATTCCAATAAATTGTTCATAATTGGCCAATGTGAGACTGAGAACAGAGTGGGCATTGAAGCAGTTTATTAAGAAAAAATATACCGAACGACTGTTGAAATTGGAAAGTAAATTTGCTGTACATTGGCTGCTGTTAGAATTAAATGTAATATTTGGTGGCAGATGTAGAATATTCCAATGAATATTTCTTAAAGTATGAAATTTGAAATTTTCAACTTCCGGTTTGAACAGGAAGTCAAGGTCAAATGAGGTCACACTTTGTGTAGCATTTTTAAAGTCATTAGAGGCCTATCCGATGATGTGTAGATTATGAAATCCATTGTGTAGTTATTGAGTTATGATTTTTTTTAATATTAAACTTTTATTTAATATAACTTGACACCTGATGACGTCATCATGACGTCACTGCTACGGTTTTGTCTCCTAATGAATATCTAACTATGTGTAAAGTTTCAAGGTTGTGTAAGCTTGGAAAAGGCGTCTTTGCTACCGGACAATCGAGGGGGAGAATAAGAAGAAGTATTAAGAAAAAGAAAAAAAAAGAAAGAAAAAAAAAAACGAACAAAAACAAGAAGTGTTCCGAGCTTTGCTCCGAACACCTAATAACAGGGTTTTTAAAAGAGCAGAGTATATTATTTTGAATTTAAAAGGGGTTTAAATGGATTGAGCAAATACAAAATTAAATAAAACAGTAAAACTGATCAAGATGAATCTTTTGCTTTCAAACATAAGCTGGATATGTTGAATTATAATACATCTGGTACATGATTGGCTCTAATGTTAAATTGCCATTGGTTTGAACACTAGGTGGCAACAGACAATAAGTCATTTTCCATTGATGACGTAGTTAAAAATATTGTTATTACTATTATGAATTTCTGAAAATGAAACCAAGAATGCCTCATCAGTGAACTTAGTCACTGTAGCTTGCAAGCCTAAAGAAACCTGTAAGCAAGTATGCATGCTATGTCCACCAAAAACACCCCCTATGTGAACCATAAACACCGGGGTTAACCCCTACTGTTCCACGACAAGTGTTCTGGGTTCTTTTATGTGCACTACAAATCCTAGCACACGAGACCTATGGCTTTGTGTTCTTTCCAAAGGAAAAAGCAAATAAGGTAAAGTATCTCGCTCCCAATGAAGCAGTCCCATGTCCTCTCCCAATGAAGCAGTCCCATGTCCTCTCCCAATGAAGCAGTCCCATGTCCTCTCCCAATGAAGCAGTCCCATGTCCTCTCCCAATGAAGCAGTCCCATGTCCTATCCCAATGAAGCAGTCCCATGTCCTCTCCCAATGAAGCAGTCCCATGTCCTCTCCAAATGAAGCAGTTCAATGTTCTCTCCAAATGAAGCAGTTCCATGTCCTTCCCAAAGAAGCAGTCTCATGTCCTCTCCCAATGAAGCAGTCCCATGTCCTCTCCCAATGAAACAGTCCCATGTCCTCTCCCAATGAAGCAGTCCCATGTCCTCTCCCAATGAAGCAGTCCCATGTCCTCTCCCAATGAAGCAGTCCCATGTCCTTTCCCAATGAAGCAGTCCCATGTCCTCCCCCAATGAAGCAGTCCCATGTCCTATCCCAATGAAGCAATCCATGTCCTATCCCAATGAAGCAATCCATGTCCTCTCCCAATGAAGCAGTCCCATGTCCTATCCCAATGAAACAGTCCCATGTCCTCTCCCAATGAAGCAGTCCCATGTCTTCTCCCAATGGAGCAGTCCCATGTCCTCTCCCAATGAAGCAGTCCCATGTAATTTTTTACGAGTTTTCTCAGAGTTTGAGAAGTCTCTCTTTTAGTCTGATCCACCTTGATAAACTTTTAGTCACAGTGGAAAAACCTGGTTTGGCTGTCTTTGTTGGTTACATCTACACACCATGGTTATGAATGCTTTTCTCAGCTGATCATACTTGAATCCATACAAGACTGGATTGATGGCAGAATTCACCGAGGAGAGAAGTGTTAAAACACCCCATATGACTTGATAAACAGGGTTAAAATTAACTTCTGCATCAATAATAAAAGAAATGGAATACCAGATGGCTTCAGGCATGACAAGAATGAAGAAAGCTGTGGTGATGATACCAAGAGTTTTTGTGACTTTCTTGTGTGCTTGGTGCAGTTCTTGAGCTGGGCCCCTGATTCCTTGCTCTTCTAGGTTTCTGGCTCCTTGTTTCAGGTCGATGAGGATTCTGATGTACATCCAAATTGTAGCTGCAATGGGTAGAAGGAGCAACAGCATTGCTGCAATGCCAGCCACTAAAGGTTTTTGTAGTTTTTCAGATGCACAATTGTTTCTTTGAAACTGGATTAAATACAGAATTAAATAAGGCATATGCACCATTAATGGAGTTGCCCAAACAGCAAGTAACAACAGCAAGATCTTTCTTCTAGTGAAGTAGGTTGTATACTGCAAAGGTCGACTTATTCCAATAAATCGTTCATAATTGGCCAATGTGAGACTGAGAACAGAGTGGGCATTGAAGCATTTTATTAAGAAAAAATATACCGAACGACTTTTGAAATTGGAAAGTAAATTTGCTGTACATTGGCTGCTGTTAGAATTAAATGTAATATTTGTTGGCAGATGTAGAATATTCGCAACAATAAGAGGTTGTAGAGGAAAAATAGCGAGACTAATGTATCTGCAACAGCGAGGTTGAATATCATCAAATTGGTCACATTATGCAGTGTCTTTGTGTAGATTATAGTCACACATACAAGAACATTTCCAACAGCTCCAATACTCCCAACAAGTGGCGTCAAGACTTGTAAAGCAGTGAACAAGTTTGTTTTAAAGTCCTCCATATTGCCTGTCACTGTGTGTAATTTGATGTGGTGCTGGGTTAGAGCTACTCTTCTGATGAAATCTGTCCTCTGTGTAGCAGGTACATTAACTTGTACTCAGATATAGGACAAATAACTGAGAGACAACACTCATTACTTTCAAAACAGCAAGTAACACACATGTGTTTCATGTGAAGGACTAACCACCATTGTCTTTGAGATGTGAATTGACTATCAATCAGAAACTGAGAATGGTTCAACTATTTGAATACTGTTTTTATTGTGGACATCACAAGCAGTGCACTCAGTGAGCGCCTAAATTTGCAGATACTGGTTCTATTTAAGACATAGTCATTATTGCCTTGTTATTTAACGAAGATTGACACTGCAGAAATGATAATAATTTTATTTTTGAAAAAGATGACTCAAGGAGATCAACTGAGCGTCTAAAGTTGCAGATTACAGTGCTGTATAAGACATTGCCATTATTGCCTTTTGGACTTAACTAAGAGTGACACTGCAGGAACGATGCGTATTTTCATTAAACAAAAATAGAAGAATCATACACCATACATAAAACTCTGACAGTAATTAAAAGAGCAAAGAGAATTATAGCTATTGCAAACTACTTACCAAAACAAAGGACCAACCAAGATAAAATACCTAGCCTTTGAGAAAGATTCTGCTATAGTCAAAATGTAAGGCCATAAACATTAAAAAAAAAAAAAAATTTAGCAAAAAATGCTATTAGTTGTATCCTTGGCTAAGGCTTTGCAATTTCAGGGTCCATAAGTGCTCTCCCTATAAAAGTTGTCCTTTGTGAGCTACTATGGTCAAATTAAACCCCAAGACAGAACTGTAATACTGTAAATGCTGACAATCACTCATATGTCTTGTGATTTCATTTAGAGAGACAGAGGATGAAATCAAGTCAAGTCCACCATTAGATGCTGCTATGCTCAGTTTTTTGTTTTCAAAACAATGTCCTCAATCAATCACCAACCTGACTACCAACAGTAATTAAACTAAACACAGCCATTATGCTATGCATATAAAGATAATCTAGTATCAGGGTTTTTAAAGAGCAGAGTATATTCATTTGAATTTAAATGTGCTTTAAATGGATTGAACAAATGCAAAAATATAAAAACAATTGAATTAACCAATAAGATCTTTTGCTTGAAAAGCATATATGCTGGATTGTTGGATTATAATACATTTTGTACTGGTTGGCTCTAATGTTAAAATGCGTTTGGGTCGAACACTAGTGGCAGCAGGCAAACAGTAATTTTCCATGATGACTAGTCATTATTTTAAGTATCATAATTATGCATTTCTGGTAATAAACCAAGAATGTCTCATTATTGAACTTAATGATTGTAGCTTGCAAGCCTGATGAACCTGTAAGCAAGGTGCTTGCTATGTCCCATGTCCTCTCCAATGAAGCAGTCCCATGTCCTCTCCCAATGAACAATCCATGTCCTCTCCAATGAAGCAGTCCATGTCCTTCCCAATGAAGCAGTCCATGTCCTCTCCAATGAAGCAGTCCATGTCCTATCCCAATGAAGCAGTCCCCATGTCCTCTCCCAATGAAGCAGTCTCATGTCCTCTCCCAATGAAGCAGTCCCATGTCCTTCTCCAATGAAGCAGTCCCATGTCCTCTCCCAATGAAGCAGTCCATGTCCTCTCCAATGAAGCAGTCCCATGTCCTCCCCCAAATGAAGCAGTCCCATGTCCTTCCCAAAGAAGCAGTCCCATGTCCTTCCCAATGAAGCAGTCCCATGTCCTCTCCCAATGAAGCAGTCCATGTCCTCTCCCAATGTAGCAGTCCCATGTCCTCTCCCAATGAAAGCAGTCCCATGTCCTCTCTCAATGAAGCAGTCCCATGTCCTCTCCCAATGAAGCAGTCCCATGTCCTCTCCCAATGAAGCAGTCCCATGTCCTCTCCCAATGAAGCAGTCCATGTCCTCTCCCAATGAAGCAGTCCCATGTCCTATCCCAATGAAGCAGTCCATGTCCTCTCCCAATGAAGCAGTCCAATGTCCTCTCCCAATGAAGCAGTCCAATGTCCTCTCCCAATGAAGCAGTCCCATGTCCTCTCCCAATGAAGCAGTCCATGTCCTCTCCCAATGAAGCAGTCCCATGTCCTTCCAATGAAGCAGTCCCATGTCCTCTCCCAATGAAGCAGTCCCATGTCCTGTCTCAATGAAGCAGTCCCATGTCCTCTCCCAATGAAGCAGTCCCATGTCCTCTCCCAATGAAGCAGTCCCATGTCCTCTCCCAATGAAGCAGTCCCATGTCCTCTCCCAATGAAGTAGTCCCATGTCCTATCCCAATGAAGCAGTCCCATGTCCTCTCCCAATGGAGCAGTCCAATGTCCTCTCCCAATGAAGCAGTCCAATGTCCTCTCCCAATGAAACAGTCCCATGTATTTTTTTATGAGTTTTCTCAAAGTTTTAGAAGTCTCTCTTTAAGTTTGATCAACCTTGATAAACTTTTAGTCACAGCGGACCAACCTGGTTTGGCTGTCTTTGTTGGTTACATCTACACACCAAAGTTATGAATGCTTTTCTCAGCTGATCATACTTGAATCCATACAAGATTGGATTGATGACAGAATTACAGAGGAGAGAAGTGTAAATACAACCCATATGACATGATAAACACGGCTAAAATTAACTGCTTGATCAATAATCAAAGAAATGGAATACCAGATGGCTCCAGGCATGACAAGAATGAAGAAAGCTGTGGTGATGATAGCAAGAGTTTTGGTGACTTTCTTGTGAGCTCGGTGCAGTTCTTGAGCTGGGCCCTGGATTCCCTGCTCTTCTAAGTTTCTGGCTCCTTGTTTCAGGTTGATGAGGATTCTGATGTACATCCAAATTGTAGCTGCAATGGGTAGAAGAAGCAACAGCATAGCTGCAATGCTAATCACTAAATGTCCTTGTAGTTTTTCAACTGCACAATTGTTTCTTTGAAACTTAATTAAAAACAGGATTAAATAAGGCATATGCACCATTACTGGAGTTGCCCAAACAGCAAGTAACAACAGCAAGATCTTTCTTCTAGTGAAGTAGGTTGCATACTGCAAAGGTCGACTGATTCCAATAAATCGTTCATAATTGGCCAATGTGAGACTGAGAACAGAGTGGGCATTGAAGCAGGTGATAAAACAATAATATACCGAATGACTGTTGAAATTGAAAAGTAAGTTTGCGGTACATTGGCTGCTGTTAGCATTTAATGTAGTATTTGTAGCAGATTTGATTGTTTGCAGCAATAAATGGTAGTAGAGGAAAAATAACAGAGACCAATGCATCTGCAACAGCGAGGTTGAGTATCATCAAATTGGTCACATATGCAGTGTCTTTGTATAGATTATAGTCACACATACAAGAACATTTTCAACAGCTCCAAGAATCCCCAAAAGTGGCATCAAACTTGTAGAACAGTGAACAAGTTTGTATTAATGTCCTCCATATTGCCAGTCACTGTGTGTAATTTGATGTGGTGCTGGGTTAGAGCTACTCTTCGGATGAAATCTGTCCTCTGTATAGCAGGTTTTTTAACTTGTACTCAGATATAGGACAAATAACTGAGAGACAACACTCATTACTTTCAAAACAGCAAGTAACACACATCTGTTTCATGTGAAGGTCTAACCACAACTGTCTTTGAGATGTGAATTGACTATCAATGAATCACAATCTGAGAATGGTTTACCTAAAGTGCCTAAAGTTGCAGATACTGGTGCTATATAAGACATTGTCAATATTTCTTGTGACTTAATGAAGATTGACACTGCAGAAATTATACTTATTTTTCCGGAAATTTTTTGTCAATGCGGTCAACTGATTGCCTAAAGTTGCAGGTACCATTGCTGTATTATTGCCTTTTTGACTTAACTAAGAGTGACACTGCAGGAGCGACGCGTATTTTCACAGAAACAAAAATAGAAACATCATTCACCATACATAAAGCCCTGACAGTAATTAAACAGCAAATAGAATTATAGCTATTGCAAACTACCTACCAAAACAAAGGACCAACCAAGCTAAAATACCTAGCCTTTGAGAAAGACTCTGCTGGGGTCGAAATGTAAGGCCATAAATACTTGTTTATGTAATTAAATTTAGCAAACATGCCGTTAGCGATATCAATGGCTAATGCATCGCAGTTTCAGGCTTGATGGCTACTGTCCCAGTGAAAGCAGTCCTTTGTGTAGCTACTATGATCAAATTAAATCCTTATACAAAACTGTAACAATAAGATTGCTGACAATCACTCATATGCCTTGCAACTTCATTAAGAGACACAGTGGTTGAAATAAGTGCAAGTCCGTCATCAGATGCTGCTATTCTCAGTTGTTTTGTTTTCAAACAAATGTCCTCAATCAATCACCAAACCTGACTACCACACAGTTATTAAACTAAACACAGCCATTAGTGATATACATTCATAAAAGGTAATCTAAATATCAGGGGTTTTTAAAGAGCAAAAAAGTATATTAGTTGGATTTCACTGTGCTTTAAAATTGATTGACCAAATTCAAAAACAAGTTTAAACAATAGAACTGATCAAGACGTAACATTTGCTTGAAAACATGCTGGATATGTTGAATTATGATTCATTTGTTACTGTTTGTTCTAATGTTGAAATACCATTGGGTCAAACTATGTAGCAGCAGACAAACGGTCATTCTCTATTGATGACGTAGTTATTATATTATCATTACCATTATTATGTTTTTTTCTGGTAATGAAACCAAATAGGCCTATGCCTGATATGTGAACATAATCACTGTAGCTTGCAAGCATGGGGAAATCTGTAAGCAAGAGTGCTTGCTATGTGCAGACCAGGGTTAACCCCTACTGTTCCATGTCAAGTGTTCTGTTTTTTTTTATGTGCACTACATATCCTAGAACACAGGACCTAAGGCTTTGTGTCCTATCCAAAGCAAATATAAGCTGTGACTTCCAATGAAAGCCCATGTCCCTCCCAATAGCAGCCCCATGTCTCTCCAATGAAGCAGCAGTCCCTCCAAGGGATCCCTCTCCCAATGAAGCAGTCCCATGTCCTCTCCAAATGAAGCAGTCCCATGTCCTCTCCCAGTGAAGCAGTCCCATGTCCTCTCCAAATGAAGCAGTCCCATGTCCTCTCCCAATGAAAATATCCAAAATTTTTCCACCTTGATAAATTTTTAGTCACATTGGACCAACTTGGTTTGGCTGTCTTTGTTGGTTACATCTATTGCACCATGGATATGAATGCTTTTCTCAGCTGATCATACTTGAATCCATACAAGATTGGATTGATGACAGAATTCAACATGTAGAGAAGTGTAAATACATCCCATATGACTTCATTAACATGGGTACATTTAAATGCCCAACCAAGTAAAATATAAACGGAATACCAGATGGCTCCAGGCATGACAAGAATGAAGGAAACTGTGGTGATGATAGCAAGAGTTTTGGTGACTTTCTTGTGAGCTCGGTTGCAGTTCTTGAGCTGGGCCCTGGATTCCTTGCTCTTCTAGGCGTCTGGCTCCTTGTTTCAGGTTGATGAGGATTCTGATGTACATCCAAATTGTAGCTGCAATGGGTAGAAGGCGCAACAGCATTGCTGCAATGCCAACCACTAAAGGTTCTTTTGGTTTTTCAGATGTGCCATTTTCTCTTTGGTACTGAATCATGAGCAAGATTAAATGAGGCATCTGCACCAATACTGGAGTCACCCAAACAGCAAGTAACAACAGCGTGATCTTTCTTCTAGTGAAGTAGGTTGTATACTGCAAAGGTCGACTGATTCCAATAAATCGTTCATAATTGGCCAATGTGAGACTTAGAACAGAGTGGCATTCAAGCAGTTGGTTAAGAAAAAATATGCGAAATGACTGTTAAAATTGGAAAGTATATTTGCTGTGCATTGGCTGCTGTTAGAATTGAATGTAATATTTTTTTGCAGATTATTCGCAGCAATAAATGGTTCTAGGGAAAAAATACTGAGACCAATGCATCTGCAACAGCGAGGTTGAGTATCATCAAATTGGTCACATTATGCAGTGTCTTTGTGTAGATTATAGTCACACAAACAAGAACATTTCCAACAGCTCCAATACTCCCAACAAGTAGCATCAAGACTTCTAAAGCAGTTAACAAGTTTGTATTAATGTCCTCCATATTGCCAGTCACTGTGTGTAATTCTGCGTGGTGCTGGGTTAGAGCTACCCTTCTGATGAAATCTGTCCTCTGTATAGCAGGTACATTAACTTGTACTCAGATATAGGACAAATAACTGAGAGACAACACTCATTACTTTCAAAACAGCAAGTAACACACATCTGTTTCATGTGAAGGACTAACCACCATTGTCTTTGAGATGTGAATTGACTATCAATGGATCAGAAACTGAGAATGGTTCCACTATTTGAATACTGGTTTTATTGTAGACATCACAAGCAGTGCACTCACGGAGATCAACTGAGCGCCTAAAGTTGCAGATACTGGTGCTATACAAGACATCGTCATTATTGCTTTGTGACTTAACGAAGAGTGACACTGCAGGAAAGATACTAATTTTGCCAGAAAAAAAATACAGAAGCATCAAGCACTGACAATAACCTGACAGTAATTAAATGAGAAAAGAGAATTAGCTGTTGCAAATTGCTTACCAAACAAAGGACCAACCGAGCTAAAAAACCTAGCCTTGTGAAAAACTGCTAGAATCGAAGCGTAATGCCATCAATAAGTTTTTTAAACATAATTAATTGTAGCAAAAAATGCCATTAGCAATATCCATGGCTAATTCAGTGCAATTTCAGGTTCCATAGCTGTTCTCCCAATGAAAACAGTCTTGTGGGCAGCTGATCAGATCAAATTAAATCCTAATACAGAACTTTAACAATAAGATTGCTGACAATCACTCATATGTCTTGTGACTTCATTAAGCGACACAATGGTTGAAATTAGTGCAAGTCCATCATTAGATGCTGCTATTCTCAGTTGTTTTGTTTTCAAACAATTATCCTCAATCAATCACCAAACCTAACTACCACACAGTAATTAAACCAAACACAGCCATTAGTGATATGCATTATATGAAGATAATCTTAATATCAGTGCTTTTAAAGAGCAAAGTATATTAATTTTATTTAAATGTGCTTAAAATGGATTAAGCAAATGCAAACATAAACTAGAGCTCAATTGCATTTGTGCACAAATGCCGAGCTGTTTCGCGAAGAACATTTTCAATCACTCTACATTTACTGTTCATTTAGCAATTTATGACAAAAAGGTGCAGAAAATGAAAAAAATCATAAAAAATCATGTGATGACGTCATCATGACGTCATTTTAAATTTTACAAGAACTTGCCAATATCTAACAACCTACCAAGTTTCAACATGATCGCACTTATACATCGGGAGATATACGACTTCGAAAAAGACATCTTTAATGCCACGTCACGTGACCCCCGATGACGTCATTGATCTGAAATTTCACACATATGATGGCTGCCTGACGGTCAACATAATGTGTAAAAGAATTTAGATTATACAGTGTTCATTTAGCAATTTATGACAAAAAGGTGCAAAAAATGAAATAAATCATAAAAAATCATGTGATGACGTCATCATGAGGTCATTTCAAAATTTACAGGAACTTGCCAATATCTAACAACCTACCAAGTTTCAACATGATCGCACCTATACACCGGGAAATATACGACTTCGAAAAAGGCATCTTTAATGCCACGTCACGTGACCCCCGATGACGTCATTGATCTGAAATTTCACACATATGATGGCTGCCTGACGGTCAACATATGTGTCAATTTTGAAGTGATTACACAAAACTTCGCCACACACATCTTCAAAAAGTCCATTTTTAACCTGCCGCTAGAGGGCGCTCGTGTGTATCATTACGTCATCGGTATGTTTTTTTAAATGCACACCCTTGCCAGACACTAACATCGTTGAAAGCATATTCATAACATTTAGCCCTTTTGAAATACAAGGCACTTCCGGTTTCGACCGGAAGTAGAGGTCAAATGAGGTCACGCACACTGAATAAAATGAAGACCTTATTTATCCCTATACATTGCCGCAAACAGAAACTTACGGTCTCTTGTGGCTGATTTGATATGGATTTTCAAATATTTAAAATAGAAACCTTTAAGATGACGTCACGTGACAGGTGATGACGTCATCATGACGAATTTCTTTTAGGCACTTCCTTGCACCAATGCCAATCATCACTGAAAGTTTCAATGCAATTGCTCTTTAGGAACTATGCAAAAGGCCGCTTAGAACGAACGTGCGTTATCTCAATGGCTTTTTTAACTGAAACAGACAAACTAAAAAAATAATACAAAAACTCTAACGAAAACAAGAGCTGTTTCGCTGCGCGCTACGCTGCACGAAACAGCTAATTAAAACAATAGAATTAATCAAAAAGACTCTTTTGCTTGAAAACATATGCTGGATATGTTGGATTATAATCCATTTGGTACTGGTTGGCTGTAATGTTAAAATTCCAATGGGTCTAACATTAGGTGGCAGCAGACAAACAGTAATTTTCCATTGATCACATAGTTATTATTTTTAGTATCATTATTATGTATTTCTGGTAAAAAACCAAGAATGCCTCATAAGTGAACTTAGTCACTGTACCTTGCAAGCCTGAGGAAACCTGTAGGCAATGGTGCTTGCTATGTGAACAAGACATACCAGGGTTAATCCCTACTGTTCCATGACAAGTGTTCTGGGTTCTTTTGTGTGCACAGGACCTACAGCTTTGTGTTCTATCCAAAGGAAAAGCAAATATGGTAGAGTATCTTGCTCCCAATGAAGCAGTCCCATGTCCTCTCCCAATGAAGCAGTCCCATGTCCTCTCCCAATGAAGCAGTCCCATGTCCTCTCCCAAAGAAGCAGTCCCATGCCCTCTCCCAATGAAGCAGTCCCATGTCCTCTCCCAATGAAGCAGTCCCATGCCCTCTCCCAATGAAGCAGTCCCATGCCCTCTCCCAATGAAGCAGTCCCATGTCCTCTCCTTATGAAAAGTTCCCAATTTGATCCACCTTGATAAACTTTTAGTCACAGTGGACCAACCTGGTTTGGCTGTCTTAGTTGGTTACATCTACACACCATGGATATGAATGCTTTTCTCAGCTGATCATACTTGAATCCATACAAGACTGGATTTATAGCAGAATTCAACATGTAGAGAAGTGTAAAAACACCCCATATTACTTCATTAAAGTAGATAAAGTTAAATTCCAAATAAAATATCGAAGAAATAGAAGAATAGATGGCTCCGGGCATGACAAGAATGAAGAAAGCTGTGGTGATGATAGCAAGAGTGCTGGTGACTTTCTTGTGTGCTTGGTGCAGTTCTTGAGCTGGGCCCTGGATTCCTTGCTCTTCTAGGTTTCTTGCTCCTTGTTTCAGGTTGATGAGGATTTTTATGTACATCCAAATTGTAGCTGCAATGGGTAGAAGAAGCAACAGCATTGCTGCAATGCCAATCACTAAAAGTCCTTGTGAGTTTTCAAATGTGCAATTTTCTCTTTGATACTGAATTATGAGGTTGATTATAAAAGCTATAATATGCACCATTACTGGAGTCACCCATACAGCAAGTAACAACAGCGTGATCTTTCTTCTAGTGAAGTAGGTTGTATACTGCAAAGGTCGACTGATTCCAATAAATGTTCATAATTGGCCAATGTGAGACTGAAAACAGAGTGGGCATTGAAGCAGTTGGTAAAGAAATAATATACCGAATGACTGTTGAAATCGGAAACTAGGTTTGCTGTACATTGGCTGCTGTTAGAATTGAATGTAAGTAGAATATTCACAGCAATAAATGGTTCTAGAGGAAAAAATACTGAGACCAAAGCATCTGCAACAGCGAGGTTGAGTATCATCAAATTAGTCACATTATGCAGTGTCTTTGTGTAGATTATAGTTACACATACAAGAACATTTCCAACAGCTCCAATACTCCCAACAAGCAGCGTCAAGACTTGTAAAACAGTCAACAAGTTTGTGATAATGTCCTCCATATTGCCAGTCACTGTGTGTAATTTGATGTGGTGCTGGGTTAGAGCTACTCTTCTGATGAAATCTGTCCTCTGTATAGCAGGTACATTAACTTGTACTCAGATACAGGACAAATAACTGAGAGACAACACTCATTACTTTCAAAACAGCAAGTAACACACATCTGTTTCATGTGAAGGACTAACCACCATTGTCTTTGAGATGTGAATCGACTATCAATGAAGCAAAAACTGAGAACGGTTCAACTATTTGAATACTGTTTTTATTGTGAACATCACAAGCAGTGCACTCACGGAGATCAACTGAGTGCCTAAAGTTGCAAATACTGGTGCATGAGACATCGTCATAAGTGCCTTGTGACTTTAATGAAGAGTGACACTGCAGGAACGATACTAATTTTGCCGGAAAATGAAAACAGATGCATCATGCACTGACATTACCCTGACAGTAATTAAAAGAGCAAAGATAATTAGCTGCTGCAAATTGCTTACCAACGAAAAGGACCAACCGAGCTAAAAAACCTAGCCTCGTGAAAGACTCTGCTAGATCGAAACGTAATGCCATCAACAAATTTGTTTAACATAACTAATTGTAGCAAAGAATGCCATTAGCGATATCCATTGCTAATTCATTGCAATTTCAGGTTCCATAGTTGCTCTCCCAATGAAAACAGTCTAGTGGGCAGCAGATAAGACCAAAATTAAATCCTAATTCTATACTTTAGAAATTAGATTGCTGACAATCACTTATATGCCTTGTGTCTTCATTAACCCTTTATTCCCTGAACTGCACGAGTTTGCTGAAAAATGTTTAGTTTTCAAGACTCTTTTAAAATAAATTTCTAGAATCGTGGTTTAAAATATTTCAAAAGATACACAAGGCTTGTTATTCACATACAATTTTCGTCCTTTCCGTTTATATTGTCATTGATTAACATATTATCTCATATTCGGAAGAGATATGTCCCAAGGGAAATTAAAAATAACTGCTATCGCTAAATTTCATGGAGGATATTTTTCCCAAAGTTAAAATGAACGTATCAGTTTTGAAGGCTGTTTCATGGCGTCAGCTGCTCATACTGATTAATTGCTAACCATTAGTTCTCGACAGTAACATCATGATGAAAGAAAAAATATTTTGTAAAAAATGAGCGTGGTTTTGGTCAGAGCTACAGAATTTATCATCATTAGCGTAAAATTGTTTACGCTTCAACTTTTAACTGTAAAAGGCAAAAATTTAAAAATTATTTACATAAACGATTGCCATTGTCTCGACCAACGCTTACCAATGACTATTTAGTTTTATTTTGATGTTACTTTTCCCCCCTCTCCAAACACAAGCTGGTGAGCGTTTCCTCCTATCCCATGTTACGGTGTTTTGTTTGGGCAGCTGGGCAGTTCAGTGGCTAAAAGGTTTAGAGACACAGTGGTTGAAATAAGTGCAAATCTGACATTAGATGCTGCTGGCTAAACACAGCCATTAGTGATATGCATATAAAGATTTTTTTAATATCAGGGTTTTTAAAGAGCACAGTACATTAATTAGGTAATAACAGTGCGATGAGCCGGTCTTCACTGCGTGGTAATGACCGGGCTGGTGGCTGGCCGCTGTTAATGGACAGAGCCGAAGGCGAGGTCCATTTACAGCGGCCAGCCACCAACCAAGGTCATTACCACGCAGTGAAGACCGGCCCATCGCACTGTTAATCCCATTAATAAATGCCTTATAATGAAAAAACTGTAAAAATCGTCAGAATTTGTGGTTTTCTTTCGCCGTTATTTTTAGAAATGTTCTACTCATGTTCAAGGGCCAATCCTTTGGCTGTTCAACTTTTGTGTGGTACCTAGTCTCTTACACATAATTAACTGTTTGATACATATTTTCAAGAACCAGACCATGACTTTGCATTATGTAGGTTTCATGCGCGTACCAGTTACCCTAAATTGATACATTGTCTGCGCATTCATGCCTACGCGTGGAATGTTTCCGCACGCGGCACCATCTTTCCTGCTAAAAAAATAAAAAAATAAATACGCACAAAGAAATGAGTTGATTTGATACCAGTAGTTATGCCGCGCAACAAGCACATAGTGCATAGGATTTTACACAACAATGTGCTTGTTAAGGCGCCATTTATTCGCTATTTCACTGAGCTGGTCTTTTTATCACATTTAATACACCCCCATGTGACCAGTCTTCGACCAATCAGAGTGCATAAACTCTCCAAGGTATTTATTAATTTGATTTAAATGTGCTTTAAATGGATTGAGCAAATACAAAAACAAATAAAACAATAGAATTGATCGAGACCTATCTTTTGCTTGCAAACTCATGTTGGATTATAATACATTTGGTACTGGTTGGTCCTAATGTTGAAATGCAGTTGAGTCTAACACTAGGTGGCAGCAAACAAATTGGGTCTCTTTCCACGGTTGACGAAGTTATCATTGTTATTGTTATTATTAGATATATTTCTGGTAATGAAACCAAGAATGCCTCATAAGTGAACGTAATCACTCTAGCTGGCAAGCTTGAGGAAACCTGTAAACAAGGGTTGCTGCTATGTGAACCAGAAACACCAGGGGGTAAACCCCTACTCTGCCATGATAACTGTAAAATGCCATTGGGTCTAAAACACTAGGTGGCATCAGAAATACTGGGTCATCTTCCATTATTGACAAAGCTCTTAGCATTTTCAAATTTCCAATTTAATCCTTTAGAGACCATTTATTTCTGTATAATCATAACCATACGCTCAGACATTGCTAATCTTTTTGATTTTGTGCACTGTTATTATCAGGAAAAATGTCAGGAAGATCAATAAGAAACAGAAATACGTAGTTTTGTTTTAGAGATGCAGATATTCTATGTTTACATGGGAAACATTGGAAAATGTCAATTCGGTCCGACACCTTTTCTTTGACCCCCTTGTTTGAGCAAAAGTACGTCAAATCTTGCTGCCGTCTGTGGCCGCTCTGGGCATTTTGGTAAAAGCCGCTTGCGGCCGCTAAGGTCTCTAAAGGGTTAATCACCTGGAAGGTCGGCTACCACATTGCATCACCAAAAGCCTCCCATTGATGGTGCCCAAATATTACCCACTAAGAAACTTTGTTCCAAAAATTTATATGGCACATTTTACTTAGGCCTGTGGCCAATCCACTCTATGGGCATGCTCAAGTATGGTAGCCCGCAAAAGAGGCATCAAGTCAAAGAGCAACTGGTCCTCTCTCATTCTTCTTTGGTCTTGTTACATGTCTAACTGTATGCAGTTTAGGATGACTGTGTAAAAACATGATCCTTTTTCTTCGGGTCAAAATACTTTTGACACGCCTATACGAAGCAACCTTCAAAGCAAAACTTTTTTGAGCCAATAAGCGTGTGGAGACGTATCAATACTGCCCACCAAGGTCAACTAATGTCAGTTCTACTTCTTCTTCTGCAGGTGCTTTTCCGTTTCCTAAATTTCAAACAATGACACTTGACCACTACTACGGCACATTTGCTTATTTCGTGATGGGAGCTGAGATCATCTTCTCTTTGCTCCTGGTCTTCTACATCGCCAGGGAGGCTGCCCTGATCAAGAAGCAGAAGAAAGCCTACTTTAAAGATCCTTGGAACATCTACGGGGTAAAACAAATATATCAAAGTGTTTTTAAAACTTCATCTTTTCAAAATGAATCAGCAGATTTGGGCCAATGTGATGGTAAACAAATGATTTGAATGTTTAATCACCTTCTTTTTTTGAGTCAAGGAAGTTTTACACTTTAGTTTGAGATTAGATTTTGTTTAAAGCAATTATGTCAATTATGTCTTGGACTATTGACATTTATGTAAAAAGAAAACAATTAATTACTTGATGTATGTACGTGTATGCATACTTGACTGCACTGTTTACCTTGTTACTCTTTAGTGCACTTACACATATAGGCAATGTTTCTTCTGAAGATGAGCAGAGTAAACTGTCCGAAACGTCCAAACCACACCGGCTCTTTACAAAGAGATTGGACACATGGTTGTACCCGCAAGTTTATTAGTTATAGCTACTTCTTACATGTTTCATATGCAAAGTCTTTTCATATCAAAGCGTTTTTTTTTAAAGCACTTATATTGACAAATTCCAGTAGGGAACATTTCTCTGTACCAGTGGTACTGATACTAAATTTTTAAAAAGTAAGCTTTGAGATGAACTTCTTTTTATATAAGTTTAATCACTCATGATCAATTTTTTATTTAAGGAAAGAACTGCATAAGATGGATCTTGAGGGAGTTGTTGTTAAAACCAATAATGTGCAATCTGTTAAAACAAAAACACTGCAGAAGAAATCAACAGCCTCTTTGAAGAGCCGTCACTAGATCTGAAAAACATCATCCACCTCAAATTCTTTGGGTATCTCCTGTCTATATGAGTTGCAGTGCAAGGCACTGTGAAGATTGCTTCGTTTCATGATCAGAAAGATATATTGATCGAAGATAGAAGTATGATTACACAAACGCTGATTTTAGTTTGTAATTTGGGATGGAACAAAAAAAAATTGACTAGATCGGGATTTGAACCAACAACCTCTAGATTAATGTGCTGGCGCTCTACCAACTGAGCTATCTAGCGCTAAGTTGGCATCCCATTATGGTGATCCCCTGGCTGCCACTTCTCAGGTTGTATCGTAAGCTTGGGTGTGATCCCTGGCCACATGGCAGTTAACGGTTTTACGGCTTCTGACTGGCACCCCTGAACAAAGACATTGACAAAATAGGAAGACTGCCAACATAGGGCTAGAAAGCTCAGTTGGTAGAGTGCCGTCACATTAATCCAGAGGTTGTTGGTTCTCATCCTGCTGTAGTAAATTTTTCTCTAATCAACCCCAAATTATTAAAAAATTTACCCAGTCAGTTTCCCATGTGATTACTACTTGGATTTTGTTTGCATTTAATTGGTGTGTTTAATTGTTTGTAGGTGATCAACCATGGGCTCGCTGTTGGAGCTATCGTGAGCTACCTCTATCGACTCTTACAAGCCAATGAACTTACTGAGCAGATCAACGCTGCGCCGACTGACTTCCACAATTTTCAGTTCCTGGCATATTGGGATTATGTTAGTATTTCGTTACCTGGGTTGTTTTGTTTGTTTGTTAGGGTGTTGGGGTGTTTTTTTTGGGGGGGGGGCTTTTTGTAACAAAGAAATGTTTCTGAGTTTATATTTATTGTATGTTTTGGGTCACTATTACAAAAATAAATAAATTAAAAATAAATAAATGACAATGTTGACAAAAACTAAACAATTATTATTTGATCATTGTTTCTTGTTTGGGATTAACCAGAGGGCATGTTGACCTCTTGTTTCTAGTTAAGAGACACTTATCTTTGAATAATCTCATTTCTGACCTCTTGTGGGGTTGTTCACAACGGTTATTCCGTCTACTCTTCTCAAACCCAGGGCCCAATTTAATAAAACTGGTTAAGCAGAAAATAGTGCTTGGAAAATTGAATGCCGAGCAAAAATGAGCAGGCTACAGTCACAGATCGTACATGTGAAATTGTTTCATTGCTGGTAACCTTATTCTGGTTAGCATCATTTTGTTGTGCTTAGCTATTTTTGGGAGGGCTTTTAAGCAGCCTTATGAATTTGGGCCCTTTACTTTTGTAAAGGTCTCCAATGCCTTGGTCTTAACCTGGGTGTAAAGACTTATCGTGTTCTTATTGATGGTGCTGTCATGATGTATAGTCACTTGCTAGGCCTTTCCTTAATGAAAATTCCAGGCCTGCACATCTTGTAAACTTCTCAGTTAACGGTTGTATGGCTTCTAACTGGCACCCCCGAACAAAGATATTGACAATATTGGCTTGTCTTTGTCTGATTTTCTCGTTGTTCTTGCTTTGATTTGTCAGTGTTACCATTTTCTATTTCAACATTAGTAGTGCATTTTGGTTTACATTTGGTCTAGTTGTCGTGAGATTTTTTTTCAAGTAAAACATTTGCTGGTTTTTGTACTGTTGTATTGTATCTTGTACTGTTTGTTGAAATCTTGGCCAAATAAACAATAATAATTGTAATAGTGCACAACCACAATCATGGGTACACTTTTTTGTTACAACGACACCAAATGTACAACACACAAATATTGAGTAACTCTTTGCAGATCTTGTATTCGACAAAGTACTTTCTACTCTTCATTCACACAGCGCTGGTTAACTAATTTACAAAAAACATTGAAATAACTGTTACATCACTGGTTTTCAAACTGTTGTTCATAACATGGACACTAGCAAAATGTGTACCCATGATTGTGGCTATGCACAATAATAATGACAAAACTTTAACATTTGTTTTCTATCATTTTGACCCTAGAGCTACCTGACGATGGTTGGGCTGTGCTTGTTTATGGCGATCATAAAGTTCACCCGACTGCTGAGGTTTAATCAGAAGATGCTGATGTTATCGGACACTGTCAATGTAAGAACTAATAGACCGATCCATTAAGCCCCACCCCTTTAGCATATTGACCAATCACAGCATTGGCTGCCTCACCACTGCACACGTGTGCAGCACATGTGCGTCTCTCCAATGCCACACTCGCGACATGATTGTGCGCGCTTTAAGTACGCGCGCACGCATGTTTACTTTTCTAATGGGATTTTAGCGTGTCGGACTTTGTCGGACTTTCGGTGGCGTATAGCCAAGGTTGTGATTGGTCAACACGTAAGGGGCGGAGCTTAATGGATCGGTCTATTCCGACAGATAGAGGAATAAATGTCAGTTGCTTATTTACATGTCACAAACATACTCACTAAAATCCACTTTAAAGGCCCTGTACACTATTGGTAAGATCGAAAAACACAATGTTCACAGATTCACACATAACTTACATGATTTAAAGTAAGTAATGGTAGAAAGGGTTCCTTAAAATATTTCTGCCTCAAATGCTATCGTTTCTGAGAAACGAGTAAAACAATAGTAATTATCGCGCGCGATAATTTGAAAAAACAGAAAACACACAAGATCTCTTTTAACTATTTTCTCATGACCTCGATGACCAATTGAGCTCAAACTTTCACAGGTTTGTTTGTTCATGCATATGTTTAATCACACAAAATGTGGACACTGATTTTGAGCTGTTACCAAAAGTGTACAATACCTTTAAGGAAAGGTGACATACAATTTGTATTAAAAAACATCAGGAATACTCTGAAAAGTATATGCAGTGTATGTGTGTATGCAATGCCTCTAGTTTCTAGGGTTTAATTTTGTTATCATAACAGTGATGTTAACCAGAGTTACAGGTGTTTATATAAACTTTGAGTTAATAGTTGAACCATACAAGTGCCATCTGTTGATTTTGAGTTGCTAACTTACTGTTGACACCAGTATACTCCTGACCCCGGTTCAAATCCTGCTTTGGACCGGAGCCTTACATGTGGATTGGGTTTTGAGCTGTTACCAAAAGTGTACAATACCTTTATTGTTCATTCTGACCTTTTCTCTCCCAGAAATTTTCGTATGAGTTGTCACTCTTCATGATCATGTTCGGGGTGGTGTACATGGGCTATGCAAGCTTCTGCTTCTTGGTGTTTTTCCAGTTACGTGACTTCAGCACGATCCTGCGTACCTTGCTAAGCCTCTTCGGCACCCTGCTCGGTAAGCATCCATCAATCTTGATGTGTAGAGATTTAAAACCTGTAGAGACAATTGGTTTCTGTATATTAATGTTGTTACAACCACTCATGGCTGACCATGTATGACTTTTTAACATGTTCATTTCCAGTAAAAAAATTCTGGAATAAACAATATGTAACAGGATCTCTGTTTTGTGTCGTCGGGTTGCATGATAACACAAGAATTAAGAAACATAGGAAATTGTGACCTTTACCAGGCCTGGAATAAAATGGAAGGAAGGACATGGTCTCTGTTGCCCAGCCCATGGTCTCTGTTGCCCAGCCCATGGTCTCTGTTGCCCAGCCCATGGTCTCTGTTGCCCCCCTCAAAGGTTTCCCAAAGAGTTAACGATTTTCATAAAGGAAGTGTCCTTTGCAAAACGAAAATGGCCTTGCCCTCTCAAAGATAATTGGTATGGTGCCTAATCACAATAGAAGTGAACTAACCAAATATGGGGTGAGAGAAAAATCAAATGGTCCTCATTGGGATTTGAACCCAAGACCCCTGACATTCCGGGCAGATGCTCTACCAACTGAGCTATGAGGCACAGCGGTATACTCCCTCGGGTTTTCCCTAAGAACCACATTTTTCTCTCGGTGTTGCATGGATGCGCAACTGGGCAAAGTAAAAAACACAATAATTGGTATGGTGCCTAATCACCATAGAAGTGAAATAACCAAATATGGGGTGAAATAACCAAATATGTGAGAGAAAAATCAAATGGTCTTCATTGGGATTTTAATCCAAGACCCCTGATACTTCGGGCAGATGCTCTACCAACTGAGCTATGAGGCACAGCGGTATACTCCCTCGGGTTTTCAAACAAATGTTTCATTTTGTACTCCATTTGTAGTAAACTAAAACCTGGAAAAAAACAAGTCTCTTGGAAAACAAATGTTACTGTTGATTCAAGTTGATGGAATGGATAGTGGAAGCACAAATCATTATTAAGGCAAACCGGCAATAAAAACCACAATTTTTTTTTTTTATTGATGTTAAACGATTTTCATCCATTTAGGCAAATTTGAATTTGAGGATCTGATACAAGTGGACCGGTACATGGGTCCACTCTTCTTCTTCAGCTACGTCATGGTCGTCATGTGGACCCTGACAAACATGCTGCTGGCCATCATCTGTGAAGCCTTCGCTAAGGTACAGTTATTCTATTGATTTTTTGAAAATGACCCAAGTTAAAAGCAAAAGTCCATAAATACCTGGCACAATGAAATGTTTAGTCTCAAGCGATTACCAATTCCTAACCCTTAGAGTGCCAGCCTTGTTTTAAAAATTCTCAATCCACAGGCCGGCCATTTAAAAAAAATAAATAAAAAAATATTATTTCGAGTAGTAGAACGTAAAGGAACGTTGGCGGCCTGTGAATGGAGATTCAGTTTGACGTTTCAGAACGTTGGCGGTGCTCGAAGGGTTCCGTGCCGGTCGTGTTTTGGCCGTTCTTTATCCAGAGGGCATTTATATATTTTTTGGGGTCGACTAGTAGAACGTATGGGAACGTTGGCGGCCTGTGGATGGATACTTTGTTTGACGTTTCAGAACGTTGGCGGCACTGGAAGGGTTGATTCATTGGAGTGTTGTTATGTCTAAGGGATCGTTTCCGAAGTCAGAACAGTAGGAATGATGTTATTGGATGGGATAAGTGGCGTGTTGTGGCGGCATGTTTTCTGAGTCACGCAGGGGAAACAAAGATTTCATTTCGTACTCCATTTGTAGTAAAACCTGGAAAAAAACAAGTCTTTGGGAAAACAAATGTTAATTGATTCAAGCTGATGGGATGGATAGTGGAAGCACTGGACTCGAGCTCTTGTGTTTCTGGGTTCGAGACCCGGGTCGTGTCATTTGTGTCCGTGAGCAAGATACTTTACCATAACTGATTTGTCCATCAGATGGGACATGAAGCCTTCCGTGTACTAGGATTTGTAGTGCTTGTAAAAGAACCCAGAACACTTATCGTGGAAGAGTAGGGATTAACCCCGGTGTGTTTTTGGTTCGCATGACAAGCATCCTTGTTTACAGGTTTCCTCAGGCTTGCGAGCTACAGTGATTAAGTTCATTTATGAGGCATTCTTGGTTTCATGACCAGAAATAAATAATAATAATAATAACAAGTATTCCAGTGGACCGGTCTGTTCAAAATGCCAACACGCATTCTCTCTCATGTAGAAATGTTCCCGTTGTTTGGCACAAAGTCATGGTCCAGCAGAATGTTCTGACGGTCCTCTGGATTCCGGGTGTGTGCTTTCAGGAGCGTTATTTCCCACCTAAAACATGGCTGACTTCTTAGACGCTCCCTGAAGCAGGAACATTAGGAAGGAAGCACGTGTGCTTCATTCATTGGACAATGTTGCCTTCTTATATATAGTCACCCAAATTAGGCAAACGCATTCAACATGCACAGTAATTTCATTGTTATGCTTCTCATTGCCAAGAAATATTCACAAGGAGGTTAGCATGAATTTTTGTTTTTGCTGTAAGAGATAGCAGCACAGCATAGTGAATTTCTTATTGTGTAGTAAGCAATAATTTGAACTGTTTTAAGTCCATTCACATTTCTATAATTAATGATAATGTATGCATATTGTTTAGTGTCAGCAAACTTCTAAAGTGCATCTTTCTTGGGTTGTTTTTGAATATTTCTATTTGTAGGTCCAAGAGGAGTCTGCCCAGCGGAAGAATGAGCTGGAGATAGTAGACTTCATGGTGAACCGCTTCAAGAAATGGAGTGGAATGTCCGAGAAGAGAATCAAACAAAACGGAAAGGTCCACACTTACATTGAAGGTGAGTTACAAAGGCACAATGTGTGACATGGATGTATTTTAAGAGGCAGCAGTTTAATACTGAAGGATGTGCTGAAAAGCTTCTCGCTGGACTTCAGAGAGGGAGTCATGTTGAGAAAAAGAAATTGGCCCAGAATGGAGAAGTCTATTGGAGAAAATACTCTTAAACTCTTTAACTCATGTTCAGGACCTGCCTATAGACCGTGGAAGTCTTGCGCATATTCAAACATTGTACAATGTACATTGCTTTAATGCATGAAGGAAACAAACTTGCACATTTTAACAGGTCCCAATTTGCCGATTTGCGCGACACCTGCACAATCTATGCAACCCATGCACAGGCCCCCATCACTGAGGTCAAACAATAGAATTGTGCAAGTGTGAACTCTCAGCTAATGGCCCTTATGCATTGACGTCATTACGCCGCCATCTTAGCAGTACAAAGATGATATAACAAGGGAAAACACACATCTATGTACGCGCGGCACACAGAATGGGTCAATGAGTAACCCTCTAGCCGAGGGCGCCCTACTCAAATGACGTCATGTGCATAAGGTCCATGATGGATCTTCCTTTGACCTCAGCGAGGGCGCTGTTTGCGCTTGTGACGTCATCTGTCAGGGATCTATATAAAAGGCAGAACACCAATGAAATGTGACATCGGGAAACTGGGCAGGGGGTCAAATAATGTGTTTTGGATTCTTTGAGAGTTGTAGAGTGGGTGTTTGCATTTCGTCACAAGTTGAATGATGAAATGGTTTGGGGAGGGGGAAAGGTGTAAGAGGTGATTTCTTAATCCTAAATTATTTTACATTCTTTGCAGGTGTTGAGCCCATACAAGCAGAGTGTGATGACCTCAAATTCAAGCTGGATGATATGATTGGCCGACTCAATGATTTTGTCAAGGTGGTCAAGCAAGAGGACAAAGAGCTGTTTGGAGGGGAAACAGAGGATGGCGACAAACCCAGAGTCATCTATCTTGGATAAGAAATCATTTTTAGAGAAAGTACAAAAAGAACTGGACCAGTGTCAAAGGGCGACTGTGCAGAAAATACTGCTAAGTACACATAAGTTCTAAAATAAGAATAGTAGGGACTCAGTCACAACGAATCACTCATTTCAGAGGCTAATTTCATAGAGCTGCTTAAGCAAACACATTTGTTAAGAACAGAAAAAATGTTCACGTTAGAATACCGGCCAAATTCCATAAATTGCTGATATTTGTGACTGGATCCTTTTTTAAAATTTATTAGCAGACCAATTTACTAAAGAAGATTTCAGATGCTTGCATCTATGATAAACAGTGTTGTAGAGCTCATACTTGGTACTTGTACTAGAGTACTACTTGAGTGCCAATTGATTACGACTCGGACTACTCGAGTCAAACTGGAGTACTGTTTTAAAGGTACTCGTAAATCTTGTTCTAAGATTGCAAAGTACTCAGACTAAAAGTCATGTACTCTTTACTTAACTTAAAATGTATATGTACTTGGACTATAAATTCAAGTACTCAAACTTGTATTTCTTATTATTGTGGTAATTTGCTGATGCGCAGAAATTATCAAGCACCTGTAACTGTACAACCCTCTAGGTAGGTTTTTCCAATTTAAAGTACGTATACTCGTAGATAAGATCCAAGTTCTTGCGTTTGGCTGTTGGAATTGTACTCTGACGACAGAGTACTTGGGAATTGGTCGCTAGTACTCGTACTTGTAGTCTTGAGTATACACATAAATGAGTACATTTTTTGTACTCCGTAGTACTTGGTACTCAGCAAAAAACGTATTTACCTACAACACTGATGTGAAATTTAGCCTTCTTAAAATACCCAAACTTAAGTTAGAGAAAATGTTACCAAACAATTTAAGTTGAACTAAGGAAAATTAGACTAGAGCTGTACTTGAGCCTGCGACCTTCGGATTGACGTGCTGGTGCTCTACTAACTGAGCTGTCTAGGCCTAATGTTGCTAGTCTCCCTGTTTTCAGGAGTGCCAGTCAGAAGCCATTCAACCTGTAACTGCGGTATAGCCAGGAAAATATTATTATAAAAATTCATTAACAAGAACAAAATTGGGATAGATTATAGGAAACGTTTGACTTAAAGAATATATTTAAACGGAAGGATGATGCTCCTTAAGTAAACAAAATAGTATTGCCTTTCTGAGAAATATTTAGAAAAAGTTTGATAGAGTTATACTTTGTTTTTTCTAACGATGTCAGATTTTGACTGAGATTTGATATGCTGAGTAGTTTTGTTCTAGATTAATTGTTCAAAATAAAGCTGTTAAAATAAGGATCTTAAAAAAATTTAAAAAATAAAACTCTGGTAAATTTTAAATAGGATACTACCCTAGTTTCGTCGCTGCACCCACGTGTTGAACCGTGATGACCTGTGCCTTGGCTCGTGTTCAGACAGAGTGGTTGACTTGTGGTACAGTACATACACTGTATAGCATTCATCAAATTAAAGCAAAACCATGGGATGAGTTTTGGAGAAGTTTGGATGGTTATGGGAAATCCTTAACCTAGCCGTAAACTCTAACCCTTACCCCGACACCCTTTTATTAGTTGAAACGATAGTGATGATTCATTACAAGGCAGATTAAACAAATTACAGCATTTCATCAATATATCCCTAATTTTGTGACTTTAACCCTTACCATAAACCCACCTCAAAATGGATACTATCAGATATTAAGAAACATTATTGCTCACTTGAAGAAGAATTGAATAAATTATGCCATTTTAATAAAACTACTATTTAGATTAAATCTTACCCTAACCAAAAAATTAATCCCTATTCTAAATCCATCTAAAAAACAAACATACAAGCCAAACGAATGGACAAATTGAATAACTTGCTGTTTTTGTTATATTATGAAATTAACACAAGCCTGACTTGACCCTAACCTCTACCAGAAACAGTCTGTAGTTAAAATAACAACACAAGCAAAACACAAGGTGTCATTTTGTCTCAACCTTTATTTAACAAAATAATAACAAAAAATAAGTTCATGCATGTTTGAAAAGGACGTTATTAGTGATTTGCAAAATGACATTTTAAATTACAGCGGACAACATTTTCACGAGGTTATTCCTCTACATCAAACAACATTGGAGCGGTATTGTGTAATGAAGTAATAAAAAAAAACACCTATACCGAATTCACCTCTTTAAAATAATTTTTTCTATAGACATAAAAATTTGCAGAATTGTGTAACTCTGCTTGGTATTTGATGAGGGCAGAAATAAACTTCTAAAAATGTCGTCGAAGGTGAAAACGAAACAAAAAAATCACACTCAGTTAAAAACATCCATGCAAAAAGCTTGTTAGTGTGATGATCAACACATATTATAGCAGTGATATTTACACATTCGATGATATAAAGTCAGATTACAATAGTTGCCACGACAATTTAAATAAAAAGCCTCTTCAAAATTAATGAATACAAATTACCGTACGCTTAGCAGCAGCTTCTTCACTCGGGCCTATGTCGGTATTTGATTGCTTTGTGTTTTTATAAACCGCTGTTTTCTCTTCTTCTATGATTTCCCTTTTCCCTTTCATTGATCCAATTATGTCTGATTTTTTTTAACATTAAAAAAAACTTTACACTGTACAGGAATACATTTTCAGGTATTTTTTTGGTTAAAATTTGTAGTTAAAATTTAAAAAAAATTAAAGCACACTTTTTAGTCAAGATGAAATTCGTTGAAAACCTTCCAACAGTTTCTTTCATAAATCATGGCCCGTGATGTAATAAGAGAGCACTTCCATTGCAAATGAACAACTGCAAAATGCTTTCCAATATCTTCTTTTATTTAGTTTTTGTATCATTGCGTATTTGCTTTCTATATATCGGGGTACTAAATCAAAATTAGTGATATTCTATCCTTTAAAGGGTCATTAACTACAAGCCGACCGAAAAAAAAAATCTGCTAACATTTTCAAAGGGGACAAGAAAAATATCGTGCACTTTTCCCCAAAAATAATTTATAGTTCGTTCGTATAACCTTTCTCGTATGTAAAGCACCAATTACGAAGTTTCCCTGTGCAAAAAAAATAAACCAACTAAATGCTGACGCCATTTTTGATGGTACTTAATATATGTATACAGTTATCGAAAATATATACATCATGTGCAGAACACAAAACTTAAACATATCTTCTTTTGTTCGCCCCTTTCCACCAATTCCATCACCTGGGATGACATTTATTCCCAGAAAGGAAAACGTTTTTTGCGACTCCATCGTCCAGAAATTTGCGAACGCGAAGGAAAGTTGGTCCGTCTGTTTTCCACAAAAACATTTTAAAAACTTTTATCGTGCCAAATTATACATCTATGTCACATTATTATTTTTCGAATCATTAATTTTTCGCGCCTATAAGTTGACACCAAAAGTTCAGGGTTGTCCGCGGTACCCGGCCAGTTTAGCTGTGGTGGGATAAGTCCTCCTGGTTCCCAGGCACTTCTCCTTGTCAATGTACAAGCTGTTGTTCTTGACGCCGAGGTCGTGCTCTAGGGTTGTCTTGGTGTTGACGAGCTCCTGGAGGGCGCTCTCTGCGGCGCGGAGGCGGTTCTGCAAGACGTCCACTGTCTCGTAGATTTCACCGACTTCGCGTACGAGCCTGGGGGATAGAATGAAAAGGTGGAAATTAGAATTGCATAAAGCAACAATTTGATTGCTATTTCATCTATCGCATCAGTCGTCAGTTTACCAAGTTAACTATGAATGACTATAAACTTAAAATCAGTTTTGTCCAAATTAACCAATTGTCTGAATGGATCCATTTGTTTCTATTCGTCCATATTATTTGTGCAATTTCTACTTCCAAGGTTTTTCCAAACGGCAAGAACACGCTGGTCGCTTCCAAGATATTAATGGTGTCTAAGCAGCAGGGCGCCTTATAACTATAAATATACAATGGTGACTAATTAGTACACAAGGGAAAGATAATTTTGACATTGCCACTGTGGTACCCACTGGTTGGTACCGCCGAGAGTTTTGGGTGAGGGGATGCGCAGGGGTACCTACCTGTGCTGGGGCTGGTCACGGCAGAGCTCCACGTTGGGGCGTCGTGTACGGCTCTCCAGCCTACTTTGTGCAACCTGCATCGGGGCGGTCTTATCAGCGATGGCCTTGCGAAGAACGTCAATGTTGTTCTCCATCTCGTTGACTTCTTGTAGAACCTAAACATTATGAGAGATGAAGATTGACAAATTAGTCAGACAATTTACGGTAGAAAATTATGTTAGAAAGTTGAAATCCTTTGATAGTACTTAAAAAATGGTTATGTTTGAACACTTACCCTGGCCAAGTGCGACTGCAAGCTGTTGCGTGCATCCATGGTCTCGGCAATGCGTCCTGAGAAGGCCACATTAACGTTGTTATTCTGGGTCCACATGTCGTTGGAGGTCTCTTGTAGGACGCCATCAATGTCACCACGCATGCCCTTGGAGCTGTTGCGTTCCCGTTGTGACCGTAGAATATTGTCGTTGGTGAACTTGGCCCATGATTCGGGCAAGGAGACACTGCCAAACAGAAGCGAAAAGATAAATTATTGATCAAATAGAGTTATAGAAATTGCATTGCTCATCATCAATGATTGTTTTGTATAGATCACAGTGGAAGTACAGACTAGTATCTGACTTTAACAATCTTTTCCCGAAGAGAATGTCAGATTGTACTCCAGCTGCGTAAACACAAAAGCTATATGCACAAACCAATTATGTTTATACCAGGTCAAGATTACACGCTTAAAATACCATGTAATGTGTACTTTCAGCGACAGGTTCCTCGCTAACTTTTCTTTAGCATAAAGATGCCTGAGTAGCTCTAAGAAATTTGGTTTGCATCTCGATTTCGAACAACACGGAAAGATAAAACGCAAACAGTGTCAGAAACTGTTTTTTACTTCTACAAGGTTAGATCACTGTGCTATTTTAGTAAGTGGTCAGTTATAAACTCAGAAACAGAATGGTTGCCAGGAGTAACACCGCGGCTTTGTCCAGGAAGCAGAGAGGGCGGGGTGGGGATGGGAGCGGGCGGGCCCAATGCTTACTAAGGTAGCTTCTTAACCGTACACAATTGCCAACTGTGTTCCATTATTCATTTCGACTCATGGCAATCCAATACCAATAACTTATTCATAAGTGCGGCCAAGAGAGACATCATATTTAAAACATTCATGACCACCATGATGCCTTGGCTGACCATGGTTACACTGAATAATGCAATCTTGGATCTGTTGTCCCACTGCCTAGCAACAGATGCCATTTTGTATGATATACGAGGCTATGGTTGGAATGGGTTCCGATATGGATACCCATCGCGTACCCTTTTTCGTTTTGTTTATTTTGCGCAGTGCACACTACTCTGATTCCCGCCTCCGCAGGTTTACAGTGTTTGTCTCCAGTGTTTGTTTGGTCCTGTACAAACTCTATAAACTACTCAAGCAGGCTCCATCTTCGATTTCAAAATATTTGGTTTAGATGGAGCTTAGACCCCCTGTTAGACCCTACGTTACAAAAGTTTATGTTTGATTGCATGCAGTCTAACTAAAAGTGTTTAGTTACACCGTCACTTGAACCAGAAGCTGTTTATACATGCATTAGCAACCACATCATGGTCTATGCATGCAAAGTTGGGTAAACGGCAATGAATACATTGATTTATATATGGTGAAGTCTGGTAGACGTCTGGTGTATGTTATGTTCATTAAGTAGGATTTCAAACTTTGAATGGTGGAGAAAAAACACTATACAAGGTTTGTAATAACACCATGTACATGTACTTTAAAAAAAATCTCTGTATTGAGTTGTGGTGGTTCTGAAGAGAACCAGTGGTGTTATGAACAACTCAATGTATATAAATGTCCTGTGGTTGGTTCATGATGGATGTATCAGTGCAGTATGTTGTTCTGTTCTGTATCAAAGTCTTTGAACCTCTATGGAATAAAAATTATTGTTTGGTTCAGAACCAAATTTCACTCTGATCTGTATCAAAGTTACGTCATTGAAGCTGTTACCATAGCAACAACTAAAGAAAACAACGCATTTTTATTCCGGCTCAAGAAAATACCTTGAAGATGCATAAATTATTTTCAGGTTTTATCATTTTAGGTTTTAAAGAATTGGTTGTACAAAAAGTCAATAGAGTTGTTTGCTATTGTCCGTGACAACGAGATAATTGGGTCGTCATCAGATTGATTGGATATCAACCCGACTTCTAGAACACTCATCATGTGCTTGTTAATGGGTTCTTCAAAAGGCAATAGAGTTGGTAGTGATGAAATAAGCTAATAAGTCGACAACATCATGTGCCTTCAGCTTTGTCTGTTATAAAATAAGAGTGTCAGTCTGTAGACTCCAGACCCACCAGTCCATTTGTTTGTTTTTTTTTGTTTGTTTGTTTTTGTTGTTTTTGGGGGGGGTTGTGTGTTTTTTGGTCAATGCAATTACACAAAGACAAATGGCAATAAAGAAACACCCTACGCTCCATAGAGATTGCCTTGTAGGGAAGCATTGCCTTTTTTCCAAACTGCCCCTTATTGCATACAGTTGAAGGACGGTCGGCGCTGCTGACCAACATAACAACAACGTTTTGGGTTGTTGTTGTTGTTATCGTCGTTGTTTTTGCTGTTGTTGTTGGGTTTTTCTCGTTTCTGTTTTCTTATGTTTTGTGCTTGTTTGTTGTGGTGTGTTTGTTTTTTGGAGGGGGGAGGTAATATGAAGGTTAACAGAAGTGAAAGGCTTTAGCTCTGTGCTCATAATTAATATGAAGGCATTTCTTCTACCCTGGTGGTCCTTTTCCTCATTCAGTCATTCCATGATCACTCGATCGTGTGGCTGTTGTTTGCTTTCATTCTGCCATTTTGTCTGACCGTTCTGTGAGATCTTCAAGTCCGAGCACACCCCGGTATCGACGTCACCCGAACAAAAAAATAGAGACCGTACTCAAACTACAAAAGACGAACATGTTGGATTTAGATTTGATTTTCTTACCACTGATCGACTCCTTCCACTCCACGGTAGTAGGCCAGTCCGTGGGAGGTGTTGCTGAGCTGGTGGCACTTGTTGTCGATGGTCAGTGCCCGGAATTTGTCGGTCAGGTCCTTCTCAAGCTCGTGTTGGGCAGCGCGGCTCATACTGAATAAAAAAAACATGAACAAAATAAATATTCGGTTTGCGGTAACACCGTGTGTATAAATATCTACTCTGCTGTGTAGATGTTGTTCTTTAGAGAACTTGTCTTGCTATTTATTCTACTACTGCGGAGTAGATTTTCGGAATTCGGGAGACTTCTCAGTTCTGAAAAGAACCGTCCTGCTTATTAGCTACTGCCTGGGCGGGAGGTAGGAAATCGGCCTGGACTACTACTTTAGCTTTGTGGATCGGGGGGACTTCTCGTAATTAACTGCACTGCCGCGGAGTGAGTTCTTTTTGGTCTCAACGTTTCGACTAGGTTGCTCTAGTCATCGTCAGGAGACAAAATATTCCTCTAAATTTAGAATATTGTTTAAAAATTGTTTTATTTTAGTGTTGTGTGTGATGGCAGAAGAGAAACACATACGCCTTCTTGGGACTTGCTTGTCGACAGTTCAGCTCTTGTCCATAATTAATTTTGGTTATATTTTTGTAAAGTCACATTTAAATGTATTACTTTTTTGTCTTTTCTTTTTATGTTTTGAAGTGACAAATCAAAATTATTGTAATTTAGTTTGTGAAAATCGTTTTCGGCAAACGCAAGGTCACCGAGTCGTTTTCTTTTATTCTCTACAAATTTCAGAATTACATGTACATGGACTTCAAGATTGAAAGGTGAATTTCAATTAATCACCGTTATTTCCCTTCACACTGTGTTAGATTTATCGCTGTTTTGTGATGGATTGTTCTTTTTCCCCAATCTGTCTTGTAGCAGGGTTCAAAACAGTCGTCTTGACAACGGCACCGGAAAACTGTTCATCAATTTTAGGATGCGTGTCGTATACGGAGGAGGAGGGGAATCAGTGTCTGCATCGCACCCTAGCAGGTGTGAGTTTACCTCATTAAATCGATATGTCACAGAATTGTACACTGTCTGCCCAGCTGTTTCTTGATGACGAGTTAAACGACGTCCTGGTTGTTGTTTTTTTTTCAGGTGATCTTTTTGTGTTTTTATTTGCACTTTCTCATCGGGTTACCTATTGATTACAACCATTGCTTGCTGGGGTTTGGAATCACGATCTTTTGGCATGTGTTTATTGAGTATAATGTAGGGGCGTGGTCTTTGATCTTACCATAAGGACAAACCTTGCAGGTCTATTATCTCATTTGCAATTGCGGATTAATTTTCAATTGAACTTAAACGTAGTTTTGGACAAAAGTTCACTTTTATATGACTTCTGTTGTGTAAATCTTCTCTGATCTTTCTCGTTAACTTCTTCTAACCAGTTCGTCTTGTTTTTTGTTTTCCTTGATAATGGTGATTAAGAAAGTTGAGTTAAAGAAAGGACTGTACCCCGAAATGCGGAAGATCAATATGAATAGATTGTGTTGGATGCACAGAAGCCAGAAAAGTTTCCGCTTTTGTGTGTGACTCAAGACTACTGAGATGTATTAAGATTGAGTGTGGGTGACGTCAGTCTTTGCGCATGACTTGCTTAACACCTTTTGTATTACTGCGCCAATTATGTTACATTGTTCACATACAACCGATTTACTCCCCTGCTGTGGAAACAGACGACTTCCCCATAAAAAGGAACCCGAATTGTTATTGCCGTTAATTACATATTGTTAGTCCGAGAAAAGAACTCAGAAAATCATCCGTTCATTTAGTTGTGATGACGTATACTAATTGACTCACTGCTTTTGACGTATACTAAATGACGCATGGCATTGTAATTAACTTCATTTTTTATCAAAGGTGGTGCTGTTAAGTATCAAGCAGTTCGCTATTATAGGCGTTATCAAGTCGTACGTTTGCAATCATTTTACATCATTATTAGTCTGCCTTTAGGGCCGTTCAATGACACGTTGCCAGGCAATCGACGTCACTTCGCCACGCACTATCCAAACACGGTGCAAGCTGACGAGTTGTTAAGAGTCTATATTGACGAATCAATTGCGGTGAACTTCGGTCACCCAGTCGCGAGTCTCGTGGGACATTATACCACTTCTCTCCGAAGTAGTGTTGATATCGTCACAAATTCATGTTGGTCGATAACTTGATTTGAGTTAGAGTGTAAAGTCATCCATGTAACATTGGTTTTATATAATATTGACAGTATTTTACACAGTGTTGTTTTAGGGCTTCACAATTACATCATATTTTGTTCTCGTCTCCCAAATATTGTAGGCACAAGTCATCGCTTACCTTAGCTGTGTGGCGGCGCGGTCAATCATTGTTCGTAGTTTGTTTTGGCATTGGCGGATCTGGTTCACTTCCTGAAAGATATAATAAAAACAAAATGAGTGAATTGCATTTCAGACTTGGCGTCTAATATTGGAGAGTACATTTGTACAATGTACATTTTGAGATACCCAATAATTAAACCTTTGATTTATTTCCAATGTCTTGGGTTGAATCACTCGAAGACGTTTATTTTCCCCGCTCAAATTGGCAGCTTAACCAAAAATGGAGCAATAGTAACGAAGTAGATGTGGAGTTTACTCTGCTAAAGAGTATTAAGTCTGACTTCTCGGTGTGTACAAACGGGTCTGCTGGATATATTGTTAGAAACTCTCTATAGGTGATCCGGATTACCACTAAGAAGGGTTTAGTCAATGGCCTTGGGGAATTTGACTGGTACGATTCTCACATCAACAACAACATTTTAAGATGAACCTTTTTTTGCAATGTGCCAAAATCATGAAGCTCTTAAATAATTCCATAATGTTAGGGAACAGCTCTCACGCACAGTGTTTTCAGTGGAAATATTTCCCAGGACAAGTGGCAAGTTTATAATAATCTTTTAGATTATAACACATTTCCAATAATGAGTTATTATTAATTTTAAACATAAAACATAACACAATGCAAAACACAGTCAGTATTTATTTCCCAATGAGCTTTTCATATTATAGAGTGAAAAAACTTGAAGGGGCGCAATTTTTAAGAATAATTGGCATGGCATTTTCCCAAGAAGGAGATTTTGGTTGTGATAAAATCAGCACAGGCATACTTAAACAGTGCAGATACCCCGCTCATTCTCTAAAAAGACGAAGTTGATTAAAAATTCATGGATTTGCCATGGGCACAGTATTTGTGTATATGGCGTATTGTCTGCTCGTTTGGGCCTTCGTATACTTTGCACTGTGTGATAAATGCGAGTACAAGTAAAGTCAACAGTACTTTAGTGATACGGATAATCTAATCATTGGGTGCGCCGTTTAATCGTTCATCATGACAACAACTCTTTATAGAAAAATAAAAAAAAATTAATTGTCCTAGCCCATTGAACTTTGTTTTATAACTCCTTTTCGTGTTTTTGTTAAGAGATTATTGATTGAGGAAGATGGTTTGTGTCAGGTGAATATTTATATTTGACCGTGGATGGTTGTCTCTTTAATATAATCACACATAACTTGTAGAATTTGGTTTAATTCTGCAGTTGAAGTTCGTGTGTGGAAAGTCTTGTTTAATGTTAAGAGTTTTAACTCTTATTTTAATAATATTAAAGCCAATGTTGAAACCAGACTATCTGCGGACCCAGTCTGTGTTGCCTGTAAAATAAAGTATGATTTGTGATTATTTTTGTCCTGGGATCTTAAATGGATGAGTAAGATATTTTGATAAACGTTTGTACTGAAGGAGTGTTCGACTTATGTAACGACTCGCATAAGGAGTCTAGAACAATGTGGTCATTTAGAGCATAAAGTTGTTCAATCTTTCGATTGTTTTAACTCACCTTAATCAGCTGTTTCTCCACAACATCGTTGACAAGATCTATACCCTGCCTCTTCTCTCTGTTGAAGAGACATTCCTGGGCAATCTGAAGGGGTCCTTCCGTCTCCTTCAGTGCGTTCTCAGTCCTCTGCTTCCAGGCGGCCAGGTCGCCGATTTCCTTTCCCATCTCGTCCAGCTCGTGGTTCAGTTCAGACTTCCAGAAGTTGACGTCCTGGAGTCGGTTGCCGAGATTCTTGCTGGATTCCTGTTGCGTCTTGACGGTACGTGCGTCGGTGTCGTGGCAGATGCGGACGTTCTCGTCCCGGAGACGCTGGGCCGCGCTGCGGGTCATGTCCGAAGAGCGGTAATTCTGGTTGTTAGACTTGAACCAATCTGTGGGTGTGTACTTGGAGAAGAGGGCGGTGCGGGCAGACGGCATGAGAGGGGGAACTCTGGACACCACGTCGTCCCGGTAAAGGGTGCTCGGGTTGAGCTCGGGGGCGCTGAGACTTGTTGGCATGGACCTCATTGCACCGCGTTGGTAGGTGCTTGGCTTCCATGGTAGATTGAGAGACTGGCTGACGACGAAGGGTGGGGCATAGCTCTTGTAAGATGCCTGCATGGTGCTCTCAAGCGGGGGAAGATAGCTCGTTCCCATACCCACTCGAGGGGCAGAGAAGTAGCTGGCGGTCATGGTTTGTCCGTAGTAATCCTGCATGATTTCGGTCAAGTACAATACTTTGAACTCAACAGGTGTGCCTCGTGGCTTGTTGCGGGAATACCAAAGGTGAAGTACGCTGTGACAGAAGTGGTTATCCACTCAGTAACATTTATGACCCACAATAATTTGTTGAGGGAAATCAGTATTTTGAAACTCCCCGAATATGTTCTGGCGACTCTTCCACTGCCGGGCCCGATTTGTACGTGTTTGACGAGAAGATCTGTCTGCTGCTAATGCGGGGAATCCGTAGAACTTAACTAGAGCGAGCCACTCGATGCCTCTTCACGACCGGTTTATGTTGATAGAAACGCCGTGCTAATGCATTATGCAGCCGGTGTGCAACGGGGTTGCTACGGACGCAATTGTTCAACCCGGTAGGTTGTACGGTGTCTATAGTGTGTTCAGTACGGATTCGAGTCCCCTGTGCCATAGATGGCGCTGTTTTACAACGAGTAAAATAATTCCAT
Source organism: Pycnopodia helianthoides (assembly GCA_032158295.1). NCBI lineage: Eukaryota > Metazoa > Echinodermata > Asteroidea > Forcipulatida > Asteriidae > Pycnopodia > Pycnopodia helianthoides. The sequence goes on from CM063245.1 coordinate 14,981,770, forward strand.
ACAAAAGGCCCAGTTCCACCCCATGACGACTGTCAATAGATGGCCCTAGTAACGCACTCCCGTGAAGGTTTGATCGATGGGGTTATATGGTGACAGAGTACATACATGGTCGCATTCTCATTCAATGCCGTTCCTATACCACCATTACAATGAACCACCAACCTCGATTACATAGTGCTACATAAGCTAAACACGCCTCTACCCATTGGGGTTCATTGTTTGGATTTCAAAACAAGATCCAAGCAAAGGAAATTTGCAAAATTTTAAGGCTTCAAAGTTTGTCATATCAACTTAAGTTGAGATCACGTTTACTTGTATTGGCGACATTTAATAGTATAATACGGAGACATGTTTTTTTTTAATCCACAACTTTCCAATTTAGTATTTAAGCTATTTCCAGACCAACAAATTGATACTGTAAGCTCATTACACTGTTTTAATTTAAGGACGGAAAAATAATATGCACTGTGAGGGACTGTTGGAATTGACATAATAAAATACCTTAACATATAAAAAAATCACATTAAATTATTAAATTTGCTTTACATGTTTGTAATTACTATTTCAATCCATAGACTCTGCCTTTGTGCAAAGGACATACTCTAGTATTCCAAGTGATTACGATAAGTTCATTATCCACATGTTTTTGTTAATGCTACTGACGATTGATTTTTATCAATCTTTTTTATTGGTGGACAGGATAGACATGTATATTCGGTTTGCGTCAGAACTCACTCCGCGGCAGTGAAGTTAATAACGAGAAGTCCCCTCGATCCACTAAGCGAAAGTAGTAGTCCCGGTCGATTTCATACCTTCCGCCCAGGTATTAGTTCATAAGCAGGACAACTTTTTTTTTTAGAACTGAGAAGTCTCCCGAATTCCGAAAATCTACTCCGCGGTAGTAGAACAAATAGCAAGACAAGTTTTCTAGAGAACAGGATCTACACAGCAAAGTAGATATACACATAGTGTTACCGCAAACCGCATCGATACCTTGCCATGCAATGCCTCAAAAACCATATACAGGATATATTATAAAACAGTAGAAAACTGCTGTTGTATCCAAAGGGTCCTTTTTGATGTATCGATGTTGGACTACCCTCCATGGATGTATTAACAAATAGAGTAAACAGGGTTTGCTCCCATCATGACCCATAAATAACTGGAAATTTAAGAATAAGAGTGTCTGTAACACTAATCCAGACGAAGAACGTGGATTTGTTAGAGGTAAAGTTCACGTTTCCTCTCAGACACTGTTCTTGCCCAGTGGGCCACTGATGTTGAAGCTGTCAAACCACAAACTAGAACTAAACCCCATCAGACGGCCGTGTCATATTCATGTAGCGCTCAAGAGTCGAGGGTCACCAAGGTGAAGAAATGGCACGTGCCTTTTCGTGTAAAATGTCTGGCAGTGACGACTACGAGCTTTGTGTATTTAGCAAATCAACCAGGCTGCCGTTGACATGACATCCGAGCCTATACTTTCCACGGGCATAATAATGTTCCTACTTTAGTCTAATTTCCGGGGGGGGGGCGGTTTGCCCTTGGAAAAATTAGAAAAATGCTATTAAATAGCCTGAAATGTCGATTAAACTCTACACCACATTATGTAGGACAGCTTTTGTACTGTATCGAAATTGTCAGCCTTTTTTCAAGGACCAAATATCATGCCTGTTCTATTAAAGCAGTCAACGTAATAACTTTTTTTTCCGGAGATCAATGTTTTGTTTATCTTGATAGTTACATGAGGATTAAAGGAACATTACAGAATTGGTTTTTGCTACCAAACAGTTGCTGGCAGTGTAAGCACTTTATGTAATCCACCATTTACATAAACTGACAAACCTGTAGAAGTTTAAAATCGATCGGCCATCTGGGTCACGAGAAAATAGTGAAAAACCGATTACACATTTGCATGAAATCATATAGGTTCAACAAACGAATAAAAGGCTCACTGAGCGATAAACTCCAATCGGAAAATTAGTTTATTCATTTCTCATCAAATATGGCATTTCAGACAAAAATATTTCAAGGGATGTTTGCTACTATCATCACCATTAGACCGTGTAAGTTTTATGTAAATCTGTGATCAAAAGTATATTTTACAATTACCAATTCTGTAATCTTTCTTTAACTTTGACGTTTACGATGATGGATGTAATATGGAAGTCGGGAAGTCGGAAGTCGGGAAGTCGGGAGTGTATGATTGTGTTGTATCCGGCAATAATGTCATAGTTAGGCTGAACACTAACAGTGCTTTGTGGTATAATATAATTTATTGAGTAATATAATATACATTAATTAACCAACTAAAACCGACTATTACATTATATATACGGACAAATCTAGTTTTTGGGACGTTCGTTTCGTCAGGTTTATAATGTAAAATGTGATCTTGTTAAACGTTTACCGGTTTGTCACAAAAGACTTGTTAAGGTCGACTCGTCTTCGGAGTTTTGGTATGGAGCCATGTTTGTACTGATAGACTTGAGTCCAGTCTACAATTTTTGTATAGAGCCATGTTTGTATACTTTAAGATAGACTGAGTCCAGTCTAGTTCTTGACGACTTTCCTCCATTTTCTACGTAGACAAATAACATGACCAGTAGACCTAATGATGAAACAGTCAGGCTGGTAAACTCTAGACAAATAACATGACCAGTAGACCTAATGATGAAACAGTCAGGCTGGTAAACTTCTTTGCTTTTTTTGTGAGGGGGGGGGGAGGAAAACTTTTCTGTGCCCCTAGATTAGCCACAGCGAATCGACAAATGTTATGTACAGTGTCCCAAAAGAGACACCGCAAATAGGAATTGTCCCTTCTACATAATACCAAAATTGTAGCCAACAATATATCCCTATGTTTGCTTTCAAATTAGGACTTGGTTTGACACAATTGCAAAACTGATTTGCATCACAGAGCACAACATGTTTGACAACAACTTAATGGCCAAACAGTTCGCACAATGAGCGGCCTTGGTTATACAGAGATGGTGTACACTTTCCTTTATTTGCATCAGACCTGTAAAATGTAGAAGTTAGTCCTTGGTAACTTGTGGTACCCAATGCCATAGTGAGAATTACAATGCTTGTTTGATCAGATGATAACACGTTCGTAATAACAACTTATAAGGAAATTAATGGAAGTGTTCCTACAGATTTTAATGGCAAAGTATACATTTGATTTTGGGGAACCGTTCGATTGTTTCAATCCTATGTAAATGTCGACATAATATACAATAAAAACTAACCTGTGAACATTTCATTTCATCTAATAGGTGGTAGCGTTTTTGAAATCGCTGAATATCTGGAGCGCTTACGTCCACGCAGGAAAAATAATCCGTCATTGGAATACACAATCTGAGAAACGTTTCATGCAGAAACGTTTCTCAGTCTGAAATGTTTTTGGGATCATTAAATTGTTTGAGTAATTACCAAAGATACTCTCCCTTTAACTTAGTTACTCTATGATTTAGCTCACTGAAAACTAAGTGTATTTTGTAATGAAATGTTGCTCGCATAATGATATACAAAAGAACATTGAGAAAATAACACCAATCTAAGCATATTTATAATTTTTAATTTGTTGACAAATTGTATCAACCTTGAAAGTAGATTTTGGCCATATAATTTCGTAAACAGTTATGTACATGTATTAATTTGATAGAAATTCTCGGAATCGAGAAGAGTCCTTTTTTAATACATTTCCAGAGTGAGTTCTCGTTTTCCCTCGTTCTCCCCCCATCACAATAACCAAGGGTACGGATGGGCCCATTCGTATCGCTGTAATGCTTGTAAAACGCGGACTCAGAAATATATTTTTAAAGTGGCGATTCCTTTCGGAGCAAGCTCGACGGTGGGGGCGGGTGGTTGGAGGCGACCTGCTGCCCCATCCTGGTATGCAAAAAAGGCTGCAACACCTCGCTCAACAATCGCTGCATGGGGACTTGTTCCTGGTTGAACTCGATCCAGACTAAGGATGATACTGTCAAGGCAATGTCCTTAATAAGCGGCAAGATCGTCATGAGGCGGTAGACGAAACGGTAGTCCCTCGGGTGTTCGTTAAAGATGCGCTGATGCAAGGCGTCGAATGCCGTTAGTTGGAGTTCTTCTAATTCCTCGGTTGACTGCAGCGGAAGCGGGTTGGACAATGATGGACCTGTGTGGTTTTTTTTTTAAAGAAAAACAAAAAATATATACCTATTAATTTAGCAAAAACAGATAGATACAAGACAGATTTAATACCAATCTCTTCCCCTTTGTCTCTTTGGTAATGCGAGCAGACTGAGCCAGTTGCCCAATTATGACCATTCCTAGAACAGCTCCTGAAAACAAATCTCATCAAACCTGCGTTAAACAGAATCATCGCCTTGAGGAGCACCGCGATCCCCTTGCTGATGCCGAGAGGCCGAAGCCGGTCAACCACATTGGCGATCTGGTCAAAGATGAGAACGCCCTTCTCCGCACACATCCGTTTGGTCATGATAAAGCCATCGGCGAAGAAGAGAGGCTTCTCTTTGCTCTCTTGGAGGAGGGAGGAGCGGTAGACCACATTGGTGAGAAGGATCTCCATCCACGAGTTACACAGCAGAGCCATCTGATCGCTCAAACACAGCCTGTCGAAACCTGGTTTGGGGGCGAAATCAGAAATTACCATAATGGCTTACAAATAATAACGGTCGTGTTTTGACAATCATTTTTTTTTTTTTACATGCTCTAAAGTTTGAAAAGGTTGTTTGAAAATGAACAGCTGGTGCGTTGTCCGGAATTTAAAGTCCACATATTACAGAGGTATAACAATAATGAACTTTAAAATAGCCATGGACATCTACACTGACAGACCGATATACGGCGTTGGCCCTGGATAAATAATTTCAAAAAAAATCGGGGGGGGGGGAGAGAGGTGAGTTTCGTGATTTGTGTTTGGGGTCCAAAGCATGAACCTACATACTTCTACAGGAACTTAAGCTTTGAAAGATTGCAGGCCTTTTTTCTGGTATTCAAAAATCAACATTGCTCATGGTAATTAGCAATGAATTGCTAATTACCATAAAACCTACTTTGAATTATTGTGAGCAGAAAACAAAAAAATAATATCACTCCTCGGAGAGTACGGACTGCATTGCTAACGGGCTAGACTCACCTGGTACTTTCTTGGCCCACTGTACCGTGGTGATCAGAGCTCGATCTGCTAGCTCAGCCATGAGGATCATACCGGCCTTTGGGGTGAACTCGGCGTTGATTGCTCCGTGCACCTTGTACCATTCTACCAACTCTTCCGGCATGGTGATCTTCAAAACTTCGGGCTCTATGTCGAGCAGTCGTGTGGAGAACTCACAAGCTGTGTGGTCATGACCGAAACAAAAAATACCAACGAAAAAATATTACGAGGCAGCCATCTTGCTTTTGATACCGTTTAAAGTATTAATGTAAACAAACAAAGATCGATGGGGAAATAGTCCAGTCACTTTTTGGTAAACGAGAATCCGAAAACGAAAAAGCGAACACCCTTGGGAGCATCTGTCTTTGGGTATTTTGGTTAACATTGTTCTGTAAATGTTTTATAAGTATGGACCATTATTGGGCCTATTCAAAATGAAACAAAGAAGAACCAACACTATAAGAACTAAAAGGGTATTATTGGAAATCCCTCATTTTGATTTTTTTTAAAGATAAAACTGCAGTAGCACATGTAAAATACATTTTTTTATTGAAAACTCTGAGATATTTGAGATAAAATAAACAATATATTTTTTTTTCACGTGGAAAAAATATTGTGGTTTCAAAAACTTTTATTTTTAATAGAAAAACTAAATTTCCGTTCTTTCAGCGTAAAATACAGCTCTAATATTAGTTCATTATATTTGATTATTTCAAAATGGATATCACTTCATACGGATTTTATCCACGAAATAACGATAAGAAACATTTGTAAGGATAGTTCCTCACCAAATGCTTACTTTACCTATAAAATACATAGTTAGTGCATGCTTGGTACTTGCTAACATATAAAACAATATTAATAACAGTACAAAAATACATTTTGTAAAGTTCTTACTCACAACAAGTTTATTTCACAGAGAAAACCAAAGTTTCTGAGACTTGGCATTTATAAACAGTAAAATAACAATATTTACGCTAAAAAACATACTTTTTATTACAACTTGAGCAAATCATAATTTTTAATAAGAATGTATGTTTTATTTGTATATGCACCTGGCGTAATCTATCAAACAACACAATATGCGGTATTAACACAGGCCATAGAACAAGCAACCATAACATGAAATCAATAGTTCAGTTGTTAAAATTTATTACCTTTGCGTTATTTACATGGGAGTGGGTGATTGGTACGCCAATTGGCGTACCTTTCCCAAGACATAATTTCAAAATGGAGTTATTTATCAACCATTGCTTGAATTGCACCATGATTGCACCGTGATAATTTTGTATGATTCTGGTGTTTAATTTTACAAATACTTTTTTTTCTTATTAAACGTTAAAACATTCTTAATTAAAATTAAGTCTAATAAAAATCACAATTATTAGGGTAAAATGTTTATTATTCTTTGAGTGGTACAAATACTCTTGCATTTCGAACTTTGTCTGGTAAAAAACGTGTTTTTGGCAATTAAAAAATAAAGCACGTATTTTTTCTGTAAATTTTGTGTTTTTCATTTTGTTCGGGTTGGATTTAGATTATTATGTTTAAAAAAACGCAAACTCGAGTTAGTTCAGCAGTGTATATGAAAGTTTTACTTTTTTTCCGAAAAAAACATTATTTTTCCAGGTTAAAATGTTTAAATCTGAACTTCTTATAATACCCTTTTAATTCTTATAGTGTTAACCGCTATTACAATATTTGCAGTGAACCTTCAACGTTGTAAGGTGTACACGTTTAGGCCAGCATCCTCAGGTTTTTTTAAACCGATTTGAATGGGAGGAAATGCCATAAAGGCCGGCCATTGTTGTCGTCCCTAATATAGGACATCTATACCAAGTTTCCTTTACTTATCTGGTTCTTCTTTCTTGGGCCAGATTTGACCGGGCTAAAGTCCCGCTCGTCCGGTCGGCGTCTGTACTCCTGTCGCCCACCTTTACACCTATTCAGCCGGACACCTTAGATATTGGATTATAAAGAGATAACGAACAACGTGTATAGCAATCGCTTTACGAACAAAACACTTTACAGTGAAAGGTCGGACAGTTTCTGTTCGCACAACGAGACCTTCTCCTTTGAAGACGGCTCAAGTTCATAAAGCCTGGTTGTAAAACACTATAATTTGCTAAGTACAGATTAATCTTGCTTAGCATTAAAAGGTTACCTCCTAGATAACCTCTTAAAAGTACGTTGTTGTGACTGGACCCCTTTTTGCTTAGCAATTGTTGGACAGTTTTTGTTTGTTCTGGGTTTTGGTTTTTTTTTTTTGGCATGACTTCTTATGTGAAATTGGACCAAGGGAACAATTTCTTAGAAATGTTAAGCATAAAGCTTGCTTGTAAAATTCGAAAGTTGAGCAAACCCGTGCATGGAACACTTCTGCCATCTTCGCTTGACACATGTTTGTCTATTACTATGATGCTTGATCAAATCAGCGTTGTGGAGCAACCCTGTCTACAGCACTTAAACAGCATGCAGTTCAGGATCCAGCTTCCTCCCGAAGACGATCAAAGCATACTGATAAGTTGTTACATCACAAATTCTTTCTAAGAACCACCACAACTTATGGAGAGATTATTTCCATATAGGCCTACATGTTGTGTACTGCAAACCACCGTACTGTGAAGTCCTGTAATGGTCTTGTGTTATCATTTTTATGGATTGTGGCATTTCCTCGCTTTTTACCAATTTATTTTGTGTGCTCTTTTGTGTTTTCCAGTTTTTAGCTTTTCAATCATTGTCTACTTATTTTGTTATGCGCTTGTGTACTATGGAATGGGCGCAATACATTAAATTGTTACTATTATTATATTGATAGTATCGCCACCATGCAAAGTTTCAAATCCTTCTCATGTACACGGTGTTTCTGCAAACCTTACTATGTATCTTCACCATGCAAAGTTTAAAATCCTACTCATGTACGAGGTGAATACTGCAAACCACCGTACTTGATTGCCATGCAAAGTTTCAAATCTTACTTTGGCTTGATAACAAGTGTGTAAGGTTTCCTGTAGCTTTACCTTCAATCATCATTCCTTCCTTGATGCACTTGTTATACCTGCATGACTGACATGTCCGCCTCTTACCGTGGAACACTTCACATTGCTGGCCCTCAGAGCAAGCGTAGATGAGCTTCCCTACATTAGAGAGCAGAAGTGAAAAATAACCAACCAGATATTTAATTATATACCGCCGATTATTACGGTATGCTCGACGTAAAGTTTGTGAAAGTTTAATAGATGTTAATTAGTCAGGTAAAACATCTGATCTGTGTCAAAGGTCGTGGGTTCGAATCCCACTCGAGTGTTAGACTTTACACCGTGGAACACTTCACATTGCTGGCCCTCAGAGCAAGTGTAGATGAGCTTCCCTACATTGGAGAGCAGTAGTGAAAAATAGCCAACCGATATTTAATTATATAGCCTACCGCTGATTATTAATGTATGCTCGACGTAAAGTTTGTGACAATTTAATAGATGTTAATTTAGTCAGGTAAAACATCTGCTCTGTGACAAAGGTCGTGGGTTCGAAGCCAGTGTTAAACTTTACATTGTGGAACACTTCACATTGCTGGCCCTCAGAGCAAGTGTAGATGAGCTTCCCTATATTGAAAATAACCAACCAGTATACCGTCAATTGGTCGTGTATGCTCGACGTAAAGTTTGTAAACATTTAGTAGATGTTAATTAGTGGTAAGACATCTGCTCTATGGCAAAGGTCGTGGGTTCGAATCCAACTCGAGTGATTATGCCTATGGATTGTTTTTTCATAGTCCTTGGGAAATGTACTGAGTATGCAGTGCTTATTACCAACCAATATTTGTGAAAATTGGTTTGTATTATTGCTGCGAACAGCATGACGGGTTCTTGCATATCGAATATTATGAAGGCTTGAGATACTAGCTGGACTTCGACAGGCTGCAGCATTTGCACAATAATGACCGTAAAAATTGCATGATTCCTCGGTAAAAGCTAGTTTCGTTGAATCTACATTTTTGTTTTTGAAAAGTCCTACAGGCCCTTTGACAGGCTTATAATGACTTCAGGCTCGACTGTTGCTATCTCGGAATTTATTGACTAACATGTTTCAAAGGTGTAATCCGTTTTTAGGAAACTTACTCTGAATAGTCCTCTTGAAGAAGGCCTTGCACGCCTCGCAAGACGCCACTCCGTAGTGGTATCCCGTTGCCAACCCTTGGCACACCACGCACAACCGCCTGCACCTCGTCTTCGTCGCAGGGTCATGAGTCCTCACCGCACAGCTGCTCTCTGCTTCCTCGAAGCCTGTGGTGATGCCTGCCGTCTGCATTTTGTCCCTCTTAAGTCTCACTCCATCAACTTTTAAAATCAATCAAGGGGGTTTACGATTCAAACATTCCACCAAAAAGTTTTATTAGAGTGGGATCATATAAGCACTATAAGCTCTGGTCGTGCATAATCATCATTGCCCTATGTAACCTCTATTTGAAAATGAGCGTCCATCCTTGCATGCAACAAAAGGGCAACATCGAGGGTTGGTGAAAAAAATAGAATCACAAAGTGGCAACTGATTAGATAAGAGTTTGGAGTTGGGACTTGAAGGTCACAAGGCTTGAATGCTTTGATTTCCCGTATAAGGAATGGACCTTGTATTGTAACGCAACTGTATTGCCTTGGGTTACGGCTTTGGCTTACACTCAGCCCTTTGAAGCCATGAGATTATCAAGCGGTTTCGAATGGCCTGTAAAGGGCCCAATTATCAAGGCTTGGTATTACTGCACTTGTATAAAATTAGCCGGGAAATTAATTTATATTGTCAGAAATTTGTTCAGGGCCAAATTTCGTAGCTCAGCTTACCTCAAAACAAATAATTATTAGAAAAAAAAATCCACGCTTAACGTTAGCGTATCTCACAGGTTCACGGATAAATCATGGTTAAAATACTGAACATGCTGCGCAATACACGGCTAGCACAGAAATAATATCGCTAAGTCTCTGAGAATGATAGCCGTAAACACAAAATGCCGCGGTAAGCATATTTTGGGCCTCGTAAGCTTATTTTTGAGCAAAGTTAGTGCTGCTAAAAAACCTGTCCTGAGATTTAGTGGAGCGGTCCAGCAACGAAAACAAACCAAAGCAAGTGTTAACAGATGTAGACCTTTGTCATTCTGTCACCATCTTGGTCTTGTTGTTTGTATCCAACATCAGTAATGGATGCTGATATTCATCGTACCAAAAAAGAACCAGACTATTGGCCCCTCCAGCCTCGGTTTGATTACATTGATTTGAATGGAAGAAAATCAAGATGGCTGCATTAAGATAAATGTCTTCGGAGTGTGCTTGAAAGGGTTACCAATTATGTCAATGGTTATTTAATTTTTTTTATTCAGTGGTTAAATTAATGGTGCGTTATTGAAAACAAGGGATGATAGAATTTTTACAGAAATCTACGATGCACCACACACCTTTAAAGGCTAAAGCCGCAGTTTCTAAAACACCCTATTCTCGATAGTGCTCTATTTGGGCAAAGTGCATCAAGATATATATAGCCTTTTGTATTAGTTAGTTGTGCATTTCGCAAAAGGGTAGACAGCATGCATAGCCTGAACACTTCTTTGATAATTTAAACAATTGAACAATGGTTTATTTGATAAAAAACAGTTACCGTTTACTACTTTGGACGGCGATGTATTTATGAAGTGTTTTTTGATGACTTGTGACTTGTGCGTTACAATATTATTTGTATCGATTTATTCCTCCTGAATGCAAATTTAATTAATGTCATACAAATCAAACTATTTTGTTAATTTTTTTTTATTCACGAGTGCTCTAAAACACTCAATTATAAAATCTTTCTTTTAACATAAACGTATTTCAAATTCAATTTTTAAACAAAGGTAGCGTATCAAATTTCTCATTAAGTTAGCATTACTTCTTATTTGTTGAATAGGAACACAAATTTCCGAACATTCCGAACTTTCCAACGAGAGAATTGTCTGTCAGCTTTGAAGAATACTCACAGTCATAGACACATCAAATGGTTTTGCGATTGTGTACACACTTACACCTTCATTGGGAGAAGATGGTCCGATCAGGGATATATTCTACTTCATTTTGGTGCCAGTGACTGTTTTAATGAAAAGTTTAGGAAAAGGGTATCCTCTTTGAAGAATACTGTAACAGTCGTAGACACATCAAATGGTTTTCGATTGAGTAAACATGTACACCTTCACTGGGAGAATATAGTCCGATCAGGGGTGTATTCTACTTAATGTTGGCGCCAATTACTCATTTGGGGACAGGTTAGGAAAAGGGTATCCTCTTACTCAGGAACCATTGGTAAACCCTCTAATAGAAAAGAGGGAGCAATTAGGTTAAACGTTATAACCATTTGGATCTCTAGAAGAAGGGAGCCGAACTGGATAGCAGTTTTTCGTGGATTGCCGGATGAAAATAATACCGCGGGCATGGGTTCAGTTGTTATCAACCACACTGTTTTCTTTTACATAATACACTGAGTTTGAACAGTTTTTCCAACAGCAGTATTCATAGATCAGCCGCCTGAGCGCCAGCAGTATTCATAGATCAGCCGTCTGGGCATCAGCAGTATTCATAGATCAGCCGTCTGGACGTCAGCAGTACTCACTGATCAGCCGCCTGGTCATCTCCAAAGCTCTGGGGGCATCTTGGAGTCCCCGTGCTCGCCTGCTGCCCAGACTGTCCCTGCATGATCGGTTGCAGGACCTCTTTCAGCAGCTGCTGCAAAGGGATCCGCTCCCGAATGAACTCGCTCCAGACCTGGCTGGAGACCGTGAGCGCAACATCCTTGATGAGGGGCATGAGCATCATGAGGTGGTACACCAGACGGTTGTCGCCGGGGTGGTCCTGCTGGATGCGGTAGTGTAAGGCGTCCTGCACCGTGGACTGGATGTCTTGAATTTCTTGCATAGATTGGAGAGGGAGACGGTTGGACAAGGAAGGACCTGTCACATGATTATAATAGATGGAACGACTGTTATATCAAGTAAAGTTTAGTGGATGTCTAATCAAAGAGTAGACTCTTGACAGATAAGGTGCAACCTTAAATCGCATTCCTCTGTTTTATTCAAGATACTCCCACGTATACTGACGGTATATTCAGAACCACTCATTTGGAAACGAAATTATCTTTTATCTTTCTTGCAATAAAATTAGATTACAATTGTAAGTAATAAGAGACCGTGAACCACCCTTTTAAAAACAAACAATCACCCTTAGGATTTGAACCTCCGTTACCTGCGTTAAAGAGCATCATCGTCTTGAGTATGACCACGATGCCCTTGCTGAGCTTGAGCAGTCTGAACCGGTTGACCACATTCATGATCTGGTCGAAGATGAGCAGTGTAGTGCTGGTACTCCAGTCGGGCGAAGAGTACAGATCCTCCCGGTACACGAGGAGACCCTTGGCGAAGTACACGATGTCGTTCCCGTCGATGAAGATGGACGTCCTGTAGATGACATTGGTCAGGAGTACCTCCATCCACGAGTTGCACAGCAGGGCCATCTGGTTGTTCAGGCACAGTTTGTCAAAACCTGTACTCGGGATTCGTTTACACAAAAAGCATCATCAGTTGCATAGATGTGGATCATTTCGCTTACCTTGTAACACCAAGAGAGGGCACTTCATGTCAATGAAGTTGAGCAGAAAGGTCAGAGGTCATGATGCTATCCTTATCACCCCCCCCTCCATTACTCTCTAACTGTTCAACAATTCATTACAATTCACCCTTATTAGTTTCCTTTCATTCGCCTACTTCCCTTCTGTTATGGTTCATTTGAGGAGCTTGCTCACTAACTAATTTTATGCAATATTCGTAAATCGTTTAGCCAACTTAAGGGTAAACACTCTGCTTACCAGGGACTTGTTTAGCCCATTGTACGGTAGTGATCAGGGCCCTGTCCGCCATCTCAGCCATTAACTTCATGGCCGGGGCTAGATCTTGCGGAAGAATCTTTCCACCTGCCTGTTTGCGTTTTTCAATCAACTCCTCCGGTATCGTAATCTTCAGGACTTCGGGTTCGATCTCAAGAAGGCGCTCAGAAAACTCCAAAGCTGGAGAAGAAAAGATAACAAGGTGGATTGGCTTTGAGACAAGTTGCTGGTGCAACTAAAGACATACGCTTGTTCATGCCTCCACCATTACCCCCTCCTCCATGCTGTTATGTTCCAAGCATGTGCAGGATTCAAAGAATGTAACTGGACTGTTTGGAGAATCTGATCGTGATATTCACGATTTAAAGTATTCAGGAATTTGTTATTTTTATTTTATAATTTATATCTTGTTTTAAACTCTTCTCCTTTTCACTTCCTCTTATTATGATTATTATGATTTTTTTATTTATTTTTTTTTTTACCGAGGACGTGCCTTCGCTTCTTCCCGTCGTAGCGGGTGAGAAATCTCTCTCGTCGGGTCGACGTCTATACTTCTGTCGTCCTCCTTTAGTTCGGTTGACACGAACACCTTGAAATATTGAATGTTTAATCTATTGTTATTTAGTGTGTAATGGAAACTCCTCTAGATACACTGTAAGCGAAATATGAAGTTTGGGTAGCAGTTATGTCAACAGGCCTCACCCCAACCCGGCAATTTCGAAAAGCACCCAAACCTCAAATACCCGAAGTGTGGCGCTCGACCCGCACTATTGTCTTTCCATGTCAGTTAAAATTTGTCTTAACCATTTTTGTGTTCTTGTGTTATAGAAAATGCCCAAATTGCATTGGAAATGTTGCGTCCGATCTCATACGCGTGGGTGCCTCATCAAGAAGTGATGACATTGATGGTAAAAATGATAATAAGGAAACAACTTCGATACAATAATGGTCTGAGCCGAACTTCATAAAGATGTTAAGAAGATGCTAACCAACAATTAAGTTGTAGCAAGTCATATGCATTGTGCGATTTGTTTTGACTGGTAACTTATTTTAAGTAACATATCTTGGTAAACACCAATTAACGGAAAACTAGTCTTAGTTCAAACTGGAAACCCGTTTCTACTGGCTGTCAAATCTTTCGCTGATAACAGCTCTATGAAAGTGGGTCCTGGAGTTCTCTTCCTCCAGGACGAGCATTGTCTCACCGTCGACCATCATGCCCGCTTGGATGCACCGGTCGTACCTGCAGGCCTGGCATCTTCTACGCTTCCCCTGGGAAATTTGGCACTGTCGAGTTTCCGTGCACGAGTAGGAAATACTGTCTGAGTATAATAAGATCACAATTTTGATTAATAACCACAAGAAGTACCAGATAAATGCTTAATTACTGTAGTGGTTTATTTCCTGTAAGATTAACGTCAGATTTGTCAATTTTGTGGTAAAAAGCGCCATCACCTTTGACGGCAAACTCAAGTTCGACAGTTGATAAGCCACTGACAACTGTACACATTTCATTGCAAATTTTGCAATTAAATTCTTTTTGAGGAGATAAGGATAAGGTTCTTAAAAGTTTGTTTATAAACTGTTTCTTTGTGCGACGTCATTGTCTGGCAAGACTTACTTTGAACGGACCTCTTGAAGAATGCCTTGCATGCTTCACAGGAAGCCACCCCGTAGTGGTAACCGGTCGCCAACCCAGAACACACAGCACAGCGTCGCTTGCTGGCGGCTGTCGACAGCCCATCGGTGATGTCACACGAGGAACAGCTAACGTTGTCGTCCAGGTTTTTTTCTTCCATTCTCCTTGTACTATACTTTGTCGATGCTGTGCACACTTTACACCCGCAGTAGTCTATAAGTGCTTCTGACCCTCGCCTTTGTCTCGACACCCTTAGGTGAAAAATCCAGCAAATTCTCTCAGTTATCTCAAAAATGAAATCAGCTCCCTGTGGCATCCATCTTTTAGAATCTAAAGGCTGATAATAATAACACTCTTTTCAAATGGATTTGAAGGTACACAACTAATTTATGGTAATTGATTACAAGCGATCTGTAATTGCATAGTGCACCTGTATCCACTCCAATTAGTCTATACACTGTGCATGTACTTGCAATCCCACAGAGAGAAAAAAAACGGACTTTTCCCCGATTGTCTAAAAAAAAAAATTCCCAAAATATTATCAGACGAAACGTAATCTGTATAATATTTCTCAAAATGTCAGATGACATGGAGTTTGAACATAATCATAGAGATTATTGTCAAGTGTTGACTTCAGTAAAGATAAGCAGTGTGCCTACAATGGGGAGACCACTGGTCCATTTTCGAAACCACGCCGGGGTGGGGGGGGGGGTGGTTTCGTGGCTCCGAGTGAGGCTCCGTCAATTATTTTGAATAGGGGGCCTACGTGCACTTTTGGTTCGGGGCTTCAAACAAGAGCCCAGGCCTAAGCCTAAGCGCAAAGGATGGTTTCGATAACGGCCCTAGTTTCATCATGGCTCATAGAATAGAAATTATCCATGATTGATTTTTGGTTTTTAATTAACTCCCACTTATTATGAATTCGGGATTATTCATGTCGACTGGGGCAGCTGAAAAATTGCACTCTTGTGACTCTCCTACTTTTTCAAATGCACCCCTGCGGAACTCGGCCGGTTTAGCCGGAACCGAGCAGTGTGCCAATGTCCCGTGTGTTTGCAGTTCCCGGTGTCGTGGGATTGTGTCCCCCGGTGAGTGTGACCCCATGAGCTGTGACGGAAGTTGGTTCAAATGAAAGAGGGCGCCATCAGACGAAGTTTCTACACGATTCGCGATATGAGGGACGAAATATCCTGCCTTGTTTTTGAAGATTTCTCTCATCTTCTTGACTATGTTTCTCCTAATAAATTCTTTGGTAAAGCAAAACAGAGGAAGGAAATTGTGGTTAAATTGTTTTTTATTTTAAATACCGAGGTAGCCGGAAGCCCCCTCCCCAACATGCGGCTGCGCCAGTTTCCAAAAAACTTTTCACTGGTCGAGTGGCCCTCAATTTCGGCTGTTCTACCAAACGTAAAAAACCGTCAACAGAGGGCGCTCAATCAAATTAACAACAACAACTGCATTATTTTTGAAGAGTTCGTCTTCCTCCTAGTATGGTACGGGCCCGGGGTTCCAATCTCCGTACCCAGCCAAAATTGGCTTTTAATTTTGCAGGAAATAGAAAAAGAAGACGTGCGAGATCTGGTTAATAGCCTACGTCATGTTTCACTAGATGGGAAAAGTCTGGAACCATGACCATAGAAGCCCCGGTTTAACTTTTAATTTCTCATTACCCCATTTAAAAAACAGTGTTTTCTACTCTTTGGTTCTATGTGAAATGTGTTAAATATCGGATGTTGGTAAATTCTGAATAACTGTAAGACAGAGGCCTGTGATACGTGGCTTCTTAATTCCATCAGTCAGTCAATCAGAATCCCCGGCGTCGGGTAAACACCGGTTTAATCACTAAAAGAGTGCACCTCATATGTTTTGTGGGTGAAAACACCTCTAATCATCCCCTTCAAAATAACTAGTTTCATCCTTTTAGAGTTGAGTCTATGTATTACCATATATGGTAGAGCACGGCAGGTCATGGCTTTGTTATGCAAATAAGGTAGCCTCGGTGGGGCGTGACCCGGACAGGAAGACCTTGCGTGCCGTGTGGAAGAAAAATATGGCTGACTTCAAGAAGTCCTCATGGACTTTACTCCAACAACTTCGAGTTTTTGCCGTCATTCTGCCGAGTAAACTACTAAAAAATTAATCTGGTGAGTTTAGAGATTTCTTCTCTGTAGAACTATAGCATTTAAAAAGATTTCCATTCTCATAATTTGGAGACATTTGGGGTTTTTCGGCACATAAGCGCCAACTTTAAAATACCACACGTGTTGTTGACTAGCCCAGGTTGGACTCCTCCGTTGCATACAGTGTAGTGCATGCAGACACTGGTGTCCTACAAGGGCTATTGTGCCGACTTGCCTTCGGTGCTCAGACGGCCCGAGTCAGACGGCACAAAAAATACCTGCGGGGTACCAGTATGGAAAGGATTTAACAAACTTGTTTTCTGAGACGTGATAAGTGTATTCTAAAAATAAGGAATATGACTGTTCTACTTTAGACACCCTATAAATTATAAAAAATAAATACATTACATGGACTAAAATTAAAGGTCATAATTTTCGGACAGAATGCATAGGGATGATTTTGGGGTGGTGGTTGTTGTTTTTATGTACATGGATGATTGTACTGGAGTTAGTAGGCCTTTGTGAGTGTATGCTTGCTTAAATACCAGTTTTCATTTACATTGGTGAGAGTTTTTACAAATTTTCAAGACAAGAATTGTTCAACAACTGCTTTGTGTTTTCCCATTTTATTTCTGTTTCCCTATTGTCTTTGGTACTGTGCTGTTTTTGCAGTACTCATTGTAAAGATACTTCCTTAAACCAGATGATTAACCATTTTATTACAGATTTTTGTTTTTCAAAATATCAATATAATATCAATACACAGTTTGACTTACAATATCTGCCCCAAAACAAGCTCAATTCATTTTTGTTTAGGTTTTGTTCCCCCCACTTTTTTATTTTATTAATGTAGAGTTTGAAATGAAAACCCTAATAGACTGTCAACTTGACAATTTTTTGTTGTTTTCATCATTAATGGTTGTGGTACAACTATGCTGAGGAATTCTTTACAAACATTCTGCAAATTTGATTTGCATAATATATTCTTATTTATAATCATATGTAAGGCAAACGAATCAAGAATGTAGAATACACCAGAACAATGTCCACAGTTTTTGTTGTTGATGGAAATGGTCCCTCCTTTGAATTAGTATTATCAGTAATCAGAGATTCAGGGCCCAATTTTTATATAGCCTGTAGGCACAAAAACTTGCTAAGCACAGACAGTTTTTGCTTAGAAGAATCGGGTAACCAGCCAATATTCCATAAAGTTTTAAAAAGTTTGTGACTGGTGCCCCACTCATTTTTTGCTCGGCAAAATGAATTTGCTTAGCATTTTTTTCCCTTGCTTAACAGCTTTATGAAATTGGGACTAATTTTCAGATATTCTGGAATATTGTTTTTGTTAAGAGCTTCTCAGTAACCCTGGAAAAGGAGGATTCCAGTACCCTTTGTCCCTCTTTGTTACAGGGCACATGAAGTGTCACATGATGAGTGCATACAGTGTACGTGCTGATATGGGAGTGTTTGCATGTCTGTCACAGGCATCCCTCAACAAACATTTTTATGATGTCTATCAGACTTCAGTTTGCGTGTCCATAAAAACTTTGCTTTGTAACGTCTTCCGAGATTATTGGTTAATCTTGTCCTGCCTTTCCCTTTCCAACAGATGAAAACATCAGTGACAACACAAGATGCCCCTTCCTGTGAATTTTGGTCATCCTCAGTCTGAGAAACCCACATGAAATTGATATTGATCACTGCAGCTTCCAACTGCCGCTTCCAACTACACCTTCATTCATGGCATCCAAGCAACGTCATTCTGCTATAGAGAACCATTGGTGTTATCGCTACGTCTACAGTCCTCATGAGCAGAACACCATGAACAACAATGAGGGACCCATGGTGCATGCATGGTATGGATACTTTATCCTTTACCCGTCTTATCATTGTTGTTGTTGATTTGTTTTTTTATCAAAAGTTAAACAAAATTACACAAGTCTTCCTTACTTACACAGTAATTCCCTTAAAAGTTTACTTACGTGTACACATGTACTTTTTTTCTTGAGTTTTGTCAAAGATCACTCTTCGCTTTAAAAGACATGAACATATACAATCAAGGGTTGAAAAAAATAGTTCTATGGTACAATTTGAAATAAACTAACTAAATAAAAAGTACAGCACAATTGAAATGTAATAAACATAGGCAAGGATTTTCATCTCTGAAAGGGCACTCCTGTAGTAACATTTTCAAGTCTATTGGAATATTTTGAAGGTACTTTAAGGACAAGCATAAGCCCACAAGCCCTGTGAGCTCTGTTTAATTCCAGGCCTGTACATCGGTTAGCTGTAATTAGAAATAAACATTCTCATTGCATTCTTATTGCATGTAAATCCATCTGTGACAACACAAAATCCTGGGATGTTCCGCAAGGAGCTTGGTCATCCTCCCCCTGCTTGAGAACCTGTAGTTGATGTCACCCTGGCCTTAGCATCCACTGCTTGATCTTGCTGAATCACCCTTCAAACACAGAGAAGCAAACCAACACGATCTACTCACCTTCTGCTCAAACTCTGCAATACAATGAAGGTATGAAAATACTTTGTAAATCACAAGAAAGGTGTTCCTTGTTGTTTGGCCACATTTAAGTTTGCTGTTATCATGTTTTTTTTTCTTTTTCCCCAGGTGTTCATGATAAGAGCAAACTTAAATAAGGCTCTACAGAAACAAGGAAGTCCTTAAAATGTTACATGTGATGTTGAAGTTTGCATCCTTGATTTAGAAAAAGTGATTTATAAGGTTGTGCAATCTTTTACTTGATTTTTGTTCTCGCACAAAAAACAACAATTATCAGCATATTTCGCACTATCTTCAAGATTGTACTTGTACAAGTACAATCTTGAAGATATTAGAGCTTTGAGGAAGGAATATGTGAGAGACAGTTGAAGCTTAGCACCATGTTGCAGTCAATAACTGCAAACTGTTCATTTACTAATTATGGAGCTCGTAAAAAACACCTTGTGTTCTAAAGGGTAACAGTGTCTACAAGCATGGGTAATAATTTTATTGTGGCCTAAAGGCCATGTCTCACAGGGAAATTGTTTTCATGCAACTTGGAGGCAACCACCAGCACTGCGTACACAAGGAACAGGAGACATTCTTCCAGCTGTAACTCACTATCCCCAAGAAAATAATGAGGAAACTGAAATGTGAATGAGACAAGGCCTGAACAGACACTGAGTTATTGTACCACTGACTTATGTTGTCGCCTACAGGTATTTAATCATATTATTCTGCTTTTCCCTTGTCAACAGATGGAGCTATCAATGATGACTGCACAAGATCCCATGATGTTCACCCATCATGTGTAACTTTAACTCATGAAACTTGGTCACCCTCTGCTTGAGACACCTCCATGTAGTTGATGTCAACCTTACTGCAGCTTCCCACTACAAGAACCACTTTGAAACAGAAACATCTTCATCCAAGCAGACCCACAGAATCATTTACTATGTGCTCGAGAACCATTGATATCACTAAAGACATCATGAGTAGAACACCAGGAACAATGAGGAACCCATGGTACAACTAAGGTATGGCTATAGACACTGACAACTTCCTTTAAAGGATCCCCACATTTTCTATTTAAGTTTTAAAATGTTTTGACCTTTTTCTGATGAAGAATAAGTTTCCAGTTATAAGTGTTCAAGTTAGAAGGACAGGTTACAACTGTATTTTTGATACGATATTTGCAATAACAGGCCTGGAATTTCATTGTAAAAGGGCAATCCTATTGGAAAATGTTCAAGTTTATTGAAATGTTTTGAAGAGCATTCAAGACCAAGACCAGGTGCAGCAGAGGCCATGACCATGTGGTCTATGTATAATTAAAGTCCTGTACATACATCATGGCCTTCATGTAATTGAGCTTCTCATTGCTTTTCTTTCACAACAGATGCATGTAAATATGTCTGTGACAACAATGGAATCCTGAGATATTCCTCACAGTGTCACCCTCGTGAACTCAGTAGAGAGCTTGGTCAACCTTCCCTGCTTGAGAATGAATCCTTGGTTGATGTCACCCTGACCCTGGCATCTACTGAATGTTCTTGCTGACTCACCCTTCAAACAGAGAGAAGCAAACTAACAGGGTCCACTCACCCTCTGCTCAAACTATCTGATGTGACACTAGTATAACTGACTGCACTTCATGTTGATCTACCATACAATCAAGGTATAAACATTTTTTGATTTATGTGTACTTGAAAGTGACCCACTGAAGGTATGCAATATGCTTGTACAAAGGACTACAGACTGCATTCTCAACTTCAACATTTTCTAAAGGACAATAATATACTGAAATGATCCTCCATTCAAAATGTTGCCAGACCAACAGACGCAGTATTTAGCTCTTGCAGAGTTGGGTTTGTCAAAACTTTAGGAATGGACGTGATTACAAACGTGATTTCTGTTGTTAAGCAAAGATTTGTTTGAGGTTTGCTGTCACTACAAGAAAGAACAATTTTGCACCAGCTTCACCTTTTTACTTGTATGTGCACTAGGGCTTTAAAAAAGAATGTATGACAGACATTTGTTGCTTAGCTGCATGTTAAAGTCAATAAGTAAAAACTGTCCAAGTGTTCTCCACAAACTTGCCCTCCCAAAACACACTGTGTCAATCTACTGATAATGTTCTAACAAGCATTTAAACAAAACTAGTGTCCATGTGGCAACAGTGCACACTTTCTTCAATTCTCCTTGATGAATGGGTAATAATCTGACTCTGGTCTTATAGAATAGACACTAAGATATTGCACCAAAGACACATGCTGTAGGCCTACAGGTGTTTAATATTGCACTTCTTTTCCCTTTCCCAACAGATGATCCCAAGGTGTTCTACCTTCATGCGCACCTTTAACTCGACATAAAAATTGATCATCTGCTTGAGACACCTCCATGTAGTTGATGTCAACCTTACTGCAGCTTGCCAATACATGACCACTGTGTTTAGTTTAAAAAAGAAACCTTCATGACATCCAAGCACACTCATAGAATCATCTCAATCTTTGGTAGAGAACCATTGATGTCACTACAGACCTTAATGACCTAGATGGAAACCAGTTGATAGCCGAAGGACCTAAAGGGTCATGAATGAAATGATTTTATTCAAATTCTGTCTGTAAACATAAGAATGTGCAATAAAGTCACAAAACAAACAGTGTTTGAAAGTCATTCAATTGTTGAGAATCTCGATTACAAGTTTTTAACAAAATCAGTTAAAAATCTGCTCATCAGGTTGGCATGAGATAGATAGCCTTGGGGCCAAACTACGTTCTCATTTTTCCCTAAAGAGGGTTTTTGAGTTTTCGTAACCGGCTACTATCACGATCAGATTTTCAGTAACAATTTCTTCTCAAAAAGAGTTGGAAGTTACAAGTGATACTTCAAATAGAAGTGATCAAAAAATGTTAAAAACTCAAGTAACTCAGTGCAGCATTTGTCAGACAAATTACAAAAATGCTCAAAATAAAGGCACAAAGTTACAACAGACCAAATTATGCTGAACACAATAGCTTATACCTGCAATTTTCAGACAGAAGTTATCATTCAGTTAACACTCAATAGCAGTCCAGTGCTGCCCTCCAGGACAGAACATCAGGAACAACATTAAGGGACACGTGGTGCAACCAAGGTAAGATTGCAGGCGCTGACAAATGCCTTTTAAATATCTACACATTTTTCAATTTTTTAATAGTTCGGCCAAGAATTGGGAAAATCATTCATGTTTTAAATTGTTTTTGATTTTATTCTTCAAAGTTAAAAGTAACTGTTAGGATGTTCCTTGTTAAACCAGAAATAGCTTTAAATGTTGTGTATTTTCCAGACCTGGAAATATACGACAGCCTGTGGCTCACAGCAAGTGCTGTTGGTGCCCTGTGCCATTGCTTTAATGCAGACATTATATAACCAACATTTGTTTATAATACTCTACAACTACAACTAAGAAGTGTGAATTCCATTATTCTTTTCCGTATGAGTAATACATTTTCAAAATTATCAAATGAAGGCTTTAAAGTGTAAAAAAAAATAGAGAAAAATGTAGCAAATGTATTTCTAATATAATAAATGCACAAAATTTCATATCTGAAAGGGCCCTTCCCATTGGAAAACTGTACATTTACTAAATATTGAGCTCGCAAAACCAGTGTCTGTTGCCGCACTAGTGTACAATATCATCCAGTCTCTATGAAGAGTGGCCGATAATTTTTATTGTTTCCTAACAGACACCGAATTATTGCACCAAAGACACCTGTTGTATCTAATCTTGTCCTGTCTTTCCCTTTCTCAACAGTTAAAACTGATCCCAAGATGTTCACCCTCCATGTGCACCTTCAACTCTTGAAATTGGTAACCCTCTGCTTGAGACACCTCCATGTAGTTGATGTCAACCTTACTGCAGCTTCCCGCTACATGACCACTGTGCTAACTTTCAAACAGAAACACCTTGATGACATGCAAGCAAACTCATAGAATCATCTTATTCTGTGGTAGAGAACCATTGATTTCAGTACAGTTCTGATAAGCAGAACACCAAGAACAACAATGAGGGACCCGTGATGCAAGCAGGGTAAGATTACAGACACTAAAAACTGCCTTTTAAATATCTGCAATTTGTCTATTTTAATTAAGCCAAGAATCGGGAAAAAATGTTCACTTTTCAATCATGGTTTTGTTTTTCTTCTTCAAAAGTTAACAAAATTACAAGACTGTTTCTATTTAACCCAGAAATTATTGTAAAGGTTGTGCCTGGCGTATTTTCAAGGCCTAAAAATAACAGACAGCATCAAGGCAACTGCCGTAGGTGCCTCGTTCCATTTCCACAAGGCAGACATTATATACCCAACCTTCTTTTGTAATACTCAACAGCTACAATTAAGAAGTGTGTATTCTGTCATTCTTTTCCATATGAGTAATAAATTTCCAGTTATTAGTCGAAGGCTATAGTGTGTTCAAACTAGAAGAAAAGTTTACCACTGTATTTCTAATACATCAATGCATTACTGACCTGGAATTTCATCTCTGAAATGACACTCCCATTGGAAAACTGCACATTTACCAAATACGGAGCTCCCGAAATGTTTTGTTTTGCACAATAGTTTCTATAAGCATTAACTGATTTACCAGTGTTTGTTGCTGCACTAGTTTAACCTTCATCAAATCTGTTTGCAGAGTGGGTGATAATTTTGTTGTCTCCTAAAAGAGACTGAGTTGTTGCGCCAAAGACATGCTGTAAGCCTACATGTATTTAATCTTGTCCTGCAATGTCTTTCCCTTTCTTACAGATATCGAAGATGACGACACAAGATCCCAAGATGTTCACCCTTCATGTGTGCCTTTAACTCATGAAACTTGGTCAGCCTCTGCTTGAGACGCCTACATGTAGTTGATGTCAACTTTACTGCAGCTTCCCGCTACTGGCCACTGTGTATACTTTCAAACAGAAACACATTCATGACATCCAAGCATACCCATAGAATCATCTCAGTCTGTGGTTGAGAACCATTGATGTCACTACAGACCTTGTGAGCAGAACACCAGGAACACCGAGGTACCCAAGGTGCAACCAAGGTATGATAACATAAACTAAAAACTGCCTTTGTACTAGCCCCTTGTTATAATAGATGTTGAATTTGCATCGGGGATAAAGAATATTATTTTTTGGTTTTTTACCCATACACCGATGTGTGTAGCACTGTATACTCAGTACTTTCCCGAGTCCTGTGAAAAAATATCACAGGCTTATTACTCGGGTGGGATTCGAAACCACGACCCTTAAACATGAATTTTTTCCCCATTTCTGTATACTCAGTACTTTCTCGAGTCCTGTGAAAAAATATCACAGGCTTATTACTCGGGTGGGATTCGAACCCACGACCCTTGCAATTCTAGAGCAGTGTCTTACCAACTAGACTACCGAGATTGCCCGGTAGCTAGAGGCAGTTCGAATCCTATGTTTTGGCAGCGGGTACCGCATAGGATTCGAACTGCCTCTAGCTACCGGGCAATCTCGGTAGTCTAGTTGGTAAGACACTGCTCTAGAATTGCAAGGGTTGTGGGTTCGAATCCACGTAATAAGCCTGTGATATTTTTTCACAGGACTCGGGAAAGTACTGAGTATACAGAAATAGGGAAAAAATTCATGTTTAAATTATGGTTTTGTTTGTATTCTTCAAAAGCAAACTAATTTACATGAATGTTCCTTTTTTTGCCCCAGCAATGCCTTTAAAAGCAAATTTTTCACAAGAAAAAAGATTTCTCAGGATAATCAGTCAATATTTTTTTGCATTAGTTTCAGCATTGTACTTGTGCCTGAACAAAACCGTTCAGAAAATAAAATGTGACAGACAGTTGTAATTTAGCTTCATGCTGGAGGCACTAACTGCAAACTGTGCATAATGGTTAGCTTAATTCTTTTCAGAGACCATTCGTTTCCATATAATCATGACCATCTGGCCAGACATGGCAAGTTTTTTTGATTTTTCACTCATTTTTTTCAGGAACAGTATCGGGGTATGTCAACATGGGAATCATTGGGAAATGTTGATTCAGAACATGACCTTTGCTTTGACAGTTTTGGTTGAGTAACAGGTGGTCAAATCTTGCGGCCATTTGCAGCTGCTATGGGCACTTTGGGTACAAGCCACTTGTGTGGTTGCGATAGTCTGTAAAGGGTTAATAGTTTCAGTGAATACTGAAAACCAGTTTCTGTTGTGACACTAGTTTACACCTTCAAGTCTCTGTTCAGAGTTGGATTAATTTTATTGTGACTTAACAGAGACACTGAGTTATTGCACCAAAGACACACATTGTAAGCCTACATTACTTAATCTTGTCAAGTGTCTTTCACTTTCCAACAGATGAAACCATCAGTGACAACACAACGTACCAAGATGTTCACCCTTCATGTGCAAGTGCAACTCATGAAACTTGGTCACCCTCTGCTCGAGACACCTCCATGTAGTTGATGTCAACCTCACTGCAGCTTCCCGCTACATGACCACTGTGTCTACTTTCAAACAGAAACACCTCCATGACATCCAAGCAAACTCATAGAATCATCTCACTTATGATGTGGTAGAGAACCATTGTTGTCTGTACAGACCTGATGAGCAGAACACAGGAACAACGAGGGACCCATGATGCAAGCAAGGTATGGTAACAGACACTAAAAACTGCCTTTTAAATGGTGTTTTGTTTCAGTGGGCAAGCAAGGAAACCTTAAATATCAACATAAACAGAAGTGAAAGTGATGTTTTTCACAAGTGAAAGCAGGGAACTTGAATGTAACAAAGGATCCTGAATCCCTGTTCCAGAATCGCATAAAGGACAAGAGTATCCAAAAACAAAGCACTCACTTCAATACATTGCTTATGCCAGGCGAGATCGGACAATTATTAGACAATTCAAATTTAAACTTCATCATTAAGCTTGTACAATTGTAAATGTACAAATACTTTATAGAAACAAGAAGTTCAAATTGAACCTTTTTGAAAGGTTTATTTTGCTATCATTGTTCTAATGTTCAATGCATATAATGCTAACCCAATTCGGATTATAGTTCATCTCAAGTAAAAACAAACTGTCACAAACTATTTTCAAAAACGAAAAGTTTATACTTGATTTGTATTATTATAAAGCATTGTCTATCCATCCAAATTTTTCGGATTCAACAACAATTGTTCTGTATCATGAAAGAAGTGTCTGGAAAAGAAATTGTAAAACATGAATCACAAATCCCATGAAATGGACTGAGAGGATGAATTGAATATACAAAGATAGTCAACAGTTTTTACCTTAAACTACTGTTGCATGTGAAATCAATGTTTGCATCCTGGGTCTATTTTAGGTTTTGATTGAGAAAAGTTTATTTGACATTTATTCTTGCCAGAAAGACATATGATAATCTGTAGTTTCCTTTTGCACGACTCTCAACGTTGCACTTGTCCTTTTTGCTGGAAAAATTGCATCAGTAACAAGTAGTTTTTTTAGACAAGTTTATTTTGGTAGGGTCATCAAGGCCATTTTTATATTTGCTACCAGACACTTCAGTTGGATTTATTAGACTCCAAAGAAAAAGGGGAGGGGGCATAAGAGGGCTTTAGTTTGCCTATCACATTTAAAAATAGTTCTGTCAGCAGACACATGTATATTCAACCTTTTTAATTTCCATTTCTTTAATCTACTACAGATTGGCTAATCCAGACAGAGAGTGTCGGATCTCCATGCAGAATGGCAGTGGCAGTTCATAACCAGTAGAGACGCCTGGAGCTATCATTGTTGGAGCTCAGCAGTAGTCTACCTCAGCAGCAGAATAATAATAATAGTTATCTTGGATGGATCTTGTGTAAAATTTAACAAAAAAACATGGTAAATTATTCACACTTCCACTTGCGTGGTGAATCAGCCACACTTCCACTTGTGAGGTGAATCAGCCCACTTCCACTTGTGTGGTGAATCAGCCACACTTCCACTTGTGTGGTGAATCGGCCACACTTCCACTTGTGTGGTAAATCAGCCACACTTCCACTTGTGTGGTAAATCAGCCATACCTCCACTTGTGAGGTGAATCAGCCACACTTCCACTTGTGTGGTGAATCAGCCACACTTCCACTTGTGTGTGGTGAATCAGCCGCACTTTCACTTGTGAGGTGAATCAGCCACACTTTCACTTGTGAGGTGAATCAGCCACACTTCCACTTGTGAGGTGAATCAGCCACACTTTCACTTGTGAGGTGAATCAGCCACACTTCCACTTGTGAGGTGAATCAGCCACACTTCCACTTGTGTGGTGTATCAGCCACACTTTCACTTGTGAGGTGAATCAGCCACACTTTCACTTGTGAGGTGAATCAGCCACACTTCCACTTGTGTGGTAAATCAGCCACACTTCCACTTGTGAGGTGAATCAGCCACACTTCCACTTGTGTGGTGAATCAGCCACACTTCCACTTGTGTGTGGTGAATCAGCCACTCTTCCACTTGTGTGGTAAATCAGCCACACTTCCACTTGTGAGGTGAATCAGCCAAACTTCCACTTGTGAGGTGAATCAGCCACACTTTCACTTGTGAGCTGAATCAGCCGCACTTTCACTTGTGAGGTGAATCAGCCACACTTTCACTTGTGAGGTGAATCAGCCACACTTCCACTTGTGAGGTGAATCAGCCACACTTTCACTTGTGAGGTGAATCAGCCACCCTTCCACTTGTGAGGTGAATCAGCCACACTTCCACTTGTGTGGTGAATCAGCCACACTTTCACTTGTGAGGTGAATCAGCCAAACTTTTATTTTTGTCGTGAATTATTCACACTTGCCCTTGTGTGGTGAACTATAATCCTAACCTCGCCTTGTGAGTTGAAGAAGCGACACTTTCTCTTGTGTAGTGAAATAGCCACACTTTCCCTCGTGTGGTGAACTATCCTAATGATCACCTTCTGTGGTGAATTAGCCACACTTCCACTTTGGGTAAATTAGCCACACTTCCCCTTGTGGCTGACTCAGCCAAACTTCCTCTTTTATGGTGAATTAGCCACACTTCCACTTGTGTGGTGAATCAGCTACACTTTTCCTTGTTAGGTGAATTAGCCCTTCCCTTTGTGATGAATTATCCATCCCTTCATTTTATGGTGATTGATTCCAACTTCGGTTGTGCTGTGTTTTAACCATGCTTCCCCTTGTGTGGTGAAACAACAGTACATCCCTCTTAGTTGATAAAGCAAAAAGATCCATCCTGTTTACTCTTCCCAAAGCTAGATGATTCAGAATTAGATCAAGTCTGACTGTTGCATAAATAATTTCACCCAAAAAATGTTGACAAATTTAACCAAAAGTTTCCATGCAGATAATCGGGGCTCTCTGATTGTCTTCCTGGGAAACAGCTTAATCAGTCAGTGTATTCTGATTGAAACTGAGCTAGAATTGTTGTTGAAATTCAGAATATTTAGTAGTTTAACATTCTAAAAGAAAATCATCTGTTTTTATCTCATTGCTTTTTAACTCAGACTTACATATAATTCTGTATCACTTATCTTAATGAATTTGCATAAATGTATACATGTTGAGTTGCTCCTACCGAAAAATGAAGTCAATTACAAATTCTCATGAAATAATGACTTTGCTTGCAAGTAAAGTCATCATTTTTGTTTGAAAATTGACAATACTTTTAAAAGAAATTTAAAGAGTATTTATTAGGCATCTAGCAAAGAAATTGTTTATCTTCAGAATTGAATTTTAACAAACGTTTTGGCCTCTGCATGATATTGAGGATATTATTCAGAGCTTACAAGCAAAACCACCACATTTCTGTTCTGTCTAAAGTGTTTAAAATGTTTTTTTCCCATTTTTTTTAAATTAGAAAAACGGACATGGCTTCATTGTGTATGGGTAGCTCATTTTGATGAGTTTCTTTCATGTATGTATAAGAATCTTTCGAAAAACTCATCTGCAGAGTTGTGCAAACACCTGTGCCTGTCGGTGGACCCCCCTCGGCTGCCTGGAACAAGTGGTGATCCTGCTGGCCCGGCTGCAATGGAAGGTATGTTCTCTGTTCAGTGAAGTTCACTTAGATGCACCATTGGTGTTCTACTTCACTGGTGTAATGCCTTACAAGACTTGACGAGCTAGAGCGAGCATTTTTGGAAGCATGTGCGTACATACTAGGGCGAGCTTGAAGGGAGTAGTTGGTCCCTAAAACGTGTTGATCGATCTCCCAAGATGTTGAGATGAGGGCCCCTTATTATTTATCCTTATGTTGGTCACATCATTTTTTGTTGTTTAGTATAACAGGCATGTACTGGGGTTCGTTTGAGACCTTCAAGAGCGGTGCCGAAAGATGTCTTCTTTTGAGCCAATGGAATCTGGACCCAATGGATGATGAGGACTTCAACCAGTTGATGGTACGAGGGCTGGAGAAACATGTTCTGCTTGGTCATGAAACTTAGCACTAAAAAACGTCATGTAAGAACCACACATTTTATTGCCTTTTGATACCAAAGATGACATTGGATTTGTACTATTCTTAGGTTTTTTAACTATTTTTTTTCGGTAGAGGTCAAGTCTCAATCAAAATTGGTATTAACACTTCTATGACATGGTATTTGAGCTGTACCCTTTTTGGTGAGTTAACCTTACTTCCCCTTGTGTGGTGAGCTGCTCATACTTCCACTTGTATGGTGTAGATCATCCATACCTTCCTTGTCTAGTGGATCATTTAAACTTGTCTGTAAATCACCCATACTTCCCCTTGTATGGTAACTTATCAATGCTTCCCATGGTTTGGTGAATCTCCCATACAATTCCTCCTGTACATGTGGTGAAGCACCCATACATCCCCTTGTATGGTAAGTTGTTCATAATTCCCCCTGTGTGGTGAATCACCCATACTTCCCTTTGTATGGTAAATTATTCATATTTCCACTTGAAGGGTAAATTACCCATACATTCCCTTGTGTGGTGAATTACCCATACTATCCCTCTTGTGTGGTAAATCACCCATACTTCCCCTTGTTTGGTGAATCACCCATACAATATCTCCTGTAAATGTGGTGAATCTACCAAACTTCCCCTTATATGGTAAATCACCCACTACGGTACCTCTTGTATGGTAAATTATTCATATTTCCCCTTGTATGGTAACTTACCCATACTTTCCCTTGTTTGGTGAATCACCCATACTTCCCCCTTGTTTGGTGAATCGCCAATACTTCCCCCTGTGTGGTGTATCACCCATACTTCCCCTTGTGTGGTGAATCACCCATACTTCCCCCTTGTGTGGTGAATCACCCATACTTCCCCTTGTGTGGTGAATCACCCCATAAACTCCCCCCTTGTTTGGTGAATCACATACTTCCCCCTTGTTTGGTGAATCGCCCATACTTCCCCTTGTATGGTTCCCCTTGTATACCCATACTTCCCCTTGTTTGGTGAATCACCCATACTTCCCCCTTGTGTGGTGAATCACCCATACTTCCCCCTTGTTTGGTGAATCACCCATACTTCCCCCTTGTTTGGTGAATCACCCATACTTCCCCCTTGTTTGGTGAATCACCCATACTTCCCCTTGTTTGGTGAATCATCCATACTTCCCCTTTGTGTGGTAAATCACCCATACTTCCCCCTTGTTTGGTGAATCACCCATACTTCCCCTTGTTTGGTGAATCACCCATACTTCCCCTTGTTTGGTGAATCACCCATACTTCCCCTTGTTTGGTGAATCACCCATACTTCCCCTTGTTTGGTGAATCACCCATACTTCCCCCAATTGTGTGGTGAATCACCCATACTTCCCCCTTGTGTGGTGAATCACCCATACTTCCCCTTTGTTTGGTGAATCACCCATACTTCCCCCTGTGTGGTGAATCACCCATACAGTTCCCCCTGTACATGTGGTGAAAAACCCATACTTTCACTTGTATGGTAAATTATTCATATTTCCCCTTGTATGGTAAATTACCAATACTTTCCCTTGTGTGGCGAATCAACCTCACTTCTTGTTTTTGGTGAATGACCCATACCATCTCTGTGTTGTCGTGATATACAAACATCCCCCTACCCTAAATAGGGGTTCAATAGTAGAAAAGTCTTAGTGTCAGTCTTAGAGTGTCTCTCAGGTTGGCAGTTTGTTACCTTTATGGGTTATTTATCAGTAAAATTACCCATACTTCATCTTGTGTGGTAAATCAATCTTTTTTCCCCATGTGTGGTGAGTTACCCGTACTTCCCATTGTATGGTAAATTACCTACGCTAACACTTGTTTAGTAAACCAGCCTCACTTCCACTTGTGAGGTGAATGACCATTACTTCCCCTTGAGTGGCGAATCACCCTTTCTTCTCCATGTGGTGAGAAACCTATACTTATGTTTTTGTGGTGAATTACCCTTACTTCATCTTGAGTGGTGAATTGACTATCCACCAATTTTGTGGAGAAGGATACCCATACTTTCCCCTGTGTGGTGAAGCACCCATAACTTCTCCCTGTGTGGTGAAGTACCCATACTTCCCCTGTGTGGTGAATTAGCACCCATACTTCCCCCTGTGTGGCAAAGTACCCATACTTCCCCCTGTGTGGTGAATTAGCACCCATACTTCCCCTGTGTGGCGAAAGTACCCATACTTCCCCCTGTGTGGTGAAGCACCCATACTTCCCCCTGTGTGGTGAAACACCCATACTTCCCCCTGTGTGGCAAAACACCCATGCTTCCCCCTGTGCGGCGAAGTACCCATACTTCCCCCTGTGTGGTGAAGCACTCATACTTCCCCTTGTTTGGCGAAGCACCCATACTTCCCCCTATGCGGTGAAGCACCCACACTTCCCCCATGTGAGGTAAAGCACCCATGCATACTTCCCCTTGTGTGGTGAAACACCCTTACTTTTTCTTGTGAGGTGAAGCACCCCATACTTCCCCTCGTGTGTGGTGAAGCACCCATACTTCCCCCCTTTGTGGTGAAACACCCATACTTCCCCCTGTGTGACGGTGAAGCACCCATTCTTCCCCATGTGGTGAAGCACCCATACTTTCCCCCTGTGGCAAAACACCTATAACTTCTCCCTGTGTGGTGAAGTACCCATACTTCCCCCTGTGTGGTGAAGCGCCCATACTTCACCCTGTGTGGCGAAGTACCCATGTGGTGAAGCACCCATACTTCCCCGTGTGGTGAAGCACCCATACTTCCCCCTGTGCGGCGAAGTACCCATACTTCCCCCGTGTGGTAAAGCACCCTAGTTCCCCCTGTGTGGTGAAGCACCCATACTTCCCCCGTGTGGTGAAGCACCCATACTTCCCCGTGTGGTGAAGCACCCATACTTCCCTGTGTGGTGAAGCACCCATACTTCCCCTGTGTGGTGAAGCATCCATACCTCCCCTGTGTGGCGAAGCACCCATACTTTCCCTGTTAGGTGAAGCACCCATGCATACTTCTCTTTGTGTGGTGAAACACCCATACTTTTTCTTGTGAGGTGAAGCACCCATACTTTTTCTTGTGAGGTGAAGCACCCATACTTCCTCTCATGTGTGGTGAAGCACCCATACTTCCCCCGTGTGGCAAAACACCCATACTTCCCCCGTGTGGTAAAGCACCCTAGTTCCCCCTGTGTGGTGAAGCACCCATACTTCCCTGTGTGGTGAAGCACCCATACTTCCCCGTGTGGTGAAGCACCCATACTTCCCCTGTGTGGTGAAGCACCCATACTTCCCCGTGTGGTGAAGCATCCATACCTCCCCTGTGTGGCGAAGCACCCATACTTTCCCCTGTTAGGTGAAGCACCCATGCATACTTCTCTTTGTGTGGTGAAACACCCATACTTTTTCTTGTGAGGTGAAGCACCCCATACTTCCTCTCATGTGTGGTGAAGCACCCATACTTCCCCCTGTGTGGTGAAGCACCCGTACTTCCCCCTGTGTGGCGAATCACCCATACTTCCCCCTGTGTAGTGAAGCACCCATACTTCTCCTTGTGTGCTGAATTACCTTTATTTTGAATGTCGATTACTGCCCCTTTTGTGGCAATCTACTCATACCTCCCTTCGGTGTGATGAATTGGCATACTTCCCGTCGTGTGAAATCAACCCTGTACTTGTTTGTTAAATAAGCAGTTTTAGTTATAGAAGTTATATCTTATGTTTATCCAATGTCATCTTTGGTATTTATTGGCGACAAAGTTGAAAATGTCACCACCCAATGTAACTAAAACAGTTACTAATTTTTGTAACATCAAAAACAATTTTGTCAATGTTTTTGATGATTTGTTTTATACACTTATGACTTTGTTTTTAATCAAAGTCGGTCAAATTGAAGAATTCTCTTGTCATCCTTTTGTCAGTTGACTACATTTGAACATCCAAATTGCCGCCCCATGAAAAGCAAGGGGGAAATTAAGGCCTTTGCTGAACATGTTTCTCCAACCTGCATACGATTATCTGGATAGAAGTCTTTATCATCTATTGGGTTAGGATCCCATTGGAACAAGAGTCGATATCTCTCGGCACCACCAGTGCACCCGGGTAACTTCACAACAAGAGGTGAAATCTTAAGACACTTGGGGGCGTCACTCATTTAAGCAAGCAACAACTCCCTTCTGCTCAACACTTCTGCGTCTAAAACAAAGCACAACAATTGCGTCTAGCTCGTTAGGTCTTGTAAGACAGTACACCATTGAAGTAGACCACTGATGGTACACCGAATTGAACTTCACTGAACAGAGAACATATTGACCATTGCACTTGGGCCTTTAAGTCACTACAAGTTCTGGGTAGTCGAGGGGGATCACCGACAGGTGCAGGTGTTTGCACAACTCTGCTTTTTTTTTTTTAAGTCATTTTTTTTAATAAAACAAAAATTGAAATGTACCCTTCTCTGTAATGTGTCTAATTTATGTGAAACCTACCCCAACGCGTGTCCGCCCCCCCAAATAAATTTAGGGTCTGTCTTATCCCGATGGACCCTTAGGCCACTATGTTTTCCAACAATGCAATTGGCTGTGTACTGAGCGCTTTTAGCAAGGTATTTTGCGCATTGAAACTTTCATAAAAATATTACACCCAATTTATGTTGCATTGTGGGCAAACATGGCTACCTTGGCAACTATGTTTTCAAACATTGCAATTGGTGTGTATTACGCGCTTTTAGCAAAGTATTTTGCGCACTGAAACTTTCATAAAAATAATACACACCCAATTCATGTCGCATTGTGGGAAAACATGTTGGTCTAGTACACTAGACAACTTAAATAATCGGACAAAAGTCAAGGTTAGAGCAAATCAACCAAAGGGGAAATCCTACATACAAAAATATTGTAATACTTGCCCTTAAATAGCATCAGCCTTTATTCTCATACAGATCAAACTTTCTTATTAATTAGTTAAAGACACTGGACACCTTTGGTAATTGTCAAAGACCAGTCTTCTCACTTGGTGTATGTCAACATGCACAAAATAACAAACCTGTGAAAATTTGAACTCAATTGATCATCGAAGTTGCGAGATAATAATGGAAGAAAAAACACTCTTGTCACACGAAGTTGTGTGCTTTCAGATGCTTGATTTCGAGACCTCACGCGTGAGGTCTCAAAATCAATTCAAATATTTTACTGAGAAATTACTTCTTTCTCCAAAACTACGTTACTTCAGAGGGAGCCGTTTCTCACAATGTTTTATACTATCAACAGCTCTCCATTGCTCGTTACCAAGTAAGTTTTTATGCTAACAATTATTTTGAGTAATTACCAATAGTGTCCAGTACCTTTAACACAAGTTATGGGCAAATATTCATGAAGACTCCTCTCTTGATGTCTTCCCAACACTTGACTAGCTGGTTATTCTTAGATCACTTTCTTTGTTGATGACTTCATTCAATTGACTTGCAATAATAATGCACTTTTAAAAAGTTTCTTCACTAATAAAACATTTATAAGAAAATGTATTTTTTAAAGAGTTTGTTTAACCTTTTTTTTTTTAAGTGACTTCATTATCTTTACAGATATGGAAAGTTTCAGCGCAACATTAACTGTGTTGCACTGGAAAAAGTTTCTTTACATTACAATAAAGAAAATGGCTCTTTCAAGAATGTGCTTAACGTTGTTTAGTATTGTTGAAAGTAACTTCATCATCAAAGAAACAGACTTCAAACAAATAACTTTATCCAGTAATTTTAAATAAATAATTAACTAAACAAGATAATGCTAAATTCTTAATCCGCCCGCACTATGGGATTAGTGAATGATCCTAGTTCCTGCAACTTCTTTTTCTTCAAGTGAAAATTCATGTCAAACTTCTGTAGTTTTCATAACCAATATCTTGTAGTGCACCAAATAGTTTTTATATATGTGTTTCAGATTGATAGTGTGAACATAGGTTTCAAAGGTATCGTCGCTTATAAGGTATAACAATGCATTTTTTTAAAGACAAATAATCTTGACTTTTGAATTCTTTCAGTTGAATTTTTCTTTATATTTTGGGTTCACCTAGAAAAATATTGTTTTTTTAATAGATGTTCACTTTTTGAGGAACAATAACAAGCACAATAGAGAAGTGTAATTCCAAGCGCGCATTTCTAGAATGAGTATTTAGCATAATCTTAAAATCAAATACACCTAATGTATATTCAGGCATGCAACAGCTAGCAGCTTGTCAAAATAAAAGGCAAATGTGACACAGCACAAGATCAACTTTTTACTGTGTTTTTCAATTTCCAATCTGGATGAGAAACACAAAATGAGGAAATCAGTTGATAACCAGAAATGTGTTGCATGCCTGTATATTAATAATACATATTAAACATTATTGTATATTCAGGCATGCATGCAACCGTATGATTTTGTTGAAAGAAGAAATTTGTGCCTTGCACAGCAGTTCTTTGTGTTTTTAAATTTTTAGTGGCAGAGTACAGCTAATGACACAAAAATGAGGAAATCATGACCGAAATGGGTTGCATGCCTGTATATTATTAAACATAATTATAAACTGTTGTATATTCAGGCATGCATGCAAAGTTTTTAATTTTCGATCCCAGTACAGCTGAAAAAACAAAAATTAGGAAATCAGCTGATGACCTGAAAAATTGCATGCCTGTATATTACAATGTATATTAAATTCATGAGAGTAAAGTATAATGTAAAAGTGCACCATTGCAAGCAGTGTAGTTCATTTGCATGTAAGATTTGCCAATATCATCCTGGTTAGGTTAGTCTAAAGCAGGGCCACCACGTGCAGGTCCCAGGATACCAGCCCCACGACGCTTCCCCGATCTTCGGAGCCTTCGTACTCTTTTCAGAGCGCCCGGTCCGCGCATCCCCTCCTTGGGGACACGTCCCCTACGGTACTAACGCGGTCCCTAGCCAACTCTAGGGACTACTCCCGTTTAGCCGACCATATTTGTGATAACATCAGACGTATCATCCCGCATATAAGGGAGCCTGATGCACCTTTAAGATCAACCACAAGCTGTGACCCTTGCCGGAAGTAGAACTCCAAATGCCACGTGCAAATGTCCAAGTCCCTTTTCGCAATCGAATCTCCGCACAACTTAACGTATCTCCGCCCAACCAATCGTATCTCCGCACAACCAATCGAATCTCCGAACAACCAATCGAATCTCCGCACAACCAATCGAATCTCCGAACAACCAATCGAATCTCCGCACAACCAATGCTCTAAAGCATATATTGCCTATAAATCTCCAAATTCATAGTTCAAATATGATACGCGTATGTGCTTGCTTGCAATGGTGCACTTATTTACAAGAATGTTTACTGTATGGTGCTGTAAAAACAGCCCACCATACGACGAGTACAAAAAACATCAAAACATCTTACTAACACATCTAGAATAGCTTACACAATTTAAGACAACAAATTGCTGGGTTGTTCATTCATGATCAGCTAGGGTTTCTTGATGACATGCTGATGTTTTCATATGCATTGCTCTCCTTTGTACCATGTAGCCTTCATAGATTTCAGTAGAGGCAATTCCCTCTGCACTTGACTTGACTTCAGGGAGCATCAAGTTAATCTCTGGCTCTGAAAGGTTAAGTTTACAGATAAGAAAATAGCATAATCTCTGATTAAAAACTGGGTGATTAAAAACTGGTGAGGACCCCCTCCCAAAGCGCTGGACAAAATCAATTTTATAATGCCTAACAACAGTGCAAGACTTTATTGCTACTTTTGCCAAAATCATACCTCATCTGGGCCCAATTTCAAATTTTTGTTTAACATAATTAGGCTACAAGCCAAAACACCATATCACATGTACCATCTGTGACTGGAATCCTGATAATTTTTTGCTAAGCAGGAAACTATAAAGCAAACAAATAGCCTGAAATCTACACAGGCAATACCTAGACATGTAAACAATGCACTTAAAAAAAAACTACAGGAAAAGTTTGGAGTGGAGATATGTGCTGACAACGTATCGAAGTTACGTTAGTCCCAGTTAGGTGCAAAGTTTGAGGATTTGTAAGCAATATTTTCAGTTTAAGCAGCTCTATGAAATTGGCCCCTGGATTTAAAGAGAGTTAGCATCTCAGCAGAGCAGTTTTGGCAACAAAACCATTTAGTAGTTACGTTGTCTGGATTCAAAGAAGCCCGATCACTATTTCAGTAATACCAGTCAATTATACCATTTGCTGAACCCTACTTGGTGTATTCGTTAGGCCCACTAGAATTTAGAATATTCTGACACGATAACTAATGGTTGAGGGTTGAGAAAAGAAAATTGACTAGAGCGGAATTTGAACCAATGGCCTCCGGATTTTCTTGCCAGCGCTCTTCCAACTGAGCTATCTTGCCCTATGTTGGCCCTATGTAGGGAGATCGCCAACATAGGGCAAGATAGCTCAGTTGGTAGAGCCTGGCACATTAATCTGGAGGTCGTTGGTTCAAATCCCACTCTAGTCTTTGTTTTCTTTGTTTGTTTAACCCCAAACTGTTTCAACTTTACCCAGTCAGTTTCCCCTGTGGCTTACTACTTGACATGATAACTAATGCTAAGCTTCGATTTTACCTTTTGGAGATGACTCTTGTGGTGGGCCTTGGAACTATACTCAGTAGCTGGGTGATCTAACTGCAGCTAACACAACATTCTATGTGAAAAAAAGTAGAGAATATTTACTACTTGTGGTCATGAAGAAATATTGATTATATAGAATGTGAAAGCTCACTAGTAACAAAGTTCATTCTGGTACAATCCTGCAGATAAATATTTCCATCTGAAATAGTTTCAAGTAAAGAGGTCGGTAATTTGACTGCTTCCTATGAAATAAGAACTTAAAGGCCCTGTACACTATTGGTAAGATTGAAAAACACAATGTTCACAGATTCACACATAACTTACATGATTTAAAGTAAGTAATGGTAGACAGGGTTCCTTCAAAATTTCTGCCTAAAATGCTATCGTTTTTGAGAAACGAGTAAAACAATAGTAATTATCGCGCGCGATAGTTTGAAAAAACAGAAAACACATAAGATCTCTTTTCACTATTTTCTCGTGACCTCGATGACCAATTGAGCTCAAACTTTCACAGGTTTGTTTGTTCATGCATATGTTTAATCACACAAAATGTGGACACTGATTTTGAGCTGTTACCAAAAGTGTACAATACCTTTAAGTGAAAATGCACATTATCCCAGAAATAGACTTAAGCTGTTGCAAAAGTTAGTGTTTTGGTTGAAACTTGAATGGAATAGACTTACTCTTCCAAAAGATTTCTGTGTTATTATGAAAATGGTGGGTTTTTATTCCAGATGCCACAAACACTTTGCAATTTTGGTACCAAACATGATAGAAATCAAATTTTGGTATACTTATTTCAAAGAAAAAAGCAAATTAGCAAGCAAACTGGTCTACCATGATTTCTAATATTAGTTTTCCTGATTCAAAAAACTATTGTATTTTGGTTTAAAGTAAGCATAAAACAGTTTTCCATCAAAGTAGCTCAAGTTCTTTCTTTTAATGCCTAACAAACATGCTAGACTTCATTGCTACTTTTGCCAATACAATACCACATCTGGGCCCAATTTCAGAAAGCTGCTTAAGCACAAAATATAAAATTTTGCTAAACAGAATAAGGCTACCAGCCAAAATGTCATATCACATGTACCATCTGTTACTGGTATCCGGATTTCTCTTTTTTGCTAAGCAGGAAACTATTAAGCAAACAAAGAGCCTGAAATTTACCATGGCAATACCTGGACATGTAAACAATACACTTGAAAACAAATCTCTGCAAAAATGCGAAACAAACCCTTTTTGAACTTACGAGAAAAGTTTGGAGGCATGTGCTGACAACGTAACAAAGTTATTTTAGTTCCAATTAGGTGCAAAGTTTGAGGATTTTCAAGCAATATTTACAGTTTAAGCAGCTCTATGAAATTGGCCCCTGTATTCAAAGAGAGTTAGCATCTAAAGCCGTGTTTCCATTGGACTTATTTTTGCTAAAGTACCACGGCTTTTCTGTAGAATGACAAAATTAAATCCAATGGGAAAGCATGGTAAACTGTCCTCCCTGTCAACTTACCGCGACCGTGATGTAAAACTAACAGGCCGAATAAGGTCGCGGAAGACTTCCGCGCAGCCGCGGTAAGTTATCAGGGCTGATAAAAAGTCCAAAAGTTAACTGTTCTGTCGCGGAATTTAAGTCCGGGTGGGAACGCACAGTAAAACTACACCAAATCCAGTCACGGTAACTTTCCACGTGGCCGCGGAAGAAAAAGTCCAATGGGAACACGGCTTA
The DNA here is from genome assembly GCA_032158295.1 of Pycnopodia helianthoides. NCBI lineage: Eukaryota > Metazoa > Echinodermata > Asteroidea > Forcipulatida > Asteriidae > Pycnopodia > Pycnopodia helianthoides. Next base: position 15,021,806 of record CM063245.1, read on the forward strand.
AGTTGCTTCCCGCAACTAAAACTGAACATTTCTTCATTGCTTTCTTGTCACTCTGTCTTTGGCACTCTTTGCCCTGTTGGTTGTTTAAATAAATAAATGTAAAAGATGTAACTTAGGAATTTACCTTGTATTGGAGAGTGCACCTCCTTTGCTTTAGGCAAGTCAGGACATCTACTTGTTGACGGGTAGATCTCATTAGAGATGGTAAGCCCACTGCAACACAAACAAATGATTAGAACAGTTAGTTTCAGACAAAATGCTCTTACCCAAGGAGTTGTGTGGATACTTTCAATAAAAGTAAATACACAAAACTTAAAACACCTAAGGAAAGTTCAGAGGCACTTATGCACATCATGACTTTTTCCATTGTTGCAATCAAAACAAGAAACGATTGAAGGGGGATGCTAAATGCCACAAACAGATCTCTTAAAGATTGGCGCTAGTATGAACTTTCTTATCATTGAGTCCTCAGAATCATGTAGCAAATGCATGCAAAACTTTAATAACCAGAGGATCAGGTTTGCTCAGTGGTTTCATTCCCTACGTTTTCTCCTCTGTGGACCTCGGTTCGATTCCAACCTCAGACCAGAGCCTGTATGTGGATTTGGTTTTCAGACGGTACCTCATTATGTGGGTTTTCCTCATTGGGTTTTGCCACCCGCATCAAAAACTGAACATTTCTTCATTGCTTTCTAGTCACTCTGTCTTTAGCACTCTTTGCCGTGTTGGATGTGTAATGAATGTAAATGATAAGATAAAGAAACACTTTTATTATTTCTTTGCTTAGGAATTTACCTTGTACTGAAGAGTGCACCTCCTTTGCTTTAGGCAAGTCAAGACATCTACTTGTTGACGGGTAGATCTCATTGGAGATGGTAAGCCTACTGCAACCCAAATAAATGATTGGAACAGTTAGTTTCAGACAAAATGCTCTTACCCACGGGTTTTTGTGGATACTTTCAATAAAAGTAAATACACAAAACTTAAAACACCTAAGGAATGTTCAGAGGCACTTATGCACATCGTGATTTTTTTCATTGTTGCAATCAAAACAAGAAACAAGGCTTGAAGGGGGATGCTAAATGCCACAAATAGAACTCTTAGATTGGTTCTGAGGCACTTATGCACATCATGACTTTTTTCATTGTTGCAATCAAAACAAGAAACAAGGATTGAAGGGGGATGCTAAATGCCACAAATAGATTGGTGCTAGTATGAACGTTCTTATCAATGAGTCCTCAGAATCATGTAGCAAATGCATGCAAAACTTTAATAATCAGGGGATCAGGTTTGCTCAGTGGTTTCTTTCCCTCATTTTCCCTCTGTGGACCTCGGTTTGATTTCAACCTCAGACCAGAGCCTGTATGTGGATTGGGTTTTCAGACCGTACCTCATTATGTGGGTTTTCCTCATTGGGTTTTGCCACTCGCATCAAAAACTGAACATTTCTTCATTGCTTTCTAGTCACTCTGTCTTTAGCACTCTTTGCTGTGTTGGATGTGTATTGAATGTAAATGATAAGATAAAGAAACACTTTTATTATTTCTTTACTTAGGAATTTACCTTGTACTGAAGAGTGCACCTCCTTTGCTTTAGGCAAGTCAAGACATCTACTTGTTGACGGGTAGATCTCTTTGGAGATGGTAAGCCTACTGCAACCCAAATAAATGATTGGAACAGTTAGTTTCAGACAAAATGCTCTTACCCAAGGGTTTTTGTGGATACTTTCAATAAAAGTAAATACACAAAACTTAAAACACCTAAGGAAAGTTCTGAGGCACTTATGCACATCATGACTTTTGTCATTGTTGCAATCAAAAAAAGAAACGATTGAAGGGGGATGCTAAATGCCACAAACAGATCTCTTAAAGATTGGCGCTAGTATGAACTTTCTTATCATTGAGTTCTCAGAATCATGTAGCAAATGCATGCAAAACTTTAATAACCAGAGGATCAGGTTTGCTCAGTGGTTTCATTCCCTACGTTTTCTCCTCTGTGGACCTTGGTTCGATTCCAACCTCAGACCAGAGCCTGTATGTGGATTTGGTTTTCAGACGGTACCTCATTATGTGGGTTTTCCTCATTGGGTTTTGCCACCCGCATCAAAAACTGAACATTTCTTCATTGCTTTCTAGTCACTCTGTCTTTAGCACTCTTTGCCGTGTTGGATGTGTATTGAATGTAAATGATAAGATAAAAAACCACTTTTATTATTTCTTTGCTTAGGAATTTACCTTGTACTGAAGAGTGCACCTCCTTTGCTTTAGGCAAGTCAAGACATCTACTTGTTGACGGGTAGATCTCATTGGAGATGGTAAGCCTACTGCAACCCAAATAAATGATTGGAACAGTTAGTTTCAGACAAAATGCTCTTACCCACGGGTTTTTGTGGATACTTTCAATAAAAGTAAATACACAAAACTTAAAACACCTAAGGAATGTTCAGAGGCACTTATGCACATCATGATTTTTTTCATTGTTGCAATCAAAACAAGAAACAAGGATTGAAGGGGGATGCTAAATGCCACAAATAGAACTCTTAAAGACTGGTGCTAGTATGAACTTTCTTATCATCGAGTCCTCAGAATCATGTAGCAAATACATGCAACACTTTAATAACCAGGGGGATCAGGTGTTCTCAGTGGTTTTTTTCCTTCGCTTTCCTTCTGTGGACATCAGTTCGATTCCAGCCTCAGACCAGAGCCTGTATGTTGATTGGTTTTTTAGACCCTACCTCATTATGTGGGTTTTCCTCATTGGGTTTTGCCTCCCGCATCTAAAACTAAACATTTCTTCATTGCTTTCTAGTCACTCCGTCTTTGGCACTCTTTGCCCTGTTGGATGTGTAAATAATTAAATGTAAATAGTAAGATAAAAGACCACTTTTTTTATTTCTTTACTTATGAATTTACCTTGTACTAAAGAGTGCACCTCCATTGCTTTAGGAAAGTACTTGTTGACGGGTAGATCTCATTAGGGATGGTAAGCCTACTGCAACACAAATAAATGATTAGAACAGTTAGTTTCAGACAAAATGCTCTTACCCAAGTTGTGTGGATACTTTCAATAAAAGTAAATACACAAAACTTAAAACACCTAAGGAAAGTTCTGAGGCATTTATGCACATCATGACTTTTTCCATTGTTGCAATCAAAACAAGAAACAATGATTGAAGGGGGATGCTAAATGCCACAAATAGATTGGTGCTAGTATGAACTTTCCTATCATCGAGTCCTCAGAATCATCTAGCGATTGCATGCAAAACTTTATTACCAGGGGGATCAGGTTTGCTCAGTGGTTTCTTTCCCTACATTTCTCCTCTGTGGACCTCGGTTCGATTCCAACCTCAGACGAGAGCCTGTATGTGGAATTGGTTTTCAGACCGTACCTCATTATGTGGGTTTTCCTCATTGGGTTTTGCCACCCGCATCAAAAACTGAACATTTCTTCATTGCTTTCTAGTCACTCTGTCTTTAGCACTCTTTGCCGTGTTGGATGTGTATTGAATGTAAATGATAAGATAAAAAAACACTTTTATTGTTTCTTTACTTAGGAATTTACCTTGTACTGAAGAGTGAACCTCCTTTGCTTTAGGCAAGTTAAGACATCTACTTGTTGACGGGTAGATCTCATTGGAGATGGTAAGCCTACTGCAACCCAAATAAATGATTGGAACAGTTAGTTGCAGACAAAATGCTCTTTCCCACGGGTTTTTGTGGATACTTTCAATAAAAGTGAATACACAAAACTTAAAACACCTAAGGAAAGTTCTGAGGCACTTATGAGCATCAAGACTTTTTTCATTATTGCAATCAAAACAAGAAACAAGGATTGAAGGGGATGCTAAATGCCACAAATAGAACTCTTAGATTGGTTCTGAGGCACTTATGCACATCATGACTTTTTTCATTGTTGCAATCAAAACAAGAAACAAGGATTGAAGGGGGATGCTAAATGCCACAAAAAGATCTCTTAAAGATTGGCGCTGGTATGAACGTTCTTATCATTGAGTCCTCAGAATGATCAAGACAATGCATGCAAAACTTAAATAACCAGGGGGATCAGGTGTGCTCAGTGGTTTTTTCCCTTGTTTTACCTCTTTGGACATCAGTTCGATTCCAACCTCAGACCAAAGCCTGTATGTGGTTTAGGTTTTCAGACCCTACCTCATTACGTGGGTTTTCCCCATTGGGTTTTGCCTCCCGCATCTAAAACTTAACATTTCTTCATTGCTTTCTAGTCACTCTATCTTTGGCATTATTGCCCTGTTGGATGTGTAAATAATTAAATACAAATAATAAAAAAAAGACCACTTTTTTTATTTCTTTCCTTAGGAATTTACCTTGTACTGGAGAGTGCACCTTCTTTTCTTTAGGCAAGTCAAGACATCTACTTGTTGATGAGTAGATCTCATCGAAGATGGTAAGCCTACTGCAACACAAACAAATGATTAGAACAGTTAGTTTATTAAGGCATGCATGCAACTGCATGATTTCAGTAATACTAGTCAATTAAAACATTTGCTGTACCCGACTTGATGGCGGGGGGGGGGGGGGGGCGGAGCAAATGCCCAGTTGCTCAGGGCAAGTGGGCCTAGGGAAGGGAGTAAGGGTTTTAAACCATAAGCCATGCATTTGTGGTTAAATTCTCTGTGCATTTTAAATCCATCGCATTTAATAATTTTTCATCCTAAAGCAGTACAGCAGAATAGAACACCCTCTTTTGACAAGCCTTTGTTAACCATGAACAAGCCAAACATTAAAGTAGTGCATGCAAGAATCCTATATTTATCAAGTAATTAAATTGATGTAATTATCTGCATTGAGACAAAGATTGATTTCATTTTGGGGGCATGGGGGCAAGGGTTTTGAGCAGGGGGTGGGTGGGGGGAGGGGCCGTGCCCGTGCCCATCCCAACCCCCAGTTTATGCCACATGGTTTTACCATACATAATATCAGTATCAATAATGTATGTACTCAGTTCTTTCCCAAGTTTCCAGGTTCGAATCTCTACCGTGTAGTATGCCTGTGGGTTTTTTCTGCAGGACTTTGGAAAGAACTGAGTATACAATGCTTATTAGACATCGTGTACATAGTGTACATTAAGAGAATGAGTTCATATTTGTAATAGCAAGAAATTTATAGTGTTTCTTTGTTTGAATAAAAAATATTATCTAGTTTAATTTCAGTAGATGGGTCATTCCATGCCAATTCAACACATTACTATAATACACTGTACGTGTACATTTGTACATGTACAATGCGTACATTTTAATGTTCAAATAATCATAGCTCAAAAACTGTAAGAGAGCCCATCCAAATTGTTTTTCTTCGAAAAATAATGCTTACATCTTAAGCTTAAAAAAAATTTAAAATCTGCATTTTGAAAAATACACATTTTTGCAAATCAAGGTCAAAGGTCATATTTTTGCATAACTTTATTGTGGTATGCAGTACAATTTTGATTTTATGTTATCAAATGCGGGACATTACAAGAGCTTTAAAATTATGTAAATTTTATCTCTGTAGGTGCTTTACTTTTGGAGATATGAATGTCCAAACATAGCAGGTCATGCTAATTAGTCAAAAGTTCGTTAACCCATATCTCAAAAAATAATCAATCGAACGACAAAAAAAAAATCGGTTCTGGGGGTTTCTCATTGAGTCCAATCAGCACAACAAATTTCATTTTAATCCGGGTCGGTCAGGTCCAAAAGTGTTTTGAATTCACACGGAATGACCCAAATGCCATAAATACACAACACAAACACGCCCACACAAGCTGTTCTCATTTGCCATTTCAGGTGTCTCAAAACTTTGAAACACTTTTGTATCACATTCACTCTTGTCACCTAAACATAAATTTTGCTGTTTTGTCTTAAAACAACTGTACGAGCTGTATGGATACAATTTCAGCCTCGTGTATTTCAAGTCTGCCGCCGTGCTGCACAGTGAAGCCTTATGTTTGCTTCATTTTTACTGTTTTTAATCCTCATATTCACCGTAAGAACTCTTTCAAGAGATTCTATAAGAATTGTTCAACTCACCTTGCTCACTTTGTAGTGGTTTTCTCGACCAAATTGAGCATAAAATGTCGAAAAATGTAGGAGAAAACGTGGAGACTTTTGATGTCAGCCATTTCGTCATAGGGGTTCTGAGATTGCCTAGGGGGGTACGGGTATTGAAACAGGCAAGGCGCACTATTTTATGGGTAAGGCTATTCACGTGAAGGAGAAGGGAATGATGTGAAACAAATTTGTTAACATGTTGGCTTTTAGGTTAAAATATTAAGCATTTTGAATAAGCATTTCGATATTTTTGAAGACTTTGGAAAGATGGGGGTGAGGGAAAATATATCTTAGATCTGCCTCCCCTTCATGATCACCCCCTTCGTTGAAGAATGAAACAAACAAAACCTTCCCGATCTCTCTTTTTTTGTGCTATTACACAAAAAAAGTCTGCAAATTAATCGTTAACTTTTTGGCAAAGATGAACTTGAGGTATTTTCATTATTTTGATAAGCTTAATTGAGTAGAGGAAGGGGTGTGAGAGATAGGGGGGGGGGGTGATGCACAGATATTTATACATAATTATAGTGTTCACTCTTAGTGTTCTATTAGTGTCAGCTGAAGATGTGTCAAGATGAACTCAAAATTCCAGAATCATTGAAGTAATAAGGAAATCAAATTTTACAAAATGACATCGTAATTAAGACAATTTGGTCTTCATTTGGATAAATATTGTTTTTTTTACCCCAAATGCAGTTATTACAACTATTGAATATTTATTCAAACTAGCTGAATTTAAGTGTTAAATTAGAGGACAGTTTTTAGCTTTTAATGTGCATAATAATCAAAGACTCAAAGACTTGTTCAAGGGCATCCTGAGAAAAAGTAGACCTCTTACACACTGTCCATTCCATTTTGGTGATGATTGTTGTTACCTGTCAAAAGTTTATTTTGAACAAAGCCCTCTCCTAATCACTACACTGAGCCCCTCTTTTCAATTAGACCTTATTTGGTAAAAACTGGACTAAGCTTTCAAGAATGATAGTAGTAATTAATTTGAAGAGGTAGATTGTGCATGAAGTGCACTTGTTTACAGTCTTATTAAATCAGTTTTTAGGCCTACCCAGTGGGATTCTAACTGAAGGAAGACGGGGAGGGAACAATATTATTAACCCTAAAAAGATAATGGAAGACACCAGGCCAAATCAGAGATTTTTGTCAAGGGGTATTGCATTTAGTATTTAATCAATACTACCCATCCGATAATTAACACATCTTGAGAGCAAATGAGAAGTAGAGAACAGTGTTTTTGAGAATGGTGGTAAAGAGAAATTAAAATTTGGTCAACTTAAATTTTTTAAATGCGAGCCAATTCGAGCCCATGAGAACGAGGCTGAATTTATCCCAATGTAAACACTGACAACAGAGGGCGCTCGAACAAAACAACAACAACTTCTGTTCAATTTTTCGAGGTCTTCCGAACTGCGGCCCTAGCCTAGCCTAACCCCTCCTGTCTCCCGGTGTTTGTGTGTCAATATCCACCTGGCCAAATGGTTGTGTTAATCAGCTCCCAACCTCATCAATTGTAGCCGGTAATAAGGTAATTTTTTATCTGTAGGTTAGACCATTGGACCAATGAGTTTGTCAAAATTTATGCAGAACGATCATCAGCTACCTCCAGTAAACAGTAGCATTAGCAGTACATGTGTGTGTAGCACTATAGGCCTAGCAGTAGCACTTGTTTACTTACTAAAATGCTGTAATCGTTTACCCGTATGGAATTGAATCACAGTAATGTCAAAACTACAACGTACGTAGGCTAAATCAAGTGTGATGGTCTCCATGGTGACGATCTTGCTATGACTTGGGATAGAAAGAATGGGATTATGACAGAGAGAGAAAAAGGAAAGGGAATGAGCCCCATGAATAGGCATTAAAAAACATCACACGTTTTTGGTGAAAATCAAATGATTTTCGAGAGTGAACTTTTAAAACGATCTCAACGATCTTGTTTATTTGCACTCGCGGCATTAGTCTTGGTGCAAGACGTTGTTGTTCATTATCACCCAACTATCGCGAATAGCGGGCGCTGTTGGGAAACTTCCAGGTCGCCACCACACTGATTGACGGTTTGCAGCTTAACGCCCTCTATCAGTGGAATAGTCGCGTCGTGTGTAGTGTTGAGTGACTCAAGAACGTTTTGCACCAAGACTATCGCGGCGTCTGCGAGTAAATTAGTCTGGTACCAACTCAATCGTAGCAATTGATTGTATCGTTTTTCTAATGCTGTTAAGGGAGCCAGACAATTCAAAATAATCTAGTTGTCAAAGATCGTTGAGACAATTCTAAATATTAACTCACGAAAATCATTTGATTTTCACTAAAAACGTGTGATGTTTTTTAAAGAAATTTTAACAGTCCGGCTATCTGCAAGTGCATAAGCATTTAATCGGTAAGTTTCACGATCTAGATCTTTGCAGAAAAAAAACATCATAGGCGAAAGAATTGGTAATCAGTGGTGCTGGGGCCAAGGATACGGAGCGGATTGGCCCTATTCATGGGGCTAGGAATGACTATGCAGCTAGCAACTTTTTTCTGCTTCAGCTTTTAGTTTCTATCATCAGGAACTTGAACTGACATTTCGTTTACATTGATCTCCGTATGTTACTCATGTAATAAACTGGTGATTTCCTTCAATATTGACATTTTTTTTATTGATAATCAAGGTACATGTACTGCACTATGCATCCATGATCGAACCAGTTCAACTGAGCAGGTCTTACAATGTGTATTTGATTAGTCAGGGATCTAATCCTGGTGGTACATGTATGGTATGACGTCAGTCTCCAGTTACACAAAGTATCCCTTTATCGTGATGGAAAAGTATGATCTCTTCTTCCATTGGTGTATTACGTAAGTGGTTGCTGTGTACATGCGAGAGGGTGTGGACAGTGCAGGTGGGTGAACAGTGAACATGGAGTGCGGCTAAAAACAACTTGGGCTGGCTAATAGTAATATATCACATAATGCCTGCATCAGACAACATTTTTATGATCCTCATATTTTACAGATGGACAGAATGAGGGGACAAGGCTCGGTCAAGCCCACCTTAGGGTCTGAAGAGTTGAAGGTCATGACCCAGGATGGGAAGGTCACAACTCCTCATCAATGGCTGTTTTCGGGTATCAATGCTGTCATGGCAGTATTCTTTGCTTTAGCTGCATTTGTTCAGGTAGGTTTCCATTCCAACTCGGTAAAGTCATTGCCATGTGACACAATAAATGATATCCTTTAGTTAAAGATGGTAAATTTGTTGCAAAGTATGCAAAATGTACAAACCGATGACTGTTATGCTTCTGTTTTCTTGCAGTTAAATGATCCAGATCCTTATCTTTGGATTGTAAGTATCTATTTTTTCTTTTCCTAAAATCAAGCAAGGTATCATTAGAGTGGTGTTTTTTGCATTTATCTGGACCGATTAATGGTCATTTTGGTTGGTTATCAATTTGCAAAAGCACACCAGTATACCTGATTATGATTGTGTTGTCATTTAGCCTTTGAGAAAGGTCTCTACTAGGGTTGAAACATCAGGCCACTAACTATTTTTTGTATCTAGTTTTGTTTCTCATTAAAGTATAAAAAGTAACAGAAAAAATGATTTTTTTCTAGGAAAAAAATAAGAACAACTTTATGTTGTATTTCATTCTGAAATCTCTTTTGGGTTTGAAGTCGATACTTTCTCATCTCCAGTTAAGCATTAGCATGAAACTGATTCAGTACTCACTGAAGACAAAATACAGGATTTGCAATCGTTGAAAAGTAAGCGATTAGTTTCATTCTGAAAGCTCTCACCAGCACAAATGTTAAGGCAAATGTTTAAAGTCAAGAAATATAATTTGAAGATCCCAATATCACTGTTACTGAAAAAACATGACCTGTGGTTCGTTGTTTTTACAGAAACTTTATGAACAGAATTAGAAATGACGTTTTCATTGGTTGAGTTTGTGGTATTTTCAAAATGATCGAAATGTTACTTGTCAAAAAAGAAGAAAGATTTATTTTCACTTTGAGGGGGAATTATGAATCTCTTAAACGGTTATCTTCATTTTATTATTTACTTAAATTTTTCAATTTGTTTTGTCGATCATAGCCAGTCTACATGATTCCAAGCTTTCTTTGTTCATCCATCGTTTGGTCTAATGATGTAGTCGGTAAGTGATGATAATCCCAGATTCTATTAAAAATAAAATAAAACATGATTCAACCCATGCCTTGCCTCGCCACGTATCCAGCACATTGAACTCAAGTTCTGGTGGCTGAGTCTTTGGAGCGTGGGTTCAAATCCCAGTCATGACACTTGTGTCCTTAAACAAGACAAAAAGTTATTATTGCTTCTCATCACCCACAAGTCAATGGGCACCTGAGAGTAGAGATTGTCGAGGTGAATAATTACAACCTGTGCGCCCATTTGGCTGCCGGTGCTGCATACTCCTAAGGAGTTCAGATGGTTTTAGAAATGCTTCAGATATTGTGAACTGCTTTGATGTGTCTACTCGATTTTAAAATGGCATAATCAATACATTATTATTGTAATATTATTATAATAGACCGATCCATAAAGCCCCACTCCTTTAACATATTGACCAATCACAGCATTGGCTGCTTCACCACTGCACACGGGGGCAGCACATGTGCATCTCTCGAATGCCACACACTCACGACATGAACGTGCGCGCTTTAAGCATTTGCCCGCACGCATGTTTACTTTTCTGATAGGATTTTAACCTGTCGGACTTCAACTTGTCGGACTTTCGGTGGCGTAGCAAGGTTGTGATTGGTCAACACAAAAGGGGGTGGAGCTTAATGGATCGGTCTATTGTTATTGTTGTGCTTTTGCTTTCCAATAGACTCTATGTGTTGGCGTGTTACAGCCACAGTACACATGTGTCTTTGTGCTGTGGGCATTGCCGTCCTGACATTCCAAACCAGACAGCACATGAAGAAGGGGTTGATAAATCCTTTAGCCTTAGAAGAGGGAAGGTAGGTGCAACAAACCAAACTATTGTTAAGCATTTTAAAATCAATTTATTTACTCAAAACTTTTGTCACGCATCATTCAATGAAACTGTAAGGAATTACAGTATACCTGTTTATGTGTGTTGTGATGTCATTTAGCCTTCGAGAAAGACTCTGCGAGGGTCGAAACGTGAGGCCATTAACTATTTTTTGCATTTATATTATAGATCCTTTTGGTTGCAACAGCTAATTCTATTGTATGAATTAAATTTAGATTACAAGGACATCCCCCTTTTACTCCTGATGGTTAAAACTCAAACTAAATCAAAGTTTAAGGGAGAGGGAAAACAAATTGCAAAATGTTTGATGGTGTTCAAAGCATGGTGTTTGTCGCTGTCTTTTTTTGGAAGCCCTACTCTATCAGTCATCTACATGTCAATTTACTTTTATTTAGGATGCCTTATTTCTAAATTCTATCTTAAATAAAGAGAAGAAATCCTGGTCAAAAGTTACATCAAGGTTTTTTCAGGTGTTGACTGTTAGGGAGAGACAAAATCTGTATGAAGATCTGAACAAGCTTTTCACAATTTTATCCCAAACCTAGGACCCCTTTAGTCCCAATTTTTCTTATCATTCAGTAATTATCTAATTTTCATCTGTCTTCCCATTTCTGTTTTATACCTCTGTCAAACTAGAGAGCTGTTTGGTCTTCTTATAGCCCTGATGTGGGTACTTATATGCAAATTCAGCAGCCATGTTAAATTGTGAGTAATCTCCCAATTTCATAAAGCCTGTAAGTAGAGGTTTTATGGTTATGGAGTTATCCCTAGCCCAGGGCCCAATTTCATAGAAACCGTGCTTAATAATTTTCTGCTAAGCACAAATTAGCAAGAAACCAGTCACGTACAGTCCATTGAATGGTATCTTGGCTGGTAAGCTTATTTTGGTAAGCAAAATTGTTTGTGCTTGACCATTTTTGTGCTTAAGCAGCTCTATGAAATTGGGCCCCTGCTGATTCTTTTTCATAAAAATTGCGTACCAAAAGCAAAGAAAAAGGCCTGCTACCTTGCTGGCGGTTCTTGTAGGCAGATGAGTGGTGCAACAATGCAAAACCACTGTGAATGCGCACAGGCACTGTCAAATCATTTCAATCGTTTATGAAATTCACTTTTGCTTACTCATGTTTGTCTGCTATAGTAAGCACAAAAATTCGCTTGCCAGTAAATAGCTACATGAAATTGGGCCATGTTTGTATAATTCAGGGGATGACATGAGCAGGCTTCGTCAAAGTGTCCAGACCAAACTTATGTCAATTAGGGACAGTGAAGATAATTAGGCCGTGTCCGAATTAGAAGCTACAGCTACGGCTACGGCTAGATTTTTGAGTCATTATGCGTTGAAGTATAGGACATCTTTAGCGACACCCTTCCCTAAGCAACAATCGTAGCTGTAACGGTAGCCGCCAATTTGGGTACAGTCTTACTTGAAGAATCAACTAAGCAAAAGTGGAAGTAGCTAAGTAAACCAATCTACTCCGCCACAGTTAAAATCAATAGTGGGACAAGTTTATCGAGAACTAAGCATAATGAGTTCTTATCAGAACTGAATTCTACTTGGCAAAAGGTAAATAATACCACACGGTGTTACTGCAAACCAAAACTATATTGATACTCCACAATGTTGCAAAAATGAAGAACTTTAGATAAGCAAATCACTTTGTTTATGCAGCTTTTTGGAAGTTTAACACTTATTTAAATTATGGACTTTGTATCTTTGCTGGTCTAACTGGTTCCCTAATATTCCCCTTTTTATATGTACTGTAGTGTAACATCTACAAAGCAGCAGAGTGCATTGATCTGGGCATTTGTTCTGCTTGGATGTGTACCACTGATCCTCTGGGGGACATGCTATCAATCACACTTCAGCCACTGTGGAGACGCATTGTGAGTGCTATAAATAGTAACAAATATAGCTTGGAATCCATCCACTGACTCTGTTTTTATATGCCACTGATCATCTGGGAGACATGGTATCATTCTCAAATCAACCACAGTGAAAACATGTTATGAGTGCCATCAAGAGTAAGAATCTAGCCTGGAACCCATCCACCAATTCTCAATATGAAATAGTTTTCCCTCTCCCACAAAATAAGAGTAAAGTATTTAGCAATTGACTCCCAAAATGGTGCGACCAAGATTATTGTATAACAAAATCTATACAAGTTACACAATATTTTAAAATCTTACAGAAAATATAATACTCTAAAATATATGTTTTTAATTACAGCAATTTTATTTTATTTTATAATTATGTGGACCTAAAACACTTAAATTCCTACAAAGTACTAAGGTTTTTTTTAAGGCAAATGTTTAAAGTCATGTAAAGGATTTGTGTTGTCAGAAAAATATGTTAATTTATGTAACGAATGTATCAGAGATACTCAGTATGATTTGACTATACACCAATAAGCACTGTACATTCAGTGCTCTCCGAGGCCGTGGGATTCGAACCTACGACTCTGGAATAAATGTCTTAACCACTAGACCACCGAGGATGCCCAGCGTTTAGAAGCCAGTTAAAATTCAGTCATTAGCAGCAGGTCCTATCCAATTTCATTAATGTGATAGTTGCATCGGAGATAACTGTCTGATCACCAGGCTTGGTGGTCTCGCAGTAAAGAAATCTGCTGTAGAGTACAGAGGTTGCGGGTTCGAATCCCATCCAAGTAGCCTGTAGATTTTTTTTTATGCAGGACTTGAAAAGCATTGAGTATACAGTGCTTATTGGTTGTTAAAGGTGAAACCCAACTAATATAGATATGTGTAATATTTTTCATTTCAATTTATCAGTTATTTTTGTATCTTAATGCTTGACTTGTATACAATTTTAATTTATCAGTTGTTTTTGTATCTTATTGCTTGGTTTGTATAAAATTGTTGTATGTTGTACTAAAAGGGTTGTTAAATGTTATCCAAATTGTGTTTGTATCTGGTCTGATTAATTCAACCTGTCTATTCAATCAATGTTAAGAAACAGCCAATTTACTTAAACATTAAGAGTCGGTCTAAAAACATTCCAGTACTTCTAAAACAGTAGTTCATTTTGCAATGAAATCTTTTAGAACATTTATGACTTAAAATATATAAATGCACTGCACAAACAGAATTGTGTAATATTTCTGAGTGAAATAAATTATGTAAAACTGATTTTTAATAATTTGAATCCGGCCTCAAAAGTGTCTCATTTGGCGTTGAGTTTCCAGTCCCAGCATGATCACTGAAACTTTCCCAATTTTAATGGGCACTGTCGTCATGATACCAGCGAGTCAGTGGCCAGACATTGAATTCTGAACTCTTGTCCAGTTACTGCACATGCGCGGGCGATAATAACGACAGTGCCCTTTAAAGCTTTTATTTGTGATGTGACGGTGAACGCGCATGCTTGTAGTACCTGGGTGAGATTTAATATTGTCCATGCCTAGCCACAAGCAGACAATGATCATGACAACAGTGCTCCTTTAAGTTGTTCGCCCCATTCCAGAATCCCCCAAAAAGTCTTCATTGGTTTGCATCAGGTCTACTGGGTTACACTGCAATTAAGGCTACTAGTCATAGTGCACATTTATACACAGAGCTGCCAACATTTGCATTTTGCAATCGGAGCGATTTTTGTACAACATCCAGGGAGATATTTATAATTAGATTCATAGGGGAAAGTTCCCATAATCAAGGAGATTTTCAAATTTGTTCATCAGAACATGGAAAGATGGGGTTCTGCGGATGGGCAGCCAGCACAAGCACCCTCCAACCACAGTTCTCATTTTAGAAGAACCAATCAGAGCAGTGTTGTCTGTACACTGAAACCTCTGAATCCCTTTAAAGGGACCAGCATCTCGAACACTCTTCAGTCTCCTGACGATGACTAGCGAAGGCTAGTAAGGCTAGTCAAAACGTTCAGACCAGTTTAAAAAGTCACTCCGCATCAGTGAAGTTAATAACAAGAAGTCTCCTCAATCCACTAAGCGAAAGTAGCAGTCCTGGCTGATTTCCTACCTCCCCAAAGGTAGTAGTTAATAAGCAGGACAGTTCTTTTCAGAATTAAGTAGTCTCCTGAATTCTGAATTCTACTCCGCGGCAGTAGAATAAATAGCAAGACAGTTCTCAAAAGAACATAAATCTACTCAGCAAAGTAGATATGTATATATGGTGTTACCTCAAACTGATACCTCACCATGCAATGCCTCAAATCCCACATAGAAGCAATCAGACCATGCCAGAAACACTGGAACGAGCCCCCTTCCCTCACCCCAACCCAACCCCTTCAGTATACTGGGTTCTTTTATGTGCATCAAACAGGAACTATGGCTTTCATCCCAAACCAAAGCACAAAGATGGTCAAATACCTATTTCAAGGACACACATGGAACCTTAAACCCACACTCATACAAGCACCAGGGCCCAATTTCATAGAGCTGCTTTAGCAGAAAATATTGCTGAACAATTGTCTGCTGAGAAGAAATGAGCAGGATACCAGTCACAAGTTGTACATGTGACATGGTAGTTTGGCAGGTAGCCTTATTCTGGTAAGCATACTTTTGTTGTGCTTAGCTACTTGTTGTGCTTAAGCAGCTCTATGAAATTGGGCCCAGAGCTCGAGTCCAGAGCACTGGACCACTCATCCATGACACTTTCTTTATAGTTATACGACATTAAAACGCTTTATAGCAGACATTTTAGCATCACATGACTATTTCATCCTATCTTTATTCATTTCTGAAACATACTCTAGAAATCACAGGGTTTGGAGGTCAACAGTTTGTCAATAAAAACATTTCAATTTCTACATTCCGAATCAGCTATGAGGTAAAAAATGACAAGCTTCCGGAAAATGAAGGATACAGTTTCTTTGATAATACTTCTGGTGAGAAATTGGTTGGTTTCTCAGAATAACAACATTTTTGTATACTTAGCTATAAAAAGTCTGACTAGTTTTTGAAGCGTAGATCTGATAAATGGATTGTGGTCATAGAGTTATATATAAGAACTAGAGGGCGCACTTGCAATACTGCGTGCACAAACGCGCCGGGACCGCAAGGAGACACGAGCGCCATTTTGTAAAGGGCAAAATTGAGTACGAAGTACACGATGTGCGTGTATGGTAAATGCACGCATCACGCGCTCGGTGTTCATGTTGTTGTTTTGTGTACAGTAAAGTAATGGTAGTATAGCACTAGAAACATGGCAGCACCACCCGCGCGACGAGTCACGTAACTTGGCTAGTGCGCCCTCTAGTTCTTACATATAACTCTATGATTGTGGTACATCAGAGTGAGAATGGAAGCCATCTTTTTACCCATTTATTTTGAACATCATAGCTTCATTACAAATTTACAAATATGAGGTTAGGATACAAAATACAGACACACATCTTCAAAATGGATGAAAAGTAAATGTGGATTTGAGAAAAATTATCTTCGGGTGAAACCTGCTTTCATACACACACACACACACACCCATTTTTTTTGCATCCCTGTGGAGACATCTTTTGTTCATTCCTTTGTCCCTGTAGTTAAGGACCCTCCAATAGACTTTGTACACAAAATTCCTTGTGGAGCTACCCAGTCTTTAGAATTTCCCTATGGAGACTCTTTGTTATCCCTTTTCTGGTTTGTTCTCGATCTCCATAAGGTAGTGAAAATGAAATCACACACACAGCAGCCAAATGCAGCTCAATGTTTTATAATATGAAATTACGAGTGCTGGTTTTGTTGAGAATGGCTGTACTATGGTGGCCCTGGAGGGACATTTACTGATGTGGATTTCAAACTGTATTTTTTTATGATTTACAATTTCTCGATTTGGGAATCAATTTGGGAATGTCAAGAACAATGGCAAAAATATTGATGTATACTAATCTTAAAAAAAAAAATAATAATCACATTAATACTGATTTTTTAATTTGTAGATGTCCTTCCAGAGCCAACATACTGAACAGCTTATCAAATGCAAGACTGAATTAATTTGTCCACTTGATATTTTTTATGTAAGTATGTATCATCAGCATTTTCAAAAAGTGGCAAATCCGTCCAAAATTCTTGAAACATTCATCACTTATTTAAGTTTACCCTAGCATTTTTAGTGGCCAATCCTTAAGTGCATTTTAGGATGCTATGCAGGCCGTCCATGTTTTTTTTTCACTTTTACATAGTGACAAGTATGTTCAGGAAATAATTACTCAATTAACAGTTGCAAGAATGGAATATATTTAAATTTCTGTATAATAGATTTTTAAGTAAAAACATTTAACAGTCTCCGAAACAGCAGTTTGAAAAATAGTTTAACTATAAAATGCCACTTTCTCAAAACATGGAATTTTAGCTGTGGATGAATTCGCCACTTCCTTAGCGATGGCATGTATGGTATGCATAAAGTCTATTAGCGGCTGCAGCTACGACTGTTGCTAAGTGTGTTGCTAAGGATGTCCTATACTTCAATGCATGATGACACAGACATCTTGCCATAGCCGTAGCTGTAGCCGCCAATTCAGATACGGCCTAACCTTGCCTCGCGGTTTGTCAAGAACCATCTGGTATAATCTATATCTACTTCTGAATGCACAAGGTGGTGGGTCTGAGTTCCGCCTGAGCCATCTGGGGATGTCTTAGCAACAGAACTCAAGAAAATACGGAGCATGTAGTGCTTTTTTACCTACAAACACGTACTTGTACAGTGCTGAAATCTCGGTTACATATTCGCAATGTACTACTTTCATTCAACATTGTCTACAATGCAAGACATGAACTTATAAATCATTAATCAACTGTCCATTCAAATTATATGTTATGCGGACCCATCTCATTCACAAATTAAAAGGTTTGCAATATTAACCCCCTTGCACCAACGTCATACGCATCAATCTCTGCCATGGGAGTCAATGGTAAGTGTGTAAAGGCCACCTCGTCTAAAACGTGCACTACACTGTTTAACACACGAAAAACATCGACACCCCAAAATGGCGCAACTAAGATTTTTGTGAAGATAACGCCAGGTGAATTGGGTAAATAACATAAACCTCCGTGAAAATCACCCAAAACAGAATCTCAATGTATCTCAACTCAATCCAACTATTCATACATGATCGCTATTTACAAATATATTTTATGTATGCATGATTAATTCAGACTGCTTTATATACACAGGAAGAATACAAATCATTATTAGGGTTCTCTCATCTAAAGTTAAATACTCTTCCGTTATAATGAACGACAAATCATCTAACAAAATCAACATAATTACAATTTTTACATCATTCAAAAGTGCCTCTTTTCCACCTGGTGCACTTGGTAGTTTGGTGGTCAATACACCTGCCCAAGAATACAGAAAAAACGTGCGCTCAGTTCCCATCTGAGTTGCCAGTAATTTTGTTTCATTCTGAAGGGCTCAATTTCACAAAGTTTACACTAAAGATTTCACTAATATTCATCTTGAGACGAGTTGTGACTATTACCATAGTGACTTGTACTGTGGAATCACACTTCCTTTAGCAATTAAGACCTATCTATACACATCTTCCAATCACAAAGCACTAAGATTCATCTTAAGATCAAATGTCAATATTGCCAAAGTGATTTAGCAGTTAAGATTGGTGCACAGTTAAGATCGCTCTTAACTCTTTGTGAAATCGGCCCCAGGACTTACACAGCGCTAGGTATGTAGTTTTTTTATCATACAGCGATGATGGGCAAACAAATGAACTTGATTCTTAATACTTAACTCAATACTAAATTCTTGTTTAAACATATAACCCCCCCCCCCCTTATTCTATATTCTACTCCGTAGGAAAGGGTAATATTCTAGTGCAATCAAGTGATAATGGTACAAGTTTTTATATGAGTTGTTGAGGAAAAACAAAAACAAGAATGATCATAAGGGGGGGAAATAAATAAATGTACACAATCACATATCTATCAGGTGCATTTAAATGCAGATTCATTACTTGAACTCACCCCGTCTGATTTAACAATAACAAAAATTACACTCTTATTTTAACTACAAGGTACATACTGCTGCGTTCATTTAATTAGTTAAAAATATATTTACTTGTGAGTGATATTTGAAGTTCTACATGGTATGAAAAATAAGAAGTAACCATTACTAGTAAACTTGCTTGTACAGCCATGTAAAAATCTCTTTTTGGAGTAGTGTTGGCTCTGTCAAGAGTCGATGGTGTGGTTGCAATGTTTAGAACAGCAAACTCTGCTTGTGTTAAGGAGAGTAAAGACAACTGAAGACGAGCAGAGTATACTGATCAATACATCAAGACCATAACCAACGGCTCTTTTCAGAGCCAACACTCCTCCCAAAAGAGATGGACACATAGTTGAAACCACATATTACAGAGATGACGTTTGACAAACTAATGGGAAAATTCCTGACAAGTGGCTTGCTGGCCTGGGTTCCCCCTTAATCTAGACCCCGAACCTCCCACAGATGTTACAATTCAGGAAGTTTACAGACTCAATGCATCACCAAAAAAAACAAAGTACAGGTTTGGACAAAATATGGACTGTTATGTCTCCCTTTACTATTTATGTCTTGACTGTTTTCAAGAAAATATGAGGGCTCAAGGAGGTTCAAGAAAAGTCAGGAGAAATCCTGAGAAATCACAAACCTGAAGATTACTAGTAATGGTCACTTCTAACTATACTTGCTTGATCACAAGAGGATGCCATTCTGGGGTGAACTAAATCATATAGACCTTTCCATTGTCGAGCTGGTTGGCATGTATGGCCGAATGTGAGCAAAACATTCATTCGTGTTGACAAGTGTTGTGACCAAATTCAACATTTCTGCAAACTTTCAATTGAAAAAAAATAACATCCCATGATAGGTTACTTTGTTTCTTACAAATTCAGCAGTATTTTTGAATATTTGTTTAACATTGTTACCAACTCTGGCTTTTTGTTTGCTTTGCATTTGTGGCTTCCCACGGTTTTCCAACCTTTGTTGGCAAAAATTTGGGCTGTGACGTTGCAATAGAAAGGTCTATAACAGCGTACTTTGTCCAAAAAAAAACAAAGCTCACATAATACAAACTATTTTTAACTATGTTTCTACACATTCCCATCTTTGAATGGTTCAATGTTCACAAGATTACAGTCACAAATCTTATTCTCATTTTATAAAAAGGAAATTTACTATTTTTATGGCAGGAAATCCATGTGTTCGTCAGCAGTGTGCTTTTATGATCTGTAATTTTTTTCGATCATGATTGAACGTATTCAATATTTTACCTTAACTCTCTTGAGTAATTTACCAGGAAGGATCCTTCCTCACTCTGGACCAAATCTAGCACCAAACGGTAACACAACACCCACACTGTTGGACTCTTGTTTGGGTTGTATGCCTGACCCCATGTAAAGCATAATCAATTTACAAGTGCAGTCTTCAGTCAAACAGAATTTTGCAAAACATGCAGTTGGACTTTGATGAGTTTGGGGCGGTTAGGTTTTAATGGATACAAAGAGTGACTGGTATACATTTTTCATTGTCATGCACTATGCACAATGTATTCAAGCCAACGAACACAAAGATTTTCAGCTTAATGTTTCATAACATTTGGACTTTGCTGTCATTTTGGAGGAGCAAGCAGAAACACTTACACCATGCGCTCATGGATCTCTTCCTCCAGCTGGATGTTGCTGGGTGTGGAAAGCAGCTGCCTGGTGCTTCCCGTGCTGCTGTAGCTGGCCTGGCTGTCCCTGTTGTTGATGGCGCTGGGGTTGCTCTGCGGGGTACCGGGTAACTCCACGTCCATGATGTAACTCAGGGTGGCACTGTTGTATGAGAGTTCGGCTGCTTGAGGTTCTTCGGGTTCGTCGTACATGACTGCTGCGATGTTGTTTTCAACATCATCTACAAATTCAAATATTAGATCAGTTTTTTTCAACAACAGAAATTTTGTGGGGGTCAGGGGGACGAGAAAGAGAGTGCCAAGGCAGCACCGAGTTGATGTAATTTATTACTGATACTCAAATGGAAATATACACTCAACAACCAGATGGTTTAAGCTAATAATTTACTCTTCTTGAAAACTTGAAAACAGCATTGTACAGTGTCTTCAATTATACATTATTTTGTTTACAAATTTGGATAGTTGAACAATCCACGACTACTCACATTCTCCGTCATCAATTGCTGTTTCCTGCAGTCCACTGACCACCAGTCTGTCCACGGTGGAGCCCTTTCCTTCGCTGCCGACCGACTTGTTGGATTTCACCGATCCTTTCCCTCCAGCCAAGGGATGCTGGTCAGAGGATATTGACCCTTCGATATCCACACCGTGCGGGGAGGCGGTACTGCGGCCGGTGCTGTCCTCAGCGGACGCAGTGCTGGGTGGGGTCTCTTTCAATACAAGCGGGGGCATGACTGGTTTCACATCGCCCTGCTGAAACAGTTCCTACATAAAGAAATTAACAACCATTGTTGTTTTTTTGCGGCCAAGCTGACTACAGGAAATTTCTACTTTAAAGGTATTATACAGGATTGGAAAGCTGACAAAACAGTCACAAACAAAGTTCATGTTTTGTGTGATTAACCATATACATAAAATAAGAAAACCTCTGAAAATTTGAGCTCAATTGGTCATCGAGGTCACGAGAAAATAGTGAAAAGAGACCTTATGTGTTTTCTGTTTTTCAAACATCAAGTTTATTATTGCGCGCGATAAAAACTATTGTTTTATTCATTTCTCTGCAGAAACGATAGCATTTTAGGCAGAAATATTTTAAGAAACCCTTTCTATCATTACTTACTTTAAATCATGTAAGTTATGTGTGAATCTGTGAACATTAATGTTTTTACCGATCTTACCAATAGTACAGGGACTTTAAACTGTGCACCACTAGTTGAAAGGGCGAGTACATTAATGCTTCCTGAAAAGTAGATGTATTTACAATTCAGTTCCCCCCCCAGCCCCAAAGTCCTCCGATCTTTTTTGGGTTGATTCAAAACCCAAGACCGCCCCCTCTAATTCTACAGCCGATGTCTTAAATCCCTAGACCACCAAATGTGCAGCGTGACGAGAGGCCAGTTAAAAATTTAATATTCTCATAATGGAAGTGAGTTTTACTTCCAAACTTTATCGAATAAACTTACCACAACGTTGCTCGGTGCAGTGACGGCCTGCGCTTTGCTTTTCTTATTTGTCTCGGGTAAAGAACGGACGCTGCCATTGGCCATTGGGTTCGTCTTGGTCTCATTCTCCTCACGGAAGCCGGCGGAATGATCGTCTCCGGAGCGGCTACGCAGAGAGGCTGCTGAGCAGGACCTTGGCTTCCTGCAAAGATTTTAACAGTTTTACTTCCATATTCGACATCTTATGTATGAGCCAGTTGTGCCAAAATTCTACATGCATTTAATAGTTGATATTTGTTTAACAAGATAAATCATATAATGATACCAGGCATGCATATAAACACTACACAAAATATTTGTATACAGCATAAATTAAATTAAAATCTATCCTTCAAGTCTAAATGATTAATTAGCTATGTGAAATTTGAAAGAATGTTATAAAGGAAAGGTAAATAACAACAGCAAATCAGACAAGTTAGATAAAAAACAACAATAGTCACAGAGAACAATACACATACATAGTCAACCCTCCTACTGTCTGACCATTCAATATTACCCACTCTGTACTTTAATGATAGGTAAATTGTATTAGAATTCAATATATCATGTGGTGAATAAATACACAGTACACAGTCAACCCTCCTACTGACTGACCATTCAATATTATCCACTCTGGACTTCAATGATAGGTAAATTGTATCAGCATTCAATATATCATGTGGTGAATAAATACACAGTACACAGTAAACCTTCCTATTGTCTGACCATTCAATATTATCCACTCTGGACTTCAATGATAGGTAAATTGTATTAGCATTCAATATATCATGTGGTGAATAAATACACAATACACAGTCAACCCTTCTACTGTCTGACCATTCAATATTATCCACTCTGGACTTCAATGATAGGTAAATTGTATCAGCATTCAATATATCATGTGGTGAATAAATACACAGTACACAGTCAACCCTCCTACTGACTGACCATTCAATATTATCCACTCTGGACTTCAATGATAGGTAAATTGTATCAGCATTCAATATATCATGTGGTGAATAAACACACAATACACAGTCAACCCTTCTAATAATAATAATAATAATAATAATATGGAGGTTTTTATATAGTGCTTTACACATCCGAAGGGCGTCTAAAAGCGCTTTACACTTATTACCCCTGATCACTGGGCCATTAGTTTCATTCCTTAAACCATCTCAGCTCCCTGGGGAGTATACAGCCTGTGCTACAAATATGCGCTACTAAGCTAAATCAATCACAAGAACCATCTACCTTCTACTGTCTGACCATTCAATGCTATCCACTGTGAGTGGATTTAAATGATAGCAAAGAAGTATATTTCAAGGGTGTATTCAAGAAAGTTTCATAACAAGAGATAAACTATGCCGGACTGCAATGTGATATCATGTGGTGAATGCATCTACATAGTGCACAGTCAACCCTCCTACTGTCTGACCATTCAATATCCACTCTGGTTTTGAATGATAAGATGAACTATTCCAGCCCGGAGTATGATATCATGTGTTGAATGCATCTACACAATACTGGGAGTATCAAGAAATGTCACCTACCTACGGCCTCGACGAGACCTGCCCTCACTTGATGCTGACCCAAGAAGCCGTTCTCCTGCACCGGCTACAAATACCACAAGAAAAATAAAGCATACAAGATGAGTGATTGTGATTCATATTAAGACCCATTTGCAACATCCCGGGAAAACAAATATTGTACTTTTTGAAACTCATAGATTTGCTGCTGTACCCACCCCCACACCATATATCCTATTCACCAACTCTCACCATCAAACCAGGGATACCAACTTATCTAAAACAATGAATAATGTCACGCACAGTGACTCGCCTGATCACTATTAAATGCTCATTTTGAATTCCTAAGACTGGAATTACTGAGGCACTCAGGATTCCCCAACCACCACTGGCAGAATTTTCTGTTTCCTACCACCACACATTTTTCAAAATTTTTAAACTACACTTGCAATTTCCTTTAAAAGTTTTTCAAGAAATGCAAAAATGGGTTTTTACCAGTAAAAATGGTGTCAGAAGCCGTTAATTTTGAGTACTTCTTTGATTTGAGTCTATTTATATGATCTACCGTGTAACTGATCCATCTCGCAATGGTTTCCAGGGAAACATTTTTCACCACTAAAGAAATCCTGGGCAGAACCCTGATAACCATGAAAAGAGCTTGCCCCTGAACATGTGACATAGCAGCACTGGATTTAGTCTGAGGAGTTCCAATTGAGTATTCACTTATGATTGAGCAAGGCATTGTACCAGACATCATTCAAATCTGACTCACAAGTGGCTCACTACAATAGAGTAGAGAAATTTCATATATTAGGTAAAGCTCCCGGTATGACCACCTTGGGAATTAGAATTAACCTGGTAGTGTGTTCTTTTGACACAAATATCTTGATTTGTCCTTTTCATTCTGTGTTACTAATTCGCAAAGAGAGGGTCACACTTTAATCAAAAGGAGAACTTAGTCTTCACCTTCAGCGCCAGTTCTGGGTGTGCTTGGACCATTGAGGGCTTCCCCCAATGGAATGGCTTCATACCCAGTAGGGACGTTCTCCTGACTCGTCTGAGGAAGAAAAAAGGAGCTTTAATTATACATGTACAAGTAAACGATGCAAAATCAACACAGTATAATGAAATAGGTTCACACTTTCCCAAGATTGGTTTCTTTGTGTAGACCCCTTGCACAACACTCAACCACTTACACACGCCTTTCCTGTCTGCATTTTTGAAGTCAAAATTTCCACAAATGAATTGAAACTCCCGAAATGGTGGAAATTGTAAAAATGGTGTACGAAGGTGCGTTCCGCATTGTGCAAGGGGTCAATACCTTTAAACTTTGACAATTTGTGGATGCTTTTAAGGAACGCTTAACTATAAGTCTAGAGGCAATAATACTTACAAGATGTTCGTCATCTGTAGGGGTGGCAACCACAGAACCAATCTTCCTCAGTGCTCTTATTTGGAGAAGGGCTCGGAAAGCTACAAAGAGAAAAAAATCATAAACAGCGTACATTTTGAAAGTGTGTTCAAGATTAAATTTTAGAGCAAAACATTTCTGGGTTTATCTGAGATTTCTGAGGTGATGCCAATTCCAAAGTGTACCTTATGCTATCGTTGTCTTTGTTTCTTGTGGTGTGGTCTGTTTTATTCCTTCAGATTAAATTTTTCACCCTTTTTTCACCATCTCCTTGCATTCATATTTATTCTTAACATGCCAAGAGAATTGAGAGTTCGCCAACGTTCCTCTACATCCTCTGCATCACTGACCCAACCACCACTTGTAAATATTCTAAACTTGCAACATCAGCAAAAATAACCCTGCAAATAAGAATGACACTTCTCCATTTCCCATCTTGGAGGAAAAGTCAAGTTTCAGAAACCCTCATCATAGGGACACTGGCAAAGCCATTTTTACCCCTAGCCATCAATTAGTGGAAACATCTCAAATCGAATAAGTTCCTGTTGGAGGATCTTAAAGAGGAACCGGAGATCCAGGCTGTTCCCTCTGTACTTCTTTTTTCAGAGTTACCCACTGATTAGGGGGGATATGGGAGGGTCTGTGGTGAACTTACGTGCACGGCAGATTGGACAGCAGCTTGCTTGATAGCGCAGAGAATCAGCTGAAATTAAACAAAGCAACATTCATTGCAATACCAGGTACTCAACTGTTGTTTACCAAAAAGAAAAAAAAAGTGCCAGGCACAGCAAGAATTTGTGCCGTTTTATTTTTCATTTCACCGAAACCCAAACCGAAACAAGGAAATAAGCTGAAAAAATGCTGGGTTATTTCCCCTGCCTTGTTCACCAAAGAGTAAGTGACACAATATTAAATTGTGCCAAAGCGCTAAAGGGTTAAAGTGAAAGAAGTTTTTTTAAAGTAAGAAATTAATCAGCTCACCACATGTGCTACAGAGACACAGATGTCTGCAGGGCAGGATAAGGGTATCTCGAGCATCTGACATACAGATGACACAATCCGAGCCAACATCGTCGGCAAACTCATCTTCCTCCACCGTCTACAATAACAAGAGTGTTGGTAATCAGACCTTGACTATGCAATTCTTGTGTTCTGTACACAAGTCTATCAGAATCAAGACGAGGCTTGGGCCAAAAATAGTCCTTTGAGGGCAGAGATGGTTCATGTGATCGAAATGGCCCAGTGACCGGGATAATAATAATCGAGCGCCATAACTGTCACTAAGTGACGATCTAAGCGCCATATAAGAAGCCACTATCATTATAGTGAAAGCACATCATTGTTTTTTAAGTATACTTAATTCCCATACTCTTAATTTTGATAAATATACCATACAACCACCTGGGAAAAATTCATCAAATTCAGTTGTCACATTTCAGTAAAAACTACGCAAAATGGCTTCTGTTTTTGCGCGGGTATCAAACATGTTAATACTGGACTTAAAGAAACTTTTAACAGTCACTCCCCCAAAAATATGTTTTTTCAGAACATACAAAAGATCGAACCTTAACATCCCCTGTAGCCTTGTTCTCAATGCCGAATATCTCTTGCAGCATGTAGTACACACCATCCACCATCTGCTTCTGCTTGAGCGGCTTGATGGTGAACGTCGTCTCCATGGTCTGCTCCAGGGTGGCAAAGAGGGCGTGGCTGTGTCCAGCGTGCTCGTCTCCTTCCTCCACGATGCAGTGGATGACGATGGGGATGACATCCTTGCCAGGAATGTAGACGAACTAGCAACAGAAATCAAGCCAGACAAAAGGGCATTTACGCTGTTGGTAAATCATTAAGTCCTATGCGCTCAGGCTGTTCACTTCTTCCACCTCATAAAGCTGACACACCGTTTTGGGTAATTTAATTGTAATTCCTTTGTTTCACAGCTTAAAAGCAATTATCATATGGTCAACAATTCACACCTTGAACAAAGCATAATAGGTAGATCCAAATTTTGACAGCTTCTTACATAAATCCTGCAATCAACGGACAATCATGCGATCTGCAATACAATGCGCCCTCTACATTTGCCAGATTAGGTCATTTTTGCAGTGAATAATGGAAAAAAGGTCTGAAGTTTTGGGTCCACACTTATCCCCTGCACGACCCCTCTTGTTTAAGTTCAACCATGGGTTGCAAAGCCTGTATTTTTCTTACGGCATATGATGGTAATTTTTGTGAGGCTGGTCAATATGTTTCACATTCATGTCAGCCATTTCAAGGTCCCTAACCACCCAGTATGCCACTGAGTTCCAGAGTGTGTTTTTTTTTCAGTCGACTGCTTTTTGAGAAAATGGCCTCTCCAGGGTAAGCTGTAGAGGGCGCACTGTAGTAAGAATCGCACGTATTGGTACTGGTTCGGACTAAAGGTGAACTGAGTTTACCTCGTCCTCATCAAACACAGACGGGTCAAAGGTGAATGCCGGCTGGTAGAATGTCTGGCTGGAACCTCGCTCATAATGGAATGTTTCTGATCTCAGTGAGGGATCTCGGGCAGTAAATCTAAAAACAAAGAAACGAGAGAAAACTAGAACTTATGTGTATGTCATTGTTTAAGTTGTTGTACCCACTGAATCTAGTAGGATTCATTTGAAATAACTGTAACGGAATTCAGAAACAGAAAAAGCTCTACGATCCCTTTAAATCTGGAATTTGAGGCATACGTGAAATTATACACATAAAAAAGCCACAGAATATTAGCAGGTAGGGATGGGGGACGGAAGTCGAGAGAAGGGGAATTGATTCTTAAGTGATCTGACGATTGTAGTTTTACTCACATTGCATGATTACTTTCAATCTCCTCACGAGCAAAGAAGTGGACGGTGATTGCTGTTCTTGCCTCCGCATCAAACACAAACTCTATGGAGTATTGACTATCTTCTGTGTCCTCCCCATCTCTGTAAAAGAAATACAGCCTTTATGAATAATAGACTGTGTAAGTTTTACACGTATTTGAATTCCCAGGACCACTGTGGTCCCAACCATATGGAGTTTTACGTGGGCAGGTTCTTGTTTTGTCAATTATTTTAGTTTAACATGGCCATAAAAATTACATATAATGTTGGAAATGTAATACTAAGTGGTAAACAATATGAAAGTAAAATCGATTCAACAAAATAACAAAGAAAACCGAGAGTAACTAGTTAAAAATTAAGAATTTTTCCCAACTGACGTTCATGTTGTCATTAAAACTATGTGATTCGGGCGTTTCAAAAAAATAAGCATCCTAGTCCAAAGTCCTAACTTTGTTTCAATGCTAATTTGAACAAATTGATTTTATTATATAAACATCACAAATTTATTCATAACAACTTGCAAATATAGTCTTCGTTCGAGTTGTTTTTTTTTGTTTCCGACATGTGCAAGACCTGCACAGTCTTTACTGTCCATGTCATGCTTATTTTCTACCATGTAAATAAAAGTGGTAGTTTTGAATGATACCACAAGCTACTAACCGCAGACATAGGAGATCAGCATGGTGGACCCCAGCTGTCTATGCATTAGAGTGTGTGATGTTAAAAGATTTTACATAAATTTTCTTAAGATGAGGGGATTACCAAAATGGCAATACTTGTAACCTGTAGTAACCGTTATTGTAGTTCTCAGACTCAGGTACTAATCGAGGACTGTTTTGAAAGTACTTGTAATCATTCGTACTCAGTTAATAGCAAAGTAATCAGACTGGAAGTCACGTAGTCACTGCTCAACCAATTCTTACCTCACTGTCTTGACTAGTTTCAGGGAATCTTTCCTGATGTTTACCAGACTTTTCAGGGTCTTTGTTGGCTCATTGGGCTGGAGCGACGTGTACTGAAACTGTTTGATGATGGGAAAACAGAAAAGGACATTGGTATGTTAATCCGTACAATTTGTCCATAAAATTTTACAACTTTCGCAGCAACATCTCTTGTAACATAATCACATGCAATATTTCATTGTTGCTGTTTTTTACTTCAACCAGCGTATTCCCTTAACACAGAGGACCGCTTGCCAAATGCTAGTTAACACAACCAAGGACCAGCCAAAATTCTCTCCAAGTGGTCCAAACAGAATTGATTTCAAACTTTGTCTACTTGTCTTCAAATCCCTTGCTCACCAGTCACCATCATACATATCTGACATTCTACGTCCATATGTCCCACCCCGTTCCCTACGCTCTTCCTCAGAGAACCTCTTGGCCGAACATCGCACCGTCTCTTGAGCTGGTTCACGTGCATTTTCTGCTGCTGCTCCAAATGCATGGAACTCATTACCATCACATCTTCGCCATGCAACTACACTTGGACAATTCAAGAAACAACTAAAGACTCATTTACACCGAAATACTTGACTGTTTTATTTGATTACTCATTGGAACATCTTTAGTTTGGACTTTTTTGTCGCATCTTCTGTAGGCGCTTTGTAACCCTAGGAAAAAGGCGCCTGATATAAATGCTATCGTGTATGTATGTATGGTCCGGCTGGCTAGTTCAGTGTTGAAAAGCATCACTATTTAATATGAAACCACTGACAAGTGAAAAAGCTGCCGGACTAGTGAAACAACAAGCTGACTGGTCCTGCTGGCAAGTCACTGAAAAAGTTAAGAGCAATGCCATGCAAATAACAAATCAAAAGATCAGTTCAAAATGAGATATTTTAATGTGTTTGCTTACGTGTGCAGGTCTGGAGCATAGATAGTTCAGATCGGAGTTCTCCCCAAAGAGATATGCTTCTGGTTGTGGTGTGTCAAATCGCTGTCCACCCATACTGAAATAACTGCCAAAGTAGCATCCTGCAAAACAAATGTTGACGAAAGATAAGTTTTAACTATTTTTCCCTTTACCATCATTAACACTTGTGTCTGAATAGACACCCTTCCATATCCTCGTCTTAGGTAACTCAACACCCAAATGTTTTGAGTGAGATTAAAATAAGAATGGTGTGTGTCTGTTCCAATTATAGGCAAATTGTCATAAAACTTCCTGACCTCAGAATAGGATTTTGGAGAATCTTCTTATTAAATATCTTATTTTATTCTTAGTCTTCTTTTGCTTGAACAGATGATAAGGATTGTACCCCCAATGAAAAAAAGTTCATTTTGAATACTAAAACCGAGCCCAATCTGCAGACTGCAGTATCTGGGCAAAATTGTGCGAAATTTTCAGATTGTGTAAAAACTGTAGAATGTGCTCAAATACACAGATCCCATAA
The DNA here is from genome assembly GCA_032158295.1 of Pycnopodia helianthoides. Classification (NCBI taxonomy): domain Eukaryota; kingdom Metazoa; phylum Echinodermata; class Asteroidea; order Forcipulatida; family Asteriidae; genus Pycnopodia; species Pycnopodia helianthoides. Next base: position 15,052,187 of record CM063245.1, read on the forward strand.
TGCATCAGAGAGGCACGGTATATTGTTTGACCCCATACCGAGAAATCATGAATGTAACGATTGCATGATTTTGGTCCTAAAAACATTGATTGATTGATGTTGACCATACATGTGTATCTGTCAAAACTAATCATCACCTTAATTTTGTTCTGTCTTTTGAAATACTTGTGTCAGGATCTCGAAAAATTGATGACCAAAGTACGAATTTTAAACTAAAACCATAAAATATTGGGCTGTGTCCAAATATGAGGACAAAAATATTTCACGGTGCAGTGTGCAATCAAAACGCGTCCTCGATATGTGCAAATGTAGTCAGTTGTAATGAGGAGTGGTGCGGGTAAAAGAAATTCTGGCCCTGTGAACAAATGACTAACATTTTAAAAAGTATGAATGTGTGAATTGTACTTCACTTGCTCGGGAATTCAATTAATGTTTTCATTTTTGATAATTTTGGCAATTTCTGGAAGGGGATGTGCAAAAAGTCATAGCAAATCCCCAACACACAGGGGGGAGACGGGTACATTTGGCGCTAAATGACTTTCAATGGAGTAAAGCACCCATCCCTTGGGAAAGTCCGGGGAGGTCTTGACTGGGTTTTTAGGCATGTTAGGTAGCATACTTGCAGTACGGGTGCATAGACATTTTACAGGATTTTTTGCTGTGATGAGATTTCTTGCAATAGTCAGACATGACTAGTTTTAGACATTCAATCCTGTTGTCATGCAGCTGACGTGCCGTGTGCAAAACATGTGCGAGCGATCTCCGAAAATACCTAAGTTACTGCCTACTGGTAATTGTTATAAATCATAAAATAAGTAAAATGTTCCTGAAATTTGAAAAATAAAATACTAATTTTACCTTTTGAAAACGTAAATAAAATGTTCGTATTTTCTATGGGTGTTTCAATTGAAAACAAGAAGGTAAAAAAAAAAAATTATTATCCCAACCAGAAAAAACTACCTGCCTAGGGGGGCCTTTTCACGCTGAACACAATGACGCTATTCACACCGCGCAAAACTGGATCGCTTTTGCCGAAGAGCTTGCCAAATAATTATTGTCTCAGCATTGTCAGATTTTACCACTATGAGAGGACAATAACTTCCGATCATAGTAAGAAATCCGACTATTGAAGGACTGGTAAGAATGTCCCGTAAAAATTCTACGCACCCGTACTGACTTGTACTACACTCAGTAAATCATTCTACAGACACCCAGTAACTGTATTTACACCATTAAAAAAATCTATGATGTCTATGGCTGTTTCCTTTGCCTTTGATATTCATAAGCAAACATGCATGACATGACATTTCTTCAATAAATTCTGGAGTATGATTTATATAGCAAATTGTTGTTTAAGAACAAGATGACAAGCATAACATTAACAACATAAAAAGAAAGTTAAAAAGGGGAAGAACAAGATCTAATTTGCAGGCAAGGGTACAATGTGCCATGGTTGAGTATATAACATAAAAGATTAAGTTGCAGTTGAAGAAGTGGATGAAAAAAGTTACAAGAAAGTTGGGAAATGAGTTTAGAAGAAATGATGTGTCACGTAATGTTAACTGTTGTTATACAACTAATGACTGACGACGTTTCCGGAGTCTTCCTGAAAGAAAATGTTTATACCAAGTAGTTTTACCTGTCTTTGGAGGGTATCTGTATGCAGATGACGCATTAAGGTCAAGTTCCTGGACATTGGATCGCTGAATACTTGTCAACCCTCCCATTCTGAAGTCAGCTTGTCGCCGCTTGGACCACGAATTGGGGTTTAATTTCGCTTAATTCGTGACATTAGTTTTATGATCGCCAAAGGTGAAATAATCAAAATGGCGCATGACCAAATTCATGAAACAGTCGTCGATGGGCCGTGAAGTTTTTTTTATTGAGGGCGCACTTGAACTGCTCTGTTAAAATAATTCTGCGTTTTTGTTTGCTTGGAGATTAGAGACAAGCCGAGTTTTGGGAAAAGAAGCTGAAGTAAGGGGGAATGGAATGTTTGTTATTTTCCACTTTTATAATAATGAAAATCAGAAATCATCTGAACAGAAAGATACATTTTTGCATGCATAATCTAATCGTATGCCTTTGTTCAAACTTTAAACAATTGGGCTACGCTGACTGGAAAATTCATGTACTAGCAGAAAAGTGTTTGTTATTGAACCATGGTTCTATTTCTATTTACCACCGTGGTTGAACCATAACATAACACGCATACTCGGCGCTGATTTTTTCGAAAAGTTTTCAGTAAATTTTCAACCTGTTGGAATTTTATCATTAAGGTGATTCCGTTTTAAAGTGACACCGTATACTACCTCAATGGTGAAACAAACAAACTAAAACGGATCACGTTTTGCCTGAGCTTTATAATAATGTTTTATTTATTTATTTTTTTTGAAAGGCAAATTCGAAAAGGGGATTTTGTTGCTGTTTCATGATTGCTTATGTTATTTTAACTATTTAATTTTATTTTGAGGGGGTTGGAAGTCTCCAAATGCGGTTTTTCTCAAACTTATAGTATTAAGTGAATACATGGTACTAAAGGGGGATGGGGGAGGGACCGCAACATTTACTTTGAACCGTGATGTCCACAACATCCCACCCCCAACTGATTTTTAGATTATTGTTATCATCAATGTTTGTTTATTTACTTATTTTTCAGAATCACAAAATTTGCCTGTGATTTTGTTCATGTTATTTGTTTACTTTTTAAACAATTTTTTCCTTGGATGGGTCATTCAATTTAAGAAAAGTCAATAGAAAAAGGAAATCTTTCAATTAAATAAAAATGCATTATTTTTATTTTATGTTTTTATGAGACCCCCGGCCCCCATCATTAATCTTTTACTGCGCCTTTAAATCAGCACTTTACATTATGTTCGATTTAGACTTCCCCTTTAAGATAAACTGCAACGAGCAGACAAAGACTTGTTTTGAAATAAACCACAACAAACCGTTGCTTACTTGCCCTGACAGGTTTGTATACATTTGATTCGTGGGGGTAGAGTGGCAGAGGCCAAAATATATGTGCATTACAATGGCCCCGGCGTTTGTTTATAATTTTTTTTTCCAAGGAATGCCCACCGCCAACTCACGCTTGGCAACGTGCCAAATTTATGTTGGTTTAATATGCAAAACGATTCCCCACGACCTTGCCAAGATTTTGTTTACACACAAACGCGCTGCTATCCGACAAATTTAAAAATATGTTACCCACATAATGTATTTATAATTTGTGTTTATGTGCTTGATTCTGCAACAAAAACTATGTTCAGATAATTTCTATCAGTTGGGTGTAATAGTCAAGTGAAGTAGGGTCAACAGTTTTCAAAGAGAAATACTTTAATACTAATTGGAACAGGCATGGCCCATTGAGAATAATTAACTAAACAACACTGTTTTTAATCAATCGAGTACAACGAATAAGCACGACTTTACTTTCGACTGGCCAAACCCCAAGCAAAAAATCATAACAAAACAGGATCCAATCAATAAACAGGGCCTCCCCTTGAAAATATGGTGCGATCCACGTCATCTTAACGCACGGACCAATCAGAGGTGCATAAACCACTCCCTGGCTCTGACGTCATGTGTCAATAAACCGCGCCGTCGTCTCTACATCTGAGTCGTGTTTTTCCGAGCTGTTGTCGGTAACGGTCGGAGAGATAAATGCTTGAAAATCTCCCCAAAATGGACGCTCTGAAGGAACAAGTAATGATAAATCAGTTCGTTCTTGCGGCTGGATGTGCGGCGGACACTGCCAAGCAGTTACTTCAGAAGGCACACTGGCAATTTGAGGTAAGAAATCGGGACAGAATGGCGACGAGAAATTTTCGCAATGGCATGAATTTTGTTTATATTGTGTCTTGCATCATGATGATATGCACGTACTGTGTGTGCGTGCACGGGGTCATGTTATGGTCGTTATGTTTTGTTGCTGTGTATCCACCAGCAGCATTTAAATTTTCGAACCAAAACTGAGTGGGTTTTTGTTCACCAAATACTGTTCTTTACCCCACAGACGGCGCTCAGTATTTTCTTCCAAGAGGCACCAATACCTAATGGTCATCCCCATTGCTACAGACAAGGCGGACATTCGGTAAGTTTGTGTTTTTTTTTTGTTTTTTTCCCTTGGTATTCAATCTGATTAGTGATGCGTGCTTGCATGCATTGATGATTGAGGGAAGTATTTTATGAATATTCATGAGGTTATGAAAGGGCTTCAAAAAGTATGGAGATGGCCCACAGGGTTTCTCAGAAGCTGTGGCTTACTGTATTATTATTCTGATTATTTGTTGTCCTTTGATTTTTAAAGGTGCACGCGCCAGCCAATACCCCAGCAACTCCTCCAAATTTTCCGGATTTAATGATGGACCTTTCAAAGTTGGCCACGACAGATAAATACCATGCAGGGTCCCCGACATGTATGACCATGACGTCATCACCTGCCCCCATGCAGTCGGTCAATATGGCCCAGTACGGACACAGTAACAATAACCAGAAACAAATGGAGGTAGAACCGCAGAGGTGAGACTGGCCCCCCAAAACACTATAAACATGTCGTGGGGGGGAAAAAACCAACAACACGGCCCGAGTGATTGGCCTCTCCAATATGGAAACGAACATGCGGAGGTGAATCTGAAGGAATTGTTCATCTTCAACAGTGTTGGGAATTGTGCAGCTGCAGTTGTTTTGCCAAGAAAGAGGAGCAACTTTGTGACCTAGAATGGAGTATCAAAACGAGACCTCAGAAAAGTTTGAAGACAGTATTTTTTCTTCTTTGTTGATTTTTCTGGTTTCTTTTTTTCTCAGGACGAAGGCAAGAGTTTTTTTTTTAATTGTATCGTTAGTCCCCATACCCCCTGTTTTTGTATATGAATTGCACTTTAGAGTTATTGCCTATTTATACTTTTTAAATACAGCATTGGCATGCAGTGCATCCATGTAGCAAAAAATAGTGCAGTTTTTCAGTATGAAGTTGAATTATGTTACACTAAATATAAAAGTAAACCAATTTCAACCCCTGAGATGGTTGAAGATTTGTAAAATTTGTTCCTTAACGCTTAACTGTGTTCGAACTATAATTTTGTAAAATTTTGTGTTAAAAATTTTTTGTACCAGTACATTATCTTTGTGTTCATACTTGCGATGTAAACTAGATGGTTAACTTTTGACAGAACCCTGTTGAGTATTATGTCATGAGAATTTAGCAACATTAAAATTACTAATTTAAAAGTAAACTGACATTTTTTTCACACCTTTTGGTTCTTTTTTTTGTATAATTTTCACTCTCTGGGCTGGGGTAATTTGGAACAGTAGTGTCGCAATTAATTTGAAACCAGCAGTGTCGATAATTTTCAAATTTTCCTAATTTGTCGCTAGAAACTTTTTCCACTTTCTCCAACCCCGAAGAACTTAATTTATTCATTATACAATCATACCAGTTTGTGCATGCAATCAATGAATGGTTACCTTTCTTTAATTGAAAAACCAAACCTCAAATTTCCCAGAGGAGCATTGCTCCAGTGTCCTGTGAGTTGGCCTGAGAAATTTCAGTCATGTTACTGTTCGAGTTAGAATAAATGTTTCCAAACACAATTTTGGTTTGGGGAAGAAAGTCAGTTTCGTAAACAGATCAGGAAATGTATTGCTCAAGCTGTTTTTACAGTCCAATTCTTTGGTTGGCATTAAATGTATCAATTAAAAATAAGCCGCACCTGATAAGTCAAATTGGAAATCTTATTATGCTTGAACATTTTTAGAGAATACAACAAAGATGTTTTGCCGCGACTCTTTGTAAATTCACTTGACTTTTTTTTCTTTATTGGAATGGAATGCTCGAGGTCATGAACTCAGGCAGACAAGCCGTGCTCAGACGGATAATTCTTTGGCAGGATGATTCATACTTGAACTAAAATACCTCAGGATTTTGTAATTTAGTTACCAATGATGTACCTTCCCTTTAAGAGATGAGTCTCCCGATAGCAATTTTAATGTAGATTTATACACGCAAACACATAAGTGCCAGCTGTTTTTACAAACAAGGTAACAAAATGGTTCTTGGACTCTGGGGAGAAAAAACATCATTTCTACATGTGCACCTCACAGAAGAGACACTGTTCTGAGTGTTCATTCATGGAAGAAAAAACAGGCCGTGTTAAAAAAAAGAGTGACTGAGCCGTGTGGCTATACACAGCAATGAATATTACGCATTTTACAGCGATCTAGCGTCGTAATCAAGTCTAAAACCCACTTCGGACACTTGTATGGAGCAAGGTCCTTTACTCTAATCGTACTGCGACTTTAAATTTAACCTCCATGAGAGAAACAAACAGTCAATCTTTAAAGGTGATGCATTACCATTCAGGGAATAGCCGTTTCCTTTGCCGACAACAACAACATGAATCAATAACAGCCTGCGGATGACTAAGTTACCCCCTTTAATTGCCTGTCTGACCTCAAATAACCACATTTTTGTTCTGACTAATACTCCCGTGCTCAGCTTTTTAGGCTGAATGATCAACCGAAGGACTGCGGATGTTTAATATCCAATACTTTTTTATGTAAAAGCCAGCCATGTATAGCAGTGTTACTTCTGTGCTTGTGTAACGCAAGCATCGTGGCATGGGGCCATTGAACTAGATGCTGTTTGAATGACCTTTAGTTGAACTGAACATTCAGTACTTCTTAGTAGTATTCACTGTATAGTCTGCTACTGACAATCGGGTCTTTATATATTTCTATAAGCACACCTCAATAAGCTGTTTATTGCAAGAATGGAGTCGTAACTTGTGCAAGTACGAATTCTCAAATTTTCTCTGTACAGTATTGGTTATATCAGAAATATTAATTCGTTAATAATACTATAATAGACTCTCTATACAGTCTATCCATTTCTGTTTTGGGGTTTGTTTGTTTTTCTACAAAGAATAACCCCAAACTGGTTTGGCTTCATGGTCAAATAAACATTCTGACACTCGATGTATAAAGTCGGCACAGTTCATCATGACATTTTTGTTTTCACTCAAATTTTCTTCAGAAAAAAAGGATTGCTGAATGTAAGCCTTCACAAAAGACTAACAATAAACACCAACAAAACAGAGTACCCTTATTTTGATGTCTCAATAACAATTCAGTTGAAAGAAAATACATGACATGCGAGCCGAGCGCTGCTCTGTGATGACGCTAATGCTGATGTTGTATCATCCCTTTAAAAGTGTTGTTTCAGTTGAAAGCTAAACCAAACGAAAGGAAACGAGTTCAACTATTCCCTGTACATCCTTCAACACTTTCAACTTCCTTTGGCCGCTGACCTTGTTTTAAACTTGATCGATTTGCTAATGTTCAGCCTTCAATTTGTTTGATTTTAACTTTGTTTGGAAGCTATCTCCCCCAGACACACACACACACCGTCAACAATCACTAATTATACAGAACAAGTTCGAGACATTTCATGAGTAGATTTTAAGGTAGGCTACCAGTGAAAATTTGCATGCTATGGACATTGCCTGTGATCGAAGGGTTCTCTGCCATTATTGTGCTTAGAAAATTAAAATCTGTTTTTCAAAATAATTTGCTTGAGTTATTCCCATATACATAGGAAGATTTAAGGGATGTAATACAAAATTGGCGTTTACCAAATAAAGTGAATCGAGGAATTTTCTATCAGAAAGGTTTGGGGTGGTTTTTCAATGATTATATGGTGATTTTTTGTTTAAATTAACACTTAACCCCCTCGCCACGCCCTCTAATACACCCATGCACGCACAAATATAAGGTATGTTGCTTGTTTTTTTTATAAACAATTGTCATTGTATTAATAACGATAGCCTGTATGAAGAGACATAAAATAGTTTGACCTATAATAAGGGATAAGTGTTATTTTAAGTCTGCAGATTGGGCAATGTTACTGTCTTTTCTTGGCTACTTCACTCTGCATCTGAATTCTTTTCCTGGGCGATGCGGAAGTGCAAACACTAACGAACTGAACCCTTTCAACTTCAAAATAATGTATGACGCAACTTCTCTTTTAAGGGTTAGTCAAACGAATGAGTTCCATTTTATGCGATCGCTATACTGAGTTCGTGTCAAACAAGGGTTTGGGGATTTTTTTAAATACATTTATCTGGGTTACTGAGTAATGTGGATAGACTATTTGTATCATTCGATTGACGAATTATTTACAACTGTTTATTTTTTACATGTAGATATTTACCACCATTTACGTTCGATATGAACTAATTAAAATTGTATGTGACAAGAATATACAACAATCGTTTCATGGTTTCATTATTGTATGTTTGCATGGCAAGACACTGTCTGCCGATCATCTCGACTGTAAAAATACTGCACATCACAGCAATTGAAGAAAAAAAACTGTTTTATTCTCGCGAATTTGTTTTTACCTGCATTCCTTTTTCGGGAAATAGACTATTAGTTTTTATAGTGCAATGTGGCAGTTATGTTGACGTCATGAAATGTGGGGTTGGCTTGTATTAAAAATGTCACATCGCATCGCGCATCTAGACTTACGTGACACCGTTTTGCCTTACAACTTGAAAACTAAGGAAATCGTAAAGAGATGTCATTTTATTTTTACAGAGGCATTGTTCCGTTCGAAGTGAACTGAAAATTATGAAGAACATTAGAAACGGCCGTTTCACTTGGTTAATTAATTAATTGAAAATATTATACAAAACATGCACTTGTGTTTCGTTGTTTTCTGGAAATAATCAAAACTCTGTTGACGAATTTCGCGCGAAAACTGGAGCACAGTATGTCCCAATCGAAAACATTTTCTTGTGTTGACGTAAACAACTTAAATCGTTCTCATAGTCCAATGCAATACTACAAAACACACCGCATGCCTTCGGTTTTGTTGTGACAACAAACGCTTGTAGAAAAACATAAAAATTGAATGAAAATATCCGAAGGCCTTCACTACTTTTTAATATATATGGGGCAAGGACACGGTGTAAATTTGTATGTCCATGGTCCATTGATAACTCAATGTTTGAGAAAACAGGGTTGGCAACAACTGTAACGACCTTGTAAAGAATTACCATCTCCACAGCACGACGTAAGCTCATTATGTAATAATGTCCATAAGGAAAACTATTAAAGTGGAACCTGGAAAACACGTGTTGATCCTCGTGACCAAAACAGGGCCCAAATTCACAGAGCTGCCCTAAGAAGTTATTGACCTTTCTTTAATTGTTGATAAACAAACCGCGCTGGTTGGTATGGATGGTCGAATGTTAGCAAAACATTCAATCGTGCTAACAGATGTTGTGACAAAATTCAACATACCTGCTATGATTGGTTGCTTTGTTTTCAAAACAAATATTTTAAAAATGTTACAAACTGTTGTATCTGTTTTTGCTTTGCATTTATGGCTTCCCATAGGGCCTACGGTTTTTCAAATCTTGGTTGGCAAAAACTCTGGCTGTGACGTTGCAATAATGTGGCTACAAATGCAAAAATCATGCATTACCAGGTTGGTTACCAGCTATGTCATCATCCATGCTCACATGTACCACGAAGGTAGCCCATTTGTGACTGGTATATTATGCTGATTTTTATTCACTTTTACTTTGCAGAAATGGTTTAAAATCCTCCAATAATCAGGCGGGTCTGCAGCTTTGCTAAGTTGGTGCATTTTCCGAAGAAAATTGAATTCAAATATGGCTTTTGAACGAATGGTTTAACAGATGGATTTATGCCAGACGTCACTTGCATTATTAATGCCTGGGCAATTGACGTCAGGAACGGGGCAAAGTTTTAAAATAGCTTTTCCCAAAAGAAATTACACTGATCAAGAAATGTATTGACATAAGAAGTATTTAACCTTTACATTGCACGGGAAATGTATAGTTCATTGTGAGGTAAATAAATTTTAAAAAAATTTGCAGTAACAATTGCTGATTTATGGCGAGGTTAATAAATACGGCCTCTTTCATGGGCTTTTAAAAAAAACTTGGATTAGGCTCCAGCTCCGGGTTCCATTCGATGTAGGAGCACCGTGAAAATGCACACTCATGCTCCATATTGATGATAGAGTCAACGCCAGAGCTTGGAAAAGGCCCCTGGTGTCCCAAGGGACTTTTACAATATACTGTGGTTATCTTTGTAATCATAGTTCTAAACATCAATTTATGCAAAAGGGAAACCAGACAATTTTGGCCCTTCAGCTTCGGTTTGTTATTTTATTTTGTATTTATTAATTAACTCCAACCAAGCGGTAAACCGCAATAAAAGAAAAGGGGTTATTTCAAACTTTAAAAAAAATAAAAAATAAAATAAAAACTACTTTGAATCAAAGAGTTTGCAAGGTGGCTGGACCTGCTAGTCTACTATAGATACAAGTCTTAATCATTTTTTTTAATTTCTCAAATAAATATCCCCCATATCTGTAACAGACACGTTGCACTACGTCACACGCGGCTACAGTCTGCCCATGGTACGCCATTTTGGGAGTCAAACTGCTTGCAAAGAAGTGGGTGCGCATATCACCGCGCGCGCATGTATCGACTAATAAAATGCCCACTGCACAGAAACACACGGGATTCTGACTCCCAAAATGGCATAACTTACAAGGATGATGACCTCAGGTGAATTTGGACAATAATGTGCGCATTCTGGAAATACCAAACAAAACAGTCAGAGCCATTGGCGAAGATATCTAAAAAAAAAAAAAAAAGGTTAAACATGATAACAACTTGAAGTTGAAAGACTCTGAACAGGACGCACAAAATCAGGACACGTGAAAAGTACAATAGTTTTTATAATAAACCGAACTTCCTTTGCACCCTGTCAATTATTGCTATCAAACCTCACCTTATTTTTGACTCAATCTATGATACCGGAACACGGAAAGGTTGACAACAAGTTATTCTATGCAAATAAACAGAAAATAAGCGTCAGAATGTACGAGTCTGTCAAACAAAGCACGATCAAAATCTATACTATTTAATACTACAAACAAACGTGTTTCTAGCGACAATTACCGTGTGGTGCCAGTACTTGTTACTTATTTCAATGGTGTAGTCAAAAGGTTAATACCTTCCCAGTTCAATCTTTCTTTCTTTAGTTCTACTTCTAGTTGACTATATAATTTCAACCCTCAGCTACGGGTAGGGTATGAATGGGTTCTTAGTGCCCCCCCCCCAACATGTTCCTATATACCTCCAATACCAATAATGATGTGGCGTGATGTTCAATCTGTCTTTCTATAGTCCTATTTGACTTTGGTTTCAACCCTAAGCTACAGGGAAGGGGGTATCAATGGGTTCCTGAGTGCCCCCCCCCGGGCTCACTCAGCTATCTTCATCCATGCTTCAACAACTAATATGTAGCTACTGTTCCTTGCTCTATGCTATTACCAAAGAGAAAGGACAGCTATTAGTACCAATGATGATGTGGCGTGAGCCCTTGAATATGAAATAAACTCACTAAAAAACAAATAAGAGGTGTTTGTGCTCGTATTGCACGAACACCGAAAACATGAATTAACATCCGGACTTGCCAGAACTTTTGCTATATAGAATGCAGCCTGTCACGGAGGAATGTTAAATATCACTTTGGGAACACCCTTCAAACATATCAACCTCATACCGTTAAAACGATCAGGAACTGTTGTTTGAATTGCATTTCAAAATTTATAACTATAATAGATATATGTTTTACAAACATAGCGTGAGGGATAAAAAAAGGCTATCCAATATAAAACCTATAATGACATAATCTCCAGGTGGGTTGTATTTTGTAATACCTTTGGTCAGGTCGCCAACAAGTCAAAGTGCACCATTGATTCAACCATAGAGCAAATAAATGTTCTATGATTCAACACATAATCTTCACAACGATTAGAACCCAGTGCCCGGTGATTGCCCTCTCAGTGTGTTGATAAACAACAAGGTGATGGTTGAAGCCTTGGTCTATGGTTGAGGTCGTGCACCTGTACACATAACACTTGCAGAAGAAGAGATGTGGCACTTTTCCCAACGTGAAGTAGTGTTTACAAACTGCTGACGTTCCATCAACACGCGCAAATACACTGAGCCAGATAACCGGAGGAGATGGATAAGCTTTACTTTGGTTGGTTTAACTATTCACATTGTATTCAACATTAGGCTACCTGATGTGTACAATAAATATAAACGCTGGGGCTGATGCCGAATCCCATGTGTACGTCATCACTCATGACATGTTGTTTGACATCTTTAAGGCTAAATTAAATCCCAACAAAGAAACATTAGTAATTTCGATTCCTTCCTCCTTTATTGCTGCTGATTTTTATTTTCAGATTATGTACATACCCTTTATACAAACGATTTTTCTACGAAACTGTTAGTTTTTATACCAGATATCAGTGATTCATTTCGTCACCATCTTCCTTTCATAATAATTCTAATCGGGTAATCACCTTCATGACGTAATTTTTTATATTTTCTATATAGTGAGCAAGATTTTTCAGGGCCAAAACCAAGTATGGACCTAAATGTAGCCCATTACAATCATGTAGGCATATCCCGGGCTATATCGTGTATGGTAATATTAGGGCATCATTTTAGGGCTGGGCTACTTTTCTAGATCTCGGGCTACAATTACGGATCAGGTTGGCTTGTCGTGCCCTGTCATTCACCAGGTTTGTATCCCGCCTCGGACCTGCAGCCCCGTATGTGGATTAGATTTTCACTGCTTATAATTACATGGGTTTTCCCTATTTGGGTTTTCCTCCGAACATTTCTTCATCGTCTTCTCTATGTATCTTTAGGCCTATGGGTTACAGTGCTAGTCGCTGTTGATGATCCCTTGGTTTCATTACCAGATATTAAAATATAAAAAATATATAAACATATTATACATAGATAAGAAATTTGTGCTGTTCCTTGCTCTATGCACGGTGCTACCGAATTGAACATCTAGACCTTCAGTATGCAAAGCCGTCAATCCTTCTTTACAGGGATGGAACGCAGTAATTGGTTTTTCTGAATATTCAATCCATTTCAAACCAGACGGAATCACTCGGCGTGGGAATTCCTTTAAAAAGACAAATGTTGTAAAAAATACAATGTAAAAAATGCTCCATATTTCAAGTGAAGGCTTTTTATCATTGGACAGAAAGTTCATAAATTAGTTTCAAAAGTAATATTTCCAAAGAAACATGATTTCAGAAGAAAACACTTTTTACGACGATTGAAACAAGACTAGAACTTCTTCGGGTCAACATTATATATTTTTTTTACATGCAATCACCAGACCCATGTTGTTTGTTGTTGTAGTTCGAACCTTAAAAATTCATCACAGCCTCGGTTTGGTTACATTGATTTGATTGAGTAGCCAATATGGCCGATGAAACTTACTGATCATATTGAGTTATCCCTTCTGCAGTTCTTTCAATCCCCATGGGCCACGCAGCCTGTTAGTGTGTTTATGGCATCTCAAGTTTAAGAAAAAATATAATGTGCATGCAGTATAAAATGCAAGATTGGTTTTACATTGCCCTTTGCACACCGTGGCGTAGTGTTGTGCCATATATTTCGCAATAGCTCGACAAAATTTCGAAACTGTCTTATTTGTGTTTTGTGGTTTGCAATTTCTTTTTCAAGCTACACGTCTTTCATTTCACAACCGTGCACTTGATATGCAAGTGTGATTTAACCCAATACCTTGATCAGAATCAAACTTAACAGATATTGAAAATTAAAAGGAAATCCGCATTGTCCCCAATGCACAAAGCAAAAATAAGGAAGCAAAATATTCTACAATGGGTTACGAAAAAGAAGTTGTGTGTCTTGTGTAATTTGACCTTGTCTTTTGCCATAGCATGATATTAAAAAAAATCGTCAAGTTTTTTCAGTATTTCATCAGTCGACCCTGTTCCGGTCATATCCCATCTGCCCAGGGAAGGGGCACGGGTTTAAACCATTGACTTGAACCCATACATGTGGATAAAATGTCAGGCATTGTCCGGCTGCTATTTCAGTCTGTCTTTTCCGCTGTAGGCCTATCTCAAGGAAAATGCACCTGAAAAATATTGACCGAATATGATACGGGTTGTTTTCGTAAAGATACACTTCAGTTCTAAATATGGCCTATACACCGCGCCATGGATGACAAACATTCAGTTTGCTACCGCTGTTTATACATCAATAATGACGTAATAAACCGTAACTCCGGAAGCGATGTATCCAGGGTGCTTGACTTTATAAATAAAAAAACGGCCTTGAAGATTGATTATTGCGTTTTCAAATTCTCCTGTTTTTGTTTGAACCATGTATTTTTCTGATAAAATCTTCTTGAACAATCAATTACCCCCCCCCTACCCACCCCAATATATCTAAATTTAGGCTTTTGATATTCTTTTTCTTATAGTAGACCCGCTTGCAGGTCTGAAATTTGAACTTTGTGCCTGCATGCATCGATTTAACTTGTTGGGGAAATTTGAACTTTGTGCCTGCATACATCGATTTAACTTGTTGGGGAAAAACTAGCGGATTTTAGGCCTGCCGGGTTCCAAAGTTCGAGTACGCGAAATCGCGAGACAGGTCTAAAATTTGAACTTTGGGCTCCCATGTTCTCGATTTAACTTGTTGTAAGAGAAAAATAGCGCATCTCAGGCCAATACCGGGCTCTAAAGTTTGAATATAATAAACAGATTCATTTTTAACTGTATTTACATTTTGGGTTATATTTCAAATTTACAGCAAAAAATACCATTTGGTCCACAAATAGACTCTTTTTGTCAGCTTTCCCAATAATGAAGCATGCATTGTCATGCAGGAAACGTTGTACGTATTTCTCTTCGATATTATGATGCAATCATAATTTGGGGTATATAAAATGTGGCCAAATGTTTTGCTTACAGAAGCTGGGTATAAATTAAAAGACTGTTAAAAATATTGTTAAAATTTTGAAAACAACTTCAAGAAAAGTTGCTACATATTTTTTGAAATGTAAAACTGTAGTTAATATTAAATGAACGTGTTAATTGTATAGACATTACAATATTGCATTGGGTTTGATGATTAATTGAAAAACTCTACAGAGTCACATTGCTCAGTGTATTAAAATAGACGAGCACTATTTTCAACAAACAATATGTATTGTCTTTCGGATGCATTCAAATTCGTGATCCTATACATTCATTGCGTGATCAGCACAAAATATGCGTGATCATCAGCACTATTTCAAGATGATGTCATACAAACACTTCATACACTCCCAGCGTACTGACTACTATATACAGATTGGCTCATATAGGCATATAGTTGAACCGTAGACCTTTTCTCTATGTGGTTGAAACCTGTTCCAAAATGTTGGAGCGAGTCCAACTTGAGTATGGCAGATGGTGAAACTGCCCTAAAATTAAAAAAATTCTTAAGTTGAGGCGTAAATTATTAATGGAGGAGACAATAGAAATAACAGTAAAATAGCACAACAGAGCGTTATTAAAATTCCATGTATCAATTAAAACCAAATATATCAAACGAACTTATTACAAATAATATTCATTAGAGCTAGCTCTTTGTTTTAGTTATCCCTGGACCATGTACACAATACA
Source organism: Pycnopodia helianthoides (assembly GCA_032158295.1). Lineage (NCBI taxonomy): Eukaryota > Metazoa > Echinodermata > Asteroidea > Forcipulatida > Asteriidae > Pycnopodia > Pycnopodia helianthoides. The sequence continues at coordinate 15,067,749 of CM063245.1, forward strand.
CTCGCTGCATTCCATCATCGCTGTAAACAGATCCATATTCCCACGGATGACACATCATTGTTTATAATTGAGACGCATATTATTTACATAACGCGTGTTTACGAGTACGTGTGAACCGCACAGGGATTTCCAGGAAATCACAGTTACATGCACACGGGTTTTTTTCCTACATGACAACGCAGGTGATCGTCATCGCCACTCGTATAGCCTTTTTGTCAAGGCCTTCGTGGCTTGGACAGCTTCGTAGAGAAGCGAGCGACTGGACGGGGAGACCTTCCAGTTGCTTGGGGTCGCAGCTCTACGATGCTGTCCAAGCCACGAAGGCCTTGACAAAAGGCTACCACTCGTATGGCTCACCTTCATACCGAATAGAAGGTATAGAGGGTCGTGATAATACATGGTTCATTTCCGTGTTCGTTCGTGCAACAGAACTGGGCATTACTAACCTTTTTTCAATATTATAAAGAACATGTTATAGTAAGGTAAATTTTCACTTATTCCTAGATGTATTTCGTGAAAAATATTGAATAACAATGCCTCGTTCACAGAGAAATTACTTTCTCCATGCCTTGTTCTATGGGGTGTGGCAGGGCGGCGAAAGTTCAACAGAATTCCTAATTGGTTGAATTTCAACAGTTGCGAAACCAGGGGTAGCAGACATTTAAATATCAATTACAATTTAATAAAAAATATAATGACAATTGGTGATACTGCGAAGAGGCCCAACGGGCAGCATTGATCCGATAGGTAAATTATTCCATTGTTCTTCGTCATCGAGTGAATGAATTATTGTAAACAATAAATACAGACTTGACTATCAAGTATCATTGTTTGCGAAACTGAACGGCAGCCAAACCGAATTCATGGGATTGCCAAAATTACTCTTCATGTCTACCACAATATTTGTTTTGATATCCACAGAGAAGATAAAATCTGAATGCGCCAAAAACATCCTCGTGTTGATCAAAACATGTCAACTTTATATGAGCTTCGGGAAAACGTATGGACAAGGGGGTGTAGGGAAATAAAAAGGCCAGTGTTTCACGCGTGGAAGCTTAAAGGGAAGTGCTACAAGAAATAAAAGACAGAAATACTATCGGAACGAACGTGGGGAATCGAGTTATGGTACGACGACAATGTCTTTGTAGTCGTGTTCCCTGTCTACAATAACAACATTATAATGGTGACTACTGATTCTATTATATAGACTTGGTCTGGTGTATTGCTCTTTCACTTCGTCGGCCTTGGTTTTTGGTTTACATTGATTTGAATAGAAGTGACGGGAAGGTACACACAGTGCCACTCGACCAGAGCTGTACGTATTGAGTGAGTTGCCACAACTTGCAATTGGAAGCCATTTTCGGTTCAAATCACGCATGTGCGTCACAGGGTGACACACCGGGCTGCGAAATTTTTGTGAAGTGTTATGACCGAAAATGGCGTCTTGCAACCACGTGATCGAAGCAAACTTGTCCCTCCATGTCGCAACTTTCTCAATAAAAAGCTCTGCACTCGAGAAAGAAAAAATCGAGGTTTAATACAGAATCTCGTGCGCGTGGATGTTTGAACGAATGTGCTCTGGGCCCAATTTCATAGAGCTGTTTAAAGTTTAGCAACTTTCTGCTCAGCAAAAGTAAGCAGGATACCAGTCACAGAGTGTACGTGCGACATGGTATTTGGCTGGTTTTGTTGTTCTTGGCTTAATTTGTACCCCAGGTCAAAATCAGCGACCCCTTTTGAAGGATGAATATCGTGATTTTAAGTTGATGGTTACACTACAGTCTATATTATACCCCCATACTTATAGCGTTGTTATCTTGTGATTGAAAGTTGTTTCTATAAATAAAATCAGTGTTCGGTAAATGAGAGAACTATCACTCTACTTTCACGCGTACAATTTGCAATATTTTTGTTTCATGAAAAATTATGAAACCACCATCAAAACTTTACAGGATAAATGCAACTACATGTTTAATGTGCTCAAGCACTTCCAATCGACTTTTAAAAGGCAACGTACACCGCTTTAAAGATTTTTGTTTGGGTTGACACTTTGTATTGTATCCGAAGACGGGCCAGCCGTTGACAAAACCTTGGTGATGTGGAATGGAAAAGTCCAGCGGTGCCCCTATAGAACAAGTCCTATGCAATGTAACTTTTCTCTCCGTAGCCCGCAGTGACATTGTTTCCTTATTACTTAGGAAATTACGTGACCAAACACAAACTAGCCGACAGCATCGATGAGGTAAAACTAATAAGGTTCCCCTATTCCCAAAGTGGACGAATCTACTTAAAAACTACCCTACATAAACATGCACTCGGCGTGGCGCGACATACCATGTACTTCCCCGAAGCAAGCTCAGGCTTTAATTACAGTCTGGTCATCGCCCCCAGTGGATGATTCATTGTGAGGCAGTGGTTCGGCCGACCCCAGACTACCTTGAATTATCTTGTACAGTTATATTCCTCCAGTTTTAATACAAGGGGCTTGTACTGGCAAGGGGAGGGGACGGAAAATAATTGGCTATTGAATAATAAAATATAGCTCGTCGTGAGTTCTGCTCAAATCAAAGACCCAAAGACTCTGAGAGTAGTTAAAGGTTCCTCACAAGCATGTTTTGGGGTTTTTAAGTTGTACGGGTGCAAAACCAAAGGTAGTTTGACCGGCGACTCAAAGTCCCTTTAAAGTTTCGTGATCCAAACTTGGACAACGGGACTGGTTGTCGATAGGTTCACGCTACCTCCATGCTTCAACGTACCCTGCAACTGCAGCAAGTTTCCCCATGGTTTCCCTTACCTTATCCCTACCTAAGCACGATTCCCCTTTAGTGAACATTTTTACTTATTCATCCATCTGCGGTTATTTGGATAACTGCATGGTACCATGGAGGAGGACCCCTCCATGGTGGTATTATGGAGGTAGAATTATCCTCCCAGATTGGAATGTGTCTGGTGGAAAAACCGTTCCCCAGAGCTAAGTAACCCAGTCAGCTTCGAGTGGACAATATTATCACTTGTCTATACGAAAAACAAGTATCTGTTTACATTATTATAGAAAAATAGAGTCATGGCATGCACCGATGACCTTGTAATGCCATTGATCATTCATGCGTGACTGTGTATTGAATAATGAACACAGTGGGGTTTGGGGTAATGCGTTTTAATAAACATGACGATAAGGCACGTGTTTAGTCTCGATTCAAGGCGGTAATTTCATACGTCATGGATATAGCAACAGAGGGCGCTATAACCTGATTCATGACATAAAATAACGATCAGCACTGGCTGATGATGAATATGCACATGATGCGAGCTTTGTTTGAATAAAGAGCCTTGAGACAAGGATACAAATTAAGCACAGAAACAATCATACACACGTGAATGAGTCGTGTTCTACAACTTTCCAATGTACTGCGTCACTGCATTTAATATTGGAAACAAACAGTCGAAGTTAAAGGTGCAGTCTTGTTGCGCTTATAGCCATAACCCCTTAGCACATTATTCCACTGCGAATTTAAATTTAACTTTTGCCCCTGCAATTTAAATTTTGTTTCTCATAGTGACAGTGACGTAGCCAACCACCTTACCACACGGACAAATAGCTGCTGCTCTGATTAAGAGAACGAATTGAAGCATCATTTTGCACAATGTCCTTCACGTGTTGCAAGATATCTCATTACAAAAGTGTCCTTCTTTTTCATACTTCAAAAATCCCATTGAACACTATAGTAAGGAACTCCCAAGCTAGGCTGAGCACATCAAATCGTTCCTAAAATGCACTCACAGATGGCGCTATGGTTATAGAACCTTGGGAAAAGACGACATAGTAACATTCTTGTAAGATAAACACAAATCTTTTTATTGGACGGTGTATCCCTGCGAACAAGACTTTTTCCTGCTACTAACTTGATACCAATCTTTCAGAAATCAATGTCACAAATAATTCCAATAATCTTCCATTTAAAAGATATATACAAACAATGTGTGTCTTCAACGACAACGGCTAGACCAGCGCTAGACCACACATGTTGTGCATTTGGAGCAGGACTGCAGACAGACTGAGGAGATTCCTAGAAACCCTTGACCTTTCCCTTTAATACACGACATGACTTGTATACCAATCATACGGCAATACGTGCTATCGCTGAGGTAATTCAACTTTCCCTCCGTGACCAGTGACACAGTTCATGAACCCCTTTAAATGATCAAAAAATAAACATTGGATACCTGCCAGACAGGACCATACCATTTTGAAGGACGGGTGATTGAAACCACAAAGTTGGGCGGGGCTTCAAGCCAATTAAAACTCGCATTCTGGTGCTCTTTTCCCCCTTTTTAATGAAAAATTACTTTAGTTCTATACGTTCATAAGCTGTAGGTTTATGTACGCAAGTTTAGCGACCAGCATTTTTGGAATATAAAATATATATATATATATATGTGTCGTTGTAATGGATCCATGCCAAACATTGCTACATGTTTTTTTTCTTGTACAAGTTCATTGTTAATGCACACACGTCATTGGTACCCCCGCTGTCTTCCAAACTCACAATCGCCCAGTATAAATATCGCCCAGACGGAAACACTGATTTGCACACAATGCATTGCTGATTATGAGCGCGCTCGTGCAAATAGCGTTACCACGAAAACTAAACTCCCACCGGATGTGGTTTATAAAAGGAAACTACGGCATGATCAATAATAGTAGAACACTAAAGTGACTCTCAACAGTTTTTATTTGACATTGCTTCGAAAACAAAGGTACCGAAGCTTTAAAGCAACATTGAGAGAGAAAGAAATTTAAAGTCATAATTGTGACTGCACATAAGTAGTACAATTGTCATAACTATGTGACTTCTTCATAAATATGACTGATTCTTCACAAGTCATCATTGATGACTTATGCCAAATCATACCTATGATATATACCTAAGTCACGTATGCTCAATCATAATTTTGTGATGTAAGTTATAATTATGACTTATGCTAAATCATAATTATGAGATATAAGTAACAATGATGACTTGTACTATGTCATAATGAGATATAAATAAGTCCTAATTATGACTATCTGTTACTTTTTTAACGTCCCATTAACGCAAAGGGGGTATGCCTACCATCTTTTTGTTTTAGAAAGGCGCATGGCCCACGGTTGTGACATTTAGTTGTCAGTTTTCGAATCAATGCTGACAAAAAGGTCTGAAACTAGGATCCAAGTTTTACAAGGTGGTCCGTTGAAATGGCGACATATATCCCACTTTAAGTAGCCCCTGGAGTTATAGACTTGAGACTTCAAGGTACTTTTGGTAACACTATTCTCAGCACCGGAGAAGTGGATCAAAGAAAATAGATTTCTTTACACTGAGAAACAATTTAGAAAAAACAGGAAAATATGCCGATCTGATGTTTAGGAATGCCTATTCACGATTTTTATCATCAACTTTGTAAACCGAGGACACGTATTCTTAAAGTGCGGTCACGAAACGATTGGAACTTCGACAGAATTTGAATTTCACTGGGATTTTGTTCCTACTAGATCGTCTCCGTAATAAGCACCCACATGAATTGAAAAATTTCATATTCTGTAAATACCGGTTTTATTAAAGGTATCTTTTTTTAGCGGGACTCAAGTGGTGCTATAGAACCTTTTTTCCCCAGAAACTTCTGCCAAACCAAATGTAGTTTGCATTTGCATTTAGTAAATTAAACAAGATCTTCCACATTGCATTTAGTAAATTAAACAAGATCTTCCACATACAAAATAACAAAACGTAACATAGTCTGCTATGATTTTTAGTCTCAAAGGTCCAGATTTCAAATGGGGAAGGAGAAGCACATTGGGAGGAACGTTTGACCACGAGATCCATTTTGAATTGCTTACAGAATAAACACATTATAAAACTAATTTTGTTCAAGTTGTGAAAATATGTCTCCCCTCTATAAAATAATTTACACTGATGAATTGAAGTTTAAAACAATTTTTTTTAAATAAAAGTGAATAATGGCTGCCCAATATTTGACTTGATGGAGCAATATTATTTTCTGAAAATTGAAATCATACGACTACTGAATATTTCAATCAATGATTTGAAGGTATAAAGTATGTGACGCTTGCCAGAGGAAGGTTTCGATTTGAGCATTCTCAGGGCGGATACATCCGTTCTTGTAAGGGAAAGATGTTGTCCTTGGTAAAGGGCACACTGTATAAGGGAATATAAAACAATTGTACACAAAACAAACATAATCAGTCAGGATTTAGGCGAGACATTGTTTCAAAATTGAGCATTCTTTATTTCCCACAGGGTAAACCAATGAAAAGTTAAATGGTATTTCATCTCATTTAGTACAAATTACAGCCACACTAAAACATAAACAACAGTGATTTGTTTTAACCCTCTTGCTGTCTGACCATTCAATACCATTCACTGTGGTTTTGAATGATAGATAAACTATGCCAGCCTGCAATATGATACCATGAGGGAATGCATGTACTCAGTACACAGTTAGTTCTGTGCACAGTTGTGCCACCATACACAACCTTGGCCCAAGTTGAATGGTTTCAAATGGTTGGTCAACTCACTAGAAAATGTTGCCAAGAGTCACTGACAGTAGGAGGGTTTTAATGTGAAACAACCAAAAGTAATTTCAAAGAATGCAGGTCAGACAACTTGTGTATCATTTCTGCCTGAACCAAACCAGTAAAGACTAATCAACCACCTCAGGCGGATTTCTTGACATGTATGCACCTTTTCACCAAAGTTTTCATATAGGATTTACTATTCTTATAATCAGGCTTGATTTTTGGTCCTTGGGAGAAAACAAGTAGAAACATTTCATTGAGTACAAGGGCTGGCCTACATGTACACGTTATGTAAGCTTTGGAACACTTTCAAGCTATTTAATATTAAATCTGATTTTTCCAAGGGCAAAACAATAAATCGGATATCAGACTAAAGTAGGAAGCATATCATGCCTGAATAATCTTTCTTGAAAACTGGATCACTAGAGCTACTGTTCTCTTCTTATACCAAATGGTGTGTACATGTACTTGTAGTCATTTTTACACCATACTCAATTTCCAGTGGTCTAATGGTAACAAGCATCAAATATCACACAGCAACCTATTCAGGAAATGATTGGCATAGATCCGTGCAACAATACATTACATCACAGAGCATTTTGGTAACTCCCAGTCTGCTAGAGTAAAAATTTTAGCAATATTTTGTGATAATGGCTATTAGAGAGTGGGCCCTGGAAAGTAGGATCACACTTGACAAGATAGTAACCAGGCATGATGTTTGGTCCTTGTACAAAAATAGCAATATTTTATCGAGTACAAGGGCCGACCAAGGCTAGTTAATCACAATTTACAGGTTTTTCAAGGGTAAACAAATCGGAAATCAGACTAAAGTAGGAAGAATATCATACATGTTAACCCAACCAATGTGTAGTCTCGAGAAAAATTGTCAATCTCTGCATAAAAAAGACCAATCATAGCAATTTGGAGACGGTTATAATCAAGGTGTTTTGAACTGAATATGGAAATGCAGGCCCAAATTTGCTGTAAAGTGATAAATATGGGATTCAAATTGGTAAAATAAAAATAATCTTTACATGTGACTGACAGACACAGGGTATCCAAATCTAAACTAGGTGTCCATAACATACAAAAAAGCCCTCAGGCCAACACTTTCCAACACTGTGAAAAATAAAGGGTATTTGCAGCAATCTCATCATAAGATAAGTTTGCAGAAATGTTGAATTTGGTCACAAAATCTGTACCTGCGATTGAATGCTTTGCAGTGATTTGGTCATGTACCCACTGCTGAATTCAGACATAACCATGGCAGGTCATCATGCTTTCTCCCATTCAGTCTGGTAGCTTGACATGATACATGAATCAAACTAGAATTTCATCATGTGAAAAAGGGAACCTGAAAAAATAGCAATACCATGAGAAAGTTTATAGACCTTTCTTTTGCAACGTCACAGCCCAAGTTTTTGCCAACTAAGATTGCAAAACTATGGGAAGCCATAAATGCAAAGCAAAAACGGATAGCCACAGTTTGTAACAATGTTACAAAATTAGTGAAAAATAGTGTTGAATTTGTTGGAAACAAAGCAACCAATCATAAGATAAGTTTGCAGAAATGTGAATGTGGTCACAAAATCTGTACCTTCGATTGAATGTTTTGCCAACATTCGGCCGTCCATGCCAACCAGCGCGGTTTGTTGATCAACAAAAGAAATGTCTTTTGATACAGCCTCGCTACCATTGGCAGCACGCTGTACTCAATACCTCTGGTCACTAATGAGCAAGGCTTGCTGGGAGAAAAATTAGCACGGCGAGATGGAACACCACTGGGAACGAAGTTGCTATAGATAGGCTTTGCTTTCTCCAAACCTTGGCTTATATTAGGCTTCGGGCTCCAAGCTCCATTTGATGTTGAAGCACTGTGCAAAATACACACTGCTCCAAAGTTGATGATGGAACCTAAGATGGAGCCCGGAGTCTAAGCCTTGGTTTGGAAAAGGCCCGTTGATTAGTTGTTACGGCGTTTCAGACTGATTTAATCTCCAAGTATTTGACATGTTTTGACCTTCCTAAAAACAATTAAAGAGTCACCAAGAAAAGACAATTATGGGATGGGCTTCATGTTATTTATACATAAAAACTAAAATGAGTATGTTTTTTGTTACAGTAATTTGTCAAATAAGGGGGTCTAAGTTCAGAAATACATGCAGCAAAATCCTAAAAAAATTAAGGGAAAGACTTGTGTCGGGATGAAAGTCAATGCTAACAAAACGATCTGAAACTAGGATCCCAGTTTCAGGAGGTTTGTTGAAATGACAGCGTGTCCACATTTTGATAACCACTGGAGTTATAGATGTCAAGAAGCTTTTGGGAACAGTATCCTTACACTAGGAAAGTAGATCAAAGAGCATTATTTCCATCTGAAGAAAGCAACAGCTGTTTTTGTTTCACCAGGCAGACATGAAAAAGTTTGAGTTCAGATAAAAGTCTGAAATTTCTCATGCATGTTGTTTTTGCAACTGCCAATTCCACTGTGAGGCGGACAGACTTTCTTCTTTTAGTACATGTCTCTACTGTGTTTGCCAATGCTGTAGCATTGCTTCGGGGAAAACTATTTTTCATACATTAGAATAAAAAAATAATAATAAAATTGTACATGGGGGACATGAACTGAGTTCTCAGTTGTACCGAAAGCTAAAATGTTGGATTTGTTTATGGAATATACATTTAGTGAAACCTAGAGCTGCTGTGTGAATTTTACTCACCATCTCACCCACCAATCCCCAGAAGGGAAACACTATTGGAATCTATTTTACTTTACTAATAACAGTCTACCTTGGATATCACACAAGTACATTTATACAGTGATAGAAAAAGAAATGAAAATAGTCATATTTGAAGTATTTACACGTAACAAGATAACATGGAGGAAAGTTAGCCAATTAGATGGCCTCTGACGAGCATCTATCTCTGGGTAAAAATGAAAAAAGAACATTTGAATTACAATACATAAACCGTAGGAATACAATGTACAAACAATAACTGAAGTTTTCGTAGAATAGTCCTTCTGCACATGATATTATCATCTGCCTTGAGAAGTCATTTTGGTGACCGCCATTGCATTTTAAGCTGGATTATAGTGGCAATCACATTGAACAAGATGAGGCTAGTGTACCACAATGATGATGCCACAAAGTCTATTATCTCTGATGAGATCACCATAATGATATGTCAGTGTCACAAGATCTATTATCTCTGACGAGACCACAAAAATGATGATGTCACAATCTCTATTATCTCTGATGAGATCACCAAAATGATGTCACACAATCTATATCTCTGTATGTCACAAGATTGATTATCTCTGATGTGACCACCAAAATGATGTGTCACAGATTATCTATTGTCTCTGATGAGATCACCAAAATGATGATTCACAAGATCTATTATCTCTGATGTGACCACCAAAATGATGATGTCACAAGATTATCTATTGTCTCTGATGAGATCACCAAAATGATGATGTCACAAGATCTATTATCTCTGATGTGACCACCAAAATGATGATGTCACAAGATTATCTAGTGTCTCTGATGTGACCACCAAAATGATGATGTCACAAGATTATCAAGTGTCTCTGATGAGATCACCAAAATGATGATGATGTTACAAGCATGATTGTGATCAGCGACGTAGCCGCACACAGTCTATCGTGAAAGTTTAACCGAGGCCCTACACATAACCTGTACAAAAAAAATCATTACACTTGGCTGAGCCATGAGACCACATGTCTGCCACCACACATGTCCACCTGACAAGTGCCTCCCTTAGATCTTCACTGTAAACACTACCGGTCTATTACCCACTGCTGCTGACACACCGGTTTTGAATAGCGCCTTCTGGACAGTGGACGTATCAAGTGGCTCACTGGAGGGGGCCATTGCATCTGATCGCATTCCGACGGACGAGAGGGAAAAATCAGTGGTACCCGTTGATCCACCACCAATTACTCTGAAGAAGTTAATCAAGAAGAAATAGTCAACAATCTAGTATTACGAACTTCTATACTTTTATGTTACTACAGAATAATCACTAAAATCATTTATTATTAGTAGTGTAGAGGAAACCCAAAATGTTTTCTAAGCTTAGTATCTATTTGTCGCCCTCTACAGCCCAGTACAAGCTCATTCTGACATTAGGAATCTAACGTTCCTATAGCTATATATTCACTTTGTTTCCACATCAATACACAAACATACAAACAGTTGGAGAGAGTGCAATGATGGGAAATAACTAATGGTAAACTTGGACTGAAGTTAGCATGCTGCACACAGTATGCAACTTTGTAACTGCAAGAAGAAATGACCAACCAGACTTAAAAAAAATACATTATTACATAATTAACAAGAAATGCTAAGAACATAAAACGATCATGAACCACAATACAGTGGACAACTTAACTACAAAAACACAATACAGTTTCAGGGTTTGCCCTTAACTTTTTCAGTGACTGGCCAGAAGGACCAGTTAACTTGTCATGTCACTAGTCTGCCAGCTTTTTCACTGTTCCAGGGTTCTTAACAAATAAGGATTTTGGGATGCTTTTCTACACTGAGCTAGCCAGCCGGATTACTTAAAGATAATTTTGACTGGTCCTCGGGTGTTTTAACTAGTATTTGGCCAGCGGACTTCTGTTAAGGGAGAACGTTGAGTTTACAAATGAATACATGTGAAATAATATGACCATGCACTTACAAATTGCCCATAATTTGTTTTTATCAATATTTTTTAGGTCTACACATTTATTCCTCTGTCTGTTTTAAGTTTATCTCCCAAATTTTATACAATCAAATTTTCATTATCTACTTTACGGACTGTTTGTCTTTTCTAATGCGCATTTCTGTATACTTTTGTCACAGATTGTCCGAGTTTTAATATTGTAATTTTCAATATTGTAAATTTCATGTAATTCAGCCTTTGGCTGCAATGTGTTTTTAGCAATAAACCAATTAATAATAAATAAATAAAAGAACTCAACATAAATAGACAAAGAAATATGCATTCAAGAGTAAGACAGGGTTCACATAAATACAAACATGCAAGGCAATTTTTTAAACACAAAAATTAATGTTTATGTAAATATTTTTGTTGTGTGGAAGTCAAAACAAGACGGCTGCACCATGGCAACTGTCTACAGTAATGCAAAACAAAGCAGACAGCCTCAACCTGTTTTCTAAGCTGTGCATGTCTGCTGCCCTCTATTGGTGACTTTAAAACTGCATAAAACATAAATAAAACCAGGAGAATGCTGTGGGTGTGTTCAGCTATATAGGTGTGTCTGTTTTGAAGCAACTCATGCGCGCTGCTATTTTAGCTGTATGGCAAATTTCAGCCTTCCCATTGGTTGATTTGGATAATTTTAGCATACAGGATATCACATGGTAATGATACCCTTTGTTCACAGCTGACATCGAGGGCTCAACAGCAGGCACAGATGCCAATTTAGCTCAGCATCCTCAATATTTATTTCTATTGCACACAATCTACATATGAATTTTCTGCATACTATTATAAACAGAGAATCACAAGATACCATTTTTGGCAGAGAACGTTGCGGTACTCTTGCTGCATCACTTAAAGGTATTATACAGGATTGGTACAGCTGACAAAACAGTCGCAAACAAAGTTCATGTTTTGTGTGATTAACCAGATACATGAAATAACAAACCTGTGAAAATTGGAGCTCAATTGGTCATCGAGGTCACAAGAAAATAGTGAAAAGAGACCTTATGTGTTTTCTGTTTTTCAAACATCAAGTCTATTATCGCACGCGATAAAAACTATTGTTTTATTCATTTCTCAAAAACGACAGCATTTTAGGCAGAAATATTTAATGGAACCCTTTCTACCATTACTTACTTTAAATCATGTAAGTTATGTGTGAATCTGTGAACATTTGTGTTTTTCAATCTTACCAATAGTGTACAGGGCCTTTAAGGATGAACTATAATAACCAAGGCCCCTATAAAATGACACAATGTTTTGCGGGCAACTTGGAAGCTACCAGCTGCAACACATGAGAAAAAAACGGCACAAGACATTTTTATACTAGCTCCTATTACTATCCCCAAGAAAACTATGTGAACATTGACAAGTGATTTTGTGTACTTCTTGGAGATTGCCTGAAACCGATTGCCTGTAAATACCCTCGTGTGAGGTAGTGTTACTGTTGCATCAAAAAAGAAAGAAAAACATTGATGATCAACTTACTTAAATCTGTCGCTCATGGACATCCGTTTCCCCGTGACAGGAACGTAGAGACCAGTGCTTCTGGTACCGTACTAGTATCCAGCTTACATTGCATGGGGAGTCCATCCAACTCTCTGTTGTGATATCTGGCTATTGCCTCTAGCGCGTGTTCCCTCTTAATGTATACTACCTCGGCGAGACCCGAGCGTACCAGGCGTGCCCTCTTCAAGGTCCAACATCCCCGTACAGTTCCTAGGGGACATCAAGAAGAGGAAACCAATCATCATGGGTGCCATAAGCTGGGGTGCCAGGTGGGTTCTTACCCCCACCCCATCTTTGAAAAGATGGATATTTGCCCCCCCCTTCCACTTTCTACCATGCCAATTAACCATTTTCCTTAACAGGAGGGCATTTTTTTGGAAGGGAGTAGGTCTGGGCAACGGGTTGTCACTGATTTTTTTAAATCACACTCATCATAATGACTTTTGACTTAGAAGATTAATCACCAAGCCATGACTATCAGCCCAGTAATGAAGTATACTTAAATTCCCCAAAAGAAGGATGAGATAAATCGTTGCTTACATGTCTTAGTGCTGAAGTGTTCCAATGAAAACAGTTAAATGCATGTTGTCAGGACTCAGGAAGTTTTTTTTTCTCATTTTGATTCTGGTCTTATAAAAATAAAAATCGATCCAGTAAACATTTTGAGCTAAGAGCCCTGCGGCCTTGTGGATTTTGTTTTTTAAATTCCACCCTGTGTACCATTCTCTGTCCTTGCTCTATGGTACCATCATGACCACCATACGAACATGAGTAGTAGACTCACAACTCACCTTAATGTCTGCCTCCGATACACTTGAATGAAGGTGGCTGACTATGAGTCTGGTACCTTGTGCTGAAACCGGCATTGCTGATGGAGCTTGAGTAGCCACCCTCTGCAGCGCACTAGCGGGCTGTACATTCTGAAAAAACAGAAGATAACATGAATATATAAAAATATAATCATGAATAACATTGCCATGTTACAGGTAGATTGAAAACCCATAGATTTACAGTGGTGAAGTGAACACTGCTCTTCCTTTTCATCTTACTAAACAGTATGTAAACAATTTTCTAACCCAACTCAACTGTTTCTCAACACAACGTCTTGCATTAGAATAGAAGACAACTTTACTGTTGCCCCCTTACACTGATGTCGCAAGAGGCTACAGTCTGCCATGGCCTGCCATTTTTTAGTCAAAATACATGTAAAATTATGGACAGTGCGCACAACAAGCACCGTGCCCAGTAACACAAGGAGATTCTGTCTCCCAAAGTTTGGTCAATAGAATAATAAATATAACTAGTTCTTATATAGCGCATTTTACAATAACGTATCAATGCGCTTTACATTGACACAGAGTGCTACGCAAAATTCTTATTCTATTTAAAGGCAGAGCATACTTTTGTAAAAGACTAGTATCCTCACTTCGTGTATCCCAATATATGCATAAAGTAACAAACCTTTGAAAATTTTGGCTCAATTGGTCATCAAAGTGGCAAGAAAGTAATGAAAGAAAAAACAACCCTTGTTGCATAAAATTGTGTGCTTTCAAATGCCTGAGTTCTAAAAAACTACATTACTTCAGAGGGAGTCGTTTCTCACAATGTTTTATTCTCTAGTCCCGCTCTAGTCAATTTTTCTTTGTTCAACCTCAAACCAATGTTTTATACTGTCAGCAGCTCTCAGGTGCTCCTTACCATGTAAGTTTTTATGGTAATGTATTTCTTGAGTAGTTACCAAAATTATCCCCTGCCTTTGAAATATATCAAAATGCAAGCCCTGAACAAGATGTTGTAGTGCGGAGACTTAAATTGTAAATGATTACATTGACTCAGAGCTAGGTATCACAACACAGTAAAATGCATGCTTGGTCTGACCTTATAGCTCCATGGTCTGACTGTCAAAATAAAGACTACACGACTAAAAAGAGGTCTTCCAGGAAAATGTCTTATGGAACTTTCTTTGAAGACTCTGTGTTTTTATTTCTAATCTTCAGGCTATATTTGGTTCAAAGTGAAAAGCCATCCAAGGGCCAACCACCTCCAAATTGGTGGTTGATGTAGTTTATGCAGAAAGGCGTAAAGACTAAGGAAAACCAGCAGATTAATTTTTGCAGGTTTTAGTTGGACGTGTTTTCCCTGACTTCAGAACTGAGACAGGTTGTGGAGGTGAAATTGAATACCCAATCAAAATGTACACAGCATGCAAACTTGGATACTACGCAAATGGATGTTAAATCCAAATCCAAACATGAAAGTTTCAAAAAACTTGAGACACACAGTCGAAGAAAAACCTAAAATAAACTAGTATTTTGTTGCATGCATGTTGTGATATTGGCAAAAATATATATACAAAAATGATACTGGAAGAAACAAGATTACCGTAATCATTTCATATTGGGATGGGTAATGGTTTGTGTTTAAAACCCCAAACTCCCTTCAAAATCCAACACCATTATGATAACAGGTAAAGTGTTGCAGGCCTGGAATTACATGAAGGCCCCAGAGAACATGGCCTCTATTGCCCTGGTCTTTGCCTTGGTGCCCCTTCAAAAGTTTCCCGCAGAATTTCCAATTGAAGTGCCCCTTGCAAAATGGAATTGGCCATGCCCTCTCAAAGGTAAAATTCCAGGCCTGTTGTTGGACTCTGATTATGGTGCTGATTTGCCTGATTTCACGTTAAGCATAATCAGTCTACTAGTGCAGTCCTCAGTCCGGACGGAATCAAACAAAACATGCGGTTGGTTTTGTAGAAATGGGGCTACTGACTGGGTTAATCAAACAAAATAAACAAAGAAAGGTTACCCCTATCTGGAAGGTGCTACCAAGCCTTCTTGCAGAGAAGCCGAGCAAATCTCTACCATCCTGAATAAAAAACAAAATTAAGGGAGAGATGCAAACACACAACCACATCAACCATGCAAAACAAATACTCATGCAAACCACAAACTTAAAAAGTTGAGTAGAAAGCTAGTATATGTAAGCATTTTGCCTTGTGTTCCTGGTATCCTCTACCTTGCTTTAATCAACAAATTATTTTTTGATTAGCCTGTTTCAATGTTAAGGGAGCGTCTCAAAAGTCGGGCATGTCTAGGCGCAACAGAATGTTTTTATTTATTAATTCTGGTTGCAAAGCCAAGGATTCTCCAAAGAGGGAACTTAATCACTATACTAGCCAAGTAACCCCATGGCGAGAGGACAAGGAAGGAAGTTTCAGCTTGAGATGTGGGAGGAAAACCCCAGAGAAATATTCCAGAGGAAACCCATGCAATCAGGTAGGGACTGAAAACCCAATCCACATAGTGCTCCTGACGGGATTCGAACCGGGGTCCTTGAGGTGGACGGCGAGGAAAGAAACAACTACACCAGCCTGTTCCCGTGGGCACAAGCGTGGTGCAATCCATTGGACTTCCTGAACGTTCCACTGGACTGCATCATTGTGCCGTAGTACTGTAGCAATCTGTCAAAGTATTTCCATATTTTTACTGCGTTCTTTAAATTTGTTCAGTTATTGTTGCCCGCTCGTAGAAGAGATCAGCTCTCTAAATTCCTTAGTCTTTTCAGTTCAAGGAAAGTTGGTCAAGCAGCCCAGTCCATCTTAAGTTGTTCTGATTGACATGTATAGTAAAGGTTTGTTTATTGTTCGAGTGAAAACCAGCATTAGTATTTTGAACATTCAAATGGAACATTCCGCCGGTCCACCGGAACTATCCATGAGCATGCCTTGGAATACTTTTCCTTTCCAACGAGATCATTCCTATACCGTTCCGACTTTTGAGACGCTCCCTAAAGCAGCTCCATCAAATTGGCCCCAGTAGTTGATAGTAAGCAAGCACCATTTAATACCTGTATGGTTGTTTTGATGTTTGCCTGCGGTGCTGGCACTGCCTGTGTAGTAACCCTCTTGAATTTGGCCGACACTGGTTGAAACAGGAGCTCATCTTCAAACATGTCTTCCGCCGGGATGGTACGTTGTATCTGCATCTGCTGTCTGGCTTGACGCTACAATCGTTAACAAATAAACAGGGATGAATCATTCCAATTATCTCATTGTGACAGGTGTGCTTTGACCCTATGCACCAACGTCAGGCACGGCTACTCTGCTCATGGTCTGCCTTTATTGGAGTTAAATTGCATGCAAAGATATGGTGAGCATGTTTGTATGCCAGCTTAGCCCAAAATGCACATTACATAGTAGCACATGGAAACTGACTACCGAATCGCACAACCAAATTGGCTGTGGCGATGACGATGTCAGGTGAACTGGGCCAATTAGTGGAAACTGATAATTTTATGCATACTTGTTACTTCCCAAGTTGAGTCACTGTCCCCAAATAGTTTGACACAAAAGTTGCAAAAATGAACCAAGGAAAAAAAGTAATTTCATTCAATTCTTTTGATAATTTATATATTAAAGTCTACATTAAAGGGACATGTACTATGCCTTGAAAACTGGATGCCAAGTTAAACATTGCAAGAAGTGGTAAATTGTGTGCATAAACAAACATGATCAGGGATTAAGAAAATAAAAGGCTTCCCAGTACATTGTATGCTTGTTTGCATTCTTGATCCCATAAATCCCTGTACAGTCAATTCAAAGTGAAAAAAGCAGGTGAGGTGAAGACAAAATGGATTGAATAAAGAAAAGATAATTCTAAAAAATAGCTGTGTTAGTCTAATCGATAAAACAAGGAGGGTAGTGGTAGCACTTAAAGACTAACTAATTACATAAAAAAAACGCATGAGCTTTCGTAGCAACAACTACTTCATCAGATGCAATGAAGTAGTTGAAGCACTTGATGAAGTAGTTGTTGCTACGAAAGCTCACACGTTTTTGTATGTAATTAGTTAGTCTTTAAGTGCTACCACTACCAGGGCTAGAACTTGGAGAAAATACCCACAAGACCCCAGGGCTTGTAGCTCAAAACATTTACTGTACCGGAATTTTTAGTACAAGACCAGAATTGAAGTGAGAAGAAAAAATGCCTACACGGGTTAATAGTTGAACTGTTTGAATTTGAAAAAGCACTAAGAGAAGATTTATCTCATTTGTATTTTATGGGCAAGTAGTCTTTGATAGTCAACAGAATTGTATTTATCAGACTGAGTGAAAGTCAACATTTGAACACAAACACAAGACCGCCGGACTTGTCCAGACATGAGTTTACTGGCCCGATGCTAAAATCACTGGCCTGGGGCCAGCGGTCCAGTGTAAATTCGAGCCCTGACTACCCTCCTTGTTTTAAAGAAAAGAGAGAAACTGTTCAATCAAACACACAACAATGAAATTGCATAAAAAAACAAACCAAAAACAACCAACCAACCACATCTCACTTTGTACAGGGTTTTCAGTTTTCTTTACTATTAAAATACAATTCCACAATCTTTTTTTTCACATCATTTTCACGAGCATAAAAATGGTCCAAAAGAAAATGTTGAATTCTCTGACACTATTTTGTGTTTGTCAGGGCTTGAGTTGGGGGGGGGGGGGGGATCCACAAGACCGCGGGACTTGTAGCTCTGAATGTTTACTGGACCAGAATTCTATTTACAAGACCTGTATCAAAAGAAGGAAATACTAGAATCAAAATATGAACACAGTTTCATCATACAAACTGTTTCACTAAAACAAACACTAAGAGAAGATTTATCTTTTCTGCTAAATGAGTATATACTCTGCAGAATTAAAATATATTTATGAATATGAGACTCAAACTCAACATTTAGACAACTTCTTTTTTCACAATGATATTGAATTGAAAAACACAAGACCACCAGACTTGTCCGTTCTTGAGTTTACTTGCCCAACGCTAAAATTACTGGCCTCAGGCCAGCGGTCCAGTGTAAAATTTGAGCCCTGATTTGTAAAGTGCAGGATGCTGCAGTAAGCAGAGCCAAGAGTTGGGCCCGGCTGGGTGCAGGCCCTCACAATCATGACTTGATTTCAAGTCATTGCATGGGAAGCTATGCTGTATGACGTATTTCAGGGCAGGTTGGCGTAGTGGTATCTTGCCTTGCCTTCCACCTCTGGGGACCCCCGTTCAAATTACACCGGGGCACTATGTGGATTGGGTTTTGCAGTCCCTGCCTGATTGTGTGAGTTTTTCCCTGGAATATTTCTCTGGGGTTTTCCTCCCGGGTTTTCCTCCCACACCTAAAACTGAAACTTCCTTCATTGTCTTCTCTCCACAGGGTTCTTGGCTAGTACAGTGATTAAGTTCGCTTTCTGAGAGTCCTTGGCTTCACAACCCGAATTAATAAATGAAATGAAAAAACAAACCATGAATGCTGGGAGTGAGGATGGCTGGCACTCGATTCTAACCCACAATGATTTGTACAAATAAAAAAATCTTACTGTAAATTTAGCCATCGATTACTGCCATGAGACAAATTGACAAAATCAACTTTTCATTTTATTTTAGAAAGCGTACACAGGCCGCAGACCCCCTCCCACCTAGCGTAATGTCTATGCTCTCGTGAAAATGTTGATAATGGTGAATGAACCTTATATAAAAGAGCATATCACTTGATCAGCTGAAAGGTTGCATAATCAATGTTGTTTAAAGGTAGGGTCATAGATTGGTTTTTGTCAGCATAATACTGATTCATAGGCAAAATTATAAAGAAATATACAATAAAAGTCACATGTGGAAGTTTCAGCTGAATACAGTGTCTAATTGCTGAGAAAACAGCAAAAAACTGTCACGATATTTTCACACGAACATCGAATCCATCCATCCAATCCAATCCATTCAGCGGGTACCGACTACATCTCCGGCCGCAGCATTGCGAACAGACACCAATCCTCAGAAATCTGAGAAACGATTCATGCATTAATCATTTCTCAGATTCAAATGTTTTGGGGTAAACAATTTTCCAAACCATATTACTTTGAAGAGAACCTTTTCTCAAAATAGTTTATACTATTAATAGCTGCAGCGCTTCTCAACAAGTAAGTTTTTATGGTAATTTTTGGAGTATTTACCAATCTATGACCCTACCTTGAAGTGGCAACTTATCCCATGAAGGACTGTGACATTTTGTCTCTCTTGGGCACACACTTAAAAAGGGCACTGCATGGAGAGTCACCTAAATTTGAATTGTTTACCTTTTTAGCCGATTTGTTGATAGTTGTGACTTGAAGCCCCTCTGCTCCTATTGACACTGTAGGCTTCTTACCGATGGGCTTCCCGCTTTGCGTCATTGCCTGTGTGTTGCTGATTGTGAACTGTGTGGGGCCAGTCATCTGCCGTTGCTTCTGGGCTGATGGGTTCTGAACTGTAAATTGCTTTGGTAGTTTCTGTATTGTAAGAAGAAAAACCAGTTGAATTTTAGGACTTTGATTTCCTCCCTGAATGGGGCAAGACTACTTTTCAAGAGTTAGCACATGGCATATAAATATCTACATGTACTATACATTTCTGATGGGGAACAAAGCTGTAAAAGGGCCAGGGGTACAAAGCTAAGGGCCATGGCAACAGAGGCCATGCTTCTTTTGCAACATCAGTTTAATTTCATACAGAAAACTATTGAAAAAACTTCCTACAATATTTGACCTTAGTAGTGTCCTGGGCCGATTTGGACTGTGTACTGGCATGATCGATTGCATCAGCCCTTTTTACAATGCACAATTTAATTTGTTACAACAGACCACCTGACATTAAAACAACATGTGAACCCACCACCCCCCCCCCCGAAAAAAAAGGGTTGGGAAGTCAGACTTGAACTTGTATAGGCCCCATGCCTTGACAGCAGTCATGGTTTCTGTAGTCTTTATTTGCAATTTCCAAAACAGAGGTAGCATTTTACAGCTTAAAATGCACAGAATGTACAAACAAGGACACAGATTTCTGATTTGCTAACCACTTACACTTCCTTGATTTCTCAGCTGTGCTCCAGTTTCTGGCCCCTGCACCTGGGGCATGTCGCCTCCTCCCTGCTGCACATGCTGCACCTGCTGCATTGGATCCCTTTGGCGTTTGGCATTCAACTTCACTCTAACATCCACAAGTTGGGCCTTTTTGTTTAGTTTTTCTCGCGCATCTGTAAGTCTTGCTTTCGAGATCAGTTTGTTCCGCGCATCGGGTACAGTGACCGCAATGGCTTGATTGGGTCGAAATGTGTTCAGCCTCATCAACGATTGGGTAACCTGCGATCTGTTTGGCATTGGTACTTGGAAGTTACCCCCTCCCCGTTTCTGTACTCGACCTCGGCCCCCTCCCTGTCCAGCATTTCTCTGACCCCCTCCACGAAATGCACCTCGGCCACTACAATTGAAAAGGAAGATATTTACTGTTAGATTACAGTATAAATCTTTATAACAGTATAGACAAACTGCGCTGGTTGGCATGGGCGGCTGAATGTTAGCAAAACATTTAATCATGTTAGCAGATGTTGTGTCCAAATTCATGAACGGTTGCTTTGTTTCCAACAAGTTTAACACCATTTTTGAATATTTTGTTTAACATTGTTACAAACTGTGGCTAACTGTTCTTGATTTGCATTTAAGGCTTTCCATAGTTTTCCAACCTTGGTTAGCAAAAACTCGGGCTGCGAGTGACGTTGCAATAGAAAGGTATATCAAAAAAATAGACCATCCATATTGACTCCAGGACATCACACCATCCTTTTTTTTCCTTCGCTCTTAAGGCACATCTGACATGTCAGCACTAGTGGATCACCACTTTACATGCTTTTCTCAAGCTGAACTTCAATCTGCAGAGTGGAGCTGATCTTGGACCCTGATATCACTGATAACAATACTGAGTGGTAGTTGCGATTAATTATAACCCATGATCCTCTCCGACAGTCATAGAGAATCTTAAGGGTTACGATTACTAGTACAAGCTTAGTTGACACAATTAGTCACCCTCCATCCTCCTGACGGTCGCAGATTGGAGGGTAACGAATCATTGTGCATAAAAATTGGCTATCTAATGAATTTCAGCCATTTCCAGCCATTTTTGTCAGACAAGTGACCAGATTTTGCGAAATTGTCAAAAATCAAAACACACATTTTAAGGATTCAAGGATTTTATGTCCATTGTGTAATGAATAAATTTAGAACACTTAAACATCATAGTAAAATTATCTTGCAACAACAACAAAAATCAGTGTAAACCAAACGGCTTTGTAGGCTTGGCACTCGTCTTTCTGTGTGCGCACAATAGATTAAGTGTGTTTAATGGAATTGACACAGATGATCGCCACGACTACCATAACGGTTTGGTTTACGCTGATTGGTTGATTTAGGGGAAGTGTGGTCCATGGACATTTCGGTCAGTTTTTGGTAAGTTTTTGTTCGTTTTTTCTTCAAATAATTTTTCAACGATGTTTAGAGTGTTATGAATGGATTCATTACACATTGAAGATCAAATCCATGTTCTTACTCTTAGAATGTGTGTCATGTTTTTTGAAAGTGGTAAAAATTGGGCAAATCTGGTGACTAGTCTAACCAAAATAGTCGAAATTGCAATTTCGCCACTTTTTTGCACTGCATGACTATGACTCGCAACCCTCCGGTCTCCGACCGTCGGGAGGATGGAGGGTTACGATTATCGCAACTAAATTACTACTTGCAATTGCATGCAGAAATTTAAGAATAGTATAGGTGACAAAGACCATCTCTCCTCTATGTACAATTATTCAATATAAACAAGGTTAGGTCTATACTAATTATGTAAACCTCACCATGTAAATGCATACCCCCTCCCCGATCCCCCATGTAAATTTCATAACCCCCTCCCCACACCATCACACAGCATCAGCCATGCCCATGTCCTTTTTTTATGCCATGCCCAGCATGTGTTGTCATTTTACTCATTTCATGTTTTATTACAATCGTTCAGCCTGCAAATACACTGATATTGACTCCAAGAACTTAATGTTGATAAACAGTGCTTTCAATACATGCTTACCGTCCGCGACCTCTTCCAGACCCGACAATCTTCCGCTCTTGGATGATTTGGTCCAGTGATTTGTCCGCCATCTTGTCAAGCTTGTCTTCGTGGAGTTTGCTTTCAGGAACCAGTCTATTTTGATTGTAACGTGCTCGTAATAGACGTAGCTACAGACATGTGTGGCTGCCAGGGTCTCAATCCAGAAACAGAACGATAAGCGACATTATTTCCTAGTAAACTGTGCTGTTTGCAGCACACTGGTTCCCTGGTTGGTTCCCGCTTATCCGCATGTTTTTTGAATGAGCATTGTCTAATTCAGCCTCGTTACGATATTAAAACAAAAATCATTTAAATAAGTGGTTAAAACAAAGACAAAGTCTACATTAAAGTAAAAAACGCAACAACAATCAAATATAATTGTTTTTAAACAACGAACAATTTCGAATCAAACTATAAAACGCAATATCATATCATGGAGGAAGGAACTCCATGATCATTAGGGCCTATGAAACAGACTTGTTTTTAAAAAGAAGAACTCTGATTCAACTTTTAGTAAAAGTATTTAAAAAATACTTTAAAAATGCAATTAATCAAATATATAAAAATAAAAAACAACCACAATCAAAGAACGAATCCTTAAAAAGAACACATGAAAAAAATCATGACAATTACGGACGAATCACAAACAATCAAAATAAAGTCAAACCCAACAACTAACATCAAAAACGAAATCAAACTAACTATTACAAACAGTTATTACATAACCTACCAACTGTACAAAAATAGTCATAAAGTTGTAAATTTTAAAGAGCCCAAATATTTCTTAGTGGATTCTGATAGAGGAAGACATGCTCTATCAAGTCGTTTTAATTTCGTTGATTTTCGGAATGATACATTATTACAAAAATTGGGTCAAAGGTCATGATGACATATTAACGGTCACGGTGACCTACTTTTCACAAAATTAATTTTTGACAAAAGAATTGAATTGAGCATGAAATTCTCATTATTTTAATACCAAATTTGCATACATTCGATGAAAATTGACATGGTTTTGACATATTTGTACCAAAAGGGTGGTGTTTTACTCAAAAAATGTCAATTTTTTGTGGTTTCTGCCCTGACCACATGGTAGGTCGGATCGGGCTAAAAATTGGTGTGCATTCATTGCTCATAAGCACAGCAATTTTTATCAAAATCAGAAGACATGAGGTAAAAAAGTGCGTTGGTCTGACATGGAATGACCCACATGTTAGTACAGCGACGTTTTGTTGCTGATCAGCCTGGTCTTACCGTGTATTTTATGAATCTGTTTTTCACATATAAACATAATCCCCAAATTACACGTCATGCAAACGCGCCAAAAATGTTGATACAAAAAATCTATTCGCAAAGTTACGGACTTGCGAAACCTCTATACAATTTCCTTCATAAGCAAAATCATAAACCCACCGCAGTGGTCTCATCGACTAATTGATAATTTCAATCAAGGGATAAGTCAACCGTTTTAAAAAGTATCATGTAGGCTTAAAGTGATTTAAGCTGTTCATTAGCTGCAACCAGCAATAATCTGACATAATCAATTACTTATTTTTAGGGCAAAAAGATTTCAACCGTCCAAGCTGATGCATTACTGAATTTGTAAGGATTCTAAAAGTTAATTGTTCAGAACAAAAACAACATTGATTTGGGTTTAAATAAAACCGCTTGAGAAGCCACATGTAACTGTGTTTAAGGTTCAATACGGGCCAAACAGTTTAGGTTTTTTAATTTGTGGCCAAGAATAAGGGTGAGGTGAGGGTACGAACTTAGGGTCAAATAGCACATGGTTCAGTTAGGTGAAGGTATAAGTTTGGGTCAGACTCAGGGTCAAGTTTAAAATCAGTTTTAGAGTCAGCATCAGAATGCAGATCGGGTTAGGCTTTTAACACATTATATTTTATACAAAAACGTGACCCAAATTTTACCTTTCTTCCGGTCCAAACAGGAAATTGAAACTTAAAAAATCACAAATCCTGCACCAGGTGGGGCGAGGCTATGAATTGGGGTCCTATAGCACGTAAGTTAGAATGAAGGTGAAAGTTAGGGTTAGGTTCAGGGTCAGGTTTTAAATCAGTTTGAGAGTCAGTATCAGAATGAAGATCAGGTTTAGGTTTTTAGGCGCACTTAAAGTCAAAATAAAGGCCTGTCAACGATCAAGGGTCTTCTATCTCAAAGTCAGGCTCACTTTAGGTTTTGTAGGTTTTGGAGCGTTTCATCAAAGTAAAAAAACAAAAACGGAACAGCTTTGTGTTTGTTCACAAACACCTAATGTCTAGTTGTATTATTGTTGTTCGTGGTTGATTGGAACTCGGACTTGTTGCCAGAGGCAAAATTGCATCAAATTGTAAAGTTAAACACTACTAATTCTTGAAACACTGGATTGGTATTAATAATGGTTAAAAAAACATTGATAGCCACTGTTCCTTCAGGTTTCTTGAAAACTATATGGCTTGGGAGTAAATGAATTTCACACAAACTGTCATTACATGTAACGTAAATCACTCATTCCTTCGTCAGTCTTCCATTGACATACAAACAATATTGCAATGAATGCTATTCAACAAAACAAGTTATGATGGATTACACTTTTCGCTGTGCCTTAGTGAAAAAGTGTTCGATATGAAGTACTATGGAATCATTATATTTGGGTCACTGAATAATGGCCAGTCTTTGGGAACCATGGGAATGGAATGTGTGGTCTGGGTGTACAGAGGAATTTGGCAGGACTGTGAAAAGGGTTTTTGTAAAATAAGGGAATGGTAGCTATCATCTGGGGACCCAAGTAGAACCGTAGCTCAAAGCCCTAGCTAACAGTTATGTATCTAGTTAAAGGAACATTACAGAATTGGTAATTGTAAAATATACTTTTGATCACAGATTTACATAAAACTTACACGGTCCAATGTCATGATGATGATAGTAGAAAACATCCCTTGAAATATTTCTGTCTGAAATGCCATATTTGATGAGAAATGAATAAACCAATTTTCCGATTGGAGTTTATCGCTCAGTGAGCGTTTTATTCATTTGTTGAACCTATATGATTTCATGCAAATGTGTAATCGGTTTTTCACTATTTTCTCGTGACCCAGATGGCCGATCGATCTCAAACTTCAACAGGTTTGTCAGTTTGGGGTGGATTACATAAAGTGCTTACACTGCCAGAAACTGTTTTGTAAGCAAAAACCAATTCTGTAAAGTTCCTTTAAGTTTTTTTGCACTGCAATATTACCCCTGGGGTTGGTACCATGAGTAGGCCCACCCCCAGGTCACAATTGGGAATTTTTTACCTTCATTGAAGCACTTTCTGGGGACTCTCAAATATGTCTATAGAATATTTTGAGGGCCTATACACAAAATTTATGAGGTCGACGCTCTGTTTTCTCCTTTATTGGTGGGGTGCACCTTTGGAGGAATGATGTCCTCCAGGGTCACGAGAAAATAGTTTTTCACTATTTTCTCGTGACCCAGATGGCCGATCGATCTCAAACTTCTACAGGTTTGTCAGTTTATGTATATGGTGGATTACATAAAGTGCTTAGACTGCCAGCAACTGTTTTGTTAGAAAAAAACAATTCTGTAATGTTCCTTTAAGAACAAAATGGACCTCTTGAATAAGTAGGAAATTAAACTGAAAGCTGGGGAACCCACTTCAGATATAATGAGCTAATGTATAAGGATCGAATAGTGTCACAACGCAAGTAAATGCAAAAAGTGGGACAGTGACTTAAATATAAAATATCCCCGTCAAGTGTGCCAGTTTCCAAGGTTACAGTTTGGCAGAATTCAGTCATTCCAAATAATTATGTATTGCACATGTATACAGGTGGCCCTGGTCCACTGTTGTTGGGTTGACTCAGTTTCTGCACCTGGTTGTTATTGTGGATTCTATCTGTATGTTTTAAACAAAATGTTGCCAACGCTTCGTCACTCAATGTGACTAAAAAAGCCAATGCATGGCGTAAAAAAACATTGTATTTGTGTTTTAAACAATCTTTTAAGTTTGCCGGTGCTAAAGTTTGGAACAATATTCAAAGTTCCCCCTCCATTGAATTTTTTAAATCTTTATATGAAACTATATTTTAAGTAGTTTTTCTTTTCGTTCTTTTTTTTAGTGTATTGTTTATGTTGACCATTTATGTATAACAGGACATTGATGTAAAACAGCTTTTGCTAATCTTTTTATCCTGTATAAAGATGTTGCAATAAATAAATAAATAAATAAATAAATAACAAATACATTGCATCCAGTAAAGGCCAATGTATTTGCACTGTACACTATGCATGTAAGACTACGTGTACGTTTTTCCGTAACTAAGTAGGTAAAAGTAAAAGTGGCCTCATCTGTCTTGAGAAGAAGGAAAAAATACGTCCCTACGGCACGTCCTGACGAACTCCATGCGTAGAATCAGTGTACTGGGTTGCGTTTTTGCCGCCGTAACAATAACTGTTTTTTCAAAAAAACCGACATAAACACAGTCCAATCCACACCGTGCAGCTATTTGTCGTCGTCCCGCCGCGTGTGTAGAGCAGGCATCACGTAACGTGACAATAGTTAGGGGATAATAGCTAGGGCTACAGACTAAAACCCTCGTAAAACAAAAAGTAATCAATGGTCTGGCTCCCTACCCCTCCACAGGCTCCGAGTTCATGCCTCCGTGGTTTGTCTCTGGCCCGGCGAGACACTGCACCGGCTGTGCGGGACATGCCCCCAAGGTTTACCCGCTAGCTCCCCACGCTGATGCGCCGTAAAACACGCTTCTGTGCACGGACTCTCTGAATGCGAATCTTACGTTCGATTTTTCATCATTATTTACAACTTGCATCTATAAACTGAATACATAGTCCTTTTCGCCAAATACTCATGAATAATTGTTTTTAAAAAAATACTTGAATTTGGTTCAGTAATTTACTTTTCAACGGCTGTAAGTAAAACTAATTCTGAAGATCACGTGACTTTTCGGAACCACATTTTGGTTCCGAAAAGTCTTCGTTTTTTGAAAAATGCTCAAAAACGGCAAAATTTGATGGTTTCTTTTATGAACCAATCTTCTCCATTTCAGGAAGACGTTTAGAATCATGTTTTAGTCTATTTTGTAGCCCAAATAGCCCAACGAAGCCGGTGTGTACCTTTAACCAATGGCAAGGTCAACCGAAACAGTTATATGTTACGACTGCACCCCTGCCTACCAGCAATCAGCTACTGACAGGTAGGATAGGGTATAGAGAGACGAATGTCAGAATGGCAGGACTAAGTCTGAGCGAGCTTGCAGATAGCTACAAGAAGCACGTAGCGGAGGAGATGAAGGATTATGAGAGGCTCCGTGACAATGATCTTGTCGTTGTCGACAACTCTCTCCGTCAGTATAATGTAGATCAATGTATATAACTCTATGGTTGCAGTATGACGTAAATCGGCCATCTTTACGGGCAGTTTAGAACAAACAGTCGTGCGTTTCGTGTGAGAACGGCGTGCAACACGTGCGCATTTCACGAAACTCATTGCAGGATTGCTCAGTGAACAACGCGGCCGCGTTAATAAGTTGAGCGTTTGACGCACCTGCAAGCCAAAATGCAATTTGGCCGTAAAGATGGCGTCTACTGGGAACCATTGATCTACATTATAGTGAGTATAATGTAGATCAATGGTACGAAGTATACGATGTGCGTATGGTAAATGCACGCATCACGCGCTCGGTTTTCATGTTGTTGTTTTGCGTACAGTAAAGTAATGGTAGTGGTACTTAAAACATGGCCGCACCACCCGCGCGACGAGTCACGTAACTTGGCTAGTGCGCCCTCTAGTTCTTCTATATAACTCTATGCTATAGGCCTAACATCAAAGATAGTGGTAGAATTTAGTAAATGATTTGACTGCTGCATAAAACACGCAGTTTTCAGGTGGGTTCCGGTGTAGATTTTTTGAATTCTCTTCAAAACAACAGCTGTATGCTCAGTACTTTATGCAATAGCCTAAAATGTAAACTAGAATTAAGCACAAAATAATCAAATACCAATACGGTGTCCTCGTAACAAAATTACTCAAAGGAAAATATATTTCAGAAAGTAAATAAATTGTTGATGCAGTTGCTAAACCATTATGAAGTTCACAAAATCGTAAAAAAGACCCCGACCTATGCTAGCGATGTCAGGACCTTGGCACTGTCGTTTATTATCATTATGCGGGAACAAAACTTATACATCCCACAAAGTTGTTTTGCAAATTCAAGGTTTTCTGTTCTATTTGCCTGGGGTTTTCTATTCTATTTGCCTCGGTTTTAACCCGGCTATTGTGAATTCCGCTGTTCACGGCCGGCCCTCTGCATTATAGTAACTAACAACGAAACATTATCATAATTAGTGCCAAGAAGAATACGACAAATGCGTTTTTGAACTCTGGTTAGATTGGCCCATAGTCAAAGATTCGTCGGGGTCCTCGTATTGGCCTATTGCACCCTTTACCACTTGTTTTTTTTTTTTACCATAGTAGTGACATGTGAATTCATTATGAATTACACTTTGCAGTGAGCTGTTGAATATCCTTGCAAGAGTTCTGATTGTGGCTAGTTATACTTATTACCATTACAACATACCTGATGATCATACTGCGTTATATCTATATTAAGATCACCGTGGTTCGTTATAATATGCTGGAAGCTTGGAGTCACTCACATCAAAATACGCTGAGATTGGCTTTCTTGTGTGCCACTATTTTAAAGACAAGATGAAGTATTAGTTAGTAATCAGTCGGTCATTTCATTGACGCATTGCTTAGAAGTCGTCGATTTCCAATTTCATACGAATAATGAAAAGGGCCATGAATCTTAAATGGCTATAAACCAGAACAAGTAAATCAAAGATTACAGATAAATGTTTCACCTAAACGAAATGCATGTTTATCTTTGCCAAGCAAATATATATTTTTTCAAGTTGAGAAATGTTTTGGGATTTTTGGTCATGTCGTTTCTCTATGGTCATACCTTTACTGTCATGGTCAATCCAAGGTCAAACGAGAGGGTCAAACTCAGTTTAGAACAAAAAAAAATTTCAGAAACACGTAGTGACCCCGTAACCCCACCCACCCCGCGCACGTACGTCCTGACGGACTCCATGCGTGGAATCAGTGTATTGGGTGCGTTTTCGCTGCCGCTTGCAATAAATGTTTTTGTCATTGCCCAGGGATTAACCAATGGCAAGGTCAACGGAAACAGTTATTGGTTTAATACGACTGCACCCCTGCCTAACAGCTATCTGACCGGGGCACTTGAACGCTGGTGCTTCTACAGGTAGGATAGAGAGACGAATGTCAGAATGGCAGGACTAAGTCTGAGCAAGCTTGCGGGTAGCTACAAGAAGCACGTAGCGGAGGAGATGAAGGGTTATGAGATGCTCCGTGACATTGATCTTGTCGTTGTCGACAACTCTCTCCGTGAGAGCACGGTGGGCCAACTGCGGGGACACACCCGGGAGAACAAGTGGAGTATTTACGAGGAGGTGAAAAAGTGCCGTTTCAATTACTGCATTGTAGCATCGTTCTCTCATATGACACGCGTTGACGATGTATTCGTGCAGGAGCTATGTACCAAAGAGGACCAGGACCGCAGTGGCCTGTTGGCATTTTCTGAGTTGGTTGACGGTAATTTTTTAATCCAGATAATGTTTCACTTCGCATTTCAGCTTTTTAAAATTTTATTAACTTAAGCCCTGTTAAGTTTTACGGTGATTTGTAGCTATCTTTAAAATTGTACAAACACTGTCTAAATTCGGCCTTCGTCAAAAATAATATTTCAAGTTATTGTTTTTATTGTGTTCTGACAATGCAGGTTGCGTGGTAATGAAGAAAGGTAAAGACAAGGCCGCGGTCGATATCCCAGATGAGTACATTACCAGTATCCCCATAGGGCTGCAGAAACTGAAGACGTACGGCGTCCCGAACGCCATCATCGAGATTGACCTCAACGACGGTGTGTATAAATTCAACCCTGCAAAGTTCCCAACTGAGGGCTTTTGCCGCCTCCTGGAAATCAGGATCAAATGGTGTCACGAAAACCTGCACCCAGAGAGTCACGTCTTCGTGAACATCCGAGATTTGGCCGAGATTATGCCGAAAGATCCGGAGAGGGTCTTCCAGGTCGTGGCCTTTCTCGCCAAGCTACCGCCCAGGATTCGTCCTGTCGGGCTGTTTTTCGAGGAGCCCGAGGGTAAGACGCTTCCAGAAGAGTGTGGGGCCTGGACCAAATACCTTCGTCAGGTCATGCAGGACAACGGATGGAATGGACACCTCTTGGTCCACATCCACGAGAGGTATGGATTTCCCGAGGCGTGTATCATGCAGGTAAGTTCCATCGGACTTCTCCTTCCGTTAAAGGCATGATTATTGGTAACGATCAAAAATTGTTTTATGGATTTTTATATATTTTGAATATGAAAGCTTATAACCTTGATACGAGAACCAATTTTCCGGAGAAATATCTTGTTTCCACATACTGCAGTGTGCGAAGAAATTTTGCTCAACTGAAATGAATCATAGTTCCTGACAAAAAGGTGTTACTTGTTTGTTTGTATTTTGCCTTCCTTTTTTCTTCTCAACTTTGTCACAATTTATCAAACATTAAACTGTTTGTATGCTTACTTGGAAGATTGTTTGAGAGGGTAGTTGTTAAATGTGTTTCTTTAAAAAAAAAAAAGGATTTACCTTTAATATTGTTACACAGTCGCTTATGAACGGAGCCAACGGGATTTGGGCAAGCGTCTGCACCGAAGGTGCCTACATGGGTCACGCTTCAACTTGTGGTACCATCATGAACCTCGTCCGGTTTGGCAACACGAAGGTTCTGAAGAAGTTCAACTGCAAGTACCTCCGGAAGGCCGCCATCAATGTCACCCGGTTAACCACGGGAGTGGACCCGCCAATGAAGCAGCCCTTCTACGGTGGCAGGGCCCTTGACTACGTCTTCTCCCTGACTCGCAGCGAGTTTGACTTGGCTGATTTCTTCGGCGAGAAGCCCCCGGTTCGCATCTCGTCGCTAGCATCCGATAAGATGATCTGCGCCCAGCTGGAGAACTTTTTCGGAAAGGATGATGAGAGATTTACAATTGAACGGGCTCACAAGATGAAGGAAGTGATGCTGGAAGATCTTCGGAATAACAGGTAATCAAGATGACTGATTTGTGATTTACTAATGTTATCAGTTTATAACGGGACATTGTGTTGTGTTGTGTAAATTAACTCTAATTGCGAACATGTATCCTAATGTTTATTGCAAATACAACAGAAATTGCTAAATACGTCAACAATAAATTTTGCCCGAGTTATTCACCCCCTTCAATGACAGTGCTCCTTCGATGGCTCCCTGCAATAAATAATTTTTGCTGGTAATCCGAAAAGTATTGTCTTAAAACGTTTGTATATTACGTCAATATAACCAATATTATTGTTATCAAATTGTTTTAATCCAGTCTTTTTAAATTCAGTTTGATAAAACAATAAACCCTATCATTAAAACCCAAAACCCCTCGGAAATGCGAGAGCAAGAATTTAACTTATACGGAATACACATTTACCGACTATACTTGAACACATTAATTATTGATCGTCCGATACAGAAAGGAGGAATATATGAGTTCGGTCGGTCTAGCCGTCCTCTTCGACCGTGCAGGGGGCTCCCTCACCGAGGTGATGAGAGACTTCATCAGCAATATGCAGCTGAAGGGTCAACACGCTAACAATCTGCTGGCAGAGGTACGTGAAATGTGGGACGTCTGGGACCTGAAAGAGGGCGTGGAGAAGGACGACATGCTACAGTATGACTCCTTCTACAACGGGTTCATGGCACCGTTCTTCGGCTGCTACAGGTGCGCGGATACCAAGAAGGCTCTGAAGGCGATAGACATGGACGCGGACGGGCAGGTGGACTGGAACGAGTTTGCCGTGTATCTCAAGTGGGCCATTCATGAGTATCCTCAAACGAAAGACGCCGAAGAGCTCCTTGACATTGCTTTCCGTAAGGGCATCCTCCCTGCAATGCAAGATGAGGCTCTAGGTGCAAAGGCTTAAACCATAACGTCATTCATTTTGAACACAAGATCAACATAAAACAAACCAAGGAAAGCAGATACAAAAGCCCCCTTGCCCACCCCCCCCGAACCGCGCCTGATTGTTTTTGTCTAGCTTACTATTGTGTTCAGATGTATCATAATGTATTGGTCACTGGAATCAAATGGCATAGTTACGTATTCTAGCTGGGCTTGAATTTATAGATATTTTATACGTGTTTTGTTATAGTTTTTTAATGGGGGTGGCTGGTTTGCTTTCTACTTAACTAATGGGACAAAATGAAATCACACTTCCTGAAGGCTTAATGTTATAATTTTTATTATTAATTTGTTTTTGTTAAAAGACAAACAAGACAAAATTACAGAGAATCAAGTACATGAAGATGAAAAAAGAAGTAATTAAAAAAAAAATTGTTTTAAGTGAACAAATAAATAAGCAAGTAAGTCCTAGTTTTAATAGAAGTTGAAAAATTTAAATAAACAATACAAACAAATTTTTAAAAAGCAAATGAACAATACAACTAGAGATCAAAACGGATTGAGCGAGTAAGGGTGGAGCATGGGGAACAAAAACCCCAAAACAGGGAAATAAAAACCAGACTCGGGAAAAACAACGACAAGTCATGCAGGACTAAAAATATAAAGGTTCACAGATTTGCACATGGTATGAATATGGTAATGGTGAAAAACTCCCTTGAAATAGTTTTGCTTTAAATGCTATAGTTTTTGAGAAATTAGTAAAACAATTAGTTTTTATCACGGTTATAAAATCCGGTGTTTGAAAACAGTGAAAACATATAAAGGGGTCTTTTACTGTTTTCTTGTGACTCTGATGACAGATTGAGCCTAAATTTTCACAGGTTTGTTTTTTCATGGATATGTTGGGTTACACAACGTGTGGATACTGGTATTTGACAGTATGTTGTGCACACCCTTTAAGCACAACTAAAAATTACTCAAGGGAAAATATATTTCAGACATAAAATAAATTGTTGAGGCTGTTTAAGTTCACCGTCAGTCAGGTGAAGAGTTACACTTGCCAGTGATGTCACGCTTCAATCCGCGCACAGTACTACGTTCTCTGGCACTTGTAGTTCATTATCATAAATGCGGGAATAAAACTTGTCAAACTTATTTTGTGAATTCAAGGTTGTCAGTTCTATTTGCCTCGGCTATTGTGAATGCCGCTGTTCACGGCCGGCTCTATGCAGTATAGTCACTAACAAAGACACGTTGTCACGCCATGCAGGTCGGGGGTTTGGGAACAGTTCTTTCGTCGGGGTCCACGTATTGGCCTATTGTATTTGCGACTTTGCAAATAATTTGCAAATATCGCAAACATTTGTAAAGATATTTGCAAAGATATCTGCAACATCGCAAATATTTGCAAAGATATTTGCGATGTGCGATGTCCCTTCAGGGCCACCATACTATTGTACTCTTTCCCACTTATTTTATAGACCATGACAAAAATAGTGGCGTTTGAATCCATTACATTTCCTGGCCATGCAAGATATCTACTGGTCATGAGAGAGGTGCTATAACGGTACAACAATTATTCACGTGATTTAGGGTCAAGTGGAATTCTGTGGAGGATTGGGTTTCATGAACTTTATGTCGGCATGAAAGCTTTTAGATTGAAAGTTTTTTAGAATGTTTCAAGTTGGTAACGGTTTTTCTTCTTCTTTGTTTTTACTTATTGATTTACCATTGATTGTTTTAAGCATAGCCTCGCAGTATAATCGATATTATTAGTTGTAGTAGTATAACATGGGTAGTTATTTTCTTCTTTGATCTGATTTTGGTGGGTGAGGGGTGATGGGGGCAAGTGTTTTGAACAGTTGCTGAACAGTTGTGGTAGTCAATTTACATTCGTTTACTCTGGTGGCCCTGCAGGGATATCAAACATCGCAATTCTGTTTATTCCCACCAATCGATTTGTAGTGTCAAAATTAAACTACAAGCGGAATGGAATCGCCCTACGCTGCTGTTTAGCTCTAGGCCTACCTCTTATTTTGACATCAACTAAACTCAGTATGGCGATGCAGTCTGTATGCCTCAATTCATAAGCATGTAAAGCAATGTATTTTTACTAGAAATAGTGCAGCACAGTACCGCTATGCACGTTCTGCTATAAATAATTATAGTAAAGTTAAAATAAAAAGCTTACAAAATTTTAAAGAACTCAACAGATTTCAATCGAAATGATTACTTTTGAAAGGAAAAATCACGTACAATTTTATTTGCAAGTGTCTGGAAAAAAATTCGACCCTGGAGGACATCATTCCTCCAAAGGTGCACCCCACCAATAAAGGAGAAAACAGAGCGTCGACCTCATAAATTTTGTGTATAGGCCCTCAAAATATTCTATAGACATATTTGAGAGTCCCCAGAAAGTGCTTCAATGAAGGTGAAAAATTCCCAATTGTGACCTGGGGGTGGGCCTACTCATGGTACCAACCCCAGGGGTAATATTGCAGTGCAAAAAACTTAAAGGAACTTTACAGAATTGGTTTTTGCTTACAAAACAGTTTCTGGCAGTGTAAGCACTTTATGTAATCCACCCCAAACTGACAAACCTGTTGAAGTTTGAGATCGATCGGCCATCTGGGTCACGAGAAAATAGTGAAAAACCGATTACACATTTGCATGGAATCATATAGATTCAACAAATGAATAAAACGCTCACTGAGCGATAAACTCCAATCGGAAAATTACTTTATTAATTTCTCATCAAATATGGCATTTCAGACAGAAATATTTCAAGGGATGTTTTCTACTATCATCATCATTAGACCGTGTAAGTTTTATGTAAATCTGTGATCAAAAAGTATATTTAACAATTTTGTTTCTTACCAATTCTGTAATGTTCCTTTAAATTGTTCTCAGAAGAACCTATAGGTACAGTCGGGTCTTGTACATACCAACATTTTGACCGCTGCAATGAACAGACCCCTCTATAACAGTAGTGTTTTGTTCACACTTCCTGAAGGCTTAATGTTATTATTTTTATTATTAATTTGTTTTTGTTAAAAGACAAACAAGACAAAATTACAGAGAATCAAGTACATGAAGATGAAAAAAGAAGTAATTTTTTTTTAAGTGAACAACTAAACTCAGTATGGCGATGCAGTCTGTATGCCTCAATTCATAAGCATGTAAAGCAATGTATTTTTACTAGAAATAGTGCAGCACAGTACCGCTATGCACGTTCTGCTATAAATAATTATAGTAAAGTTTAAATAAAAAGCTTACAAAATTTTAAAGAACTCAACAGATTTCAATCGAAATGATTACTTTTGAAAGGAAAAATCACGTACAATTTTATTTGCAAGTGTCTGGAATAAAATTCGACCCTGGAGGACATCATTCCTCCAAAGGTGCACCCCACCAATAAAGGAGAAAACAGAGCGTCGACCTCATAAATTTTGTGTATAGGCCCTCAAAATATTCTATAGACATATTTGAGAGTCCCCAGAAAGTGCTTCAATGAAGGTAAAAAATTCCCAATTGTGACCTGGGGGTGGGCCAACTCATGGTACCAACCCCAGGGGTAATATTGCAGTGCAAAAAACTTAAAGTGTTACTAGAGCGATTTTTGAGAAAGCAGAAACGATTGTAAAACTTGCAGATATGATATTAGACTACTGTTTAATGAGTTAGTTAAATTATTTGGGTTCACAGTTTGTCTGTAATGTTGCATCAAAAAAAAGGGTCATTATTGGGGATTTGGCAAAACTTGAAAGCATTTTGCCGTTGAGGGCGTTTGATTGGTTAGAAAGACCATGACGTCACAAGGTGGGCAAGGTTGTTGATGGTGTTGCGCAATCACTGACTTCGTGCATGAAAACATGCATCGACGGCTTGCAGAAGCACAGACATCATGCATGTGAAGTGTAAATAAGACTTTAAAATGCCGAAAACGTGTGCTTTTTGAGGCTGCACAAGGAACAGCGATAAAAACCCTAACCACAGCTTCCGAAATTGTCCGGCTCATTCAGCTTTTTAGGAAGAATGGGTACTTTTGGTAAGCTGAAACGTGATCCAACTTCAGCGTTTCGAAGTCGATCGTGTGTAGTCGTACTGACTCACTACTGTGTAAGGTGACCTATGACACCCTGGATAGGCCTACTTCGTCCACACGTCCACACTTCTCACGGATAGTCCAAAGGGGTGCAGTTCAACGTTGAAGGCCACAAAAAATTGCCACAACGTCGTCAGGGAAAAAAGCCGAAAGACAGACAGCGAAAGGGCCAATCGGACGAACGAAAACGAGGAGCTAAATCCCACGTGTAAGTGTTTGGTAGGAAACAGTGGGAAACGGGGGACTGTGCGAGTCGCCAACAATCCGTGTCCGGATACCGGGCAAAACCATTGGGCTGTTTGAAGTGTCAATGATGTTCGCCGTCATGTCAATAAACAATGACAATGCTATAAATCCCTCTGTAAAATAGAAGTGGCGAGCTTCCCTATACCCTCATTGATCCTTTCTTTGCCTACACACAAGACATCAACGGAAAATATTTTTTTAATTAAAGTAAGGGGTGGGTGTTCAATCCACTCGAAACCTTTTCATCATGATGACAAATGATATTTGATTTGTGCTCAAAAGAAATCATCATGTGGTAATCATAATGACTGAAATAATGGTGAGTGGATAGTGGTGAGTGGATTCCCCTTTC
This sequence comes from Pycnopodia helianthoides, assembly GCA_032158295.1. Lineage (NCBI taxonomy): Eukaryota > Metazoa > Echinodermata > Asteroidea > Forcipulatida > Asteriidae > Pycnopodia > Pycnopodia helianthoides. The sequence goes on from CM063245.1 coordinate 15,105,251, forward strand.
AAAAATAAATACCAACTGCCCCCCCCCCCCTACAAAAAAAAATTAAAATAAATTTAGAAGAATAAAAAGCAAATTGATTTTGGGGGTAAATTTTTAATTTGTTTTCAATGGAATATTGTGCTTCTTTTAGATGCTAATGGAAATCTTCAAGACTGGAGAAACAACTGATCCATCAACAGGCGGACTATCAATGACTGGACCTTCACGTGGCGATGAACCCACATTAACTGCACCAACGGATAGCTTATTGGAAAACATGAAACGGTTAATCTTTTTAGTCTGTATCAAAATTTAGGATTAAAAAAAAAATTCTCAACTTATGGGATTTAAAAATTGGTTTTGTACAAGGCTGAAAATGACAAGCTAAAGGAATATGCAAATTTTGAAACAGATTCTGTGGCACAATAAAAAATTGTATCTACTCTTTTATTAATCTTTCATTTGTTGATGTTCTAACAAATAGATGAAAATAAAACGTTGATCACAACACTTATCTACACATGTAAAAAAATGTACAAATACAAAATCCCATATTTATTAAATGAGGAATAGTAACAATTTGACTTGACTTGCCCCGTGGGCTACTGCAAAATGAAAGTTAATTTCAACCTCTGGACATTTATTTGAATACGTTTTGTAGCCAGTAGGGGTGTAACGTTACGATATGATCACAAAGTGATTATCCGATATGATACGATATGATCAAAATACGACATGATCAAAATGTGTGTAAAACAAACACTACCGTCATAATATAGTTATCACAATGCTTTATCACAGCATTCCTTTATCATGTTTGTTGTCAATGTATCAATATACCCCTAATAGCATGTGTACTGTAAAATTTCACTCTGACGAGTTACATTGTGTATAAAGGCATACAGAACATCTCTAATTCCAGAAAACTGGAGAAAACACTTTATATAATATGCAAAATTTTTGTTTGCTCTGCAATGCTTGTTTTGATTTCATCAGAATTGCATGTCCATGTCTAAGGTGAAATTAAACAAAATATTTATAAAGAAATGCATGTTCATGAAAAGTGCAGTCACATGGTAGATCAAAAAAAATGTAATCCAGTTCAGGATAGCTGAAGACTTTGTACAATCTGGGTTTGGATGCATCTGTCGGATTGTATTCATTACACAGGATGAGAGTGGAGCCCGGTTGAATCTTCCCAAATATCCCCAACACCATCTTTTTTACTTGACGATAGGCCACGTACATGTTGATATTTCCTAGAGATTAATGAGAAATAAATATATGGAACAAATCAGCACCAAGTGAGAAGATTAAGTATAATTATACCGTTTGTAGCCATTTATTTTGCGGTCAATCCATAAAAGGTAAATTGTATCTACTTGTTCATTACACAAACAATATAATTCACAAATGGATGGATAGTTGTAGGTTCCCTCAAATCTGTGTAATGGATATTTTTCTGATCACATTCTATGTTCAATTTAATCTTATGCCGTGCAGGTTTACAATCATATGAGTGTTTAAACTACATGATGTAGATGGAATGACAAAAAAAACCAATGTTTTTTGTTCAAACTGGTAATAAAAGTTGAGAGTTTTAGCATACAATCACTTTTGTCTTGGAAACACTACTTACTGGTCAAATGTTCCCGTGCTGTAAACCCCATCTCCCATATTGAGCCTGATACTGCAAAGATGCTGTCTGCAAAACTGCTGGATGCACAGCACGCTTCAAACCTAGGTCTATCCCAAGTTGTTGGATGACGGACTGCCACCTGGATCAGGAGGGAGGGGGTGGGGGAGGAAAAAATATAATTTAATGTTATCTTCCTATGTGCTGTGGGCAATAGTATGGGGTGGGGTGGTATTATTATTATTTTTTATTGGGGGGGGGGGTCCTTTATTCTCCAAAGGTTTGTTTTGTGTGTATTTTGAGTGTGTGTGTGTGGGGGGGGTGCATGACCCTGATAATTCAAATATCTCTGAATAATTCATCCATACATAAAAGCCACCTAACTATTTCTCCCCCAGATTGTACACACCTTATATATCCAAAGTTAATGTTGACCTTACGATGGGGAAAGCGTGCATACAGAACTTGATGTTTGTACTATAACTGAGGTCAACGGTTATTGAAACTTTATATCAATCACTTTACAGAACAGTACCATAAATTAAGCTGCCAAGAGATATAACTGAATTAAGGTCAACGGTTATTGAAACTTTATATCAATCACTTTACAGAACAGTACCATAAATTAAGCTGCCAAGAGATATAACTGAATTAAGGTCAACGGTTATTGAAACTTTATATCAATCACTTTACAGAACAGTACCATAAATTAAGCTGCCAAGAGATATTTGATATTTTCATTTCAGTTTCAAAGTTTTCAACAGGTCAAAATTAAAACTATTTGTTGCTCCATCTTGTTTATTTCACAATTTAAATTTCATATTTATTAGGCAAAGGAATTACACAATCTTGCATGAAAATAAATGCACAACTAAAGGCTCGTATCTGTTCTGTTTACTACTTGGCCAAGCACTACACACTATCGATGTACATTGATGTACATGTACATCATGTAAATGTGTGTACTTACTGTACACCCACACAAACATAGTATGTGTGTAATGCTGGTATAGCGGTACTACTAACTGTAGTCAATCGGCGAACTTCACCACGGCAAATGTTTTGATGTCACACACGTTAGTTTAAGTTTCAATGGAACCAGCTAACAGTTTGACGTTTTCTCAACGTTGTAATGAAGTCAGACTTTGGTGTAAGTAACGTTATTAATATAACGTTGTAGCTACGGAACTTTGTCGACTCCCCTATACGTCTTCCGTACGTAATGACGCAACGTAACAACCACGTTGTTGGTACGTTTAAGACACGTTTCCAGTGACCTTATTACAACTTATATTTAACGTAGCAACAACGTTCTCAGAGCGTGTTTGTTTGGTTGTTATATAGTTATCTAAGTAACGTTGTAGCAACGAATCTTTGTCGACTCCCCTGTACGTCTTTAGAACGTAATGATGCAACGAAACAACGACGTTGTTGGCACGTATACACAACGTTGCAATGTTGTAAATAATCAATTAAAAAGAATGTTACAACAATGTATTTTTTTTCAGTACCGTGAACGTTGTCACAACGTCAGCCCTATCTTATTTATTGATTGCTATATCGATTAATTATACAATAATTTCATGAATAATTTTGTTAAGTGATATGTCAACATGATCAATGAATTACTTTCACAAACTTACCAAGGTAGGTCCCTACTACGCGTTGTCGTAACCGGACTTCACTGTACCTGTATACTATACATCGTACAGCATGTACTATATATACAGACCAATTTTCTGACTTTTGCAATCACGGGGGTATATATTTTTGTAATTGTTTCCATTTAATTAATATTTCTGAACTAAAATTACATGTTTAGTTACTGAATTATATTTATCCATATTTTCCTCTGTTAGTTTAGACAAGTACAAGAAGAAACCAGTACACCTAGTTCATAAATTTGGCAAATTTCGTGAAATTGTTTGTATGTATTGTACAACTTCTAAGCCCAATCTACAAATTTGCATATGTGATATTTACGTTGTCATGACGTTGTCAAATTAATTTTTACTAGACATGCAGCATTCCGCACGCTGGTCAATGCGGCAGGTTGAGCGGAAACGTATGTCTTTCTTTTTTCTTCAAAACTGAAACAAAACATACTTAGTGGTACACTAAAGTACTTCAAAATTTGAAAGTGTCTTTGAAATTTAGGAACAAATTTGGTTTTAGAGGAAGTTTTTAGCTGGGAACAAAACGGCCTAAGTGTGGATAGAAAATCCTATCAAGGGTAAATGTTTCTCTAGAAGATTCTAAGTACGGTTTGGAATGCCGCTGTACAGGTGGTCGGGGGGGGGGGTGCGAAGAATCGAATATCTCCCCAGACCGGTGCACTGCTGCTTGACACAATAAGCTCAATTAAATGCAATTAATGATTAGTATTAACTGTTCAGATTGATCATTAAATGCCAATGTGATAGCAAGGCCGCTCCTCAAGTGCCTATTTTATTTATGACAACCGATATTCAAAACTAAATTTAGAACAAACATTGTTTGCGATGTCAAACATTAGGCCTACCAATAGTTGTTAGCTAATAAATGTCCTCCAAAACCATCCCAACGAGCTGCTTGAACTATTCAACACAATAGTTTTAGAAAAAGTTTTTAGCGGGTGAACAAACGGCCTAAGTAATATAGAAAATCCTATCAAGGGTAAATGTTTCTCTAGAAGATTCTATGTACGGCTTGGAATGCCGCTGTACAGGTGGTGGTGGTGGTGGGGGGGGGGGGGGTAGACTCAAATCTCTCCCTAGACCGTCGCACTGCTGCTTGACATAATAAAGTCAATTAAATGCAATTAATGGTTTGTTCAGATTGATAATTAAATGCCTATTTGATAGGGAGGCCGCTCCTCAAGTGCCTATTCTATTGATGACAACCGATATAAAAAACTAAATTGAGAACAAACATTGTTCGTGATGACAAACATTAGGCCTACCAATGTTGTTAGCTAATAAATGTCCTCCGAAACCATCCCAACGATCTGCTTGAACTATTTAACACAATGGTTTTAGAGGAAGTTTTTAGTGGGGGACAAAACGGCCTAAGTGAGGATAGAAAATCCTATCAAGGGTAAATGTTTCTCTAGAAGATTCTATCTACAGCTTGGAATGCCGCTGTACAGGTGGTGGTGGTGGTGGTGGGGAGGGGGGGGGGTAGAATCGAATCTCACCCCTCACCAGCGCACTGCTGCTTGACACAATAAGCTCAATTAAATGCAATTAATGATTAGTACTGTTCAGATTCATCATTAAATGCAAATCTGATAGAAATGCCGCTCCTCAAGTGCCTAATTTATGACAACCGATATTAATAAAAAAACTAAATTGAGAACAAAAACATGTTTGCGATGTCAAACATTAGGCCTACCATGTCCTCCAAAACCATTCAAACGAGCTGCTTGAACTATTCAACAAAATGGTCTAAACATCGCCAATACAAACTAAAATACAACGCCAAACGATATCATAGTCAAAACATAAATACTATTATTTGTACGTTGTAATTAAACTAAAATACAATATGTCACAGCGTGATGGTAAAAACAAAGATACTACGTTGTGATAAATCTACAAGATGATAGTTACAATATGCGTTTGAAGATTAAGACAACGGGCTGTCACAACTTTAACAGTAGGCTACTTTTGTGTGCAAAACCAAAATACAACGACAAGACAACATACAGCCGAAACTTAAATATTACGTTTTAATGTTACCAAAATACATTGTGTAGACAACGTGACTGTCACAACTTAAATGCTACGTTTTATAACACCAAAATATAACGTCAAGACAACGTGACCGCCGCGATTTAAATATGACGTTTTGATAAAACCAAAATACAATGTGCAGACAACGTGCTCTTCACAACATAATTGCTACGTTTTAATGTTACCAAAAAACAACGTGTAAACAACGTTACTGCCACAACTTAAATGCTACGTTATAATAATACTAAAATACAACGTCAAGACAACGTGACCGCCGCGATTTAATTATAACGTTTTGATAAAACCAAAATGCAACGTGCAGACAACGTGCTAGTCACAACATAATTGCTACATTTTAATGTTACCAAATTACAACGTGTAGACAACGTGACTGCCACAACTTAAATGCTACGTTATAATAATACCAAAATACAACGTCAAGACAACGTGACCGCCGCGAATTAATTGTGACGTTTTTATAAAACCACAATGCAACGTGCAGACAACGTGCTTGTCGCAACAAAATTACTACGTTTTGTTGAGACCAAAATATGACTTATCGACAACGTTGTTGCCTTAACTTAAATACCACGTTGTAATAATACCAAAATACAATGTTGTGAACACGTTAGGTATAAAACCTTTCGGTAACGTTGCATAGATTACCAACATGCAACCAATGTACAACATTGGTTGAAGATCATGTTAAGTTCTGACGTTCTTGCAACGTAGTCAAAACGTTGTCATCCCATCGACCAAATTGCCACCTTATCACAACGTTGTGCAACGTTGTAACAACGTATTGTGTTAGCTGGGATATAGTTTTCAAGAAACCTGAAGGAACAGTGGCTATCAATGTTTTTTTAACCATTATTAATACCAATCCAGTGTTTCAAGAATTAGTAGTGTTTAACTTTACAATTTGATGCAATTTTGCCTCTGGCAACAAGTCCGAGTTCCAATCAACCACGAACAACAATAATACAACTAGACATTAGGTGTTTGTGAACAAACACAAAGCTGTTCTGTTTTTGTTTTTTTACTTTGATGAAACGCTCCAAAACCTACAAAACCTAAAGTGAGCCTGACTTTGAGATAGAAGACCCTTGATCGTTGACAGGCCTTTATTTTGACTTTAAGTGCGCCTAAAAAACCTAAACCTGATCTTCATTCTGATACTGACTCTCAAACTGATTTAAAACCTGACCCTGAACCTAACCCTAACTTTCACCTTCATTCTAACTTACGTGCTATAGGACCCCAATTCATAGCCTCGCCCCACCTGGTGCAGGATTTGTGATTTTTTAAGTTTCAATTTCCTGTTTGGACCGGAAGAAAGGTAAAATTTGGGTCACGTTTTTGTATAAAATATAATGTGTTAAAAGCCTAACCCGATCTGCATTCTGATGCTGACTCTAAAACTGATTTTAAACTTGACCCTGAGTCTGACCCAAACTTATACCTTCATCTAACTGAACCATGTGCTATTTGACCCTAAGTTCGTACCCTCACCTCACCCTTATTCTTGGCCACAAATTAAAAAACCCAATGGCCCGTATTGAACCTTAAACACAGAATTACATGTGGCTTCTCAAGCGGTTTTATTTAAACCCAAATCAATGTTCTTTTTGTTCTGAACAATTAACTTTTAAAATCCTTACAAATCGGTAAAAAAAAGCCTGCCATTTCTCAACGGATTAAAACAAAAATCAATTTTTCCTGAAGAAATATGATCCTGACACTATATGTGGTCTCCAGTCAAACTGTGAAAACAACTTCCTATATAGGGTGAACCCCACCAAATAAGGAGAAAACAGAGCGTCGACCTCATTAATTTTTTGTAGGTCCTCAAAATATTCTAGACAGATTTGAGAGCCCATAAAAGTGTTTTCAGTGTAAAAAGAAAATTGCCCAAATGTGACCTGGGGTGTTTGTTGACTTCCATCTTAAGGTATTTTGGATGACTAGGCCCTGCAATAAATGGTCCTATTTGCTGAGAGGTGTAGGGACATTATTTTCAAGATTGATGCTAGGACGTTTTGAAAATTACACCAGTGTAGGGGTGTGTTTATTTGGAGGGAGAATAACTCGACGGCCCAGGGTCTCCCCATATCAAATTGAGCAGAGAAGTTCAAGAGTCAATTAATAATTTCCCCTGTACTGTAAAAAGCTTTGAGACTTCCAAGTATTTTTCGTGTATTTTTGAATATTTAGTGGACTGGTGCACCCCAAGGGTGGGCGGGGACACGCGCCGAATTGCTGGGGGGAGGACCACACAAAAACGCCGCCAACGATACCAGATTGACAACTTAATTATCAACCTCGCTTTCACGCCAAAGTTGATTTTAACCCACGGGGGACGAGTACTTTAGGTCGAGTTGGTTCTTTGTACGCTTTGTATGTTGCACGACAAGGTCAAGGACGTTTTCACGACGAAGGTAACGCGTACCTCACGAAGTCGATGGTTGCTTCGTTTTTTAATTTTTTTTAAACGAATGCTGATATCGAAGGACTTTATTTCTTGAACTACCTGAACATATCAGGAGTATCTAACGTAACTTAAAGAGGTTCAAGACACTTCAGGCAGTTAGTCTTTCAATCAAGTCGGACAACGTCACCATGGGACGAAAGAAAAAGAAGCCAATGAAGCCATGGTGCTGGTATCCTTATGCTATATAGTAAAGACGTGTAATACCGACACTGTATGTCTTCTGGTTTTATAATTTTAGTTTTACTTTTAATACTTTCCACTATGCACTGAAGTTGGTCAGTCGGAGATTTCCTCTCCGGATTCAATTTCAATGATTGGGTTTGTTTTTTCCAAGTTTTGTATCCATTTTTTAAAATTATTTTGTTTTCTTTTCTCGTGCTGCAGTAAAACTAGGGTTGGTTGGGTATCCGAAAACATAGTTGCGATAATCGTAACCCTCCATCCTCCCGACGGTCGGAGACTGGAGGGTTACGAGTCATGCAGTGCAAAAAAGTGGCGAAATTACAATTTCAACTATTTTGGTCAGACTAGTCACCAGATTTGCCCAATTTTTACCACTTTCAAAAAACATGACACACATTCTAAGAACATGGATTTGATCATCAATGTGTAATGAATCCATTCATAACACTCTAAACATCGTTGAAAAATTATTTGAAGAAAAAACGAACAAAAACTTACCAGAAACTGACCGAAATGTCCATGGACCGCGCTTCCCCTAAATCAACCAATCAGCGTAAACCAAACCGTTGTGTAGGCGTGGCGATCGTCCATGTGCGACTGTGCGTGCACGCCGTTAATGTATACAACAGATTTGCGCCATCTGCAGTTTGCGCTGATTAATTGCAGGAACAGCATTCCAGAATGCGCGCTCAATCTGGAAATTTTTCCTCACAAATATCCTGTGATTGTGCAACTCAATAAAATGCGCTCAACGGCGAGTCCGCTTACGCTGATTGGTCGAGATGTTGCTAGGTCACGAATCGCGAGGTTCGAAAACCGGACCTGAGATTGTCTACGCTTCATGAGAATTTCGCTCAGTCTCTGGTAAGTTTTTGTCTTTTTTTCTTAAAATATTTTCTCAATGATGTTTTGAGTAATACGAATGGATTCATGACACATTGATGATCACATCCATATTTTTAGAATGTGTGTCATGTTTTTTGAAAGTGGTAAAAATTGGGCAAATCTGGTGACTAGTCTGACCAAAATAGTTGAAATTGTAATTTCGCCACTTTTTTGCACTGCATGACTCGTAACCCTCCGGTCTCCGACCGTCGGGAGGATGGAGGGTTACGATTATCGCAACTACCGAAAACAGAACTCTTGTTTTTTGTCATAATTGTTCTTTGAAAGAACATTCTTGCTCTTTTGCACAATTGCATTTTTTTTGGTCAACTGCCCTTGATGATTGAGGAAAGGATTTTTACCCAGCCATTTATATGTTTAAGGATCATGATACAGCATGCACCACAGGTACGTCACTGTCAAGTTCAAACCCTAGTAATACTCTCCTGCCCGAATGGCCCTTGCCACAAAACTCCACAGGAGACTAAGTCCGTAGCATTCAAGACTTGGAGTTTTCACAAAATATAAGCTGTTCAAAACAAGAAAAACATGCACGCAACGCTGGCCTGGCCTGCAAGATATGATACTTTGTGGAAGATGGTACAGTGTATTGGAGTGTTGTCTGGTTTTGGATAAAACAGTCAACAGGAAAAACATTTCAGACAATCTGCGTTCTTGTGTTGTGTGAAAGAGTATCAGAATTGTCCACAAGGAAAAACAAAACTAAAAAAACTAAAACCTGTTATTCAGCAAAGTTTTTTCAGCAAGGTTTTCTTCCATGGTTTCATGTGTAGGTCTATACTCAAGCCTGATGTACTAACCGGCATCAGTATACCAAAAGGCAAGCATTTTTTGTTTCCTTAACCATGCATTCTTTGTTCAGGTACTGCAACCGAGAGTTTGAAGATGAGAAAATCCTGATTCAGCATCAAAAGGCAAAGCATTTCAAGTGTCATATATGCCACAAGAAGTTGTACACAGGCCCAGGACTGGCCATTCACTGCATGCAGGTAACTCCAACAGCGGCCACCCCCTGGCCCTCCTCTCCCTCAAAGTAGACACTGTATTCAGCTCAAACTTTCACATGTGACTTTTATTTATTAGTATCTTTCTGTATTTTTCTATTAAAATCATCATTACATTAATACATTGACAAAAACCAATCTATGACCCTACCTTCAAACCAGTTGAGTTCCTGACACATAACAAATTTACAGTTTGTGCTTCCCTCACAGCAAGTATATTCACTTCACTGATGTGATGGCATTGCTTATATTTCTCAGTTTTGTCGCTATTGCTCTTATATCTTTCATAGTAGACCCCTTGCCTTAAATGTCTGGACACATCTTGCTCATTATTCACCACAAGCTCTAAGTCATGTTCATTGTATTGTTTTGTATTTAGTGTACGCTATTGGGTGCTGACTGCTGACAAAAACAAACAAACTCCAATTCCACCTCCAACACTTTACTTTATAGATTTTAACAATTATTCAAACTGTCCTCCTAAGGTTCATAAAGAAAATGTTGACAAAGTACCCAATGCAGTCCCAGGCAGGTATGACATTGAGGTGGAGATCTATGGCATGGAGGGCATACCAGAGAAAGACCTATTAACGCACGCATCAAAGACAAACCAAAAAGGTAAGTGTTACTGGTTATTGATTAACCCTCTTGCTGTCTGACCATTCAATACCATTCACTGTGGTTTTGAATGATAGATAAACTATGCCAGCCTGCAATATGATACCATGAGGGAATGCATGTACACAGTACACAGTTAGTTCTGTGCACAGTTGTGCCACCGTACACAACCTTGGCAGTCAAATGGTTTCAAATGGTTGGTCAACTCACTGGAAAATGTTGCCAAGAGTCACTGAGAGTAGGAGGGTTAAGCTTGTGTATACCAATATTAACCCTAACCACCTTTAAGTGTTTTCTAGATACCCAGTTTGACTGGAAACTATTGCGAGAGCCAGTGTAGGTATTGTTTTGCTGGTGGGATGGTTAGTTTTTTTGTTCATGTGTCTCGATTCCGGGTCTGTTTTTTCGTAAACAATATCTGAATGTTTTTCTCCTGGTTTTTCCTGTTTTATTTTTCCTGATGTTTATTTTGTATTTTGATGTAATTTTGTTGTTTCCCAACATGTAATGTTGCCTGATAATTTTTTTTAAATAAAATAGGAAATGAAAATAATATAAGATATGATTTAACTGCTGATTGCAGCAAGTTACAACTTTCTCTTGTTGGTGCATTTTGTTGTATTTGGCAGGCTAAAGGACTTAGCCAAGACATTTGCTTATATTCAAGGATAAGAAATTTCAGACCTTTATCTGAATTGCAAAAAATAGTTAGTGGCCTGACGTTTTGACCCTTTGAAAGTCTTTCCCAAAAATGTAGCCTTCGAGAAGGACTCAGTTAGCTTGGGTCGGAGTGTCAGACCACTGAAATTTTTTTGCATTTATACCATTTTGGTTGGTTTTGCATCGAAACTTCGCTAAACAAGAACAGTAAGTTAAATTCCAAGACATTTTTTAAATCATGTAAAAATGTGAATTGATTTTATAAATTGACTTTGAAACTAAACTAACTCAATTAAAACAGTTTTATTAGTCCAATTTTGTGCTTGTTTTTGCGGTACACTTGCACACACTATGCACACAGTTATCCACTGTATTGCAGCAGCCTTATCTGTGTGCACGTGTACATTTTTGATTGCCATCAATTTTTTAGTTTTGTATTTAATTGTTGTGTGTTTTTTAAGGACCCCGATGGAAATAAGCCGATTTTAATCAGGTTTTTGGGCTATCCTTGGCTTTTAATCAGTATCAATGTTGTGTATTTTCTCTGTATGCTTGACTTTAATGCTGAATAAAATAATAATAATAAATAATTATGTCATGCACTTTGTGCATAGTGCATTGATGTTACAGCGATCGGATTTTACGAGCTTCGGATATTACAAAGAAAACAGGCTAGTACGGCGGACCTCGTATTAACGAGAGTCGACTGTATAAGATGTAAGATTTGTAAATAATGTTTTCCTACTTTTTCCACACTGAAGACAAAGGGGCTGATGACGAATCTGCTAAGCCTAAGGTGACCCAACAGAGCGCCACCCAAGACATCCCACCACCCCCTATGATGCCTGGTATGATGCCAGGCCAGGTGCCAGGCATGCCTGGTCCGATGCAAGGCATGATGCATGGCGGTATGATGGGTCCCATGCCCGGACAGATGCCCGGACAGATGCCCGGTCAGATGCCCGGACAGATGCCCGGTCAGATGCCCGGACAGATGCCCGGACAGATGCCCGGACAGATGCCCGGACAGATGCCCGGACAGATGAGGGGTCCAATGCCACCCGGGATGCCCCCCATGCCTCCTAGGCTCCCTGGAATGCCTCCATTTATGCCTGGGTAAGTGACTCAAAAAAGACAAATGAATACTATCACAGGGTCTCATGGTCCAGAAATCTGGTGACATCAGATTGTCCGTTCATATCCCGGCCTGACCAGTAAAGGAACTTCTATCTTTGAGCAGTTTACTGATCTTTCATTGCTAAATTGTCTTGTTTTAATAGTTGCTTTTAAAGTGTTTCATTGGTGTCATTGTTTACTTCATGGCATTGTTGTATTTCTAACAAAAAGGATTAAATATAAATAACCAAAGCAATCTGATTCTCCAGTAAACAAAGTAGTTCATACATTTTTTTATACTCTCTATTTTTTCCCCCATATTTACAGTATGCCGATGCCACCCATGCCACCTGGGTTTAGACCCCTTAATATGGGTGGGCCACCTGGTATGCCACCCGGTATGCCTAACCTTCCTGGAATGCCCCCTGTCCCACCCATGAGACTCCCCTCCATCACTACCTCCAGTGGACCCGTCAGTGCACCTCAAGCGATCCCCAGTGCAGGGACGATAACAAGCAGTCATCCTCAGCAACAACCTAAACCATTGTTCCCAAGTGCAGCTGCTGTGAGTATATAATTCATTGCCAAAGAAACACAGGCCTCTTGTTCTCCTGGATTTTTCCTCATCACACTAGGAGAGCAATTCATTGCAATATTGCAGTAAAAATGTCCCAATATTTGTTATTTCTTTCACGTTTTAAAACTGTAAAAAACATTACGAGTTGTTGATCATACTGACCTCTCTGTATTTTTGTAAACACTATTCAGACTACATCATCAGTCAGTGGACCAAGCAGTGTTGGCTTCACAGCCAGCTCTACCATCGGTCCAGTCAAACCAACATTCCCAGCGTACGCAACTCCGGCTCCTGACAAGGCCAAGCCCGCTGTCCCAGTCAGCACGACTACGGCGACGGTCACGGCAGCAGCCCCCAAGCTGAACACCCCGAGTACGACAGATAAAGCTTCCTCTAGTGGCAAGGCCATGACATCAGGTACCAGTAAGATAGTGCATCCTGATGACGAGATGTCGCTGGTAAGTCTTGTGGTAAAGAATATCTTAAGTTGAGGAAACACGTATTTGCTATCAGTGGCAGCATGGATAACAGGTATTACCGATTTTGTACATATATTTTTAGTGTAATTTTAGTCACAATTTAAATTTAATTAGGAAAGCCTGCTTTTCTGGAGTTCACATTTTCATCACACATAATTTACATTGGAGAAAGGTTTCATGACATGATCTACATGCATCTGTAGAAGATTCAAAAAATGTTATGACATGATCTACATGCATCTATAGATGATTTAAACATACCCCCTTTGGAAGCCCTGTGTTTGCTACATGAGTAGAAATTGTTTTTGGAGGTCGCAGGTTCAAGTCCAACTCTTGCCAATTTGTTTAGAATTTACAAAGTCAGTTACCCTTTTGTTTTATTATTTGATGTCTGAAATAAAAAGTTGCATTCCATTAAGGTGATCCGTCTGCTGCTGTTAAAGGTTGAATGGCGTCTTACTGGCACCCTCAAACAAAGACATTGACAAAATAGGGAGACCGCCTGTTGGTTAAGCACCGGCTCGTTAATCCCGGATGTCGCAGGTCCAATTTTTCTTTGTTCAATCCCAATTTATTAAGAATTTGTTTTTATTACAGTTTTGAGTCAGAAGTTGGCCCATGATTTTAAACCATTACATTGCACTGCGGACTGCACTGGTACATGTTAACTGATTTTCATATAGTTGAGATCAGGTTTTCAAGTGGTATCACAGTCCAATAATTAGATTTAACTTTCAATTACATTTAGGTTTATTCTTGACTGGTCTACGGGGCTTGTTAGCTGTATGTTACTTAAACATGCCTGCACAATTTTTCTCAAGTCTGCTGTATAAAAAAAACTCTCAAAACTCTAACACTGACATTGATTTCGCTTCAAAAAACATCATGAAATTCAAATAAAATGAAACAGGTAAGTTTAACGCACCTGTTGGATTTGGTTTTGATTGTAATTTTGGACTAGCCAACTGGGCTGCCCAAGAAGCAAGTTTGACTAGCCTGCAGCACTATTGACTAGTGTTTGTACAAAAGGCTAGTGTCTAAATCAAGCCCATATAATGTTTTTTACAGATAAAGGGAAAAATTTAAAATGTTTTTAATTGTTAAGGGTTCAATTTCAACTTAGTCATCATATAGATCAGGTGACCTTGTTTACAAAAGAGTGTACACAAACAATTCCAAGGTATTTCCTGACTTCATGGTGAAGATTCAAGGCTATTCCTGTGATTGAGTTCATGCATCATCATTAATTGTTGGCGGACTGAACCTTTGGGTCATCAGAAAATTTCCTATCACTTTCCTCCTCAGTCTAGCCTTCTCCACATCCGTTTAACGTTTCAGTGATTTGTTTTTTATTGAGCGATTGTTTTCAAATTTGAATGTGTAATTTTTTTTAATTTTCTCTAATGTTAGTGTGTAATTTATAAAACCCTTGCATTGGCCGCCTTCGCTGAGGTAAAACAATGGAAGCGTGCACGCGCCCCTCACAACACTCAGTCAATGATAGGTCTTCGTTGACCTCAATGAGGGCGCTGTTGGGGTCTTGTGGCATCACGTGCAAGGGGTCTATTGAATTTTGTAGAGAAATTTTGTGGAAAGATATGAAATAGTAAAAATGAAAGAAGTACATGTATAACATTTTGTACAAATAACTGCTGAATAATTATTATTATAAAGTTTGGAGATGGATGAAGTAGAAAGTTTAAGATGTTTGCCTTAATATGTTGTTGAATGTTGATGGAAATTGTGCAATGCCATCTTCATCGTCATCTTGTATTTTGTGTTCTCTTCCATTGAACTGTGTAGACTCCAAGGCCAAATCCAAATCAGCGGCTACAGCTACAGCTACGGCTACTACTGTTGCTAAGGGTGTTGTTAAGGACATACTATACTTCAACCCATGATGGCATGGTGATCCAGCGGTAGCCATGGCAGTAGCTGCCAATTTGTACACGGCCTACATGTATGTTTGGAGAACGTTCAGTTTCCAAGACTGTGATGTAAACGTGTGATGTCGTGAGCCACATCTTGATCTAAAGCTTTTTCTTATATTGCCTCTCATTCTAGGAGGAATTCCGAGCCGCTTTGCCAAAGTACAACAAAACTGCATCAGCTGTGGCCAGCTCTGCACCTGTTAGTGCGCCCTCAATGCCCCCTCGTCCCCCTCACATGATGCCTGGCATGCCCACTTTATCCCAGCCACCTGTCAGACCTCAGGGTAGCATGGTACAAGGTATGTTAGTGAAAAATTGGCCATCGGGTAACAGTTGGCAGGAGCTGTATGAAGATAAGTTTGATAAATATGATTTATTGTTGTCTGTGTGTTTTGAACCACATGCAGTTCTTTGGGCCCTCCTCAGAATTCGGTTCTTGAAGTGGCAAAGTGTATTTTTTCCATGGTAAAAGGTACTTTATTAGGAAAATGTTTGGAACCTAACAAAGAAGATCCGGTTGAAAGCAAGGGAATGGGGAAGGGGGGTTAGAACAGGGTTGTTGCTTTTATACATGCGTATCACTCCAGTTAAATAAATGAATAACTTACAACTCCCACAGATCCAATATTTTAAACTGACTTTTATGTCTTTGATAAAATAACTAAATTGTTCAAAAATCAATTATCTAGCTCTTCGGAAGAACTTATGAAGTCTTCCAGGTTGCATGCAAGGAATCATTCTACATACACACTGTACATGGAGCTATGTTACAGGTCTTGAGTTACACAGAGTTCATGGCCTTAGTGCCCCCGGTCTTGGCCTAAGTGCCCTCTCAAATTTTCCCCCATAGACTGTAAGACTTTCCAATGGAAGTGCCCTTTTTCAAAATGGAAATGGCCTTGCCCTCTCAAAGATGAAATTCCAGGTCTGATGTTGCTCATTATGTTTACTCTGTATCCCAATGTGTAGCCAAACTAGCCATGATTGGCTCTTGTTATTGTGCGATTTCTCATAGCTAAATATGATACTTTTAATTTCTTCTTTGCAGGTGGAATGGCCATGCCTCCACAGCAGCATAACAACCCCATGGGTATGATGCCCAATCCACCTGGTAAGAACTCACCCAACCGGTCATCAGTAACTTGACATTTGAGCAGTTTTTACAGATCTGTCAAAGAACTAAAGCCTGGCTCATACTGCACGCGAATTGCGGAAGCAAAGCAACTTTCCCTGCGTCACAAGCGATACAAGATTGGGAGTGCGTTGTACTGTGTATGGTGCATTTTAGGTGACATTCGCATATTTTCTTTGGATACATAGTGACTCCCAGAGTGGCAGACCACAGGCATAGTGTAGCTGCGTGTGATGTTGGTGCAAGGGGTCATTAGTGAGCAATAGGGCCAATATTCCTTTATAATGCCCAGTGGGGTTAGTACTCTGTTATAATGATCAAATAGCCCAGTACTCTATAGACTGTGCAAGTCTCGCGCGTGTTCGAACATTGGGACCTGTTAAAGTGCACAAGTTTTTCAATCGTGCATTAAACACAAAAATGTTTGAATCTGTGCGAGACATGCACGGTCTACTGTATTGACCTCAAGGGGTCCATAATCTGTAATAATGACTAATGGAGCCAGTACTCCATTACACTGAAGAAATGTGCCAATACCGCATCATAATGACCCAGGGGGCCCAAACTAAAGTTTTAGAAAGGTCAAAGGATACACTACATGTATAAACTGTTTCCAATTGACCATAAAAGCAAACTTGGAAAGAAAAATGGAGATACTTTAAAAACTATGTGTGTGTTTCCTCAGGTGGAATGATGCAAGGCATGCCAGTGGCAAATGCAATGCACCAGATGCAGCAGCGGATGGGCGGGGCACAGAACCCACCAGGCGGCATGTTTGGTGGGCAGCACATGATGGCCGGCATGAGCCAGATGGGGCAAATGCCTCCTCACCCTGGTATGCAGCAGCAACAACAGCAAGGACCAAGGAGATACTGAATATAAGGTTGGCGCTGTTTGTCACAAACAAAATTTCAGAAGGATTTCAAACTTTGCATGGTTGAAATACAATCTAGGGATGTAGGGGAGCACCTTGGGACACACTTCAGAAGAGTTGTGTTGGCTGGCACTGGGTAAAGCCAGTGGTACACAACTCGGCCATTTCCACCATTTTGATCCGATCGTCTTTTAAAAGAGGCTGACTCTTTAAGATTTTTCTGCGAGCCTCCCTAAAAAAAATGGCTGCCGATGCCTTTTTATTCAAATGAATAACAAAATTATAGAGTCATATGCCACAGAAAGAAGGCATCAATTTTGTTTAAAAGTTTTTCTT